>JAUCRC010000005.1:17558867-18979927 GCA_032399595.1 Tetragonula carbonaria | reverse complement strand
TTAATTTTGATGTTTTCTCAGATTTCAAGCTACTTTCACTGCGAAACACGTTATTTGGTTGAATTTCATCGTTTCATGAATGTTTCGTGAAATAACCATGATTTAGCGAAGATTTAGCTTAATTTTGATGTTTTCATAGTTTACAAGCTACTTTCACTGCGAAACACGTTATTTCGTTGAATTTCATCGTTTCATGAATGTTTCGTGAAATAACCATGACTTAACGAAGATTTAGCTTAATTTTGATGTTTTTACAGATTTCGAACTACTTTCACTGCGAAACACGTTATTTCGTTGAATTTCATCGTTTCATGAATGTTTCGTGAAATAACCATGATTTAGCGAAGATTTAGCTTAATTTTGATGATTTCATGGATATCTAGCTACTTTCACTGCGATAAACGTTATTTCGTTGAATTTCATAGTTTCATGAATGTTTCGTGAAATAACCATGATTTAGCGGAGATATAGCCTAATTTTGGTGTTTTCATATATATCTTGATACTTTCACTGCGAAACACATTTTTTCGTTGTATTTCATCGTTTCAAGAATGTTTCGCGAAATAACCATGATTGTGCGAAGATTTAGCCTAATTTCGATGTTTTCATGGATATCTCGCAACTTTCACTGCGGAACAAGTTATTTCGTTGTAAATCATCGTTTCATGAATGTTTCGTGAAATAACCATGATTTAGCGAAGATTTAGCCTAATTTTGATGTTTTCATGAATATCTCGCTACTTTCACTGCGAAACTCGTTATATCGTTGAATTTCATCGTTTCATGAATGTTACTTGTAATAACCATGGTTTAGCGAATATTTAGCTTAATTTTGATGTTTTCATGGATATCTAGCTACTTTCACTGCGATACAAGTTATTTCGTTGAATTTCATAGTTTCATGAATGTTTCGTGAAATAACCATGATTTAGCGAAGATTTAGCCTAATTTTGATGTTTTCATGGATATCTCGCTACTTTCACTGCGAAACACATTATTTCGTTGTATTTCATCGTTTCAAGAATGTTTCGCGAAATAACCATGATTGAGCGAAGATTTAGCCTAATTTCGATGTTTTCATGGATATCTCGCAACTTTCACTGCGAAACACGTTATTTCGTTGAATTTCATCGTTACATGAATGTTTCGTGAAATAACCAAGATTTAGTGAAGATTTAGATTAATTTTGATGTTTTCATAGATATCACGATACTTTCACTGCGAAACTCGTTATTTCGTTGAATTTCAACGTTTCATGAATGTTTCGTGAAATAACCATTATTTAGCGAAGATTTAGCTTAATTTTGATGTTTTCATAGATATCAAGTTACTTTCACTGCGAAACACGTTATTTCGTTGAATTTCATCGTTTCATGAATGTTTCGTGAAATAACCATGATTTATCGAAGATTTAGCTTAATTTCGATGTTTTCATAGATATCAAGCTACTTTCACTGCGAAACACGTTATTACTTTGTATATCATCGTTTCATGAATGTTTCGTGAAATAACTATGATTTAGCGAAGATTTAGCCTAATTTTGATGTTTTCATGGATATCTCGCTACTTTCACTGCGAAACACATTATTTCGTTGTATTTCATCGTTTCAAGAATGTTTCGCGAAATAACCATGATTGAGCGAAGATTTAGCCTAATTTCGATGTTTTCATGGATATCTCGCAACTTTCACTGCGAAACACGTTATTTCGTTGAATTTCATCGTTACATGAATGTTTCGTGAAATAACCAAGATTTAGTGAAGATTTAGATTAATTTTGATGTTTTCATAGATATCACGATACTTTCACTGCGAAACTCGTTATTTCGTTGAATTTCAACGTTTCATGAATGTTTCGTGAAATAACCATTATTTAGCGAAGATTTAGCTTAATTTTGATGTTTTCATAGATATCAAGTTACTTTCACTGCGAAACACGTTATTTCGTTGAATTTCATCGTTTCATGAATGTTTCGTGAAATAACCATGATTTATCGAAGTTTTAGCTTAATTTCGATGTTTTCATAGATATCAAGCTACTTTCACTGCGAAACACGTTATTACTTTGTATATCATCGTTTCATGAATGTTTCGTGAAATAACTATGATTTAGCGAAGATTTAGCCTAATTTTGATGTTTTCATGGATATCTCGCTACTTTCACTGCGAAACACGTTATTTCGTTGAATTTCATCGTTTCATGAATGTTTCTTGTAATAACCATGGCTTAGCGAATATTTAGCTTAATTTTGATGTTTTCATAGATATCAAGCTACTTTCACTGCGTAACACATTTTTTCGTTGTTTTTCATCGTTTCAAGAATGTTTCGCGAAATAACCATGATTGAGCGAAGATTTAGCCTAATTTCGATGTTTTCATGGATATCTCGCAACTTTCACTGCGAAACACGTTATTTCGCTGTATTTCAGCGTTTCATTAATGTTTCGTGAAATAACCATGATTTAGCCTAATTTTGATGTTTTCATAGATATCTTGCTACTTTCACTGCGAAACACGTTATTCTGATGAATTTCATCTTTTGATGAATTTTTCGTGAAATAACCATGATTTAGCGGAGATTTAGCTTAAATTTGATGGTTTCATAGATATCAAGCTACTTTCACTGCGAAACACGTTATTTCGTTGAATTTCATCGTTTCATGATTGTTTCGTCAAATAACCATGATATATCGAAGATTTAGCTTAATTTTAATGTTTTCATAGATTTCAAGCTACTTTCCCTGCGAAACACGTTATATCGTTGAATTTTATCGTTTCATGAATGTTTCGTGAAATAACCGTGATTTAGCGAAGATTTGGCTTAATTTTGATGTTTTCATGGATATCAAGCTACTTTCTGTGCGAAACAAGTTATTTCGTTGAATTTCAACGTTTCATGAATGTTTCGTGAAATAACCATTATTTAGCGAAGATTTAGCTTAATTTTGATGTTTTCATAGATATCAAGCTACTTTCACTGCGAAACACGTTATTTCGTTGTATATCATCGTTTCATGAATGTTTCGTGAAATAACCATGATTTAGCGAAGATTTAGCCTAATTTTGATTTTTTCATGGATATCTCGCTACTTTAACTGCGAAACACGTTATTTCGTTGATTTCATCGTTTCATGAATGTTTCTTGTAGTAACCATGGTTTAGCGAAGATTTAGATTAATTTTGATGTTTTCATGGATATCAGGCTACTTTCTCTGCGAAACACGTTATTTCGCTGAATTTCAACGTTTCATGAATGATCATGAAATAATCATGATTTGGCGAAGATTTAGCTTAATTTTGATGTTTTCATTGATTTCAAGCTACTTTCACTGCGAAACACGTTATTTCGCTGTATTTCAGCGTTTCATTAATGTTTCGTGAAATAACCATGATTTAGCCTAATTTTGATGTTTTCATAGATATCTTGCTACTTTCACTGCGAAACACGTTATTCTGTTGAATTTCATCGTTTGATGAATGTTTCGTGAAATAACCATGATTTAGCGGAGATTTAGCTTAAATTTGATGGTTTCATAGATATCAAGCTACTTTCACTGCGAAACACGTTATTTCGTTGAATTTCATCGTTTCATGATTGTTTCGTCAAATAACCATGATATATCGAAGATTCAGCTTAATTTTAATGTTTTCATAGATTTCAAGCTACTTTCCCTGCGAAACACGTTATATCGTTGAATTTTATCGTTTCATGAATGTTTCGTGAAATAACCATGATTTAGCGAAGATTTGGCCTAATTTTGATGTTTTCATGGATATCTCGCTACTTCCACTGCGAAACACGTTATTTCGTTGAATTTCATCGTTTCATGAATGTTTCGTGAAATAACCATGATTTATCGAAGATTTAGCTTAATTTCGAAGGTTTCATAGATATCTCGCTACTTTCACTGCGAAAAACATTATTTCGTTGTATTTCATCGTTTCAAGAATGTTTCGCGAAATAACCATGATTGAGCGAAGATTTAGCCTAATTTCGATGTTTTCATGGATATCTCGCAACTTTCACTGCGAAACACGTTATTTCGTTGAATTTCATCGTTACATGAATGTTTCGTGAAATAACCAAGATTTAGTGAAGATTTAGATTAATTTTGATGTTTTCATAGATATCACGATACTTTCACTGCGAAACTCGTTATTTCGTTGAATTTCAACGTTTCATGAATGTTTCGTGAAATAACCATTATTTAGCGAAGATTTAGCTTAATTTTGATGTTTTCATAGATATCAAGCTACTTTCACTGCGAAACACGTTATTTCGTTGAATTTCATCGTTTCATGAATGTTTCGTGAAATAACCATGATTTAACGAAGATTTAGCTTAATTTCGATGTTTTCATAGATATCAAGCTACTTTCACTGCGAAACACGTTATTTCTTTGTATATCATCGTTTCATGAATGTTTCGTGAAATAACTATGATTTAGCGAAGATTTAGCCTAATTTTGATGTTTTCATGGATATCTCGCTACTTTCACTGCGAAACACGTTATTTCGTTGAATTTCATCGTTTCATGAATGTTTCTTGTAATAACCATGGCTTAGCGAATATTTAGCTTAATTTTGATGTTTTCATAGATATCAAGCTACTTTCACTGCGTAACACATTTTTTCGTTGTTTTTCATCGTTTCAAGAATGTTTCGCGAAATAACCATGATTGAGCGAAGATTTAGCCTAATTTCGATGTTTTCATGGATATCTCGCAACTTTCACTGCGAAACACGTTATTTCGCTGTATTTCAGCGTTTCATTAATGTTTCGTGAAATAACCATGATTTAGCCTAATTTTGATGTTTTCATAGATATCTTGCTACTTTCACTGCGAAACACGTTATTCTGATGAATTTCATCGTTTGATGAATGTTTCGTGAAATAACCATGATTTAGCGGAGATTTAGCTTAAATTTGATGGTTTCATAGATATCAAGCTACTTTCACTGCGAAACACGTTATTTCGTTGAATTTCATCGGTTCATGATTGTTTCGTCAAATAACCATGATATATCGAAGATTTAGCTTAATTTTAATGTTTTCATAGATTTCAAGCTACTTTCCCTGCGAAACACGTTATATCGTTGAATTTCAACGTTTCATGAATGTTTCGTGAAATAACCATGATTTAGCGAAGATTTAGCTTAATTTTGATGTTTTCACAGATTTCAAGCTACTTTCACTGCGAAACACGTTATTTCGTTGAATTTCAACGTTTCATGAGTGTTTCGTGAAATAACCATGATTTAGCGAAGATCTAGCTTAATTTTGATGTTTTCATAGATTTCAAGCTACTTTCACTGCAAAACACGTTATTTCGTCGAATTTCATCGCTTCATGAATGTTTCGTGAAATAACCATGATTTAGCGAAGATTTAGCTTAATTTTGATGTATTCACTGATTTCAAGCTACTTTCACTGCGAAACACGTTATTTCGTTGAATTTCAACGTCTCACGAATGTTTCGTGTAATAACCACGATTTAGCGAAGATTTAGCTTAATTTTGATGTTTTCATAGATTTCAAGCTACTTTCACTGCGAAACAGGTTATTTCGTTGAATTTCATCGTTTCATGAATGTTTCGTGAAATAACCATGATTTAGCGAAGATTTAGCTTAATTTCGATGTTTTCATGGATATCTCGCTACTTTCACTGCGAAACTCGTTATTTCGTTGAATTTCATCGTTTCATGAATGTTACTTGTAATAACCTTGGTTTAGCGAATATTTAGCTTAATTTTGATGTTTTCATGGATATCTAGCTACTTTCACTGCGATAAACTTTATTTCGTTGAATTTCATAGTTTCATGAATGTTTCGTGAAATAACCATGATTTAGCGGAGATATAGCCTAATTTTGATGTTTTCATATATATCTTGATACTTTCACTGCGAAACACATTTTTTCGTTGTATTTCATCGTTTCAAGAATGTTTCGCGAAATAACCATGATTGAGCGAAGATTTAGCCTAATTTCGATGTTTTCATGGATATCTCGCAACTTTCACTGCGGAACACGTTATTTCGTTGTAAATCATCGTTTCATGAATGTTTCGTGAAATAACCATGATTTAGCGAAGATTTAGCCTAATTTTGATGTTTTCATGAATATCTCGCTACTTTCACTGCGAAAATCGTTATTTCGTTGAATTTCATCGTTTCATGAATGTTACTTGTAATAACCATGGTTTAGCGAATATTTAGCTTAATTTTGATGTTTTCATGGATATCTAGCTAGTTTCACTGCGATACACGTTATTTCGTTGAATTTCATCGTTTCATGTATGCTTCGTGAAAAAACCATGACTTAGCAAAGATATAGCCTAATTTTGATGTTTTGATAGATATCTCGCTACTTTCACTGCGAAACACATTATTTCGTTGAATTGCATTTTTCATGAATGTTTCGAGAAATAACCATGATTTAGCGGAGATTTAGCTTAATTTTTATGTTTTCATAGAAATCTCGCTACTTTCGCTGCGAAACAAGTTATTTCGTTGAATTTCATTGTTTCATGAATGATTCGTGAAATAACCAAGATTTAGCGAAGGTTTAGCTTAATTTTGATGTACTCATAGATATCCCGATATTTTCTCTGCGAAACTCGTTATTTCGTTGAATTTCATCGTTTCATGAATGTTTCGTGAAATAACCATGATTTAGCGAAGATTTAGCCTAATTTTGATGTTTTGATAGATATCTCGCTACTTTCACTGCGAAACACGTTATTTCGTTGAATTTCATCATTTCATGAATGTTTCTTGTAATAACCATGGCTTAGCGAATATTTAGCTTAATTTTGATGTTTTCATAGATATCAAGCTACTTTCACTGCGTAACACATTTTTTCGTTGTTTTTCATCGTTTCAAGAATGTTTCGCGAAATAACCATGATTGAGCGAAGATTTAGCCTAATTTCGATGTTTTCATGGATATCTCGCAACTTTCACTGCGAAACACGTTATTTCGCTGTATTTCAGCGTTTCATTAATGTTTCGTGAAATAACCATGATTTAGCCTAATTTTGATGTTTTCATAGATATCTTGCTACTTTCACTGCGAAACACGTTATTCTGATGAATTTCATCGTTTGATGAATGTTTCGTGAAATAACCATGATTTAGCGGAGATTTAGCTTAAATTTGATGGTTTCATAGATATCAAGCTACTTTCACTGCGAAACACGTTATTTCGTTGAATTTCATCATTCATGATTGTTTCGTCAAATAACCATGATATATCGAAGATTTAGCTTAATTTTAATGTTTTCATAGATTTCAAGCTACTTTCCCTGCGAAACACGTTATATCGTTGAATTTTATCGTTTCATGAATGTTTCGTGAAATAACCATGATTTAGCGAAGATTTGGCTTAATTTTGATGTTTTCATGGATATCAAGCTACTTTCTGTGCGACACAAGTTATTCCGTTGAATTTCAACGTTTCATGAATGTTTCGTGAAATAACCATTATTTAGCGAAGATTTAGCTTAATTTTGATGTTTTCATAGATATCAAGCTACTTTCACTGCGAAACACGTTATTTCGTTGTATATCATCGTTTCATGAATGTTTCGTGAAATAACCATGATTTAGCGAAGATTTAGCCTAATTTTGATTTTTTCATGGATATCTCGCTACTTTAACTGCGAAACACGTTATTTCGTTGATTTCATCGTTTCATGAATGTTTCTTGTAGTAACCATGGTTTAGCGAAGATTTAGATTAATTTTGATGTTTTCATGGATATCAGGCTACTTTCTCTGCGAAACACGTTATTTCGCTGAATTTCAACGTTTCATGAATGATCATGAAATAATCATGATTTGGCGAAGATTTAGCTTAATTTTGATGTTTTCATTGATTTCAAGCTACTTTCACTGCGAAACACGTTATTTCGCTGTATTTCAGCGTTTCATTAATGTTTCGTGAAATAACCATGATTTAGCCTAATTTTGATGTTTTCATAGATATCTTGCTACTTTCACTGCGAAACACGTTATTCTGTTGAATTTCATCGTTTCATGAATGTTCGTGAAATAACCATGATTTAGCGGAGATTTAGCTTAAATTTGATGATTTCATAGATATCAAGCTACTTTCACTGCGAAACACGTTATTTCGTTGAATTTCATCGTTTAATGATTGTTTCGTCAAATAACCATGATATATCGAAGATTCAGCTTAATTTTAATGTTTTCATAGATTTCAAGCTACTTTCCCTGCGAAACACGTTATTTCGTTGTATTTCATCGTTTCATGAATGTTTCGTGAAATAACCATGATTTAGCGAAGATTTAGCTTAATTTTGATGTTTATAGATATCAAGCTACTTTCACTGCGAAACACGTTATTTCGTTGAAATCATCGTTTCATGAATGTTTCGTGAAATAACCATGATTTAGCGAAGATTTAGCTTAATTTTGATGTTTTCATATATATCTTGCTACTTTCACTGCGAAACACGTTATTTCGTTGAATTTCATCGTTTCATGAATGTTTCGTGAAATAACCATGATTTAGCGAAGATTTAGCTTAATTTTGATGTTTTCATGGATATCTAGCTACTTTCACTGCGAAACACGTTATTTCGTTGAATTTCATCGTTTCATGAATGTTTCGTGAAATAACCATGATTTAGCGAAGATTAAGCTTAATTTTGATGTTTTCATAGATATCTAGCTACTTTCACTGCGAAACACGTTATTTCGTTGAATTTCATCGTTTCATGAATGTTTCGTGAAATAACCATGATTGAGCGAAGATTTAGCCTAATTTCGATGTTTTCATGGATATCTAGCAACTTTCACTGCGAAACACGTTATTTCGTTGTAATACATCGTTTCATGAATGTTTCGTGAAATAACAATTGTTTAGCGAAAATTTAGCTTAATTTTGATGTTTTCATAGATATCAAGCTAATATCACTGCGAAACACTTTATTTCGTTGAATTTCATCGTTTCATGAATGTTTCGTGAAATAACCATGATTTAGCGAAGATTTAGCTTAATTTCGATATTTTCATAGATATCAAGCTACTTTCACTGCGAAACACGTTATTTCTTTGTATATCACCGTTTCATGAATGTTTCGTGAAATAACTATGAATTAGCGAAGATTTAGCCTAATTTTGATGTTTTCATGGATATCTCGCTACTTTCACTGCGAAACACGTTATTTCGTTGAATTTCATCGTTTCATGAATGTTTCTTGTAATAACCATGGCTTAGCGAATATTTAGCTTAATTTTGATGTTTTCATAGATATCAAGCTACTTTCACTGCGTAACACATTTTTTCGTTGTTTTTCATCGTTTCAAGAATGTTTCGCGAAATAACCATGATTGAGCGAAGATTTAGCCTAATTTCGATGTTTTCATGGATATCTCGCAACTTTCACTGCGAAACACGTTATTTCGCTGTATTTCAGCGTTTCATTAATGTTTCGTGAAGTAACCATGATTTAGCCTAATTTTGATGTTTTCATAGATATCTTGCTACTTTCACTGCGAAACACGTTATTCTGTTGAATTTCATCGTTTGATGAATGTTTCGTGAAATAACCATGATTTAGCGGAGATTTAGCTTAAATTTGATGGTTTCATAGATATCAAGCTACTTTCACTGCGAAACACGTTATTTCGTTGAATTTCATCGTTTCATGATTGTTTCGTCAAATAACCATGATATATCGAAGATTTAGCTTAATTTTAATGTTTTCATAGATTTCAAGCTACTTTCCCTGCGAAACACGTTATATCGTTGAATTTTATCGTTTCATGAATGTTTCGTGAAATAACCATGATTTAGCGAAGATTTGGCTTAATTTTGATGTTTTCATGGATATCAAGCTACTTTCTGTGCGAAACAAGTTATTTCGTTGAATTTCAACGTTTCATGAATGTTTCGTGAAATAACCATGATTTAGCGAAGATTTAGCCTAATTTTGATGTTTTCATGGATATCTCGCTACTTCCACTGCGAAACACGTTATTTCGTTGAATTTCATCGTTTCATGAATGTTTCGTGAAATAACCATGATTTATCGAAGATTTAGCTTAATTTCGAAGGATTCATAGATATCAAGCTACTTTCACTGCGAAACAGGTTATTTCGTTGTAAATCATCGTTTCATGAATGTTTCGTGAAATAACCATGATTTAGCGAAGATTTAGCCTAATTTTGATGTTTTCATGGATATCTCGCTACTTTCACTGCGAAACACGTTATTTCGTTGAATTTCATTGTTTCATGAATGTTTCGTGAAATAACCAAGAGTTAGCGAAGATTTAGCTTAATTTTGATGTTTTCGTAGATATCAAGCTAATTACACTGCGAAACACGTTATTTCGTTAAATTTCATCGTTTCATGAATGTTTCGTGAAATAAGCATGATTTAGCTAAGATTTAGCTTAATTTTGATGTTTTCATTGATATCAAGCTACTTTCACTGCGAAACACGTTATTTCGTTGAATTTAAACGTTTCATGAATGTTTCGTGAAATAACCATTACTTAACGAAGATTTAGCTTAAATTCGATGTTTTCATAGATATCAAGCTACTTTCACTGCGAAACACGTTATTTCGTTGTATTTCATCGTTTCATGAATGTTTCGTGAAATAACCATGATTTAACGAAGATTTAGCTTAATTTCGATGTTCTCATAGATATCAAGCTACATTCACTGCGAAACACGTTATTTCGTTGTAAATCATCGTTTCAAGAATGTTTCGTGAAGTAACCATTATTTAGCGAAGATTTAGCCTAATTTTGATGTTTTCATGGATATCTCGCTACTTTCACTGCGAAACACGTTATTTCGTTGAATTTCAACGTTTCATGAATGTTTCGTGAAATAACCATGATTTATCGAAGATTTAGCTTAATTTCGATGTTTTCATAGATATCAAGCTACTTTCACTGCGAAACACGTTATTTCGTTGTAAATCATCGTTTCATGAATGTTTCGGGAAATAACCATGATTTAGCGAAGATTTAGCCTAATTTTGATGTTTTCATGGATATCGCGCTACTTTCACTGCGTAACACGTTATTTCGTTGAATTTCATCGTTTCATGAATGTTTCTTGTAATAACCATGGTTTAGAAATTATTTAGCTTAATTTTGATGTTTTCATGGTTATCTAGCTACTTTCACTGCGAAAAACGTTATTTCGTTGAATTTCATAGTTTCATGAATGTTTCGTGAAATAACCATGATTTAGCGGAGATTTAGCTTAATTTCGATGTTTTCATAGATATCTTGCTACTTTCACTGCGAAACAGGTTATTTCGTTGAATTTCAACGTTTCATGAATGTTTCGTGAAATAACCATGATTTAGCGAAGATTTAGCTTAATTTTGATGTTTTCATGGATATCTAGCTGCTTTCACTGCGAAACACGTTATTTCGTTGAATTTCATTGTTTCATGAATGTTTCGTGAAATAACCAATAGTTAGCGAAGATTAAGCTTAATTTTGACGTTTTCGTAGATATCAAGCTACTTTCACTGCGAAACACGTTATTTCGTTGAATTTCATCGTTTCATGAATGTTTCGTGAAATAAGCATGATTTAGCTAAGATTTAGCTTAATTTTGATGTTTTCATAGATATCAAGCTACTTACACTGCGAAACACGTTATTTCGTTGAATTTCATCGTTTCAAGAATGTTTCGTGAAATAACCATGATTTATCGAAGATTTAGCTTAATTTCGATGTTTTCATAGATATCAAGCTACTTTCACTGAGAAACACGTTATTTCGTTGTAAATCATCGTTTCATGAATGTTTCGTGAAATAACCATGATTTAGCGAAGATTTAGCCTAATTTTGATGTTTTCATGGATATCTCGCTACTTTCACTGCGAAACTCGTTATTTCGTTGAATTTCATCGTTTCATGAATGTTACTTGTAATAACCATGGTTTAGCGAATATTTAGCTTAATTTTGATGTTTTCATGGATATCTAGCTACTTTCACTGCGATACACGTTATTTCGTTGAATTTCATAGTTTCATGAATGTTTCGTGAAATAACCATGATTTAGCGGAGATATAGCCTAATTTTGATGTTTTCATATATATCTTGATACCTTCACTGCGAAACACATTTTTTCGTTGTATTTCATCGTTTCAAGAATGTTTCGCGAAATAACCATGATTGAGCGAAGATTTAGCCTAATTTCGATGTTTTCATGGATATCTCGCAACTTTCACTGCGAAACACGTTATTTCGTTGAATTTCATCGTTTCATGAATGTTTCGTGAAATAACCAAGATTTAGTGAAGATTTAGCTTAATTTTGATGTTTTCATAGATATCAAGCTACTTTCACTGCGAAACTCGTTATTTCGTTGAATTTCAACGTTTCATGAATGTTTCGTGAAATAACCATTATTTAGCGAAGATTTAGCTTAATTTTGATGTTTTCATAGATATCAAGCTACTTTCACTGTGAAACACGTTATTTCGTTGTATATCATCGTTTCATGAATGTTTCGTGAAATAACCATGATTTAGCGAAGATTTAGCCTAATTTTGATTTTTTCATGGATATCTCGCTACTTTAACTGCGAAACACGTTATTTCGTTGATTTCATCGTTTCATGAATGTTTCTTGTAGTAACCATGGTTTAGCGAAGATTTAGATTAATTTTGATGTTTTCATGGATATCAGGCTACTTTCTCTGCGAAACACGTTATTTCGCTGAATTTCAACGTTTCATGAATGATCATGAAATAACCATGATTTGGCGAAGATTTAGCTTAATTTTGATGTTTTCATTGATTTCAAGCTACTTTCACTGCGAAACACGTTATTTCGCTGTATTTCAGCGTTTCATTAATGTTTCGTGAAATAACCATGATTTAGCCTAATTTTGATGTTTTCATAGATATCTTGCTACTTTCACTGCGAAACACGTTATTCTGTTGAATTTCATCGTTTGATGAATGTTTCGTGAAATAACCATGATTTAGCGGAGATTTAGCTTAAATTTGATGGTTTCATAGATATCAAGCTACTTTCACTGCGAAACACGTTATTTCGTTGAATTTCATCGTTTCATGATTGTTTCGTCAAATAACCATGATATATCGAAGATTCAGCTTAATTTTAATGTTTTCATAGATTTCAAGCTACTTTCCCTGCGAAACACGTTATATTGTTGAATTTTATCGTTTCATGAATGTTTCGTGAAATAACCATGATTTAGCGAAGATTTGGCTTAATTTTGATGTTTTCATGGATATCAAGCTACTTTCTGTGCGAAACAAGTTATTTCGTTGAATTTCAACGTTTCATGAATGTTTCGTGAAATAACCATGATTTAGCGAAGATTTAGCCTAATTTTGATGTTTTCATGGATATCTCGCTACTTCCACTGCGAAACACGTTATTTCGTTGAATTTCATCGTTTCATGAATGTTTCGTGAAATAACCATGATTTATCGAAGATTTAGCTTAATTTCATGAATGTTTCATAGATATCAAGCTACTTTCACTGCGAAACACGTTATTTCGTTTTGAATTTCATCGTTTCATGAATGTTTCGTGAAATAACCATGATTTAGCGAAGATTTAGCTTAATTTTGATGTTTTCATGGATATCTAGCTGCTTTCACTGCGAAACACGTTATTTCGTTGAATTTCATTGTTTCATGAATGTTTCGTGAAATAACCAAGAGTTAGCGAAGATTAAGCTTAATTTTGACGTTTTCGTAGATATCAAGCTACTTTCACTGCGAAACAGGTTATTTCGTTGAATTTCAACGTTTCATGAATGTTTCGTGAAATAACCAGGATTTAGCGAAGATTTAGCTTAATTTTGATGTTTTCATGGATATCTCGCTACTTTCATTGCGAAACTCGTTATTTCGTTGAATTTCATCGTTTCATGAATGTTACTTGTAATAACCATGGTTTAGCGAATATTTAGCTTAATTTTGATGTTTTCATGGATATCTAACTACTTTCACTGCGATACACGTTATTTCGTTGAATTTCATAGTTTCATGAATGTTTCGTGAAATAACCATGATTTAGCGGAGATATAGCCTAATTTTGATGTTTTCATATATATCTTGATACTTTCACTGCGAAACACATTTTTTCGTTGTATTTCATCGTTTCATGAATGTTTCTCGAAATAACCATGATTGAGCGAAGATTTAGCCTAATTTCGATGTTTTCATGGATATCTCGCAACTTTCACTGCGAAACACGTTATTTCGTTGTAAATCATCGTTTCATGAATGTTTCGTGAAATAACCATTATTTAGCGAAGATTTAGCTTAATTTTGATGTTTTCATAGATATCAAGCTACTTTCACTGCGAATCACGTTATTTCGTTGAATTTCATCGTTTCATGAATGTTTCGTGAAATAACCATGATTTAACGAAGATTTAGCTTAATTTCGATATTTTCATAGATATCAAGCTACTTTCACTGCGAAACACGTTATTTCTTTGTATATCACCGTTTCATGAATGTTTCGTGAAATAACTATGAATTAGCGAAGATTTAGCCTAATTTTGATGTTTTCATGGATATCTCGCTACTTTCACTGCGAAACACGTTATTTCGTTGAATTTCATCGTTTCATGAATGTTTCTTGTAATAACCATGGCTTAGCGAATATTTAGCTTAATTTTGATGTTTTCATAGATATCAAGCTACTTTCACTGCGTAACACATTTTTTCGTTGTTTTTCATCGTTTCAAGAATGTTTCGCGAAATAACCATGATTGAGCGAAGATTTTGCCTAATTTCGATGTTTTCATGGATATCTCGCAACTTTCACTGCGAAACACGTTATTTCGCTGTATTTCAGCGTTTCATTAATGTTTCGTGAAGTAACCATGATTTAGCCTAATTTTGATGTTTTCATAGATATCTTGCTACTTTCACTGCGAAACACGTTATTCTGTTGAATTTCATCGTTTGATGAATGTTTCGTGAAATAACCATGATTTAGCGGAGATTTAGCTTAAATTTGATGGTTTCATAGATATCAAGCTACTTTCACTGCGAAACACGTTATTTCGTTGAATTTCATCGTTTCATGATTGTTTCGTCAAATAACCATGATATATCGAAGATTTAGCTTAATTTTAATGTTTTCATAGATTTCAAGCTACTTTCCCTGCGAAACACGTTATATCGTTGAATTTTATCGTTTCATGAATGTTTCGTGAAATAACCATGATTTAGCGAAGATTTGGCTTAATTTTGATGTTTTCATGGATATCAAGCTACTTTCTGTGCGAAACACGTTATTTCTTTGTATATCATCGTTTCATGAATGTTTCGTGAAATAACTATGATTTAGCGAAGATTTAGCCTAATATTGATGTTTTCATGGATATCTCGCTACTTTCACTGCGAAACACGTTATTTCGTTGAATTTCATCGTTTCATGAATGTTTCTTGTAATAACCATGGCTTAGCGAATATTTAGCTTAATTTTGATGTTTTCATAGATATCAAGCTACTTTCAGTGCGTAACACATTTTTTCGTTGTTTTTCATCGTTTCAAGAATGTTTCGCGAAATAACCATGATTGAGCGAAGATTTAGCCTAATTTCGATGTTTACATGGATATCACGCAACTTTCACTGCGAAACACGTTATTTCGCTGTATTTCAGCGTTTCATTAATGTTTCGTGAAATAACCATGATTTAGCCTAATTTTGATGTTTTCATAGATATCTTGCTACTTTCACTGCGAAACACGTTATTCTGATGAATTTCATCGTTTGATGAATGTTTCGTGAAATAACCATGATTTAGCGGAGATTTAGCTTAAATTTGATGGTTTCATAGATATCAAGCTACTTTAACTGCGAAACACGTTATTTCGTTGATTTCATCGTTTCATGAATGTTTCTTGTAATAACCATGGTTTAGCGAAGATTTATATTAATTTTGATGTTTTCATGGATATCAGGTTACTTTCTCTGCGAAACACGTTATTTCGCTGAATTTCAACGTTTAATGAATGATCATGAAATAACCATGATTTGGCGAAGATTTAGCTTAATTTTGATGTTTTCATTGATTTCAAGCTACTTTCATTGCGAAACACGTTATTTCGCTGTATTTCAGCGTTTCATTAATGTTTCGTGAAATAACCATGATTTAGCCTAATTTTGATGTTTTCATAGATATCTTGCTACTTTCACTGCGAAACACGTTATTCTGTTGAATTTCATTGTTTGATGAATGTTTCGTGAAATAACCATGATTTAGCGGAGATTTAGCTTAAATTTGATGGTTTCATAGATATCAAGCTACTTTCACTGCGAAACACGTTATTTCGTTGAATTTCATCGTTTCATGATTGTTTCGTCAAATAACCATGATATATCGAAGATTCAGCTTAATTTTAATGTTTTCATAGATTTCAAGCTACTTTCCCTGCGAAACACGTTATATTGTTGAATTTTATCGTTTCATGAATGTTTCGTGAAATAACCATGATTTAGCGAAGATTTGGCTTAATTTTGATGTTTTCATGGATATCAAGCTACTTTCTGTGCGAAACAAGTTATTTCGTTGAATTTCAACGTTTCATGAATGTTTCGTGAAATAACCATGATTTAGCGAAGATTTAGCCTAATTTTGATGTTTTCATGGATATCTCGCTACTTCCACTGCGAAACACGTTATTTCGTTGAATTTCATCGTTTCATGAATGTTTCGTGAAATAACCATGATTTATCGAAGATTTAGCTTAATTTCATGAATGTTTCATAGATATCAAGCTACTTTCACTGCGAAACACGTTATTTCGTTGTAAATCATCGTTTCATGAATGTTTCGTGGAATAACCATGATTTAGCGGAGATTTAGCTTAATTTTGATGTTTTCATATATATCTTGCTACTTTCACTGCGAAACAGGTTATTTCGTTGAATTTCAACGTTTCATGAATGTTTCGTGAAATAACCAGGATTTAGCGAAGATTTAGCTTAATTTTGATGTTTTCATGGATATCTAGCTGCTTTCACTGCGAAACACGTTATTTCGTTGAATTTCATTGTTTCATGAATGTTTCGTGAAATAACCAAGAGTGAGCGTAGATTTAGCTTAATTTTGACGTTTTCGTAGATATCAAGCTACTTTCACTGCGAAACACGTTATTTCGTTGAATTTCATCGTTTCATGAATGTTTCTTTTAATAACCATGGTTTAGCGAAGATTTATATTAATTTTGATGTTTTCATGGATATCAGGTTACTTTCTCTGCGAAACACGTTATTTCGCTGAATTTCAACGTTTCATGAATGATCATGAAATAACCATGATTTGGCGAAGATTTAGCTTAATTTTGATGTTTTCATTGATTTCAAGCTACTTTCATTGCGAAACACGTTATTTCGCTGTATTTCAGCGTTTCATTAATGTTTCGTGAAATAACCATGATTTAGCCTAATTTTGATGTTTTCATAGATATCTTGCTACTTTCACTGCGAAACACGTTATTCTGTTGAATTTCATTGTTTGATGAATGTTTCGTGAAATAACCATGATTTAGCGGAGATTTAGCTTAAATTTGATGGTTTCATAGATATCAAGCTACTTTCACTGCGAAACACGTTATTTCGTTGAATTTCATCGTTTCATGATTGTTTCGTCAAATAACCATGATATATCGAAGATTCAGCTTAATTTTAATGTTTTCATAGATTTCAAGCTACTTTCCCTGCGAAACACGTTATATTGTTGAATTTTATCGTTTCATGAATGTTTCGTGAAATAACCATGATTTAGCGAAGATTTGGCTTAATTTTGATGTTTTCATGGATATCAAGCTACTTTCTCTGCGAAACAAGTTATTTCGCTGAATTTCAACGTTTCATGAATGATCATGAAATAACCATGATTTGGCGAAGATTTAGCTTAATTTTGATGTTTTCATGGATATCTCGCTACTTCCACTGCGAAACACGTTATTTCGTTGAATTTCATCGTTTCACGAATTTTTCGTGAAATAACCATGATTTATCGAAGATTTAGCTTAATTTCGAATGTTTCATAGATATCAAGCTACTTTCACTGCGAAACACGTTATTTCGTTGTAAATCATCGTTTCATGAATGTTTCGTGAAATAACCATGATTTAGCGGAGATTTAGCTTAATTTTGATGTTTTCATATATATCTTGCTACTTTCACTGCGAAACAGGTTATTTCGTTGAATTTCAACGTTTCATGAATGTTTCGTGAAATAACCAGGATTTAGCGAAGATTTAGCTTAATTTTGATGTTTTCATGGATATCTAGCTGCTTTCACTGCGAAACACGTTATTTCGTTGAATTTCATTGTTTCATGAATGTTTCGTGAAATAACCAAGAGTTAGCGAAGATTAAGCTTAATTTTGACGTTTTCGTAGATATCAAGCTACTTTCACTGCGAAACACGTTATTTCGTTGAATTTCATCGTTTCATGAATGTTTGGTGAAATAAGCATGATTTAGCTAAGATTTAGCTTAATTTTGATGTTTTCATAGATATCAAGCTACTTACACTGCGAAACACGTTATTTCGTTGAATTTCATCGTTTCAAGAATGTTTCGTGAAATAACCATGATTTATCGAAGATTTAGCTTAATTTCGATGTTTTCATAGATATCAAGCTACTTTCACTGCGAAACACGTTATTTCGTTGTAAATCATTGTTTCATGAATGTTTCGTGAAATAACCATGATTTAGCGAAGATTTAGCCTAATTTTGATGTTTTCATGGATATCTCGCTACTTTCATTGCGAAACTCGTTATTTCGTTGAATTTCATCGTTTCATGAATGTTACTTGTAATAACCATGGTTTAGCGAATATTTAGCTTAATTTTGATGTTTTCATGGATATCTAGCTACTTTCACTGCGATACACGTTATTTCGTTGAATTTCATAGTTTCATGAATGTTTCGTGAAATAACCATGATTTAGCGGAGATATAGCCTAATTTTGATGTTTTCATATATATCTTGATACTTTCACTGCGAAACACATTTTTTCGTTGTATTTCATCGTTTCATGAATGTTTCTCGAAATAACCATGATTGAGCGAAGATTTAGCCTAATTTCGATGTTTTCATGGATATCTCGCAACTTTCACTGCGAAACACGTTATTTCGTTGTAAATCATCGTTTCATGAATGTTTCGTGAAATAACCATTATTTAGCGAAGATTTAGCTTAATTTTGATGTTTTCATAGATATCAAGCTACTTTCACTGCGAAACACGTTATTTCGTTGAATTTCATCGTTTCATGAATGTTTCGTGAAATAACCATGATTTAACGAAGATTTAGCTTAATTTCGATATTTTCATAGATATCAAGCTACTTTCACTGCGAAACACGTTATTTCTTTGTATATCACCGTTTCATGAATGTTTCGTGAAATAACTATGAATTAGCGAAGATTTAGCCTAATTTTGATGTTTTCATGGATATCTCGCTACTTTCACTGCGAAACACGTTATTTCGTTGAATTTCATCGTTTCATGAATGTTTCTTGTAATAACCATGGCTTAGCGAATATTTAGCTTAATTTTGATGTTTTCATAGATATCAAGCTACTTTCACTGCGTAACACATTTTTTCGTCGTTTTTCATCGTTTCAAGAATGTTTCGCGAAATAACCATGATTGAGCGAAGATTTAGCCTAATTTCGATGTTTTCATGGATATCTCGCAACTTTCACTGCGAAACACGTTATTTCGCTGTATTTCAGCGTTTCATTAATGTTTCGTGAAGTAACCATGATTTAGCCTAATTTTGATGTTTTCATAGATATCTTGCTACTTTCACTGCGAAACACGTTATTCTGTTGAATTTCATCGTTTGATGAATGTTTCGTGAAATAACCATGATTTAGCGGAGATTTAGCTTAAATTTGATGGTTTCATAGATATCAAGCTACTTTCACTGCGAAACACGTTATTTCGTTGAATTTCATCGTTTCATGATTGTTTCGTCAAATAACCATGATATATCGAAGATTTAGCTTAATTTTAATGTTTTCATAGATTTCAAGCTACTTTCCCTGCGAAACACGTTATATCGTTGAATTTTATCGTTTCATGAATGTTTCGTGAAATAACCATGATTTAGCGAAGATTTGGCTTAATTTTGATGTTTTCATGGATATCAAGCTACTTTCTGTGCGAAACAAGTTATTTCGTTGAATTTCAACGTTTCATGAATGTTTCGTGAAATAACCATGATTTAGCGAAGATTTAGCCTAATTTTGATGTTTTCATGGATATCTCGCTACTTCCACTGCGAAACACGTTATTTCGTTGAATTTCATCGTTTCATGAATGTTTCGTGAAATAACCATGATTTATCGAAGATTTAGCTTAATTTCGAAGGTTTCATAGATATCAAGCTACTTTCACTGCGAAACACGTTATTTCGTTGTAAATCATCGTTTCATGAATGTTTCGTGAAATAACCATGATTTAGCGAAGATTTAGCCTAATTTTGATGTTTTCATGGATATCTCGCTACTTTCACTGCGAAACACGTTATTTCGTTGAATTTCATTGTTTCATGAATGTTTCGTGAAATAACCAATAGTTAGCGAAGATTTAGCTTAATTTTGATGTTTTCGTAGATATCAAGCTACTTACACTGCGAAACACGTTATTTCGTTAAATTTCATCGTTTCATGAATGTTTCGTGAAATAAGCATGATTTAGCTAAGATTTAGCTTAATTTTGATGTTTTCATTGATATCAAGCTACTTTCACTGCGAAACACGTTATTTCGTTGAATTTAAACGTTTCATGAATGTTTCGTGAAATAACCATTACTTAACGAAGATTTAGCTTAAATTCGATGTTTTCATAGATATCAAGCTACTTTCACTGCGAAACACGTTATTTCGTTGTATTTCATCGTTTCATGAATGTTTCGTGAAATAACCATGATTTAACGAAGATTTAGCTTAATTTCGATGTTCTCATAGATATCAAGCTACATTCACTGCGAAACACGTTATTTCGTTGTAAATCATCGTTTCAAGAATGTTTCGTGAAGTAACCATTATTTAGCGAAGATTTAGCCTAATTTTGATGTTTTCATGGATATCTCGCTACTTTCACTGCGAAACACGTTATTTCGTTGAATTTCAACGTTTCATGAATGTTTCGTGAAATAACCATGATTTATCGAAGATTTAGCTTAATTTCGATGTTTTCATAGATATCAAGCTACTTTCACTGCGAAACACGTTATTTCGTTGTAAATCATCGTTTCATGAATGTTTCGGGAAATAACCATGATTTAGCGAAGATTTAGACTAATTTTGATGTTTTCATGGATATCGCGCTACTTTCACTGCGTAACACGTTATTTCGTTGAATTTCATCGTTTCATGAATGTTTCTTGTAATAACCATGGTTTAGAAAATATTTAGCTTAATTTTGATGTTTTCATGGATATCTAGCTACTTTCACTGCGAAAAACGTTATTTCGTTGAATTTCATAGTTTCATGAATGTTTCGTGAAATAACCATGATTTAGCGGAGATTTAGCTTAATTTTGATGTTTTCATATATATCTTGCTACTTTCACTGCGAAACAGGTTATTTCGTTGAATTTCAACGTTTCATGAATGTTTCGTGAAATAACCAGGATTTAGCGAAGATTTAGCTTAATTTTGATGTTTTCATGGATATCTAGCTGCTTTCACTCCGAAACACGTTATATCGTTGAATTTCATTGTTTCATGAATGTTTCGTGAAATAACCAAGAGTTAGCGAAGATAAAGCTTAATTTTGACGTTTTCGTAGATATCAAGCTACTTTCACTGCGAAACACGTTATTTCGTTGAATTTCATCGTTTCATGAATGTTTCGTGAAATAAGCATGATTTAGCTAAGATTTAGCTTAATTTTGATGTTTTCATAGATATCAAGCTACTTACACTGCGAAACACGTTATTTCGTTGAATTTCATCGTTTCAAGAATGTTTCGTGAAATAACCATGATTTATCGAAGATTTAGCTTAATTTCGATGTTTTCATAGATATCAAGCTACTTTCACTGAGAAACACGTTATTTCGTTGTAAATCATCGTTTCATGAATGTTTCGTGAAATAACCATGATTTAGCGAAGATTTAGCCTAATTTTGATGTTTTCATGGATATCTCGCTACTTTCACTGCGAAACTCGTTATTTCGTTGAATTTCATCGTTTCATGAATGTTACTTGTAATAACCATGGTTTAGCGAATATTTAGCTTAATTTTGATGTTTTCATGGATATCTAGCTACTTTCACTGCGATACACGTTATTTCGTTGAATTTCATAGTTTCATGAATGTTTCGTGAAATAACCATGATTTAGCGGAGATATAGCCTAATTTTGATGTTTTCATATATATCTTGATACCTTCACTGCGAAACACATTTTTTCGTTGTATTTCATCGTTTCAAGAATGTTTCGCGAAATAACCATGATTGAGCGAAGATTTAGCCTAATTTCGATGTTTTCATGGATATCTCGCAACTTTCACTGCGAAACACGTTATTTCGTTGTAAATCATCGTTTCATGAATGTTTCGTGAAATAACCATGATTTAGCGAAGATTTAGCCTAATTTTGATGTTTTCATGAATATCTCGCTACTTTCACTGCGAAACTCGTTATATCGTTGAATTTCATCGTTTCATGAATGTTACTTGTAATAACCATGGTTTAGCGAATATTTAGCTTAATTTTGATGTTTTCATGGATATCTAGCTACTTTCACTGCGATACAAGTTATTTCGTTGAATTTCATAGTTTCATGAATGTTTCGTGAAATAACCATGATTTAGCGAAGATTTAGCCTAATTTTGATGTTTTCATGGATATCTCGCTACTTTCACTGCGAAACACATTATTTCGTTGTATTTCATCGTTTCAAGAATGTTTCGCGAAATAACCATGATTGAGCGAAGATTTAGCCTAATTTCGATGTTTTCATGGATATCTCGCAACTTTCACTGCCAAACACGTTATTTCGTTGAATTTCATCGTTACATGAATGTTTCGTGAAATGACCAAGATTTAATGAAGATTTAGATTAATTTTGATGTTTTCATAGATATCACGATACTTTCACTGCGAAACTCGTTATTTCGTTGAATTTCAACGTTTCATGAATGTTTCGTGAAATAACCATTATTTAGCGAAGATTTAGCTTAATTTTGATGTTTTCATAGATATCAAGCTACTTTCACTGCGAAACACGTTATTTCGTTGAATTTCATCGTTTCAGGAATGTTTCGTGAAATAACCATGATTTAACGAAGATTTAGCTTAATTTCGATGTTTTCATAGATATCAAGCTACTTTCACTGCGAAACACGTTATTTCTTTGTATATCATCGTTTCATGAATGTTTCGTGAAATAGCTATGATTTAGCGAAGATTTAGCCTAATTTTGATGTTTTCATGGATATCTCGCTACTTTCACTGCGAAACACGTTATTTCGTTGAATTTCATCGTTTCATGAATGTTTCTTGTAATAACCATGGCTTAGCGAATATTTAGCTTAATTTTGATGTTTTCATAGATATCAAGCTACTTTCACTGCGTAACACATTTTTTCGTTGTTTTTCATCGTTTCAAGAATGTTTCGCGAAATAACCATGATTGAGCGAAGATTTAGCCTAATTTCGGTGTTTTCATGGATATCTCGCAACTTTCACGGCGAAACACGTTTTTTCGTTGAATTTCATCATTACATGAATGTTTCGTGAAATAACCATGATTTAGCGAAGATTTAGATTAATTTTGATGTTTTCATGGAAATCAGGCTACTTTCACTGCGAAACACGTTATTTCGCTGAATTTCAACGTTTCATGAATGATCATGAAATAACCATGATTTGGCGAAGATTTAGCTTAATTTTGATGTTTTCATTGATTTCAAGCTATTTTCACTGCGAAACACGTTATTTCGCTGTATTTCAGCGTTTCATTAATGTTTCGTGAAATAACCATGATTTAGCCTAATTTTGATGTTTTCATAGAAATCTTGCTACTTTCACTGCGAAACACGTTATTCTGTTGAATTTCATCGTTTGATGAATGTTTCTTGTAATAACCATGGTTTAGAAAATATATAGCTTAATTTTGATGTTTTCATAGATATCAAGCTACTTTCAATGCGAAACACGTTATTTCGTTGATTTAATCGTTTCATGAATGATTCGTGAAATAACCATTATTTAACGGAGATTTAGCTTAAATTCGATGTTTTCATAGATATCAAGCTACTTTCACTGCGAAACACGTTATTTCGTTGAATTTCATCGTTTCATGAATGTTTCGTGAAATAACCATGATTTAGCGAAGATTTAGATTAATTTTGATGTTTTCATAGAAATCTTGCTACTTTCACTGCGAAACACGTTATTCTGTTGAATTTCATCGTTTGATGAATGTTTCTGGTAATAACCATGGTTTAGGAAATATTTAGCTTAATTTTGATGTTTTCATAGATATCAAGCTACTTTCAATGCGAAACACGTTATTTCGTTGATTTAATCGTTTCATGAATGTTTCGTGAAATAACCATGATTTAACGAAGATTTAGCTTAATTTCGATGTTTTCATAGATATCAAGCTACTTTCACTGCGAAACACGTTATTTCGTTGTATATCATCGTTTCATGAATGTTTCGTGAAATAACCATGATTTAGCGAAGATTTAGCCTAATTTTGATGTTTTCATGGATATCTCGCTACTTTCACTGCGAAACACGTTATTTCGTTGAATTTCATCGTTTCATGAATGTTTCTTGTAATAACCATGGTTTAGAAAATATTTAGCTTAATTTTGATGTTTTCATAGATATCAAGCTACTTTCAATGCGAAACACGTTATTTCGTTGATTTAATCGTTTCATGAATGTTTCGTGAAATAACCATTATTTAACGGAGATTTAGCTTAAATTCGATGTTTTCATAGATATCAAGCTACTTTCACTGCGAAACACGTTATTTCGTTGAATTTCATCGTTTCATGAATGTTTCGTGAAATAACCATGATTTAGCGGAGATTTAGCATAATTTTGATGTTTTCATAGACTACAAGTTGCTTCACTGCGAAACACGTTATTTCGTTGTAAATCATCGTTTCATGAATGTTTCGTGAAATAACCATGATTTAGCGAAGATATAGCCTAATTTTGATGTTTTCATGGTTATCTAGCTACTTTCACTGCGAAACACGTTATTTCGTTGAATTTCATAGTTTCATGAATGTTTCGTGAAATAACCATGATTTAGCGGAGATTCAGCTTAATTTTGATGTTTTCATATATATCTTGATACTTTCCCTGCGAAACACATTTTTTCGTTGTATTTCATCGTTTCAAGAATGTTTCGCGAAATAACCATGATTAGGCGAAGATTTAGCCTAATTTCGATGTTTTCATGGATATCTCGCAACTTTTACTGCGAAACACGTTATTTCGTTGAATTTCATCGTTACATGAATGTTACGTGAAATAACCATGATTTAGCGAAGATTTAGATTAATTTTGATGTTTTCATGGATATCAGGCTACTTTCACTGCGAAACACGTTATTTCGCTGAATTTCATCGTTTCATGAATGTTTCTTGTAATAACCATGGTTTAGAAAATATTTAGCTTAATTTTGATGTTTTCATAGATATCAAGCTACTTTCAATGCGAAACACGTTATTTCGTTGATTTAATCGTTTCATGAATGTTTCGTGAAATAACCATTATTTAACGGAGATTTAGCTTAAATTCGATGTTTTCATAGATATCAAGCTACTTTCACTGCGAAACACGTTATTTCGTTGCATTTCATCGTTTCATGAATGTTTCGTGAAATAACCATGGTTTAGCGGCGATTTAGCATAATTTTGATGTTTTCATAGACTACAAGTTGCTTCACTGCGAAACACGTTATTTCGTTGCAAATCATCGTTTCATGAATGTTTCGTGAAATAACCATGATTTAGCGAAGATATAGCCTAATTTTGATGTTTTCATGGTTATCTCGCTACTTTCACTGCGAAACACGTTATTTCGTTGAATGTCATCGTTTCATGAATGTTTCTTGTAATAACCATGGTTTAGCGAATATTTAGCTTAATTTTGATGTTTTCATGGATATCTAGCTACTTTCACTGCGAAACACGTTATTTCGTTGAATTTCATAGTTTCATGAATGTTTCGTGAAATAACCATGATTTAGCGGAGATTCTGCTTAATTTTGATGTTTTCATATATATCTTGATACTTTCCCTGCGAAACACATTTTTTCGTTGTATTTCATCGCTTCAAGAATGTTTCACGAAATAACCATGATTAGGCGAAGATTTAGCCTAATTTCGATGTTTTCATGGATATCTCGCAACTTTTACTGCGAAACACGTTATTTCGTTGAATTTCATCGTTACATGAATGTTACGTGAAATAACCATGATTTAGCGAAGATTTAGATTAATTTTGATGTTTTCATGGATATCAGGCTACTTTCACTGCGAAACACGTTATTTCGCTGAATTTCAACGTTTCATGAATGATCATGAAATAACCATGATTTGTCGAAGATTTAGCTTAATTTTGATGTTTTCATTGATTTCAAGCTACTTTCACTGCGAAACACGTTATTTCGCTGTATTTCAGCGTTTCATTAATATTTCGTGAAAAAACCATGATTTAGCCTAATTTTGATGTTTTCATAGATATCTTTCTACTTTCACTGCGAAACACGTTATTCTGTTGAATTTCATCGTTTGATGAATGTTTCGTGAAATAACCATGATTTAGCGAAGATATGGCTTAATTTTGATGTTTTCATAGATATCAAGCTACTTTCACTGCGAAACAAGTTATTTCGTTGAATTTCAACGTTTCATGAATGTTTCGTGAATTAACCATGATTTAGCGAAGATTTAGCATAATTTTGATGTTTTCATGGATATCTCGCTACTTTCACTGCGAAACACGTTATTTCGTTGAATTTCAACGTTTCATGAATGTTCCGTGAAATAACCATTATTTAGCGAAGATTTAGCTGAATTTGGATGTTTTCATAGATATCAAGCTACTTTCACTGCGAAACACGATATTTCGTAGAATTTCATCGTTTCATGAATGTTTCGTGAAATAACCATGATTTAACGAAGATTGAGCTTAATTTCGATGTTTTCATAGATATCAAGCTACTTTCACTGCGAAACACGTTATTTCGATGTATATCGTCGTTTCATGAATGTTTCGTGATATATCCATGATTTAGCGGAGATTTAGCTTAAATTTGATGGTTTCATAGATATCAAACTACTTTCACTGCGAAACACGTTATTTCGGTGAATTTCATCGTTTCATGAATGTTACTTGAAATAACCATGATTTAGCGGAGATTTAGTTTAATTTTGATGGTCTCATAGATATCAAGCTACTTTCACTGCGAAACAGGTTATTGCGTTGAATTTCAACGATTCATGAATATTTCGTGAAATAACCATGATTTAGCTAATATTTAGCTCAATTTTGATGTTTTCATGGATATCTAGCTGCTTTCACTGCGAAACACGATATTTCGTTGAATTTCATCGTTTCATGAATGTTTCGTGAAATAACCATGATTTAACGAAGATTTAGCTTAATTTCGATGTTTTCATAGTTATCAAGCTACTTTCACTGCGAAACACGTTATTTCGTTGTATATCATCGTTTCATGAATGTTTCGTGAAATAACCATGATTTAGCGAAGATTTAGCCTAATTTTGATGTTTTCATGGATAACTCGCTACTTTCACTGCGAAACACGTTATTTCGTTGAATTTCATCGTTTCATGAATGTTTCTTGTAATAACCATGGTTTAGAAAATATTTAGCTTAATTTTGATGTTTTCATAGATATCAAGCTACTTTCAATGCGAAACACGTTATATCGTTGATTTAATCGTTTCATGAATGTTTCGTGAAATAACCATTATTTAACGGAGATTTAGCTTAAATTCGATGTTTTCATAGATATCAAGCTACTTTCACTGCGAAACACGTTATTTCGTTGAATTTCATCGTTTCATGAATGTTTCGTGAAATAACCATGATTTAGCGGAGATTTAGCATAATTTTGATGTTTTCATAGACTACAAGTTGCTTCACTGCGAAACACGTTATTTCGTTGTAAATCATCGTTTCATGAATGTTTCGTGAAATAACCATGATTTAGCGAAGATATAGCCTAATTTTGATGTTTTCATGGTTATCTCGCTACTTTCACTGCGAAACACGTTATTTCGTTGAATGTCATCGTTTCATGAATGTTTCATGTATTAACCATGGTTTAGCGAATATTTAGCTTAATTTTGATGTTTTCATGGATATCTAGCTACTTTCACTGCGAAACACGTTATTTCGTTGAATTTCATAGTTTCATGAATGTTTCGTGAAATAACCATGATTTAGCGGAGATTCAGCTTAATTTTGATGTTTTCATATATATCTTGATACTTTCACTGCGAAACACATTTTTTCGTTGTTTCATCGTTTCAAGAACGTTTCGCGAAATAACCATGATTAGGCGAAGATTTAGCCTAATTACGATGTTTTCATGTATATCTCGCAACTTTTACTGCGAAACACGTTATTTCGTTAAATTTCATCGTTACATGAATGTTACTTGAAATAACCATGATTTAGCGAAGATTTAGATTAATTTTGATGTTTTCATGGATATCAGGCTACTTTCACTGCGAAACACGTTATTTCGCTGAATTTCAACGTTTCATGAATGATCATGAAATAACCATGATTTGGCGAAGATTTAGCTTAATTTTGATGTTTTCATTGATTTCAAGCTACTTTCACTGCGAAACACGTTATTTCGCTGTATTTCAGCGTTTCATTAATATTTCGTGAAATAACCATGATTTAGCCTAATTTTGATGTTTTCATAGATATCTTGCTACTTTCACAGCGAAACACGTTATTTTGTTGAATTTCATCGTTTGATGAATGTTTCGTGAAATCACCATGATTTAGCGAAGATTTGGCTTAATTTTGATGTTTTCATAGATATCAAGCTACTTTCACTGCGAAACAAGTTATTTCGTTGAATTTCAACGTTTCATGAATGTTTCGTGAATTAACCATGATTTAGCGAAGATTTAGCATAATTTTGATTTTTTCATAGATATCAAGCTACTTTCACTGCGAAACACGTTATTTCGTTGAATTTCATCGTTTCATGAATGTTTCGTGAAATAACCATGATTTAACGAAGATTAAGCTTAATTTCGATGTTTTCATAGATATCAAGCTACTTTCACTGCGAAACAAGTTATTTCGTTGAATTTCAACGTTTCATGAATATTTCGTGAAATAACCATGATTTAGCTATGATTTAGCTTAATTTTGATGTTTTCATGGATATCTAGCTGCTTTCACGCGAAACACGTTATTTCGTTGAATTTCATCGTTTCATGAATGTTTCGTGAAATAACCATGATTTAGCGAAGATTTAGCATAATTTTGATGTTTTCATGGTTATCTCGCTACTTTCACTGCGAAACACGTTATTTCGTTGAATTTCAACGTTTCATGAATATTTCGAGAAATAACCATTATTTAGCGAAAATTTAGCTTAATTTTGATGTTTTCATAGATATCAAGCTACTTTCACTGCGAAACACGTTATTTCGTTGAATTTCATCGTTTCATGAATGTTTCGTGAAATAACCATGATTTAACGAAGATTAAGCTTAATTTCGATGTTTTCATAGATATCAAGCTACTTTCACTGCGAAACACGTTATTTCGTTGTATATCATCGTTTCATGAATGTTTCGTGAAATAACCATGATTTAGCGAAGATTTAGCCTAATTTTGATGTTTTCATGTATATCTCGCTACTTTCACTGCGAAACACGTTATTTCGTTGAATTTCATCGTTTCATGAATGTTTCTTGTAATAACCTTGGTTTAGAAAATATTTAGCTTAATTTTGATGTTTTCATAGATATCAAGCTACTTTCACTGCGAAACACGTTATTTCGTTGAATTTAAACGTTTCATGAATGTTTCGTGAAATAACCATTATTTAACGGAGATTTAGCTTAAATTCGATGTTTTCATAGATATCAAGCTACTTTCACTGCGAAACACGTTATTTCGTTGAATTTCATCGTTTCATGAATGTTTCGTGAAATAACCATGATTTAGCGGAGATTTAGCATAATTTTGATGTTTTCATCGACTACAAGTTTCTTCACTGCGAAACTCCTTATTTTGTTGAAATTCATGGTTTCACGAATGTTTTGTGTAATAACCATTATTTAGTGAAGATTTAACTTAATTTTGATGTTTTCATGAATATCTAGCTACTTTCACTGCGAAACACGATATTTCGTTGAATTTCATCGTTTGATGAATGTTTCGTGAAAAAACCAAGTTTTAGCGAAGATTTAGCTTAATTTTGATGTTTTCATAGATATCAAGCTACTTTCACTGCGAAACAGGGTTATTTCGATGAATTTCATCATTTCATGAATGTTTCGTGAAATAACCATGATTTAGCGAAGATTTAGACTAATTTTGATGTTTTCATGCATATCTCGCTACTTTCACTGCGAAACACGTTATTTCGTTGAATTTCAACGTTTCATGATCGTTTCGTGAAATAACCATTATTTAGCGAAGATTTAGCTTAATTTTGATGTTTTCATAGATATCAAGCTACTTTCACTGCGAGACACGTTAATTCGTTGTATTTCATCGTTTCATGAATGTTTCTTGTAATAACCATGGTTTAGCTAATATTTAGCTTAATTTTGATGTTTTCATGGATATCAGGCTACTTTCACTGCGAAACACGTTATTTCGTTGAATTTCATCATTTCATGAAAGTTTCGTGAAATAACCATGATTTAGCGAAGATTTAGCTTAATTTTGATGTTTTCATAGATATCAAGCTACTTTCACTGCGAAACACGTTATTTCGTTGAATTTAAACGTTTCATGAATGTTTCGTGAAATAACCATTATTTAACGAAGATTTAGCTTAAATTCGATGTTTTCATAGATATCAAGCTACATTCACTGCGAAACACGTTATTTCGTTGTATTTCATCGTTTCATGAATGTTTCGTGAAATAACCATGATTTAGCGAAGATTCAGCCTAATTTTGATGTTTTCATGGATATCTCGCTACTTTCACTGCGAAACACGTTGTTTCGTTGAATTTCATCGTTTCATGAATGTTTCGTGAAATAACCATCATTTAGGGGAGATTTAGCATAATTTTGATGTTTTCATAGACTACAAGTTGCTCTCAATGCGAAACACCTTATTTTGTTGAAATTCATGGTTTCATGAATGTTTCGTGTAATAACCATGATTTAGTGAAGATTTAACTTAATTTTGATGTTTTCATGAATATCTAGCTACTTTCACTGCGAAACACGATATTTCGTTGAATTTCATCGTTTGATGAATGTTTAGTTAAAAAACCTAGTTTTAGCGAAGATTTAGCTTAACTTTGATGTTTTCATAGATATAAAGCTACTTTCACTGCGAAACACGGTTATTTCGATGAATTTCATCATTTCATGAATGTTTCGTGAAATAACCATGATTTTGCGAATATATAGCTTAATTTTGATGCTTAGATCGATATCAAGTTACTTTCACTGCGAAACACGTTATTTCGACTAATTTCATCGTTTCATGAATGTTTCGTGAAATAACCATGATTTAGCGAAGATTTAGCTTAATTTTGATGTTTTCAAAGATATCAGGCTACTTTCACTGCGAAACAAGTTATTTCGATGAATTTAATCTTTTCATGAATGTATCGTGAAATAACCATGATTTATCGAAGATTTAGCTTAATTTTGATGTTTTCATAGATATAAAGCTACTTTCACTGCGAAACACGTTATTTCGTTGAATTTCATCGTTTCATGATTGTGAAATAACCATGGTTTAGCGAAGATTTTGATTAACTTTGCTGTTTTCATAGAATTCATGCTACTTTGCCTGCGAAACACGTTATATCGTTGAATTTCATCGTTTCATGAATGTTTCTTGAAATAACCATGATTTAGCGAAGATATGGCTTAATTTTGATGTTTTCATAGATATCAAGCTACTTTCACTGCGAAACAAGTTATTTCGTTGAAATTCAACGTTTCATGAATGTTTCTTGAAATGACCATGATTTAGCGGAGATTTAGCTTAATTTTGGTGGTTTCATAGGTATCAAGCTACTTTCACTGCGAAACACGCTTTTCGGTGAATTACATCGTTTCATGAATGTTTCGTAAAATAACCATGATAAGGCGAAGATTTACCTTAATTTTGATGTTTTCATCGATATCAAGCTACTATCACTGCGAAACACGTTATTTAGCTGTGTATCTGCGTTTCATGAATGTTTCGTGAAATAACCATGATTTAGCGAAGATTTATCCTAATTTCGATGTTTTCTTAGATTTCAAGCTACTTTCACTGCGAAACACGTTATTTCGATGAATTTCAACGTTTCATGTATGTTTCGTGAAATAACCATTATTTAGCGAAGATTTAGCTTAATTTTGATGTTTTCATCGATTTCATGCTACTTTCACTGCGCAACACGTTATTTCGTTGAATTTCATCGTTTCATGAATGTTTCGTGTAATAACCTTGATTTAGCGAAGATTTAGCTTAATTCTGATGTTTTCAATGATATCTTGCTACTTTCACTGCGAAACACGTTATTCTGTTGAATTTCATCGTTTGATGAATGTTTCGTGAAATAACCATTATTTAGCCGAGATTTAACTTAAATTTGATGGTTTCATGGATATCAAGCTACTTTCACTGCGAAACACGTTATTACGTTGAATTTCATCGTTTCATGATTGTTTCGTGAAATAACCATGATTTAGCTAAGATTTAGCTTAATTTTGATGTTTTCATGAATATCTAGCTGATTTCACTGCGAAACACGTTATTTCGTTGAATTTCATCGTTTCATGAATGTTTCGTGAAATAACCAAGATTTAGCGAAGATTTAGCTTAATTTTGATGTTTTCGTTAATATCAAGTTACTTTCACTGCGAAACACGTTATTTCGTTGAATTTCATCGTTTCATGAATGTTTCGTGGAATATCCATGATTTAGCGGAGATTTAGCTTAATTTTGATGGTTTCATAGGTATCAAGCTACTTTCACTGCGAAACACGTTTTTTCGGTGAATTACATCGTTTCATGAATGTTTCGTAAAATAACCATGATTAGGCGAAGATTTACCTTAATTTTGATGTTTTCATCGATATCAAGCTGCTATCACTGCGAAACACGTTATTTCGCTGTGTATCTGCGTTTCATGAATGTTTCGTGAAATAACCATGATTTAGCGAAGATTTATCCTAATTTTGATGTTTTCATAGATTTCAAGCTACTTTCCATGCGAAACACGTTATTTCGTTGAATTTCATCGTTTCATGAATGTTTCGTGAAATAACCATGATTTTGCGAAGATTTATCTTGATTTCGATGTTTTCATAGATATCAATCTACTTTCACTGCGAAACACGTTATTTCGTTGAATTTCATCGTTTCATGATCATTTCGTGAAATAACCATGATTTAACGGAGATTTCGCTTAATTTTGTTGGTTTCATAGATATCAAGCTACATTCACTGCGAAACACGTTATTTCGTTGAATTTCATAGTTTCATGAATGTTTCGTGAAATAACCATGATTTAGCGGAGATTTAGCATAATTTTGATGTTTTCATAGATATCTTGCTACTTTCACTGCGAAACACGATATTTCGTTGAATTTCATCGTTTGATGAATGTTTCGTGAAAAAACCAAGTTTTAGCGAAGATATAGCTTAACTTTGATGTTTTCATAGATATCAAGCTACTTTCACTGCGAAACACGGTTATTTCGATGAATTTCATCATTTCATGAATGTTTCGTTAAATAACCATGATTTAGCGAATATATAGCTTAATTTTGATGCTTCGATCGATATCAAGTTACTTTCACTGCGAAACACGTTATTTCGACTAATTTCATCGTTTCATGAATGTTTCGTGAAATAACCATGATTTAGCGAAGATTTAGCTTAATTTTGATGTTTTCAAAGATATCAGGCTACTTTCACTGCGAAACAAGTTATTTCGATGAATTTAATCATTTCATGAATGTACCGTGAAATAACCATGATTTAGAGAAGATTTAGCTTAATTTTGATGTTTTCACAGATATCAAGCTACTTTCACTGCGAAACACGTTATTTCGTTGAATTTCATCGTTTCATGATTGTGAAATAACCATGGTTTAGCGAAGATTTTGATTAACTTTGCTGTTTTCATAGAATTCAAGCTACTGTGCCTGCGAAACACGTTATATCGTTGAATTTCATCGTTTCATGAATGTTTCGTGAAATAATCATGATTTAGCGAAGATATGGCTTAATTTTGATGTTTTCATAGATATCAAGCTACTTTCACTGCGAAACAAGTTATTTCGTTGAATGTCAACGTTTCATGAATGTTTCGTGAAATAACCATGATTTAGCGGAGATTTAGCTTAATTTTGATGGTTTCATAGGTATCAAGCTACTTTCACTGCGAAACACGTTTTTCGGTGAATTTCATCGTGTCATGATAGTGAAATAAACATGGTTTAGCGAAGATTTTGATTAACATTCCTGTTTTCATAGAATTCAAGCTACTTTGCCTGCGAAACACGTTATATCGTTGAATTTCATCGTTTCATGTATGTTTCGTGAAATAACCATGATTTAGCGAAGATATGGCTTAATTTTGATGTTTTCATAGATATCAAGCTACTTTCACTGCGAAACAAGTTATTTCGTTGAATTTCAACGTTTCATGAATGTTTCGTGAAATGACGATGATTTAGGGGAGATTTAGCTTAATTTTGATGGTTTCATATGTATCAAGCTACTTTCACTGCGAAACACGCTTTTCGGTGAATTACATCGTTTCATGAATGTTTCGTAAAATAACCATGATTAGGCGAAGATTTACCTTAATTTTGATGTTTTCATTGATATCAAGATACTATCACTGCGAAACACGTTATTTCGCTGTGTATCTGCGTTTCATGAATGTTTCGTGAAATAACCATGATTTAGCAAAGATTTATCCTAATTTTGATGTTTTCTTAGATTTCAAGCTACTTTCACTGCGAAACACGTTATTTCGATGAATTTCAACGTTTAATGAATGTTTCGTGAAATATCCATGATTTAGCGAAGATTTAGCTTAATTTTGATGTTTTCATCGATTTCATGCTACTTTCACTGCGCTACACGTTATTTCGTTGAATTTCATCGTTTCATGAATGTTTCGTGTAATAACCTTGATTTAGCGAAGATTTAGCTTAATTCTGATGTTTTCATTGATATCTTGCTACTTTCACTGCGAAACACGTTATTCTGTTGAATTTCATCGTTTGATGAATGTTTCTTGAAATAACCATGATTTAGCGGAGATTTAGCTTAAATTTGATGGTTTCATTGATATCAAGCTACTTTCACTGCGAAACACGTTATTACGTTGAATTTCATCGTTTCATGAATGTTTCGTGAAATAACCATGATTTAGCGAAGATTTAGCTTAATTTTGATGTTTTCATAGATTTCAAGATACTTTCCCTGCGAAACACGTTATATCGTTGAATTTTATCGTTTCATGAAAGTTTCACGAAATAACCATGATTTAGCGAAGATTTGGCTTAATTTAGATGTTTTCATAAATATCAAGCTTCTTTCACTGCGAAACAAGTTATTTCGTTGAATTTCAACGTTTCATGAATGTTTCGTGAAATAACCATGATTTAGCGGAGATTTAGCTTAATTTTGATGTTTTCATAGATATCAAGCTACTTTCACTGTGAAACACGTTATTTCGTTGAATTTCATCGTTTCATGAATGTTTCGTGAAATAACCATGATTTAAAGATGACTTAGCTTATTTTCGAAGTTTTCATAGATATCAAGCTACTTTCACTGCGAAACACGTTATTTCGTTGTATTTCATCGTTTCATGAATGTTTCGTGAAATAACCATAATTTAGCGAAGATTTAGGCCAATTTTGATGTTTTCATGGATATCTCGCTAATTTCACTGCGAAACACGTTATTTCGTTGAATTTCATCGTTTCATGAATGTTTCTTGTAATAACCATGGTATAGCGAATATTTAGCTTAATTTTGATGTTTTCATGGATATCAGGCTACTTTCACTGCGAAACACGTTATTTCGTTGAATTTCAACGTTTCATGTATGTTTCGTGAAATATCCATGATTTAGCTAAGATTTAGCTTAATATTGATGTTTTCATAGATATCAAGCTACTTTCACTGCGAAACACGTTATTTCGTTGAATTTCATCGTTTCATGAATGTTTCTTGTAATAACCATGGTATAGCGAATATTTAGCTTTATTTTGATGTTTTCATGGATATCAGGCTACTTTCACTGCGAAACACGTTATTTCGTTGAATTTCATCGTTTCATGAAAGTTGCGTGAAATAACCATGATTTTGCGAAGATTTATCTTGATTACGATGTTTTCATAGAGATCAAGCTACTTTCACTGCGAAACACGTTATTTCGTTGAAATTCATCATTTCATTAATGTTTCGTGAAATATCCATGATTATCGAAGATGCAGCTTAATTTTGATGTTTTCATAGATATCAAGCTACTTTCACTGCGAAACACGTTATTTCGTTGAGTTTCATCATTTCATGCAAGTTTCGTGAAATAACCATGATTTAGCGAAGATTTAGCTTAATTTCGATGTTTTCATAGATATCAAGCTACTTTCACTGCGAAACACGTTATTTCGTTGAATTTCAACGTTTCATGAATGTTCCGTGAAATAACCATGATTTAGCGAAGATTTAGCTTAATTTCGATGTTTTCATAGATATCAAGCTACTTTCACTGCGAAACACGTTATTTCGTTGCATTTCATCGTTTCATGAATGTTTCGTGATATAACCATGATTTTGCGAAGATTTATCTTGATTTCGATGTTTTCATAGATATCAATCTTCTTTCACTGCGAAACACGTTATTTCGTTGAATTTCATCGTTTCATGAACATTTCGTGAAATAACCATGATTTAACGGAGATTTAGCTTAATTTTGATGGTTTCATAGGTATCAAGCAACTTTCACTGCGAAACACGTTTTTTCGGTGAATCTCATCGCTTCATGAACATTTCGTGAAATAACCATGATTTAACGGAGATTTAGCTTAATTTTGATGGTTTCATAGGTATCAAGCTACTTTCACTGCGAAACACGTTTTTTCGGTGAATTTCATCGTTTCATGATAGTGAAATAACCATGGTTTAGCGAAGATTTTGATTAACTATCCTGTTTTCACAGAATTCAAGCTACTTTGCCTGCGAAACACGTTATATCGTTGAATTGCATCGTTTCATGGATGTTTCGTGAAATAACCATGATTTAGCGAAGATATGGCTTAATTTTGATGTTTTCATAGATATCAAGCTACTTTCACTGCGAAACAAGTTATTTCGTTGAATTTCAACGTTTCATGAATGTTTCGTGAAATAACCATGATTTAGCGGAGATTTAGCTTAATTTTGATGGTTTCATAGATATCAAGCTACTTTCACTGCGAAACACGTTATTTCGTTGAATTTCATCGTTTCATGAATGTTTCGTGAAATAACCATGACTTAGCGAAGAGTTAGCTTATTTTCGATGTTTTCGTAGATATCAAGCTACTTTCACTGCGAAACACGTTTTTTCGTTGAAATTCATCGTTTCATGAATGTTTCGTGAAATAACCATGATTTAGCGACGATTTAGCCTAATTTTGATGTTTTCTTGGATATCTAGCTACTTTCACTGCGAAACACGTCATATCGTTGAATTTCAACGTTTCATGAATGTTTCGTGCAATATCGATGATTTAGCGAATATTTAGCTTAATTTTGATGTTTTCATGGATATCAGGCTACTTTCACTGCGAAACACGTTATTTCGTTGAATTTCATCGTTTCATGAATGTTTCGTGAAATAACCATGATTTAGCGAAGATTCAGCTTAATTTTGATGTTTTCATAGATATCTTGCTACTTTCACTGCGAAACACGTTATTTCGTTGAATTTCATCGTTTCATGAATGTTTCGTGAAATAACCATGATTTAGGAAGATTTAGGCTAATTTTGATGTTTTCATTAATATCTCGCTAATTTCACTGCGAAACACGTTATTTCGTTGAATTTCATCGTTTCATGAATGTTTCTTGTAATAACCATGAGTATAGCGAATATTTAGCTTTATTTTGATGTTTTCATGGATATCAGGCTACTTTCACTGCGAAACACGTTATTTCGTTGAATTTCATCGTTTCATGTTTCGTGAAATAACCATGTTTTAGCGAAGATTTAGCTTAACTTTGATGTTTTCATAGATATAAAGCTACTTTCACTGCGAAACACGGTTATTTCGATGAATTTCATCATTTCATGAATGTTTCGTGAAATAACCATGATTTTGCGAATATATAGCTTAATTTTGATGCTTAGATCGATATCAAGTTACTTTCACTGCGAAACACGTTATTTCGACTAATTTCATCGTTTCATGAATGTTTCGTGAAATAACCATGATTTAGCGAAGATTTAGCTTAATTTTGATGTTTTCAAAGATATCAGGCTACTTTCACTGCGAAACAAGTTATTTCGATGAATTTAATCTTTTCATGAATGTATCGTGAAATAACCATGATTTATCGAAGATTTAGCTTAATTTTGATGTTTTCATAGATATAAAGCTACTTTCACTGCGAAACACGTTATTTCGTTGAATTTCATCGTTTCATGATTGTGAAATAACCATGGTTTAGCGAAGATTTTGATTAACTTTGCTGTTTTCATAGAATTCATGCTACTTTGCCTGCGAAACACGTTATATCGTTGAATTTCATCGTTTCATGAATGTTTCTTGAAATAACCATGATTTAGCGAAGATATGGCTTAATTTTGATGTTTTCATAGATATCAAGCTACTTTCACTGCGAAACAAGTTATTTCGTTGAAATTCAACGTTTCATGAATGTTTCTTGAAATGACCATGATTTAGCGGAGATTTAGCTTAATTTTGGTGGTTTCATAGGTATCAAGCTACTTTCACTGCGAAACACGCTTTTCGGTGAATTACATCGTTTAATGAATGTTTCGTAAAATAACCATGATAAGGCGAAGATTTACCTTAATTTTGATGTTTTCATCGATATCAAGCTACTATCACTGCGAAACACGTTATTTCGCTGTGTATCTGCGTTTCATGAATGTTTCGTGAAATAACCATGATTTAGCGAAGATTTATCCTAATTTTGATGTTTTCTTAGATTTCAATCTACTTTCACTGCGAAACACGTTATTTCGATGAATTTCAACGTTTCATGAATGTTTCGTGAAATAACCATGATTTAGCGAAGATTTAGCTTAATTTTGATGTTTTCATCGATTTCATGCTACTTTCACTGCGCAACACGTTATTTCGTTGAATTTCATCGTTTCATGAATGTTTCGTGTAATAACCTTGATTTAGCGAAGATTTAGCTTAATTCTGATGTTTTCAATGATATCTTGCTACTTTCACTGCGAAACACGTTATTCTGTTGAATTTCATCGTTTGATGAATGTTTCGTGAAATAACCATTATTTAGCCGAGATTTAACTTAAATTTGATGGTTTCATGGATATCAAGCTACTTTCACTGCGAAACACGTTATTACGTTGAATTTCATCGTTTCATGATTGTTTCGTGAAATAACCATGATTTAGCTAAGATTTAGCTTAATTTTGATGTTTTCATGAATATCTAGCTGATTTCACTGCGAAACACGTTATTTCGTTGAATTTCATCGTTTCATGAATGTTTCGTGAAATAACCAAGATTTAGCGAAGATTTAGCTTAATTTTGATGTTTTCGTTAATATCAAGTTACTTTCACTGCGAAACACGTTATTTCGTTGAATTTCATCGTTTCATGAATGTTTCGTGGAATATCCATGATTTAGCGGAGATTTAGCTTAATTTTGATGGTTTCATAGGTATCAAGCTACTTTCACTGCGAAACACGTTTTTTCGGTGAATTACATCGTTTCATGAATGTTTCGTAAAATAACCATGATTAGGCGAAGATTTACCTTAATTTTGATGTTTTCATCGATATCAAGCTGCTATCACTGCGAAACACGTTATTTCGCTGTGTATCTGCGTTTCATGAATGTTTCGTGAAATAACCATGATTTAGCGAAGATTTATCCTAATTTTGATGTTTTCATAGATTTCAAGCTACTTTCCATGCGAAACACGTTATTTCGTTGAATTTCATCGTTTCATGAATGTTTCGTGAAATAACCATGATTTTGCGAAGATTTATCTTGATTTCGATGTTTTCATAGATATCAATCTACTTTCACTGCGAAACACGTTATTTCGTTGAATTTCATCGTTTCATGAACATTTCGTGAAATAACCATGATTTAACGGAGATTTCGCTTAATTTTGTTGGTTTCATAGATTTCAAGCTACATTCACTGCGAAACACGTTATTTCGTTGAATTTCATAGTTTCATGAATGTTTCGTGAAATAACCATGATTTAGCGGAGATTTAGCATAATTTTGATGTTTTCATAGATATCTTGCTACTTTCACTGCGAAACACGATATTTCGTTGAATTTCATCGTTTGATGAATGTTTCGTGAAAAAACCAAGTTTTAGCGAAGATATAGCTTAACTTTGATGTTTTCATAGATATCAAGCTACTTTCACTGCGAAACACGGTTATTTCGATGAATTTCATCATTTCATGAATGTTTCGTTAAATAACCATGATTTAGCGAATATATAGCTTAATTTTGATGCTTCGATCGATATCAAGTTACTTTCACTGCGAAACACGTTATTTCGACTAATTTCATCGTTTCATGAATGTTTCGTGAAATAACCATGATTTAGCGAAGATTTAGCTTAATTTTGATGTTTTCAAAGATATCAGGCTACTTTCACTGCGAAACAAGTTATTTCGATGAATTTAATCATTTCATGAATGTACCGTGAAATAACCATGATTTAGAGAAGATTTAGCTTAATTTTGATGTTTTCACAGATATCAAGCTACTTTCACTGCGAAACACGTTATTTCGTTGAATTTCATCGTTTCATGAATGTTTCGTGAAATTTGATTTAGCGAAGATATGGCTTAATTTTGATGTTTTCATAGATATCAAGCTACTTTCACTGCGAAACAAGTTATTTCGTTGAATGTCAACGTTTCATGAATGTTTCGTGAAATAACCATGATTTAGCGGAGATTTAGCTTAATTTTGATGGTTTCATAGGTATCAAGCTACTTTCACTGCGAAACACGTTTTTCGGTGAATTTCATCGTGTCATGATAGTGAAATAAACATGGTTTAGCGAAGATTTTGATTAACATTCCTGTTCATAGAATTCAAGTTACTTTCACTGCGAAACACGTTATTTCGACTAATTTCATCGTTTCATGAATGTTTCGTGAAATAACCATGATTTAGCGAAGATTTAGCTTAATTTTGATGTTTTCAAAGATATCAGGCTACTTTCACTGCGAAACAAGTTATTTCGATGAATTTAATCATTTCATGAATGTACCGTGAAGTAACCATGATTTAGAGAAGATTTAGCTTAATTTTGATGTTTTCACAGATATCAAGCTACTTTCACTGCGAAACACGTTATTTCGTTGAATTTCATCGTTTCATGATTGTGAAATAACCATGGTTTAGCGAAGATTTTGATTAACTTTGCTGTTTTCATAGAATTCAAGCTACTGTGCCTGCGAAACACGTTATATCGTTGAATTTCATCGTTTCATGAATGTTTCGTGAAATAATCATGATTTAGCGAAGATATGGCTTAATTTTGATGTTTTCATGGATATCAAGCTACTTTCACTGCGAAACAAGTTATTTCGTTGAATGTCAACGTTTCATGAATGTTTCGTGAAATAACCATGATTTAGCGGAGATTTAGCTTAATTTTGATGGTTTCATAGGTATCAAGCTACTTTCACTGCGAAACACGTTTTTCGGTGAATTTCATCGTGTCATGATAGTGAAATAAACATGGTTTAGCGAAGATTTTGATTAACATTCCTGTTTTCATAGAATTCAAGCTACTTTGCCTGCGAAACACGTTATATCGTTGAATTTCATCGTTTCATGTTTGTTTCGTGAAATAACCATGATTTAGCGAAGATATGGCTTAATTTTGATGTTTTCATAGATATCAAGCTACTTTCACTGCGAAACAAGTTATTTCGTTGAATTTCAACGTTTCATGAATGTTTCGTGAAATGACGATGATTTAGGGGAGATTTAGCTTAATTTTGATGGTTTCATATGTATCAAGCTACTTTCACTGCGAAACACGCTTTTCGGTGAATTACATCGTTTCATGAATGTTTCGTAAAATAACCATGATTAGGCGAAGATTTACCTTAATTTTGATGTTTTCATCGATATCAAGATACTATCACTGCGAAACACGTTATTTCGCTGTGTATCTGCGTTTCATGAATGTTTCGTGAAATAACCATGATTTAGCGAAGATTTATCCTAATTTTGATGTTTTCTTAGATTTCAAGCTACTTTCACTGCGAAACACGTTATTTCGATGAATTTCAACGTTTAATGAATGTTTCGTGAAATAACCATGATTTAGCGAAGATTTAGCTTAATTTTGATGTTTTCATCGATTTCATGCTACTTTCACTGCGCTACACGTTATTTCGTTGAATTTCATCGTTTCATGAATGTTTCGTGTAATAACCTTGATTTAGCGAAGATTTAGCTTAATTCTGATGTTTTCATTGATATCTTGCTACTTTCACTGCGAAACACGTTATTCTGTTGAATTTCATCGTTTGATGAATGTTTCTTGAAATAACCATGATTTAGCGGAGATTTAGCTTAAATTTGATGGTTTCATTGATATCAAGCTACTTTCACTGCGAAACACGTTATTACGTTGAATTTCATCGTTTCATGAATGTTTCGTGAAATAACCATGATTTAGCGAAGATTTAGCTTAATTTTGATGTTTTCATAGATTTCAAGATACTTTCCCTACGAAACACGTTATATCGTTGAATTTTATCGTTTCATGAAAGTTTCGTGAAATAACCATGATTTAGCGAAGATTTGGCTTAATTTTGATGTTTTCATAGATATCAAGCTACTTTCACTGCGAAACAAGTTATTTCGTTGAATTTCAACGTTTCATGAATGTTTCGTGAAATAACCATGATTTAGCGGAGATTTAGCTTAATTTTGATGTTTTCATAGATGAAATATCCATGATTTAGCTAAGATTTAGCTTAATATTGATGTTTTCATAGATATCAAGCTACTTTCACTGCGAAACACGTTATTTCGTTGTATTTCATCGTTTCATGAATGTTTCGTGAAATAACCATAATTTAGCGAAGATTTAGGCTAATTTTGATGTTTTCATGGATATCTCGCTAATTTCACTGCGAAACACGTTATTTCGTTGAATTTCATCGTTTCATGAATGTTTCTTGTAATAACCATGGTATAGCGAATATTTAGCTTTATTTTGATGTTTTCATGGATATCAGGCTACTTTCACTGCGAAACACGTTATTTCGTTGAATTTCATCGTTTCATGTATGTTTCGTGAAATATCCATGATTTAGCTAAGATTTAGCTTAATATTGATGTTTTCATAGATATCATGCCACTTTCACTGCGAAACACGTTATTTCGTTGAATTTAAACGTTTCATGAATGTTTCGTGAAATAACCATTATTTAACGAAGATTTAGCTTAAATTCGATGTTTTCATAGATATCAAGCTACATTCACTGCGAAACACGTTATTTCGTTGTATTTCATCGTTTCATGAATGTTTCGTGAAATAACCATGATTTAGCGAAGATTCAGCCTAATTTTGATGTTTTCATGGATATCTCGCTACTTTCACTGCGAAACACGTTGTTTCGTTGAATTTCATCGTTTCATGAATGTTTCGTGAAATAACCATCATTTAGGGGAGATTTAGCATAATTTTGATGTTTTCATAGACTACAAGTTGCTCTCAATGCGAAACACCTTATTTTGTTGAAATTCATGGTTTCATGAATGTTTCGTGTAATAACCATGATTTAGTGAAGATTTAACTTAATTTTGATGTTTTCATGAATATCTAGCTACTTTCACTGCGAAACACGATATTTCGTTGAATTTCATCGTTTGATGAATGTTTAGTTAAAAAACCTAGTTTTAGCGAAGATTTAGCTTAACTTTGATGTTTTCATAGATATAAAGCTACTTTCACTGCGAAACACGGTTATTTCGATGAATTTCATCATTTCATGAATGTTTCGTGAAATAACCATGATTTTGCGAATATATAGCTTAATTTTGATGCTTAGATCGATATCAAGTTACTTTCACTGCGAAACACGTTATTTCGACTAATTTCATCGTTTCATGAATGTTTCGTGAAATAACCATGATTTAGCGAAGATTTAGCTTAATTTTGATGTTTTCAAAGATATCAGGCTACTTTCACTGCGAAACAAGTTATTTCGATGAATTTAATCTTTTCATGAACATTTCGTGAAAAATAACCATGATTTAACGGAGATTTAGCTTAATTTTGATGGTTTCATAGGTATCAAGCAACTTTCACTGCGAAACACGTTTTTTTGTGAGTTCTTGCACGCTTCACTAACATTTCGTGAAATAACCATGATTTATCGAAGATTTAGCTTAATTTTGATGTTTTCATAGATATAAAGCTACTTTCACTGCGAAACACGTTATTTCGTTGAATTTCATCGTTTCATGATTCTGAAATAACCATGGCTTAGCGAAGATTTTGATTAACTTTGCTGTTTTCATAGAATTCATGCTACTTTGCCTGCGAAACACGTTATATCGTTGAATTTCATCGTTTCATGAATGTTTCTTGAAATAACCATGATTTAGCGAAGATATGGCTTAATTTTGATGTTTTCATAGATATCAAGCTACTTTCACTGCGAAACAAGTTATTTCGTTGAAATTCAACGTTTCATGAATGTTTCTTGAAATGACCATGATTTAGCGGAGATTTAGCTTAATTTTGGTGGTTTCATAGGTATCAAGCTACTTTCACTGCGAAACACGCTTTTCGGTGAATTACATCGTTTCATGAATGTTTCGTAAAATAACCATGATAAGGCGAAGATTTACCTTAATTTTGATGTTTTCATCGATATCAAGCTACTATCACTGCGAAACACGTTATTTCGCTGTGTATCTGCGTTTCATGAATGTTTCGTGAAATAACCATGATTTAGCGAAGATTTATCCTAATTTTGATGTTTTCATAGATTTCAAGCTACTTTCACTGCGAAACACGTTATTTCGAAGAATTTCAACGTTTCATGAATGATTCGTGAAATAACCATGATTTAGCGAAGATTTAGCTTAATTTTGATGTTTTCATCAATTTCATGCTACTATCAATGCGCAACTCGTTATTTCGTTGAATTTCATCGTTTCATGAATGTTTCGTGTAATAACCTTGATTTAGCGAAGATTTAGCTTAATTCTGATGTTTTCATTGATATCTTGCTACTTTCACTGCGACACACGTTATTCTGTTGAATTTCATCGTTTGATGAATGCTTCGTGAAATAACCATGATTTAGCGGAGATTTAGCTTAAATTTGATGGTTTCATGGATATCAAGCTACTTTCACTGCGAAACACGTTATTACGTTGAATTTCATCGTTTCATGAATGTTTCGTGAAATAACCATGATATAGCGAAGATTTAGCTTAATTTTGATGTTTTCATAGATTTCAAGATACTTTCCGTGCGAAACACGATATATCGTTGAATTTTATCGTTTCATGTAAGTTTCGTGAAATAACCATGATTTAGCGAAGCTTTGGCTTACTTTTGATGTTTTCAAAGATATCAAGCTACTTTCAGTGCGAAACAAGTTATTTCGTTGAATTTCAACGTTTCATGAATGTTTCGTGAAATAACCATGATTTAGCGGAGATTTAGCTTAATTTTGATGTTTTCATAGATATCAAGCTTCTTTCACTGTGAAACACGTTATTTCGTTGAATTTCATCGTTTCATGAATGTTTCGTGAAATAACCATGATTTAAAGAAGACTTAGCTTATTTTCGATGTTTTCATAGATATCAAGCTACTTTCACTGCGAAACACGTTATTTCGTTGTATTTCATCGTTTCATGAATGTTTCGTGAATTAACCATAATTTAGCGAAGATTTAGTCTAATTTTGATGTTTTCATGGATATCACGCTAATTTCACTGCGAAACACGTTATTTCGTTGAATTTCATCGTTTCATGAATGTTTCTTGAAATAACCATGGTTTAGCGAATATTTAGCTTAATTTTGATGTTTTCATGGATATCAGGCTACTTTCACTGCGAAACACGTTATTTCGTTGAATTTCATCGTTTCATGTATGTTTCGTGAAATATCCATGAGTTAGCTAAGATTTAGCTTAATTTTGATGTTTTCATTGATATCAAGCTACTTTCACTGCGAAACACGTTATTTCGTTGAATTTAAACGTTTCATGAATGTTTCGTGAAAAAACCATTATTTAACGAAGATTTAGCTTAAATTCGATGTTTTCATAGATATCAAGCTACATTCACTGCGAAACACGTTATTACGTTGAATTTCATCGTTTCATGAATGTTTCGTGAAATAACCATGTTTTAGCGAAGATTTAGCTTAATTTTGATGTTTTCATCGATTTCATGCTACTTTCACTGCGCAACACGTTATTTCGTTGAATTTCATCGTTTCATGAATGTTTCGTGTAATAACCTTGATTTAGCGAAGATTTAGCTTAATTCTGATGTTTTCATTGATATCTTGCTACTTTCACTGCGAAACACGTTATTCTGTTGAATTTCATCGTTTGATGAATGTTTCGTGAAATAACCATGATTTAGCGGAGATTTAGCTTAAATTTGATGGTTTCATGGATATCAAGCTACTTTCCCTGCGAAACACGTTATATCGTTGAATTATATCGTTTCATGAAAGTTTCGTGCAATAGCCATGATTTAGCGAAGATTTCGCTTAATTTAGACGTTTTCATAGATATCAAGCTACTTACACTGCGAAACAAGTTATTTCGTTGAATTTCAACGTTTCATGAATGTTTCGTGAAATAACCATGATTTAGCGGAGATTTAGCTTAATTTTGATGGTTTCATAGGTATCAATTTACTTTCACTGCGAAACACGTTTTTTCAATGAATATCATCGTTTGATGAATGTTTCGTGAAATACCCATGATTTAGCGGAGATTCAGCTTAATTTTGATATTTTCATGGATATCTAGCTGCTTTCACTGCGAAACACGTTATTTCGTTGAATTTCATCGTTTCATGAATGTTTCGTGAAATAACCATGATTTAGCTAAGATTTAGCTTAATTTTGATGTTTTCATAGATATCAAGCTACTTTCACTGCGAAACACGTTATTTCGTTGAATTTCAACGTTTCATGACTGTTTCGTGAAATAAAAATTATTTAGCGAAGATTTAGCTTAATTTTGATGTTTTCATAGATATCAAGCTACTTTCACTGTGAAACACGTTATTTCGTTGAATTTCATCGTTTCATGAATGTTTCGTGAAATAACCATGAATTAAAGAAGACTTAGCTTATTTTCGATGTTTTCATAGATATCAAGCTACTTTCACTGCGAAACACGTTATTTCGTTGAATTTCAACGTTTCATGACTGTTTCGTGAAATAAAAATTATTTAGCGAAGATTTAGCTTAATTTTGATGTTTTCATAGATATCAATCTTCTTTCACTGCGAAACACGTTATTTCGTTGAATTTCATCGTTTCATGAACATTTCGTGAAATAACCATGATTTAACGGAGATTTAGCTTAATTTTGATGGTTTCATAGGTATCAAGCAACTTTCACTGCGAAACACGTTTTTTCGGTGAATCTCATCGTTTCATGATAGTGAAATACCCATGGTTTAGCGAAGATCTTGATTCAAGCAAGTTTGCCTGCGAAACACGATATATCGTTGAATTGCATCGTTTCATGGATGTTTCGTGAAATAACCATGATTTAGCGAAGATATGGCTTAATTTTGATGTTTTCATAGATATCAAGCTACTTTCACTGCGAAACAAGTTATTTCGTTGAACTTCAACGTTTCATGAATGTTTCGTGAAATAACCATGATTTAGCGGAGATTTAGCTTAATTTTGATGGTCTCATAGATATCAAGCTACTTACACTGCGAAACAGGTTTTTTCGGTGAATTACATCGTTTCATGAATGTTTCGTCAAATAACCATGATTAGGCGAAGATTTACCTTAATTTTGATGTTTTCATCGATATCAAGCTACTATCACTGCGAAACACGTTATTTCGCTGTGTATCTGCGTTTCATGAATGTTTCGTGAAATAACCATGATTTAACGAAGATTTAGCTTAATTTTGATTTTTTCATCGATTTCATTCTACTATCAATGCGCAACACGTTATTTCGTTGAATTTCATCGTTTCATGAATGTTTCGTGTAATAACATTGATTTAGCGAAGATTTAGCTTAATTCTGATGTTTTCATTGATATCTTGCTACTTTCACTGCGAAACACGTTATTTCGTTGTATTTCATCGTTTCATGAATGTTTCGTGAAATAACCATAATTTAGCGAAGATTTAGGCTAATTTTGATGTTTTCATGGATATCTCGCTAATTTCACTGCGAAACACGTTATTTCGTTGAATTTCATCGTTTCATGTATGTTTCGTGAAATATCCATGATTTAGCTAAGATTTAGCTTAATATTGATGTTTTCATAGATATCAAGCTACTTTCACTGCGAAACACGCTATTTCGTTGAATTTAAACGTTTCACGAATGTTTCGTGAAATAACCATTATTTAACGAAGATTTAGCTTAAATTCGATGTTTTCATAGATATCAAGCTACATTCACTGCGAAACACGTTATTTCGTTGTATTTCATCGTTTCATGAATGTTTCGTGAAATAACCATGATTTAGCGAAGATTTAGCCTAATTTTGATGTTTTCATGGATATCTCGCTACTTTCACTGCGAAACACGTTATTTCGTTGAATTTCATCGTTTCATGAAAGTTGCGTGAAATAACCATGATTTTGCGAAGATTTATCTTGATTTCGATGTTTTCATAGATATCAAGCTACTTTCACTGCGAAACACGTTATTTCGTTGAATTTCAACGTTTCATGAATGTTCCGTGAAATAACCATGATTTAGCGAAGATTTAGCTTTATTTCGATGTTTTCATAGATATCAAGCTACTTTCACTGCGAAACACGTTATTTCGTTGCATTTCATCGTTTCATGAATGTTTCGTGAAATAACCATGATTTTGCGAAGATTTATCTTGATTTCGATGTTTTCATAGATATCAATCTACTTTCACTGCGAAACACGTTATTTCGTTGAATTTCATCGCTTCATGAACATTTCGTGAAATAACCATGATTTAACGGAGATTTAGCTTAATTTTGATGGTTTCATAGGTATCAAGCTACTTTCACTGCGAAACACGTTTTTTCGGTGAATTTCATCGTTTCATGATAGTGAAATAACCATGGTTTAGCGAAGATTTTGATTAACTATCCTGTTTTCACAGAATTCAAGCTACTTTGCCTGCGAAACACGTTATATCGTTGAATTGCATCGTTTCATGGATGTTTCGTGAAATAACCATGATTTAGCGAAGATTTATCCTAATTTTGATGTTTTCATAGATTTCAAGCTACTTTCACTGCGAAACACGTTATTTCGAAGAATTTCAACGTTTCATGAATGATTCGTGAAATAACCATGATTTAGCGAAGATTTAGCTTAATTTTGATGTTTTCATCAATTTCATGCTACTATCAATGCGCAACTCGTTATTTCGTTGAATTTCATCGTTTCATGAATGTTTCGTGTAATAAACTTGATTTAGCGAAGATTTAGCTTAATTCTGATGTTTTCATTGATATCTTGCTACTTTCACTGCGACACACGTTATTCTGTTGAATTTCATCGTTTGATGAATGTTTCGTGAAATAACCATGATTTAGCGGAGATTTAGCTTAAATTTGATGGTTTCATGGATATCAAGCTACTTTCACTGCGAAACACGTTATTACGTTGAATTTCATCGTTTCATGAATGTTTCGTGAAATAACCATGATATAGCGAAGATTTAGCTTAATTTTGATGTTTTCATAGATTTCAAGATACTTTCCGTGCGAAACACGATATATCGTTGAATTTTATCGTTTCATGTAAGTTTCGTGAAATAACCATGATTTAGCGAAGCTTTGGCTTACTTTTGATGTTTTCAAAGATATCAAGCTACTTTCAGTGCGAAACAAGTTATTTCGTTGAATTTCAACGTTTCATGAATGTTTCGTGAAATAACCATGATTTAGCGGAGATTTAGCTTAATTTTGATGTTTTCATAGATATCAAGCTTCTTTCACTGTGAAACACGTTATTTCGTTGAATTTCATCGTTTCATGAATGTTTCGTGAAATAACCATGAATTAAAGAAGACTTAGCTTATTTTCGATGTTTTCATAGATATCAAGCTACTTTCACTGCGAAACACGTTATTTCGTTGTATTTCATCGTTTCATGAATGTTACGTGAAATAACCATAATTTAGCGAAGATTTAGGCTAATTTTGATGTTTTCATGGATATCACGCTAATTTCACTGCGAAACACGTTATTTCGTTGAATTTCATCGTTTCATGAATGTTTCTTGAAATAACCATGGTTTAGCGAATATTTAGCATAATTTTGATGTTTTCATGGATATCAGGCTACTTTCACTGCGAAACACGTTATTTCGTTGAATTTCATCGTTTCATGTATGTTTCGTGAAATATCCATGAGTTAGCTAAGATTTAGCTTAATTTTGATGTTTTCATTGATATCAAGCTACTTTCACTGCGAAACACGTTATTTCGTTGAATTTAAACGTTTCATGAATGTTTCGTGAAAAAACCATTATTTAACGAAGATTTAGCTTAAATTCGATGTTTTCATAGATATCAAGCTACATTCACTGCGAAACACGTTATTACGTTGAATTTCATCGTTTCATGAATGTTTCGTGAAATAACCATGTTTTAGCGAAGATTTAGCTTAATTTTGATGTTTTCATCGATTTCATGCTACTTTCACTGCGCAACACGTTATTTCGTTGAATTTCATCGTTTCATGAATGTTTCGTGTAATAACCTTGATTTAGCGAAGATTTAGCTTAATTCTGATGTTTTCATTGATATCTTGCTACTTTCACTGCGAAACACGTTATTCTGTTGAATTTCATCGTTTGATGAATGTATCGTGAAATAACCATGATTTAGCGGAGATTTAGCTTAAATTTGATGGTTTCATGGATATCAAGCTACTTTCACTGCGAAACACGTTATTTCGTTGAATTTCTTCGTTTCATGAATTTTTCGTGAAATAACCATGATTTAGCGAAGATTTAGCTTAATTTTGATGTTTTCATAGATTTCAAGATACTTTCCCTGCGAAACACGTTATATCGTTGAATTATATCGTTTCATGAAAGTTTCGTGCAATAGCCATGATTTAGCGAAGATTTCGCTTAATTTAGACGTTTTCATAGATATCAAGCTACTTACACTGCGAAACAAGTTATTTCGTTGAATTTCAACGTTTCATGAATGTTTCGTGAAATAACCATGATTTAGCGGAGATTTAGCTTAATTTTGATGGTTTCATAGGTATCAATTTACTTTCACTGCGAAACACGTTTTTTCAATGAATATCATCGTTTGATGAATGTTTCGTGAAATACCCATGATTTAGCGGAGATTCAGCTTAATTTTGATATTTTCATGGATATCTAGCTGCTTTCACTGCGAAACACGTTATTTCGTTGAATTTCATCGTTTCATGAATGTTTCGTGAAATAACCATGATTTAGCTAAGATTTAGCTTAATTTTGATGTTTTCATAGATATCAAGCTACTTTCACTGCGAAACACGTTATTTCGTTGAATTTCATCGTTTTTTGAATGTTTCGTGAAAAAACCAAGTTTTAGCGAAGATTTAGCTTAATTTTGATGTTTTCATAGATATCAAGCTACTTTCACTGCGAAACAGGGTTATTTCGATGAATTTCATCGTTTGATGAATGTTTCGTGAAAAAACCAAGTTTTAGCGAAGATTTAGCTTAATTTTGATGTTTTCATAGATATCAAGCTACTTTCACTGCGAAACACGTTATTTCGTTGAATTTCAACGTTTCATGATCGTTTCGTGAAATAACCATTATTTAGCGAAGATTTAGCTTAATTTTGATGTTTTCATAGATATCAAGCTACTTTCACTGCGAAACACGTTAATTCGTTGTATTTCATCGTTTCATGAATGTTTCTTGTAATAACCATGGTTTAGCTAATATTTAGCTTAATTTTGATGTTTTCATGGATATCAGGCTACTTTCACTGCGAAACACGTTATTTCGTTGAATTTCATCATTTCATGAAAGTTTCGTGAAATAACCATGATTTAGCGAAGATTTAGCTTAATTTTGATGTTTTCATAGATATCAAGCTACTTTCACTGCGAAACACGTTATTTCGTTGAATTTAAACGTTTCATGAATGTTTCGTGAAATAACCATTATTTAACGAAGATTTAGCTTAAATTCGATGTTTTCATAGATATCAAGCTACATTCACTGCGAAACACGTTATTTCGTTGTATTTCATCGTTTCATGAATGTTTCGTGAAATAACCATGATTTAGCGAAGATTCAGCCTAATTTTGATGTTTTCATGGATATCTCGCTACTTTCACTGCGAAACACGTTGTTTCGTTGAATTTCATCGTTTCATGAATGTTTCGTGAAATAACCATCATTTAGGGGAGATTTAGCATAATTTTGATGTTTTCATAGACTACAAGTTGCTCTCAATGCGAAACACCTTATTTTGTTGAAATTCATGGTTTCATGAATGTTTCGTGTAATAACCATGATTTAGTGAAGATTTAACTTAATTTTGATGTTTTCATGAATATCTAGCTACTTTCACTGCGAAACACGATATTTCGTTGAATTTCATCGTTTGATGAATGTTTAGTTAAAAAACCTAGTTTTAGCGAAGATTTAGCTTAACTTTGATGTTTTCATAGATATAAAGCTACTTTCACTGCGAAACACGGTTATTTCGATGAATTTCATCATTTCATGAATGTTTCGTGAAATAACCATGATTTTGCGAATATATAGCTTAATTTTGATGCTTAGATCGATATCAAGTTACTTTCACTGCGAAACACGTTATTTCGACTAATTTCATCGTTTCATGAATGTTTCGTGAAATAACCATGATTTAGCGAAGATTTAGCTTAATTTTGATGTTTTCAAAGATATCAGGCTACTTTCACTGCGAAACAAGTTATTTCGATGAATTTAATCTTTTCATGAATGTATCGTGAAATAACCATGATTTATCGAAGATTTAGCTTAATTTTGATGTTTTCATAGATATAAAGCTACTTTCACTGCGAAACACGTTATTTCGTTGAATTTCATCGTTTCATGATTGTGAAATAACCATGGTTTAGCGAAGATTTTGATTAACTTTGCTGTTTTCATAGAATTCATGCTACTTTGCCTGCGAAACACGTTATATCGTTGAATTTCATCGTTTCATGAATGTTTCTTGAAATAACCATGATTTAGCGAAGATATGGCTTAATTTTGATGTTTTCATAGATATCAAGCTACTTTCACTGCGAAACAAGTTATTTCGTTGAAATTCAACGTTTCATGAATGTTTCTTGAAATGACCATGATTTAGCGGAGATTTAGCTTAATTTTGGTGGTTTCATAGGTATCAAGCTACTTTCACTGCGAAACACGCTTTTCGGTGAATTACATCGTTTCATGAATGTTTCGTAAAATAACCATGATAAGGCGAAGATTTACCTTAATTTTGATGTTTTCATCGATATCAAGCTACTATCACTGCGAAACACGTTATTTCGCTGTGTATCTGCGTTTCATGAATGTTTCGTGAAATAACCATGATTTAGCGAAGATTTATCCTAATTTTGATGTTTTCTTAGATTTCAATCTACTTTCACTGCGAAACACGTTATTTCGATGAATTTCAACGTTTCATGAATGTTTCGTGAAATAACCATGATTTAGCGAAGATTTAGCTTAATTTTGATGTTTTCATCGATTTCATGCTACTTTCACTGCGCAACACGTTATTTCGTTGAATTTCATCGTTTCATGAATGTTTCGTGTAATAACCTTGATTTAGCGAAGATTTAGCTTAATTCTGATGTTTTCAATGATATCTTGCTACTTTCACTGCGAAACACGTTATTCTGTTGAATTTCATCGTTTGATGAATGTTTCGTGAAATAACCATTATTTAGCCGAGATTTAACTTAAATTTGATGGTTTCATGGATATCAAGCTACTTTCACTGCGAAACACGTTATTACGTTGAATTTCATCGTTTCATGATTGTTTCGTGAAATAACCATGATTTAGCTAAGATTTAGCTTAATTTTGATGTTTTCATGAATATCTAGCTGATTTCACTGCGAAACACGTTATTTCGTTGAATTTCATCGTTTCATGAATGTTTCGTGAAATAACCAAGATTTAGCGAAGATTTAGCTTAATTTTGATGTTTTCGTTAATATCAAGTTACTTTCACTGCGAAACACGTTATTTCGTTGAATTTCATCGTTTCATGAATGTTTCGTGGAATATCCATGATTTAGCGGAGATTTAGCTTAATTTTGATGGTTTCATAGGTATCAAGCTACTTTCACTGCGAAACACGTTTTTTCGGTGAATTACATCGTTTCATGAATGTTTCGTAAAATAACCATGATTAGGCGAAGATTTACCTTAATTTTGATGTTTTCATCGATATCAAGCTGCTATCACTGCGAAACACGTTATTTCGCTGTGTATCTGCGTTTCATGAATGTTTCGTGAAATAACCATGATTTAGCGAAGATTTATCCTAATTTTGATGTTTTCATAGATTTCAAGCTACTTTCCATGCGAAACACGTTATTTCGTTGAATTTCATCGTTTCATGAATGTTTCGTGAAATAACCATGATTTTGCGAAGATTTATCTTGATTTCGATGTTTTCATAGATATCAATCTACTTTCACTGCGAAACACGTTATTTCGTTTCATCAGGTTTCATGAATGTTTCGTGAAATAACCATGATTTAGCGGAGATTTAGCATAATTTTGATGTTTTCATAGACATCACTTTCACTGCGAAACACGATACTCAATTTCATCGTTTGATGAACGTTTTAAAAAACCAAGTTTTAGCGAAGACACTGTTTGATGTTTTCATAGATATCAAGCTACTTTCACTGCGAAACATGGTTATTTGATGAATTTCATCATTTCATGAATGTTTCGTTAAATAACCATGATTTAGCGAATATATAGCTTAATTTTGATGCTTCGTTGTATTTAAGTTACTTTCACGCGAAACATGTTATTTGACTAATTTCATTGTTTCATGAATGTTTCGTGAAATAACCATGACTCAGCGAAGATTTAGCTCTGTTTGATGTTTTCAAAGATATTAGGCTACTTTCACTGCGAAACAAGTTATTTCGATGAGTTTAACCATTTCATGAATGTTGTGAAATAACCAATGATTAGGAGAAGATTTAGTTAAATTTTGATGTTTTTAAGCAATATATCAAGCTACTTTCACTGCGAAACACGTTATTTCGTTGAAATTTATTGTTTCATGATTGTGAAATAACCATGGTTTAGCGAAGATTTTGATTAACTTTGCCGTTTTTATATAATTCAAAATAATTGCTGCTGCGAAACATGTTATTGTTGAATTTCATCGTTTCATGAATGTTTCGTGAAATAATCATGATTTAGCGAAGACACGGCTTAATTTTGATGTTTTCTATAGATATCAAGCTGTTTCACTGCGTAAACAAGTTATTTCGTTGAACGTCAACGTTTCATGAATGTTTCGTGAAATAACCATGATTTAGCGGAGATTTAGTTGCGTTTGATGGTTTCATAGGTATCAAGCTATTTTCATGCGAAATATGTTCTTTCGCTAATTTCATCGTGTCATGATAGTGAATAAACATGGTTTAGCGAAGATTTTGATTAACATTCCTGTTTTCATAGATATCAAGCTACTTTCACTGCGAAACACGTTATTTCGATTAATTTCATCGTTTCATGAATGTTTCGTGAAATAACCATGATTTAGCGAAGATTTAGCTTAATTTTGATGTTTTCAAAGATATCAGGCTACTTTCACTGCGAAACAAGTTATTTCGATGAATTTAATCATTTCATGAATGTACCGTGAAATAACCATGATTTAGAGAAGATTTAGCTTAATTTTGATGTTTTCACAGATATCAAGCTACTTTCACTGCGAAACACGTTATTTCGTTGAATTTCATCGTTTCATGATTGTGAAATAACCATGGTTTAGCGAAGATTTTGATTAACTTTGCTGTTTTCATAGAATTCAAGCTACTGTGCCTGCGAAACACGTTATATCGTTGAATTTCATCGTTTCATGAATGTTTCGTGAAATAATCATGATTTAGCGAAGATATGGCTTAATTTTGATGTTTTCATAGATATCAAGCTACTTTCACTGCGAAACAAGTTATTTCGTTGAATGTCAACGTTTCATGAATGTTTCGTGAAATAACCATGATTTAGCGGAGATTTAGCTTAATTTTGATGGTTTCACAGGTATCAAGCTACTTTCACTGCGAAACACGTTTTTCGGTGAATTTCATCGTGTCATGATAGTGAAATAAACATGGTTTAGCGAAGATTTTGATTAACATTCCTGTTTTCATAGAATTCAAGCTACTTTGCCTGCGAAACACGTTATATCGTTGAATTTCATCGTTTCATGTATGTTTCGTGAAATAACCATGATTTAGCGAAGATATGGCTTAATTTTGATGTTTTCATAGATATCAAGCTACTTTCACTGCGAAACAAGTTATTTCGTTGAATTTCAACGTTTCATGAATGTTTCGTGAAATGACGATGATTTAGGGGAGATTTAGCTTAATTTTGATGGTTTCATATGTATCAAGCTACTTTCACTGCGAAACACGCTTTTCGGTGAATTACATCGTTTCATGAATGTTTCGTAAAATAACCATGATTAGGCGAAGATTTACCTTAATTTTGATGTTTTCATCGATATCAAGATACTATCACTGCGAAACACGTTATTTCGCTGTGTATCTGCGTTTCATGAATGTTTCGTGAAATAACCATGATTTAGCGAAGATTTATCCTAATTTTGATGTTTTCTTAGATTTCAAGCTACTTTCACTGCGAAACACGTTATTTCGATGAATTTCAACGTTTAATGAATGTTTCGTGAAATAACCATGATTTAGCGAAGATTTAGCTTAATTTTGATGTTTTCATCGATTTCATGCTACTTTCACTGCGCTACACGTTATTTCGTTGAATTTCATCGTTTCATGAATGTTTCGTGTAATAACCTTGATTTAGCGAAGATTTAGCTTAATTCTGATGTTTTCATTGATATCTTGCTACTTTCACTGCGAAACACGTTATTCTGTTGAATTTCATCGTTTGATGAATGTTTCTTGAAATAACCATGATTTAGCGGAGATTTAGCTTAAATTTGATGGTTTCATTGATATCAAGCTACTTTCACTGCGAAACACGTTATTACGTTGAATTTCATCGTTTCATGAATGTTTCGTGAAATAACCATGATTTAGCGAAGATTTAGCTTAATTTTGATGTTTTCATAGATTTCAAGATACTTTCCCTACGAAACACGTTATATCGTTGAATTTTATCGTTTCATGAAAGTTTCGTGAAATAACCATGATTTAGCGAAGATTTGGCTTAATTTTGATGTTTTCATAGATATCAAGCTACTTTCACTGCGAAACAAGTTATTTCGTTGAATTTCAACGTTTCATGAATGTTTCGTGAAATAACCATGATTTAGCGGAGATTTAGCTTAATTTTGATGTTTTCATAGATATCAAGCTACTTTCACTGTGAAACACGTTATTTCGTTGAATTTCATCGTTTCATGAATGTTTCGTGAAATAACCATGATTTAAAGATGACTTAGCTTATTTTCGAAGTTTTCATAGATATCAAGCTACTTTCACTGCGAAACACGTTATTTCGTTGTATTTCATCGTTTCATGAATGTTTCGTGAAATAACCATAATTTAGCGAAGATTTAGGCCAATTTTGATGTTTTCATGGATATCTCGCTAATTTCACTGCGAAACACGTTATTTCGTTGAATTTCATCGTTTCATGAATGTTTCTTGTAATAACCATGGTATAGCGAATATTTAGCTTAATTTTGATGTTTTCATGGATATCAGGCTACTTTCACTGCGAAACACGTTATTTCGTTGAATTTCAACGTTTCATGTATGTTTCGTGAAATATCCATGATTTAGCTAAGATTTAGCTTAATATTGATGTTTTCATAGATATCAAGCTACTTTCACTGCGAAACACGTTATTTCGTTGTATTTCATCGTTTCATGAATGTTTCGTGAAATAACCATAATTTAGCGAAGATTTAGGCTAATTTTGATGTTTTCATGGATATCTCGCTAATTTCACTGCGAAACACGTTATTTCGTTGAATTTCATCGTTTCATGAATGTTTCTTGTAATAACCATGGTATAGCGAATATTTAGCTTTATTTTGATGTTTTCATGGATATCAGGCTACTTTCACTGCGAAACACGTTATTTCGTTGAATTTCATCGTTTCATGTATGTTTCGTGAAATATCCATGATTTAGCTAAGATTTAGCTTAATATTGATGTTTTCATAGATATCATGCCACTTTCACTGCGAAACACGTTATTTCGTTGAATTTAAACGTTTCATGAATGTTTCGTGAAATAACCATTATTTAACGAAGATTTAGCTTAAATTCGATGTTTTCATAGATATCAAGCTACATTCACTGCGAAACACGTTATTTCGTTGTATTTCATCGTTTCATGAATGTTTCGTGAAATAAACATGATTTAGCGAAGATTTAGCCTAATTTTGATGTTTTCATGGATATCTCGCTACTTTCACTGCGAAACACGTTATTTCGTTGAATTTCATCGTTTCATGAAAGTTGCGTGAAATAACCATGATTTTGCGAAGATTTATCTTGATTACGATGTTTTCATAGAGATCAAGCTACTTTCACTGCGAAACACGTTATTTCGTTGAAATTCATCATTTCATTAATGTTTTGTGAAATATCCATGATTATCGAGGATGCAGCTTAATTTTGACGTTTTCATAGACATCAAGCCACTTTCACTTGCGAAACACGTTATTTCGTTGAGTTTCCGTCAGGTACGTTTTCGTGAAATAACCATGATTTAGCGAAGGATTGAGCTTAATTTCGACGTTTTTATAGATATCAAGCTACTTTCACTGCGAAATACGTTATTTCGTTGAATTTCAACGTTTCATGAATGTTCCGTGAAATAACCATGATTTAGCGAAGATTTAGCTTAATTTCGATGTTTTCATAGATATCAAGCTACTTTCACTGCGAAACACGTTATTTCGTTGCATTTCATCGTTTCATGAATGTTTCGTGATATAACCATGATTTTGCGAAGATTTAACTTGATTTCGATGTTTTCATAGATATCAATCTTCTTTCACTGCGAAACACGTTATTTCGTTGAATTTCATCGTTTCATGAACATTTCGTGAAATAACCATGATTTAACGGAGATTTAGCTTAATTTTGATGGTTTCATAGGTATCAAGCAACTTTCACTGCGAAACACGTTTTTTCGGTGAATCTCATCGCTTCATGAACATTTCGTGAAATAACCATGATTTAACGGAGATTTAGCTTAATTTTGATGGTTTCATAGGTATCAAGCTACTTTCACTGCGAAACACGTTTTTTCGGTGAATTTCATCGTTTCATGATAGTGAAATAACCATGGTTTATCGAAGATTTTGATTAACTTTCCTGTTTTCATAGAATTCAAGCTACTTTGCCTGCGAAACACGTTATATCGTTGAATTTCATCGTTTCATGAATGTTTCGTGAAATAACCATGATTTAGCGAAGATATGGCTTAATTTTGATGTTTTCATAGATATCAAGCTACTTTCACTGCGAAACAAGTTATTTCGTTGAATTTCAACGTTTCATGAATGTTTCGTGAAATAACCATGATTTAGCGGAGATTTAGCTTAATTGTGATGGTTTCATAGGTATCAAGCTACTTTCACTGCGAAACAGGTTTTTTCGGTGAATTACATCGTTTCATGAATGTTTCGTCAAATAACCATGATTAGGCGAAGATTTACTTTAATTTTGATGTTTTCATCGATATCAAGCTACTATCACTGCGAAACACGTTATTTCGCTGTGTATCTGCGTTTCATGAATGTTTCGTGAAATAACCATGATTTAGCGAAGATTTATCCTAATTTTGATGTTTTCATAGATTTCAAGCTACTTTCACTGCGAAACACGTTATTTCGAAGAATTTCAACGTTTCATGAATGATTCGTGAAATAACCATGATTTAGCGAAGATTTAGCTTAATTTTGATGTTTTCATCAATTTCATGCTACTATCAATGCGCAACTCGTTATTTCGTTGAATTTCATCGTTTCATGAATGTTTCGTGTAATAACCTTGATTTAGCGAAGATTTAGCTTAATTATGATGTTTTCATTGTATCTGTATTTTCGTTATATACGTTATTTGTGTTGATTTTCATTGTTTGATGAATGTTTTGTGAAATAATCAAACGCTGATTTAGCGGAGATTTAGCTTAAATTTGATGGTTTCATGGATATCAAGCTACTTTCACTGCGAAACACGTTATTACGTTGAATTTCATCGTTTCATGAAAATTTTCGTGAAATAACCATGATATAGCGAAGATTTAGCTTAAATTTGATGTTTTCATAGATTTCAAGATACTTTCCGTGCGAAACATGATATATTGTTGAGTTTTATCGTTTCATGTAAGTTTCGTGAAACACTTATTTAGCGAAGCTTTGTTACTTCGGTGTTTTTAAAGATATCAAGCTACTTTCAGTGCGAAACACGTTATTTTTGTAATTTCAACGTTTCATGCACTTTTCGCTGGAAATAATCAGCGTGTATCAAGCGAGATTTAGCTTAACTTTAGTCTCCAGAAGATATCTAGCTACATTCACTACGAAGCACGTTATTTCGTTGAATTTCATCGTTTCATGAATGTTTCGTGAAATAACCATGATTTAAAGAAGACTTAGCTTATTTTCGATGTTTTCATAGATATCAAGCTACTTTCACTGCGAAACACGTTATTTCGTTGTATTTCATCGTTTCATGAATGTTTCGTGAATTAACCATAATTTAGCGAAGATTTAGTCTAATTTTGATGTTTTCATGGATATCACGCTAATTTCACTGCGAAACACGTTATTTCGTTGAATTTCATCGTTTCATGAATGTTTCTTGAAATAACCATGGTTTAGCGAATATTTAGCTTAATTTTGATGTTTTCATGGATATCAGGCTACTTTCACTGCGAAACACGTTATTTCGTTGAATTTCATCGTTTCATGTATGTTTCGTGAAATATCCATGAGTTAGCTAAGATTTAGCTTAATTTTGATGTTTTCATTGATATCAAGCTACTTTCACTGCGAAACACGTTATTTCGTTGAATTTAAACGTTTCATGAATGTTTCGTGAAAAAACCATTATTTAACGAAGATTTAGCTTAAATTCGATGTTTTCATAGATATCAAGCTACATTCACTGCGAAACACGTTATTACGTTGAATTTCATCGTTTCATGAATGTTTCGTGAAATAACCATGTTTTAGCGAAGATTTAGCTTAGTTTTGATGTTTTCATCGATTTCATGCTACTTTCACTGCGCAACACGTTATTTCGTTGAATTTCATCGTTTCATGAATGTTTCGTGTAATAACCTTGATTTAGCGAAGATTTAGCTTAATTCTGATGTTTTCATTGATATCTTGCTACTTTCACTGCGACACACGTTATTCTGTTGAATTTCATCGTTTGATGAATGTTTCGTGAAATAACCATGATTTAGCGGAGATTTAGCTTAAATTTGATGGTTTCATGGATATCAAGCTACTTTCACTGCGAAACACGTTATTACGTTGAATTTCATCGTTTCATGAATGTTTCGTGAAATAACCATGATTTACGAAGTTTTAGCATAATTTTGATGTTTTCGTAGATATCAAGCTACTTACACTGCGAAACACGTTATTTCGTTGAATTTCATCGTTTCATGAATGTTTCGTGAAATAACCATGATTTAGCGAAGATTTAGCATAATTTTGATGATTTCATAGATATCAAGCTACTTTCACTGCGAGACACGTTATTTCGTTGAATTTCATCGTTTCATGAATGTTTCGTGAAATAAACATTATTTAGCGTAGATTTAGCTTAATTTAGATGTTTTCATAGATATCTAGCTGCTTTCACTGCGAAACATGTTATTTCGTTGAATTTCATCGTTTCATGAATGTTTCGTGAAATAACCATGATTTAGCGGAGATTTAGCTTAATTTTGATGGTTTCATAGGTATCAAGCTACTTTCACTGCGAAACACGTTTTTTCGGTGAATTTCATCGTTTCATGATAGTGAAATAACCATGGTTTAGCGAAGATTTTGATTAACTATCCTGTTTTCACAGAATTCAAGCTACTTTGCCTGCGAAACACGTTATATCGTTGAATTGCATCGTTTCATGGATGTTTCGTGAAATAACCATGATTTAGCGAAGATTTATCCTAATTTTGATGTTTTCATAGATTTCAAGCTACTTTCACTGCGAAACACGTTATTTCGAAGAATTTCAACGTTTCATGAATGATTCGTGAAATAACCATGATTTAGCGAAGATTTAGCTTAATTTTGATGTTTTCATCAATTTCATGCTACTATCAATGCGCAACTCGTTATTTCGTTGAATTTCATCGTTTCATGAATGTTTCGTGTAATAACCTTGATTTAGCGAAGATTTAGCTTAATTCTGATGTTTTCATTGATATCTTGCTACTTTCACTGCGACACACGTTATTCTGTTGAATTTCATCGTTTGATGAATGTTTCGTGAAATAACCATGATTTAGCGGAGATTTAGCTTAAATTTGATGGTTTCATGGATATCAAGCTACTTTCACTGCGAAACACGTTATTACGTTGAATTTCATCGTTTCATGAATGTTTCGTGAAATAACCATGATATAGCGAAGATTTAGCTTAATTTTGATGTTTTCATAGATTTCAAGATACTTTCCGTGCGAAACACGATATATCGTTGAATTTTATCGTTTCATGTAAGTTTCGTGAAATAACCATGATTTAGCGAAGCTTTGGCTTACTTTTGATGTTTTCAAAGATATCAAGCTACTTTCAGTGCGAAACAAGTTATTTCGTTGAATTTCAACGTTTCATGAATGTTTCGTGAAATAACCATGATTTAGCGGAGATTTAGCTTAATTTTGATGTTTTCATAGATATCAAGCTTCTTTCACTGTGAAACACGTTATTTCGTTGAATTTCATCGTTTCATGAATGTTTCGTGAAATAACCATGAATTAAAGAAGACTTAGCTTATTTTCGATGTTTTCATAGATATCAAGCTACTTTCACTGCGAAACACGTTATTTCGTTGTATTTCATCGTTTCATGAATGTTACGTGAAATAACCATAATTTAGCGAAGATTTAGGCTAATTTTGATGTTTTCATGGATATCACGCTAATTTCACTGCGAAACACGTTATTTCGTTGAATTTCATCGTTTCATGAATGTTTCTTGAAATAACCATGGTTTAGCGAATATTTAGCTTAATTTTGATGTTTTCATGGATATCAGGCTACTTTCACTGCGAAACACGTTATTTCGTTGAATTTCATCGTTTCATGTATGTTTCGTGAAATATCCATGAGTTAGCTAAGATTTAGCTTAATTTTGATGTTTTCATTGATATCAAGCTACTTTCACTGCGAAACACGTTATTTCGTTGAATTTAAACGTTTCATGAATGTTTCGTGAAAAAACCATTATTTAACGAAGATTTAGCTTAAATTCGATGTTTTCATAGATATCAAGCTACATTCACTGCGAAACACGTTATTACGTTGAATTTCATCGTTTCATGAATGTTTCGTGAAATAACCATGTTTTAGCGAAGATTTAGCTTAATTTTGATGTTTTCATCGATTTCATGCTACTTTCACTGCGCAACACGTTATTTCGTTGAATTTCATCGTTTCATGAATGTTTCGTGTAATAACCTTGATTTAGCGAAGATTTAGCTTAATTCTGATGTTTTCATTGATATCTTGCTACTTTCACTGCGAAACACGTTATTCTGTTGAATTTCATCGTTTGATGAATGTATCGTGAAATAACCATGATTTAGCGGAGATTTAGCTTAAATTTGATGGTTTCATGGATATCAAGCTACTTTCACTGCGAAACACGTTATTTCGTTGAATTTCTTCGTTTCATGAATTTTTCGTGAAATAACCATGATTTAGCGAAGATTTAGCTTAATTTTGATGTTTTCATAGATTTCAAGATACTTTCCCTGCGAAACACGTTATATCGTTGAATTATATCGTTTCATGAAAGTTTCGTGCAATAGCCATGATTTAGCGAAGATTTCGCTTAATTTAGACGTTTTCATAGATATCAAGCTACTTACACTGCGAAACAAGTTATTTCGTTGAATTTCAACGTTTCATGAATGTTTCGTGAAATAACCATGATTTAGCGGAGATTTAGCTTAATTTTGATGGTTTCATAGGTATCAATTTACTTTCACTGCGAAACACGTTTTTTGAATGAATATCATCGTTTGATGAATGTTTCGTGAAATACCCATGATTTAGCGGAGATTCAGCTTAATTTTGATATTTTCATGGATATCTAGCTGCTTTCACTGCGAAACACGTTATTTCGTTGAATTTCATCGTTTCATGAATGTTTCGTGAAATAACCATGATTGAGCTAAGATTTAGCTTAATTTTGATGTTTTCATAGATATCAAGCTACTTTCACTGCGAAACACGTTATTTCGTTGAATTTCAACGTTTCATGACTGTTTCGTGAAATAAAAATTATTTAGCGAAGATTTAGCTTAATTTTGATGTTTTCATAGATATCAAGCTACTTTCACTGTGAAACACGTTATTTCGTTGAATTTCATCGTTTCATGAATGTTTCGTGAAATAACCATGATTTAAAGAAGACTTAGCTTATTTTCGATGTTTTCATAGATATCAAGCTACTTTCACTGCGAAACACGTTATTTCGTTGTATTTCATCGTTTCATGAATGTTTCGTGAAATAACCATAATTTAGCGAAAATTTAGCCTAATTTTGATGTTTTCATTGATATCTCGCTAATTTCACTGCGAAACACGTTATTTCGTTGAATTTCATCGTTTCATGAATGTTTCGTGAAATAACCATGATTTAGCGGAGATTTAGTTTAATTCTGATGGTCTCATAGATATCAAGCTACTTTCACTGCGAAACAGGTTATTGCGTTGAATTTCATCGTTTCATGAATGTTTCGTGAAATAACCATGATTTAGCTAAGATTTAGCTTAATTTTGATGTTTTCATGGATATCTAGCTTCTTTCACTGCGAATCACGTTATTTCGTTGAATTTCATCGTTTCATGAATGTTTCGTGAAATAACCAAGATTTAGCGAAGATTTAGCTTAATTTTGATGTTTTCGTTAATATCAAGCTACTTCCACTGCGAAACACGCTTTTCGGTGAATTACATCGTTTCATGAATGTTTCGTAAAATAACCATGATTAGGCGAAGATTTACCTTAATTATGATGTTTTCATCGATATCAAGCTACTATCACTGCGAAACACGTTATTTAGCTGTGTATCTGCGTTTCATGAATGTTTCGTGAAATAACCATGATTTAGCGAAGATTTATCCTAATTTCGATGTTTTCTTAGATTTCAAGCTACTTTCACTGCGAAACACGTTATTTCGATGAATTTCAACGTTTCATGTATGTTTCGTGAAATAACCATTATTTAGCGAAGATTTAGCTTAATTTTGATGTTTTCATCGATTTCATGCTACTTTCACTGCGCAACACGTTATTTCGTTGAATTTCATCGTTTCATGAATGTTTCGTGTAATAACCTTGATTTAGCGAAGATTTAGCATAATTCTGATGTTTTCATTGATATCTTGCTACTTTCACTGCGAAACACGTTATTCTGTTGAATTTCATCGTTTGATGAATGTTTCGTGAAATAACCATGATTTAGCGGAGATTTAGCTTAAATTTGATGGTTTCATGGTTATCAAGCTACTTTCACTGCGAAACACGTTATTACGTTGAATTTCATCGTTTCATGAATGTTTCGTGAAATAACCATGATTTAGCGAAGATTTAGCTTAATTTTGATGTTTTCATAGATTTCAAGATACTTTCCCTGCGAAACACGTTATATCGTTGAATTTTATCGTTTCATGAAAGTTTCACGAAATAACCATGATTTAGCGAAGATTTGGCTTAATTTAGATGTTTTCATAAATATCAAGCTTCTTTCACTGCGAAACAAGTTATTTCGTTGAATTTCAACGTTTCATGAATGTTTCGTGAAATAACCATGATTTAGCGGAGATTTAGCTTAATTTTGATGGTTTCATAGGTATCAAGTTACTTTCACTGCGAAACACGTTTTTTCAGTGAATTTCATCGTTTGATGAATGTTTCGTGAAATACCCATGATTTAGCGGAGATTTAGCTTAATTTTGATGTTTTCATGGATATCTAGCTGCTTTCACTGCGAAACACGTTATTTCGTTGAATTTCATCGTTTCATGAATGTTTCGTGAAATAACCAAGATTGAGCGAAGATTTAGCTTAATTTTGAAGTTTTCATAGATATCAAGCTACTTTCACTGCGAAACTCGTTATTTCGTTGAATTTCATCGTTTCATGAATGTTTCGTGAAATAACCATGGTTTAGCTAAGATTTAGCTTAATTTTGATTTTTCATAGATATCAAGCTACTTTCACTGCGAAACACGTTATTTCGTTGAATTTCAACGTTTGATGAATGTTTCGTGAAATACCCATGATTTAGCGGAGATTTAGCTTAATTTTGATGTATTCATGGATATCAAGCTACTTTCACTACGAAACTCGTTATTTCGTTGAATTTCATCGTTTCATGAATGTTTCGTGAAATAACCATGATTGAGCTAACATTTAGCTTAATTTTGATGTTTTCATAGATATCAAGCTACTTTCACTGCGAAACGCGTTATTTCGTTGAATTTCAACGTTTCATGACTGTTTCGTGAAATAAAAATTATTTAGCGAAGATTTAGCTTAATTTTGATGTTTTCATAGATATCAAGCTACTTTCACTGTGAAACACGTTATTTCGTTGAATTTCATCGTTTCATGAATGTTTCGTGAAATAACCATGATTTAAAGAAGACTTAGCTTATTTTCGATGTTTTCATAGATATCAAGCTACTTTCACTGCGAAACACGTTATTTCGTTGTATTTCATCGTTTCATGAATGTTTCGTGAAATAACCATAATTTAGCGAAAATTTAGCCTAATTTTGATGTTTTCATTGATATCTCGCTAATTTCACTGCGAAACACGTTATTTCGTTGAATTTCATCGTTTCATGAATGTTTCGTGAAATAACCATGATTTAGCGGAGATTTAGTTTAATTCTGATGGTCTCATAGATATCAAGCTACTTTCACTGCGAAACAGGTTATTGCGTTGAATTTCATCGTTTCATGAATGTTTCGTGAAATAACCATGATTTAGCTAAGATTTAGCTTAATTTTGATGTTTTCATTGATATCTAGCTTCTTTCACTGCGAATCACGTTATTTCGTTGAATTTCATCGTTTCATGAATGTTTCGTGAAATAACCAAGATTTAGCGAAGATTTAGCTTAATTTTGATGTTTTCGTTAATATCAAGCTACTTCCACTGCGAAACACGCTTTTCGGTGAATTACATCGTTTCATGAATGTTTCGTAAAATAACCATGATGTGGCGAAGATTTACCTTAATTATGATGTTTTCATCGATATCAAGCTACTATCACTGCGAAACACGTTATTTAGCTGTGTATCTGCGTTTCATGAATGTTTCGTGAAATAACCATGATTTAGCGAAAATTTATCCTAATTTCGATGTTTTCTTAGATTTCAAGCTACTTTCACTGCGAAACACGTTATTTCGATGAATTTCAACGTTTCATGTATGTTCCGTGAAATAACCATTATTTAGCGAAGATTTAGCTTAATTTTGATGTTTTCATCGATTTCATGCTACTTTCACTGCGCAACACGTTATTTCGTTGAATTTCATCGTTTCATGAATGTTTCGTGTAATAACCTTGATTTAGCGAAGATTTAGCATAATTCTGATGTTTTCATTGATATCTTGCTACTTTCACTGCGAAACACGTTATTCTGTTGAATTTCATCGTTTGATGAATGTTTCGTGAAATAACCATGATTTAGCGGAGATTTAGCTTAAATTTGATGGTTTCATGGATATCAAGCTACTTTCACTGCGAAACACGTTATTACGTTGAATTTCATCGTTTCATGAATGTTTCGTGAAATAACCATGATTTAGCGAAGATTTAGCTTAATTTTGATGTTTTCATAGATTTCAAGATACTTTCCCTGCGAAACACGTTATATCGTTGAATTTTATCGTTTCATGAAAGTTTCACGAAATAACCATGATTTAGCGAAGATTTGGCTTAATTTAGATGTTTTCATAAATATCAAGCTTCTTTCACTGCGAAACAAGTTATTTCGTTGAATTTCAACGTTTCATGAATGTTTCGTGAAATAACCATGATTTAGCGGAGATTTAGCTTAATTTGGTGGTTTCACAGGTATCAAGTTACTTTCACTGCGAAACAGGTTTTTTCAGTGAATTTCATCGTTTGATGAATGTTTCGTGAAATACCCATGATTTAGCGGAGATTTAGCTTAATTTTGATGTTTTCATGGATATCTAGCTGCTTTCACTGCGAAACACGTTATTTCGTTGAATTTCATCGTTTCATGAATGTTTCGTGAAATAACCAAGATTGAGCGAAGATTTAGCTTAATTTTGAAGTTTTCATAGATATCAAGCTACTTTCACTGCGAAACTCGTTATTTCGTTGAATTTCATCGTTTCATGAATGTTTCGTGAAATAACCATGGTTTAGCTAAGATTTAGCTTAATTTTGATTTTTCATAGATATCAAGCTACTTTCACTGCGAAACACGTTATTTCGTTGAATTTCAACGTTTGATGAATGTTTCGTGAAATACCCATGATTTAGCGGAGATTTAGCTTAATTTTGATGTATTCATGGATATCAAGCTACTTTCACTACGAAACTCGTTATTTCGTTGAATTTCATCGTTTCATGAATGTTTCGTGAAATAACCATGATTGAGCTAAGATTTAGCTTAATTTTGATGTTTTCATAGATATCAAGCTACTTTCACTGCGAAACGCGTTATTTCGTTGAATTTCAACGTTTCATGACTGTTTCGTGAAATAAAAATTATTTAGCGAAGATTTAGCTTAATTTTGATGTTTTCATAGATATCAAGCTACTTTCACTGTGAAACACGTTATTTCGTTGAATTTCATCGTTTCATGAATGTTTCGTGAAATAACCATGATTTAAAGAAGACTTAGCTTATTTTCGATGTTTTCATAGATATCAAGCTACTTTCACTGCGAAACACGTTATTTCGTTGTATTTCATCGTTTCATGAATGTTTCGTGAAATAACCATAATTTAGCGAAAATTTAGCCTAATTTTGATGTTTTCATTGATATCTCGCTAATTTCACTGCGAAACACGTTATTTCGTTGAATTTCATCGTTTCATGAATGTTTCGTGAAATAACCATGATTTAGCGCAGATTTAGTTTAATTTTGATGGTCTCATAGATATCAAGCTACTTACACTGCGAAACAGGTTATTGCGTTGAATTTCATCGTTTCATGAATGTTTCGTGAAATAACCATGATTTAGCTAAGATTTAGCTTAATTTTGATGTTTTCATGGATATCTAGCTGCTTTCACTGCGAATCACGTTATTTCGTTGAATTTCATCGTTTCATGAATGTTTCGTGAAATAACCAAGGTTTAGAGAAAATTTAGCTTAATTTTGATGTTTTCGTTAATATCAAGCTACTTCCACTGCGAAACACGCTTTTCGGTGCATTACATCGTTTCATGAATGTTTCGTAAAATAACCATGATTAGGCGAAGATTTACCTTAATTTTGATGTTTTCATCGATATCAAGCTACTATCACTGCGAAACACGTTATTTCGCTGTGTATCTGCGTTTCATGAATGTTTCGTGAAATAACCATGATTTAGCGAAGATTTATCTTAATTTTGATGTTTTCTTAGATTTCAAGCTACTTTCACTGCGAAACACGTTATTTCGATGAATTTCAACGTTTCATGAATGTTTCGTGAAATAACCATTATTTAGCGAAGATTTAGCTTAATTTTGATGTTTTCATCGATTTCATGCTACTTTCACTGCGCAACACGTTATTTCGTTGAATTTCATCGTTTCATGAATGTTTCGTGTAATAACCTTGATTTAGCGAAGATTTAGCTTAATTCTGATGTTTTCATTGATATCTTGCTACTTTCACTGCGAAACACGTTATTCTGTTCAATTTCATCGTTTGATGAATGTTTCGTGAAATAACCATGATTTAGCGGAGATTTAGCTTAAATTTGATGGTTTCATGGATATCAAGCTACTTTCACTGCGAAACACGTTATTACGTTGAATTTCATCGTTTCATGAATGTTTCGTGAAATAACCATGATTTAGCGAAGATTTAGCTTAATTTTGATGTTTTCATAGATTTCAAGATACTTTCCCTGCGAAACACGTTATATCGTTGAATTTTATCGTTTCATGAAAGTTTCGTGAAATAACCATGTTTTAGCGAAGATTTGGCTTAATTTAGATGTTTTCATAGATATCAAGCTACTTTCACTGCGAAACAAGTTATTTCGTTGAATTTCAACGTTTCATGAATGTTTCGTGAAATAACCATGATTTAGCGGAGATTTAGCTTAATTTTGATGGTTTCTTAGATATCAAGCTACTTTCACTGTGAAACACGTTATTTCGATGAATTTCATCGTTTCATGAATGTTTCGTGAAATAACCATGATTTAAAGAAGACTTAGCTTATTATCGATGTTTTCATAGATATCAAGCTGCTTTCACTGCGAAACACGTAATTTCGTTGTATTTCATCGTTTCATGAATGTTTCGTGAAATAACCATAATTTAGCGAAAATTTAGCCTAATTTTGATGTTTTCATGGATATCTCGCTAATTTCGCTGCGAAACACGTTATTTCGTTGAATTTCATCGTTTCATGAATGTTTCTTGTAATAACCATGGTTTAGCGAATATTTAGCTTAATTTTGATGTTTTCATGGATATCAGGCTACTTTCACTGCGAAACACGTTATTTCGTTGAATTTCATAGTTTCATGAATGTTTCGTGAAATAACCATGATTTAGCGGAGATTCAGCATAATTTTGATGTTTTCATAGATATCTTGTTACTTTCACTGCGAAACACGTTATTTTGTTGAATTTCATCGTTTGATGAATGTTTCGTGAAATAACCAAGATTTAGGAAGATTTAGCTTAATTTTGATGTTTTCATAGATATCAAGCTACTTTCACTGCGAAACAAGTTATTTCGTTGAATTTCAACGTTTCATGAATGTTTCGTGAAATAACCATGATTAAGCGGAGATTTAGCTTAATTTTGAAGGTTTCATAGGTATCAAGCTACTTTCACTGCGAAACACGTTTTTTCGGTGAATTACATCGTTTCATGAATGTTTCGTAAAATAACCATGATTAGGCGAAGATTTACCTTAATTTTGATGTTTTCATCGATATCAAGCTACTGTCACTGCGAAACACGTTATTTCGCTGTGTATCTGCGTTTCATGAATGTTTCGTGAAATAACCATGATTTAGCGAAGATTTATCCTAATTTTGATGTTTTCATAGATTTCAAGCTACTTTCACTGCGAAACACGTTATTTCGAGGAATTTCATCGTTTCATGAATGTTTCGTGAAATAACCATGATTTAGCTCAGATTTAGCTTAATTTTGATGTTTTCATCGATTTCATGCTACTTTCACTGCGCAAAACGTTATTTCGTTGAATTTCATCGTTTCATGAATGTTTCGTGTAATAACCTTGATTTAGCGAAGATTTAGATTAATTCTGATGTTTTCATTGATATCTTGCTACTTTCACTGCTAAACACGTTATTCTGTTGAATTTCATCGTTTGATGAATGTTTCGTGAAATAACCATGATTTAGCGGAGATTTAGCTTAAATTTGATGGTTTCATGGATATCAAGCTACTTTCACTGCGAAACACTTTATTACGTTGAATTTCATCGTTTCATGAATGTTTCGTGAAATAACCATGATTTGGCGAAGATTTAGCTTAATTTTGATGTTTTCATAGATTTCAAGATACTTTCCCTGCGAAACACGTTATATCGTTGAATTTTATCGTTTCATGAAAGTTTCGTGAAATAACCATGATTTAGCGAAGATTTGGCTTAATTGAGATGTTTTCATAGATATCAAGCTACTTTCACTGCGAAACACGTTATTTCGTTGAATTTAAACGTTTCACGAATGTTTCGTGAAATAACCATTATTTAACGAAGATTTAGCTTAAATTCGATGTTTTCATAGATATCAAGCTACATTCACTGCGAAACATGTTATTTCGTTGTATTTCATCGTTTCATGGATGTTTCGTGAAATAACCATGATTTATCGAAGATTTAGCCTAATTTTGATGTTTTCATGGATATCTCGCTACTTTCACTGCGAAACACGTTATTTCGTTGAATTTCATCGTTTCATGAATGTTTCGTGAAATAACCATGATTGAGCTAAGATTTAGCTTAATTTTGATGTTTTCATAGATATCAAGCTACTTTCACTGCGAAACACGTTATTTCGTTGAATTTCAACGTTTCATGACTGTTTCGTGAAATAAAAATTATTTAGCGAAGATTTAGCTTAATTTTGATGTTTTCATAGATATCAAGCTACTTTCACTGTGAAACACGTTATTTCGTTGAATTTCATCGTTTCATGAATGTTTCGTGAAATAACCATGATTTAAAGAAGACTTAGCTTATTTTCGATGTTTTCATAGATATCAAGCTACTTTCACTGCGAAACACGTTATTTCGTTGTATTTCATCGTTTCATGAATGTTTCGTGAAATAACCATAATTTAGCGAAAATTTAGCCTAATTTTGATGTTTTCATTGATATCTCGCTAATTTCACTGCGAAACACGTTATTTCGTTGAATTTCATCGTTTCATGAATGTTTCGTGAAATAACCATGATTTAGCGGAGATTTAGTTTAATTTTGATGGTCTCATAGATATCAAGCTACTTACACTGCGAAACAGGTTATTGCGTTGAATTTCATCGTTTCATGAATGTTTCGTGAAATAACCATGATTTAGCTAAGATTTAGCTTAATTTTGATGTTTTCATGGATATCTAGCTGCTTTCACTGCGAATCACGTTATTTCGTTGAATTTCATCGTTTCATGAATGTTTCGTGAAATAACCAAGGTTTAGAGAAAATTTAGCTTAATTTTGATGTTTTCGTTAATATCAAGCTACTTCCACTGCGAAACACGCTTTTCGGTGAATTACATCGTTTCATGAATGTTTCGTAAAATAACCATGATTAGGCGAAGATTTACCTTAATTTTGATGTTTTCATCGATATCAAGCTACTATCACTGCGAAACACGTTATTTCGCTGTGTATCTGCGTTTCATGAATGTTTCGTGAAATAACCATGATTTAGCGAAGATTTATCTTAATTTTGATGTTTTCTTAGATTTCAAGCTACTTTCACTGCGAAACACGTTATTTCGATGAATTTCAACGTTTCATGAATGTTTCGTGAAATAACCATTATTTAGCGAAGATTGAGCTTAATTTTGATGTTTTCATCGATTTCATGCTACTTTCACTGCGCAACACGTTATTTCGTTGAATTTCATCGTTTCATGAATGTTTCGTGTAATAACCTTGATTTAGCGAAGATTTAGCTTAATTCTGATGTTTTCATTGATATCTTGCTACTTTCACTGCTAAACACGTTATTCTGTTGAATTTCATCGTTTGATGAATGTTTCGTGAAATAACCATGATTTAGCGAAGATTTGGCTTAATTGTGATGTTTTCATAGATATCAAGCTACTTTCACTGCGAAACACGTTATTTCGTTGAATTTAAACGTTTCACGAATGTTTCGTGAAATAACCATTATTTAACGAAGATTTAGCTTAAATTCGATGTTTTCATAGATATCAAGCTACATTCACTGCGAAACATGTTATTTCGTTGTATTTCATCGTTTCATGAATGTTTCGTGAAATAGCCATGATTTAGCGAAGATTTAGCCTAATTTTGATGTTTTCATGGATATCTCGCTACTTTCACTGCGAAACACGTTATTTCGTTGAATTTCATCGTTTCATGAATGTTTCGTGAAATAACCATGATTTTGCGAAGATTTATCTTGATTTCGATGTTTTCATAGATATCAAGCTACTTTCACTGCGAAACACGTTATTTCGTTGAATTTCATCATTTCATGAAAGTTTCGTGAAATAACCATGATTTAGCTAAGATTTAGCTTAATTTCGATGTTTTCATAGATATCAAGCTACTTTCACTGCGAAACACGTTATTTCGTTGAATTTCAACGTTTCATGAATGTTCCGTGACATAACCACGATTTAGCGAAGATTTAGCTTAATTTCGATGTTTTCATAGATATCAAGCTACTTTCACTGCGAAACACGTTATTTCGTTGCATTTCATCGTTTCATGAATGTTTCGTGAAATAACCATGATTTAGCGGAGATTTAACATGATTTTGATGTTTTCATAGACTACAAGTTGCTTTCACTGCGAAACACCTTATTTTGTTGAAATTCATGGTTTCATGAATGTTTCGTGTAATAACCATGATTTAGTGAAGATTTAACTTAATTTTGATGTTTTCATGAATATCTAGCTACTTTCACTGCGAAACACGTTATTTCGATTAATTTCATCGTTTCATGAATGTTTTGTGAAATAACCATGATTTAGCGAAGATTTAGCTTAATTTCGATGTTTTCAAAGATATCAGGCTACTTTCACTGCGAAACAAGTTATTTCGATGAATTTAATCATTTCATGAATGTATCGTGAAATAACCATGATTTAGCGAAGATTTAGCTTAATTTTGATGTTTTCATAGATATCAGGCTACTTTCACTGCGAAACAAGTTATTTCGATGAATTTAATCATTTCATGAATGTATCGTGAAATAAACATGATTTAGCGAAGATTTAGCTTAATTTTGATGTTTTCATAGATATCAAGCTACTTTCACTGCGAAACAAGTTATTTCGTTGAATTTCAACGTTTCATGAATGTTTCGTGAAATAACCATGATTTAGCGGAGATTTAGCTTAATTTTGATGGTTTCATAGGTATCAAGCTACTTACACTGCGAAACACGTTTTTTCGGTGAATTACATCGTTTCATGAATGTTTCGTAAAATAACCATGATTAGGCGAAGATTTACCTTAATTTTGATGTTTTCATCGATATCAAGCTACTATCACTGCGAAACACGTTATTTCGCTGTGTATCTGCGTTTCGTGAATGTTTCGTGAAATAACCTTGATTTAGCGAAGATTTATCCTAATTTTGATGTTTTCATAAATTTCAAGCTACTTTCACTGCGAAGCACGTTATTTCGATGAATTTCAACGTTTCACGAATGTTTCGTGAAATAACCATGATTTAGCTAAGATTTAGCTTAATTTTGATGTTTTCATCGATTTCATGCTACTTTCACTACGCAACACGTTATTTCGTTGAATTTCATCGTTTCATGAATGTTTCGTGTAATAACCTTGATTTAGCGAGGATTTAGCTTAATTCTGATGTTTTCATTGATATCTTGCTACTTTCACTGCTAAACACGTTATTCTGTTGAATTTCATCGTTTGATGAATGTTTCGTGAAATAACCATGATTTAGCGGAGATTTAGCTTAAATTTGATGTTTTCATCGATATCAAGCTACTATCACTGCGAAACACGTTATTTCGCGGTGTATCTGCGTTTCATTAATGTTTCGTGAAATAACCATGATTTAGCGAAGATTTATCCTAATTTTGATGTTTTCATAGATTTCAAGCTACTTTCACTGCGAAACACGTTATTTCGATGAATTTCAACGTTTCATGAATGTTTCGTGAAATAACCATGATTTAGCGAAGATTTAGCTTAATTTTTATGTTTTCATCGATTTCATGCTTCTTTCACTGCGCAACACGTTATTTCGTTGAATTTCATCGTTTCATGAATGTTTCGTGTAATAACCTTGTTTTAGCGAAGATTTAGCTTAATTCTGATGTTTTCATAGGTATCAAGCTACTTTCACTGCGAAACACGTTTTTTCGGTGAATTTCATCGTTTCATGATAGTGAAATAACCATGGTTTAGCGAAGATTTTGATTAACTTTCCTGTTTTCATAGAATTCAAGCTACCTTGCCTGCGAAACACGTTATATCGTTGAATTTTATCGTTTCATGAATGTTTCGTGAAATAACCATGATTTAGCGAAGATTTGGCTTAATTTAGATGTTTTCATAGATTTCAAGCTACTTTCTCTGCGAAACAAGTTATTTCGTTGAATTTCAACGTTTCTTGAATGTTTCGTGAAATATCCATGATTTAGCGGAGATTTAGCTTAATTTTGATGGTTTCATAGGTATCAAGTTACTTTCACTGCGAAACACGTTTTTTCAATGAATTTCATCGTTTGATGAATGTTTCGTGAGATATCCATGATTTAGCGGAGATTTAGCTTAATTTTGATGTTTTCATGGATATCTAGCTGCTTTCACTGCGAAACACGTTATTTCGTTGAATTTCATCGTTTCATGAATGTTTCGTGAAATAACCAAGATTGAGCGAAGATTCTGCTTAATTTTGAAGTTTTCATAGGTATCAAGCTACTTTCACTGCAAAACTCGTTATTTCGTTGAATGTCATCGTTTCATGAATGTTTCGTGAAATAACCATGATTTAGCAAATATTTAGCTTAATTTTGATGCTTAGATCGATATCAAGTTACTTTCACTGCGAAACACGTTTTTTTCGATTAATTTCATCGTTTCATGAATGTTTCGTGAAATAACCATGTTTTAGCGAAGATTTAGTTAAATTTTGATGTTTTCAAAGATATCAGGCTACTTTCACTGCGAAACAAGTTATTTCGATGAATTTAATCATTTCACGACTGTATCGTGAAATAACCATGATTTAGCGAAGATTTAGCTTAATTTTGATGTTTTCATAGGTATCAAGCTACTTTCACTGCGAAACACGTTTTTTCGGTGAATTTCATCGATCCATGATAGTGAAATAACCATGGTTTAGCGAAGATTTTGATTAACTTTCCTGTTTTCATAGAATTCAAGCTACTTTGCCTGCGAAACACGTTATATCGTTGAATTTCATCGTTTCATGAATGTTTTGTGAAATAACCATGATTTAGCGAAGATTTAGCTTAATTTTTATGTTTTCATCGATTTCATGCTACTTTCACTGCGCAACACGTTATTTCGTTGAATTTCATCGTTTCATGAATGTTTCGTGTGATAACCTTGATTTAGCGAAAATTTAGCTTAATTCTGATGTTTTCATTGATATCTTGCTACTTTCACTGCGAAACACGTTATTCTGTTGAATTTCATCGTTTGATGAATGTTTCGTGAAATAACCATGATTTAGCGAAGATTTAGCTTAATTTTGATGTTTTCATAGATTTCAAGATACTTTCCCTGCGAAACACGTTATATCGTTGAATTTTATCGTTTCATGAATGTTTCGTGAAATAACCATGATTTAGCGAAGATTTGGCTTAATTTAGATGTTTTCATAGATTTCAAGCTACTTTCTCTGGGAAACAAGTTATTTCGTTGAATTTCATCGTTTCATGAATGTTTCGTGAAATATCCATGATTTAGCGGAGATTTAGCTTAATTTTGATGGTTTCATAGGTATCAAGTTACTTTCACTGCGAAACACGTTTTTTCAATGAATTTCATCGTTTGATGAATGTTTCGTGAGACACCCATGATTTAGCGGAGATTTAGCTTAATTTTGATGTTTTCATGGATATCTAGCTGCTTTCACTGCGAAACACGTTATTTCGTTGAATTTCATCGTTTCATGAATGTTTCGTGAAATAACCAAGATTGAGCGAAGATTCAGCTTAATTTTGAAGTTTTCATAGGTATCAAGCTACTTTCACTGCGAAACTCGTTATTTCGTTGAATTTCATCGTTTCATGAATGTTTCGTGAAATAACCATGATTTAGCTAAGATTTAGCTTAATTTTGATGTTTTCATAGGTATCAAGCTACTTTCACTGCGAAACACGTTATTTCGCTGTGTATCTGCGTTTCATGAATGTTTCGTGAAATAACCATGATTTAGCGAAGATTTATCCTAATTTTGATGTTTTCATAGATTTCAAGCTACTTTCACTGCGAAACACGTTATTTCGATGAATTTCAACGTTTCATGAATGTTTCTTGAAATAACCATGATTTAGCGAAGATTTAGCTTAATTTTTATGTTTTCATCGATTTCATGCTACTTTCACTGCGCAACACGTTATTTCGTTGAATTTCATCGTTTCATGAATGTTTCGTGTAATAACCTTGTTTTAGCGAAGATTTAGCATAATTCTGATGTTTTCATAGGTATCAAGCTACTTTCACTGCGAAACACGTTTTTTCGGTGAATTTCATCGTTTCATGATAGTGAAATAACCATGGTTTAGCGAAGATTTTGATTAACTTTCCTGTTTTCATAGAATTCAAGCTACTTTGCCTGCGAAACACGTTATATCGTTGAATTTCATCGTTTCATGAATGTTTCGTGAAATAACCATGATATAGCGAAGATATGGCTTAATTTTGATGTTTTCATAGATATCAAGCTACTTTCACTGCGAAACAAGTTATTTCGTTGAATTTCAACGTTTCATGAATTTTTCGTGAAATAACCATGATTTAGCGGAGATTTAGCTTAATTTTGATGGTTTCAGAGGTATCAAGCTACTTTCACTGCGAAACACGTTTTTTCGGTGAATTACATCGTTTCATGAATGTTTCGTAAAATAACCATGATTAGGCGAAGATTTACCTTAATTTTGATGTTTTCATCGATATCAAGCTACTATCACTGCGAAACACGTTATTTCGCTGTGTATCTGCGTTTCATGAATGTTTCGTGAAATAACCATGATTTAGCGAAGATTTTTCCTAATTTTGATGTTTTCATAGATTTCAAGCTACTTTCACTGCGAAACACGTTATTTCAATGAATTTCAACGTTTCATGAATGTTTCGTGAAATAACCATGATTTAGCGAAGATTTAGCTTAATTTTTATGTTTTCATCGATTTCATGCTACTTTCACTGCGCAACACGTTATTTCGTTGAATTTCATCGTTTCATGAATGTTTCGTGTAATAACCTTGTTTTAGCGAAGATTTAGCTTAATTCTGATGTTTTCATTGATATCTTGCTACTTTCACTGCGAAACACGTTATTCTGTTGAATTACATCGTTTGATGAATGTTTCGTGAAATAACCATGATTTAGCGGAGATTTAGCTTAAATTTGATGGTTTCATGGATATCAAGCTACTTTCACTGCGAAACACGTTATTTCGTTGAATTTCATCGTTTCATGAATGTTTCGTGAAATAACCAAGATTGAGCGAAGATTCTGCTTAATTTTGAAGTTTTCATAGGTATCAAGCTACTTTCACTGCAAAACTCGTTATTTCGTTGAATGTCATCGTTTCATGAATGTTTCGTGAAATAACCATGATTTAGCAAATATTTAGCTTAATTTTGATGCTTAGATCGATATCAAGTTACTTTCACTGCGAAACACGTTTTTTTCGATTAATTTCATCGTTTCATGAATGTTTCGTGAAATAACCATGTTTTAGCGAAGATTTAGTTAAATTTTGATGTTTTCAAAGATATCAGGCTACTTTCACTGCGAAACAAGTTATTTCGATGAATTTAATCATTTCACGACTGTATCGTGAAATAACCATGATTTAGCGAAGATTTAGCTTAATTTTGATGTTTTCATAGGTATCAAGCTACTTTCACTGCGAAACACGTTTTTTCGGTGAATTTCATCGATCCATGATAGTGAAATAACCATGGTTTAGCGAAGATTTTGATTAACTTTCCTGTTTTCATAGAATTCAAGCTACTTTGCCTGCGAAACACGTTATATCGTTGAATTTCATCGTTTCATGAATGTTTTGTGAAATAACCATGATTTAGCGAAGATTTAGCTTAATTTTTATGTTTTCATCGATTTCATGCTACTTTCACTGCGCAACACGTTATTTCGTTGAATTTCATCGTTTCATGAATGTTTCGTGTGATAACCTTGATTTAGCGAAAATTTAGCTTAATTCTGATGTTTTCATTGATATCTTGCTACTTTCACTGCGAAACACGTTATTCTGTTGAATTTCATCGTTTGATGAATGTTTCGTGAAATAACCATGATTTAGCGAAGATTTAGCTTAATTTTGATGTTTTCATAGATTTCAAGATACTTTCCCTGCGAAACACGTTATATCGTTGAATTTTATCGTTTCATGAATGTTTCGTGAAATAACCATGATTTAGCGAAGATTTGGCTTAATTTAGATATTTTCATAGATTTCAAGCTACTTTCTCTGGGAAACAAGTTATTTCGTTGAATTTCATCGTTTCATGAATGTTTCGTGAAATATCCATGATTTAGCGGAGATTTAGCTTAATTTTGATGGTTTCATAGGTATCAAGTTACTTTCACTGCGAAACACGTTTTTTCAATGAATTTCATCGTTTGATGAATGTTTCGTGAGACACCCATGATTTAGCGGAGATTTAGCTTAATTTTGATGTTTTCATGGATATCTAGCTGCTTTCACTGCGAAACACGTTATTTCGTTGAATTTCATCGTTTCATGAATGTTTCGTGAAATAACCAAGATTGAGCGAAGATTCAGCTTAATTTTGAAGTTTTCATAGGTATCAAGCTACTTTCACTGCGAAACTCGTTATTTCGTTGAATTTCATCGTTTCATGAATGTTTCGTGAAATAACCATGATTTAGCTAAGATTTAGCTTAATTTTGATGTTTTCATAGGTATCAAGCTACTTTCACTGCGAAACACGTTATTTCGCTGTGTATCTGCGTTTCATGAATGTTTCGTGAAATAACCATGATTTAGCGAAGATTTATCCTAATTTTGATGTTTTCATAGATTTCAAGCTACTTTCACTGCGAAACACGTTATTTCGATGAATTTCAACGTTTCATGAATGTTTCTTGAAATAACCATGATTTAGCGAAGATTTAGCTTAATTTTTATGTTTTCATCGATTTCATGCTACTTTCACTGCGCAACACGTTATTTCGTTGAATTTCATCGTTTCATGAATGTTTCGTGTAATAACCTTGTTTTAGCGAAGATTTAGCATAATTCTGATGTTTTCATAGGTATCAAGCTACTTTCACTGCGAAACACGTTTTTTCGGTGAATTTCATCGTTTCATGATAGTGAAATAACCATGGTTTAGCGAAGATTTTGATTAACTTTCCTGTTTTCATAGAATTCAAGCTACTTTGCCTGCGAAACACGTTATATCGTTGAATTTCATCGTTTCATGAATGTTTCGTGAAATAACCATGATTTAGCGAAGATATGGCTTAATTTTGATGTTTTCATAGATATCAAGCTACTTTCACTGCGAAACAAGTTATTTCGTTGAATTTCAACGTTTCATGAATTTTTCGTGAAATAACCATGATTTAGCGGAGATTTAGCTTAATTTTGATGGTTTCATAGGTATCAAGCTACTTTCACTGCGAAACACGTTTTTTCGGTGAATTACATCGTTTCATGAATGTTTCGTAAAATAACCATGATTAGGCGAAGATTTACCTTAATTTTGATGTTTTCATCGATATCAAGCTACTATCACTGCGAAACACGTTATTTCGCTGTGTATCTGCGTTTCATGAATGTTTCGTGAAATAACCATGATTTAGCGAAGATTTTTCCTAATTTTGATGTTTTCATAGATTTCAAGCTACTTTCACTGCGAAACACGTTATTTCAATGAATTTCAACGTTTCATGAATGTTTCGTGAAATAACCATGATTTAGCGAAGATTTAGCTTAATTTTTATGTTTTCATCGATTTCATGCTACTTTCACTGCGCAACACGTTATTTCGTTGAATTTCATCGTTTCATGAATGTTTCGTGTAATAACCTTGTTTTAGCGAAGATTTAGCTTAATTCTGATGTTTTCATTGATATCTTGCTACTTTCACTGCGAAACACGTTATTCTGTTGAATTACATCGTTTGATGAATGTTTCGTGAAATAACCATGATTTAGCGGAGATTTAGCTTAAATTTGATGGTTTCATGGATATCAAGCTACTTTCACTGCGAAACACGTTATTACGTTGAATTTCATCGTTTCATGAATGTTTCGTGAAATAACCATGATTTAGCGAAGATTTAGCTTAATTTTGATGGTTTCATAGGTATCAAGTTACTTTCACTGCGAAACACGTTTTTTCAATGAATTTCATCGTTTGATGAATGTTTCGTGAGATACCCATGATTTAGCGGAGATTTAGCTTAATTTTGATGTTTTCATGGATATCTAGCTGCTTTCACTGCGAAACACGTTATTTCGTTGAATTTCATCGTTTCATGAATGTTTCGTGAAATAACCAAGATTGAGCGAAGATTCAGCTTAATTTTGAAGTTTTCATAGGTATCAAGCTACTTTCACTGCGAAACTCGTTATTTCGTTGAATTTCATCGTTTCATGAATGTTTCGTGAAATAACCATGATTTAGCGAATATTCAGCTTAATTTTGATGCTTAGATCGATATCAAGTTACTTTCACTGCGAAACACGTTTTTTTCGATTAATTTCAACGTTTCATGAATGTTTCGTGAAATAACCATGTTTTAGCGAAGATTTAGTTAAATTTTGATGTTTTCAAAGATATCAGGCTACTTTCACTGCGAAACAAGTTATTTCGATGAATTTAATCATTTCACGACTGTATCGTGAAATAACCATGATTTAGCGAAGATTTAGCTTAATTTTGATGTTTTCATAGGTATCAAGCTACTTTCACTGCGAAACACGTTTTTTCGGTGAATTTCATCGATTCATGATAGTGAAATAACCATGGTTTAGCGAAGATTTTGATTAACTTTCCTGTTTTCATAGAATTCAAGCTACTTTGCCTGCGAAACACGTTATATCGTTGAATTTCATCGTTTCATGAATGTTTTGTGAAATAACCATGATTTAGCGAAGATTTAGCTTAATTTTTATGTTTTCATCGATTTCATGCTACTTACACTGCGCAACACGTTATTTCGTTGAATTTCATCGTTTCATGAATGTTTCGTGTAATAACCTTGTTTTAGCAAAGATTTAGCTTAATTCTGATGTTTTCATTGATATCTTGCTACTTTCACTGCGAAACACGTTATTCTGTTGAATTTCATCGTTTGATGAATGTTTCGTGAAATAACCATGATTTAGCGGAGATTTAGCTTAAATTTGATGGTTTCATGGATATCAAGCTACTTTCACTGCGAAACACGTTATTACGTTGAATTTCATCGTTTCATGAATGTTTCGTGAAATAACCATGATTTAGCGAAGATTTAGCTTAATTTTGATGTTTTCATAGATTTCAAGATACTTTCCCTGCGAAACACGTTATATCGTTGAATTTTATCGTTTCATGAATGTTTAGTGAAATAACCATGATTTAGCGAAGATTTGGCTTAATTTTGATGTTTTCATAGATATCAAGCTACTTTCACTGCGAAACACGTTATTTCGTTGAATTTCAACGTTTCATGACTGTTTCGTGAAATAACCATTATTTAGTGAAGATTTAGCTTAATTTTGATGTTTTCATAGATATCAAGCTACTTTCACTGCGAAACACGTTCTTTCGTTGAATTTCAACGTTCCATGACTGTTTCGTGAAATAACCATGATTTAGCGAAGATTTAGCTTAATTTCGATGTTTTCAGAAATATCAAGCTACTTTCACTGCGAAGCACGTTATTTCGTTGCATTTCATCGTTTCATTAATGTTTCGTGAAATAACCACGATTTAGCGGAGATTTAGCATAATTTTGACGTTTTCATAGAGTACAAGTTGCATTCACTGCGAAACACCTTATTTTGTTGAAATTCATGGTTTCATGAATGTTTCGTGTAATAACCATGATTTAGTGAAGATTTAACTTAATTTTGATGTTTTCATGAATATCTAGCTACTTTCACTGCGAAACACGATATTTCGTTGAATTTCATCGTTTGATGAATGTTTCGTGAAAAAACCAAGTTTTAGCGAAGATTTAGCTTAACTTTGATGTTTTCATAGATATCAAGCTACTTTCACTGCGAAACACGTTATTTCGATTAATTTCATCGTTTCATGAATGTTTCGTGAAATAACCATGATTTAGCGAAGATTTAGCTTAATTTTGATGTTTTCAAAGATATCAGGCTACTTTCACTGCGAAACAAGTTATTTCGATGAATTTAATCATTTCACGACTGTATCGTGAAATAACCATGATTTAGCGTAGATTTAGCTTAATTTTGATGTTTTCATAGATATCAAGCTATTTTCACTGCGAAACACGTTATTTCGTTGAATTTCATCGTTTCATGATTGTGAAATAATCATGGTTTAGCGAAGATTTTGATTGACTTTGCTGTTTTCATAGAATTCAAGCTACTTTGCCTGCGAAACACGTTATATCGTTGAATTTCATCGTTTCATGAATGTTTCGTGAAATAACCAAGATTTAGCGAAGATATGGCTTAATTTTGATGTTTTCATAGATATCAAGCTACTTTCACTGCGAAACAAGTTATTTCGTTGAATTTCAACGTTTCATGAGTGTTTCGTGAAATAACCATGATTTAGCGGAGATTTAGCTTAATTTTGATGGTTTCATAGGTATCAAGCTACTTTCACTGCGAAACACGTTTTTTCGGTGAATTTCATCGTTTCATGATAGTGAAATAACCATGGTTTAGCGAAGATTTTGATTAACTTTCCTGTTTTCATAGAATTCAAGCTACTTTGCCTGCGAAACACGTTATATCGTTGAATTTCATCGTTTCATGAATGTTTCGAGAAATAACCATGATTTAGCGAAGATTTATCCTAATTTTGATGTTTTCATAGATATCAAGCTACTTTCACTGCGAAACAAGTTATTTCGTTGAATTTCAAAGTTTCATGAATGTTTCGTGGAATAACCATGATTTAGCGGAGATTTAGCTTAATTTTGATGGTTTCATAGGTATCAAGCTACTTTCACTGCGAAACACGTTTTTTCGGTGAATTACATCGTTTCATGAATGTTTCGTAAAATAACCATGATTAGGAGAAGATTTACCTTAATTTTGATGTTTTCATCGATATCAAGCTACTATCACTGCGAAACACGTTATTTCGCTGTGTATCTGCGTTTCATGAATGTTTCGTGAAATAACCATGATTTAGGGAAGATTGATCCTAATTTTGATGTTTTCATAGATTTCAAGCTACTTACACTGCGAAACACGTTATTTCGATGAATTTCAACGTTTCATGAATGTTTCGTGAAATAACCATGATTTAGCGAAGATTTAGCTTAATTTTGATGTTTTCATCGATTTCATGCTACTTTCACTGCGCAACACGTTATTTCGTTGAATTTCTTCGTTTCATGAATGTTTCGTGAAATAACCATGATTTAGCGAAGATTTAGCTTAATTTTGATGTTTTCATAGATTTCAAGATACTTTCCCTGCGAGACACGTTATATCGTTGAATTTTATCGTTTCATGAAAGTTTCGTGAAATAACCATGATTTAGCGAAGATTTAGCTTAATTTCGATGTTTTCAGAAATATCAAGCTACTTTCACTGCGAAGCACGTTATTTCGTTGCATTTCATCGTTTCATGAATGTTTCGTGAAATAACCACGATTTAGCGGAGATTTAGCATAATTTTGACGTTTTCATAGACTACAAGTTGCATTCACTGCGAAACACCTTATTTTGTTGAAATTCATGGTTTCATGAATGTTTCGTGTAATAACCATGATTTAGTGAAGATTTAACTTAATTTTGATGTTTTCATGAATATCTAGCTACTTTCACTGCGAAACACGATATTTCGTTGAATTTCATCGTTTGATGAATGTTTCGTGAAAAAACCAAGTTTTAGCGAAGATTTAGCTTAACTTTGATGTTTTCATAGATATCAAGCTACTTTCACTGCGAAACACATTATTTCGATTAATTTCATCGTTTCATGAATGTTTCGTGAAATAACCATGATTTAGCGAAGATTTATCCTAATTTTGATGTTTTCATAGATATCAAGCTACTTTCACTGCGAAACAAGTTATTTCGTTGAATTTCAACGTTTCATGAATGTTTCGTGAAATAACCATGATTTAGCGGAGATTTAGCTTAATTTTGATGGTTTCATAGGTATCAAGCTACTTTCACTGCGAAACACGTTTTTTCGGTGAATTACATCGTTTCATGAATGTTTCGTAAAATAACCATGATTAGGAGAAGATTTACCTTAATTTTGATGTTTTCATCGATATCAAGCTACTATCACTGCGAAACACGTTATTTCGCTGTGTATCTGCGTTTCATGAATGTTTCGTGAAATAACCAAGATTTGACGAAGATTTAGCTAATTTTGAATTTTCATAGATATCAAGCTACTTTCACTGCGAAACTCGTTATTTCATACAATTTCATTTCATGAATGTTTCGTGAAAAAACCATGATTTAGCTAAGATTTAGCTTAATTTTGATGTTTACATAGATATCAAGCTACTTTCACTGCGAAACACATGATTTTGTTGAAATTCATGGTTTCATGAATGTTTCGTGTAATAACCATGATTTAGTGAAGATTTAACTTAATTTTGATGTTTTCATAGATATCAAGCTACTTTCACTGCGAAACACGGTTATTTCGATGAATTTCATCATTTCATGAATGTTTCGTGAAATAACCATGATTTAGCGAATATTTATCTTAATTTTGATGCTTAGATCGAAATCAAGTTACTTTCACTGCGAAACACGTTATTTCGATTAATTTCATCGTTTCATGAATGTTTCGTGAAATAACCATGATTTAGCGAAGATTTAGCTTAATTTTGATGTTTTCAAAGATATCAGGCTACTTTCACAGCGAAACAAGTTATTACTATGAATTTAATCATTTCATGAATGTATCGTGAAATAACCATGATTTAGCGAAGATTTAGCTTAATTTTGATGTTTTCATAGATATCAAGCTACTTTCACTGCGAAACACGTTATTTCGTTGAATTTCATCGTTTCATGATTGAAAAATAACCATGGTTTAGCGAAGATTTTGATTAACTTTGCTGTTTTCATAGAATTCAAGCTACTTTGCCTGCGAAACACGTTATATCGTTGAATTTCATCGTTTCATGAATGTTTCGTGAAATAACCATGATTTAGCGGAGATTTAGCTTAATTTTGATGGTTTCATAGGTATCAAGCTACTTTCACAGCGAAACACGTTTTTTCGGTGAATTTCATCGTTTCATGATAGTGAAATAACCATGGTTTATCGAAGATTTTGATTAACTTTCCTGTTTTCATAGAATTCAAGCTACTTTGCCTGCGAAACACGTTATATCGTTGAATTTCATCGTTTCATGAATGTTTCGTGAAATAACCATGATTTAGCGAAGATATGGCTTAATTTTGATGTTTTCATAGATATCAAGCTACTCTCACTGCGAAACAAGTTATTTCGTTGAATTTCAACGTTTCTTGAATGTTTCGTGAAATAACCATGATTTAGCGGAGATTTAGCTTAATTTTGATGGTTTCATAGGTATCAAGCTACTTTCACTGCGAAACACGTTTTTTCGGTGAATTACATCGTTTCATGAATGTTTCGTCAAATAACCATGATTAGGAGAAGATTTACCTTAATTTTGATGTTTTCATCGATATCAAGCTACTATCACTGCGAAACAGGTTATTTCGCTGTGTATCTGCGTTTCATGAATGTTTCGTGAAATAACCATTATTTAGCGGAGATTTATCCTAATTTTGATGTTTTCATAGATTTCAAGCTACTTTCACTGCGAAACACGTTATTTCGATGAATTTCAACGTTTCATGAATGTTTCGTGAAATAACCATGATTTAGCGAAGATTAAGCTTAATTTTGATGTTTTCATAGATTTCAAGATACTTTCCCTGCGAAACACGTTATATCGTTGAATTTTATCGTTTCATGAAAGTTTCGTCAAATAATCATGATTTAGCGAAGATTTGGCTTAATTTAGATGTTTTCATAGATATCAAGCTACTTTCACTGCGAAACAAGTTATTTCGTTGAATTTCAACGTTTCATGAATGTTTCGTGAAATAACCATGATTTAGCGGAGATTTAGCTTAATTTTGATGGTTTCATGGGCATCAAGTTACTTTCACTGCGAAACACGTTTTTTCAATGAATTTCATCGTTTGATGAATGTTTCGTGAAATACCCATGATTTAGCGGAGATTTTGCTTCATTTTGATGTTTTCATGGATATCTAGCTGCTTTCACTGCGAAACACGTTATTTCGTTGAATTTCATCGTTTCATGAATGTTTCGTGAAATAACCAAGATTGAGCGAAGATTTAGCTTAATTTTGAAGTTTTCACAGATATCAAGCTACTTTCACTGCGAAACTCGTTATTTCGTTGAATTTCATCGTTTCATGAATGTTTCGTGAAATAACCATGATTTAGCTAAGATTTAGCTTAATTTTGATGTTTTCATAGATATCAAGCTACTTTAACTGCGAAACACGTTATTTCGTTGAATTTCAACGTTTCATGACTGTTTCGTGAAATAACCATTATTTAGCGAAGATTTAGCTTAATTTTGATGTTTTCATAGATATCAAGCTACTTTCACTGTGAAACACGTTATTTCGTTGAATTTCATCGTTTCATGAATGTTTCGTTAAATAACCATGATTTAAAGAAGACTTAGCTTATTTTCGATGTTTTCATAGATATCAAGCTACTTTCACTGCGAAACACGTTATTTCGTTGTATTTCATCGTTTCATGAATGTTTCGTGAAATAACCATAATTTAGCGAAGATTTAGCCTAATTTTGATGTTTTCATGGATATCTCGCTAATTTCACTGCGAAACACGTTATTTCGTTGAATTTCATCGTTTCACGAATGTTTCTTGTAATAAGCATGGTTTAGCGAATATTTAGCTTAATTTTGATGTTTTCATGGATATCAGGCTACTTTCACTGCGAAACACGTTATTTCGTTAAATTTCATCGTTTCATGAATGTTTCGTGAAATATCCATGATTTAGCTAAGATTTAGCTTAATTTTGATGTTTTCATAGATATCAAGCTACTTTCACTGCGAAACACGTTATTTCGTTGAATTTAAACGTTTCACGAATGTTTCGTGAAATAACCATTTTTTAACGAAGATTTAGCTTAAATTCGATGTTTTCATGGATATCTCGCTACTTTCACTGCGAAACACGTTATTTCGTTGAATTTCAACGTTTCATGACTGTTTCGTGAAATAACCATTATTTAGCGAAGATTTAGCTTAATTTTGATGTTTTCATAGATATCAAGCTACTTTCACTGTGAAACACGTTATTTCGTTGAATTTCATCGTTTCATGAATGTTTCGTTAAATAACCATGATTTAAAGAAGACTTAGCTTATTTTCGATGTTTTCATAGATATCAAGCTACTTTCACTGCGAAACACGTTATTTCGTTGAATTTCATCGTTTCACGAATGTTTCGTGAAATAACCATGATTTTGCGAAGATTTAGCCTAATTTTGATGTTTTCATGGATATCTCGCTACTTCCACTGCGATACACGTTAATTCGTTGAATTTCATCGTTTCATGAATATTTCGTGTAATAACCATGATTTGGCGAAGATTTAGCTTAATTTCGATGTTTTCATAGATATCAAGCTACTTTCACTGCGAAACACGTAATTTCGTTGTATTTAATCGTATCATGAATGTTTCGCGAAATAACCATGATTTAGCGGAGATTTAGCTTAATTTTGATGGTTTCATAGGTATCAAGCTACTTTCACTGCGAAACACGTTTTTTCGGTGAATTTCATCGTTTCATGATAGTGAAATAACCATGGTTTAGCGAAGATTTATCCTAATTTTGATGTCTTCATAGATTTCAAGCTACTTTCACTCCGAAACAAGTTATTTTGATGAATTTCAACGTTTCATGAATGTTTCGTGAAATAACCATGATTTAGCGAAGATTTAGCTTAATTTTGATGTTTTCATCGATTTCATGCTACTTTCACTGCGCAACACGTTATTTCGTTGAATTTTATCGTTTCTTGAATGTTTCGTGTAATAACCTTGATTTAGCGAAGATTTAGCTTAATTCTGATGTTTTCATTGATATCTTGCTACTTTCACTGCGAAACACGTTATTCTGTTGAATTTCATCGTTTGATGAATGTTTCGTGAAATAACCATGATTTAGCGAAGATTTAGCTTAATTTTGATGTTTTCATAGATTTCAAGATACTTTCCCTGCGAAACACGTTATATCGTTGAATTTCATCGTTTCATGAAAGTTTCGTGAAATAACCATGATTTAGCGAAGATTTGGCTTAATTTTGATGTTTTCATAGATATCAAGCTACTTTCACTGCGAACAAGTTATTTCGTTGAATTTCAACCTTTCACGAATGTTTCGTGAAATAACCATGATTTAGCGGAGATTTAGCTTAATTTTGATGGTTTCAAAGGTATCAAGTTACTTTCACTGCGAAACACGTTTTTTCAGTGAATTTCATCGTTTGATGAATGTTTCGTGAAATACCCATGATTTAGCGGAGATTTAGCTTAATTTTGATGTTTTCATGGATATCTAGCTGCTTTCACTGCGAAACACGTTATTTCGTTGAATTTCATCGTTTCATGAATGTTTCGTGAAATAACCAAGATTGAGCGAAGATTTAGCTTAATTTTGAAGTTTTCATAGATATCAAGCTACTTTCACTGCGAAACTCGTTATTTCGTTGAATTTCATCGTTTCATGAATGTTTCGTGAAATAACCATCATTTAGCTAAGATTTAGCTTAATTTTGATGTTTTCAGAGATATCAAGCTACTTTCACTGCGAAACACGTTATTTCGTTGAATTTCAACGTTTCATGAATGTTTCGTGAGATAACCTTGATTTAGCGAAGATTTAGCTTAATTTTGATATTTTCATGAATATCTAGCTACTTTCACTGCGAAACACGTTATTTGGTTGAATTTCATCGTTTCATGTATGTTTCGTGAAATAACCATTATTTAGCGGAGGTTTAGCCTAATTTTGATGTTTTTATATATATCAAGCGCCCTTCTCTGCACTACACGCTATTTCGTTGAATTTCGTAGTTTCATGATTGTTTCGTGAAACAACCATGATTTAGCGAAGATTTAGATTAGTTTTGTTTTCATGGATATCTCGCCACTTTCACTGCGGAACACGTTATCTCGTGAATTTCATCGTTTCATGAATGTTTCGTTTAATAACCATGGTTTAGCGAAGATTTAGCTTAGTTTTGATGTTTTCACAGATTTCAAGCTACTTTCACTTCGAAACACGTTATTTCGTTGAATTTCATCGGTACATGAATGTTACGTGAAATAACCATGATTTAGCGAAGATTTAGCTTAATTTTAATGTTTTCATAGATTACAAGCTACTTTCACTGCGAAACACGTTATTTCGTTGAATTTCATCGTTTCATGAATGTCTCGTTAAATAACCATGATTTAGCGAAGATTTAGCTTAATTATGATGTTTTCATAGATATCAAGCTACTTTCCCTGCGAAACACGTTTCTTCGTTGATTTTCAATGTTTCATGAATGATTCTTGAAATAACCATTATTTGGCGTAGATTTAGCTTAATTCTGATGTTTTCATGGATTTCAAGCTACTTTCGCTGCGAAACACGTTATTTCGTTGAATGTCATCGTTTCATGAATGTTTCGTGAAATAACCAGGATTTAGCGAAGATTTAGCTTAATTTTGATGTTTTCACGGATTTCAAGCTACTTTCACTGCGAAACACGTTATTTCGTTGAATTTCATCGTTTCATGAATGTTTCGTTTAATAACCATGATTTAGCGAAGATTTAGCTTAATTTTGATGTTTTCTACGATTTCAAGCTACTTTCCCTGCGAAACACGTTATTTCGTTGAATTACATCGGTTCATGAATGTTTCGTGAAATAACCATTATTAAGCGAAGATTTAGATTAGTTTTGTTATTTTCATGGATGTCTAGCCACTTTCACTGCGGACCACGTTATTTCGTGAATTTCATCGTTTCATGAATGTTTCGTTAAGTAAGGATGGTTTAGCGAATATTTACCTTAATTTTGATGTATTCATGGATATCTGGCTAATTTCACTGCGAAACACGTTATTTCGTTGAATTTCATCGTTTCATGAATGTTTCGTGTAATAACCATGATTTAGCGAGTATTTAGCTTAATTTTGATGTTTTCGTAGATATCGTGCTATTTTCACTGCGGACCACGTTATTTCGTGAATTTCATTGTTTCATGAATGTTTCGTTAAATAACCATGGTTTAGCGAATGTTTAGCTTAATTTTGATGTATTCATGGATATCTGGATAATTTCACTGCGAAACACGTTATTTCGTTGAATTTCATCGTTTCATGAATGTTACGTGAAATAACCAAGGTTTAGCGAATATTTAGCCTAATTTTGATGTTTTCATAGTTATCTTGCTAGTTTCGCTGCGAAACACCTTATTTCGTTGAATTTCATCGTTTCGTGAATGTTTCGTGAAAAAAACATGATTTAGCGAAGATATAGCTTAATTTTGATGTTTCATAGATATCTACCTACTTTCACAGCGTAACACGTTGTTTCGTTGAATTTCATTGTTTCAAGAATGTTTCGTGAAATAACCATGATTTAGCGGAGATTTAGCTTAATTTTCATGTTTTATATATATCAAGCTACTATCACTGCGAAACACGTTATTTCGTTGAATTTCATCGTTTCATGAATGTTTCGTGAAATAACCATTATTTAGCGGAGGTTTAGCCTAATTTTGATGTTTTTATATATATCAAGCGCCCTTCTCTGCACTACACGCTATTTCGTTGAATTTCGTCGTTTCATGATTGTTTCGTGAAATAACCATGATTTAGCGAAGATTTAGATTAGTTTTGTTTTCATGGATATCTCGCCACTTTCACTGCGGACCACGTTATTTCGTGAATTTCATCGTTTCATGAATGTTTCGTATAATAACCATGATTTAGCGAGTATTTAGCTTAATTTTGATGTTTTCATAGATATCGTGCTACTTTCACTGCGAAACACGTTATTTCGTTCAATTACATCGTTTCATGAATGTTTCTTGTAATAACCATGGTTAGCGAATATTTAGCTTAATTTTGATGTTTTCATATATATCAAGCTAATATCACTGCGAAACACGCTATTTCTTTGAAATTCGTCCTTTCATGAATATTTCGTGAAATAACCATGATTTAGCGAAGATATAGATTAATTTTGATGTTTTCATGGATATCTGGCTAATTTCACTGCGAAACAAGTTATTTCGTTGAATTTCATCTACTAATGAATGATTCGTGGGAATGCCTTTGACCTAACTAAGATATAGCTTTATTTTGATTTTTTCACAGGTATATCGCAACTTTCACAGCGGGACACGTTATTTCTTTCAATTTCATCATTTTATGAATGATTCGTCAAAAAGCCATTGACCTAAGTGAAATATCGTTTACTTTAGATATTTACATAGAAATCTCGCAACTTTCACTGCGAAGCACGTTATTTCGTTGAATTTCATCGTTTTATGAATGATTCGTGATATAGGCTTTGACCTAAGTGAAATATCGCTTAATTTTGATATTGTCATTGATGTCTCTCACCTTTCAAGGCGAAACGCGTTATTTCGTTTAATTTCATCGTTTTATGATTGTTTCGTGGAAAAGCCTTTGACCTTAGTGAAATATCGCTTAATTTTGATATTTTCATAGATATCTCGCAACTTTCACTGCGAAACACGTTGTTTCGTTGAATTTCATCATTTTCGACGGATGCGTGAAAAAGCATTTGTCCTAACTAAGATATCGCTTAATTATGAAGTTTTCATAGATATCACGAATATTTCACTGCGAAACACGTTATTTTGTTGAATTTCATCGTTTTATGAATGATTTGTGAAAGAGCCCTTAACATATGTGAAATATAGCTTATTTTTGGTGTATTCATGGATATCTCGCTACTTTCACAACAAAACACGTTAATTTTGTTGAATTTCATCGTTTTCTGAATGATTCGTGAAAGAACCATTGACCTAAGCGAAATATCGCTCAATTTTGATGTTTCCATAGATATCTCGCAACTTTCACTGCGAAACACGTTATTTTGTTGAATTTCATCGTGTTCTGAATGATTCGTGAAAGAACCATTGACCTAAGCGAAATATCGCTCAATTTTGATGTTTCCATAGATATCTCGCAACTTTCACTGCGAAACACGTTATTTCGTTGAATTTCATCGTTTTCTGAATGATTCGTGAATAAAACCATTGACCTAAGCGAAATAACGCTTAATTTTGATGTTTTCTTTGATATCTCGATATTTTCACAACGAAATACGTTATTTCGTTGAACTACATCGTTTAATGTCTGAATCGTGAAAAAGTCTTTGACCTAACTAAGATATCGCTTAATTTTGATGTTTTCATAGATATCACGCTACTTTCACAGCGAAACACGTTATTTCGTTGAAATTCATTGTTTTATGAATTATTGGTTAAAATGCCATTGACCTAAGGAAAATATATCTTAATTTTGATGTTTTCATTGATATCTCGCTACTTTCACAACGACACACTTTATTTCGTTGAAGTTCATCATTTTATGAATGATTCGTGGAAAGCCATTGACCTAAGTGAAATATCGCTTAAATTTGATGTTGTCAAAGATTTCTCTCACCTTTCAAGCCGAAACGCGTTATTTCATTGAATTTCATCGTTTTATGATTGATTCGTGATGAACCTTTGACCTAAGTGAAGTTTCGCTTAATTTCTATGTTTTCATAGATATCTCGCAACTTACACTGCGAAACACGTCATTTCGTTGAATTTCATCGTTTTGTGAATGATTCGTGAAAAAGCCTTTGACCTAAGTGAAATATCGCTTAATTATGATTTTGTCATAGGTTTCTCTCACCTTTCAATGCGAAACGCGTTATTTCGTTGAATTTCATCGTTGTTTGATTGTTTCGTGAAAAATCCTTTGACCTAACTAAGATATAGCTTAATTTTGATGTTTTCATGGATATCTCGCTATTTTCACAACGAAACACATTATTTCGTTGAATTTCATCGTTTTATGAATGATTAGTGTAAAATCCATTGACCTAAGTGAAATATAGCTTAATTTTCATACTTATCTCGCCACTTTCACTGCGAAACAAGTTTTTTCGGTGAGTTTCATCGTTTTTTGAATGATTCTTGAAAAATCCTTTGACCTTAGTGAAATATCGCTTAATTTTGATGTTGTCATTGATATCCCACAACTTTCTAGGCGAAACGCGTTATTTCGTTTAATTTCATCGTTTTATGAATGATTCGTGAAAAAGCCTTGTGCCTAACTAAGATATCGCTTAGTTTTGGTTTTTTCTTAGATATCTCGCAACTTTCACTGCGAAACACGTTATTTAGTTGAATTTCATCGTTTTATGAATGATTCGTGAAAAAGCCTTTGACCTATCTAAGATATCGCTTAATTTTGATGTGTTCTTAGATATCCCGCTTCTTTCACTGCGAAACACGTTATTTCGTTGAATTTCATCGTTTTATGAAGGATTCGTGAAAAAGCCTTTGACTAGGTGAGATATAGCTTAATTTTGATGTTTTCATAGATATCTCGCTACTTTCACTGCGAAACACGTTATTTCGTTGAATTTCATCGTTTTATGAAGGGTGCGTGAAGAAGCCTTTGACTAGGTGAGATATAGCTTAATTTTCATGTTTTCATAGATAACTTGCTACTTTCACTCCAAAACACGTTATTTCGTTGAATTTCATCGTTTTTTGTCGGATTCGTGAATAGGCTTTTGACCTAGGCGAGATATAGTTTAATTTTGTTGTTTTCATATATATCTCGCTTCTTTTACTGCGAAACACGTTATTTCGTTGAATTTCATTCGTTATTTCGATTATTAATGTTTTGTGTAATAACTATGATTTAGATCAGATTTAGCTTAATTTTGATGTTTTCATAGTTATTTCACTGCTTTCTACTTAAGTTTAGAAATATAAGCACTTCTAAATTTTAATGTAATTAAATGATAACCGGATGATGATTTCGATGTTGCAGGGAAAAAAGTCTCATCCGATTTGAAAGGTTTAGACAGACAACAATTAATTATCGCCGAAAAAATAATTGCGGATACAATTTATTATGGATAACTGATTGAATTATATTATAATTCAACAATAGCGTTGAATAATCAAAGTATTCCTGCGCATTATAATGTACTACCTTATATCCATTTAACTTTGCACTATATTCATCAAATACAGATATCTAATGTTTTATACCTTTGTTATATTATTTGTTTATGATTTTATATGTTTGTACGTTTATGTGATCTTTTATTTATATAAAAATGTTTAAAATAAAATTTTAGTTTTAAATATTCTCCTTTCAATTCTTCGTAAATGGCAGTACACCCTTCAGGTATTATTTTGCCCAATAATTGAAGTGAAATTGCAGTATTAAATTTTGTATCTTCGTGACTATTTCCCGTTGCTAAGAACCTTAATGTTGTACATAATCTTTCTTCTGCACTCCCATTATTGTATTTCTTTTTTCAATCCTTGGACAAATTTAATTTTACAGATAGTAAAGTGCACAGTCGTCCATACGCAGATAATTTTTATTGTCATAAGGCTTATTTGTTTTTAATCCTTTTAATAACGCGGAAATGGAAAATCTATTTCTTTCAATTAACCATCTCTTCGCTCATCTCTTTTTAGTTCTTAATTTCTTTTTTTTTTATGAGTGATAATAAACCTAATATTATCCTATATTTATCCTATACTAATATTATCCTAATATTATCCTATATTATGAGTGATAATAAACCTAATATTAAACCTATCACTATTATTGGAGCTGGAAGACGATCCGTCATTTTAAATCACTTGTTTCTGCTTTGGCGTCACATGAAGATCTGAAGAATCAGTAGAGTGAAAACAAGCTGATTCTGAAATATCATCTGATGTTTCATGAAACCTAGGAGTTGATGCATACATCGCAACATGTTTTAACGTCTGTGGGAACCTTTACGGAGTAGCGAGCGGAACGCCGCTGGCTCTGTAATTTTTACCTAATCGTTTCTGTGTTTCTGTCTTTGGGATTCTGTGATATGACACTCTGTAGGAATCCGCAGACTGTAGGAGAGCGTTAATGGATGATTGTTGCAATTGTTGCACACGGGCCGTGCAGTTTCTTTTATGTTTAGTGTTCATGTGTTAGCTTAGTGCATCCAATCCTTAAACGAGAGAGTGTTCTTTCTTTTGTTGCTATTGCTGGATATTTGTTAATGGAAGTATCGAATACATTTATGTATGTGCATGCTTTTAACTGCCATCTAGGTATTATTCCATTCCTTTTTTATTATTTTTTTACAGTGGTTTATTTGCTCTTCACAGGGTTTTGTTTCCTTCTATTCCTTGATGAGCTGGAATCCAGGTGATGGTGGCTTTGGAGTTAGATCGGTCGTAGTGTAGCTCTTATACGATGGTTATTAGTTAATTTTCTTGATCATACGTTTTTGTTGGGATTCTTGTTACTCTCATAGAATCGGTGTAGATAACAATCTGAACCTCGTTGTTTGAGTGCACATTGTAACGCTTCGAGAATAGCGTAAGTTTCAGCTGTAAAAGTGTAATGCGGAAAGATTTTGTGTTATTTTCGCCTTATTCGTAATAATGGCGTATCCAGCTCCAAGATTCATTTTCGACCCGTCAGTGTAGATCTTACTGTGGAGGATATAGTTGTCATTTAATTTTAGATCGGGTCGATTGGATTGAGAATTTTTGAAGGAAATTTGGCGGGACTGATGTTGAAAGTGCTTCTGTTGAAGGAAGGTATTTGAGGTGATTTGCGTTCGATTTTGAAGATGGTAATTTGGAAGATTTTGGTTAGTCTATGAGAGGAAAATTTGGGCTTATTGCTGTAGAGTGCTTTGTCGAAAATATTATTCTCCAATCTATTGGAGAAAATATTATTTATAGGGTTATTTGAAATGGATGAAACTTTTATTGCGCATTTAAGAGTTTCTTAAAACTTTCTGGTTTCTAGGGCCACTTTTTTTGACTTTGAATAGTATTTTATTTATAAAACATGTTCGATGTGCACCCGTAGCTAAAGTCTTAAATGTGTATTGGGGATTGATTCTATTATTTTCTTGATGTGGTTTTTGGCTGAATCATTAATGGTAGAAACGCAGTTCAGTTTGGATCGAATTAGAGATTCTGTATATATTTATGAGGGTTTTTTTTATTGACTCCCCAGTTTTTATTAGAAAGTATTCTAATTATATTGAGTCTATTTATGTAGCGATTTTTTAATGATTTTAGATGGCGCAAGGTAGCTTTTCATCGAAAATAAGACTTAATAGTATAATAGTATATAGTCTGCGAATTTTACTTCTGTATCACAACAATAATTTAGGCGGAAGCTGGAGTTTGTTTTTCCTAGTGAATAGGATGCCTTGAGTTTTTTTTTTTTTTGAGGAAAATAAAGAATAGACTAGTCGTGTTAGACCAGTCCTGAAGGGTGTTGATAGCTGTTTGTAAGTATTCGTTTATGGACTGTACATTTTTTCCACTACATGTGATAGTAATATCATCCAAAAATAAATGAGCTTTAACTGAGTTGAGGTTAGAGGTGACATTGTTTATTCCTATTTAAAAAAGTATGGTGTTCATTACTAATCTTTGTGGAACTCCGTTTTAGATTGTGAAAGAAGGGGTGAAAAGAAATGTGAAAGAAGTCCTTTATTCTGACCTTACTCTGACTTGAATGGATCTATTTGAGCAAGTTGGTTACAAAGGATATCATGTTACCATTCACTTTTAACTCAAGAAGAAAACTTGAGACTTTCAGATCGAAAACGAAAGCTTTTTCAATGTCGAGACTTATGGCGGCTATTTTCCATTCAGAAAGCATCACAGATGTTAGAGTACATGTTCGTTAGGACATCAATAATGAAACGATAGCGTCGGGAACTGTATTGGTTTGGATTTAGAAGTTTTTTTGATTCATGGTACCAACGAAGCCTTCGGTTTAAGATTTTTTCTAATAACTTACGCATAGATTGCGTAATGTTGCATTGTTAATTCAATTGGGCGATAATTATTTGAGTTTTGTTTAGTTTTGTTTAGCTTAAGAATTGGAATTGCTATTGCTTTCTGCCAGTTGTCAGGAACGATTTTGTAAATCCAGATATAGTTGAAGGTCTTTAACAGGTAATTTATTCTGGCTTTTTGAAGTAGTGAGTTTGAGATATTATGTTGATGGAGTTTATTTCTTTGAATGTTAATGATGAGATTAGCAGTGGATTGTTCTCGAACTAATCTTGGTATACATGGGTGTCGTCATTTGTGATGTATGATGAGCTGTTGTTATAAATTTTCGTATTTTTCGGTTAGAATGATAGCGACATCGTAGGCTTGAGCTACAAACTTGCCATCGTCGGTTTGCAAGAATTGAATATTGATGGAAGATTAGGATCTATTTACCAGTTTGATTTTTTTTCATATTTCAGATGTTGGAATTTATCGATGATACATAATTTCTCTATGATTGTTTTTTATTTTTTTTAATTGTTTCCTGAAATTGGGAGCGTTTCTTTTTGAATTCGGTCATTCGATCGTAAGTTTTTCTTTTTTTTGCTATGTTGAATGCATGGTAACGCATTTTCTCCTGCATGGCAAATTTGCATTCTTCGCTCCACAAAACACTACAGTCTTTTTCCCGATTTTTTGCTGTCTAGCAACTCCAAGGGCTTTATCTACAGCTGATGTTTGTTGAATATTTTATTGTTTTGTTAATTTGGGCTGGATCGATTTCAGGATCTATGTCTTCTCCTGTGAGATGGAGTGTTATATTCTTTTCGTATACTGGTCAGTTTGATTTTCTTATATTTCATTTTGGTTGATGATATGTTTAAGCGGAGGATATTATTTTCATACGAGATTTTTGTGGAGAAATGATCACTGTCGTATAGATCCTTTAGAGTTTCCCATTCTAGGTATTGAGCTAACTATGGACTGAAAAAGTTAAATCGATTGCACTTGTATTTCTAGTACTGAAGTGCGTTAAATAACCTGTATTTAGCAACATCCTAGTTATTAAGTAGTTTTTCGATTACCTTGCCTCTATTGTCAGTTCTAGTCGATCCCCAGAGAGCGTGGTGGCTATTAATATCTTCGGACAAGATCAATGGAGCTAGAATTTGTGCTATCAATTCTCGCAAATTAAGGGGAAATTTTTTGGGATACAGACTTTGGATTTTTTTGGCAGATGTGGATTTTTGGGGGGGAATGAAATGACTACTGCGACGGTTTCTAAGTTAGACTTCAATGGTATTTGAATGAAGTCTTAATTATCGGATATTACAATGGCCACTCCTCCGCTAGCGTGGTTTTCGTTTATCCGGTTTTTACATAGATATTGTAATAATTTAATGATAGCTGATGATTTTTCTTAAAGTTAGTTTCTCGAAGGTAAATGATAGCAAGACTGAATTTATTTATAAGAATTTGGAATTGTTCGTAGTGAGTATAATAGCTGTTTGTGTAATATTGATTTCATATTTTGGAGTTTGGATAATGTTTTTGATAAAGAATTAAAGTTTATTACCTCTTATAAGAATCAACGTCGGATTCTGATAAGTAGCTAATTGATGTTTCCCTTCCTAATGCTTCGCCAGGCTTTTTACAGAGTCGGTGAATTCTGTTTTTGCTTAAGATTTCTTCAAACGTTTGAACGAGGGTCAGGATATTATTGGTGTAGTTTCTAGTGACAATATATTTTTTCGGCCACGGTAATGCTTTTATTACCATCTTCGTATCACATCCTGCCAGATCTGTTTCGAGAATTATTTATTGAATTGAACGTGGTGGTACTTTATCAGTGAAGAAATACAACGATTTAAAATAGCGACTAATGGAAATTGGAATGAAAAATTTAATATATATTTACTATCAATATCTATTTAAAAGTATTAGAAAAAATTGATTCAAATATTTTTATGAACAACATAATTAGATATGATGTTTTTTTTTAATTTACGAATGTGTCACTTCACAGCCTTTATCCCTCAAACTCGATTTTATGAAAGATTGGACTCAACAAAAAAATATTTCTACAAATATTGTTTGGAATAAAGAAGCATATTGTGTGTTGCGGATTATTTTTTGCAAATCATCCGTTGATGTGTTTGGTTCCTGATTTTGTGGTCAATCTTTTGCTAGGTGACCTTATTCACAAAGAAAACAGTGTAAACTATCAATGGAAATAAAATTTCGTATCCTCAAAGGTTAATAAGAAGATGGATGAGATTTTTTTGTGTCATTAGGATCCATATGTAATTACCTTCTAAATCTGAGAATATAGGCGTATTCGATCGTTCCTACTTTCAGTGTTGTTATTTTAGAGCATAATTTGATATTATTCTTTTTGAAAATGTTCTCAATTTCGAAATTTGATATGTCTGGAGAAACGTTGGATAACCGGGGTTAATTTGGGGTTAGTAACCGGGGTTTTGTCCAAATATACACATACTCGGTTGTTTGAGATTTTTGATATGACTCTTATTGTTTTGGGGACAATTAGTTTTCCTATTGCGAGAGCGTAGTCTTGAAGACTTATGTTGTCTATGGATGATAATGGCTTGATCTTTTGTAGGTGAGTTTCACAACGTGGAAGTAAGATTTTGTAGAATTGTTAATTTCAGTTGGATTTAAATTTGAGGAACTTCTGTACTTAGAAGTTCTAGCATCGGTACTGTTTTCACTAATATTTACACTTCTACTTTCACTATTGTGTGCGTACGTGAGAGATACTGTATCGGACGTTTACGGCAAGACGACTAAACCCAGACTCGAATATATGATTTGTTAATCCATCATGTGAAATCCATAAATATAAGTTATTGTAAAAATTCAAATAATTTTAATTTGTCAAATTATTGTTCCATCATGTGTTTTATCTTTTCCTGTTTCTCCAAGATAGAGCAATGATTAAAGCATATAAAATGTGATTGGAATTACCTGAGAGACAAGAAGGAAGATATTTCAAACGCATATACTAGTGAGAAACTATTATATAAATATTTATTATATAAATATTTATTTACATTCAGTAAGAAGTAAATTAATTTCCTCACATATCGCAACAATAATATTTTACATTTAGCATGCATTTAACTATTGTATTTCACCAATGTCATCGTTGTTTTAATACCATCTATTCTACTGACATTTTAACACCTCTGAATAAATCTTCTCAATATTATTTTCAACAATACTAGTTTTGAAGGCATCTCAATATTATTATTTAGTTGTCGCTTTTATGAACATCATGACTATTTTGAGTTCAATGGTTTTCATTAACCGTAATAGTTTACTTATATTGACACTCATACATTTTCATTGACTATACAGAATTGCTATGTGAGTACAATTTGATGAAACGACGAACAAAAATTTCACGATAATGTTCTTACATTTATGATACATTTCAATTAATGTGATACATTTCACTAGTGTCGCCTATGTTATTATTATTGCATTATCGTTTCGCATTCTACATCCGTCTCACATTCTCCACACTTTAATGGTTCTAAATGAATCCCGTCCTTGTTATTTACCAGTTTGGTTCGTTAGTTTTGAAAAATATATCAGAATTATTATTTGATTATTATGTTCATTAATGTTGTAGCTATTTTGATTTTGTAATTCAGTTTTGTCATTGTGGTTTATACACAGTTACTTTTCTGCACTTGAGTATTTTTTAGAGTAGTTGAAAAAAAGAATAAATAAAGATTCATTAGTAACTACCTCAAAAAATCGTCGTTGTGTACAAACGAATAGTACGCTCAATAGAAACTTACAACTTATTAATAAAGTTAATATCTATGTTGCAAAACGACTAGAAACTGAGTATTCGGATTTAAATTTAATGTTACAACACAGAAACTTACAACTTATTAATAAAGTTAATATCTATGTTGCAAAACGACTAGAAACTGAGTATTCGGATTTAAATTTAATGTTACAACACTGGAACTGAATTATTCTTGTCTAACTGAACTTGATAATTAATTGTGAATATCGCGAATATCTTAGAGAATCATATTTATTAACATTAAAAATGAACACTGTACAAGTTGGACGTTATATTGTACCTGACGAGAATTAAGCTAACTGAGAATTTTTAATTTGAAGATATGTATAATATCTAATCTATAATAAATATTTCCTGACTTGGAGAATAAATGTTTCTACCCGCGGCTGTTCGCGTGCTTTCATTAGAAAGCGCCAGTTCAATTCAGCCAATTATATTATATATAAGAGATCAACCGTTTAACTGCTCTACTGTAGGCCATTCAAAAACGGCATCGATTAGACGGTTGATAAAAATATTCGACATCCTTGCGCTAACAAATTTAAATAACAGTGTGTTGCCTAAATAAATTGACTTCTTATTTATTTGTCAGCAAAATTTCTATAAAATCATCGAGCGAAACTTTCAATTAAAAAAGAAAGGATTTGTTAGAAAATATAATAAGAAACTTCATTATGAAAATATCGAAAAGTTATCGTTTATCACCACAATCTATGATATTTCTGTGATTTTCATCTATAGACTTGTAAAAAGAAAAAGTAAAACTTTTACAAATATGCATTTATCTAGGACAAAGTTCAAGCCATCTTGGACAAAAAAAAGCTGTACAAATGAAAAACACTGTGACAATTGCACTCCCAAAAATTTTTGAATTTTCGAAAAGTTTTTCAAGTTGACTTACTTCTAGTCTAGTGAAATTCTTTAATGGCGGATCGATAGCAATATTTGAGCTATTAGAAAGAAGAGAGAAGGGAACATTAGATATAAAATTCTAGTTTTATTAGTTTTCGAGTTCAATATTTATTACTCTTCGAGAGACATTAATAAAAATTTTTGTAAAATATATTCGAACATATATATTTCTGTACAATATATCTGGTAGGAAGTTGTAATGAAAAAGCGATAAATAAAACTAGTGTTCACTTAAAACTTCATTAACGCAAACAATAACAAGTTTGCAATGAACAACACAAAAGTGAATATTAAACGTAACTTATTTGCATAAAATAATTATTAATATTTATTTTATTAACCTGATTGAATATACTGTCTTTATATACTATCTTATTAATCCCATTGAATCTGCTGTCCATAATGTTGCTAATTGTTTAAGATGCACCAGCAGTGTTGTATTGCAAAACAGGAAGCAACACACTCTATAAATTCAAATCAAGTTTAGTTGAAAATAAGTACGTGTAAATATTAATTAATAATGCTCTATTATTTGCGTCTGATTAAGATCTTGACCGTATTAAGATTTCCATCAAAACCAAATAATATGTCAAAGATACTTTCACACAATGGCAATAAAAGTGATTGTGGACATGTCACTTTTCCAAACGTAAGTACAAATATGTCAGATAGTTTAAATTCATGTATGCCAGTAAATTCAATATTGACTACAAAAAGACTAAAAGAAGGAAAAATATTATTCATTAGTGTTTTGCCTGATATTAAAATTAGTAATTTTATTTCATTGGTTGTTTTAGAAATGAATAATATCATAAAATTGAAAATTTTTGTAATTAATAACTTTAATAATTATTAGTATTATTAAAATTAGGTTTTGAAGGCGTTATCATTCGCGGCTACACTTGGAAAGAAATATTTCTGGACATGAAGATTGCTGGGGCTAAAGCAGAAAGAGCGATAACTTTCTCTTGATAATCTGATCGATAGCCATCACGAAAAACGCGGCACCATCCTGGCTATGTTTTAGCATGAAGATCTTCTCCTGCTTTCATTGCTCGATAATGTGATCGATCATCGTCGGGATATCGTATATTCCGATATCATGCCAACTATACGTATGGATCAGTTACTATCGAAATACAATGACTTGATCTCTGCAAATAAATCTTGACGAATGATTATTCAAATTATACCTGAACTTCCAATAACCTGAGTCTAAAGTGAGTATCCGTGAGTATCTGTTGCCGCGCACATTACCCATCCATACCCATTGTATCCGTGATCAGCTAATATAAAGCTTAAAATTTAAGAAAAAGTATTGATTAGATATTCTGTTTTTTTCTTAGAAACGAAATAAATGATGTTAAATGGCAAAGATTAGAAATTACATAGCAAAAGGTAATTCAGATTTTTTTAAAGTTATAAAGAGTGATATATAATACATATGTTAAGAGAAAATATATATTTTAGAAAAAAATAAGAAAATATCTAATTAATAATTAGCGTTAGTAAGTAACATCATGTACGTAAATACCAATTTTATAATTTCCTTGTCCAACATTATTGAACTATTTTGAAAAGAGAGAGGAAGAAACAAGTGATTAATTTGATAATATGTACCTAAAGCTTTTTCAGCTCTTGCCAAAAGCCACGTAGATGAGGCATGTAGAAGTCCCTGAAGAAATAATGCAGTTATTTTATTATCAGACGGAGGACTTTTCTTCGACCCTGCGATTCTGTCCAGTTGCAGGATATATCCATCTTATGACAACTTTGTTTCGACTATGTATCCCGCTTTTTACACAAACTTTGCCTAAAAAATGCTCGCGTTCATTCCTATGTATGTAACTGGAAGTTATATTAACACTTTCACAGGGAGCGTAAATTATACTTTACTTTGATTATCTAATAATAATAAATGCACAGAAATATATAAATAATATAACAAAATAGTTAAATTATTTAGATTGATAAAATTTTAAGAAGATTATTATATTATAAAATTTCTACATTACTAATAACGTTTCTTATATACAATTGCTGCTTCAAAAGTAATAAAATATGCTTATGGATAGCAAGTTAATATCAGTAAAATTTACGTACGGGAGTCAAAGGCTTCATGGTGAGAGATGACATTTACTATTTTGTTCATCTCTTGCTGTATAAGAGGCAGTACGCAAAAAAAAAAAAATCTTGTCGAGGGTGTATCATGTGCTACATAACTGCGAGTTATTTTGTATCTTTATATGTGTTATTAATTTGTATTAGTTATTAATTTGTATCAGTTATCAGTTCTATCGCTTATCACGTAAAAGAACATGTAGTAATAATAATATTGTACATTTTCTTATCCTTTATATATAATAATAAGGTACATTAAATTGAAGTAAATCATTTTCTAAACCAATGGTATTTTTGAACATAAATAGGTTAACACTTTTTTATGGAGAATAGTCAGATAAATTAATAATAATCAGATAAATTAATGTATTTCATATGTATGACGTTGAAAAGAGTCAATTTGACCTTGAAATCTCCTCTAGAAAAGTAGCATTAATATCACATTAATGTGCTCCTTTGTACTAAACAACTTCTGTAAGAGCATTTTGTCATAGTTTTAATCTCTTACGTGTTATTTCCATATTGCGAGATAAACGGGACATCCTGTGTGTCACCAGTTCTTATGTCAAAAAATAGCGAATTAAATCTCTATCAATTATCGATATCCAGACCGATCTTTCGATTAAAAATACACAGTACGTCCGTTTTAAATGTCTAAGTATTGTTATTTCTCTAGCTATCAGAAATACGAGAAACATTGCACGATATCGAAGGTGGTACGTGATAATTGTTTGACTCTGAGATAACGACGAGTTCCCCATTATAGTCAGATTTAAGTTTTTCAATAACATCCTACATTTTGCATGTTCTTATAGATAATTAATATATATTTAAAACACTAACTCACTTACACTTCTCATAAATGTTTGTTTAATCGTGATTCTAAACGAACGAGTTGTGCGCAAGCACGCACGCACGCACACACACACACATATTTCAAAGTAATATAGTATCGAAACTATTATAATGTGTAGTTATATTTTTAGTTATTTTTAATTGTAACAGATGGCCTTTTTGCTGAAGATGTATAAACGAGAAAGTATGAATGTGATCTGAAAAGCATAGTGTTAATATCGAGAGCTTTTCATTTTGAAAAGAGGAAAGTCGTACAAATGGAAAACAGTCAGGCAGAGTCGTGAAAGAGCGTTGAATGAGAATGGTCTAAAAGAGTCAATTGTGTCGTATAAAAAAATTAATTGTGTCGTTTGAGTTTATTTAAATTATTGTTGTTTGTGTTGTTTATCTTGTGTTTATTACCTATTCGTTTTCGTTTTCTTTTTTTTTTTGTTATTTAATATAATAAATATCATTTAAATTATATCTCTACACTATGTATTGGAAAATATTGTGATAAATCTGTAAAACATGAATAGACTTCTTTCTGATATAGAATAGATATATTTCGATTTTGCGGTTACTAGCTTCACATTTTGGTATTGAAAATTGACAACACTGTAATGGGTTTCAAAAATCATGTTGCTGGTTCATTCGCTAGTTCCCATACCACCGTTGTTTAAACGTAGAGTGCGCTAAAAAAACAATGATGTTTTTAGTATGTCGGTATTTCAGGTCACCGGCCACGAAAGTCCTTAAAATTCAATGTCTGCTCATATACCTCGTTTATGGCTATGGAAAATGATATGCGTTATAATATTGTTGATGTATATCTCCAGATTTCGACACAAGGTCAGTACCTAAAATAATTCCATTTTATTCTCATTCAACGCATCCGGGTTTTAATATTAATATACGTATTATTTGTGCTTCATTGTTTTTAAAAATAATTATTAGCTAACTAAATTACTAAAATTATTTTGATTGGCAACTGGTGACTACCATATATTTATTTAATTGTAAATAGCCACCGATCGAGATAAAATTTGAAGGGCGTAAGATGTGAAACTCCAAAGACATAAAACCTTGGCTTCGAGAATTCTCTTTTTGGAAGGTAGATTTGACAATCTTTAATTTTATGAAATCTATTACATAAAATAAGAACAAGCAATTAGCAGCTAACGTTAGGTCCGATGCAAACAACCGATATGTGGCAAATTATCGCAACAGCGATTCTTTTGAAAGAGCAGAGATATACATAATATTCTCTTATCCTTCTTTTTATGAAGAAAAAGAATTTTGCGCTTCTATTCTTTCAAAGCACCGCCGCCCTCGTCACCTGGCATAATTCGAGCGTCTAGAGTAAGTAAAATCGCACGCAAATATATATATACGTATAAACATCCGTCTCCGGACAATATCAATTGGCTGGGAACACTGTCACGATGTAATTCTTATCTAATTTTTGTATTATTTTCTGTCTTTCGTTGTCCTTTATACGATAAGTAAAATTATTTTCTGTTACGTTTAACAGTTAAATTCCCTTCAGAGGAGAGTAGCGGATCAATTGGAACAATATTTTTATTTTGTACTGGGGTTCAGCTAACTGGGTTGTAATTCCAAAAAGTCCCGAAGACGGATCGCGTGAATTTAGCGCAAATTTAAAATTTTAGATAGTTTTTAGAATTAGGAAATCCATTAAATTCTGCGCGTGTAACATCAATGTACAGATTAATGATAAAAATTCGAGAAATTCTAACATTTCATCGTATAATCGTAATAATTAATAGAATGGCGAAAAAAATTATACAGCAAGGAATAATTATAAACAATAATTATAAGGAAGACAAGGAATGCAAAGAATATATTAATAAGAGTTGTGGTTCATTCAAATCGTCCGAGAGCTCGCATTGAATTTCCCGATCAGCTTTCCCCATCGTTTATCATGACTGTAGTTTTATCTCTTCCAATGTTTATGTTTATGTTTATACTTCTCCTATTATGTGGATTCTATATATATATTACCGAACTTCTTTACAGCAAGTTTTATCATTGAAAAAAGATAAAATTTGCATTTTGTTGTTTTGGTGGATTTTCAGTTATGAAAAAAATTCACAATATTTTTAAAAATATTTGAATTTTTACAAATTTTGAGAATAGAAGTGTTTTTAATTTCTCACTTATTACATAATGTAAAAATATCTTCAAAAAAATAAAGATTCAAGGTAATCAAAAGCAAAAGCTTTATATTTAAAAAAAAAATTCAAATAAAGTGTTACATGATTTTTTTTTACAAAGTTATAATAAGATTTGTATTTTTAAATATTCTAAAAATTTGTTCAAATTTTCCGTGAGCATATTTGACATTTTAGAATTAAATTAGGTTGGATAATTTCGATCGAGCTTGACCGAATAACTAAGACTGAGACAACGAATAATTGTACAACTGCCTATTTCGCTACCTTCATCATTTCATGGACAGAACCGATCGGTGGAACAGTAACAAAAAATGTTGCAACTATGTCAAAATTTTGACAATTAGTCAGGAAATCCTAAACCGTCCCTTTAACTTGCTTTTTTTGTCATCCTTTACGATGACAATTGTGATGAAGGCAATTGGAAAGAGAATAAAAATAAGCCTTACAAAATGAAAATATATCATTTTGAATTCGTATAAAATTTCAATAAAATATATTAAAATATATTATTAAATTCTTGACAAAGTTGCAATATGTAGTGCATAAATTCCACGTGGTAGTAGATGCATAAATGCGGAGTGTAGACGACTATGATTCCTTAAAGAAATAATACTGCCTTATGTCAAATAAATGCAATTCAATAGCAGCTCTCAAACGATTTCGACGAACCGCAACTCTTTAGAATATACATCAATCATGTAATTTATCTTACAAAATTATTCTGCAAATATATTTTATATTTATTTTATATTAATTCTCGTACAATGAATGTTAGATTATTGTGTTTGTTTGACAGCAAATGATATTTCTACGTGAAATTCTCTTTAATAAACGTTTCGATTCGAAAAAAATTTCTCTAGATTAAATGATTGGACTGAAATTCAGGTGATTAATTTTTATACTCCATAAAATATCTACAAAAATATTAGAGTCCAATCACTTTCACTTTGAAATGTTGTAAAAATGACTTTGAAAAAAATTCTTTTCACTCTCAACGGATGTGCGCCTTAAAATAGTGAAACTTTATCTTGAACACTTTCTTTGTACAGCAGATATGTTTTCGATTGCGATTTAAAAGCCGCATCCTGTATAAAATTTAAAGCATTTCAAAAAAATTTGATTTCTTTTTGATATTTATTAATTATTTTTTATTCAGAATAACATGTAGAACAAATTCAATTGTAGCAAAAAATATCGTAGAGATCTATTGAAAAACAATGCACTTTTGTGAAAAATCACACTATATGATGATAGAGCTTCATAAATAATGTCTATTAAATTCGCATTTAATGAATATATGGAATAATGGAATAGTGTCATCGGATTCAATTCAAGAAATATGTAAATTTTCAATTAGGAAACGGCAACGTTGTCTAAATTTTTTAATTTTAATTTCTATCGCCAATAACACTGTGATGCAATACTTGCGATATCAACAATACTAGTCGATATGACAAGATGTGACGTGAAAATGGTTAGGGGGACACGAAAATCATTGAAATCATTGGGTGTCCGATCTACCTTATTAGTCAATGGTCACAGACGAGGTATATGAATAAACATTGCATACAATTTCTTTTTGCATACAATTTTGCATACAATTTTTTTTTGTCACATCATGTCGTATCGATTCAGGCAAGTTTTGCACCGTAGCATTACTAGTGGTGAGAATTAAAATAAAGAAATATGGACAGTGTTGCCAGCTTGTTTCTAGAATTATTCATTGAATTGAACGTGGTGATACTTCATCAATGAGGGAATATAACGGTTTAAAACAGAAATTAATGAAAATTGGGATGGAAAATTTAGTGTTTGACTATTGACATCTACTTAAAAGTATTAGAAAACATTGATTGAAATATAATATTTTCATAAAATATAATTAGATATCACGTTTCTTTATTTACAAATTTGTAAATTCACAACCTGAATTATCTTCATCCCGTAAATTCGACTTTATGAAAGTTTGAACTTATCAACGGAATATTTCTGCAAATATTGTTTGCACAATAAAGCACATTATGCGTTGTAAATTATTTCTTGCAAAATTCATCCATTTCAAAATTTTGAATTTTGATCCATTCAAATTTATTTTTTTAAACGATACCATACATATTTTCTTTTTTATGTACGATGTTATTTATTAAGACGAACTCACTGAGTTGCATTTTTGACGATCGAAGTTATTTATTGTTATAAATTGTCAATAAAATTGATACAAAGTATAAATGATTTAATGATATATATGTTAATATTAAGATTTCATGAGTTTAAAACATTGCTTATTCGTATTTTCTTCCATTCTGATTGCCGGTGAATTTGTAAATTAACCACTCCTTTGCTGATTTCAACGAATCCTCAAATATCATTTAGAAATCGATACTCCGAACGACTCTTTCCTCAACAAACAAAGTTCAACATACCCGACAGAGGACAAAATTGTTCAAAAACGTTCAGAATATTCAAAAATCATCGAAATCGGTGAGAGAGTAGTCAGTCTACACTTCCACTCACTTTGCCTTGATTATTGCGTATAATGACAAAAAAAAAGCGAGTTAAAGAGACACGGGCAAGTTTCAGTTTTTCTGACGAAAGCATAGTTGAAAGTCTCACATGGTTGCTACATTTCTGTTACTGTTCTGTCCGTCTACTCGATGAAATGGTTAAACTAGCAAAAGAGGCGAATTAGAAGTTTTTTCGTATGTTTCCGAATCCGACCGAACTCAACCAAAATTATCCGATTCGACCCGAAGTATCGACTATCCGCGAATTATTAGAATTATTTGGGCAAATTTTTATTTAAATAATAAGTAATAAACAATAATCGAAAGTATAATTATTATTTAAATAAAATTTAAATAGAAATAAATAAAATCATTTAAATGATGTAAAAAATAACATAATCCACTTTTATCCATTTTTGATTATCAGAAAATGCTTATTTCATATTGTTTTATTTAATTTAATGTTTCATTTGAATTAAATAAGACAAAAATAATTTTTTTAAATTCTCATAACCATTATATTGAATATGAAAAAACTAAATAACAAAGTCACGCAAATAATATCATCGCTTTTCATAACAGTAATTTGTTGAATATTATCTCTCTTTTCGACAAATCTTCGTAATATAAGAAATATTGCATTCAAAAACAGTTACAAAAGTATATAATAATAAATATTAAAACCAAATATGACGTATTATTGATGACATGAATGTGCTATTCTATTATTTCATTCATTACCAGTTCTACTATTTCTGTTCTTTCATTCATTATCACTGTATTATGAAAATAATAAGTGATAATGAATAAGAAAATTAAGATAAAAGAAAAGCATGCTGCGTATAAATATAACACTTTAACAAATAGTATCACTTTTTCTATTTCTTTTCTTTAAATTCGTTCAAGTTTCATGATTTGGGAAAATTAGGCATAATTCATGAAAATTTGGTTATATCAATGCTTACAGCGAAAAGTGAATTATTTTTTAATTAATAAACGTTGAATTGTCTTAAAATATTTGATAAGCAATCTAACTTTGAAAAAAAAAATTAGAGATAAGAAAATTTATACTATTTATTTATGTGTTGTACTGTTCTATAAAAAATAAATAAATATATATATAAATATTTCAAAAAATAAGAAATTTTGTTAAAAATAATAATAAAAGAAATTTAAAAAAATTGTTTATTAAAAATTCTTTTCCTGATTTTAAATTTAAAATATTATGTTTTTTATATTTTTGTTTTTTGACGAATAGAACAGCATAAGACAAAATCCTCTTACAATTAGAAAGTACTTTAGCAGGTATGCTTTGAATAGGAAATTTGGAACCTATGTCCCTTTAAATACTTTGTTAGGAATGTCACACTATGAACCGTCCTCAGATTTGGTCAAGAACCAAAGTAAATTAGAGAAAGATATACGCATTTTTACGTCAAAGTAAATTAGAGAAAGATATACGCATTTTTACGTCAAGAAACTACAAAAAATCTATTTTGTTCAATAAAGTTCAGTGAAATTATAAAGTATAAGTTTTCTTCCCTACAATCTTTTGCTCCCATTCCTAGTTTTGATCTACAAAAATATAATTTGCACTACATAATGTGTCGCTTTGTACTAAATTTGTAAACACATTTAACATTGGTCGATTTTGCGAGATATATAAGAATATATTCCGTAAATATGCATGTATTTTTCATCAAATTTTCATGAAATATTAAAGATTTATATTAAATAAATAACAAAGTTTTGTTATTATCATAATATGTTGGATTGATAGGCAAAGTAGTTTATAGAAAAATATCACACAATATTTTAATTAATTTTTAACTATGAATGAATTATAGAATTTATATTATTTGTCATAACCTAAATATATTATTTGTCATAACATAAATGCACTGCACAGTTATAATAAAATTGTTAAAAATTTAACATAAATTTTATAATTTAATATCAATAATAATAACATTTGTTTATATAAAAATATATATTAATAATAAAAATATTTGTATTTTTCGCTGAGATTTCGACTAATCTTGCTAGTTTCATAGATATTTCACGGCGAAAGATAAAAAGACGTTCAATTTCTTTGTTACGACGCCGTTTTCGTGAAATAATCGTATTTTCCTCGAGATTACGTCGAATCTTGCTAGTTTCATAGATATCTTGCTAATTTCACGTCGAAACAGTAATAATACGTTGCCTTTCTCGGTCCCGACGATGCTTTCGTGACATATTCGTAATTCTCCCTGTAATTACGACAAAACTTGTTAATTTCATAGATATCTCGAAAATGTCAAAACGAAATAATGAAACTATAATGAATTTCTCTGTTTCGACGATGTTTTCGTGAAATATTCTCATTTTTCGTTGTTTGTACGACAAAACTTTCTAATGTCATAGATATTTCGTATATTTCTCGACGGAACAGTAAAAATACGTTGAATTTCACTATTTCGACGATATTTTCGTGATATATACATATTTTTCGTTGTAATTTTGGCAAAACTTGCTAATTTCAGAAATATTTCGTAGATTTCAAGACGAAAAGGGGATAATACGTTAAATTTTTCTGTTTCGACGTAGTTTTCGTGAAATATTGAGGGGCTTCACAATGAACACCATCTTTTTGTAAATAGATATCATCTAATATTATTTAAAGAGCCTGAAATATAACGTGCTTTTGGTACGTGGATGCGGCATACATATGAAAATTCAAAATTTTCCATATTTAATCTGTCAAAATATCATACCGATTTTATGGACTTATATTTTTCTATGCATCGCGGTCTTCACAATGAACCATTCTTTTGTACATAGATATTATCTAATATTATTTTTCCAGCCTGAAATATAACGGAGTTCCGGTACGGGGTATGAGGTTTACATGTGCTCCTTCAAAGTTTCATACATTCACCGTATCAATAAATTATCTCGATCTGATGGTCTTATTTTATTCTACTCATTTGTAGATTTTACAACGAAGCACTACATTTTTGATGAATTTTTCTTTTTGGAATCTATTTTCGTTTGATAGTCGGTGTTTTCGTTGTAAACAGAATGGCATTTGATATTAATTTTATAGTTTATTGACGTAACATTTATTTACGGTGAGGTTTTCTGTTTCGACGATGTTTACGATTCGTGTTCGATTCGTAGTTTTCGCTGTAACTGTTCAAAAATTGCAATTTTGGTATAAATTTCGTAGATTTTTCACGAAAATTTGAATTTCGACGAATTTTTCTATTACGCCGATGTTTTCATTTCATATGCGTAATTTTTACTGTAAATTGACTAAAATTTTGAGACATTGGTAGAAATTCCGCAGATATTTTTTAAAATAATGAGTTTCGATGATCTTTTCTGTTTTGACTCTGTTTTCGTTTCGTATTCATAGTTTTCACTATTTAGTAACCAAAACTTGCTATATTAGTACAAATTTCACAGATTTTACATCGGAACTTCGATATGTTTTTCTGCTTCGACGCTGTTTCTGTGTAATATCCGTATTCTTCATTGTGATTTGATCAAAACTTGCGATTTTGGAAGAAATTTCGTAGATTTCACGACAAAACACTGAGTTACGCTGAGTTTTACTGTTTCGACGCTGTTTATGCTTGGTATTGGTAGTTTCTGCTGTAAATTGGCAAAAACATATGATTTTTGAAGAAATTTCATAGATTTCACAGCGAAACTCTGAATTACGCTGATTTCGTTAATATTCGCAGTTTTCGCTTTGAATTGAATCACGGACGAGGTATAGGGAAAGACCAAGCATCCAATGTTTTTTCGGTCATGGTAATATGGTCCATGGCAAGACCATTTTCCACCATTTTCATGTCACATCCTGTCTTACCAATTTTGCGACCGCAACACTACTAGTGGCGAAAAGTAAAATTTTAATAATGTGAACGATGTTGCCAGATCTATTTCGAGAATTATTTATTGAATTGAATGATACTTTATGAATGAATTAATATAAACAGCGAATTTAAAACAGCGACTAATGAAAATTGGGATGAAATGTATAGTACATATTTGACTATTCACATCTATTTTAAAGTATTCGAATTGACTGAAATATGATATTTTTATGAACAATATAACTAGATATAGTTATATCTTTTGATTAACAAAATTGTAAAACTCACAACAGAATTATTCCGTAAATTTTACGAAAATTTGAACTTATCAATAAAATATTTCTAGAAATATTGTTCGCAATAATGAAGCAAGTTATATGTTGTAAATTATCCGTTTCGACCCGAAATATTGACTACCTGTGAATTATTTGAATCACTTTGGAAAATTTTTATTTAAATATGTAATATACTATAATGAGAAGTATAGTATTTATTTAAATAAAATTTAAAATAAAATCATTTAAATGGTTAAATAAAACCTTTTTCAAGAAGATACTTAATATCCTATTTCAATTAAATAAAACAAAAATAATTTTTTTAAATTCTCATATCCTGAGGTATGCTGGATATAAGAAAACTAAATGACAAAGTCATGCAAACAATATTGTCGCTTTTGATAAATATAATTTGTTGAATGTTAACTCTCTTTTCGAACAAATCTTCATGATAGAAATATAAATATTGCATTTAAAACCAATTACAAAAGTATAATAATGAATATTAACCAAAATGACGTATTATTGATGACATGGACGTGTAAATCTATTATTTCATTCATTATCAGTGCTTCTATTTCTATTCTTTCATCCATATCATGCGTTTCGAAATAATATGAAAACTAAGGTAAAGGAGCAGGCATGCTGCGTATAAATGTGACATAGTATTACTTTTTCTATTTCTTTTGTTTAAATTTATTCATGTTTCATGATATTGTTTTGGAAAAATTAGACGTAATTGATGAAAATTTAGTTATGTCAATGGCTACAGCGAGAAATGAATTATTTTTTAATTAATGAAAGTTGAACTGTCTTCAAATATTTGAAAAACAATCTAATTGAAAAAAGAAAAAATTTTTTAAATAAGAAAATTTGTATTATTTATTTATTTGTTATACTGTTCTATGAAAAATAAATAAATATATATATTTCAAGGTATAAGAAATTTTGTTAAAAATAAGAATAAAAGAAATTAAAAAGAATTATTGTTTATTAAAAATCCTTTCTTGATTTTAAATTTAAAATATTATTTTTTTTATATTTTCGTTTCTTGAAGAATAGAACAGCAAAATCTTCTTAGAATGTACTTTAGCAGGTATGCTTTAAATAGGAAATCTGAAATTTATGTCCCTTTAAATAATTTGTTAGAATTCGAACAGGAAATTTGAAACTTATGTCCCTTTAAATAATTTATTAGAATTCGTCACGCTATGAGTCGTCTTATAACTCGGCCAGTTAACAAAATACAAATCAGAAAAAGATACATAACGCGATGAAAAGTACTGTAAAGTATAAGTTTCTAATTATCCTTACAACATAATATATCCTTACAACATAACAACGTTTTTATTTGTCATCTTTCGCGCGGATTTCGATTTCAAGAAACTGGATCTCAGTTTATTATGTGTCGTTCTATTATAGATATTATAGTTGTCAGATTTATATTTAGTTAACTAATTTATAATGTCATTTGCGCACTAATATATAACGCAATTCTAGATAAGTTTTAACGGTAAATGATATCGTATGTGTGTCGTTGAGTTCGCTTAACAACTGTCATGAAAAAAAATATAAAATTCCATTTCATTTGAAATATATTTCATCACTCGAAAATAAGAAATATAATTTGCACTATATAATGCACCCCTTTGCACCAAATTTGTAAAAATATTTCTTTAGTCGATTTTTTGAGATATATATGGATATATTTCGTATGTATGTCTATTTTTTCACAAAATCTTCATGAAATATTAAAGATTAATATTAAATAAATAAATAAATAATTAAATAACTGTTATTATTATCGTAATATTGTTAAGTAAGGCAGTTTATAGGAAAATTTCGAATAATATTTTAATTAATAAGCGTAATTTTTAACTAATGAATTATGGAATTTATATTATATGTCATAACCAATGCACTGTACAATTATAATAAAATTGTTAAAAATTTAACGTAAATTTGGATATGTAATATAAGGAATACGTAAATGATGAAATATAATCATTTTAATATTTTTAATGTTAATAATAATATTAATATTAATAATAATTTATAGCGTTTGAAAATTGTGTTAGTCAAAAATTTATACATAAAACCATGTATTAATAATTTTAAAATTTTAATTTACTATGTACTGAAAAAAGTTGTGATAAGTCCGTAAAACATGGATAGATTTTTTTCTAGTATAGAGTAGAATGATTTCGGTTGCTTCGTCTATGGTTACTAGCTTCACGATTCGGTATTGAAAGTTTGATGACACTGTAATGCGTTTCAAGATCATGTTGGTTCATTCACTATTTACTCAACTCATCGTTATCTAAATCACCGACGAGATATATATGAATAAACATTGCACCTTACCATTGACTAGAAATTAAAATCAAAAAATATGGACAGTGTTGCCGTTTCCTCATCGAAAATTATTTATCGAATTGAATCCTCCACTTTATTACGAGCAAACATACATATGTACATACAATAATTATAATAAATAAATGCGAATTTAGCAGATAGATTGTTTAAAAAGTTCTTTCATCGTATAGTAAGATTTTTTACAAAAGTGCACTGTTTGTTAATGGAATCTGTATGATTATTTTTTTTCTATGATTGAATTTTTTCTACATATTATTCTGAATAAAAAAAATAGAACATAATGTTAAAAAGAAATTAATATTTCTTAAAATGCTTCAAATTTTATACAGGATGCGGCTTTTAAATGAAAATATATGCTGCATATTTGTTTTTATGAAGAAAATGTTCGAGATAAAGTTGCACTATTTTAAAGTGCACATTCATTGAAAATGGATAGAATTACTTTCAAGATCATTTTAAAGTAAAAGTAATGGATTCATATTTTTGTCGATCTTCTTATGGAGATTATTATTATATAAAAATTAAAATTTAATTATCTGAAGAATCATTTCCAATCATTTAATACAGAAAAATTTTTTTCGAAACGAACCATTTTTTAAAGAGATTGAATTTCATGTTAAGACAGTATCTATTAGTTATCTATTGGAGTCAAGCAAACAAACATGATCTGGCATTCAATGTGCGAGAATTAATATAAAATATAAAACAGATTTGTAGAATGATTTTGTAAGATAAATTATATAAATCATGTATATTCGAAAGAATTGCGGTTCAAATCGTTCGAAAGCTTGCATTGAATTGCCCGTTCATTTCCTCCTACTGATGATCATTTTTTTTTTTTTTTTACATAAAGCAGCAGCTTATCTCTTCCAAGAACCATAGTCCTCGACATGCGTTGGTGTCTGCCCTACCACGGGTACTACGGAATTTTTTTACAATTTTGTCAAAAATTTAACAACATATTTTTACATACCTTATTGAAATTTTGTACGAATTCAAAACATATTCTCATTGAGTACGGTTCATTCTCATTCTCTTTGCTTTCATCACAATTGTCACCGTGCAGAATAACAAATAGAAAATGAGTTAAAGGGACAGTTTAGGATTTCCTGACGGAAGTATAGTTGCCAAACCTAAAAATTGAACATGGTTGACACATTTCTGTTCGATCGATCGGTCCTGTCCACGAAATGATGAAATAGGTGACTGCATGATTGTTCGTTGCTTACAGTCAAGTATTCGCTCGAGCTCGATCAAAATTATCCGATCAGATTCAATCCTGAAATGTCTAATACTCTCACGCGGATAATTTGAACAAATTTTTAGAATAATTAAAAATACAAGATCTTATCATAACTTCGTAAAAAGAATCATCTAACACTTTACTTGAATTCTTTTTAAAATATAAAGATTTTGCTTCGATCATTCTGAACCTTTGTTTCTTTGAAAATATTTTTATATCATGTAGCAAGTGAGAAATTGACGAAATTTCTATTCTCGAAATTTATAAAATTTCAAATCCACCATATAAAATTTAAATTATGTCTTTATTCAATGATATCTTAAAACTTGTTCTAAAGAAATTCGGTAGGATGTATATAGATTCCTTGTAATAGAAGTATAAACGTAACATAAATGCCGAGGATCGTTTGAAGAGATCACTACAGTCTTATGACAAAGTACGATGATCAGCAAGGCGGACAAACAATTCAATACGAGCTCTTGAACGATTCGGATGAACTGCAAATCTTTTGAATATACAATTTTATAGTTATTCTTTATATTGCTGTATAACTTTTTTCGCTATTCTATTAAACTGTCATCGTTAGGATTAGACGATGAAATGTCAGGATTTCTCGAATATTTAACATTACATTAGCCTATACATTATTATAATATTTATAATATTATAATACGCAAAATTTAATTTAATTTTTTAATTCTGTAATATTTTAAAAACCAGCCGAAGCGAAAATTTTAAATTTGAGGTCTTGGCTGCTTCGCTATAGTCATTTTAAATATCACGCGATTCGTCTCCGGGACGAATTACAGCTCAATTAGTTAAATCCCAGGGCAAAATAACAATATTGTTCAGTTCCTCTTTTCTGAGATGTTTGCTGATTTGAGAATTTAACTGTTCGGAAGATAATTTTACGATACCTAAAATCTTTTACGTGTAAAAGACAACGAAAAGCAGAAAGTGATATAAAAATTAGATAAGAATTACATGGTGACAATGTTTCCGATCGGCTGCTATTGGCCGGAGATGGATATTTATACGTATATATAGATATACTGTGCTTCTTAAGAGTTGCATTTGTGTGTGCTTTTGTTTATTCTAGACGCTCGAATTAGTGACGAAGGTCTGAGGGAGGTGGTGCTTTGAAAGAACAGAAACACAAACTTCTTTTGTTTCATAAAAAGAAGGATAAGAGAATATTATATTTCTATTCTTTCAAAAGAATCACTGTTGCGATGATTTACCATAAATCGGTTGTCTGCAACGTTAACTAATTGCTCGTTCTTATTTTATATAATAGATTTATATAATAGATTTCGTAAAATTGAAGGATCTACCTTCCAAACAGAAAATTTTCGAAGCCAAGATTTTATATCTTTGGAGTTTTACATCTCACGCCCTTCAAATTTTATTTCGATCGGTGGTCATCTAAAATTAAATAAATATATGGTAGTCAATCACCAGATGCCAATCAAAATAAAAACCATTTTAAAAATCAGTTTTAAAAACAATGAAGCATAAATTATACTTATGATTATATACATGAAATGTATATTAATATTGAAACACGGATAGAGCTTTTTGAGATATATATAGATGCATAATATTAAACGTTTTAGATACTGATTTCTTGTATCGGAATTTAGTAGCATAAACTATATTTAGGTATATTAGGTATATGTGTTTCTATCTCGAGTACATGTATTTCTATCTGTGCTGAAGATATATACAATTGACAACACTGTACAGGATATCATTTTCTTGACCCAACTTGTATCATTTTATTTGACGTAGTTCTCTAATTTACTGCTGTTTAAAGCATAAAGGACGCTAAAAAGACCAGTGATTTTTTCCTAGTCGGTATTTCAGACTCTGAGACACGAAACTCCAATTGACGTCCGGTTTATGCAAGCATTGACTAACTAGTAAATTGAATAAATTCATAAAACATGGATAGAGTTCTTTCTGATTAAAGTAAAATTATTGACTAACTAGCATAGACTGGACATCCAATGCTTTTTTCGTGTCTTAGCATTGACTAACTTGCATAGACCGAGGTACATCTCGTCGGTGTCTATGCATATACCTCGTCGATGACTGAACAAAACTTTCGATTTTGGTAGAAATTTTGTAGATTTTTCAGATAACTTTTATTTCAATGAGGTTTTCTGTTTCGACGCAGTTTTTCTTTTATATTCGTAGTTTTTGCTGTAAACTGTACAAAACTTGTGATTTTGGTGGAAGTTTCGTAGATTTTACAGCGAAACACTGAATTTCAATGAGCTTTTTAATTTCGACGCCGTTTTCGAATCATACTCGTAGTTATCGCTGTAAACTGACTTAAACGTGCGATAATGTTACAAATTTCGTCTAATTCGTTTAATTTGTAAATATTTTGAGTTTGAGTATGTCGGTATTTCGATTGCCGTTTTCTTTTCATGTACGTAATTATCGCTGTAAATTGATCCAAATCAGCTATTTTTAACATAAATATCGATGAATTCAAAGGAAATATTTAGTTTTTAAATATTTGTTCCGCTAATTCGACGCTGTTTTCGCTTCATATTCGTAGATATCGCTATAAACAGACCTAAACATGCCAATTTGGAAGAAATATAATTGAATTATACCGAAATATTTTGAGTTTGACCATGCTCCGCTATCTCGACCGCTGTTTTTTCCTCATATTTGTAATTATCGCTATAAATTGTGCCAGATCAGCTATTTTGACATAAAAATCGAAATATTGAATTTTTCTGGTGTTTGCAATTTCGACGACGTACATTTCGCTACATATTCATTGTTATTGTTGTAAACTGACCTAGACTTGCGGGTTTGGTAGAAACTTTGGCATCTAATATTGAAATATTTTGAGTTTGAGTTTGTTCAGCTATTTTGAGTGCCGTTTTCTCTTCATATTTATAATTAACGCTGTAAATTGACCCAGACCTGCTATTCTCACAGAAATATCTAATTTAACCGATATATTGAGTTCCGGTATGTTTCGCTATTTCTACTGACGTTTTCTCTTTATATTGGTAACTATCCCTCTGAGGATATAACCAGAAATATGCTATTTTTTGACAGAGATACCGACGAATTTGTACGAAATGTTGAGTTTCGGAACGTTCTGTACTTCCTTGGGCTACATGTATACTACGAAGCCGGAAATAGCCCCTCTTCTCGCAATACTCCTGCTTCAATATTCTTGAAATTAACTGATGTTACCTGAGAACCACTGTACGAAGCGGCTTGTCATTTCCCCTCTTTGAGTTATATAAATTGCAGATACATACTACGAAATTTAAGCCGTAAATAATCGCTGGTTCCTGAGTTATTCCCGCTTAAATATTTCTCAAGTTCATATATGATTCACGAGATCCACTGAAGAAACTCTGACATGTCACCTCCTGGGTAACATGTAGTTCCGATACATACTACGAAGGTTCAGCCAAAAATAACCTCAGCTTCTCGAGATATTGCCGCTTTAATGATTTCAAGTTAATAAATATTTCGTGAGTAACACTGCTCCAACCGCCTTTGAATAACATGCCACCTTTTTTAATAACATATAGTTCTAATGCATTCTACAAAGTTTCAGACGAAACCTGCCTCTTGAGATCTTCCCACTTCAATATCTCTTAGGTCAATGTGAAACCCACTGTACAAAAAGACTTTTCATGCCACCTCCTTGAAACACATTTAGGTTTGATACGTATTAGTTTCAAAATAACTCCTGGTTCTCGAAATATTCACAATGGTTCTGAAAAAAATATTTCACCATGAAAATCCCTGCACACAGTGATTTATCATTCCATTTCCTCGTGAAACTGGAAATTCCGATACGTGATACGAAGTTTCAGCCGAAAGTAACCTTTCGATATCGAGATATTCCTTATTATTTATTTTTCATATTAATTTATTTTATATCAGAACCACTTTACGAACTGCCATGATATGCCATCGCCTTGCGCTACATGTACTTCTGATACTACTACGAAGTTCCAACAAAAAATAAGCCCTGGTTATCGAAATATTCCCGCTTCAATATTTTTCAGATTAACTTATGTTACAAGATTCTATACGAAGTGCCTTGGCATGCCACCTTCATGAGCTACATAGTTCTATGCATATTATGTAGTTTAGCCCCTAATATAGTTATAGTAATTCTGATGCATATTATGGAGTTTCAGCCCCTAATAAAGCTGCTTCTGCAGATATTCTCTGTACAATATATTTCGATGTAACATATGTTACATGGAAACCACTTTACAAAGATTCTTGTCATTTCACCTCAATAAGTTACATGTAGCTCTGATACGTACTACGAAGTTTCAGTCGGAAATAACTCTTGCTTCCCGAGATATTCACTCTTCCATATTTATGAAAAATATTATTGCCTCATGAGGACTCCTGCTTACAGCGAGTAACTCTGTTGTACTAGCAGCTGGCATGAGCATTTGTCATGCCAGCTGCTAGTACAACAGAGACTCTAGATACATAATGCGAAATATCAGCTGAATATAACCACTCGTTCTCAAGATCTCTTCCATATTTTTCAAGCTAACTAATGTTACATGAGAACCATTGTACGATGCACCTTGGCATGCCACCTCCTTGCATTATATGTATTTCTGATGCATGCTTCAAAATCTCAGCCAAAAATAGATTTTTTTTTTCGAAATATTCCCGCTTCAATAATTTTCAGATCAATTTATTTTACGTAAGAAGCACTGTACGATGCACGGCACCTTGGCATGCCATCTGCTTTATTTACATACAGTCCTGATATATAATACGATGTTTCAGCCGAAAATAATCCCTAATTCTCGAGATTATCTTCAATGTCTTTGAATAAGATTACTGTCACAGGTGATCCATTGCTCGCAGTGTTTGTCTTGACTCGTGCAACAGGATTTCTCGATACATAATACGAAGTTTCAGCCAAATATGACCCCTCATTCTCGAGATATTTTCTCTTCAGTATTTTTCAAGTTGATTTATGTGACATAAGAACGACTGTATTGAGCGCTTACTAAGCATTAAACCGAAACGTTTGAAGTCCAAGGAAAATATTCAATATTATTACGCTAACAATCCGAGATCATTCTATTAGTACAAAGAGTTGTCATGTTCTACGGAATTACGATAGGTTTTTTTTAATCTAGTACATGAAAATTCTAAAACTATTAATATTTGGTTTTAAATATATAACTTATATTTCACAAATCGTCGTTAAAAATAGTTTTCTATTTGTTGAATTATTTAGAGTACTTCCTAAATCTCTTGCGATTTATATTCAACCACAGATAAAGATTCAATTCAATCATTAAAAGCGATAAAATCAACAATTACAAAATAGTCTTTTAGTTATTATAAGATAGATGATATATTTAGATTGAACCTGATATTTAATCACAAAGAAAATGTAGAATCTTATGTATCATATATTTTGAAATATCCAGCGAAAATTAAAAATTTACAATAAACTATCATATATTACTCTGGATTATAAAAAAATCCAATCTATAATATTAGAAATTATCTATAGTCTGAATAATTTCAATGCGTCGAGATTGCTACGTATAGAAACCCATCCTATCATCGTCCCAATCATACCTTTTTTACGTTTTCACGTCTTTTTAAAAACAGACTCCTTTTTATGTACGTTTGCAAAATGTTCAATGCAAATTGTTGAACATTTGAACCATGCAAAGAAGCTATAAAATGAATTTTTTATTTATCGATAAATTTGATGTATTAAAATATAAGCTGAAAATGAAATTAAGTGAAATTATGATTCATCTTATAAAATGTTTTATAAGATGAATCATGATTGAAAATAACTGAGCTGAACTATGCAATAATATATGCATTTGACAAATAATTTGTATTTGAATTGGATATTTTTATTGGAATTTTATTTTCTATATGTTGGAATATATCGATGAATGATGTGAGTTGTGTGAGTGTGATTGTCTTTTGTAAACTAAACAAATGAACTCTGGCTTCGCGTTTTGTAGTTGATCTCGAGGCGTCGTTCTGAACATACCTATGTATGCATTACCAATGCATTATCAATTATATTATCGCGTATTCTTATTCTACAAATTACTCAAAATAAACTCTGACACTATATTAAGAATTTATAAAAATTCTGTTAATAACTTTTCATAATTTAGTAACTGTGAAAATAATTTTCATAAACGAAAAAATTCATAAGAATTTTAATGATGTGAAAATATGAGAAAAAATATAACTTTTATTATTGATATGGATAAGATCAAATTATTGAAATTACTAAATATTTTTGGACAAGATATTTTTTTGAAGATGATAATCGCGAATGAATTTCGATTTATGTATAGCAGATTTGAACATTTATAAAATTATTCTACTACAGAAAAATTAAATATTACGAACAAGAAACTTATGAGAAAAAGAACTTACAATATAAATCCTTACCTCGTATCTTTAAATTTATTAAAAATTCATAAGAATCTGCAATCTAATTATAAATTACCTAATACAAGCATGTGAGTTTTTGTTTTTTCTTGAAATGATCCACGGCTACCCAATAATTTGAATAAAAATAGATTCAAATTATAAAAACATTGTATCATCTCTTGAAAAATAAACAATATTGTCATCCTTACAATAAAAAAAATATGAATTCAAAGTCTTAATGCTTGGAAATATTGCACATGATAATTTGTAAAATAGAAGAAAAACTGAAGTACGTGGAAACAAGAAAAAGATCAAAGGAATAATTAAATAATAATTTATAATTTTTTGATTAACTGTACTTGCAGTTCAGTTAAATAGCAAACAATAACAACAAAATTTTGCATAGTCTAAACTGAATTGTAAGTTGCACAGCTTGATACTGTTTTACAAAAATTACAGTTTAAAGAACGATATCGATTACCAAGTAATCGAGCCCTAATTCCGCCCACTTTCCATTACATACAAATCTCAGTATTCAAGTTATTATTAACGCCACTCGAGCACTTCGAGCATAAGTTGCGATATAATGCATTGCAAAAATATAATATAAATAAAATATAATATATTAAAGTTACATAAATATGATTTTCTGATAAATAAAGGACGGTTCAAATTTCATTTCTTATTCTCAGTATGAAGAAATTTATTGTCCTTACATTTATCGCAGGCAACGATTTATCCGTTTTTTGTAACTAATAAGAAGTCTCAACATTTACTGCACTTCGCGACTATAGTGCCAGAAATGTTTACTGTTGGAATCATTTAAAATATATATTTAACTTATACAACTTTAACTAAAAAAGAAACAAGTACACTTTGCAACTTTGTATCTTGCAAAATAAAATTCGATTCGACATAATTCTTTATTGTTATAACTTCATTCTTATAACTTCGTCTTCTTAATACCATTGACAGTAAATGTTCAAATGACATAATAAATATTCAAATATTAATATTCAATAATTTTGAAATAATAAACTTCGAGCAGTTGCTTCTGAGCATACCAGATGGTTCAGACGTGTTTTTATCATCGTTCCCGAGTTTATACCGAATTATATATTTCCATGAATGCTGCCCCTCTGATATTTTCACTTGTATCCTGATAGTTCCTGTTTATTGTTTCCAATGGGGCATATAGACTATTGAGAAATATGTCGGAATTAAAAGGAAATAGTTCCAATTGCTCTTGAACAACAGTTTCTATTGTTGTTGCTCTAAAAAATGCAGCTTTGTACAATATGTACAACATGTACTTCATAAGTTGTAACGCTTCTTCCAGGGTTAGAAATCAAAGGTCAATCATTACATAACCTCCTATTCATAATAAATATTTAACAGTGCTATGAAGCTGACATCCAAGGTTATTAGCGATGAGTGCAATGAGAAGAAGCAGGGGTCATAAGATAAATCAATTTGCAAGATCAATCACACAGAAACATAAAAACAAAAGGACACGTACGCTATATATAGATAGTACAAAGCAAAACTGAGTACTGTCAGCAGTCAGCAGTTAAATTTTTCCCACCGATAAAATGCTTGCGATGACTTCCAGCCATTCTCCAAACTCTTAATCTCAGATCACCTCACCTATTCTTAAAATTAGCAGTCAACAGATTCAGCGACGCAGGTCCGCGCATACGGCTCCTACTCAGTGCACACCCAATATTATAAAAGAAAAACTTAAACGCCCAATAAAGTCTCAGTCTTCGATTATAACTTTTTTTATTATTACCTTAAATCATTCTGGAATTGGTGTGAAGTGTATCAATAAAGTTTCATTCCTTTTAAAGTCCAATCATTTTTTTTCTTTTTCACTAAACATAACAGTTTGTTTAGTGTATCGTACTGTAAAGTGATCACACGTGAAATTTACCTATTTGTTCTCATTTTTTATTAAATCTATCTCTGTCAACGTGACAATACCCGGTTCTACCACATAGCCAAATACTTGATTTTCTCCCAAATGCATTCATTAAATATTTATACCTCGTATGTAAGAGTATGAGATAAAACGGTGAAAAGAGAGTCAAAATATTCTATAGTCTTTACTATAGAATACAAATATTACTTATCTGAATGGATTCCTGAATGTGAGAACACTAAAAAGCAATCACTTAAATCACAAAACATTGAAATTCTTCGAACTGAAATTTTTAACTCTATCTATGGAACTATGACATTGATTGCTTCTGAAATTTGTAAAATAAGGTCGTAGGATCTAACCAAATATTATGCCACAGTTCGATTATATATCGAAGGAAAAACAATGGTACCAGATTTAACCCACGTACTCGACTTTATCCTACTTTCTCGTACAAACTCGACTAATATTAAAGAAACCAGCAACAATTTCACACAAATAATGAAACGCACACTAACGATTCCCAAAAGAAACACAAGTACCGCACTCGAAAATCATCTCACAAGAAACCAAACAATTAATGAAAAATCTAGCTCCATCTTGCTACTGATTTAACTCAATGTGACTCCGATACCATCAACAACGCAACACACGATCTATCAATCTTCCATATCCTCTACCAAGAGAAAATTACTTTTTTCTCAGATGATCAGTTGACTAATGACAGCAATCCAACAATCGCTATACCAAATAATCCCCAATCAAACCCTAAAATCTCAACCTCTAACAAAAAGGAAAAAACCAAATGTAGTGAGTCATTATCCAAAATTATAGAACAAATGGACTACTTGCTAAAATCAGTGAAACACGTGGTTGAGGATCCTTCATTCAATTTTACCTTCGATTACTGCCAATTCAAAAGTTTTTTAGAAAAAGTGATTGGCTGAAAACCCAAAGGATATCGTCAAGGACTATGCCACTTAAACGACTTAATTAATATACTCATCTCGATTCATCCCCAACTGCAAGAATGAAAAACATCGCCTAATCAAAAAATTGAATTCCGACCTCTAACCATCTCTCCGCAACCCAAGATTTCAAAGAATCTTCACCGTTCTTCTTAATCCCACTATCCAATTTCATATAAATACTAAAAATTCTCAAATCATATCATCCCACTCCAGATTATCTAATAGAACATTAATGACTTTTAAAGCAGACTCAAACATCTCCAGTTATTAAATGACGACACCTAACCACAAATAATCTGCCTGCAGGAAACAAATTTCAAAAACCACAACTTAGGCAAAATTAAAAACTTCGTAGTCTTCTATAAAAATCGCCCATGTGAGTAGAGAAGTAACCATTTTTGTTAAAAACAATATTCACAGCCAAGAAGTAGCAGTCACAGCTAACCTAGAAGCTGTTATCGTCAAGATATCATGTCTTGTCAGCATGTACAATATGTAACATATAGTATACATCTAGATGTATATTATATGTTACATATGTACAGAAATATTTATAGTATAGAAATATTTCTCTTTAAGAAACAGATTTAATACATCTAATCAATCAAATTCGTAAATCTTGCATTATTCTTAGTGACTTCAACAGCCATAACTTCAGGATCTGATCCAATTTCGAATATATTCTTAAATAACTTACCTCTAGGAACTTACCTACATACTATCAATTTTCAATTGCATATGGTCACATAACATATTTCTAACAAGATGGACTAAAGCTATAGTCATTCCCATCCTGAAGCCTGCAGAAACTCCAACAGAACTCCTAACAACTACAGACCGATCGCATTAACCAATATGATGCGTAAACTAATGGAAAAAGTAATTAACTTTAGATTTAGATTTAGATAGATCTTGGAAAAATGGTAACTAATCTCAAAACATCAAAGTATCTTCCGACAGTTTCATTCCATACATGACTACTTGTAACTTAATTAATCTTGAGACAGACATATGCGAATTCTTTGTCAATAGACAATATATGACTGCTGTGTGTTTAAACATACAGAGAAGGTATGTGATATGGTTCGGAGAAAAATCCTCTGTCTATTCTTGATTGTCATAAATGACATCCTCGACAATATAGAAAAACCGGTCAAATGTTTATTGTTTGCTGACAGCTTAATTCTATTGTGCGTAGGAAAAACTGTTCTATTCAGGCGCTACTGCAAGAAACATTCAAAAAATACAAAACAAACTACAAAAATGGTTTTCTATCTCAGGATTCCAATTTTCTACCAAGTTGGACGTAATTATTTTTACTAGAAATCGACAATCTACTAGCATTAAGCTAACGCTAAACAACCAAATACTAAGAGAAATGATCTCCATCAAAGTACTAGGACTTATTTTTGACTTATAATTAACATAAAAGCTGCTAATATTGACAAACTAAAAATCGACTGCAACCAACGACTCAACATATTTAAAACAATGACGGCAACTGGGGAGCAGATTTGCAAGTATAGTAAAATTTGCAAAAATAGTAAAAGCAAAACTCGACTATGGAGCAATCATCTACTTAGCCAACCTCAATATACTAAGGAAATTAGATGTCATACACAATAATGCATTTAGAATAACGGTTGGTGTCTTTCGCTTCTGCCCAGTCAATGAAATCTGAAAAAGTGAAGTCTCTAAGCTTCCTTTTCAGAAGGCAGTATCTAAATACCATGTTTGTAGTCAAAATCACTTCCCGTACGCAAAATCCTGTATAAACCAAATTTCCAATCCCATCCAATCCAATTCAATTTTAAATTGGACAACAGTCATCGCCTACGGTCAAAGAAAGAAAAGATTACTTCTTCCTTTCTATTATAGAATAAATAATTATTAAATAGAACTTAACACAAAAATTCTATCCACAATCCACAGCATACTTTCGTGGACCACAACAAAAATCGACACCAACATTACACTGTTTAGCTACTGTTTAGCTACTACCGAAAAAAAGCCAACCTAATTATAGTCAACACTTACCAAAAATTAGAAGAATCGTTTCCAAGTCTGTTTATATACACAGATGGTTCAAAGGCATCAAAAGGTACCGGACATGCGGTCGTCAACGACCACCTAATCAGAAAATTCCCATAAAACTCGCCCATATAAGTTAATGAATTTAGCGCATTAAAACACGCTTTTGAAATTTCTCAACTACCGGATAAAACAGGAACTTTGTTATCTTCAGCTCATTATTCCAAATGATCCCATTATCCAAAATTGTCGAATACTCTACACCAAATCATTTGCAAGAAGTGTTAATACAATCACTGTATTTTATGAATCACCTCCCACGCTGGCATAATAGGAAATAAAAAAAACCGATAAAGCGACTAAAGAAGCAGCTAATTCATCGATCCTTGACCATTACATCAACAGCTTGGAATTTATACTTCTTAGCTTAAAACAGAAAATCAAAGAAAAACAAATGAAAATGTTTACAATTTATGTAAACCTAAGCTAATAATAATCAAAAACGAATTTTTTAAGAAGATAATTGCTTGTTCCTTACCAAGATACGACTAAGTTATAATCTCAAGAATCATAACGGGTCGTACAAAACTCTTGCACCAGTGTCTGCTCAACAAAAACGAATCTCCAATTTATGATTTATGCAAAGTCCAATTAATAGTCGAACATATTATTGTGCAGTGCAGGAAATATGCCGCTAACAGACATCAATTGAACATAAGCTTTCCCTAAATAACAATCTAAAGAACGAAGAATCGGTCCTAAAATTAATACACTTTCTAAAACGGTCTAACTTTTATAATAAATTATATAATTTAGCTCCAACTGGCTAATAATCCACACAAGTGGTTGATGCGACTTTAAATAATTAAAATAAAAAATAAAATAAACTTCGCTCAAAAATGAGAATTTGCGAAAAATATAAAAAAATATAAATATTAACGCTGTGTAATAATTCTACGAAAATATGCGCTTTTGAAGCGATAATCGCAAGAACAAATTTTGTTCTATATAAAATAAAATATTTTTATATTTCTTGTTTCCAGTTAGACAAATATATCTATGTTATACAATAACTATATAATAGTTTGAAGCCGTACCAGCACATTCTCTATCAAAGACTCGCTTATCTAACGTTGAATGGAAAAAAGTAAACGAAGTTAGTCACTTTGGTTCACTTCTCCAACTTCAATATCATGTTTCACAAAGGGATATATTATTTATGATTCCTAAAAATCGCGGCTTAATCGCAAGTTTTATTGTCGGCATTCAAACCGAGGTTTAGACACAAGTAAAAAAAAAACCGTTGACATAGGTTACAAAGACGTTAAACTACAAATACCTCAGGTAGCAAACAGTAGATTTCGGGATTCAAGCAATTAAAAAAAGGTAATCAAACAATATCTTTCCACACTACTGGGGGGATCCACTGAACCGATTTACCGAGAAATTATAAGAATTCACCTTATCAATCGAATAAGATTGCAGTCTTTCAAAATCGAAATTCGAACATTTAAAGATAAAGTAGAATTACATAATTATACGCGATGCTCCACGTCACCAACCTGCAAAACCGTTGAACCGTAAAAGACGTTAAATTACTAAGGACCTTATCTGACTGTTAATTAGATAAAGCAGCACATTGACAACGAATATAAAATCTCCACTTTGCAAAATTGATAGTGATATAATAAATAGTAACATAAATAATACAATGTAAAAATAATATAAACAACAGCACAATGACATAAGAACAATAATAATAAGAACATAACAACGTATGAAAGGAAAGAAGAGAGAAAGAAATCCTAATTTCGTCTCAAGTTAAGTAAGTATATAATTGTGTTCACAATAAATTTATAAAAAATACTAACTAAATCTAATTAACTAACTATGTTGTAATTACGCAATAACTAGACGCAAATTAAAACTGATACGCAAGGAATTCACGATATTCCTGCGAAATGTCACGTCGTCCTAGGGAAATAGTTTACTTATTATCTAAAATGTTTGGTCCAGATAATCAAAAGATTGCGAAGAAAATTTTGCATAGTCTATACTAGACTGCAGATTGCGTAGTTATTTGCTTAATATTATATTTTTCAAGTAATAATATTCGAAAAAATTGAAATTTCGATTATTAATATTTGAGAAACGATATCTGTTAGCTCCACTCGATGATTTCACTACTTACCCTTGTATTGAATTTAAAAAATTTGCTAAACTTTGAAGAAAATGATATCCGAATAATAAAATATAAAAGTTTGATCACTTTAATGATTAATTTGAAACATTGAAATAAATATTTTTGTTTAATAAGTTAGCAATAGAAGACAAAATTAGTTTCTTAATAAATATTGAAAGAAAAATATTTAAAATATCTAATAATATTTAAATAACAATAGTATTTTTAACTTACATTTTATATATATATATATATAATATATATATATATATATATATATATATATATATATTTGAACTTGAATTCAATTGCGACAAGTTGCATCTTACTTGTTCATGATACATCTTGATAGTTATCATTCTTCAGTAATTATTTAATCTTTCTGTATATATAACCAATTAATTAATTAAGTAACAATAAAGTAAATTTTGATAATAATTAAATAGAAATCACTTAAGGAGTTGATCACTCCGAATAAACCAAGAATGGAATATCTTTTTCAATACTGATCTATTAAATTCATGAAATATATAATTCTTAAGATAAATAGCAATAAATGCTTCATTCTATTTGCAATTAATTTATCATTTATAAAAAGAAAATGTAATAAAATGAAACTGAAAATTTAAACGGAAGCATACACTGTAGACTGTGTTAATTATTTACGCAGCACTACTAATTATTAATTTATACTTATATTTTAATACGCAACACTGATAACGAAATGTCTAGGGTAGCCTTACTGCTGTCACGTACAAGTTACTCACAATATGTAACTCACTATGGAAGAATATCGTAACAATACTTTTTAAAATGAATTTAGTGAAAATGAATATGGAAATATAGAAATATAGAAATATAAATAAAACAAAGTTATATTTAATACTTGCAATGATCATAAATCGCAACATTACATAGTTAATAAATTTGACTCTCCACTTCTGATTTGAATAAAAATTTCTTAAAGTATAACAAATTGTTATACTTTAAGAAATTATTGTAAATAAAGATAAAAATTTGTAAACAAAATCGCGACATCTTGTAATTCGCAATAATAATCGCAGAGTGCAATTCCTCTGCAACTCCAATATGTATTTCTATTTTTTCAATCTCAGTCGGTGGAAAAATTTAGACTGCGATTTACACTGAATGCAATTAATAGAGAAAAGAATTATAACATGATGAAAAAGTACTGTGACGAATTATAACATGATGAAAAAATATGTATATAAGTACAGAAAACTACAGAAAAAAATTAATCAACTTTAAATAAGAGAAAAAGAAATTATAGAGAAAAGAAATTATATTCAAGAAATTATAATAATATTGTTTAAGAAATTATCAAAACTCTAAGAACAATCACGATATCTCATAGTACGTTGAAACAAACATAAGCTAATTCAAATCGAAATCAGCATATTTTTCGTAATTCCAACTCAAAATGCGAAATTTATTAAATCATAATTCTACTTGAAATCGATGTCAATAATTTATAATTTAATTATCATTCAGAAATTGAACAAATGAAAGTATAAAATTTCACAATATTCACCAAATTGTTATAACTTACCTTCAACAAGTCTAATACTTTGAATATTTTTTAAGAATCATTTTTATGAACACTTTGAAAATACAACATCCATAATAAAAATTATAATTTCCTTAAAAATGGTATTGTAATATTAAGGTAAAGTATATTTTGATTGAACAAATAGAAATGAATCTTTTAATGTTAATTTAAAAATTCGACATTTTATATCCAATCTAATATTATATAGATAAATTTTTCATCAAAGCACATTTTTGAATATAATATGTGAATATATCCATATTTTAATTCCCATCATTAGTAGTGCTAACTCATTATATTATATTAGTACGGTATAAAATTTACCTAAATCGGTACAACGTGTCACAAAAATATTGTGTAAGACCTAAAACCCTACCATCGACGACGTAATAAACCAAGCATCTTATGGACGCATTACAGTGTCATCAAACTTTCAATACCGAATCGTGAAGCTAGTAACCATAGACGAAGCAACCGAAATCATTCTACTCTGTAACTAGAAAAAAGTCTATCCATGTTTTACGGACTTATCACAACTTTTTTCAGTACATAGTAAATTAAAATTTTAAAATTATTGATACATGGTTTTATGTATAAATTTTTGACTAACACAATTTTCAAACGCTATAAATTATTATTAATATTAATATTATTATTAACATTAAAAATATTAAAATGATTATATTTCATCATTTACGTATTCCTTATATTACATATTCAAATTTACGTTAAATTTTTAACAATTTTATTATAATTGTACCGTGCATTGGTTATGACATATAATATAAATTCCATAATTCATTAGTTAAAAATTACGCTTATTAATTAAAATATTATTCGAAATTTTCCTATAAACTGCCTTACTTAACAATATTACGATAATAATAACAGTTATTTAATTATTTATTTATTTATTTAATATTAATCTTTAATATTTCATGAAGATTTTGTGAAAAAATAGACATACATACGAAATATATCCTTATATATCTCAAAAAATCGACTAAAGAAATATTTTTACAAATTTGGTGCAAAGGGGTGCATTATATAGTGCAAATTATATTTTTTATTTTCGAGTGATGAAATATATTTCAAATGAAATGGAATTTTATATTTTTTTTCATGACAGTTGTTAAGCGAACTCAACGACACACATACGATATCATTTACCGTTGAAACTTATCTAGAATTGCGTTATATATTAGTGCGCAAATGACATTATAAATTAGTTAACTAAATATAAATCTGACAACTATAATATCTATAATAGAACGACACATAATAAACTGAGATCCGGTTTCTTGAAATCGAAATCCGCGCGAAAGATGACAAATAAAAACGTTGTTATGTTGTAAGGATATAATTAGAAACTTATACTTTACAGTACTTTTCATCGCGTTATGTAACTTTTTCTGATTTGTATTTTGTTAACTGGCCGAGTTATAAGACGACTCATAGCGTGACGAATTCTAATAAATTATTTAAAGGGACATAAGTTTCAAATTTCCTGTTCGAATTCTAACAAATTATTTAAAGGGACATAAATTTCAGATTTCCTATTTAAAGCATACCTGCTAAAGTACATTCTAAGAAGATTTTGCTGTTCTATTCTTCAAGAAACGAAAATATAAAAAAAATAATATTTTAAATTTAAAATCAAGAAAGGATTTTTAATAAACAATAATTCTTTTTAATTTCTTTTATTCTTATTTTTAACAAAATTTCTTATGCCTTGAAATATATATATTTATTTATTTTTCATAGAACAGTATAACAAATAAATATATAATACAAATTATTTTATTTTAAAAATTTTTTCTTTTTCAATTCAATCAAAGATTGTTTTTTAAATATTTGAAGACAATTCAACTTTTATTAATTAAAAAATAACTAAATTTTCATCAATTATGCCAAATTTTCCCAAAACAGTATCATGAAACTTGAACGAATTTGAAGGCAGCATGCCTTTCCTTCATCTTAGTTTTCCTATTATTCCATAACGCAGTGATAATGAATGAAAAAATAGAAATAGAAGCATTGACAAGAATGAAATAATAGAATAGCACGTCCATGTCATCAATAATACGTCATGTTGGTTTTAATATTTATTATTATACTTTTGTAACTGTTTTTAGATGCAATATTTATATTTCTATAACTAAGATTTGTTGAAAAGGGAGTGAACATTCAACAAATTATATTTATCAAAAGCGACGATATTATTTGCGTGACTTTATCATTTAGTTTCTTTGTTATCCAATATAACGGATATGACAATTTAGAAAAATTATTCTTTCTTATTATTCTGTTTTATTTAATTCAAATATGAAATAAGCATCTTCTTGAAAATCAAAAATATGGATTAAGTTATTTTTAATAACATTTAAATGATTTTATTTAATTTTATTTAATTTTTATTTAAATAAAAATTATACTTTTAATTATTGTCTATTACTTATTATTTTAATAAATATTTGCCCAAACGATTCGAATGCAAGTAGTCGATACTTCGGGTTGAATCGAATAATTCTGGTTGAGTTCGGGCGGATTCGACAACATACGAAAAATCCTCTAACTCGCTGATTTCGTTGGTTTAACCATTTCATCGAATCGACGAATAGAACAAAAATGTGGCAAACCATGTGAAACTTCTAGGTCTTGGCATCTATGCTTTCGTCAGCAAAAATTGAAATGTGTCTGTATCCCTTTAACTCGCTTTTCTTTTGTCATTACAATAACGAAGGTAAAGTGGATGAAAGTGTAGACTGACTACTCCCTCACAGATTTCAGTGATTTTTGAATGTATTGTGAAAGTATTTTGAACAGTTTCTCCTCTAACCGGTATGTTGGATTTTGTTTATTGAGAAAAAGGTCATTCAAGGTATTGATTTCTAAATAATATTTAGGGATGTTTAAGATATTTAAGGATTATTGAAATCAGTAAAGAAATGGTTAATCTTCAAGTTCACCAGCAATCAGAATGGAGGAAAATACGAATGAACAATGTTTTAAACTCATAAAATCTTAATACTATATATAGATACTATATATAAATATATAATAAGATATATATCATTAAGTCATTCATACTTTGTACCATTTTTATTAACAATTTATAATAATAAATAATAATTTATAATAATAAATGATTTCGATCATTGAAAATACAATTCAGTTAATTCGTCTAAACGAGCAACATCGTACTGTAAAAAATAAAATATGCGTTTGGTATCTTTTAAGAAAATAAATTTGATATCGAAATTTTGAAACGGACGAGTTTTGCATGAAATAGTTTACAACACGTAATGTGCTTCTTTATTGCAAACAATATTTGTAGAAATATTTTATTGACAAGTTCAAACTTTCATAAAATCGAGTTTACGGGATGAAGATAATTCATTCAGGTTGCAAATTTGTAAATAAAAAGACGTCATATCTAATTATGTTGTCATAAAACTATCATATTTCAATCATTTTTTTCTAATACTTTTAAATAGATGTTAGTAGTTAAATATGTATTACGTTTTTCATCCTAATTTTCATCAATCTCTGTTTTAAATCGTTACATTCCTTCATTGATGAAGTTCAATGAATAATTCTCCACCACGTTCAATTCAATGAATAATTCTTAAAACAAATCTGGCAACACTGTTCATATTTTTTTTATTTTCGCGGTGCAAAACTTGCTGAATCGGTACGACAGAATGTGACACGAAAATGGTAACGGGACACAGGGTACCCCGAAATCGTGGCCGAAAAAGTACATCTATTCATATACCTCGTCTATGCTTTCATACAAAAATTGTCAAATACTTTGGTGGTGAAAGCGTAATTATAGATATTTAAATGATGCCAAATTCTGCCAAACAATGGCTTATTCAAATTAATTTATTTTGTATGTTTATTTTACAAACTATAATAAGTTGTGAAAAATTAAATGCTCGCATTTCATTAAAAGTACAAGGAATGGGTTTTCATAGGTTAGATTATAAAAGTGTAATGAAAAAATGTCAATTATTATTGTTTATTATTATGCTATTGTTCAATTTAATTAGACAGGATTGATAGTATTGATAAGTCTAATTAATTGTAATCTTGAATAAAAAAAATTATGTAGCATTAAATGTAGTTAATTATATATAATTAAACTCAATTATATATTAAATTAAAATCAATTTTTATGTTATGTTCAAACATAGAAACGTAAGAATTTTAGTACCAACAATTCTGTTATATAATTATGTTAATTAATGTATCAAAATTAACAAAATATTTTATTCTACAATTAATAAAAAGTTTCATTTACAGAGATTTAATATATCAAGTACATGTCGATCAATTTATAGAAGAATGTTACATAGCTATTTATTTACAACTTCCATCTGCTTTGTATGCTAATATTAATGAATTAACTCATTTAAGGAGAGTTAATATTGTAAGTTAAAAAATGAAATATGATTGAATGGGACATAGATATGAGGTACCTAAAACAAATTGCCTAAGTATCTGTTATTAATAATAGAATCAGAAGTTTCAAATTAAACTTGGTGTTAAGGCACATAATCTAATATTTTTGATAGGTAAGGACTACAGGAAATATCAACATAACTTTGTTAACTTTTTTAAATTATACAATTATGGAATTATATAATTTTTGAAGCATTAATAAATCTATCTTGGCATTTTCTATAAGAAATATTAACTTGTTTATTTCTGAAAACTATTAGTAAATATTTCAATTTTAATTATTATAATATTAATTTTAAATCTATCGTACAAAGAGAAGGAAAGATATTGATACTCTTGTGTTTATGTTGTTTTTTTTTTAATCTTATAGTTTTTAGACATAAATAGATTATAATACTTTTTATAGAAAATGTTAAGATTTACCAATGCTTTAAAAATTATATGATTATATTCTATTTTAAAAATAAAATTGACTTTTATATTTATGTCCTCTATGCTTCCACCCACCAGAAAACTATTATTAGTAGAGTGTGTCCCTTGAGACCAAGTTTGAAGTTTCTCTTTTTATCACCAATAATATATATTCAAGCAACCTTGTTTTAGGTGCTTCACATAAATTATTACTATATATATTTTTTTTCTAAAGCAAAATTATATACATATAGATAGATAGATAGATAGATAAAATTATATTGTTTTACTTTAGAAAAAAATAATATAACAGATATAAGATCTGATTTGAATCGAAATAATTTTAACTGTTTTTGTGAAATAAATATAAATTATTTCTCTACTATTTTAGAGTACAATATGTGTTCATGAAAAGGCTGATATTGAGTTATTTGCAGAAAAAGCACGAATACAAAATGTAATTATTTGTTCACGTTTAACTCATGTAGAATGTGCTTTAAAACTTCCAATACATCAACGTTATCAATATGCCAATGATACTAATAAATATATGAACATTACTTTACCAGACCCAATATTGCTATTAGGCTGTAGAAAAAAAATTGAAGGCTATAGAATTTCTAAACTTGATTTGTGCTCTCCATGTGTAACAATTGTACCTAAATGGAGAGAAATTCCGTATGTCATGGTAAAAAATAAATTTTATTATTAAAATAGTAGAGATATTTTATTTTTATGTAAACAAATATTTTTCATATCCATTTTGCAGGATAAGAAAGATCTATGGACAATACCAGTTGGTGAGACAACTATGTTATATGTAGTAACTTATACTACATTTTTATTAACAATGTTATGTACAATATATCTTATACAAACAATTTGGAAATCTATACCAAAGCAACATCTAAAACATGACTGAAATTTTAAACAAACTTGTTTGTATAATACAATTATCAATCATTATTATATATATATATATATATATATATATATACATACATACTTTCATAATAAATATTAAATATAACATACATAAATATACACAAACATTTATAAATAAAATAGTGGAAATAATGATATGCCCATAAAATCACAGTATTTACAATACATTTTATAAATTACATATTCTTCAGTATCATAGCAGTATCACAACTTTTTTTCTAAATCCATTTTTTCGGTATCTTTTACTTTTTGCATATATCCATTTTCCACTGATGATTCAGTTGCAATTGCACTCATGGAAATATTTTTTTTCTTTACGGGATCATTCCATTGCTGAATTTTAGATGTACCAAACACAATAAAAATAAAATTTCCAACAAAATATATTGCAGATGTTAAAAAGAACATATTTCTCCATTCTTCAGGACTTTCCTAAAAATTTAAGAATAAAAAATTATCAAATTCTTATCATTTGGATTATTTGTTATTAATTATTTTTCACATATTATTACATTTTAATAATTAGAGTTAATTATATTAGTAAACCGTTAATATCAAAAAGTTTTTATATATAGATACTATATAGATAGTAACAATCTATGACAAAAATAAATTTATGTTCCTAGAAATTTTATTGCAAATTCACCTCAAATTGTCAAATTATTATTTAATGATATATATTTAATTAAAAAGAACAAGCTCTTATAGCATCTTATATATCTTATAGAGCCAAAAAAGTGAACAATCTTATAACATTTGAAATTTCATTTTAAAATTTCTTAAATTCTAATCGCGTTAATTGTATTGCATTCAATATATTGCAACTAAAAGTAATGATAGAAAAAGATATACTATAAAATTATTATTATGACAAAAAAATTAAATTTTTATCTTTTATTAAAACTGTATCCAATTCAAAAGTTTGTTCATTCATATTTTACCTAACTTTCAAGACTCTACATTTGTCAATAATAATAATATAACTAATATAATTGCATACAAAAAAATAGATTATTTTAGATAATAATAAATAAAAATAGAATGTATAAGTAAATTATACCGTGTCCTTAATGATAATACTGGCAATTAGTGGAGCTAAAATGCTACAAATATTTGCCACTGTATTTGTAATACCCATCAAAGGACCAGCAAAATTTGGACTAAGATCCATATGGTTAACATTGAGTCCACAATAAATGGCAACATTACTAGCAACAGCAAATATTAAGAGTGCTTTCGCTATTCCCAGTTGTTCTTTATTAACATATCCAAGACCAATTAATGCAGCTGCTGGAATCCATTCACCAATTGTATTGCAAATCTTTCTTGATGCTTGTACAGTTAAGATATTTCGTTTAATAAGGAGATCCGAAATATAGCTAATTGGGAAACTGCAAATCCATGCCGTTAGATATGGTAGTGCACTCCATAGACCATTCTGAAATAAAATATAGAATACAATATGCAATAATTACAAAGTTTATATTTAAATATTTGATTTTTAATTTTGGTTTAAACATTTACGAAAATTAGTTTTTCATTTCTTAACTAAAAAATCCAAAGAAAAGAAGAACACTGCGTTTTGTCTGTTTTTTTTCAACACAATTAGTTAAGCACCATAGCTAATAGATCTTCCTTCCTCCCTCCCCCCCCCTACGTCTTCCAATTTCTAAGATATGCTATTTCAGTTTTAATTTCGATTAAATTATGCAATCACTGGGTTCTTTGAGTATAAAAATGAAATATAATTACAATTTTTAAAAAAGTACATTCTCACGAATTTTATTATATGTATTAATATATTAATAGACAATTTTCTTTAAATATAAGCTAGAAGAGATCTAATAAAAATAAAAAATAATTACGTTAATTTAAGGATAGTAAACAATCGGATAAGCTTCGTACAATATTATATAATATTTGATATACGTATAACATAAAAATTAACACGAATATGTTAAATGATTTGTTTTTACTCACATTTTTTATATCAGTTTTAAAGACTGATCCAATATACGAAGGAATTTTAGTTAAAAGCATCCAGAAACCCCAAGTATGAGCAGATTGAGTAACCAATAATGCCCACATTGGAATACAGGTTAATATTTTAATCCAAGGAGTTGGTAATTTCTAAAAAAATATTATTACTGTGATTTTATTTAGTTTAAATATATGTATAAAATATGATCTATGTTTCTATTTTTCCCTATATAAAATTTTAAAAACAATAATAATGGAATGTAGTATATTTTGCAATTAAAATATTTATATTTTTTCTTTTGTCTCTAGTATGATATATACATACACACACACACATAAAGAGAAATTATTATAAATATATTTAATGAGAAAAATTACCACGCATCAATTTAGTTTCTATATTTAGTATATGTAGATATATATTATATATTCTTACCTCTTCTGTTTCTATTATTCCAAGACTACTTTCAATATATTCTTTTTCATCTTGTGATATACTTGGATGTTCGGCTGGTGATTCTTTACCAACAACATAGAATAAAATACTGGATGCAATAGATATGCAGCCCCAAACATAAAAACAGCTAGGCCATCCAAATTGAGAAGCTGACAATTGACCAGTACTCCATAAACAAAGTACATTTCCAATCCAGCCTCCGGCATAAACAAATGTTGCTAAAAGTTGCATAGAACAAATACATACATATATCAAATATTCTCAAATAGTATCAAATGCGTTTTTCATTTATTTTTTCATATATATAAAATTGTCATCTGTTTAACTTTATCATTTTAAGAAACTGACTGTCTAATTTTTCTAAATTTTCGTTAAAACTATTTATATCAATGCATTATTAATATTATAATCATAATATTATAAACTATTTTCGTAGTAATTATATCAGTACATTATTAATATTATGATCAATTCATTATTCATTATTTGTACTAGTCATATCGTTTCATTATACACGATTATGTACATATGTGTATATATATATATATATATATACATACATATATATATATATATATATAAAATACGTAAATCGTATGTCTAGCTAGCATAATATAATCATAATATGATAATATGACCTATGATAGAGATTTGTCAAAAAAAATTATTAAAAAATTGATCTTGAAATTCAAGATTAATTTCTTTGTGTTTACATTATGTAGTATTAATCACGAGAAATAAAAGTCTCAAAGGAGCCATAAATCCTGAAATTGTTCTGTTCAAAAATTTAATCGCAATGCATGAGTTAATATTTCATTAACTTTCATTCTATACTGACATTATTTAATTTAGTATGCATTGTATTTACAATCAGGGTGAAAGTAAATAGCGTATTATTAATGAAATATAAAATGAAGCTTTTTAAATATCAATACGTAAAAGCCACTTTTGTAAAAATATTTTAAGTAAAAATTATAAAACAAAGTTATAAATCAATCCACTTTGATGGATTGATTTGATTCAAATTGTTGGAATTAAAAAAGTAATATATTAAATGTGTCAATAAATGTCATTTAATAGTTGTACTAATAATTAAAATTTAGACTTCAGTTATTAATACTTACATATTCTTCCTCTTTCTTCCATAGGCACCCATTTTGAGAGTAATGTGTGAAGACACGGTAGAACAGTGCCTTGAAATAAACCGGCGATTAATCTAGTAACACAAACTATTTCCCATCCACAATATTTAGCAACTACAGGAATTAAAAGCGTTAGCAAACCACATGCGAGTTGTGCCAGTGAGAAAAGTTTATGAGCTCCCCAATCTCGTGCTACTATACTGCCTATAATTTGCGTACACACGTATCCCCAGAAGAAAGAACTCTGAATTATATCCTTAATCCTGTCATCCCATGGAAATTCCTTCAATGAAAATGATTAAAACTGTCAAGAATAACTTCAAAATAAAATATTGTTCTACTTTTGATAATTATTATTGCAATATTTTATTAAAATTAATATTATTTATTTAATTAAACATATATGTAAACACGCACTTACACGCACAGACATAACATATATGCAATTATACATATATATGTATAATTAATAATTAAATTTAAGTAGCATTTGTATTTGAATTTTATAGATATTTGTGTATTTTATAATTTTAATGGTCATAGAAAATAATAGATATTATTCTAACAATAAGACATATTAATTGCATCTATTATTCAAATTATACAATGTAGTAGTAGTTAATATCACTGATATTAATTTTCTCTTAATCGAAACAGTGTAAAACTATATGTGATAAATTACAAAATCATTTTGTAAAATGTTAATGTTCTGTAAGTTTTCTGTGGTTAATGGATAAATAATTAATAAGCAGACTAAAAAAAATAAGAAAATGGTCATACTTCGAAATCAGGATTTGCAGACTGAGCATTAGTCATTGCTTCTAACGTCACTGATGTAGTTACTCTAATAGCATAGCAACAGAAAAAACCTAATGCCATCAATATGCCCTGTGTGTGTCTACATCCATACCATGCTGTAAATTAAATAAAATTATAAATATTAAGTGGAATTTTTAATAGCTAGAAATAATTAAAATTAATTATTGATTAAGATAGCAAGAAAGGAATAATATGCATATGCATGTGTAGATAATTTAATGTCAAATAAATTATATATAATAGAAAATTTCAATTATAATGTCAATTTTATTTTGAATTTTAAACTATTATTCTAAATAAATAATATATTTACCATAAAGAGGATTATAAAAAAAAACATTAGTTAAGAAATAATTATTTATGTAACATACTGGAATACGCAGGAAAATTTATTTTTATTTTTCATAAGATTAATTACAACTTTATTATTTCAATATGTAGTTATAACAAAACTTTTATTAAGGAATTCTTTGTAGATCATTTAATTTTATTATAATTATGATAGATAAGACATTCTAAATACTTATCTATTTTTTTATTTTATTTATATGTCCAATGTTCGTTAATATGCATAATGCAATTGCATAATGTTATTAAAATGAAATAAATTATTTATCCTAAATTGATACATTAGAAATTATTTTTATCAATAATATCTAAATTTTCGTTTCCAAGTGATATTCGTTTACATGTATTTTTCATAAGGTCTATTGTCATATGCAGAACTGTACATATTTATATATATATATATATATATATATATATATATATTTTTTTTTTATTTTTATTTTTTTCATTTTACCAAAGTTTTCACTTTGTCTCGTTAAATCAGTAATTCTTAACGATATAGAAGTGTCCTGCGAAAAGTTTACAAGTTTCGTAGAGAAAATACATGTGTGATTTATTACTGGATCGTATGAATCTCTTTTTATCTGTCGATTTACATGATTTTACATTAAATGATATTCTTTAAAAACTAAAATACAAAAAACGAAGAAATGATCATTTTCTACTATTGCCGAAATTGATTTAAAGAAGTTTTACCAAAGAGTTATTTTATAGTTTTCTCAAATATTTTTTATTACTTTTTTGTTTATTATATAATTTTTAATATGAGATATGAACATGCTTATCTTCAAAAAAATGTCAAATTTATGATCTTACAAATTTTAATATTCTACAAATTTTTCTTATAATCAAAAATGTTCCGTAGCTTCAAAAAACTAACTACTTTAAATAAATACCAAATAAACTTTCATAGACTGTTAAAATTCTTTTTTACCTAACATATTTATTTTTTTACCTAACATATTTAAATTATATTTATTTCTTCTTTTTTCCCCCTTCCTCTATCCGAGTAAATTAAATAATTAAAATAATAAATTTCTTTACTGCACTTTCTATTATCTGTGTCATAAGTTTTACCAGTAATTGTTTGATAGTGAGTTATCATATGATTAAACTTTGATAGAATTCTTGAATGATATAATTTATCAATTGGAATAAGATATTGCATTCCAGGATCGTACAATGCAAAGAATGCGGACGAACAATTCGTTTATTTGATATTTCTAGGACATCACGAGAAATCTGACATTGACGAACTGATGGCGTCATGTCTTGGAATTCAAAATGATTCGTCACGTATTTATGCCATGCACATTAAACAAAATACATTATGTTCTTATAAATATCTTTGCTATTAACGAAGATTTAATATCGGCAAGCAGATTTTACGAGGAAAAATATTTCTATACGTATGTTAATATGAACATTAGTATTATTGATTGGATATTAATAAATAATGAATTGATTAATATTAATTATTAATCTTAATTAATATTAATATTAATCCATATACACATAAAAGAATAATAAAAATACTAACATTACAAAATTATTTCAAAAATTATAACAAATAAATATAAGATATTATCAAACATGTTAAACAGTCAAGAATTAACGATCAGTTCTCATTGTATGTTTAACATTTCATAAATATATATACAGTAATTCATAAATATATATACAGTGTTTTATAAATTTACTAAAATAACAAAAAAGTTTGAAGATAAAAATATTTTCACAATTACTGTAACATTAATAAAACATTTCGATTAAACGAATTTATTGACCATTGATAAATATAAAAAATGACTGCACAAGTAAAAAAATAAAAACACGTGAGAAGCACGATTTTAAATGAGGACAAACGTCATCAATCTTCGTATATTCTCTTCGTATATCAATCTTCATGATGATAAATAAAATTTATCTTTTATCAATATCACTAAATCAAAATCAGTTATTGATTTTTGTATTTCGATTTTATCTTCTGGAATGAACAATTCCATTATCAAAATTATTTCTTTCCTAATTTTCTAAATTAATGTTATCAAATTTACACAAACATAAACAAAAGATCGTTAGAAAAATCGTCGGAAATAAGCCGATTATATATTTATTTTTATAATATATTTTTACATTTCTAAATCTGAAATTTATCTATGAAGAAATCATATTTGTTTCCTCAATTACAGTAATTCAAACCGATATCATTATTTGACTTTGTGTTGACGAATTGAAAAGTTAAATTAATACTTAAAATATTTAAAAACTGAAACAAATCGAATTAATATGAAATGTTAAGTGTTTATCAGGTAATAAAATAATATTGCTATATGTAGTGTATATATATATATATATATATATATATATATATATATATATATTGTAATTATTGTATATATAAAACCTATGTATGTAGATAAAATAAGTTTAGCCTCAAAGTTTAGATAAATACCTTCTGGTTTGGATGCCGATATCTGCATCCGTTCCGAGATAGAAATGATAGAAATCCTTTTTGTCGCATAGGACATATTGTTGACAAAGATATTCGAGCGCGCACACTACTTGTCAGATAGGGTCGAGTCAGAGGTAAATCGCAAAAAAGACACTACAATCCATCACTCGGTTGATCGTGGCTTTATAGTCCAACGCCGAAAAGAGTTTCTCCCACTCTTATTTTTCAACTTGCATGTCTGCATGTGTATACATTATAGTATATTATCACTTTCTTCCCTTATCTAATTCAAAAACGAACACACACATTATTCTAAAGTACAATGATACTTTAAAATATTATTACATAAGATTAAGTATACAAATATATCAAACTTATATGTATTATAACTACATTTTACGCATACGTATATGTACACGTATATTTATACATCACGTTATGAAAATAATAAATAAATTGATAATTACCTTTGATAAATTGAATATTACCTTAATTAAATAATATTTTGGATAGAAATCAATACGATGATTTCACATCTTGAATTGATAAATTCAAACCTTTCAACTTCGTTTTATTTCACAACCCAAAGAGAAACTTCTCATTTATTAGCTTATTGAAATTTTATCTTTACTCCTACAATTACTATCCATATCTTATAAATGATTGTTTTTCATGAAAGCTCAGTGATCCATTAATGTAAACATTTTTAAATGATAAATTAAATGCACGATATATATTTATTTATACGCGAATATTCAAATAAACTTTTGTTCTATTGTAGTTACAAATATTTTTACTTTCAGCAGATATTAATTTTTTCACATATTAATTTGAATTTTTTTAACATTTCTGTGAATATTATGTATGAAAGAATATTTGTCATATAAAATAATTTAGCTCACCAATTAAAAAATTGATATTACAATTATTGAAATTATGACAAAATAATTAAAAATAAATAAAAATAATTATAATCATAAAATAAATAAATTAAATATTAAAATGTACTTAAAAAATAGTAACTACTGTAGTATATATATATATATATATAAAATTAAATTTTATAATAAATTGCAAATATTATATAAAAATGCAAATAAGTGCATATAATAGAAAACAAAGGAATTTAATAATGTGAATCGTTACATTAGCTTATCTAATAATTTAACCAATAAAAATTCTTATTTTATCAAAATAAATATGTTTTTTTGTACATATACACGTATGTATTAATAGTATTATATAAATATTTCTTGTAAATTTACCCATATTTCTTTATTTTTATTTTAAATATATTACTAATATGCCATAAGAAAATTATTTACTTAGCTACTCCTTATAAAATATGCAATATTAAATTATTTCATAAATATTTTATATTACTGAAAATTATTATCATATAGCTATCGTTATTGTTCTTAACAACAAAGCAATATTATTGCTAGATTTTTTTCTAATATCAATTTGAAATTTTGAAAAGTATTATCTTTGTTTAAATTCACATAATATAATATAAAGTTTTTTATTTAACAAAAGATACCACTCTCTGTGTGTTGAATGAAGTAAGTAAGATATTAATATTTATTCAATATATAGTAAATATAATATTGATTATTTAACACAAAACAAAAAAAATTAACTTATATTTTACAAAACGATATAATATACTTTATTAATGATTTTACGTTTTCTTTTCATTCGGTCTATTTTAAAGGATGTAGTAATATGACGAAATGAATTTTATCTTACGTTATATTGTCCAATAGCTTATAAAAAAAAAGCTACTGTATACTAATTTTCAATTTTTATATTTCAATCGACAGTTACAAAATAAATTCGAACAATCGATTTTTGCTCTGTTTTTTCTATTTACTTCTGAATTTATAAAATCTGAAAAAATTTTTAGTTACAGATACGGCAAAGTATGTTTAGAAAATTTTATAAATTTTAAAAATAATGAAAAATGAAAATTTCATATTGAACTTTAATGCGGCTACTTTTTTACTTTTGTAGTAATATCAACAATATGTTCTATTATCCTCAATTCTATTCTCAATATCGATCGTTTTTTTTTTAACTACACACCATTTTGCCAAAAAATTAAAAAAAAATTGAATATAGTAATCCAACACAATAAGGTAAAACCCAGAAAAGTTGTTGCCGATTTTTATTGATCATAATATTTATTCTAGGAATTTTTCTGATTAACAACTAATGTGTGTATGATTATAATTTTTTGATATATGGCCATTTATTTTTGTTGACTGATCTATATTTGCGTGATTTTGGCTCAATAGAAATGAGAATAAGAAAAGAGAATTACTTATACATCTCTGAACATTATTATGAATTAATAGAACTATGTAGAAAAAAGAATCCACTTTTAGTAAAACGAATAAAACAGAAAGATTTTATTTCAACAAAATAGCTGAAAAACTTAGTAAAATAAGAAAAGCTCAAAATATATGAAAACATCCACCTAGTTCCATTATACACGATAACAGAAGAAAAATATAAAGATATTAAGGATCTACTACCAGTACATCCCACCAATTTATCAGAAATATTTTAAATCACTCAAGACTCAAAATCCCATTTCTGAAGGATGAGAAGAAAATCAGAAATGATAAAAATTAATTATTTAGAAACATTATAAAATGATTTATAAAATGTGAATTAATAGATTTCATTTAAATTCTTTTTATAATAAAATTTGTTGTTTTTTTATTGTTGTAAGTCAGTTTTAAGACATTCAATTAATTTTGAAAATGGTCTGAGTCATTTCAAGCTTCAAAAATCATATTTCCTTAAGCTTAACACACAAAATTTCACAATCATAATAAATTCTTACAAGACCAAATATTTCCTGAAATATTTTGTTTCATAATATAAAAATATTTTTTAATTTGTTCAAACGCAAACCTTAAATATCTCGAAATGAGAAATACATGACTTAGGCCACTTTCATAATCACCAACTTCATAAAAAAAAATCGGAAAAGCTTTGTTCCAAGCATCCTTGAATTTTTGAACCGACCATTCTCTTAAATCTGGAATAATAAAATTAATGAAGATATGTATATTAGGGAAGAATTATACAAATCACTTTGATTAAATTTATATATGTACATATATGACGTTCCAAAGAAACTACTACATATAATTTAAAATTTGTTTGAGCAATTGACATTTCACATGTATCTATTTAGAATAATATTATAAGTGTGTAGTGCAACACTAACAATAAGACCCATTGTTTATGAAGTACTTTCAGTTGTTTACCTCAGTACTTGTTTCAATGAACTTATTAAATACTTATTAAATACAACATTGTATTACGCTTACGCTTTTATGCAGCGGGTAACATGAAATAGCCGTCTATCAAAACAATCGAAGCTCATTCTCCTCACGATCTTTATTCGTCACGATCTTCATCCAGTGTATGACACGGCATTATCATTTATGAGGCGCACAATACAATTACAAAAGAATGGAAGTATCTTCCTCGTCAATCAATATTTAAATTGAACGCTTCATTGAACACAAATATAAGTAATTGTCATGTTTATATATATATAATACACTACGCTTAATACTTACGATTCTATTACGCACTCCGTTAACAATGGGCCTAATCGAATATTACGCAAATATATTTTTGGATATTTATACGACCGTTAATTCTTTTTCGCTTTGCTCTTGAACATTTGCATTTTCAGGATTATTCCATGATTGAATTTCAGAGCTACCAAAAACAATGAAAATTAAATTTCCTAAAATATAAATTGCAGCGGCAAGATAAAATACTACATTCCATTGATTCACATTTTCCTGGAAAGAAGAATTATATATAATTATTGCTAGTTATATTAAAATGTAATTAATAGTTGTAAAATATATAGTTAATAGTTGATGTAAAAAATATGTAAAATAAACTTTCTTCGATTAAATTACCTCGTATACGATCATGTTACAAACTATTGGAGCTATTATTGCAATTAGGGATGCGATGCAATTTGTAATAGACATCATTGTACCAGCGAAATTTGGACTTAAATCAATATGATTAATTTGAAATCCACATAAAGATCCAGCATTTAAACCTACAGCTATCACGAGAATAGCCGTAGCTGTAGCAGGATCGTGTACCGACATTGTACTAAGAAAAATTAAAGCTACCGCTGGTCCCCAATGTGCTATTGTATTACAAATTTTTCGAATTATTCCTTTTGAAATATCCTTCTTTAAAGCGTAATCAGCTAACCAGCATATTGGAAAACTTAAGATCCACATCACTAAATAAGGAAGCGCTGACACCCAACCGTTCTGAAAAATCGAGATATCTAATACAAAAAAATTGACAAGAATTTAATAACGTCGTAGATTTCGATAACACATCGGTATTTAATGAGAATATTTATCAACAGTATTCTTATCTCGAAATTATCGTCTATCGTACATGTGATTTACTTGAAAATATTTTCGATCTTTATACGTGTATGATTATTAGAAAAGAAAAACTGAAAAATATTTAATACAATTTCAATTTACATTCAAAAAATAATATGCTTAAACATAATGAATTACTTCCAAAGAAAAAAAAATTAAGTAAAAGAAAGTACCATTAATGTCAGTATTTCTGTAATTGTTTATAACAAGTTTACGTGTATTACAACTTATAACATGGCATTTCTCTAACAAGATTATAAAATTGATCGCAAAAAATCAATTGTTATTTGTATAAATATTAGAGGATTGTATAACATAAGAGGATTGGATAGACACAATTTTAATCTAAGTCAGTTCAAAAAAGTTCTGCTATTATATGACATAATATATAATATTTTAATCTTGATATTTCGCGTACAATCATAAAACTGTTTTTTTAAATTTAAAATCAATAGCATTTAATAATCTTTTGAGTAAATATAATCTAAATTCTTAAATAAAATCCTTTAAAAGTTCAGCAGATAAGTTTATTTTTTTAACACTAAAGAACTAAAGTATAAAATCGATGACTAACGTACAAAATTTGTAGCAGAGTAACTAAAGTGCAAGAAATAGGAAAACTTTTATTTACATATTTTACTAAATAATTTTTCACTAAAAATACACGGTTTCTAAAAATATATGAAAATTCTACGGAAAATTATAAATTGGTCATTTTTATCACTTTCGTAGTTCTAGTATTAAGATATAATAGATTGTTACTTACTTCTTTCAAATTAAATTTTAAGATATCGTTCATATAAGTTGGAAGTTCCGTGATAAGAGTCCAATAGCCCCAATTTTGTCCACAATGTACTATTATAAGGGCCCACATTGGTACCGAGGTAAATATAGCTTTCCATGGTGTTCTCATCACCTTTGTTGAATCACAAATAAATGTACAATAATCAATAATAGGTATTAATAATTTATTATGTCAACGTGCTTATTATGTTCGAACAACAAATATTTCGTAAAATACTCTGTTACGAAATTGTGTAAGATTTCATTTAATAATATTATCATTCAATTCAAATATATTGTATTTTATTTGATAAAATAAGTAAAATATGATTTGACAAAATATTGATTAATAAAACTTAAATATCGTGTTGTGATGTTTAAAAGACAAATTTTTTAATCGATATATGTATATCTTTGTATATTTTTAAAGAAAACTTACATAAAACTTATATGTATAACTATCTTTATAAAAACAGTGTTTATTTCACAATGCATCATTTACGTTACTTATCCGTTATTACCGCGTATTAATTTTATCACAGATTTCTTTTTTATTAAAATTTTTTTGCGATATTAAATTTTTATGCATATGTGCGAAACATATCCATAGATTATATGATGGCACATAAATATATTGGCACATTTAAAATGTTTAAGTGAATAAAAATGTAATTTTTAAATAATTTTGCAAATGCGTATTATGTTTTTAATTAAATGAAAATTCTTTTTTCAATTCTAATTCGATAAGTCGAGCTAACAAGGATACAAAGTATAATCATTTTGAAATAAAATATCTGTACAATAAAATATATACAGCGTGAATATATATATATATATATATATATATATATATATATATATATATAATAAACTATACAAATATTATATTATATTAAATACTGTTAGAAATTCGATAAATAGTAACTACGCATGATGCATTGTCACTATATAAAATAAAACAATTCTTATATGATTTGTGCCTAAATTCATGATCCAATTCCACACTAAAAGTATTATTTTTATAGTTCTATAAATAAAATATTTTTTTTAATATATATGAAAGTCAATTGTAAATTTTCTTTTCAATTTTTTTCTACGGATGAAATTAGAAATATTTCCTAAGGAACCTTTTTAGGATTCTAAAGAATTCTTTGAGGAATATGTGTGTGTGTGCGCGCGCGCGCACACACACACTAATTAGTAATAGTACGAAAATCAATTCCTGACGTAATTTAAACTGATTGAAGAGATGAATCGGATGGAAGACCTATGTTTTCAAAAATATCACTTTTTTAATGTTTTTTTCAAGGTCATTAGCATTTTTTTATAGGAAACATGTATTTTTTTCTATTCTATCATGAAAAAATACATTCATATACGTTTATGATATAACCTATAATTTTTGTTAGAAATTTTATAGAATTTTATATTTCAATAGTGCATTTTTAGAAATTCAAATGATTTTTTGTAAAATATATAAGTAAAAGCTTATGCACTCTATCGTACTTTAAAGTTTTTCAATTTTTTTTACTTTAATGGAAATTTTATGCTTTAATCATCGATAGTTCTAATTATTAAAAAAAAAAAACATAAAATAAGATGTGAAGAATATTCTTCTTACCGTTTTGTTATCTGAGTTTTCTTTATCTACAGCTGTTCCTTCTTTATCAATAGTTTTTAAACTATTTTCTATATACCGTCTTTCCTTTTCTGATATCCGTGAGTGTTTAGAAGGACTGTCAGAACCAAAAATAAAAAAACCAATACTCCAAATTATCGATAAAGCACCAAACACATAAAAAATATACGGCCAGCCAACATTCGATGCTGCTAACTCTCCAGAAATTGGAAAACAAATCACGGTTCCAAATTGTGCACCAGCATAAGCAAATGTTCCTATAATAAATAAATGTAATATTATTATATCATATAACTGTAGCTTAAATATGGAATTTTTATTATTTCAACTTCTTGGAATTTTGATTAATTGCAATTAATATTAAAGTATTAATATTAATATTGCAAAGTATTAATATTAAAGTAAACTTATAAAAACTTTTTGTTAGATTAATGAAAAATTCATAGAAAAATTTAAAACAAAATTAAAGGAAACTAAAACTATTTTAAATTATTTTGATTAATAGTTATTTAAACATACAATATGCGATATATTCATTAATTTCCAACATATCGTCAATATAAAATTTGAACAATTCTTATACAAGTGACTGCGAATCACCTATCTCATATGTTTAAATTTACGTATGTCATAAATACTTTTCTATGTTAGATATGTAAATAAATTAAATAAATTAATAGATAGATATTAATTGATATAAATAATTTCACAATTAAAACTAAATTCATGTTTTGAATTCACATTTTCATAGTGTTTGCTCAATGAATGGACACATTTTGTATCTTTAACAGACATTATAATAAAGTTTAGATTTAATTTGATTCTGTTATCAGAATTAATTCAATTAAAAAGATTTTTTGAGTTTTTCAATAAGTAACAGATAATTAACAGATGATATTACAATATGTAATTAAGTATTATAATTTTTTTATATATAATTAAGTATTATAATTTTTTAATTCTTTAAGTGAATACTCATTTGTTTCTAATAATGAGTATCGTCAATAAGAATATATTTTGGAGATATATATGTCTCGCGATATCTGTATAGGTGCATCAAGATTTGTTACCATATTTTGTTGCATTACCGTTATTCAGTCTGCCATAGTAAGAAATGTCATAGTAGAAAATGATAATTAATTCGGTCGTTCTGATAAACATTGGTAAAGTAACCCGCTCTAAAAAAGAGCTTTAACGCGCCCTATTTCTCGAATTTAGACATCTTCGCATATCTTAATTGTCATTTCTTTAACTGAAACGCAATAAACTAACGTTTAAACGAGAATTATATGTATAGATATCAGTAAGGAAATTTAGAAACGGATCCTGCGTCGTCTCCCGTTACTTCTAAATACTTAAGTAAATATGTAACAGTAACAAATATAGACGCACTTTATGAAATACATATTCAAAAATAAAATGATGAAATATAAATACTTTAGGTCTATCTTTTTTGATTTTGTGTCGAATGCTTCAGAAACAGACCTCGAATTCGAGGATTGCTCTTGACAAAAAAGAGACTACTTTGATGTCACTACTTTGAGCACTTGATGTCACTGACTGACAAAATCCAATATTTATGCAGAGTTGGACAAATATTATTTGAAATATACATAGATAAAACATAACAATTTGGAACAATCATTTCTATTAATTTTCATTTTAAAAATAATATAGGAAATATACGTAGATAAAACATAACACTTTGGAATAATGAATCATTTCCATTTATTTTTAAAATAATATAGAAAAAGCAACTTTATGTTAAGATTCAAATAAATCATTTGCAAATAATTTTTTATTTGATTAATTCATTCATTGAAATAAATTAATAAATACTCTCAGCACAAACTGAAGTTTATTCGATAGAGTCAGAAACTATTTGAAAGATTATTATATGTAAAAATAAAATACAAAAGAAATATAATTATATAATTATATTCCTTTCGTATTTTATTTTTACATATAATAATCTTTCTTTGTATTTTCTTATATTTCTTTGTTATTTTACGTATAATAATCTTTCACATATAATTATATGTAAAAATAAGATACAAAAGAAAATAAAAAATTATTATATTTATTGCCAAATAATGAAATAGTTGACTAAAAACTCATTGTTTTGTACTCAAAGTTTTTTATTAATATCTCAGAAAATAATAAAGACCCGCAACTAAAATTTTCGTTTGGTGTCATCTTCCCTCCGCCTCTTTTTTCCCACCTCCTCAAAATGTCATTTCGTTCTGATGGATGGGTTATACCATGCTATATTTAAATAACTTCGAAGAAAATCATTTGTATGTTCAAATAAATTAATATATTTCAAAATAAAATAAAGCCAAATAAGATTTATTATTTATTATTTATTAATTAATTTTCAAATATTTTATTCAAACAATATTCGAGCTTGTATTTATGTGGCCCTACATTTTTGTATAAACGACGCAATTTGTTTCGACGTCTCGTCGGTAATCGTACCGTACGACAAGTATTGCCAGCGACCGAGATTCTCAGGAACTCAAGATACATGAAATCAATCAATATCACATGAAAATCATCTGAACGCGTCAATTGCATTACTTCATATGTTCAGGATTATACGTTTCAAAATTATACGTTGTGACCATCATAATGTGATTGTATAACTTCGATTTGATGAAAATACATATAAGCAACTCTCGCAAAATTTATCTTGACCTTGAATTTTTGAAGGTCAAATTTTTACAAATGATTACATCCTATTCTACTCGTCATGAGGAACAAAAGTTTGAAAGAAATCGTGAATCGCAAATAATCTATTCTTTTGAAAAATGATGTTAAACTTCCAATGTTGAAATGATTTTATTTATAATACCATTCTAATAAATGAAATATATAATTTCTAATAAATGAAATATATAGTATTTATATATAATATAATACACAACGTAACATAGAATTTTTTCATAAGAAGAATTTAGTAATGAATCTTTATATAGTTAATTATTTAAATATAATCAATATATAATATTACTATATATAGTTGTTACTATATATATAATTATATATAATACATAATATTACACAAAATTTAATAATAATATATGGCATAGAAAAGAAAAATTAAAGTGAAATATTATCAATAAAATTATAATTATAATTACTAAATATCTATAAAATAATGAAATTTACCCTAGTTAAAGAAAAATCTAATAGCATATCATAGATAGATAAGAAAATTATGCAATAACTCGAGGAAATTCAGCAAGAAATAATGTAAGGCGACTACGTCCAGAAAAAATTCCAGATTGAAAAGATTTTCAATGGATAGACCAACAATTTAGTAATCAAAAATTCATAATCCACATTTTGGATTACAGATTGAGAAACAGATCGACCTCGCATTCACTGATATAAAGAAAAGCAAGTTATCGCTTGCTCGTACGTTTCCTTTTAGTATGCTTACGTAATAATCTCGACGAGTAGGAATTAATTACACAACAATGTAGCAAATAATTATCAGAAAAGGTCTGCGATCACATTGGCCTTCTCTGCGTAACTCTCGCAAATAATGCCATAATGCGTTCAAGCAACTGTATCTAATTACGTTTTCTGTAAATAATTACGTACGTTTATGTTTGGCAAAACTATTGTCTTAGATGCAAACCATCATAGTTTTTGAATCGTGTATTATTTACAAACGATTAAATCTGGGCTTACAGAAATCCAATCAATGCAATAATTGAGAGATTTAATCAGGAAAGGACAGGAATCATTTGGGATTAGACTATTGGCCTCGTTCATTTGCCAAAAAAAATAATAAGTGCTATAGTATCTATAGTTTTTACAATACCATTTTTAAAAGAAGTTTTTTTTTTTTAAAAGAAAAATATCATAACAGAATCATCATTGCATCTATGTACTTCATGTATGATGGAACTACACCTTACCAGTTCGTGAATATCTGAATTAAACATTAGGAATGCGCTGGATACGACACAGACCTACTCGACGTGATCTAGTTTCTAGATCCTAACATCACTGGATTTCTTATTTTGGGAGCAGTAAAAGATATAGTTTGTAGGTCGATTTTTACATCCGTCAAAGAATTTAAATATCATACTGAATGTGTTTTTGATCATCTACATTAAATATTCAATATTCAATAAAAAAATTATTGTTAATGTGCTTCGATGTGGTCTCTTCTACGATCCATACATTCCCGTATTGTAACTGGAATAAATTTAATTATTCTATATTTAAATAATTATTTCTATATTTAAATAATATTATTTTGTTTCATATGTTACTTAATTTTTCTTTTTTATAAAAAAGTTCTATATTGTATTTTGTTTATTAAATATAATGGTATATAAATTATAAATAAAGTCATTTCAAGATTAATTGAAAATTTAATATCATTTTCTAAGAGACTAGATCATTCGCAAATGAATCTATAATTCCTTTGAGATTTTTGTTTCTCATGACGAATAGAATACGAATAGAATGCAAACATAAAAGGATTTGAATTTGAAATTCAAGATCAAGATCAATTTTGCTTATCATAAATTACTTATATGTTTCTCCACCAAATTAAGATTATAGAACCGCTATAGAATATCCCGTATTTATATGTATTTATTCAATGAATAATGAATATTATGCGTATGTCGCAATACGAACATTTTCACTTCTATATTATACGAAAATTATCTTGTAAGCGTAAAATTATCTTCCATTAGTCTATGTATATATTATCTATCATACGTACCTATATCGCAAGATGCAAATGACCTAAATGATCTTAAGATTTTAATCGAGCTTGAAATTTAAAATTGTTATGTAAACAATGTGTATTTGACGGACATTCTCAAAATATATTTGTATCGTAACAATACGAAGTGTCTCGTGAATAACCGAGAGATGATACTGTATGTAAATATAAGTAGAAAAAAATGAAAATTTTTCATTACATTTTTTTATTTCTTTCGGTTTCGTTTTTGAAAAAAATCAAGTTTGAAAATTTATCAAATATATTTGTAATTTAATACTGGATGCTAGACACGAGGATGTGTAAAAATAAGTAAACAATCTAGAATAAAATTTTTTTGTTTAACGCTTCATTTTCAAGAAAATAGACTTTATATTTTAGACTATATTTTATTAAAAATTTTCTTATAAACCATCTTTGAGGAAAAAAAATTTTTAAAGTATGCTATACTTTTCACTTATTTTTCTATATAAAACAATCTGTCAGTTGTTCGTTTTTGTCTAGTCTGAAAATTAATTTAATTCAAGTATATTTCTGCCCATTTTTGTCCAATGATCTCGAACAAAAAATTATATTCTTTCTTTTCGATTTTTGTTTTGTGATCAGTCACTCGTCCATGAATTACGAGGCAACCTATATAAAGGAGGTTAGTAATTCGAATTCTGAATGTATACAGCCAATTACATATACATTTACTGCACGTGTTAAAATAAAGGTCATAAACAAGGATACACATATATTCAATATTCAAGGATTATTCTTCATCACTTATTCTTTAATTCATAGTTAATATGCGTATTATATAATGGATTAAGAAAATAACAGATCAGAATGCATTCCGTTATTATTTCGTATATTCTTCAAACAACTTTTTAACCAAGTATTTGTCAGTCCACATTTGGATGACATTTCCTTTTTTTTAAACATTCTAGCATTACTTAGCGATACTGAAAAACTAATACGTTTTATATGTTTACTATTTATAGAATTAGTTGAAAAGCTTTGCTTGCTGTCTTTGCTCGAGTCTATTTAATTTACTTTTTTACAATTTATATTCAATAATTAAAACGTATAAACGTATAATATACATATATATTTCAACTATATGTAATTTATATAAATTTTTAAATACATATATACAAGTCAAATTTTAAATGGATCAAATAATATTGCATATCCAATTAATATTACGATTAATAATATTCATTTGTTAAAATGTAATAGTTTAAAGATACTAATAAAGCAGTTCTCACCAAGCCGTGATTGTTCAGACGGTGGTGCCCATTTAGAAAGAAGGGTGTGTATACATGGTAGAAGGCAACTCTGACAGAGTCCCATGCCTACCCTACAAATGCAAACAGCAATATAATCCCCATAATGAGCAACAATCGGTATCAGAATATTTAAAACTCCGCAAAGTAATGCTCCAACACTGAGTAATTTCTGTGCGCTCCATACTGCAGCTATGTAACCACTTGGTATTTGCATGATCGTGTAACCCCAAAAGAAAGAAGTAATAACCATTGACTTTTCTGATTGTTTCCAATCGTAGATCTAAGTACAATAATCAAACATAAAGCAATATTTATAACTATTACTAAATAGTATAAAATAAAATTTTGTTGTAGTTGTTACTACAATAAAATTAACGCTATAATATATACACATAATTTCACACACATGATTTTGTGTGTGTGTGTGTGTGTGTGTGTGTGTGTGCGAGCGTGGATGCGTGTTAATATCGTGTGTGAAAAGATACAAACTAAATATAGTTTTTCGGAAAACTAACCGAATAATTTTTTCAATTACAGTTGCTTCATAAGAAAAATGAAGTTAATATCATATATTTCGAGCAGTCGAAGCAATTGCGAATTAAAATTCAAAATAAAATTAGAGTTATGTATGCGCGCGCACATCTGCATTTCATTTTGTGTTGCCCTGATAATATTTACTATCTAGTTTTCTTAGATCTTTTCTATTATCTTTTCCAATATTTTCCAATATTTTTCAATAAATCTTATTTAATCTGCATTCAATCTAGTATCGTTAGTTATTGTACATAACAGTATCTTATCTATGACCTATATTACATATTTTATTATTTTCTGAAACTTTATTCAATATTACTTAAACTATCGTTTACATCCAAAATCATACAGTACTAATTTTTATATTTTTAATTCTAAATAAAAGAAAAGATCTTTTTCAAGAAAATACTTTATAATGGATCGAATGATTCATTCTGTACTATATATGTATGTAAGTACCTCTAATACATTCACAATGTTATATAATGTATGAACGAACAGAAATTCTAAGGCCACTGTAATTATCTTGATATTTTTTATAATACCAAAAATATTGTAAAATATTGTAAAAGTCCATAATGTCTTTAAGTAAATTAATTAAAACATTAATATTTTAAATGTTTAAAATTAACATTTATATATGCACTATATTATTATATATTGCATATAGAAGAAAATCGATAATATTAATCAAATCGATACTATTTACAAAACTGTTTTCTTTACCCCTGCTACTTTTTTCAACGTAACTTCAATCAATTTTGATTACATAAAAGTCATAAAAGTTTTGACGTTATAGAAAACGTAAATAAGGATATATAATAATATCGTTTTGTCATTGAAAAATATGAGATTTTTAAATATCATAATTTAGGATTAATTATCTACATATATTGCATAAATTTAAATAGAATCCAAGCATTTATTTGAATTATGTAACTTATGAAAAAACGTCCTTGAATCTTATAAACCTTTCACTCTCTATAAATTCAATTTATTCGTAAAAATACCAATTGCTTTAAAGGAATTATTTAATATTCGATCATTCAACAGAATTACTACACAAAACAGAATACTTTCAATCATAATTCTAAAAGTATCCATTGGAGATACTAAATTTCTGCAGAAAAATATTTTCCTTTATTGCATTATTGACATATTTTACATTAATACTATTTACTGTTAAAAAAAGACTAAAAGAACATAGATTTATATTAGAAAACAAGATAATAAATTAGATAATAATTTTAGTTTTAGGTAATTAGTTTGTAACTCATATCTCAAATTTCTAACTTAAAAAAATCTCACTTAATGTAACGCAAATTCTGTATCCATGTATGTACAATTTACCTCGAATTGATGATCACTGGTCTGATTTTTCTCTGTCATTGCAACGATAGCTTCCGACATGCTCACACGAAGGCAATATCCATTTACCATTCCGAAGAAGTACAGAAGAACTTGCAGGTGTCTGACACCAAGACCATCTGCAAAAATTTAATATTGTATGTTCATCTATTCTTTTATCGCTATGATTTATGGTTATAGTTCATGTAAGGGAGAATCGTTTCTCGGGCTTAGAAAGGAACATTTATTAACTATAAATTGTTAATTAACTATAAATAAAAAAATTATATGTATATATATATATATATGTTTGTATTATACATATAATTTTTTATTTATAATAATTTTTAATGTCTCATTTGTTACTTCAGACTGAAAAAGTAATCAGAGTTTGATGTTCGACTTTCTAAACCGGTGAATGTTGTGATTGCAATACAGACAATCTAAAATCTATTATTTTAACAGTTTACTATAGTTATAGTTATCTATATTATTCTAGTGTTAATAAAAACCAAACCTTTAATGAAAATAAATATATGGTTTCTTAAAACTTAAATTAAACAACTATCAATACTTTTGACTAACGAATTTAAAAACTCCCCATTCATTCTTCTCATTGTCAAAAACAAACCAATTTCTCGTTCTAATGTTTTCTCATGTATCATACTATTTAAAGAATTCGAACTAAATAAACATAGAGTAAATACATTTCAGCGTGTCATTTCTTCAGGAATATTAAATCTAATTAACTCACAAATTTTATAATGTTATTTTATCAAATGATATAATTCACTTCAATTTGAAAAATAGTTGACATTTTTTTTCTATTTGTTGACATCTTTTTCTTTTCTTTTTTTCTAATAATTATTCAGTATTTGAATTTGTAAGTACTTCAATGTATACAAATACATATACATACAAATGCACATGCATCGAGTATTTAAAATTTTTTGAATAAAAAAGAAGAAATTTATAAAAATCTATTTTCATAATAACAAGTATAAAACGTTTTTATTATATCAGTTATTCTGCAAAAAATAAGATAAAATCTTTAAATACTAGTAAGTAGTATCAATATTTCTAATCGCATAAATACTTTTATTAAAACTGACTTATATATTATTTTATGTGATAATTTAATAATATTAATATTAAATTATAATAATATTTTGCATCATAAAAGTTTATTTAAATAATTTCCATATTGAATATTTCAGATAATCAAAAACATTTGTCATTTCATTGACAATGGAAACAGTAACAAATACTTTTAAATAAGGATTATATCCAAAAATAAATTTTGAAAGATTTTACTCAATATATATGATGTCCCATGCCTCGTGAATAATTATTCGAAAAATTATTTTGGATGCAAGAATAAGTCAAAGGAAATAAAATTTTTTCGTCTGACGCTTTTTTGAGGAAATACGACTTTAAATATTTCTTAAGTATATTTGAGTTAAATCAATTTTTGAACTCGAAAAAAAATAAATAATCAGAAAAAAATGAATGAAAAAATGAATGTAAGAAAATGAATGTAGAATACAATTTTTCATAAAACGTCTCATTTTCGAGAAAATTCAATTAAAAAATTTATTAAGTACACGTATACCAACGCAATTTATTCAGTCTATTTTTTTTGACAATGCTTCAAGTGAAAAAAAATTTATTCTACATTTTTTATTTATTTTTGACTTTTCCATATCATAGTGTCAATTGTTTATTCATGCTCAGAATAGAATTAGCCAAATTTAAATATAGTTGACAAATCCTCAAATTCGATGTTCTCAAAAACGAAGACTGTAATGAAAAGATTTATTCTTTTTTTTTTCAATTAATTTTTATATATAGAATCACTTTTCAATTGTCCATAACTCGCAGAACACTCTGTATATATAATATATAATATATAATGATATAATTATTTGTGTACACTTTTGAAAAACTATGTTAAACTATAATATAATTATTTGTGTATACTTTTAGAAAACTATGTAAAACTAATATGAAAATATTAATATTTAACAAAAAAATAAATGATAAAATTTTATTGTATAGATTAATCCAATCTGATTTGAGTACTACACACTTAGACGATCAATTGCGCAAAACAAAATCAGTAAAAAAAATTGATATATTACTTGTATATGTAATTGCATAAAAGTTCACAGACCAGAGATAAAACGCTTATTTAACATTTTGAATATATAGATAATTTATTATATACTGAAAACTTCGTTAATGAAAATTCATGTTACGTTTTTACAATAGCATACATTATACATTATATTTTTACATCATTATACATTATATTACGTAGATGTATAATAATCTTTAGTTTTCTCTAACATTATTGACGTTTCATAAATGATTCAGCAAACGATAGAAATTTTCCTTTAGTTATATTTACTGGTAATAACTACCGTCTAAAAACGATAATCGTCTAAAAACGATAACCGTCTAAAAACGATAACTAAAATACAAGTAAAATATAAACTTAAATTTTTAAAAAATGTTTACTGATAATTTATTATCATGTACATAAAAGATATAGAAAAAATATTTATGATAAAATTTATAGACTAACATGGTTCTAATTATGGACTAACATTCATTTAATTAATAATTAATTTTAAGATGTATGGAATATTTTAATTTTATTATTATCTCTGCTTTTATCGCTAAACATATTTATTCTATTGCGAAATACTATTCTACTCGGAATTACAAACTATCGATATTAAATTACTAAATATAATAAAATATTAAATATCGATTATAAATCAAGAATTTTAATAATTATTTTAATTATATCCTTCAAGTAAATTTGCTAAAATATCATTTAAATTAAATATTTTAAAAATACAATTCCCAATTGTTGAAACATTTAAATCAATCTTAACTTATAAAATATATTATTTACCAAAAATTTTTGATGATCCCTTTTCTTCATGTTGTGTAGGAGGTTCTTCGTTCTTCATAGTTGTAATTTCCAATACCAAACACTGACTGTTCAAATTCTAATCTCTACTTGATGATACTTATATCATACATGTCTACTCCCCGCCCCACAACCTCTCCTTTTCCTTATAAATCTACCCCACTTCTTTACAATTTCAAATGTTTGGATGGCCGGTTTGAAAAAACGCTGAATGTATTTCAATATTTCAACATAAAAGTAACTGTTAAACTATTTTATTATACTTAACAAGTGATAACGAAATAAAATATAGAATTTATGTCCAATATTCATCAAATTTTTAAAAAAGAATGCTATTATTTAAAATACTAATGCATGATAGACAAGATAAATATAATAAAAAATCAAAATGTTTTTTCAAAAACAAATAAAATAAATGATAATATATAAGTCGATTCTTTCATTTTAATGAACTAATAAATAGTGAACTCATGTTTTGAACTATTATATAAATTATTGAAATATTTATTATATTATTATACTTATTATACTTATACTTTTATTGTATAAATAACCAACATTGGTATTTACAGTGTTGGAAATATTTAAAATATTTCCATTTACTTTTTAGCTATTCCTTCAACATTTCAGTTTCTATATTACACTAATATTATACATAACTAATGTATAATACCAATGACTGATATATATAAAATAATATTTTTATAATATTTAATTGGAAATTATTTATAATGTCACATAATTATTGCTTATTTAAAAAATCAAAGTTTTTTATAAAAATTTATTTTTACCTACACGTAAAATTATATTTTAGTCAGATTTGTATTTTGTATATAAAATATATTTTTTATATACATTGAATATTCATAGAAATTTTATAATTTATATTTTACGTTTTTTTTTAAAGGTTTATCATAAATATTGTCATCATTTATATTTTGAATATTAACAGAAATACACATTTTATATTTTGCGTTTTTTTTTTAAAGGTTTATCACAAATATTGCTATTATTTGTGTTTGTATGGTCATTTTCAATAGGTGTCTTTCTTGGTGTTGGGCATAATTCTAATTCAGGCAATCTGAAAAGAACAAGAATGTATAACATAAAATAAAGATTACAGTACATTACTTCATATGACTTTTTTATATATTATTTAATATATTATTTAATGTTATTCATATATTTTACTCATTTTATTAATGTGTAATAATGAATAAGAAAATGAATAAGAAACTAATTTGTTTAAAAACATCAAATTCTTAAACTTTGATTAATCTCGCGTTTTGTATTAAATTATATTGTATTAAATTCATTTTTATTTTAACAACTCCTTTTTATTTTATTTATAATATATTATTGAAAATTATAATCTGATTTGTTATATTTCTTAATTCTTTTAGAATTTTAAATAAAACTATTGAATATAATATAATCAAACCAACATTAATACGAAATATATAAACTTTAAGAAGTATATTTTACTTACTCAAATGCGTTTTCATTCGATTCTTGAACTTTTTCCGTCGATTGTGCAGTACTCATATTTTGTACTTTATAATTTTCTTTATGCTGACTTTGCATGGCAAATTTTTGTGTTTGTGTAGAATATAAAGTTTTAGAAGATATTTGTGTTGGTGGGGCAATTCCATTTTTTTCATAATATTTTTTCAAATCAATTGTAACACTCTTCGTACAGTTGTATGTTTTGTATATTCCAACCAAACAATCCGCAAGTTCAAACATGTTTGATCTTAATGATATAATTATAAATTGTGCATTTTTTGTCCTTTCTTTAATATAATTTCCAACAATTGAAACATTTTTAAAATCTAAAGCAGCGTCTATCTCATCCATAAAATATAAAGGTGTTGGTTTATAATGGTGTAATGCGAATACAAGAGCCAAAGAACTTAAAGTCTTTTCACCACCACTAAGATTGCAAATATTTTTCCAAGATTTCTTAGGAGGCCTTACACTAAAAGCAATTCCTTCACTAAAGGGATCTAAAGAATCAACCAATTCTAACTCAGCATCACCTCCTAATGTAATCATTTGATACATTTCTTTCAATTTATCAGTAATAATAGTAAAACCTGTAAGAAATTCTTGAATTCTTCGACGTCTTACTACTTCATAAATATCTCGTATTTTATTGCGTTCAATTGTTATTTTTTCCAAATCAGCAGCACGTTGTAAATACAATGCATCTTTTTCTTTGTATTCCGCAATAAGTTGCATATTTGGAATTTCTGTAGGTAACTTTTTCTTAACTTTCTGCAAATTTCCTATAAGAACTTTTTCTTCTAGTTCATTAAGTTCTTTTTCTGTTAATTCTTTTAACTCCTCTGTATTTTCACCTGGTATTATTTGAAGTTTTATATCAGTTATTCTTTTTGTAAAATCTAGAACTTTTTGTTTGAACTCTTTAAGTATATTTCCATGCTCCTTTAGTTTCTGATCAAGATCTATTTTAATTGCTTGCATTTTGTTCTCCCTAACTTGTAAAGCATCTAATTCTTCTTTAAAAGATGACAAACTTTCATCTCTTTTTAAAAGAATTTCTGTAAGTTCATCAAGTTTCTTTACATATTCTTTTCCTTGTTCTTCTAACTCTTGTTTTTCTTTCTGAATCTTATAAATTCTTTGTTCACAAGTATGTGCATTATTTTCCAAATTCTCCATTCGTTGTTCGATTTTCTTCACATTTCTCTCGGCTGTTTTAATAGCAACTTGCAATTTACATATTTCAGCTTTAATATTATCAATTGTTTTAGATAAGTCAGCTACCTTCTTTTGTTGATTTTTCACAGAATTCCCTGACAATGTATCTATTTCTTTATTAATATCAGTCACCTGATTTTCAATAGTTCTTGAATTTTCTTGCATGTTTTCTAAAGTTTTCTTAGCAGCATTCATTACTTTCTCTAACTTTTGTACTTTTTGCGGATTCGATACTAGCTCTACAGTTGTTTTCTCTTGAACCTTAATTTGTGCTAATAATGATAGCTTTTGTTCGTTTAATGTTTTCACTTCTATGAACAACTTTTCTTTAGTAACTTTCATATTCTTTAAACTTGTATTTAAAATATGAATCTGATTTTCCAAAAATTGAGATCTATCTTTAAACTGATTACATTCTTTGCAAATTATATCCAAATTTGACTCTAATGATTTAATATCTGCTAAAGATACTTCATTTTTCACAACTCTTTGTCCCATTCTTCCTCTCAATGTACTTCTTCCACCTCCACTCATTGTTCCTGATAATTCAATTAACTCGCCTTTCAATGTAACTACTCTGAAACGTTTACAACCATATGCAATGTGCGTTGCTTGATCTAAATTATTTGCCACTAATGTATCTTGCAATGCATAATAAAATGCTGGTAATACTCTTTCATCTTCAACTTGTATAAGCTCAAATAATCTTGGAACATTCTCAGGAGTTTGTATTTTTTGTTTACATTTTGATAGTAAATGCTGTTGCTTTTCTAATGGTATAAATGTTGCACGTCCAATATCGTTTTCTCGAAGAAATGTTATACAAGTCTGTGCAGTTGTTACAGTATCGACTACAATGTTATCTAAAGGAGCACAGGCTGTTGAAACTGCAATGTCATATTTGCTATCTATAGCACCAAGATCACCCTATATGTAAATAAATACATCTCAATATTTTTATCATACATATATATTACAAAATACTTTTATTAAAAAGATAATTATAATTTTAATGCATGTTATAAATAATTATAAATTATAAATAATTATAAACATTATATATAACCATTATAACAGCAAATATACAGTGTCCCATTTTCCTGCGCAATTATCTCCATAACTATTTATTGTTTGAAAACAGACCTGTTTTGTTTCGATGAGGATATCTTATGATGACCATTAGATTTGCTAAGTATTTCTGAGATCTCAAGGTCAACTCTGTTTTTTTAACAAAATAGAATCATATGTTTTTTATGGATTAATGAATAAAACTCGATATTATCTACAAAGTATTAATCTATTATTTTCGTTTTTCATATTTCATACGATAAATTTTATAAAATTAAAATTAAAGTATCTCCTAAATTAATAATTTTTCAATAATTTTTAAATAATTTTACATAAATATTTTTTTTTGTAGAGAATGTTGCGCTTTATCGATTAATGCATAAAAATATATATAGTTTTATTTTAAAACACGAAGATGATTTTAAAATCTCGGACATCACTTAGACAAATCTAGTAATTATCGTAAGATGCCTCTCTCGAAACATAGTAAGTTTTATTTGAAACATTTTTTACAACAAATACTTTTGGAAGTAATTGCGTTTCAAATTAAAATGCGACTTGTATGTATCATTGTAAGATAGAAAAATCCTTCATTACTCACTAATATGGAATAATACTAATTCTTTGAATTTCATTAAGTTTTGATTTGCATTGTAGTGTATGTAATATGGAAAAATTATTATCAAAAAGTCATTAACTAATTAATAATTTTTTTTAACTTTTTTAATGCAAACATAAAATACCAAATATGATATTAGGATATCTTGTTCAGATTAAATGTCTAAATTATTTCCATTGTTATCAAATATAAAAGAAACTAACTAAAATGTATTTAAGTTCCTCTGAAATCACCTTGAAGATTATTATAAGATTATAGATATTGATGACGTGTAATATTGATATATTAATCATAATAGTAATTGAGAAAAATTCAAAGATATGATTTTGAAATGACCTTAAACAATCAATATTTAACGATATTAAACGATCATTATTAATTTACATACCAATCTTCCAAAAATACCGACAATTCGACCTTCTCTTTTTTCTTTCATCAAACTATCTATAATTATATTCTTTGACTTATTTGCTTGCATAGCAAATTTTTGTTCTTCAATTGAAATTCTCATTCTTTTCAACTTTGAAGTCATTTCAGTTTCCTTTGTTTTCACCTGTTTTGATTCTTGTTGTATCTTTATTAACTCGTTTTCACTATAGGGGATTTTGTTTTCTAAACTGTGCAGTTGTTCATTTCGTGCCATTAAATTATCTGTTGTTATTTTTAATGAATGTTTTAATTTTTCTAGTTTTTCTTTTTCAGTTGATTCTATGGAAATATATAGTTCCAATTCAGACTGAGCAATATTGAATGCTGCTTGTGCTTGATCAACATCCTTTCTTAAAGATATTAATTTTTTTTCAAGCTCGGAGCGTTCATTTAATAGTGGCTTAGTTTTCTTACTTAATTCAACCATTAACTTTTCTAATGCTGCTTCTTCTTCTGTCTTATTTTTTGAATGTTTTTCAACAAATTCCTCACATTCTTTGATATCTTTTGTATTTTTTTCTGAGACTTTATGTAATTCTTCTAATTTAGATTTTTCCTATAGAAAACAATTAATCATTTATTAAAATTAACAAAAGTAATAGGTGCTAATTCTTTTTACAGAATAATAAGAATAATAAAATAAATTTTACTGTTTTTAAAGATGTAATGTTAGCTTTTCGTCTTTTATTTGTTTCCACTAATTCTGCATGAAGTGATTCGTCATATTTTCGGATTTTATCAAATTCTGCCACAATTTCATCCTTTTTTTTCTGTACATTGTCCCGTGCTATATTTTCCTCTTTGATCACTTTATTTTTTTGTTCTTTTTCACCGTGAACTTCTTTCATTTTGTTTTTAAGCTCTGACAAATCTTTATCCAATTCATTTAGTTTATTCTCTTGTTGTGTAATTTCTTTAGACATTTCGTATCTAATAAAAAAATTTGTTTTAAAACTTCTTTCATTTTGTTTTAAAACTTAAACATAGTACACTTTCTAAAATAGATTACCTTTGACAACAATATAGTTGATGCTGTAATTTCGCAATTGTATTTTCCAATTGCAAGTATTGAATAGCTTTTTGCATTGGTTCTTCCAGAGTTGCTTTTTCTTTCTCAACAATCTTAAGACGGTTTAACTTTTCCACCCTATGTTCTGATAAAAATTCTATTTTGTTTGATAATTTTATTAATGGTTCTTTATAACGGACTGTTCCAATTATATCTTCCAAAAACTCAAGCATACCAGTATCATTTTCATTTTGAGCCTTAGGCTTCATCATTGCTATTTGTTCAACTTCTCCCTATTAACATTACATAATATAATATAATATAATAAAAAAGTAACATGAAGTAATATAAAATTATGTATTATAAAGTAATATTAATAAATAATAAAGTGTATACTTGTAAAATTAGAAAACGATTATGATCCAAATCTACACCATAAGATCTCAAAAGTTTTGCAATCTCTTTGAACTGTACTTTTTTCTTGTTTAATTCATAATAAGATGAATTATCTTTAAATGCTGTTCGAGATATAAAAAATTCACTATGTGGCACAACATCATAATTTGCGTCCAACTAAAATAATATTAATTTATAAAACTAGAAAAGAATAATTCATTTATAAAAATAAATTTGTTTTAGAAAGTATATAACTTACTTTATCAATTATTTGTTGGAAATATATAGATACTTTACAGCTATTAACATTCTGATATTCATTAGAATTATGTATTAAAACTGAAATTTTTTTTGATCGAATCTTAGATGCTCTATACCCAAATACAAATAACATTGAATCTATAACATTACTTTTACCACTACCATTTGGCCCAACAATTGCTGAAAAACACTAAAAATAAAAAAGTCAATGCTCTACACAACAATGCTCTAGTTTTTAATACGTTCAGTTCTTTTAATAATTCTTGTTGAATTTTTATAATTACACTATAATATTTACCTCGTGAAATGGGCCAATAACTTGCGTACCTCCATAACTTTTGAAATTTTCATTAACAATCTTAGTAATCATTAATCTATTATTATTAACATCAATTTCATTAATTTTTTTAAGAGGTGGTGGTATATATATATCATCATCTACCCTTATCCCACCTTCCTCGTCTTCGCGTAAAACATATTCTTCATTAACAGCTTCGAGAGAATCATCTCTAATTTGATTTCCTTCAGCCATTCTACTTATAAATATACGATATATTTTTCATTCATAACACATAATCTGCATTAAAAAGCATAAACTTATATTGTAAAATTATTATTTAGAGGTTAGAAATTTATTAATATTCAGAAAATAAAAATATGTTATTAATTAATCATATATTTTCCATAAATTATTAATCTCGTTCAAACAGATTAAATAGCTTATTATACAAAAGAACAGAACCAAAAATAATTGATTATCTATATGTTGTGTATCTTGTAACTTACCTCTAATATTATTATAGAAATCACAAATGCATTGCTCAAATAAAATTTTAGTTTATATTAAGATACATTTCATTATGATCTTATTTTCAAATTCATTATCAATATTATTATTATTTATTTACTATTGTAATATTATTATATATATTCTATTTAAAAGTAATGTAATCAAAGCACGCTGTATTAAATTCAAATTTAAATAGTAACGTACACAATACATACGAATGTATATATATCTTATGGTGCGTTTAGATCAAGCGAACAAATGCCCGTTCGTAACGGCTTCAAACAAATTCGTGCTTATTTACAATACTAAATAGTAGACTCATTTAATGTAATAAACGAGTAATTAAATAGACCAACATTTTGTGTTTCTATAACAACATTTTTATTTAAACATTTTTCTTCTTTTCATTCTATTTCATATTTTCTTTTGCGTACAACGTACGGATACTACCGAAATAACTAAAAATTTATATATTATTTCATTTTAAAAAATTAGGAATGACACTTCTTTCATTCCTACAAAACACTTGTGCAACTACTTATATTCTACAATATTATCCGCATTATTTTTAACTAGCGTGTTAAAATTTCAAATTAATATTTACAATGTTTTTCAGAACTTATAACATCTTATGTGTTCGCAGTTTACAGTTCCTAACCTAATATATACATAGTTCCATACACCTGTCGCTAATAGCCTCAGGAGTTTATATATTAAACTCAAAAAAATAATTATCACTTTCATATTGTTTTGTTGTATAAGTAAATTAAAATAACATATATATCATTTTAATATAACACATAATATTTACAATCCTTTTTTTTTTTACGATTATTTACAATTAGTCAAGTACTTTTAAAAAATTATAAAAAGAAATTTTTCTAATATTTTATTTTTATTGTGCGTGCATGTGTTGTATGTGGTGTGTATAACATATTTTTAATTCGTTATAATGTACTAGAGAAATTATAATAAAAAAACCTTTATATACATCAGACTCCGTGGCGCAACGGTAGCGCGTCTGACTCCAGATCAGAAGGTTGCGTGTTCAAATCACGTCGGGGTCAAATAAGGTCTCTATTATTTTTAAATTTTTTTATAAAAAATTAATTTTCTCAAACGTACAAAAAGTCGTATATGTTTTTTTATATTAAAAATGTGACAAAATAATCAGCTGATTACATTTGCAAACCTAATTCTAACTTTTTTCTGTTTGTTTACGTTCAATGTTGTAAATGTATATAGCTATTAATATGTGGAATATGTTATTAATACATATCACAAAATAAGCTTGAATCAATAATTAGTGATAATGTATTAATATCGGTTTTTTATATTTCCAAACATATGTTTATAGATTCGTACATATATAATATAATATAATATAATATAATATAATATATTATAATATAATAACTTTAATTATTTTAATTATAATTAGAACGTGAGCAAAACTAAGTAAATACTAAATATTTAGCGCATAATAAATTTTGTCAAAATCAAAAGAAATGGGCAAAGAAAATGATTCTGACAATACAAAAAAAAGAAGAAAATCAGTTGGTGGAAATTCTGGAATGTCTTTGAAAGATGGAGATACATACAAGGTAAGAATAGTTTCAATTTCAAGAATATAAACAATTTCTCTGAATTTTTAAATATTTATATATGAATTTTAAAGTATCTATTGTATCTGTACATTTAGGTTATAATTAATTATGAAGAAAAGGAAGCTATGGAACATTTACCAGAAAATGATTCTGAAAGTTTTCTATCTACATGTGATAATATACGTAAAGCTATGAATAAAATTGCTAAATTAAAATCCAGTGGAGATGCAAATGTTTGTATATCAATTAAGCATAAATTAAATATATTTATATAAATCATAAATACAATATATCATTTGATAAGCTTAAATTTTATATTTTTAGGCTAAAGATGAAATACATGAACTTCAAATTCAAACATCATTAGCATTTATCGAACTCAAAAAATTAAATAGAATGGAAAAATTTCGCACAAAATTTGCAAGAGATTCTCTTATATCTTCAAAAAGTAGTGTTGATAGTAAACATTTACATTTACAAAATCTGTTGTATGAGGTCATGCATTTAAAGAAAGAAGTTGTTAAATGTCTTCAGTTCAAGTAATTGTTGTTTATTTAAAATTCTTAGTATATCTATTTAATTAACATTATTTAATTTATTTAACATATAATTTAATGTTTAGGTCTAAAGATGAATTGATACAACTTGTATCAGAAGAAGAGTTTTACAAAGAAGCACCTCAAAATATTTCTAGACCGGTATGAAATAAAAAGTGGAAATTATTTCTATTTACAATATTATATAAATTAATGTTTTTAGGAAATAACAAAGCATAATCCTCATCAATTAAGATTGGCACGTCTAGAATGGGAATTAACACAAAGAAAACAATTAGCTGCTTTGTGTGATGAATTGACAGAAAACAAAAAGGCAGTAGCATTAAGCATTGAATCAAAACAAACTAGACTTGATAATCTTGCACCACAACTTCATTCAATATTAGAAGTATTGTTGATATATTTTTAAAGTATTATTTATTATTTATTATTAATGTTAAAAATACTATTAATCTTTTTAGGCAAGCAAGCCATTACAAGAGAGTCTTGGTTTGTTGTTAGATAAAGTTAGACAAGAACATCATAAAGCAGCATTGCTTGCATCACCTCTATATGTTCTTTATGCAAAGGCATCTGCATATAGAGATGCATATGGTACTATCTTTTTATTATCCAAGTGTTTTGTATTTTATTGATTTATTTTTATGTTGATTTTCTTTCAGACAATTCTATAATAGTAAAAGTGGAAGGTGATGAAGAAGAAGCAAAACGTGCAAATAATCAAGATGGATTACAAGAATCTGATTCAGATGCTGAAACTGTTTCTGAAAATGTCATAGAAGAAACTCCTGTGCACAAGAAGAGACATCATAGATTATCTAGAGAAGCTAGGCAAGAAGAGAAAAAAACAAAATTATTACAAAGACATCCTTTAAACGTGAAAATAATTATTAAATTGAAAAGTTAGCTTGAAGATTTGTACATAATTATAATTTGAAATTGAACATTTTAAAACATTAATCTTTTCCAGATGAAACAAAACTGACATTGCAATTTTATTATATGATGTCTTTGAAAATTGTAACTGTGGAATCAAAATTAAAAACTGATGGTATTATGGATATTAGTACAGGGTACATTACATTTCTTATATTGCTGTGTATAATTGTTGTTGTAAATTATTGCTGTTTTTCTATTATAATTATTTCCAAATTATTCTTTATTTTTTTAATAGAGATATGCTTATATCAGAATCTATTTTACGCGAGTTATATCCACGAGATTTAGGATTAGAGAGTCCAAATCCTGCTAATTATTACCAATTAAATCGGTATAATTTGGGCCAATTTTCATCACTTGGATTAGGAATCCCATATAAATGGGTACAAAGGATGGCTGGATTACACTTCATTTCTCCGGATGCTAGAGAACAAAGAGTATAAAAATTTTAATATAATTATATTGTTACAATAATACATCATTTAGTAAAAATTATTTTCAAATAATCTGTATATTTATATTTTTTCAGTTTACGAATGGTGAAATAACCCAAGATAGCGTTGAATGTGTATTAAGAGAAATCAAAAGACGCGTAATAGCAAGATTGGAATTATGTACAGAAATTAGACAATTAGAGTGCGGAAATTTGCCAATTTTTACTGCTAATAATGATCTTTTACCACAAAAGCTTAGTACGGTTTTACAGAAATTCTCATCAATTTCATGGAATAATTATTGCAATAACGTAAATCCCATTTTTCAAGAACAAGGATTAGTATCTCCATTGGATATCTTTTATGAGGCTACACTTCGTCGAGGCAGTTGTAAGATGTAGAACTATTTAATATTTATTTTATTTTATTATTTATTTTATTATTTAACTTACGATTTGTTTTAGATGAATTAATTGCTAGAATAGCTATAAAACCAGATTATCCAAAAATAGCACCGATATTTAGTATAAGTATAAATCCTACAATACCTGCATCTGCAGATATTTTAAGAGATATTGAAAGAGAAGTAAATGTCATGTGGATGAAACAGCCAACATTGTCTGCACAACTTCAACGATTACGAGCATGCTTTGATATTTATTTGGAATCAGAGGCTCTTGTACCGAAAGAAAAAATTTTCTTTCATTCTGTCAAAGGTCGTACTCGTGCTAGACCATATAAATATTTAGAATTAGGAGGTGGAATTTTTATTCATCGTTAATTTGATATGATATAATAATGATTGAATATAAAAATATATGTAGATATATTTTTGCAAAACAACTATACTTTAGTGTTAATATAATAATGCATGTTTAAATTACAATAGAATCATTATAACTAAATTGTAAGAATTCTCAGTGCTTTACATCTTGAGAGCACAGCATAATCTATATTCATTGATAAAGATCAGATAGTTTTTCTCACTTACATTCGTTAGGTGTATTTTTTTCTTTATTGAGGGATTTAAAATTCGTGTTCATAACTATTCCTGAAATAAAATTAGTATATGTTAAATAAAAACTATAATACATAGATTCTCGATTTTATTATATTTTTTTTATTTATAATAAAAAATAAAATAATGAAGTAATTAAATATATTAACATACCGAAATCTACTGAGAAATATATTTGCAGTTTACATTTTAATTTTTTATTCTCTCTACAAAGTTCGTTATTTTGTTTTTTTAATAAAATATTATTTCCTTTTATATAATTATAATATTCCCAAAAATTGTTAACTTTAGCACATGATTCAGGGATCTGAAATAATTTGGAATATCATTGCAATATCATTACAATAACATATATTTATTTCATTCTAATTCTTACATTAGCATCGACGTATTCAGTAGAAAATGCATTTTGCATAAAATATTTCTTCAAATTAAAAAATAAAGGTTCCAAAATGGTGCAGATTTTAATTAGTTCAAGAATTGTGGAACTTTTTTTAAAAATTCTTTGTAAGTGCTATAGGAAAAAGAAGTATTATTATATCCTAAAAATTAAGGAAAGAGTTATAGTAAAAAAAAAAAAAAATGTTCTTACTCTCAAAACTTCATTGCTTCTAACAATCAATTTTTTCAATTGTACAGAATCTATCATTTGAGTTACAGTAAATTTATATTTAATATTTTTGTATCTTTCATGTATGTTTATATCTTTCATTTCAAGTTTTGCAATTTGTACTTTTCTTTTTTGTGATAGTATTTGTACATTGACTTTTAAAGTTTCAATTATATTTTGCAATTGTAAATATATTTTTGGATACTGTAATATACACATTTGATGAATGTCATCTTGTTTTTTTAAATATTCATACTGCTTTTTTTTGTTTTCAACTATTCTTTGATATTCATTTATTATTCTACATAATTGTTCCCAAAACTTTTCTACTTTTAAAAAAGCTTGATGTCTAAAATCTGATGCCATGTCCTTCTCCTAGTATATTTTATAAAAATCAGTTGTCAAATTTTCATTAATTTCTTACACGGTAAATAAATATTGTCAAATAAGTTATTACCAAATATAAAATATTAAAAATATTAGTAGCGTTGTATGTTTTTCTTATAGTTTGTGTTTGGTCAAAAATTATGCATTTTCTGGTTATATTATTAGCAATTTCTTTATATTGTCCTATGTAATTTCTCAATTCAGTTAGCTCTATCATACTGTTCATTTTAACATTATTTAATTTATACATATCATGTAACTTTACTAATTGTTGTTTATATATTGCTGTATAACATTTAAAAAAAATCATAAATTCGTATAAATTTGAAAATCTGGATACATTATTTTATGTAAATAATTTAAAAAATACCAATTATATTATTGATTAATAAAATGTAAGTTTCTTGAAGTTTTTTATGATTTGTATCTACTATTTTTAGTTCATTATATAAATAAGAAATTGTTGCATCTTTAATTTTTACTACTCTATCAAAAGTTGTATGGAGATATTTTACGTTTTTATGAAATTCCTTGCATTTTATTTGTCGCAAAACATATCTCCATTTTTCGTTAATTTTTGCAATATTTAATTTTGAAAATACTTCTTCGTGTTTTAATTTGTTCTGTAATAATTTTTATAAGTTTATTTTAAATATTATAATAAGAAAATTTAATAAATAATGTACCTTAGTAAAGACAGCAATTAATTGTTGTTTACGTCTTTTAGTTTCTAACTCAAATTCAAGACGATGTTGCATATAACGTATACGTTCCTCTTCGTTCATTCGAACAAGTTTGCTACTTTTTTTTCTTTTTCTTAACATTTTTAAATATTTTTTATTACTTACCCAAAGGAATAATATCTTACTACATATATGTAACAATAATTCTTTCAAACGTATTCAATTATAAATTAATTAATATGATATATTTACTGTATTATAAAAAAACTAGTAATATGTAAGTCAATGTGTTGTATTTTGTACTCTAATAATAAAATAATAGAAACCAGTTCTCCGTATAAAGAATACATTAATGTTTGATCAATAAGAGTATTAATGGATACCACAGATATCTATTAAAGTACCTACATTGTATTTCTTATCTATTCATTATAACTCTACTGCAGTCAATACAAATTTTCATATTTTTTCTAATAAGAGGTTTTAAATCATTTCTTTTTAAATAATTTAATTCTGCCTCTTTTACAAAATAATTTAATTACGTGCCAAATTTTGAAAAGAATAATTTTTCTCACAAGATGACAAAAATTGTGAAATCTTAAACGAGAGCTCTGTGTATTCCATATTTTTGGTTAACGGTAAAACAAATCCAAAAGAGCTTTAGTGCGTGGTCCTTTATTTTTAAGAAATTAATAAAATTATATCGAGCATGCGGAGATACGAACGTCATTTATACTTAATTATACATAAATATACACAATATACAATCTAATAATAATCTACAACGTTTATTTCGTTTAATGTATTAAATTTTTATCTATCTTAATAAAATTTTGATTATTTTTATTACTATTTTTATTATTATTTACTATAGTACTTTACTACTATAGTACTAGTAATTTTACATGTGGAAAATTGCTCATGAAAGAAATTGCATTATCGCAAATGGAATGTTGATTGTGAATGTCTCTTTGAAAACATAATTTTATAATTTTAATTTTATTGCACGCTAAACATCTTCGTATCTCGCTTAACATTTTTTTCTGAATTTCTTAATAAAATTAGCCTGAAACATCCAATGCATATAGCCATCTCATTCGAGATTTCGCACTTCTTGTCGAAGTATCTTCATCTATTTTTCATTTATTATCCAGAAAAGAATACTCCTTGATTTTAAAGACCTTGAAATATTTTGTTAAGATCATTATTCTAAACAACTTTTCCCAATATAGCATGTTCATCTCGATATCTTTGATATTTTCAATAATACAAAAAAACCTGCCAGAACAAAGTTTTTTACTTTCAAAACATAAATATTGTGGTGTATAATAATTCTCAACAAAATGATTTTTTTTCGAATACTGAAGATCATTGCAGTATTTTTAATATGTGATAACATATTTTTTTTTCATATTATTATATATAACCGAAAAAAGATACATTTCAGAAATATAGATATGAGTCCATTTTTAGGTAATCTTAGGTATGAAAAAATCATGGTAATTTGAAAGTGATCACTAAAGGATCTTTTTTTTCTATTTCTTTTACAATAAATATCAAAATGATGAATTCTGTACATTATGAAATGCATTCAATGAAACTTTCCCCAACCGCTGTTGGATAAATCGTTATGCAAAAAGTCGTTTACTAACCAGGCAGATTTTATTCTTTTCTTTTTTCTTTTAAAAAAAATAGAAAAAGATAAAAAATGAAATATAAATGCTATTATGTTGTGACCTAATTGACAATCAACTTTGGTGTTTATAAGACATCAAAAGATCATAAACGATTCCAATGTAATATAATTCAAGGATCGAATATATTATAGTGATTCAGAAGTTGTCAGTCATAAACAAAGGTCGAAAACTGATGTTTTTATATAGTCTTGACTAAAATTACAAAAATTAATCACAACAAAAATTTAAACAACGCAATTTAAGATCAAAAATTAACAAAAGATCAAAATCAAGCAAACTGAATTATCAAGATATTATAAATTAACAATTAAATGACTTGCTGCAATTCTGCGATGATTTTTATATTCGTATTTCCAATTGTTGTTGAGAGCATGGCTGAAGTGACACTCTCCATGGAATATTTCTTATCCGATTTCAGGAAATCTTGTTCTGGAATACGACTAGGCCTATGAGCACTGATTCCGCGAGTCACGATTGCTTCCGGATAACGATTGATATTGGTGCAATCGTTGTGCAAGAACGATTGCAAGTAGTAGTCTTATAATTAGTCTTACATATCACTACAATGAGAATCCTATTATATCGAGGAACATATAAGAAAAGATACCATATACATGTACTGCTATTGCTACAGCTATGACCCAATGTATAATCTTATTTCTTATACATCGTATCCGAAAATAGCTTGAAACCAATAAAAATCATATTGAACATTTCTTGCAAAATAAACATTCACGAAAGAAATAAAAATATTTTCAATTGATTATATTCCACAAATTATTGTAATTTTTTTATATCTGATCATTTTGAAGTCAATATATGATATATGTGAAATTTATTTTTCTCCGGCTATAATAATATGGAAAAAGATCGTCGCTACTTAAAAAACAACAATAATCTTGAAAACTCGAAAGAAATAATTTTATTGAAAAAAGTGATAATATTTACCATTTGATATTAAATAACTTTGTTCTAACATATTTTTTCATATAGGGAACACTACCCAGGCAACGTTAGGGTAATAGCAGTACCGTTAGGCCCATAAAGTGATTGCGAGAATTACTTTTATAGGACTGACCTTGCCAATAGCACATCTTAGCTATAAAATAACTTACTTTCCCGATCACGTGATCGGGCAAAACACAAAAAAGGTTGGCCTATATAAGGGCCACTGCATTAATAAGAGTAATATAAAAGTGCATTCAGAGTACGCAGCAATACGCGTCAGTTCAATCGCCTCGCGCAACGTTCATTACATCAACTCTCGCTGTTCTAGCAACTATCACACACATAAAGAGTAAAGGCACAATATAGTGTAAAAAATATAATAATGCATTTCCATAATTTATAGTTTACACAATCACGCAGTCCGGTGTTGCAAAAACGGTGCAGCTCGCTCAATTCGTTCAGTAGTTCGGATAGAATCCAATTGTGTCCGTCTTTTTTTTTTCCTTAGGTATTGTTTGTACAGTACCCAGGGGTCCAGAGTCCCTATACCTGTATTTAACACGAAAGATTTTAGATTAACGTGATCTGAATTTGTGTGATCTTGAGCAGATCAAGTTATATATGTGTTGTAACGTGTTTCGGTAGCCTGGTCTTGATTTTTAGAGGGAAATGTAATTTCCTGTGTTGCGTATGTGTAGTGGGTTGTGGTGGTCCGATTAATATGCAGTAGAGAGTGAATTTTTAATGAATCCTTTTATGGTTGGTATATTGGCGATATAGCGTAGCTGGTTGATCGGAGTGTCGTAGGTTTTTTTTATATATCATTCTTAGGAGTTTGTTTTGAATTTTTTGAATTTTATTGACGTGTGATTTGGCTGCGGATGCCCAGATTTGATATCCGTAGGTGATAATGAATCTAATGCAGGTTATATAGAATTTGAGTTTAATGTGAGTCTTAAGTTTGCTATTTTTTGAAATGAGAAGATATATTCTGTGAAGTGCTGGATATGCTAATTGTGATCTTTTATGTATTGCGAATGCCCACGTGATTTTGGAGTCTAGATGACTCGCAAGTATTTGAGTGTAGAAGTCCAGGTAATGTTTTGGCTGGTGATTGTGATATGTTTAGATTCATATTTTTCTTGGTGAGGAAAGTGATGGCTTAAATTTTGTTAGGATTGAGGGTTAGTTTCCAATTTGTAAAATGTTCGTGTATCTGGTCTATATAATGTTGCCTTAACCGTACTCCATGAAGAAGCATAAATAGCAGTGTCGTCTGCATATATAGCTGCGTGTGTGTTTGGAGCACTTGGGATGTCATTTATATAGATAATAAAGAGGAGGAGGCCAAATATGGAGCCTCGTGAGACTCCAGCAGAGATATTCTTAAGTGTTGAGATTGTGCCGTTTTGAGAGATAAAAATTTTTATTGTGAAGGTAACTGGTTATGATGTGTAAGAGTTATGCGGGGGTATTTAATTCGTGTAGTTTGGTTATTAGAGCAGAGTTATTAGAATGTCATACAGAGTCAAACACTTTCTGGAGATCCAGGAGTAGGAGTTGTGTGATTCTATTTTTGTTGCGTTCCATGATGATGTGTTCTGTTACTCTTTGTAGTTACTGTATACATGAGCGTTCGTGTCTGAAGCCAAATTGTTGAGGTATAGCATGGTTATCGTCTAAATATTTGAGGAGGTAGATGATTTTTTCTAATATTTTTCCAAAAATATTGAGAAGACTGATTGGCCTATAACTATTGATGTATGTTGCTTGTTTACCAGGTTTAAGTATCGGAACAATTCTGGCCGTTTTCCAGGCGGATGGAAAATAAGTAAGTTTGATGCTGACTTTGTAGATATAATAGTTGGATGATTGGTTCGTTCGGTAAATTTTTTAGTTTAAGAGGAGTTATCTTGTCGGGACCCAAAGCTTTATTATTAGGGAATTTCTTGATTTCTTTGATGATTTTGAGTGTACAGAATATAAGGTTTTGATTTGGGGGGGGGGAGATTTCTCTGATGCGTGCTGCTTTTTGATGAATTTGTTGTTCGAGGGGAGAGTGCGTGTTGTAAGCGTTCAGATGAACCTGTTCGAAGTTGTTTGCGAATTCAGTTCCTTGTCAGTGCAGTGAAATGTATCGAGTGTTTTGTCATGTAAGACAGGAATTTTGGTTTTGGCGCCTTCGGTAATATGATAGGTTTGCCAGAGTATGGGATCGGTGTTCTTTATATTTGTTAATTTTTGCTGCCAAGTTTTGTTTTTCATATGGAGTATTCTTTTTTGTATGTTGGTAGTGAGAATGTTTCTATGGAATTTGTAAATCGGATTGCCGGTCTTTTGGTATTTTCTTCTCATTCTGTTTCTGTCTTTGATTATTTGTGAAAGGAGTGGATCTGAGCTGAGGTTTATGGGCAGGTATTATTTACGTGGTATTGCGGAATGCCTTCTAGATATATTGCGTGAGGATTTGGACTTCAGAATCGATCTCGTATTTGTTGGTTAAGTTAGGATTTATGTTAATTTTGTTGCAAAGTTTTGCATAAGCAGTCCAATCGGTGCCTGGTCATAGGGTCATATGACACCTACTCGGAATATTATGCAAGAAATATGATAGTTTCCAGAAGATGGCCATTTTCTAAAAATGACACTCCAACCCAAGTCATTCTTATGAGCAGCAATGAGAAATTTTGGAAAGCAGTCCCCATATTTCCTGATTGGTCTTAATGCAACCTCCCCTCTACAACTTTCCAGAGTCTTTTGGAAAGAGTAACTCAAAGCTTATTATAAAAGAGAAGTCTGAGGAAATCAGAGGCAATAACTTTAATATTTTACAATCAAATCAAGGGCTAACTCTCAGACGTTAGTCATTGATTCGAATTCAATTCAGTAGTTACTCATTCAATATTCGCTTCCTTCGAAGATCGTCGGTATCTTAGTCATTTAAACAAATCAAGCTTTCTGAATCGAGTAGAAGACACTAGGCTTATTGCATAATAAAAACAATGTGAATCAAATCAGAGTTATTCATTTCTCACAAATACCTTCCTTCGATTCCAAGGTATCACGATCGACAGTATAAGATAAATAGCTACGCATTTTTCAGTAGAATATGTACTAAGTCAATTTATCTGGTCTGTATAAATACATGTTATTTATCACTTGACAGAGAATTTTGTCTTTAATAACTTGAAGATGATTACCAAATAATTTTAAAGCCTCATTTCAAAATGTTGTCCTTGCGATCTGATACAAGCTTGACAATAGTTGACACCAGGTTAACAATGGAATGTTAATTAAGAATGAGAATTTTGCTGAATTTCAATACTGTAATTTTTTAATTACTTTCTAGTTCCTCATACGAAGTTAGTTTCGTAGTATAAAACTTTTTGTTAGAACTCCCCATGAGCAAAAATCAAGAGCTGTAAGGTTCAGTGACCTCGGAAACCAAGAAATTAGTGAAAGATATCAGTGTCTTTTTCATTCATTCAAGCTATTCACTTGTCTCGCGTAATGTACGAGACAGACATCTAATTATATCCAACTGTTTAGATGAGACATTAATGACACATTATCCATTAAAATAAAAAATTCGGTTAACAAAAATGTTTCAAAAACTATTCTATTTAATCGGTTTGATAAAAAGAAAGAACCAATGAGTAAATTATTATGAGCTCATACGTGATTATTATGAAAATCAAACATGCCTTGTTTTGTAGAAATTGCCTCGTCTGTCTATAATATCAAATAATGGATAAAATTTACCATTTTTTGCTATTGGATTTACATACCACTCACAAAATTCAGCTCGTTTTTGGTAATCAATTAGAAATATTTCTTCTATTGGGTTGTCTCATAAGTAATGTCGCATTTTTGGATGTAAAATAATAGACATCTTTTTATAAATAACAAAACTTTTATTCAATAATATATCGTGCATCAGTTTGTACGACTTTTTCCATCTTGTGAGCAATTGCATAATTCCCTCCCAAATTCACTATCCTATTCGGCAAAAAATGCGGACACCCATTTTGCAAGCCTCTAAGAATCAAAATTTTTGCCATTAAGCGAATTTTGTGATGATCTAAATAAATGATGATTTGAGGGTGCTATATTAGCGGAATATACCGGGATAAAAACTTTCCAGTTAAATTCCCTGAACTTTTGTCTAGTCTGTAACAAGACGGGTGATCTTGCATTGTCGTGGTGAAAAGTTACGCCTTTTCTATTGACTAGTTCTGGCCGTTTTTTTCTTGATATTCGCCTTCACTTGATTTAATTAAGCTTATAGTACACTATTCCTTTCCAATCCCAATATCTTTTTTGAATATTATTACAGATGATCCATTTTTCATCGCTTGTGATAATCCGCTTTAAAAATGGTTCGTCTTCATAGCGTTTCAATAGCGAATCACAGAAATTCTGTCGACTAAATGCCTTTCCGACAAATCATGTGGAATCTAAATGTCATATCTAGAAATCAATCCAAGTTCGTGCAAGTGATATTGCACGCTAGATATTTTTAATTTTGATATTTTTAATTTCTCGGCAATCTTTCTCATTGTAATAGCGTGGATTAGTTTGAATTAGAAACGATATTTGGTCGTTATCGAACCTCATTGCTTAGGTTGAAATCTCCATTATGAAACTTCATAAATCACCTTTATACCATTCTTTACTTAATATCATCATTATAAACGTCGCAAGTCTTTTTTGTAGTTGTTTGTATGACGTTTTACACTTTTCGGAAGTAAAAAAGCAAAATTACTCAAAAATACATCTTTACAGCCGTTACTCATCATGATTACAGCAAGATTAAACCAGAAAAATGTAATCCAAATTTAATGCCTTTTTCTAAAACTGACTTTTTAAAGCGGATTGTTGCGAAAGTCAACGATTAACAAACGATTATATTTGATAGAGTAGAAGCACTGCTTCGTCACGGAAAGACAAAAAGGCATCACTTATTGCGAAAATGTGACATTACTTATGAGGTAACCTAAACAGATGCGTGCGCACTCTATTATCGTTTCGTAAATGTCTCCAAATAGTATTTCATGGTAACTGCAATTGAACTGAAGCTCGTCGAATATTTAATGCAGTTAATGATTATCGGAGAAATTTAGAAATTTAAAATTTTATTTGAGCGTCATTGTTGACTTGAGAGAGTATCAGAATCATATTATTCTGAAAAAAATATTATATACAGAATCATACTATATACATCATATTATACAGATTATTATACAGAATCATATTATTCTGAAAATAGGGAACATAGGGACTAATTTTCATGATGGAAGAATCAGCAGACTGAGTGTTGTAGATTATAATTATAAAACGAACCTGTTCTGTGAGGTATTCTTCTTCCAGGATATCAACGTCCATATTCTTTTACGGCAGTTGGAACATTTCCCTTGCAAAAACTATAAATAAAATGTCATAGTAATATCATAGTATTCTTCATTAGTAAAAAATATTGGTATTTTGGTATTTTGCTGTAAGATTGACATTTTATCAGCACTAACTGTTACTAAGAATATTAGAATATAATAACTAAGGATACTAGAAAATATTTACTGTGTATTTTATTGCAAAATGCGCAGCTACCTATTTCATAGATATTTATTTCATAGATATAACTCTCTAACAAGGCGTTTCCAACAAACTTCATATAATTCATTTTTCTTCTTTTTATATTATACCTCGCAATTTGGCCATTTAAGTTTGGGATCTCCTGCATATATCGTATTATTCCTTTTTCTCTTTAATAAATATATTAATATAGTGGCGATATAAATATCGAAACCACAAATTATTACAAAATGATAGCAGTATTATGGTTAAAGTGTGATTTTAGATTAAATATTGAGTAAAATAAAATGAAAAAAAAAAATCAAAAAATCGTTGTATGAAATTTGATAAGATGGCTTATGTAAAAAGTGATGATATAGCCAATCTTTGATGGATGAGATTATAATAATTAGAAATTTTTAAACTCTTATGTAACACAAAAATTGCAAAATTATTATAGAAATAAGAAAGAAGAATATTATAGAAAGAAGAAAGAAGATAAAAACAAGTACTGGTAAGTTATGAATGTGAAAGTGACAAGGTACATATACAATGCGATTATTAATAAATATCTGTACAATGTGTCTGAGAAAAGCCAAATAGTTAACTGAGAAGAGCCAAATATCTCGAAAAATATGAATGATACGAATAAAACGTATCGAATAAAAGCTATATGGTATTAAAGATTACATGTTATGATGTTGGTTATGATGTCATTCGTTGGACCTTGTGACGATCTTGGAATAGTCGCATTAAAATTTTTAAATTAAGCTCTACAATTTTTATCACACATTCTTATACCTGATTTCGGTACGTTGATAAAAACTTACTATTCTTTAATAAACCATTATTGAGATATATAAGCATTTGACATGCCACCGATATTGGCGGATATACACCGCGTTTCATTCATCGCTATATTTATATTATATCGTAGCACGTCAAACTTAGAGGCTTATATTTCGATAACGGTTTATTAAGAATGTTAGATAAGTTTCATTAAAAAATGTGATTATTACAAAACGTTCTAACGTCATCTCAAAGTAAAATGAATTACATCATAACATGTTGTCTTTAATATCCTATATATTTTTGTTCAGATTTTATGTTTTCGTTATGTTTTTTCGTTATTTCGTTCATATTTTTCGAGAAAATTGCGTTCCAAGTTAACACAGATACACATTATATAAACGATTTTAAAAGGGCACACGATAGTGAAAAAATTTAACGAAATGTATTTGAAAAAATCGACGGCGTTACAGATTATATGAAATAATCTTAAAAGTATAAAATCGAAAAATTATTCAAAAATAGCGACTTTTTTGATGAATTTGAAAAAGCTGTGTATGAGCTCGTGCTTTAACAGTAAATGCATGTCGACCAGTAAAAAAGAACCCATTAAGTAAAAATTAAAATATTAGTATAACAAAATTAGTTAGTTACTATATTTCAAGTCAAAAAGATAGCATATGTGTTTTTATCTTTAATTTATAAACGAATAATACGTTAAATTACGAATTTCAGAATATGCAGATTAGTGAAAAGAGATCGCAATAAAAATGTATAACTGTTGCATTCCGCGTAATGGAACAACACTTACAATTTTTCAGAGTTTTATTCTACGTTGCAACCGTAGTAAAAGACCAAAATCTGTACAAAAATCTGTCAACTTGGTGAAAAAAAGCTTTTGTTTTTTCTCGGCATGTCTTTTTATATTCCGGTTTATCAGAAAGAAGAGAAGGGGAAAGGAGCCTATGCTCCTATGACCAACTACTGGATTTTGCCCTTCTGACTAATTATTTACAGGTCATAGTAAAAGAGACTATTACTAACTCAGTATTAGCACTGAGTCAATATTGTCAAGCCGGTTGGTCATCCAACATAACAAGAAAGAACTATTCTATACTTAATGCGAAATAATTAATTTATTTATTTCAATAATTATATTTATTATGTACATATCAAATAACATATTTTAATTCGTACGTACCTTTTTATTATTTCCCATTTTTATGTATCTACTATTTAAGCAAATTGTTTCCAATAATTTTCAATTATATTAATGTCTGGAAACAAAACAAAAAGGTTTTTCCAGACACCTTCTGCTGCAAAATAGGCAGGTTTTCCTTCTTAAAATAAAATTGGACCAGTGCGTTTTACAATGCGGAAAATTGCATTATCTTGTCGAAAAAAAAATCTAAATTCAGAAATGCATTTTGCGTAGTTGTTTATTCGCTCCCTTATCAAATTTAAATATTCAGCACTTTTTTCCCCCCGATTAATGAATTTATATGATATCTATCTTGCGAAAATAACCGATACGATCCAGATCATTAAACTGTTATATGTCATCGAATTTTTGTCAATCGAATTTCTTGCATTTCTTCTCAATCGAGAATTCCTCATTTGTCCAATTCTAATGAATTCGCTATTTTGCAAGTGTTATTATTAAACGTTATTCTTTATGTTTTGCCATTAATGTACATTAATTATGTACATTAATGTACATTATTTATAATCTTGAATCTTACTGAGTTACATCTTTCATCATAGTGCTCTTTGCTTTTATCCTTGCTATTATTTAAATTATCCTTTACAATTTTAAATGCTACATTTTTATTTTATTTTAGCGGACGAATATAATCATCATATATATAGTGAAATTGCAATGTAATAGAATTGAGAAGATAAGCTTTCCGGCCAAATAAGAATTCATACGGCGTAAAATTAGTAGATTTGTGGATGGAGATGTTACAGCTAAAGATAGCAAACTAAATATACTCGTCTCAATTGATTCGATTGAACTTGATATAAGGTTTTAAATACTTCATTACTCCATTTGTTTGAGGATAGTGGAGATTAGTAGAAATTTCTTTGATTGCAGATTATTTAAATATTTAATTAGATAGAATATGAAATCAGGACATTGCTCAGTAAGAAAGGTTATTGAAATTTTGAAATGTGAATAATTTAACTAAAACTTTGTGTTGTTTTGTAAGATTATTGATGCCTCGTGATTTAAAATTTACCTCGTTAAATTGTCTTGATGTAAGACTGAATCTATTATTAGATTCAATAACAGATCAACGATGTGAATTGCAAATTTTTCAAGTGATACTTTCGTAGTTGTGATCTTCATTGGCTAAGCAACAGACTCGAAATTATTATCTGGCAAGAGTGATACAACTAAATAATATCAGCTTTGGTAAAATATAGATGAAAATTAAAGAAAAATACTACTGACCTTCCATAATGTTATTGGATGACCAACAATTCTTATTAATATTGACTCAATGCTAACACCGATTTTCTTTTCAAAATGACCTACATATCTTTATTCATAAAAAACAAAATTCACTAATTAGTTATCTATGCCTCTTCGCCCTCCTTTTTTTCTGCGATAAACCAAAACATAAAAAGATGCCTTGTGACAACATCAGACAGTTTTTCTATAAATAATTCTTACAAATAAAAGTTTTTTTTTATAAATAATTCTATAATAAGACAGTTCTTCTGTACAATCCTGTAACAATCGGTTATGCGAATCTAAGTTCACTAGGATAAACCTTAGAAATTATAACGTGTTATTTCTTCACGCAGAATACAACAATATTATCAGTATCGATATTGTAGTTGTGTATCGATGTGTAGTACGAATGCTGGATGATTTAATTAAAGAAATGGCTGCGTTGGTATCAACAGAAAATTTGAAAATTCCGTTAGCATTAAAATTTTTCAACTCAAATAATATATAAAAATAACTATTATTATTTAATGAGAAGTCGGAGAAATTTATTGAAGTCTCATTCAATTGAACTCTAAAGTAGATAGATTAATCTATCGAAATCAGGAGGTTTGTCTATCGAAATGAAGAAATTTGACTTTTGAATTGAGGAATTCTGCGTATTATTTTAAAATGGAGCATTAGAAACGTTTTGCCTTAAAAAGGATTGAGAGTTGGTAGGTTTGTTGATGGTTGGTAGGATTTGAACTCTGTCTGTATGGGCGTGTTACATTTATTGTTTTGTTGATAGTAATTTGCAAGAGTAAGCTGTCGTCTAGAATTATTGCATTGTCGTTTTCTCTATTCTTCTGTTACGTGACTGAAATTTTTACAATATTTACTGTTTATTTTCGCAAATAGGATTGTTTCGATTTGATTAAAGATTACGTATCTATTAGTAGATGAACTTGATTTCTTTTAACTTCTGCGACATTCGTTTATAGTATGATTCGTTTATACGAAAATATAACGAATTGTATTTATTTAGAAGCGAGGAAATTTATAAGTGAGGAAAATATTATATCGTAAACATAAAGCTTTTTCTTCTGTAATAGCTGCCGTGAGGACACTATTAATATTATTCAAATAACGATCTTAGCATTTAAGATACATATTTGCAGTTGCGAATGGAATAAACGAAGCGATTCAAAGCTATTTTCTAGTTTGTTAAGGCTAAGGGTACGCAACACTTATGACATGAATGTAAGCCTCACTTAGCGTGACAAATCGGGTCTTTGGCCACTTCAAGCCTCCAGACAAGGTGTCCCATACATCTGGGTGTATATAATTTTAAGTGCGATGAAATATTGCACCATGGGAATCATCGTGTCATAACAACTGCGTACTCGAGGGAGTGTGTATGCAGCGGGATAATTTTCCTAATTGTAAGACGATCCTTCCCCGAAATGCCCCACTCTTATGGGTGGCAATGGGAAAATTTGGAAACCTTCCTGATTGGTCTTGGCATATCCCCCGCTCTACAACTCCTCCTTTAGAAGGGGTAATCCAAAGCTGGATAAAGGAGAAGTTAGGCAGTCAAAATTTAGAGTTCAATCAACATAGTCAACATAGTCATAGTTACAAATAGTTAGTCAATACAGTTAATTACAATTAGTTAATTACACGTAAGGATTGCATAGGAACCACCAGGCTCAATATTCAATAAATCCAAGTCAAGAAATTAGTTTCATTTTCATTCCCACGTCAGTGGGTGGTCCTTCGCGCCCAAAGCAAATACGCAAAGATGCAAGAACGACAACAGTTGTGACCATCGTTAACGAATTGTCATCTGTTCCAGAATTATAAAGATTTGCGAAAGTTACGAACATGGTTATCTAGTTATCTTCTAAGCATGATAGAATCGAAAAACAGTTTCGTTTCTTTCTTATTATATTTCCATTAACTGATCGAATAACTTTGTATTGTGGAATAGATTTAATAGTAACTCCGAAATCTCAGCCCATATTATAGGTTGCAATGAATATCAATTTGGTACCTTGTCTTACCGATAATACTTTTTTTTCACAAATATTAATAAAATTTACTGTTAAAGAAGAGTAGTTAATTCAAACGCTGAATTGACTGAATTGTTTGATGAAAGATCGGAGTTTAAATGATTTGATTAATAACTTTAGTAAATGTTACTCCATAGTGTTTGCTTCGTTTCCGAAAGGGATTTAGAAGATACGAAATTTCTTGTTGGAGATTTGAATATCAGAATTCGGTGCAGTCCTTCTTTTTAGCGAAGATTCACGTTGGCACTGATGTTTTTCTAGATCTCTCTGATTCCAGTACATGCATAATGTCGAAGTGATTTGAATTCAGAGACACGGTTCCTATAGGCGCGGGATTGGGAACGCCCGATCAATGCGTTCCTGCCACAGTTCAGGAATTACCAAACAGCTCAGAGTGCAAACTCCTTACTCCCCTGGATTTCGAGGCGAAATCTTTCTAAATCCCTATTAATTCTGCAGGTTTCATACGTCCTATGCGTCATATGTCCTATGATTAGAAGCCATCCCACTATCTTCAAAAATATGACAATAGTCCATATAAATACAACTCGAAAAAAATAAAGAAAGCAGTCAGTAAAATTTTAAACTTGCGCCTTTATTCTGTCCAACCCCGTCACGCATCTGTTTTTTGGGAACTCAACTGGACTGCTACAGTAACAAATTTTGGCGATCTCTGCCAGGATAAGGGGAATCGTTAAGAAGAGAAATTCCGCGAACTCCACAACGTGTTTCTACGGGTATACGAGCAAGAAAACTACGGTCTAACGAATTTCCACGATCCACCGCTTGAATAGTCGTGTACGAGCTAGACAAAGTGAAAATTATAGTCTTTAGCACTAGTTACGACAGGTACGCATTTAAATTTTCGAAATATCGAAATCCTTACTAACTCAAAATGAAAATGACGCAACAATACGCTATGGCTATTATACGCTACGACAAACTTAATAAACTTGAAGAAGGCATCAAAAACCTTCAAGTCTCCACAACAAAACATTGACCAAAGAAAATGCCAACAGAGCGGACGAAATTAAGGGACTAGCGCACAAATTAAATATCCAAACCTATTCCGCATCCCAAATGACTAGTGACTCAGCACCCACAATGAGATTACAAAAAGCAGCATTTGATTATCAGAGCGAAGAAAAGAAAGGGAAGTAGAAGAGAAGCGCGTCATCTACGAAACAGCACGCGACACCTCAAACATCAATGAAACACCTCAACTCCAAAAACCCGAAAACTGATTATCTGAATAATCAAATTGAACAGTACCGACGACATGAGAATCGAATGTTTCATCGAAAAAGTTGGATACGCTAGATCTCAATGCTCTAACAAACATCTTCTATTAGAACTATAATACTTGCTGAAAAGATAACAGGACACGCCAAAAGAAGCTTACGATATTTACGAATCACCACCTACGAAGAATTGTATGACGCGCTACGATGATGTTACCAGCGCAAAGAAATATTTAGAATATTTTTGATGCAGGGAGAACACGAAACAGACCAAAATCTCATATAATATGAGATTTAGACATAAATTTAACGAACTTTGCCACGCAGTCTAAAATAAATACAAACGATCTGCTCCAAGACGAATTTGAAGAAGAAGAAAACGCTGTTAAACTTTACGTCAAAAATTTGCGAGAAGATATCGGAAGACTCGTCATCCCTAGCAATTCCCTAGCTCTATTAGAAGCACAACGCAAAACCAGCGATATGGAATTATGGATTCATGACGCAAAGATGGAAAGAATGAACAAACCTATCGCCGTCTCACGTTCAATACGTAAACCTGTAATGACTCAGGATAAGAAGTCTCAGGTACTTTCGAGAGGATAACACATCTCTATTCCAACGTATGAACTTGAAATGTAAAATGTGGAAAGATCGGACATACACAAGAACGTTGCTATTCTGGTCAGCAAAATTTTCCCAATTAACAGTTCGGAAAGATACCACCACCCCAGATGAGAGTACATATGGCAGAAGAAATGAGCCCGAAAGAGGTAACCCCAGACGACAAGAACAACCGCCGGAGTACTGCAACATGTAAGAGTAAGAATATCACGAACAACTGGAAACGTACCTACGAAGATACCTACTCGATACAGGAGCAGAAATCAGTTTAATTAAACAGTCACTAGTAGACCCCAAGTTTTTGCTAGAAAAAAAACACGAATTCCAAACCTGCACAGCGAGACATACCACAACCCACATAGCAAACTTGAGATTTGAACCAGACAAAACTACAAATTCCACATCATCCGTGATTCCTTTCCCCTAAAGAAGATGGAATATTCGGTCTACCACTACTAAAAATATAATTACCAAATAAAACAGTCTGTTTTACGCGTAGGTTAGATTTAGGTAAAAATTGCACACCACTACGAGCAGACATCGAGATCCCACCACGTGTAATTAATCTATCTGGACAATTAACTAACGAAAATTTGTTTCATCAACCCACAATAAAATCCGAATTCGAAATAGAAAATAACATAGACAAAATACGCGAGTTAAATTCAAAAATATGATTAGATCGCGTCGATCGCGAATACAGAGAAATCCAGAAAATAATCATGAGCTACAAAGACATAATTGCTCTCGAACAAGATTGAACTCATTACCATAAAACACGCTCACGCAACACGAAATTGAACTCACACAAGATTGAACTCAAAAATCTCAAATCTATCAACGTTAAATCCTACAGACCTGCTGAATGCCACAAAGATGAAATCCATCATCAAATTAACGAAATGCTTGACAAACAAATAATACATAGCGATTCGTCATTTAACATACCTGGGGTCGTCCCCAAGAAACCCGACGCATCAAGTAAACGCCAGGATGGAGAATCGTCATAGACTTTCGCAAATTAAATGAACAAACTGATCAAGACGCATATCTTCTGCCTAACATAGACGATATATTTGATCATTTGGGCGAAGCAAAATTCTTTTCCGCGTTAGATTTATTCTCTGGATTTCACCAAATTCCCATGCACCCAAATTCCAAAAAATATATCGCCTTCTCAATCTCGACGGTTATTTCCTTCCAACCGAATGCTCTTCGAACTCAAGAATGCAGCCGCAACATTTCAACGAATAATCGATCGATTACTCGACGAGTAATCAAGCACTCGCTGGATTGATCGGAAAACACTGCTTTGTTTATTTCGACGACATAATTATTTTCAGAAGTACCATACAAGAACACAATCACGAGAGGAACATGAGAGGAACCGGACTAAAATTACAACCAGACAAATGTGAATATCCTAAATCAGAATCCTAACTCGAATATTTTATAACTTGGACATTTAATAACAAGAGAGTAAAGCCAAATCCTAAAATTAATAAATCCCAAAATTTAAGCCACCAAATACTTTCGAATACCAGGGAATCCGATTGAAGTAAAATCATTTCTGGGCCTAACAGGTTACTATCGAAAATGTATACGTAACTTCTCAAAAATCGCAAAATCATTAACAGACCTTACAAAGAAAGATACACCTTGCTATTGGACTGACAACAAGTGGCACGAACATTTGACGAACTAAAACAAAAATTTTGCGGAGAATTGCAATACCCAGATTTTTCGAAACAATTCACATTAACCACAGACGCTTCAAACGACGGACTAAGAGCTATACTTTCACAAAACGGACACCCATGCTGTTACATATCTAGAACGTTCGATGCACCAGAAAAACATTATAGCACGACAGAAAAGGAATTCTTAGCGATCATATAGGCAATCAAACGACTAAGACAATATTTACTTTTAAGACGCAAATTTATAATTCGTACTGACCACCAAGCCTTAAAATGGTTACAAAACATTAAAGAGTCTTCCTTCACGATTAATGCGATGGAAACTTAAACTCAAAGAATATGACTACGAAATTGAATACACAAAAGGAAAAGACAATCAAGCAACCGGCGCTATCTCGAATCCATATTGTAGTATATAATTTAAATAATGTTTATTACATTAAATAACAAAGAAAACGGAAACAAAACAACAAATAATAAATACAAGATAAACAACACAGACAACAATAATTCGAATAAACTCAAGCGACACAATTAATTCTTTTATACAACACAAATGATCACTCTTTTGACCACACTCATTCAACGCTCTTTTTACGACTCTGTCCTAACTCTGTTTTTTCACTCGCACGACTTTCTTCTTTTCAAAAAGAAAAGCGCTCGATGCCAACGCTGTGCTTCTCACATCACATTCATACTTTTTCGTTCACGCATCTCCAGCAAACAGGCCATCTATTAAAAGTAAAAGTAATTCAAAATATAACTACACGTTATAATAATTTCGATACTACAATACTACACAAAAAGAAACTGACGAATCCGGCGACTTAGAAAATAGTACATCGGAAACTAAAAACGGTACACATGACTTAGTATCAGAATACGATATTTTGAAGACAGATCCAACACCAATATTAATTCTCTTATGAACATTCCGAAATCATTTCTATATACTGAATTAACCAAAGACATATTAAAGGAACATAACGAAAGTAAATGGTTACTGAAACTATACGACATTATGACGGAAAATGAAAAGAAACTACAATACATAAGATTAGGAATAAACGATCCGATATTAACACTTCTAGAACATTAACTTAACTTAATGATACGATTTCTAAGCACAAAGTTTAACAAACTGGTAAAGTTTTCGCATAATTCACCGCGTGAATATTCGGAAAATGACAAACAAATACTTCTTAGCGAATCACATTCGGAACATAGTACGCAACCGAGAATCGCTGGCTAGACTAAAAGAAAAGCACGATTGGAAACACATCGATCGAGACGTTAAAGAATTCATCGATATATGTGATATATGTCAACGTGAAAAATTAACTCGTATACGACAAATGGAGGAAGCTGTAATAACCTACACACCGACCGAGCCCAACGAGAAGATTGCTCTCGATATATTCGGACCCTTACCTAAAACCTGTTCCAACAATCAGTTTAAATTATCTATATAAGATCAATTAACTAAATTCCTAATGCTTATAGCTCTACCAAATCAACAAGCAGCAACAATAATACCGAAACTCATCGACAGCATTTATATATATATATATATATTTTCCTCGGCAAAGCACATTCTCACAAACAATGGACAAAAATTTGTATGCTAACTCATGCAACAATTTGAAAAAATTGAACGTTTCACATCAAACATATAAAAACCACATCCTTCCATCATCAATCAAACGGTTCGCTCGAAAGAACACACGTCATAATCAAAGATTTAATTCGAACTAGCATGAAAAAAGAAAATAAAATGAATGGGACTGAAATTTAAATCTAATATGCGTGGGTTACAATACATTAGTTCACGAAGCAGTAGGGTACACACCTTTCGAATTCACATTTGGACGCAAAGCGAATATGCCTTCGACAATATCCACAATTTCCAGCATAACCCGCAAAGAATTGGAATTTCTTTTTTTTTGGAATTTAAACTTTGAAAAAACGACACGAAAAATATTTACAAAACGCTCGAAAAAAAAGATAAAGCTCGGTATAAACGACAGCAAGATGCACGAAACAAACTGGACTCAGAATAAATTCGACCAGCAAAAAGCAAATCCAAGCAAATTCTCCCAATTATATTATTAAATTTCCTGATTCTCAAGAAAATAAAGTACACGGTAATAGACTAAAACTTTATTATTCTGAGGATGACTCCAGTAATTTCTGCACTATTCATACCTTTAACACACTCTGTACCGTAATATTCACGCCGTTAAACGAATTTTTCATATTCTTAGAAAACCTAGGTCCCGTACACTTCTAACACAAAACTCTAAAAATCTCAATCCTCGTAGATCCTCGATATACTTTGAAATTCGCACGAAAAGTGCGTCAATAGGTCATCACAAAATTTAGAAAGAAAATGTTGTAAAAATTGTACTATCGCATCAGAAATAACTATAATTAAACAAAAACTGACCAGAATACAGAAAAACATTATTCAGAAAGATCGAAGTCGACATGTCAGAAACAAACGAGGAGCATCTAATTTTATAGGCAGCATCTCGAGAACTTTATTCGGAACATTATATTCTAAAGATCCGGACGTAACAAACCAAAATATTGACGAACTATTCACAGCTAATGACATCATACACCTAGTTCACAACCAAACTACGAATTATCAAACTTACTTTACTAAACTCTTCAAACGCGGAAACAATCAATAAAGTTATGATCGAGAGCAATAAACATTACGATATTGCGAATCGAAACATTCACCTAACGGCTCAACTAACCACAATAGAAGTACTCTCAGTTACTCTCAGAAGTACAGGCCGATGTAGAAGTTTATAGTAATGCATTGCTTTTGGGAAGAACAAGAATATTACACCCAGAATTTATTACCACTTGAATATTTCTTTAAAACAATTACAAATTTACAACACCAAACACGAACACTCGACGCTATTGACTTTGAAAAATTAACACTCTAATCTCTCTATATAAAGTCTCAGTACTTATTCACTCTAATTGCGTTGTATACCACGTTATTGTACCACTAATCGAAAATGAAGAATGGACACTCAAGGAAGCATATTTAATACCAAGGACATGGTGAAGTTTTCACAAGTCCCGCAATCACTAACAACATCATAATTGAGAATCAACACGAATATACGAACATAGATGAGAACTATCTCCGCTATTACTAACAGGAAAGACGAATATGCAAACGCACAACTACAACCCACTTCTTAATAAACCCTGATTGTTCGACAAACTTGTTAAAACGAAGAAAAACGGACAATTGCGACTTCGCGATGTCCAAAATTAATGAAATAACATATATTCCTCTTACTGACGAAAACAGATATATTGTAATCCCCGAAAATTCACTCAAACTCACGGTATTCTATAAAATACACGAAACCTTAATAATTCAACAACCACGTCTATTATTCGCCTCAGAGGACTGCACGATACTCACACAAACAACAACGCTCAGAATATCATCTAGTACACACGAATACAGCTACCATTGTTGTTAATATAGCTAATTGTTGTACCGCAATTACATTCCAAAGTAATGTAAACGATCCCGCTGATCTTAACGAAATATCTTTACAACACGTAAATACATTCCTATCCTCCTTTAACATGTACAAAATTAATTTAGACCATCTAGACATCAAGATAGAAGAATACATGAACCAAAAACGACTAACCAAATGGAAGTCATATGGATGAAGTTGGCACCTTCCAATGGATTAGCTACATATCCTTCGGAACTGTCATATTATATGGATTCAATAAATCCGGAATTTTTAATTGTTTATCCAAAATCAGCATCAAGATCTGCTGCCCCATGGTAACCCTGTACCGTCAGCACCTACCACGGACGTCATCAGCCCACCGACATACAGCAGTTTGCTATGAAATGAATTTCAACGAGAACTACAAAGCACTTGCCTATAGAACCCTAATGTCAAACAAGTACGTTCTGGAGAACCAAAACGAGTCTAAGAAGGGGGGTATCATACGCCCTATGCGTCATATGCCCTATGACCAGAAACCATCCCACTACTTTCAAAAATATGACGATAATCCATATAAATACAGCCCGAAAAAATAAAGAAAGCAGTCAGTCTGTGAAATCTTGAACTTACGTCTTTATGCTGTCCAACCTTGTCGCGCATCTGTTTTTTTGGAAACTCCACCGACACTCGAGCTATGCCGAGCTACCGCAGCTGATCAAGTAAAAACTCTTGTCCGCGATATAGGCTTACCACTACTCTCGAGAGTTCAACCCATTGACGAGCGAACTCCCGTGTACTTGTGGTACTCCATCGGTAGCAGTAATCAAGGCCATACTGGACATATTTGTCGCAGACAAGTCCGCTTTCCAAGAACTACTTCCATACCTCGATCTAGTCAATTCGATTCGAGTACGTGTCGTCACTCCCCAAAAACCTGAGATATACGCTCCAGCGCCCCTGCGGGACTCGGTAGATGCAATCAGATAGATAAATCTTGAGTGTTTCTAACAAAGTTTTCCTTCAGCTCAGCCAGATGATAGTTCTGTTAACGACAATGAAACTTCGTGAAATTTCACTTCTAACACCAGTTCTATGTTGCACGTCCGAGTGAGAAGTCCTAAAACTACACTTGCAGATATAACAATTACCTCGAAACAACAATTAGCCTCGAAACATGCCGCAAAATTGACCGCAATCATTTTGACAACGAAAATCTCTCGCTCTCTGATTTAGGATCAAATGCGATTCTAGATATACATACATTGAATGTACAGTAAAGAGAGAATACTGGCGAATCTTTGTCTCGATGAATCAAAGAATATTTATTTAAAATAAATTTTGGATTTATCTAGGATAAATCACAATTGATTTTAACGTAACTCGTCTCTAATTATCCATGAGCGAGTTACTCTACGGTTAGTTATCCAACAAAAGTATAATTGCCAAATCCTAAAAGGGTGACACGATTGCCACAACTTTGTTACTGCCTACCAGTTTTGCCGACAAAATTAGGCGGGTTGCAAGATTGTTCGTTATTTCAGAATTTCAGGTATTCGTTTGAGTTCGATCAAAATGATCCGGTCTGATTCAACTTCGAAATGTTAAACGCTCGCACTAGGATAATTTATTTTATTTAAATAATAAAGAACAAAAAATAATTGAAAATACAAGTCTTATTACAACTTCGTAAAAAAAACGTAATTAATTTACTTGATCTTATTTTAAAGTATTTTATTTTGACTGCCTTGAGTTTGCTCTTTAAACATATTTTTACATTATGTGGCGGATGAGAAAGTAAGGATAGCTACTTCTATTTTATATTTGGGCTTGTTGAAGCGTTGATAACTTTAATGAAAGAAGAACCGTGATCGGAGCATTTTTCGTTGAATCGCGAGAAGGTTATAATAATCGTAGTCAAATATACAAAACTTTTCTAATTCAAGACGTTAAACTTCTTATCAATGCGAAGAATCTATTTGGTAAATTTAGAATATTTACTTTTTCATGCTGGTAAGAAGTTCTAACAGCCGCCATGCTCGATCATGGTTAATACCTTTTATTGTCACTCCTGGTCGACGAACCTGTTTTATTTAGCGTTTTTAAAAGCGGTTAACGTCAGATCATTTAGGTCAGGGCAACCGAAGGTCCGCACTTTAAATTCATTGGCTGTAACCTGCTACTCAAGGTTTGTAAAACAGATTCGCAGAAAGGCAGATAAACACAAGAAGTAGAAGACGCAGAAAGACGGAAGTTAGGCTCATAGATAGACGTTAGACAATACGCAGTGGGAAACAGATTCATTTTCTAAGAAAATGTTTATTAAAAACAATCACTAACCACGGGAAACGTCTCGTTTCAAAGTTTCTCGCATCTGTACGAGATTAAGTTTGAGCGCAGACAACCCGTTTGAGTCAATCCCAACCGTAAGGCCTCCCACACACGTTGAAACATGCGGCAATGCATCGATTTCTAAGTTTCACGATGCATGTTACAATTTATGTAGCTCGGCATCAGTGAATCGGTTTCATAAAATCTAGTCTAGAAGTTTCAACGTGTGTGGGAACCTTAAGCGGACGCGATTCAACAGGGCTCCTTGCCGTTCCCCTCCAGAACTACTGAATTTCTTGCGGTTCATTACCGGAATTACCTTTCGGAATTACAGCCAATTGGCTGAACTTCCACAAAATAAGGATTTTTTCAAATGGAAGAATGGAGATATTTGAAGAATGTTATGAAGAACAGTATTATCCTGTCATCTCAAATCAAAAAGGCGTGTCTGCAATTTTCGTTCAGTTCAAGTCATTAATGCCAAGTAGCACAAAAATAATTTATCTGTGTACATATATGTATGTTATAAGAACATTTTAACTGAATTAAAATAAAATATAATAGTTTGTATTTCAAATGTTTGTATATAAAATTAATACCTGATTGTTAATTATTGAAGATCTTTTTTACAAAGTCATCATCATATGTTTGAATTAACAGACAAAGCAGAATTAATCTCAGTTGAGTATTAATCACAAAATACAATCAATAATAAACAATTTGTGCAGCAATATTTGAAAAAATGCAGAATATGCTGTAACTAGCAAATTGTAATTTAATTGGGAAAATAATCGACATTCTATGATATGATGTAATTAAAGTCTGTAGCAAGCTAGTAAATAATAATTAAACAGTTCATCTTTATGTAAAATATGCAATGAAATACGCAAGACATATTATGTACGTATTAAACGCAACATCAATCATACTTCTATCGCAAATTTGCTTGTTTTCTTGCAAATTTATTTGTTTCCTTGATTTGTTGCAAATTGATTTGTTCTTTACTTGAGAGCAAGTTACACTTGCATCTGGATCTCAAAGTAAAAAGAAGCTAATTGTTATTTGCGGTCATTATTGGAAATATTGAGTTGATAGTAGGCTGCTTTTGTTTTCTTGATCAGTGAGATGAATACTGCTCATAAAAATTAGAAGATATTTCAAAATGAATATGAAGCGATAAAAAAAAGAAGCATTTGATTTTTTTATTAAACACTCGAACAACTTTCTTTGACTTGTCGTTTGCTTTTCTGATGTTCTTGTTGATTCACAAAACTTCAGTTGTTTAACAAAACTGATTGGATTGATTACCAGAAAATTGACGATTAATTCAAGTAATTAATAATGTTAATCGTCAATTATCAATTGTTAGTTATCAGATTTGATTGAATTATAATAAAAAAGGAGAGAGGTAGAAAAGCGGCAGAAATATATTTTGTAGAGAAATATTTATTTTTAAGAGATTGATATTCGCACATATTTCTATTTATTGTTACTTTAATTCTTTACTTATTTGTTTTTAGATCTATATTTGTTTTTAGATTTTACTCTTTTTTCAAATCTGACAATTTTGGGGATTTCGATGAATTGACCATCGTTGCGAAAAAAAAGCCATAGAGCTGAAGATCAGAAGAAGTGTATGATATGTAACAAATAGATTCTTCTGAAAGAAAAATCTATCTGATGTCAAATCTATCATCGTCCTCAAAAAAATTTCAATGTATTAAATCTTGCCCTGCGGAACCTAAAGTTGTCTCAAAGTTGATTGTCTCAAAGAAGAAGATTTTTGTGTACTAAAATCAAAGAAAATATTTGTTTGTGAAACACTTTTAATATCGATGCAATGGTATATTTTTTGACGTTATTTCCATTTTTATTGCTCTTTCTACTCCTTTTCTAAATTCAGTTAGAAGATTCGTGGTAGCATATATTAATGCAGGACAACCCGCGATTTTAAAAATGTGGATATGATATAGTCACAACAATAGCAGCCTTTCCCATGGCAATGTAATGAAAGTAACATGAAAAAACACCATGCAATGCAATAAAAATAACATAAAAAAATTCATGAAATCTTTTTTCAACAACATGAAATTTTTTTTCAAAAGTTTCTTCTAAAGGCCCGCAATATGTTTATTCTTTTTCAAACAATAAATGTAGTTTGGTGCATGGTAACCTCGAGGCATGGTAACATAATATCATGACATGTATTATTTTCTGCTTGAAGCTTGAATGCAGATTAAATATTCTTCCGAATATCTAAAATTATTTTCATTGAGCATGTTTTCAATCTGCAAAGCTCTGAGTAATTGAGAAAGTAAAGCCGTAATATTTAAAATTTGATTGAGATAATTAAAAATTTTAAAATCTAAAATCTAAGATTATTTGAAAGTCATTATATTATAAACATATTTGAATATATTTTTTCATGAACTACGTGATGGAATAGAAAGAAATACATATTTCTTACATAAACAAAGGTAATGATCTCATCTCGAAAAAACATTATTTAAAAATAGTTCTTCCATCCGATTCGTCTCTTCAATCAATTTAAGTTATATCAGAAATTATCATTACTTTTCGTACTATCGCTGATAGAAAAGATATATATTCAAGGCTTGGTTTTCGTGAAACACTGTATATTCAAAACGATTCAAAACGTATTAAATTTCATTACTATTGATGAGTAATCATGTACTTCGAAGTTAGAAATCTTGAAGATTTTGAACGTATTCATAAGTATTGTTGGAAACATTAAAACTTTTCAAAGATTTGAAAAATTTTAATGTTTGAATTGTTTCGAAACTGACAACGAGATTCGAATGTCCACTATAATAAATGAAATAATCATGTAAAGATTATTGCGTCTGCACTATATACACATATGTACCATATGGACCATATATTTTGAAAATAGTATAAATTCATTTTATTTCTGTTTTGAGATATTAAAGTATGCTTACATCGATTGTATAATTTCATTTAGCAACAAAATTTTAATTAATTAAAATAAATTGTACGTAAATAAAAGTCCACATAAATATTTGTATGTTTAACAATTACCTATTGTTTAATTGTTTTCGTTATTTATATATATTGTAAATATAAAATTTATAAGTAAAAATAACGATAACTTGAGTTATAATTGTTTATACATAAAAAATTCATATTGAAGTACACGTAAATGTTTCGTTTTCTCAATTTTCCAAAATGGACTTAGATTACAAAGATATAGACAAAAGATATAGACAAGATAGTCTAGATATAGACGAAATAGTCTATATATTAATCTAATCAACTCAACTATTCTTACGATATAGACAAAATAGTCTATATATTAATCTAATCAATTCAACTGAATACCAAAAAAGAAATATAGATTTTTTAAAATTACATAGTGTTAATAGTTAACATCTAAATTGCAATATTTAGAATCTGAATTAGGTTTTTTAACGTATTTTCATCAGTTAATTCTAGCATTATTATACCATCTATGTAAACAAATATAATTTCAATTTAAACAATTCGACAATCGTTTACAAATCTTAAAAACTTATCAAACCACGTTTTTCTGAATTCGTACTGTATTCGTATAAATATAATTTGTACTTTCCTTCGCAATCTGTAGATGCAAAAGAACTACTTTTCCAATTGGTCATATTTCTTGATTCATCTATTCCATCTTCGACAAGTACCTAATTTTTTCGAAAATTAATTTTCTCCTAATAATTTTTTTATAAGCTTCTTTTCTTTCGAAGTTAGTTTTTTTTATCTCGTATAAATATTATTCGTGATGCTTCCTTTCTTTTTTTATTTTCTTAAAGCCATTTAACTGCATGATTCATAATATGTTAGACCAACTTCATAAATTTATTGTAAATAATAAAAAAAAATATTGTCATCACATTTAAATTATAAGATAATATGAATATAGTATATCTAATTAGAATATAGAATATCTAATATCTATATAGAATATCTAATTACTAGATTGCGGATAAAAATCCTAAAAAGGAAATTCATAAGAAATTTTTAGGAATTTCATAGGAAATCTTAAACTGGAAAATTGCACAGAACGCAAGTAATATATTCCAAAAATGCATTAACATCCGCATTTATTGATTAGTCATTGAGATAATATTAGTCTATAGGTTTCTGAAATGAAAATGGCAGATGATAACCATTCTAAACATTTTTCATAAATTAGAAAACTATGGAAATTTTTGCATTATTATGTTCTATGTACATCCAATATTTGAAATATATTGTCCAAAATTTCCATAAACTCTCGTACTTTCATGTTATTTGGAAAATGTTGCTAAATTAATAATAGGCGAAAAGAATTTTAATTTAAAAAAAAAGGACCAAATGGACCAGCTGACTATAAATATTATTCGTACGATTTAAAAAAAAAAAATCTGACAACTTCGGTCATGAATAATTTCACTAATGATTTGGACTGTGTTCAGAGCTGATAAAAAAGTCCAATTTGTTACATTAATTACAAGATAAATATAAGAGAAACTGTTTTAATACCATTTTCAGAAGCAATTGAAGATGATATTTATTAGCATGACAATGGCATAACAATGTCATTTACACATCTGAAAATCCATAAAAGAGTGATTACGTGAGAAAAAGATCATAGTTTTAACATACCCAATTTGAATACTATTGAAATTATCCTTGAAGAATAATTGTAAGAAAAAGTTAAAGTTGAAAAACGAATGATTTAAACAAAAATTAAAAAAGAACGAAACATCAACACTGTGATTTCAAATGAATAATCTAATTTATTTACCATTAAAATCTTTCCTCAATTCATTTTCAAGATTAAATGGACGACGATACACTGAGAATATGTTCTAAAATATGTTCTAAAATATTAGAACATATTTTATACTTACGGATTCGCTGACACTTCAATGGTAATAACAAATTTAAGAAGTAGAAACACATCAAATATGGTACTATTTTATCCGATAGAACTTATTTTTTATTTACATTTTTTTTCCACATTTCCACGTAAATTATGTTCGTCGAATGAAATTTTCTATACGTGTAATGGGAAATGCTATATATGAAGTACCAAAAATATATACTTTCTTGCGATCGTCAAAAGCATAAACAATGAGTAGGCTATCTCTTTGTTCCGGACTGTATTTATATAAGAAATATGCACTTGTGTAAAATATATTCAATACGCAATATATGCAAATTAAAAACTATATTTTTAGACTCTCTTGAAGAGTGAACAACATAAATGTTTGCTCAGATCTCATAACTTTATCTATATTTTCTATAAAAATATGCATTTGCATAAATATTTGTTGTCTATTCATGACTTCATAGATTTACAAGTGTAAATTTCGCCTGCATCTAAATAATACTCAATAATGTTTTTATATAACTTGATTGGTTTTATCTTCTTCAATTTTCGAAATTCGAAAGTCTAGAATTTGATATGTACATACATCGTCTGTGAATTTGTGTTAAATCCTTAGCCAGCTTGTTTGGATGTTCTTTTAATCTATTGTTGTGTAATCTAACAAGTTTTTTTATTTATCTTTTTACATATTTTACTTCAAAATCTTTATGAAGAATCTCACAGCCGTTAAGGTCCTCACATACGCTGAAACATGAGGCGATACATATGTCGACATTACAGTCAATTTGCCTGCCGATTCATTGATGTCGGGCTACGTTGCAACATGCATCATAAAACTTAGAAATTGATGCATGCATCGCTATATGTTTCAACTACATGTGGGGACTTTTACCGTACGAATCATATATATATAATAGTATTTTAATGTGTGTGTGTGTGCGTGTGTGTGTGTGTATTAATTTATATATATATATATATATACATCGTTTTGATTTTAATTTTATTTATATCTACTCATGTATTGTTTTATTCGTATAATATAATAATTACAATAACCGTAATTATAATAATTATAATAATAACCATCTAATATAGTATAATATAATAATATAATAATTATTATAATACTAACCTAACTAGCAAAACATTCTTGCTTAGAATATTATTGCTATCGAAGCGATATGGAAGAATATTGATGTGCTGTTAAGGATAGATCGATATTGAACTACATGTAACTATGTAAACGTTAACATTAGGCTGCATTCAAATGCGCTATTAAATGTGCAACAGTCCTTTTGTTTGAGTTCTCAAATCATACAACGTGGCATCCTTATGGCTAGATCTTATGCATGCATGCAATTTACCAAGATGATTTCCACGACAGCTGGAAATTCTATTCATTAAATAGTCCTTTTACTCAAACTTAGAGCGAATTTTCGATTGTATGATTTAAGTAGAACAAACTTTGCGAAAAATGTAGAGAAAATTACCAACTGAAATTATTAGTTTCTAGTTAGAATCGTATAGTTTATAATTTATAATTTACGAGATTTGCAAAGTATTGAAAACGAAGCCATCCCAACATGTACAATTACTATCCCGAAATGAAATATAATAGTGTTTTATTTAAATTTTAATTGGCTTTGTAATTACTTCTTTAAAATTATTAATATAAATTTAAAATACATAAATTAATAAGTTATTTGTGCCAACCATGTACAAATATCTACAGCAATCAGTTGTCTAGTTACAATAAAGGACACTACAAAATATATTTATATTAATTCCTTTTTTATTATTATTGTAAATTATTGGAATACAACTTTAGTATTAATATTCATGTGAACGAACAATTTCTTAAAACAATTTCGAAAACAATCGAAAAAAGTTTTACTTTAGTAATTTAGATAATAATATATCGACTCATTAAACACAAAAAATGTACTATTAGAATAATCATTAGAATTCAATTAAAAAAATGTTAATTCAAAAATGTAGAAAAACTGAAAAAAATATTTGAAACTTTTCAAACTAAAGCTAAAGCAAACTTTTAATTTTTAAAATTATATTTGTTCTAATTTTAGGCAGAGGAAATGTGCATCATTTTTTATTTTTGTGGTAAATTCTGAATAATTTGTTTTCAAATTAAAATATATAAATAATTCATTTTTTATAAGTTCAACCCGACATTTATTTCGTTCATTTCTCCATTTGAATGACATGACACATGAAGTTGCAGGAATTGGGAACATATATGAAACTATTTTAAAGATATTCATAGATTTATAATCAGCACTTTTTAAAATCATGTGCCATTTGCTACTTGATGTTTTGGATCTTGTAAAATGTTCAGAATTTTGAATAGAGTCAAAGAAATTTTTAATTTTGAAATAAAGGACTTGGCATTTTTTCTAAATTCAAAAAAAGACAAAGACAGAAAAGCTGATTAAAGACAATTGCTATAATACTAAATGTGAATGTATCATCAAATCGAACGAATGCACTATCTACATATATCTACAGATACAATACAACAATAGCAACACCTGTTACATTACTTGCCAATGTTAATATTTGAAGAAAAAATATTCCATCACAAAAACTAGTAATTAAAATATAGCTAAAAAAGAATCACGCACATTACTATATTAACAATGCATAAAACTTTTATGTGTTATTTAATATTAGTACAGTATTATTTTGTTGATTGATTTTTATATTGCATCATTTTATATTATATTATTGTACTTTTTTTATCTTCGTTTTCGAAGGCGAAAATTTATTTTATTTATTTTAAGGAGGAGGATTTTTCACATAGAAATTTTATAAAATTAATCTTTGAATCAATGTGTTTACAATTAAAAATTGATTCTAAGAAATTCACGATCTTTCCGATTCGACGGTTTTGAAATAAATGCTGAGCGATCAAACAGTTTTTATCAGATTTTCCACTCCATGACGAGATCAATATTTTCTACAAAGACAAATAAGTTACCTGAAATCGTTTCCCTATTCTTGGAATATTCTTTGAAATTTCTCAAGTTTATTGGAAACCCGGTTCGACCATAAACCGTGGAAAGATGAGTAACTATCTACTTTCGAACAATGCACGAACGTATTATATTCCAGAGTTTAAGGAGTATCGCGCGTTTTCTTTCGCGAGATTTCAAGTAATCGGTACAAGTTGCTCTTCAATAATATGCTATTTATGAAATGAAACGAGACATCACACTTTCTATACAATGTAACAACGTTATCATTACTGTTACATATCTGTATGTGTGTACGCATGCATGTGTGTGAAAAATTCACGTGATAAGATAATACAGATAAGTTATAAATTATTAAATCAAATTCTCTATTCTTCTTTCTACAAAATATATAAAAAGTTTATGATTATTTTTTATTAACTTATATATATATTTAGAATTTATGATCATACATATTAGAATCTAGTTTAATATCATAGTTCTTTGACATCATTATAGGTATTTTTTTTATGGAGGGAAAAAAGGGAGATAATATATATAAAATATATTATCATCTTACACGAGACGGAAAAATTCCCAGACGGAAAAATTGCTAATCATTTTATCTCATCTAAGCATTTTCTAACTGTACTTACAACATTGGTAATATTTTTGGTAAAAGACAATTTTAATTTGCGTAATAAACTTTAAAATATGGAGCATATGTACGATTTAATGATTCAACCTTCAACCTTCTACGAATACGTGGATTTGAATTTGAATTTGAAATTGGCGCTATATCATCATCATCATTACACTGTTATACATCTGTTGTCAAATAAAGATGGCTTCCATAATAAAAGAAATCTAAGTATTAATACATTGTTCTGTAATATCTAAAATTAAATTTTTGTTGTAATGTCGAAAGCAAAAGTGTCCACAGAATGGAAGAAACGGGTAAAATCAGAATACATGCGTTTGAGACAAATGAAACGTTACAAACGGGCAGACGAAGTAAAAATAGCTTGGAATCAAAACCGTAAGGTTATGTCTGGTTAGTATATTTTTTTTTCTTTCAATATTATTGAAACAAAATTTTTAATTCTTTCCACTCCTCAGACCTTTTAATAGCTGAACAAAAACGGTGGACAGATGGAAAAGCAATGTGGCTTGCAATGCAAGATATACCACCACATGTATCTTGTATGAAAAAGGCAGAAGTGACCAGTTCTGACAATGACGTACAAACATGTCCTGTTAAGATTATTAATGCGGTCACTCCTATACCAACCATGTATACATGGGCTCCCATACAGCAAAATTTCATGGTTGAAGATGAAACTGTATTACATAATATACCTTACATGGGAGATGAAATCTTAGATCAAGATGGAACATTTATCGAAGAATTAATAAAAAATTATGATGGAAAAGTAGGTATAATATCTTGTTATAATAAAATGATGATTTATTAGAAATTAATTTTACTCTATTAATCGTAGGTACATGGAGACAGAGAATCAGGTTTTATGGATGATTCAATTTTTGTAGATTTAGTCAATGCCTTGGTACAATATGAAAAAGAAGATAAGGATAGAGAACAAACAAAGAAAGGAAAAGAAAAGGAAGATGATAAAGATAAAAAGGATACTGTCATTAAAGCAGAAATTAAAACTGAAAAATTATTAGAAGAAATTAAATCCGATAAAAATCCATTTCCATCTATGCATATATTTAATGCAAGTATCATATGAAAAAACATTTTATTTTATTATCTGTAATTTATAATATTATTATTTTTATTTTTTAGGCAATATCTAGTATGTTTCCTGACAAAGGTAGACCAGAAGAATTACGAGAAAAATATATAGAATTAACAGAGAGATCAGATCCAAATATTCTACCTCCAGAATGTACACCAAATATTGATGGAGTGAATGCAAAAAGTGTACCCAGAGAACAAACAATGCATTCTTTTCATACTTTATTCTGTAGAAGATGCTTCAAATACGACTGTTTCCTACATCGTGAGTATAAGAATAAAATATAAAAGTTTTACTCTTCTTAAATTGGTTATATTCTTTAATTACAAAGATTAGTACTGAGATACAACCTAATGGCCATACACCATGCTGTATCCCTGTCTTAAATTGATCATCTGTCAATTACGATTATTTATGATTCCTGATTTATTGTAGCAGCCAGGGGAGCGTCGCCGTCAGGTAAAGAATAACACTGCATACAAACGATCGTATTTGAACGAACGCTTCTTTTTTGTTTTATTTTCTTTCCTTTTTTCTTTTTCTTTTTTCTTTTTCATTCGGAGATGCCATCGAGGGTACATCTGCAATCATATTTCGTTGATCGTTCGATGCTGTGAACACATACTAAATTCTACATCATCCATGATGCTTCCTTTTGAAAATAGCTTAACATTAAATTTACATCTTATTTATAGGTCTTCAAGTCTCTCATCCAGGACCGAATTTGCAAAAACGAAAGGGACCTGACTTAAAACCTTTTTCTGAACCATGCGGAATAGAATGTTACATGCATTTGGTAAAAGCAAGAATGATGGTAACAATAATAATAAGATCAGACACATAAAATGCAAATTTTGTTTTATAGGAAGGAATGAAAGAGAAACTCGCTGCACAAGCAGCAGATATAAAAGATGAGGAAAGCGATGAGAAACGTGGTGGACCCAGAAAGGTACGGAAACAAGCAAGTGTAGATTCTGGAAATGAAGCAAGTAGTGAAGATAGCAATGACAGCAATAAGTATAGTCAAGGAGATGGTTGTCAAGGTAATACAGGATTATTCATTTTTTTCTAAATAAGCTATAATATAGCTAAGATTGAATAAGGGAAATAAAATAAGCTATAATATAGCTAAGATTGAATAAGCTAGGATTATATTATCAATAAAAAATATAATAGATTCATATATTGTTATCATATTAGATTTTAAACAGAACGTTAATAAAGAAACAAAATCTGAAGAATTGATGGAAGATCAAGCTCAACCGGAAAACCAAGCTCCATTTACCCTTCTGGGCCTGGATAAACGAATAAAAACAGAAAGTGAATCTTCATGGACAGGATCAGAACAGAGTTTGTTTCGAGCTCTTCATAAAGCTTTTCCTGGTAATCCATGTGCATTAGCACAGATAATGCTAACTAAAACGTGTCAGGAAGTATATCAATTTGCACAGAAGGAAGCATCAGATATTCCAGCAGTCGAAAATTTGAAAGATTTCACGCCACCGCGAAAGAAAAAAAAGAAACATCGTCTTTGGTCAATGCATTGTAGAAAAATACAGCTAAAAAAAGATTCTGGTGAATATTTGAAAATGAATAATATTAAATTCTTTTTAAAATACAATTTACATTATTTATTAATTTTTTTCTTTATTCATTACTTTTTTTTTTTTTTTTTTTTTTTATTTTTTATTTCCAAGGTGCCAATCATGTTCACAATTTCGCACCATGCGATCATCCAGGAAGACAGTGCGATAACTCATGCCCATGCATACAAGCTCAGAATTTCTGTGAAAAGTTTTGTCAATGTAGTAGCGAATGTCAAAATCGTTTCCCAGGATGTAGATGTAAAGCTCAATGTAATACAAAACAGTGTCCTTGTTATCTAGCTGTAAGGGAATGTGACCCAGATCTGTGTCAAACATGCGGCGCAGATCAGTTTCATATTACTAAAATATCTTGCAAAAACGTTAGCGTTCAACGCGGTCTTCGTATGTATATAATATCTTTTTATATTTTTTAAATCATAAGATTAATTTTAGTTTTATATCAATGCTAATATATTTCAGACAAACATCTTTTAATGGCACCATCTGATGTAGCTGGCTGGGGAATATTTCTTAAGGAATCTGCGGCAAAGAATGAATTTATATCGGAATATTGTGGTGAAATTATAAGTCAAGATGAAGCTGACAGACGAGGCAAAGTATATGATAAATATATGTGTAGTTTCCTCTTTAATCTTAATAATGGTAAGAAAACTTAATAAGATATATTGCAATTTTTTATCAATAGTGAAGAATAATTAAATTTCTATTAATTTTGTCCCTTTAACTTTTAGACTTTGTTGTGGATGCTACTCGAAAGGGAAATAAAATAAGATTCGCCAATCATTCAATAAATCCTAATTGCTATGCAAAAGTAATGATGGTAAATGGTGATCATAGGATAGGTATTTTTGCAAAAAGAGCTATTCAACCTGGCGAGGAATTATTTTTTGATTACAGGTAAAATTGCTCATTATGTATACACATATTTTTCACATTATTTACGTTTTTTCTTTTGTAGATACGGACCAACGGAACAATTAAAATTCGTGGGCATCGAACGTGAAATGGAATTTTTATAATGTAAAATAAAATTCAACGATAGTATATATAAAGAATGAAAAGAGAAAAAATAAAAGATGTAGATAAACGGACTATTGAACGCAGAAGAAATACAAAAAATGTTAAAGTTTATTTAGTCCATGTTACATTTTTGTTACAAAACAAAGGAAATAATGATAAAAAAAGAGAGGAAATACAATTATAAACTTCTATCATTAAGATTACAAAATATCTTTATTTCTTCTTAATTATATATTTTACGAAATATTCACAATATTATAATTGTTCATGTTCATATTGTTCATTTAATTTAATTTTATATTTTATATTTTATTGAATTAAAAGTGACTGTATTAAATATTGTTTTGTAAAAAAAACGATTAAAGAATTATAATGCATTACATATATAACAATTATAATAACAATACATAATAGAGACTAGGAAATATATATGTATGTATGTTTTAGTAGAAAATGCACCAGTAACAATGGCGTCAATGCAAAAAAGTATAAAACAATTTTATAATAACGTTGTTTAATAAATAGAATTACTTAATAGTGATCATATTTATAAGATCGTATTCGCTGTAAATAATTTTTACACACATCCGTCCAATATTATTTTAATCATTAATTCTTATATACTATAATAAAATATTCTACTTTCCAGAATGAATTATAATCGAATTTTATTAATCAAATATGATAACATTTGTGTCAATCGAGTTGATTTATCATTTATGTTTCTATCTTTCTTTCTCTCTTCTCCCTCTTCCCCACTATCGCGGTAAGGGATCCAAAAGAGTAACGTGTTGCAGTGCATACTTATATTTTTTCTTGTGACTCATATATTTTAAAATTGTGCAATTAATTAAAATAATATACAAGAAAAGTTCTATGTGATTAATTGATCAAAAACAGAAAGAAGCGGGAAATATTAAATACGACAAATATCAAGCAGTCGAGAAAATTATAACGCGTAACAGAAACTGCATTTTACTAGTGTTATGTCAGAAGAAGGTAATCTACGCTTACGCGATATATTCTTAAATAAGAACAAATAGAAGTAAAAAAAGAATAGACATATATACAAACTGTGCTTTACTAGAGATGAAAGTATGAATGGAACAATTAATGATGTCATATCAATCTATCTTTATATATTTATAAAATCAAAGTGTAAAAATTTGAGAAAAAGAAACCAAATTGTAAATTGTAAATCAATAGCAGACACATATAGAAGTTCATTGATTAAAATTCATTAGTTCGTAACGAACAGTAATAAAGAAATATTATATCCAAAAAATTTATAAATATAATTTTAAAAAAATATATATTTTATTCAAGTTGTATTTGAATTATATATTTAATAATAATTATTAGTGATCTATATTATTCTTTTAGTATACAATTAAAGAGATAAAAAAAAGGAGAATAAAATTCTACCACACATTTATTTCTTACATAAGTGCATTGCGCTGAAATTACGCATGCCTAAAGGAAAAAGTAAAATAAATTTCTAAAGATATATATACATATTATATAGGTCAAAAATAACTCATATTGGCAATGAGCCAACTCTTAAAAGTGAAGTACCTTGAGAGAAAGAATTCGTTAGTTACTTTATGCTTTCTGTTTCTCTTATCGTTTGAGCAATTTTTGGATATTAAATTGACTTACAATTAGTTTATTTTAAATGGAAGTGAAAAGATGATTAAAGTTACGACGGAATCTTATACCACTTAGCAAAACAAGTATGTGTGCTTTATTGCATATCTCTTTTGCTTATATATATATATACATATATATTTGCTTATATATATATATATATATATATATGTATATGTATATATATATATATGTATATGTATATATATATATATATATATATATGTATATGTATCCATCTGTACTTAATGCAACAGATTGTAGTACTTTTCTCAATATTGCTTATCGAAATTAATACTATATATTGAAAAAGATTCTTGAATCAATTCTTGTTATTATTAATATCATTTAATTTTCTTATCTTGGAATAGTAGTTAATGTATGCAATATATGTATATATTATAGAAAAATCACAGAAACATGTGGCAAGAGAAGTCGGCATTGAGGAATTGAAACAACTAAGAAACAAATATGAAGGAAAATTGACAGCCTCCCTCTATGCTGGAGCCCTTCTCATCGCTGTTATTGCCTTAATATGTGTTCTAGGAATTCTCTGTATTGCTAACTATCAGGTAAATTTAATGAATTTCAATTAAACTTCAAAATTTAATTCGTAACTTGATTAAATATCATTTCTATCATTTATTAATTTTTATAATAATAATAATATCTATATTGTGTAAATATATTATGTAAATATGTACATAGAATTCACGAAAAAGAAACAAATCACACTAAAATAATAAAATATTTTAATATATATACATATATTAAAAAGTATATGTTAAAAAGTAGACAATATATATATATATATATATATATATGTCTATATACAAGGAATTTAGTAATGCTGGGCTATAGTAGTATTTAATAATAATGGGCTAAACTATAACTTTGTTTCTATTGAAAATAGAAAAAAATATAAAAGAAAATTTTACATTGTTTAAAAAGCTCATGTAACGATTTTTTTTACAGAAGTACATTCATGGAATTTTAAGTAGGACTGCATGATTTTTTTCTGTGAATTAATTCTTGTGCTACTTTGTTTAAAAATATATTAGAACACAATATGGAAAAATTAATATTTCTTGAAATATTTTAAATTGTAGAGTGTAACATTTGTGTGACACGCATTTTCTGGTAATATATTTATTTCATAACATAAACATACGTACATAAGCCAATAATAATTCAATAACATTAAAAAATATTAGTGTGATTTCTTTTAGAGTAAATAATCAGAATAGAATAATCATTGAATTTTATTTTTTGTGCCCTCTAACAATATCGAAAAAAAATACAAATTGCCATTTAAAAAATCACTGATGATTTTGGAATTTTATAAACCGGTTGCCAAATTAAAACAATTATAGTTTTTATAGTTTTTAATTAATAATACAAAAATAAAAATACTGGAACAAAGAGAAAGGAATAGAAATTAAAATATTTATTTCTTTGATCTATCCATTATATTCCATTGATAACAATCGATTTATTGAAATATTTACATTTTTTAATGTTTCTATTATTATAACATTCCTTAAAATACTCAGTTGTCGATTATAAAATAACATTCATATTATAATTGCTATTGAAGAAATTCATAATTCCATAATATTAAAATAATTTTGCAAAACTAGGATAGAATAATAAAATATTTTGTAAATTAAATTTTCAAATCAATATTATAAGAATAAGAATAAATCGTTAGAAATTGATTTTAATCTATAAAGTGATGGAATGTAAATGTAATTATATTGTCATTATATCATATAAATGTAATATATTGTCATTATAAAAACTGTATTATTATTATTATTATTATTATTATTATTTGCATCATTATTGTTAGTGTAAGAGGAAAAAGAAAAAAGAAAAATAGAAGAAGCAAACGAAAAAAGAAAGCCGAATATATTACGTACGTATGCATGTACTCTAGAATATCTAATTAGGTTTCGTTATCGTTATGTATCGTTAGGTATGTTTATTTTCTAAATGGTAAATGTATTATATTGTATGTTCACTAATATTCAGATCCTAAATGAAAAGAGAAAGTACAAAATTATTCTTGTCTTATTCTTTTTGTTTTGTTACAGGATTTAACTCAAGTGATTATTCCTATATCGACTTTCACAATATTATTACTCTCTTCATTGAGTTTACTATTAGTGACGCAACTACCATGCACGTTAATATCCGCTAAAGCTAGACTTCTTTTAGGCTTCATCGCGTCTGTTATTTTAGGTGTTGGAATTCTAATCGTTCATGCTTCGGTACCTCTGTTTGTCGCAGTTCACACAATGATCGCAGTATTACCAAGAGACAGTCGACAAACACCAACAATTCTTGCAACTATATTAATTTTTGTTCATTTAGGCATACAATTTATGTTTCTCGAACAATCAAGTAACTATCAAATAAGTCAGGTATTATATTCCTATATTTAAATTATATCTTCTATTCCCTTGACTACTCTACTACTATTTAATTATCGTTTGTTTTTACATTTTTACATTTAAGACTACTTATTTATTCACTCATCTTGCCATTTGATTTAGACATGTAGCGAGGTCATTTTTCTATTTGCTGCAATTCTATCGGGTTCGTATTACAGCATACTAACTGCAAAAGCGCATAATAGGACGTTCTCTAAAACAAAAACAGTTATCGAATCTAGAATAAAGCTAGAATGTGAAAGAGAACAACAAGAACAATTATTGTTGAGTGTCATTCCTGCTTATATTGCAGCTGAGGTAAGCTTTGGATTTTCCTATGATGATAATTATATGTTCAAATGTATCAAACATTGTTAAATAAAATTGGGACAGGTGAAAAGAAGTATTATGTTGAAAATGGCGAATGCGTGTCAAGAATTTAGTAAACATAAACAAACTAGATTCTATGAAATGTACGTGCAGCGACATAACAATGTCAGGTAAACTAAAAAAAAATAGAGCAAACTATTATTGCTTTAATCAATTATAATAAATATAAAAATGATAATATTTCTCTTAGCATTCTGTATGCGGACATTGTTAATTTTACACCGCTTTCGGAACAATTGTCAGCTTCGAATCTAGTAAAAATACTCAATGAATTATTCGGAAGATTCGATCAAATTGCTCAGGTAACATTGTGATAATTTTTCATTGAATCATCTTTTATTATCTAGCATTATCAAAATATATACTGTATTAAAATATCATGATTTTAATTTTAAGTTCATATGTTACATGTTGATACATATGTTGATACATAAATTCACATGTGAATAATTTTAGGATAATCAATGCATGAGAATTAAGATCCTGGGTGATTGTTACTACTGCGTTTCAGGATTACCCATTTCTCGACCAAATCATGCGTACAATTGTGTGACTATGGGATTACAAATGATTGATGCTATTAAGTAAGAAGAAAAAAGATAAACTGATCTTTTTCCGAAATAGTAAAATGATAAAAACATTAGTCGTTTTCTTTCTTTAGATTTGTTCGTAAAGCAACAGGATTCAATGTGGATATGCGAATAGGAATACACACCGGAAATGTGCTATGCGGTGTACTTGGTTTACGAAAATGGCAATTCGACGTTTGGAGTGACGATGTTACGCTAGCAAATCATATGGAAAGTGGTGGTTTACCGGGGTAATTTATTATATAACAATATACATATTGTTATAATAATTCAATTTTTATGCGTTTAGACCGAAAGATAAACGAATGTTTGTTCATTGCTTTACTTCGACCAAATTTGTATTTGTATTCATAATTTGTATTGTGTTACTTAAACAAGTATTGGTGTAATAAGTGAACAGTACAAATTTGTCGTAGTGAGTATTCGTTCGTTTGGTCTGAACGACCATAATAACAAATCTTTAATAACTTTTCTTTTTTTTTTCTCAAGGAGAGTGCATATAACTAAAGCTACCCTGCTTCAACTTGGAAATCATTTTGAAGTGGAACCTGGAAATGGAGGATCACGAGAACATTATCTTGCCCAGCATAACATAGAAACTTTCTTAATAGTGCCACCAAAGGTGAGAAATGTCATTTCTATGAAAATTAAAATTCTCTATTGATATTCATAATACGAAAATTAATGCTTCATACGTGATATTTTTTAAATATTAACATCAAATTATATTGTGTACATATCAATATTGAAATAAAGCAGAAATAATTATTCGATTGTAGTTGATTACAATCGAGTATTCAATTATAATTTAATTGATTGATCGATTTCATTTCAACGAAAATATATTCGAGATCGAATTGATTAACAAAGTCTGATGAGTAATGATTTTTTTCGTATTACATATGTCAGAAATCCAACCAAGAAAATCGCGCGGATGATAACAGTGAGCGTGAATACGGTGCTGCTTCTATACCGTCCAGGTGAACACGACTTCATATCGTTTGGTTTCAATAAAAGCTTTAACAAAGCTTCGCTTTAACATATAAAAACCGCCCACTGTCTTTCTGCATTTAAATTTAGCTCTAAATGTAGTTATTATTCTCTAATTCGAATCATACAATGTCAATAGAGTGTAAATATTATGAAATAAAATAGTTTTTAAAATGCTCTTCTTCCTTATATCTTTTTATTAATCGCTATCGAGTAATATTTAATTGAATACATGAAACAAAAAGTTATACGTTATGTTACCTTGATATCTTGCCTTGATAATTGTCATTTGAAGAAAAAAACATGAATAGGAGAAAGACAAAAAACCCATTTTAATAATTTTTATCTCTACATCTGAACAGATCAAGACCAAGCAGTAAAATGACAAAATATGTTGAAAGTTGGGGCGCTGATAAACCTTTTGCCAACATCGCAGAAGCTACACTTGCCAAGAATATTGGTTTAACGGTAAGCCAGTAACAAATTTTGTTGTTAATTAATTAATAAAAAAAGAAAAATTAGTCTTTTATTAGATTAATACAATAAAATATAGTTAAAATAGAGTATTAAATGAATTAATGTCAAAATGAATAATGTATGTGTCTCTTCTGTCTTATAGAGCATCGCCATGATTGAATCGAATATTTTAATAAATAATAATTTTAATTGTTTCGTTGATATAAGGTGAGTTTATCTTATTTTTTTGTTTTTAATAAATTTTCTATTATTCATACATACGTGTATATATAACGATTAATTTCATTGTCATACTCACAAATGCTTCTTATATACAGACAATGGTGTCAAGGCAATGAAGGTATGTCATCTTTCACTTATCGATTTTATGATCAAAATCAAGAACTTCAATATCGGCAACAGATTGATGAACAATACCCGTGGTATCTTTTTGCTTCAACTATTATTTATGGTATGATCTTTGCCATTCAAGTTATATATTTACCAAGGTAAGCATTCACTGGTTAATTAATTTATCATTTCCTTTGGTTTGTTTAGACTGAAATATGTTCCGTTATTGGAAATATTTATTTTCCAATCCTGAGTATCACATATTGCTTTCTATGCGCCCTCTTTATATTTTTTTTTAAATATAGGTGATCGTTAAATTAATGTAAAATGTTCTGTGTATATCTATTTTTAAATTATTTTTTTTTGTAACTACCAAGTTTATAATTTGTCTTTAGCTACTAAACGCAAAAAAAGAATTGTAAAAAAAACTATTGTTATTAACTAATCCATTCACATTGCTGTTTGCAAGCATTTAGTTGACGCTAGCAACGTGAACATTTTAACAAATAATAAACAGTAAACAGTAAATCTTATTCAAAATACGGTACATCAAAGAATTTATTTAATGAATTTATAATAATGCGTTTAGACGCATGGATAAATGAAACTACTGCTTCCCGTTGAAGAAAACATCAAATAATCACTAGCATTAAAGATTACTGCCAGTATCTCATCGTTGAACGATACATTCAATTTCTTAATCAAGAATAAAATTAATGTTAATCTATCTATTAATAATAAGTGATAATTGTTGAAATTTGAGGAAGATAATGAGGAGCAATTGTAGATTCCAAATATAAAATTTTAGTTTATTAGTTTCTGATATATTAGTAAAAAAATTTTGTATAGTATAACTGTATGTTTGTATAGCAAAAAATTCTGCCTATACAAACGTCACAGATCAATACGTTATGATATCATAGGTAAATGTCTCACTTACAATCGGCATATTAGAAAAATAAAAACTGAGGTTGGATTTGGGTCATAGATTTTTCCGATCGTCTTTTGGCCAAAATCCAAAATGTTATTTAACAATTCGATTCATATATTGATAATAAATCGATATTCCGCTACTTTGAACATAACGTGCAATAACGTATGATAAATAATAAAATTTATCGTTTACATTTCTTCCCATACATTACCTAATCTGAGTTTATGAAATACGGAGAATATACAACATTCTTCTCAGGAATTGTTAGGCAACTATAAAGTTACAATAACCGATGTTAAGATTGATATCATTATATTAACAATTACGGCCACCGACGACAATTATTGTAATAAGTACTGTTATCGGAATTTAAAGCTTTTTATTAACATAAAAAATAATAAAAATTCTCAGAAACTAATAAAAATCTATAACTAAAATTTCATATTTGAGGTCTTTTTCCTCTTTCCTCCGGTCCTTGAAATTTTTGTTTATTCTGATGAATGAATCATACCATATTAGAGCTAATAATTTCCCATATAATTTCTGATTCTGTTGACTAAACTATATTTTGTGCTGCGATTATTTGTTATTTTATTTCGATGAATTAAATAAACAAAAAATAATTTACAAATCATTTATTTGATTCGGACACAAGATAAAGTAAACTTTTAAAATAAAAATAAAATTAATGGAAATGGTTCATTATTCCAGATTTTTAATTTTCATTTCAAATGAAATTCTGCATAAACCATTACAGTCTGTCAATTGACAATACCAAATGCTCACGCTATCGCGTCCATTCCTTCTAAAAAATATCTGAGATCCGTTCCAGAAGGAAACAAGATATAAGATGGACGACCAAACGAGATAGAATTGAATGTTTTTATTTCATTTCCAACATGTATCTCATACGCGTATCGCGATACCTACGTAGCTTAAAAACCATCTTCGCTGTATTAGGCAACGTCGCATTGTCACTGTAACAATTGTCGTCATCATTAACTCTCGAATAACCAATAACGTAATAGCGATACCATTTTCTGTAAAAACCCTCACAGACGCTAGAACATGCGGCGATGCATGCATCGATTTTTAGGTTTTATGATATATGTTGCAATGTATATAGCTCGGCATTAGAAGCAACTGTCACCAATGCAGGAATGAGACTTCCAGCATTAGTTGAATAAAGAAAATCCGTTTCAAATTTCGCTATTCTCGTCGCTACGACTGTCGTAACGCACTATGGGTCGGATCGAGAATTTTTTCATTTTTGAATGACTCTTAACTCGAAATTTCATTTCGATATCATAAAAAATATCGAAATGGAATTTGTTATAAATATTTATAATAATTATTCAATGATATACAATATGATATATTTGTTTAATCGTTATTTCATTAATTTTATAAAAAAAAATTTATTAAACAAATTCGACAAATTATTTATTTTATAGTCTATTTACTATATTTTTGAACTTTTAATTTTGAAATTATGAGCAAAATCGAATAATTGAACATATGTACATAAATTTTACTTATAATTTAAATTTATAAAGCGAATGGAAAATAAATAAAAAGTAATAAAATTAAAATCAACATGTTTAGTATATTTAGTTATTCTATTACACATAACAGTATATTTTATAACATAACAGTATATTTAGTTATTCTATTAAACATATTAAGAGAATAAAGTATTAAAACTTACGTTTCATAATTATTATAATTATTATTCTTTTTTATATAGATATAAACTCCTCTAATTTTTTGTATTTTTTATTTGTTGTCTAATAGAATGGAGTCTATTAATAATTAATAAATAAATTTTTTGTTTTAATATAGAATTTTTATTATAACAAGCATTTATTTATGATTAATGTAACATGTAAAATTAAAAAATTAATTTAAATAATTTAATTAAATGTTATAAAATAATAAGTAATATGTTAAATAATTCATATTAACTAAATTTTGATAAGAATTTTATTTCAAATATTGATAAAATATTGATATTATAAGAACTAAATTTTATTTAAAATACTTTTTTATTAGAAATAAAATGTAATATTGTGATTTTTTTTTTTATAACTGGTGTATATCCTCTTGCAGTTCCTGGGATTAAGTAATCTTTCTACATACATATAATCATAATCGTTTAGATTTTTAAGTTCTTATAGAATTAGTAGATGAGAAAATGTGAGTTGTGCAGCAGGAAAATTTTCAGAAACCTGGTCTCTTTGTTACTGTTCTATTGAGATTTGAGATTTAGTCTAGTCTGTTGTTAATGCTTGTTTAGACAGCTTGATTTTTAATTTAAGCGGTATATATTGGCAATATCGTAATTTCCTGTACTTTCAAGGTTGTAAACTGATTGTAGCGTTTATATATTCTTTGTTTGTGAGTATGTTTGCTAAGGCGTTTAGTTCTCTGAATGATGTATCTTTCGGTTTATTTAGTATAATGCGGAGGAATTTGTTTTGCATTTTCTGGATTTTGTTAACATTATTTGATTTTGCTCTTGCAGTCTAGATTTAATGTCCATATATAATGATAGGACATATGTCTTATAGAGATTTATTTTTATTATTATCTGTAACTATTTCTTGCAACGAAAGGGTATAACTTTTTTAGTGCTGAGTAAACCAGGTTAACTCTCTTTGTAATTGCCAGGACCTGGAGTCTAAGGTAAGTCCTAGGTATTTCACTGTGTGTGTCCATGGAATATCCTGATATGGTTGATTCATAGCTGAAATTCTTCTTCTGGTGAAGGTGATTGCTTATGTCTTATTTGACAGTCAGTCCAGTTGCGGAAATATGTTTGTAACATGTCTATGTGTGATTTTATATTATATTTGGTGGCATTTTCTGGGCTTCAGGAGGAGGCAAAACTGGTTGTGCATAGATAACCCATAAGTATTTGAGGAGGTGGTGATATCATTGATGTGGAGAACCCAGAATAGATTCCTGAGAAACCTCTGCCCAGATGCCTTGATTGAGGAGGATGACCCATTTACTATCAGAATTTTCTATTTTGTAGGTAGTTTATGATTAGGGCAAGGAGAAAGGGGTATTTATTTGTTAAAGCTTGATAATAAGAGCATTGTGCTAGACAGAATCAAAGGCTTTTTCTAACAATAAGTCTAGAAGGATTGGCTGATCTGTTTTTGTTTGCCTCAGTTGATACAGAATTGTGTTCTGGAACTCTTTGCAGTTGCTAAATACATGAGTGGCTGGCTCTGAAGCCAAATTGTTGCGGTATTAGGATATTATTTGAATCCATATGGAATAGGAGGTGGAGGTAAATGAATTTTTCAAATAATTTACCGAGGATGTTCAGAAAACTGGTCAGTCTGTAACTGTAAAAGGCGGTAGGAGGTTTACTCTGTTTGCACATAGGTAATTTTTACTATTTTCCATTTTGGGAAGTATGATAGTCTTATGCAGGTTTTAAATATATAATAAATCTGGACTATGGATTTTGATGGAAGATTTTTGAGTTTGTGCTATGATTTTATCGGGACAAGGTGCCTTATTATTTTGGGAATTTCTTTATTAAATTTTTAATTATCTATGGAGAACAGCTTGGAAAATAATCCTGGAGAGAATGGGCATGTATTAAATTATTTGCCCAGGGTACCAACCTGGTCCAGTATGGGAGAAAGTGTCTAATACGTCGTGTCATGTATTTTTTGGAAAAATTGAGCCAAGCCTTCCACCTTTTTTTGCATCAGAATAAAGAGGATTTGTGTTAGGAGGGGATTTATGTTTTGTAGGACTGGAATGCGTGTCTTGAATTAGCCAGTGATTTTATATACCAAAGGGTATTATTCGTAGTTGAATATTGTCAAGTTTGTTTTGCCAAGTCTGATTTTCAGTTCCCTGATTCTCTTCCGTATGGAGTTTGTAAGTAGTATTTCTAAGTAGTTTCTAGGTTGGTATTCCAATTCTCTGACTTTCGTGTATATTTGTTCCTTTTTTTTATTAAGTTTTGCAGGAAATGATTGGTATTGTCCGGATGATTTTGGGTGGTATAGGAAATATGACATTGCGGTATGACTTTTGAATGTGACAGGATAAAATATTTATTTCTTCATCAATAGCTTCCGTAGTATTTACTGCTTTATGTGCATCCTATTACAAAGTTGAGTGTAGGTTGTTTGATCAATTTGGATTGTGGATTTTATGTTGCTGCGTGTTTGGAAGTTCTACTACTAAGTGATTGGAAGACAAGTCGTCTATAAGTCATTTAAGAGAAATATGTCGTGATATTAGTAGAAGGAGGAGTGCAGAAGGGAGTATAGTGTGGTTGTTTGTAAGTGTAAGTAGAGCTACGTATGATTTGATAGTTGTTCAGCTCGGTACGATTTTTGATAGCGAATCCATTTACATTTCTGCTAAGGTTATTCCATAGGTGGTGCTTTGCATTGAAATCACCCCTTATGACGAAATAACCTGCGCTGTAAGGTGAAATAATATTGTCGAGGTCAGACTGTGAAATTTTGCGTTTTGGAGGAGCGTATGCTGCTCCTATTATGATTTTGGAGTTGGTTTTTATTTTTATAGCTAAGATATTCAATGTACCTCCTCTAATATGACATATTTCTCTAAGCTAGGAATATGCCCGGGAAGCAAATGACTCGGTACATGGGACATATCTTGTGTGTGTGGACATTTCCGTGCAGTGAATGACATGCGTTTTTAATAACCATGATTCTATGACTATTTTCCGGGAGGCAGACTAGACCTTTTAATTCTACCGTAAGCGTTTTTTCTGTGTTTACCGTGTATGTGTGGAATTGTATATTGTCTTTCATGCCAGATTTTTTAAAGTCATAACTGTCAGCGATGTTAGCAAAAGTTCCTTTAGCTTATCTGATGCGATCTTTGCTTGGAAATTGTTTTTGTATTTTATTCTAAGCGCGTCCTAGAAATTAACGTGGTCTATTTTTCCATGAAAGTAGATCGGTGGTGGCTTTATTTGTTGACTGTTTCTGTTGACGATGTATTTCGATTAGGCTATGTGTGTTTGAAAGCTGTTTGTTACTGTCCTGCTCAAAATATTCAGTAAATGAATCTGCTTTTTGTAGGAATTTCTGAATTTATACTTCCATACCTGCTGCTTGATTAATCTTTATTACAGTTGTGGAGTCCGTGAGTGAGGCGGACCGCTTTCTTTCTGTCAATCAGGATATTAAGTTTTTCTTTTGTCTTCTGCCCTCTTTTTTTTAGCAACGTACCATATGTCGAATGGCTCCGTATATATATTCGCCAGTGTGTTCGTTTCTTCTTTGTCCTTCAGCTTCTGTAGTCTAACTTTTAAGTTATTATATAACTTGGTAGTTTCACTAAACTCTTAAACCCTTGACTTGTTATATTAATACTTCTAAACTCTTGAACTCTTGACTTGTTATATTATATTAATACTTGTTATATTAATACTTTGTCTCAACTATACTTAACACGATGAGACTCGACTGAAAGTTTACTCGAGAGGCCAAATAGCCTCAATATGTGATGGCCTCTTTTATATCAAGGTCTATGTCACGCTTTTCAAAGAATTCTGAGGAGTTGTGAAGCGGGGGATATGTTAAGACCAATCAGAAAGTATGGGAGAGATTTCCAAAATGTTTCGTTGCCATCTATGAGATAATTTGGGATGGCAGTTTTGGGAAACAGTCCTACCCTCTTCTAGGAACTGTCCCAATGTTTGTTACATGGCAAATCCTATGGTGCGAAAGACATTATCGCACTTGAGACTGATTATGGGGCGCCTAGTTTGGAGTTTTCTAAGAAAAAGAAATATCGCCGTTTTACAAAACGTCGCGAAAATTCTCGATCCGGCCCATTGCGCGTCGCGGCAATTTGCCATTTGTTTTTAAATCCTATACAACGTGTTGAAGCTTTCCTGGCTCCAACGAACTTCGAGCCGTGTCTATCTACCTGAAGATCTTAACGTGTGCAAATCATCTGTAAAGTACTGTCTGTAATATTACACTAACTAATAATCTATCCTAAGCAACTTGGAGAAAAAAATCGAAATTGATTGACTGAAGCTAGTTATCAATTTTCCTAGGATGGCAAAAAACTAATCTCGCCCTCGCTGCTTCAAGTGGTTGTAATGCAAGAATTAAAATCTTGGTTCAGACTCGACCAAAGCAAACGTACAATTTAAACAGAATAATCTTTGTATGAATAAGGATCTTTAATTCTTAGATAGTAATACACATTTCAGAAATCATTTTGCTCAATAATTGAGGTGAAATTGCAGTACTAAATTTTAAGTAACTCTTTCCTATTGCTAAAAAGTTAATATTGCAGATAATCTCTCCTGCACTAACTGCGCCTGTTATGACTATATTTCGTTTTTCAATCGAAAAACTTGGGCGAATTTTATTCAACAAATAATAAAAAGCAGAGTCATCCATAAGCAGATAATTTCTATAATCACTTTCATTCAGATTCATTCGTTTTCAGCTCTTTTAATAATGCCAAATTGGAAAATTTGGAATTTTTTTTTAATGTAATTGACATTAAAACAACCTGTTGGTATTGACATTATATAATATTGGAAAATGATCCGACATTTTAAAACACGCGTTTTAACGTTGATGTCACACGAAAAACTGAAGAATCGGTAGTGTGGAGACAAACTGACTCTGACGTAGGTTTTGTGAAACCTAAAATTGATGCATGCGTCGCCACATGAACGTCTGTGGGGATCTTGACTGTAGAATATTGCTTAAAATTCACTTTTGTATTCACTTATTTCACTTGAAATTCTTAACATCTCTCTCCTTCTCTCCATTCTCCCCTTCAAAAATTTCATTCTAATGATTGCGTCATATCTGTACAACCGGGAAGGTTATTTAAATGTTTAAAATGTTGATTCTTCAAAATATTCAGAAATCATTGAAATTGGAGAGGAAATAGCTTTTCTATAAGTTCATGGAGAAGTCAACACAAATATTTATTTTTTCTACAAATTGGAAATGATGAAATAATGAATATTAACGTCAGTAGACATAGAGACGAAGATTTTGTCAGTAATAAACAATTACACAATAAATTTCATACATCTTTGACCGAACTACATGTATAGTATTTACATAATTTCACTTTGTCAACTTGTTCCTGTATAAACTTATTGCGATTTCTTCTACTTACGTATATCGGACAACTTTTCTTTCTCGATAACTTTTCTTTACGTATAGTTTTCGAAATATTTGCAAAAAACGAAATGAAAACCCCATGCATAATTATATATGCGGGATTGTAAGAAATTAAATTTGATCAACAACTCCGCCAATTTGAAATTAATCCATTTCAAGCAATACCACAAAACTATTACGTAGCTTTTTTAAACAAAAAGTATAAGTATTAATTTGTTGTAAATAAAATCCTAAGCGAAAGCCGACCCCCGCGCCATGCCGATTGGCAACATTCATTTGATTTTAGTTTCGTATTTTAGCTTCGCATGTGCAAGCAGTATTGTGCATGCAGTTTTCGTTGAAGCTCGATGTATGTATTTAGATTCGTAAGATATCAAAATTAATAGCTGACAGATGTAAACAAATATGTCGAAAATAATGTGTATTGGTATTGACGATATTTTGCGAATATCTCGGGGTACTAAAACCGAGCAATAATTATATACATACATATAAATTCCCCGATAATATATCTAAAAGTCGGTAAAATCGCTTTGTAAACAATTATTATTATTTTCCACAAAAACAAATTTCTATGTATAAAAACTTTATTTTATGTTTTGATAGATCGTTATATAGATTGTTAGAACATAGAAATTTTTATTACAGGAGCATTACAGTTTACAGCAGTTTTCTACCTGTTTTATCATGTTTATCCATTTTTTCCATATTATGTTGGCTAAATGTTAAAACGAAAAGCGAAGGTAACAATATTCGAGATTGGTTATCTTTGAATAGGGAAGTCAGGATAGCAATATATTTAATTACAGTCTTTCTAACGATTGCATCATGCATTCTGAGCCTATTATTGAACGATATCGAACAGGCAAATAAATACGATGTCATCGCACCAGTAAGTATATATAAATTTAAAAAGTTTTATTTAACAGTTAATGCAATTCCAATTCCGATTAAATAAAATATTAAAAATTCAAGATTAAGACCTATAAGTACTATAGACTTACATCTATAAATATTATATATCTTAAATATTATAAACATTTAAATACGTATAATTACTATATAAACTCTCACAAATCTCACTAGTATTTATCGTACGAAAAATTAAAATAAATAAAATGAAAAATATGATTATTACTGACTGATCTCTGAATCAGTGAAGTTTATTGATAAAAGTAACTGTTAAAAGCATTGTTCTTGATGTTGAAATTCAAGGTCAAATTTTTTATGATTATATCGTATCCTATCGTATCCTCATCGCGAGGATCAAACTTGTCAAAGGAATTATGACAAGTCTCAAGTGGCCCGTTCTTCTGGACAACGATTCGAAAGTTTCATTAATTTTTCATTGACTCTTGTCGTGACATAAAATTTTTTATATTTTATCGTACCTATATACGTTAATTGTAATGCTGAATATAAATTAAAATCAATTGTTCTTGTTTTATATATTAATAATAAAATATTCCGTAATAAACGTAATTGAAACAACAGCATATGTAAAATAAAACATATAAAATATAAACGAAGAAAATAATAAAGGGAAGGAAATAAGGATGAGTAAAAGTGAACGATCATAGGCGGTTTATAGTACTTAAAGGTCAATATTAACAAAGAAGCATAATTTTAATCAAAAGAAATACTTTTTTTCTTTCTTTTGTTTTAGTTATATATATATAGTGCTGTGATGTGCCTGATTGCAAGTTGGACGCATTTACGCATTGATTTCTTGCTAAAATTCAGTACGATGTTTTTCTCTACAATAATAATGGTATTTCTGTTTTCACAAGTACCGATTGCTCGATTATACAATGCAACTGATGTTGTCGAGTAAGTAGAAATATTATTATTAAAAATATAGATATACATATATACAAAATACACACGCACACGCGCACACATACCACACAAAAGATTACGAAATATTGGTGAAAAAATGTTTGAAATAAAAATTACTTAATCAATTTAATTTAATTAACAGTAAATTACAACTTTTAAAACTACAATAAAACGAGTGATCATTTACTTTAAAGATTCTTTACTGATTTTTATAACTTTGAAATATGTTAATAAGGTCATTATTCTGAATATTTTTTCCTACATATCACTAATGCTCGATTTTAGTTTCCGAGATATTCTCAGAAATATTTTTGTCTCGTACTTTTTAAATATTTTAATATTTTTGTATGGTACTTTTAACATTTGGAATTTGTTCCAAATCGCCGTTTTAAACAAATAACCATAAATAAGATATTTAACAAGTTTGTTTTGTATTTACAGCTATGTATATTTTGATTTTTATTTTAGCTATTTCATTATTATTCTATTATTATTAGTGCTCGTTGAAATGAAGTATTTTGTACAAATGATATATACATTTTTGAATATATGCAACATCTATGATAAACTAATTTAAAATGTTCAATATGAAACGCAGTTATGTTTATTTTTTTATAACCTAATCCAAATCCAATTCAAATTTAAAATCAAAGCAGTAAATCTCGAAAATTCTAGCACAGACGAAGATACGATCGTATACATCGTCTGTGGTACGGTCTAACCGAATCTATAAAATAAAATCTATGTGTAGAAAATTATACGAATGCTTGTACTCTCTACGCTTTGCTGTATGTATCTACGCAGCGCGGCCGTGTAGTTCGCTTGATTCGCTCTGTATTCTGGATAGAATCCATTTGCTCTCGCTTGCACTTTCGACTGTCCTTTATAGTCCACGGACTATACAGTGTTCCTTGTTCCTTTTAGGAATCTGGCAGGTTGTAGAAGGTCGAGGGGTCCTTTTCACTTATTTTATGATTGATCTTCAACCTTGATGGGTTCTTTCTTTACATATGAAATAAAATAAAATATTAACAATATTTTTACATATTTGACTCCCGATTAGAAAGAGTTGCTATTCGTTTTATAGATGTCCATGGTCGGTTTAATAAATTTAACTCAAACACTCATACATCATTTTGAAAAATGATTATAGAGATATCGATATTGGTTAATAATTCAGAAAAATAAGTGATTCTTTGTTCGGGAAAGTGAACATGCGAGAATGCCACCGGGTCGGATAGAGGATTCATAAGCCTCAAGTGACCTGGACCTCCGATAGCTTCAAGTCGCCATAAACCCTTGACCGCCTCACCGATTTTTGTTCTACATCTAACTCTCTAAGGCCCTCGACCGTGGCATAAATGCTTTCACTTTCCCAAATATAGGCAGAATATTTGGACAAAGATACATTAAAACAACGACAAACATCTGCGCCACATGCCTTACTTTGGAGCCAAGAAATTTGCCGATGCCGATGGAAAGCGAAATTTCAAGGGAAATTTCCCTGTTTTTTGCATCGGCTTAAAAACCAAAATTCGTTTGACTATCAATCAGACCGACTAGTTCAGCTCTCGCGCTTGTTATTCAGGCGCGCGGTAAACATACAGTCCACTAATAATGAATCTTGTCATCACACATTCGTCTAGCTAATCGGGCGCGAATACTTTTAACAAATAAGCCGTTTATGAATAGTCATGTCTGACAACTTATTTTAAGTTATTTATTTCATTGCCCGACTTATTTCGTTGACAGAAATTCTAAATAATTAAGTATATAATCTCGAATATTCTACTATCATCTTCACATTCAATCTAAAAATTATTGAAATCAGAGAAATTTATCTCTTAGAAAGTATAAATTAGTAGGTTGTCTAAAAAGTATTGAACCTTTGGAGGTCAAAATTGAGAATGCATTATTATTATTATTAAAAAATTACATTATGAAACCACATATGCCCCATTTTATTCGATGACTTTCTGCCATTTTTCCGGTAACAGCATAATCCCGTCGCTATAGAACTGTGGTTTCTTAACCAAAAATGGTGACAAATGACGTGGTTTTCACAGGGGTCTTTTGGAACTAATTTAACACCATTGAAGTAGTTCTGTAGAGACCGAAACAAATGATAGTCTGACGGTGCTAGGTCCGCTAGGCTATACGGTGAATGCATTAAAACCTTCCAGCCAAGTTCTCTCAAAAACTGACGAGTCGTTAAAGGTGTATGCGGTGTTGTCTGGTGTTGTCAGCGTGGTATACGACACCCTTTTGTTGACAAGTTCCTGCCGTTTCTGTTGAATTGCTAGGTGCAATCATTCTAATTGTCGACAGTACAAGTCCGAGTCTATCGTTCCTGGCGGCAGTGGCTCGTGATGCACGATGCCCTTCCAATAACCTTCCTAGGCGTCAATGTAGGCTTTGCCACAGACCGTGGAGCTTCTCCTCGCTTTGGCCACGATCTTTTTCGCACGTTATTGTCATAGGTTATCCACTTTCCATCATTCGTTATTAACCCCTTCAGAAATAGCTCGAGTTCATTACGTTTCAGTAGAGATTCGCAGATAGAAATTCAATTGAACAAATTTTGTCGTTCGAGCTTCTTTTTGTAGCCAGCTTTCTCCTAATGGTTTAACACTGTTTGGTGATGGACGTTTGGGATGATGGTCCTTGGCGATGTTACGACTGCTTACATGCCGGTTTTGCTCGACTTTTGCCAGAATATCATCCAGTTTTTCTATGATTGGTCACCCACTGCGAGGAACATCTTGAACAACGAAATTTCCAGAACGAAAGCGACTAAACCATCTTTTGGCTGTTGCTTTTGATAACGTATCTTACCCATAAACAGCACAAATTTCTTCATGGACCTGCACAGCATTTGTGCCTTAATCGAAATAAAATTGTAAAATGTAGCATAGTTTTGCGGTTCGTTCATCTTCACGGCGTAATAACTTACGTCTGAGTATAAGAATTCCAACACTTTTTGCACATCTACTAGCTTCAAATGCCAGCTGTCAAATGATGTCCCACGTCCCGCCTGACCCGCTGCGATTTATATACCCTGAGATTTGGCACACTAACGCTAATTCGCGAGCAAAAGGCTCAATATTTCTCAGGCTACATGATATATTTTTGTGAATATTTTAAAAACTAAAGCCAAGTGGTAGTAACACGTATAGGGGAAAGTTATTCAAAACGATAACCTTGACAATATATTTCAAAGTAAGGAGCTCCTAAAATAAATAATTACGTAAAATGTTTTGTTGAATCAAAGGTCACATTTATTTTAACTTTTCCTAATAGAATTATATTTTTTTAACTTCGCACAGTCGAATACAACCATTTACTTTTATACTATAACTTTAAATTCAGAAATCATCACGAATCATTCGCTATGATGTGATTTTATGCAAGTTATTTATGCAATACATAACATTGACGTACTACATTCAGAAATCAGTTTGAACATTTATCTTCATTATTAGATAGATATATGTACGTTCTAAATAAAATTTAATTCTCAGTTATTTGTATTGTATTGTGTATTGTATGTTTTTCATTTTTTTTTCTCTGATTACGAACAATTTGTAACGATTTACGATCATTTAATTTAAGATTATCTTATATTATAACAAACATATTGTGTATAATAAGTGGTTGCATTCATTTCAACATCCACTACAATCCTAAAATGTCAAAAAAATATAGTGTTATTTTTAAAAAAATCAACCTTCACCTTTTATTCAATGAAACATTTTTTCAAAATTGTAATTCTGATCAACATTTGTTTCAAAGGTCATTAGATTGTAGTATCTGAAAAATCGTGAAAACACGTTACAACAAAATTCTAGTGTCAATAAATTAAATAAATTAAAATTTGTCAATAGAATATTTCAAAGAAAATTAATCATTGTTAAGTCGTCATAGTTTTGCCATCCGTCTGTTATGAGTTGAGTCAATTTCATGGTTCATTCTATATATGTATATATATGTACTGTTTATTACAGAAAAAAATGTTTCAAATAAAACATACTTTGTTTCGAGAGAGAAATGTTTTTGTAGGCACCAATCATGATATAGATTAGGCCTATCCAACTGGCGGTTCGTGCTCCTCTTCGAGAACCGTGGAGAAATAGCTCCCTCCATACTTATTTTTTTTTCTCTTGTAAACTATACAGATTACACGGCCTCACCGCACAAGCCCCACTGTGACACGAATCGAGACTTGTATAGTGGTAAGGCTCATACGTCATATTTCTAGACGATAGTTACGTATGATAAGTCAGTAAATTCGTCATGGAACTGGCTACGTGTTCATTTGAAGAAAACTATGTATATAGTTTCATTTAAAAAAAAAACAAAGTTCACCTTGAAATCTCGGAAGCACATTCACCTACACCACCATTTCTCCCTCGAAATAAAGTAAATTTTACTTGAATTTTACTTACTATTTTTTTTTTTATGACGAATAGTCTAAGTAAGTAGATAACTGCGTCGAACATCCTATATATGTATTTGTGTCTTATATTTATATAAATATTACAAGTGTCAGAATAATGCGAAGACATTATTTTGCAGACATTATCGCGTTCATTATTTACTCCAAATTTGTTATTTGCTTGCGCTTGTTTGCCTCATGCTCCACATTTTGGATAGACAAATTGAATATACTTCGAGAACTGATTTTCTATGGCAAAATAAATTAAAAACAGAACAGGATGAGGTTGAAACTATGAGAGGTATTAATAAAATTCTCCTCGAAAACATACTGCCTGCTCATGTAGCAGAACATTTTTTAACGAACGTCAGAGCAACTCAGGTCAGAATATTTAACGACAGCGTTAAATAAATAAGAATGAATGAAAAAAAATTGTGTAAAAAAAGTTCACATTTTTAAATTCTTCCATAGGATCTTTATCACGAAAGATACAGCAGTATTGCCGTAATGTTTGCATCTATTCCAAATTATAAAGAGTTCTATGATGAAACTGATATAAATAAACAGGGATTGGAATGTTTGAGGCTTCTAAATGAAATTATATGTGATTTTGACAAATTGTTGCTCAAACCGAAGTTTTCTGGAATCGAAAAAATTAAAACCATCGGTAGTACTTATATGTTAGCTTCTGGTCTTAATCCAGGAAAAGAAGATACTAATGAAGAGGTAAAAGCGCACGATCATATAACATATTCTTACTTATTAGACACTTATCAATATTATTATGTTAGTAAGTTTTTAGAAATGTCAATCAAACTTTTGGTCAATTTATTGAATAATTACATTCTCAAGTTTCATCGATTTCAATATGTCTAAAATATGCCAACTTGACAATATATATATATATATATAGTTTCAAATTGTATATGTATATAGGTGTTTTATCTTATTGTTAGTTTTTGAATTATACACAAAATTACGTGTGGTAAACATATACATTTAAGTTTTTTTCTATTTATTTTATTTTATTATAGAAAATTGTATATACATTAAATATTATAATTATTGCATTATAAATTACACATTATGGTCACAAGTTTATCAAATCTTTACATATTATGGTTGACAGGCTTTGTATGTAATATTTACATATTACATACAAAGATTTACATGTGGTTGACAGGTTTACCAAATCTTTAAATTAATTTGCAGGAACTTTCAAAACAACAAGATTATAACATAATCATTCTTGTTGAATTTGCTCTTGCTTTGATGACAATTTTAGATCAAATCAACAAAGAATCTTTTCAACAATTTAAATTAAGAATAGGTAAGTTTCCTTACAATCTTACATACGAAGCTGTATTGTATATATGTAATGTTGATCTATTAGAATATATGAAAGGAATGATTTTATGAACAATTTCTTGTGGAATAAATAAGAAAATTTTATAAGAAAGAGCGATATTAACAAATACACAGACATTATATTCTGTTGTTATATTTTATTAATATATTTTTACAAAAAAATTATATTTTTCAAGAAATTTATATATAAAGGGAAAAAAGGAGAGAAAAAATATATATTTTTATTTATGTAAAGAGCGCTAACTTTAATTGTCTTAAATATCTGCATTATTTTTGAAGATATGAAAGAATTTTATTGAAGGAAGTAGGCAGCAATTTTTTATTAATATATTATAGTAATTGAAGAAATTCAAAATCATTTTAAAGTCACTGTCACTTTTTCAAATTGCTTGCTGAATTCATTCTTGTTCTTGGTCATTGAGATATTTAGAAGATATCTAGAAGGCAAGTTCAACAAATCATGATTATTTCGAAGTCATTTGATCATAAATAAAAATTATGATGAATATGCAAAGTAATGCCCATTTGTATCTATACGACATTGAAGTTGTCCAAAATGTCTATGAATTTTTATTTCAAATTATGTAATATTCTCCTTGTATTAATTGTTACGAGGGTATGTATACCAAACAAAAGATAGCAAGGAACATAAATCATGACGATAATTTTAAGAAATTTTTTTTCATTAGTATTAGCAGTACGACGTTTCAAACGTCGAATAATTCATTGAGCGTATAAATTGAGAAGTTATTATGAAAATTCATTAATAATTTATGAATAATAAAACTTGTGAACAATAACTTGTGAAAAATTCATTAAATTACATTAAAATACATTTTGGTGATAAGTTATTGTGAAAATAAAGTTTTCATTCGGTAAGAAAATAAATATATTTTTTATATTTGACTCGACAAAATTCAGGACCATAAACAATATGTACTGAATGCTATTCTGATCATGCCTATTCTTCATGCTGTATGTCTCAAAGTGTATATAAAAAAAATAGGAAACACTGAAAATCTTAAGACACAAGTGTCTTATCGCGAAAAAGTATGTCACGATGTCAATCGAATCGATATGATCGGAATGATCAATGTTGGTCCTCGGATTAGTTCAGCTGAGTCTGGCATATTACAGTCATTACACGCTGTCGACCAGTCGTCACGACTAACTTATTCTTGATTTAATATCACTCGATTTTTTTCGAGCAATATTAAAAAATATTGTGTACTAAAAGATGCTAGCTATGTCACAAAGACTCGTAGCAGTATGTGCTGCGTTTAACTCTAAAATGATAACAAGTGCATAGGCTTCAGTTATTCAACAATTTCGATATTACATTGATACAAACTGTGTACGTATTTGTCATAACTTAGAATATGTTGCTTGCTTTTTTATTTGTAGTCAAATAAAAATGATCTTGAAATGATGATCTAGACATCTACAATACTAGGATTAAGATGTCCAACAAAGAAGTTGAAAAAGTAAAAGGTTCAAGGTCACCTACCTTGAATTATTGCTGCTATATTATAGTTCCTTTCGAACTATAAAACTTTCCTTAATAAAACTTTTTCGTATTTCCAAAAACAACCGAAAATATTCAAGGTGATCAAAGTTAATACCTCACTCTTTATAATATAATAATTTATATAAAAAAAAATTTCTTTCGGTTAGGTTTAAACCATGGACCTGTGATAGCAGGTGTTGTCGGAGCACAGAAACCTCAATACGACATTTGGGGTAATACTGTAAATGTAGCATCAAGAATGGATAGTTGTGGAGAAATGGGAAAACTTCAAGTTACTGAAAATACAGCGAAAATTTTAATTGCTGCTGGTTACGAATTGACATGTCGAGGTCCTATTTATGTTAAAGGAAAGGGAACTTTGATAACATATTTCGTGAAGACACCGTATGACGAGAAAGAAAAAAATTCTTAATTTAAACCAAATAAAATTTGAAGATGCAAATGGAACTAATTGTAAACCAAATAAAGTAGCATAATTTAAATTGTTTTCATTATATTTGCTATTTAACAATCTTACTAATGATTATAAAATTATGAACTATTTAATATTATACTATTTTATATTATTTATACGTATACATATGCAAATGTACATTAGGATTAAAAAATAAAGAATTATGGACACATTTTAAAACGCGAAGGAAAAGTAAACATGCTTCTTTTCGAAAATTTTACAAATTCAGAAGTTTTTGCGGATAGTGTAAAATTTTAGATATTTTGCCTAATTGACAAGAAATTTGAGAGAGTAGAGAGGAAGGATCTCAAATGTAAAACTGTACCGTCAGATATTTATTATTATTTATTATCATTTCTAAGATTTAAGAAAAAAATCTTTCTATAGGTTTATATAACTAAATATAATATATATTTCTAATATATTTCTAGTATATTAAATTCTATCTATACATACATTATTAATACAACGATCCTCGCTAAAGCAGTTATCGTTGGTAATCTTGGATCTTGGTAATATTGACCTTGGTATTTACAAGGGACCTTAGATAAAATTGGTTATCCACAACATTGTGAATAATGTCAGCGGCGATCTTCAGGTGGTCAAGGTAAAGTCAACTGCTACTTTTTTATCGAACAACGGAAAAGAAATTTTCAAAAAAGTGCTTAGAAGTTTATAATTATCATATTGATAGCTGGGTTTACTTTATAAATACTGAGGGCTATATCGTTATTATGAAAAGAAGCATGTTTACGTCATCTACTATTTCAGAGATGTAGTAGCGCTACTGCTAGTGCTAGCCTCTCTATTGCATCGATCTCTTCGCACATCAATCTCTCCACTACATTGAAATTTTCTCGCCGTGCATGAGTCTCTCTCGTTCAGTTTGTTGATTTCTCAAGCAAGTGGAGAAATCGAATGGAGCGGGTAACGCTAGCGATCAAGAAAGTAGGGGCCACAGACGATGATACCAAGTGTTACAACGAAAATAACAGAATTCAATGTATTGTACCGAAAGTTTTTTATTAATATCACAAAAACTAATAAATACCCGAAACACTTACAATTTTATATTTTAGGAAACTGGTGCTTTCCGAAACTACAGACAAAATTTCACTACAGAATACTATACTACTATAAATTTAAAAAAAATTAAAATCTATCTTTTACAATTTACTGTACGATTTTTTTTTTATTTTACTGATCTTTAACTGAAAAGTATGCATTCAGATATACAAAGATACTACGAGGAGATTAAACAATCGAACTTGCACTTTACATGTATGTTCAGTATTTACATATTTACATGTATGTGTATATAGTGATAAGATAACAAGGGGATAATACTGCTGTTTAAACATGCATCAATCACGTACATGTTCAACATCAAGACATATTCATTCATTTATATGTATCGAAAATTAAATGATCCTTTAATTTTCCGTAAATAATGATCCGTCAATTAACGTGCTGTTGGGAACTGGAAACGATGACCTATGAAAAGAATGCGAGCCTCGATGGAATCAATACAATCTCAAATAAATTTATTGCTTGAAAATGTAACAAACGTAAACAAACAAGATTATGACTATGAATGAGTGAGAGGGCTGTTCCGTTGTCCCTCTCCGCGAATTTTTTTTTTTTTTTTAAATCAGCAGTCAGAGATAAGACAGAAAAGAGAAAAGAGGGATAGATGGAGGTAAACAGGTTTTTTTCATCAATTTTCTAAAGATAGATTATGCCTGACAGAGGCCTTGATTCTGCGAACACCATTCAGGTTGTAAACTTTCAGCAGAAATTCCTCTTTTTACGAGTCGTTCTCTATGCCTAAGCATTCTTTGTTCTGCATGGATCCAAGTTGAACTAGGCTCTGCCCATAATCTCTCAGCAAATGCCGCGGATCTAGGCCAAATTTTTGCATCAATTGACACGCTATCGGCTTGTTCCGTCCAAAGAGCTGTTTCGCCTCCTGTTATAATACCAACACACACACACGCACACACACACACACACACACACACACATATATATGTAATTATGGTTGGATTTCTCTTTTTACTAATTTGCTTACTTTCATATTTAAATATATATACAATGAAAGCTTCGAAATCAAATATTATAGTCATAACAATATTATCTTTATAGTTTAACGTAAAAAAATATTTACCTAATATGAGATGTCTTTGACTTTCGAGATGTTGCGATTTAATTATTTTCAATGGAGAATTGTCATAAATGTAATTCCATCCTTTGTAAGGAGCACACCAATTATTACCTTCCCCTATCCACGCTGAAAAACTAATAGAAAAAGCATAAACGAAAGAAAAAATGAAGAATACTAAAATCAAATACTAAAAGTATAGTATATTGAATTTCTTGCAAAGAAATTGAAAGTAACGATTCGAGAATAGCTTATTCAAATGTCCACGTGTGATCTAGGAAATAGATCGCAAAACGAATTGCACTGCTAGAACTAGAACTGAGCTCCGTAAGAATATGTTTTATATCTTTTCGTGAATATCGCAGAAAGAGGCGAAAATAATTAATTAGTGAATTTTTTCCTTTTGCGAATAAAGATTCGCAGATCACTTCGAGAAGGAAAATTATCTTGACTCCGTGCAAGAATAGTTGCTTATCCACAATATTATAATTCGAAAATACTTATATACTTTACCTACCCACAATCTAAATAGAGAGCGTCGTAATTAGAAATAATTAATTTAAAATTATTTCGTAACAATCTGCCAATAGTAATATCATGTTTGCTTGTCCATACTTGAATGATATATTTCTCAGGATCCAAATATTTAATATTTTCTTCATTGGTTAAACCACTAGACCATAAAATAATAGGTATATCCTTTCCATCATTAGCAATTTTCAACTTGTCCATTGCTTTTTGTTGAAAATAATGCCAAAGCATGTAGAAACTTGATTCTGATAGATCCCAATTTTTAACTGTTTGCATCCAATTTGTAATAACAACTGAAGAGTTCCAACAATTTAGATTCACTTCATCTCCACCCATATGAAATAGGTCCGATTGAAAATCCTGAATCATGTCTTTATATATTCCTTCGAGAATTTCGTATACTTTTTCGCTAGTAGGATTCAATTGGCCACAAGGTGGCTCAACACAGTAATTTCTCCACGGTTCTGCTTTAAAACAAACAATTGTATCATTTTCGACCTAAAAGTAGTCAGAGATCGTCAAAAATTAATTTTCCGTTTCATCTTCATTTTGTTTTTGCATATATGGATGAAAGAAAATTAAAGAAGATCAATTACCCATTGCCACCCTTCTCCTACGTGGGCTGGGGCATCAAATTCCGGTATTACTCTAACACCACGAATAAGACCGTATTCAACAATTTCTTTCACATCTTCTTGATTGTAAATCTTGTCAGTTGCGTAAGAACCAAATTTGGAAAATTCTGGCCATGTTTTGCTAACATAAGGAAAACTGTGTGAATCTGTAATGTGCCAATGCAAAGTATTTAATTTCGACATAGCCATACCGTCGATCGTTCGCAATATTGATGTCTTATCAATGAAATTTCGGCTAGTATCCAATAACACGCCACGATAAGGATACACAGGACCATCAACGATCGATATTTCGTTCGGAATCTGAATCTGATTTCGTAAATCATCGAAAACGATCAACTGACTTAATGTTTCCAAAGCATGCCGTATACCGAAATATGATTTCGCTGTGATCGTGACTTCCAACTTCTATAAAAAGAATAAATATATAAAGAAAATAAGTTTTTTTATTAAATATATAATGACGTCGGTAATTCAAATTCGTCAACAAACAAAATCTAGCGTCTATTCCAAAATGCCAAACTATCTTCGTATAAAGTTATTATCATCTCGTGCGTATGCACATGCGTCTTATATATGTATGTATCTATATGTGTATGTGTGTATTGTAAAAATAACATTTCGACATTTGCTTATATTGAATGCGTTTTTCGATCATTGGACAAATGTGAGTTAGTAAAGTTAGTAAAGAAAATGTTAAAAATAACAGACGAGTGACAATAATATGTTCGTGTGATTTGATATTCACATGCATGTATGTAGATTGTTTAGGGCGTGTATTGATATTCTCAACGTGTGTTTAAGTATAAATACATATAAAATTAATGCACATTGCAATACAATGTTGAAAAAAATGCACGTTCTTAGTGAGTTTCAAATCAATCTCTACTGAAGCAACGAGTAATTTTCTATTGCCTTTTGTCGTTTTTCGAAATATTTCTAACAAATACCAACTTGAACTATACGTTCACACTGAATCAACGAGAAATTTTTATTTCATGTTCTTGAAAAAAATCACGTGTAATCGTGTTTGTAGCGATAAATATCACCGCTTGTTGCCTATTTCCACTTCAAACGTAAAGGTAAAGATAAAAGAAAAATAGGAAACGTGCGATAACCCGTGGTAATAGAAACAAATGTTCCTTTACTATATATGTACTTAATAAATGTCGCCTTGAAATCAAAATATTCTTCAAATTATATTGCTTCAATATGAATGGAATGTTTCTACGTTTTTATACAATAATGAAGATATTTCTTGCTTCTTGCTGCTACATAGCCGAGTAAACACCGACTGACGGAAACATTTCATCCACACTGAAGCAACAAAATCTGAGAAACATTTTAGAAACATTTTTTTCAGTTTCAAGGCTACATATGTTAGCAACAAGTTGCCCGTTAACAAGTTTCAGTTTGCTATCGACGTGGCTGAAAAAAATCTGCTTTTTGCAGCTGCAGTATAGTTATGAGCAAAGAAGAAAAATATGAGTTCGACCAAACTTAAATTGACAAAAATTCAGAGGCATTCATCTTGTGAATACGTTAAAACAAAATTATTTGTTAACAGATGGGTGACTTCTAAACATTTCGCAAGATTATCAAGTGCAAGATTATTAGAGTATTTAATTCAAAGTGTAAATTTGATAATTAAACAATTACCAGAAAAGTTAGTTAAATTAAGATCTTTATCTATAGGAGACTTACATTTACTAATGTACTTATTCAAAATTTCGAAACGAATAATATTCAGAATTATACTTAAGACCTGTGACACAATTGTAAAAATTCTGCAACACGCTACAATGCAGTCTATAAATGTCGAGCGACAAAGAAGAACATTTGTTACAACACTAGAGGAACATTTGTTCTGTTGCCACGAATGGCAAACATGCGGCAGCGTCTTTTCTTTTTACCGGTTGGAATTTGCTTCTTGTAATTTTGGCACGAAATTTGTCATTGGCAACAGAAACAGAAAGAAAGATTTGGAGAAAGATTTAGCTGCAGATAGCGATATTTTTAAGATACATGCGACATCAATAAAAAGTTGCTCGTTGTTGTCTCAATGGAGATATAATATACAGTGAATTCTGACGAACTCAATATAATATAAAAAGGCTGTAACATTTGATAAAATGTCTACAAAATGTCATGACATTCAAATACATGAATAGTATCAACGATCCTTATTTTTTTAAAAAAAGTTCACTATGTTATAATAATACATTGTATATATTGTATATTATTATTACTGTTGTATATGTACAATATATTGTACATATTACAATACATTATTATATTATATTATATTATATTATTGAAACATTCAGCATTACCATACAGAGAAATAGAATTCGCAATGAATGTGTTTTGAGTCAACTTTTGACGGATTCTGAAGAAAAAAAAACATATGCAGTGTAGCATAAGAATTAATTTATTGAATTATTCTTAAACTGACATATTTATCAGAATATTTTTATTAACAAGTAAATGCAATAGGCTTCCGTATAATGTAACTCGCGTGTTCATGTAACTCACGTAACACGATATATTAATTAGTATCAGATCCTCCTGTAACACAATTTGCAAAATTGCGTAAGAAGATTTTTTTAGATGTTAATTCTCTTTTTCAACAATAATATAACTCATATTTGTCGTAGACATCATCCGATATCCGATCTTTGCCCATACCTTTTGACGTTTCGAAATCGCATGACATGAATGAAAAAAACGAGAAACAATTAAAACGATTGATTTTGTATCTATTTTTAATGTACTGCACATTATTATTAATGTATGAAAATTTTACTTATAAATAATAAATAATGAGCAATAAATAATATATAACTAATTTAATTAATATTTAATTAATTAATTTTTAAATAACAAGTAACTTTACATTCAAGTAGTTGTTTAAATAAAATTTCTTTTAAATAATATTCAACACTGTATTGTATGATTCAAAAATTATAATTTGTACATTAGCAACTTTTATACAATTGAGCCGTTTATTTTAAAAGTGGCCATTTTATTTTAAAAGTGGTATAAAACATCAATGAGAATACACTATTCAATTTTGGATTTATTACCGCGTCGGAAGAGACCAAAAACTTTAATAATATTGAATTGACGCTACTGTACAAAAATGTTGAATTGTAACCAATTGCAATACTAAAATGGAACGATATAATGGGATTTACTACACTACAATTATTTTAAATCCCTCCCGCATACGCAAACCGGGGAAGAATGAATTATAAATTACGAAATATTATTTGAATGTAACATTTCTTTAATGGTGATATAAAAGTTGGATATATATTTTTTAATTTTATGATATAATGTTTCTAATAGGGTTGGTAAATTATACACCCTTAAAAACACAAAAGCATTATATTACTATGTTATTAGTTACTAATATTTTTAAATTTATTAAAACGCAAACCGTTTAATATCTTAATTCAAAAATAAATGGACTTGAGCCATTTCAAAATAAACGACTCGATTCTTTGAGAGATCTTTGTCCACTAGATGTGATACTATTATGTGATAGTTAGATATTTCTACAGGAAATTAATTGTGTTATTTCAAAAAGGATTTATTTTAGTTTTTATATCATGAATTTACAATGCAGAATATACATATATAAATCACCCACGTTATAAGAGATCCTACTGCATTAACTATCTAGTTAACTATGATCACAATTACATGCAACGATAAAGAAAAAAATTTTCTATAAAAGAATTACCAAGCTCACCGTTTTATCCATTTGCATTACAGTTAAATTGTAACTTTCATCTGTGTGCAAAGTTAATTTAATGTTGTTCATTTCGAGATAGCCCTTGCATCGAATAAGCATTTCCATTCCGCCAGCATTTGCTAATTTACCGCCAACTTTTTTCACGATATTCTTCAATAAAACTATATTTTTTTCAAGAAGATATTTAATTTGAGTTCCAGATTGTACGTTATCTAACATAATTTTGTCCGGATCAAATTGGACCATATATTTGCTCAAAGATAGATGACCAGTTGGTTTTGGCCACAGAGAACTGGATGCATCACAAAACAATTCACATACTTCCAACGAAGTAGGATTAGTCACTTCCTTTGTGATGAATTCCTTCTTACACAAGCCACCCTTGCATTCATAATGCCATGGTGAACTGTGATCAAAATTAATTAATTTTTTCTTTCCTTTCTTTTTTCCTTCTTTATAAATATATATCTTTTGGAACATTTTTTTTATGAAAAAAAATTGAATAATGGAAAACAAAATAGAAAAGAAGATATATATTCATGTGTAACAATACACAGTAGCGGGCAAAAATTAAAATTACTTTCTTGATAGATCATTACACTATATAATGAATATTAACTAATAAATATATAATTCTTAACTTACTATTACATGTACACTCACGCTATATTTTTGACAATTCTACAACATTTAACAATCCTACAATATTTAATAGTTCCATAATCTATAACCTTCTAAAAATATGTATAAAGAAATAATCTATGTATTTACTGTCAATGAAAAATTTATAAGAAATAATCGAACATTTAATGCTTCGAATAAATTGAACTACGATATAATTCAATTAATATAATTGATTAGATTGCAAATTTTTATGCATTTATAAAAAATTGAAAGACATAAAAACTCACGGAATGCATATAATACTATTATATGCTATTAATATTCAATATTAATATTCAAAGCAGAATGCTGGTTATAATTTTTAATAGATGATATAAATTTCTACATTTTCATTTATGAAAATGTGAAACTATTTTTATATAAACTATATAAAAATCGGCAGCTTAAATGTAACATCAAATTTATAATAGTTCTAACAATATATAATATTTAATATATATAATATTTAAATAAATAAAGCTAGCAGTACGGTCAGAAAAGAGAAAGAGAAAGAAAGAGAAAAGAAATGCCTCCAAGAAAAAATATTTTTGCTAAAATAACAGATTGAAAGATTTTAGACAGATTATATAAACAAACATGATAAAATTTAAAAAAAATTGAATTCTATTGCAATAGACTGAAAACAGATCCTAAAAAATTATAATAAAAATAAACTGTCGCATTCAAAGATATCTCAGACTGCTAATAAACTATAATCTATAACATTAGTGTACAGACAGTTTGGAGACAAGTCAGTGATGCTATAATACGATAATCTATCAAAAACATCTTAAACTTTTTTGTCTCCTACTGTACATATGTGATAAAAATTAACAATTATAATAACGTGAATAACTCTTGAATTATTTAGAAAATTAATACGATCTAAAATATTGATACATATTTTTGTGTTCGGTTTTATATAATTTTTATTTTCTATTATCCACGATCTACGATATAGACGAGTAGATGCCACGTATCGCGTACCTGTTGCTTTCACTGTACAAGTTAAAATGAGACAAATGTCTCTCTCCTTCTTCATCTATCTTTAATTTCGATTTTCAACAAAGAGTAATTTCGTTGAATTATGATTCTTCAACTTTTGTGTATTAATTCTATATATTTCTTTGTTCTATTTATATTATACATAATTATCAACTTATTCATATATTACAAATGATAATTACAAATTAATATAAATTAGTAACTATAAACAATAAAAAAAAGACAGTAATTACAAATTGATATAAAAAAGAAAATTATAGTGTTCAAGAATTTTATAATTTATAAAATGACTTAAAACTACATTCTTTTATATACTATAATCTCTGTATTAATAAAGATTGATTAATAAAGTTGATCAAAAGAAGTAAATTATTTGAAAATTTTATCCAATAAATATAGAGAATCGCTGTAAAACTTACCTATATGATTTTTGAATATTGTCACTCGTACTAACTTTTGCAACAAATACGATAAACAATAAAACGATCATACTTTAATACGATAATAATACTTTGTATACTTTATTCGTGCAGATTCGTCTTTCGAATGACTGAATACGCTTTCATTTAAGTGATTTTATCCGCTTCGGGTTATAAACTAAATCCACTTTGATTGGACAAAAGATCATGAAGTGGGGTATCGATATTAAGCGTAATAAATTCTCCAAATTCATTTAATGAAAAAAAAGTTAATAACATTTAACTTTAATTTAAATTATAATCTAATTTGTTCAAGAATTTTTTAAAAAATATTTAAAAACAATGATTTAATTTTTCACTGATATAATCATCATTTAAATTGATTATTGACAATAAGTTGTCATTCTAAAATTGATATCTCATGATAAGATTGCGGATTTCTATGGAAATTCATATTTTTGCAAAAGTATTTTGAAAAATAGAATTTAAGTAGAGGTTCTTTAATTAAATATCCTCACAGAGGATATATTTTTGATGTTCTATGTGCTTTTATGTTTCTATGTACATTGTATTTCTAAATTTTTCATAAATGCATAAAAATCCACATTCTATTTATTACATACAACTGTTACAATTATGTTCTAATAATATTCATAAAATGTTTCATAAAAATATAATCTATTAGATATTTTTCTTTAATAAATATTTATTGTACAAGTAATTAGGATATAGTAAAAAAATTAACAACAAAACATTGTGTCATCCTGTATGATCCACCTTTGGTTCATTCATCACCGCGTATAGCTCTATATTTAGCCAACTCGTGTGGAAAAACTCGAGTTAATTCTACAAGCATGTTTGCTTTAAATTTTCTATAAGCATCAATCTTTCCTTTTACTTGTTCATTTTTAGTTAATGCCTTTTCTATGCAGTCCTTGGTATACAATTGTGGATTTCTCCCTTGATCAATATAACTAAAATCATATAAATATGATAATCATATAAACATGAAAATCATGCAGATATAATAATTTCTTTGTTATGAACAGGCTACAGATTTTTATGCATTTATAAATTTTAATATAAAATATAAATTATATTAAATTATATAAATTTAATATAAAATATAACTGAAGAAATAGGATTTAAATAAAATTTATCTTATAATGTGTACTTTAAAGAATTTAGATATATTTATTATATACATCTTCGTAATTTTCATAAATGCATAAAATAAATGTACAATTTAGCTGAGATAATTAAATCTGTTCTGATAGTTACTCAAAAACCTCCAAAGGTACATGAACATCTTGAACTTGAGACTTAAGCTTATCTATTTCTTGTAAACCATTTACTAAACCTTGACTGAAACATAAAAATATGAAAATAAGGAAATTTATGTTGCAGCATATACATACTTGGAACAATATATGTATACAACTAACACTGACTTAAATTTTTACACTTTTAATATAAAATTTTTTTACAAATAATAAAACTTTCAAGTGATTTATCTTTTTTCCAATTAAATATATTTATTTGGTTAATCTAACGATTATGAATATCTAACGAAAAGAATAATAAAAAACTATTATATGCATAGTACTCACATTTTTTGATTCAGTACATTTTGTCCTTGTGGTTGAAAATCACTTACTATGATACGTATTTGCCTAACATTTTCAATAAAAAGCTCCAATTGAGTTTCCAAATTTTCTAACGCAGACGCCATATTTCATACTTCTTGTACATCTATACTTCGTCTGTAATGAATATTAATATTACCTGTTCTGTCAGTAAGCGGATGCAAGTATGCCAACACCAGTGCTGCCAATCGTTCTTAGTTCTTAATAAACACTAATTTGTTTTCCCTTTACTATTCCTTATTTTATTACGTTATTTCCCATTATGCATTGGTGTTCTCATATAGATATATACATACATATATACACATATGCATATGAGTATGCGCATGCGCATATGTATTTTTATGCATTGAGTATACGTATATAAAAATAGAAACTCTATCATACACAAATTGTACTGTGAATTTTAATCACAGTTGCTCGTTATCTTATTACGTGCATAATATATATATACATACATATATATATATATATATATATACACAACTACAAAATTGAGTTTCAAATTGTACAACAAGGATAAGCTTCATAGTTTTCAAATTTTTGTTAAATAACATTACTATATAAAAAAATTTTTTAAAATAAAAGATTGAAAGCATAACATATAAATAAATAAATAGTGAAAAAAATAATTTAGTTAAATTTATTATGTAATCGATGACTATTTAATAAAACTAGTTATTCTAATAATTCTACGTTATTGTATATGCGTATATAAAATACTAAAATATATTTTTATTTTTAGAATAACATGACGCTAAAACACATAGTTATAGGCAAGTTTATTCTTTCATTCAACAAACTTAAGATAAATTTTTGAAATCACATCAATTAAGAGGTTGCAGTATGGTTGAGATTATGTAATTCTCCCAGGTGGTGGTACAGGTTTTATTGGGACACAAATAGTAAATTTGTTATCTCATAAAGGTGTTTCTTATACATGTATTTCTCGTATGCCTGGCCCTAATCGAATTTCATGGGTAAGACAAATTAAATAATACAATTATGCTATATAATATTACTAATTTCATATTGTAATACAAAATTTATAGCATGATTTGGAATGTTATGGTTTACCTGAAAATACAACTGCTGTAATTAATGTTGCTGGTCAGAACATACTTGATCCAAAACAACGATGGTCAGAAGGATTTAAACAAAATGTTATAAATAGCCGAGTAGAGACAACAAAATCTTTAGCCAAAGCTATAACGTATACAAAAGCTAATGCTTTTGTAACAATCTCTGGAGTGTCTTATTATAAACCAAATGACAAAGAATATACTGAAGAAAGTAAATGTGAAAAATATGATTTTCTATCAGGTAAATCTTTTGTATACGTTAGAAATTATTTTAATACAGTAATTACATTATTTCAAATTGTGTCAGAGCTCTGTCATAAATGGGAAGCAGCTGCGCACCTTCCAAAAGATAGTAATATCAGACAGATCACAATTAGGTCAGGAGTTGTATTGGGAAAAACTGGTGGTATGATTAAACAAATATATTTGCCATTTTTCTTTGGCTTGGGTGGTCCTATTGCTGATGGAAATCAATATATGCCATGGATACATATATCAGATTTAGTAAATTTATTTTTATTTTCAATTGAAAACAAAACTGTGCATGGTATATTGAATGGTGTTGCCCCTCAGGTAATTGAGATTAACTGAAATTTCAACAGGTATAAATCAAATAAGTACAATTAGTAAGTGAGTTATTTATAGATTATAACAAATAAAGAATTTACTAAGGCATTTGCATCTGTGATGCGAAGGCCTGCATTTATTCCTGTGCCACGCATTTTTTTGAATAGCATTTTCAATAACGAACGTGCGAAGGTTAGTACACAATATATATTATATTTTGTTGCAATTAATGATTATATCAACTTGGTTTTAGATTATGTTAGAGGGACAGAAAGTTATTCCTAAACGTGTCAAAGAATTAGGATTTCAATACCAATATGTTGATATTAATTGTGCTTGTGCTGAAGTAATTAGCAAAAATAAATAATTATAAATTAAGATTACAGAATTAAATGAAATAATATATATTTATATTTTAAAATTAATATTGATTCTTGATTACATTAATTTTTAATTTATGTATATTTATAATCATATACCACGTATAAAAAACAAGAATAATTTATTTCTTAATTTTCCAATTTTTCGTTTTTTTTTAAATTGCGTATATGTATATTGAATTTTTTTCTCTTTTTCTAACGAGGAAACAAATGAATAGTAATGAAAATCCTAATACATTTATTAACATCGAGTTTCATTTATTTCGTATCTTCCAAATATGTATATTCAAAACATTTTTTTTATATCAAATAAAGTTATGATCAAATTTTACAGATAAGTATCAGATATATTATAAATTTTAACTTTTTACAAACGTGAATTTTTTTGTATCATTAAAACTATAATTTAAAATTTTAAGGAATGTATTTCCATAATAAATATATATATTTCCGTGGTAAGTGACATTACATTTTACGAATAAAACCATTTCACGAGTTACTGAAACTTTAACAATGTTTTCGAACAAAACGGTTCATTTTTGATGCATAATTCCGACGATTGAGATACAATGCAACGATAAAATTTCACCTTGAAGTTCAAGATCAAGATCAATTTTTGCAGCAAATTTTCGTATTGTCACCAAATTCAGGATGTAAATTCACGTTATACAAAAATCATGATATATAATTTCGTTCTATCTTATATATAATTAGTGAGATCATTATGTCAAGTTTCACAATCAAACGAAGGTTTCTGGTAGTTAGAGTGCCAGTGCTTGATGCCTGGATGATGTAAAGGGAAAGTATCGTATTGGAAGAGAAATTTGGGCAGAAAGGAACGTTGCGTTTCATCTTGAAGTTGCCAACCAGACCATCAGTAGAAACTTAAAGGTGGCGACCCTTGGAGTAGAGAATTCGAAATGGGCATCAAAGCAGTCACTCGTCTCGTAAAAGAGAGGTGGTGAACTGCCGGCTCAAGAATCGGTTATGTCTTTACTTTTTTGATAAGGCGATCCTTTCACTTTGGCTAACAATAATTATTTAAAAAAAGGTCGGAAAAGCTGCTTGTATGGCTCGCTGTGGCGGAAAAGTATGCGCAAAATGGAAATTAATTTTCACGATGAAGGAAATCTAGCAAATTGAGTAAACAGCTCGTGACGTGGAAGAAGTTCACCATCTCTGTCCTACAGCAAATAGAAATCGGGAGCAACGCTACTTAAATCGCTGTAATTATCTTCGATCTATAGATTGACCGTAGCTACAGTGATCGTTAAAGATATCGAACTCGTTGATGTAAAATGATGTACGCTATCGGGACACGATCCCAAATAGACCCCATGGTCATTGCATCATGATAGCAGAAAGAGAGAGAGAGAGAGAGAAAAATTAGAAATTAGAAATTGGAATGAGACGTGAAAACTTGAACGATTAGTAACCAAAAAAACGTCAAATAATAAGACGTCAAACCAAAAGTAACAATTAACAATAATGAATTGGAATTAAATTTTTTCTAATGGTGCGTTTACACCAAACGAACGAATGCTCGTTCACTTCCCATTCCGACTACATTTGTGCTTGCATTCATATTGTTGTTCTGTTCATTGAACGAGTGTGGTGGTCATAAATGAGCGCAAATTTGTTGGAGTGGGGGATCAACGGAGCATTCGTTCGTTTGGTGTAAACGCACAGTGAGAATACTTTGTAGAGTGTAAGAGTCGAAGGAAAATACGAAGAGAGAAGCAAGTTAAAATTGTATTCAATATTCTATGCAACGATTTATTTATTTTTCGAATGTATAAAAGTAAGGCTAAATATCTAAGGAAGCAAGAAAATTATATCCATAAGTTTTAAGTTTATTTTGATGCATTCACATACATGTTGGATATTTCATATATAAAATTTTCAAAGACTCGGATTTACTTCCATGCATTTACTCAACAGTTGCTTAATTATATTTTCTGAAAATTGGACAATTTTCTACAACTAAAAGATGACCAAATATCAACTAGTATCACAGGAAATCTCCAGTGATAACCATCGTTTTTACCACTGCTTTTACGAGGTTAGGATTAACCGACGCAATTATATTTGCTTTATCTTTATCGATATTTCTTTAAATATTTTGTAATATTTAAAGAATGTATACAATATAATTTCACACTGATCTATGCAGAATTAAATCTAATTCATGTATTCGATACATTTTTATTTACATTGATTGAGTTAACAATTAATAATGAGTTAATAGTAACAATCTCAATATAAATAATATAAAAATTGAAAGCAATATTTTGAAGATATATATATGTATACAATATAATTTTACATTGATCTATACAAAATGAAATTTAATTCAGATATCTAATATGTTTTTATTTATGTTGATTCGTTTAATAATTAATAATGAGTTAATAGTAATAATCTTAATATAAATAATATAAAAATTAAAAGCAATATATTCATAAAATGAATATGTGTGAAGAAAAGATATGTTATTTTAACTTTATATAATTTATATATTTTGTATATTTCTTACAATCAATATTAGTAATTTACAAAAATTGCTACACATTTGTACCGACTTTTTGTTAAATAGGAATCATCATGAATGCCAGAACTCAATTATTTGAATTAAGTATGGAGGGCAGACAAGTGGATGAAGCAGTAGCAAGTATCTTCCATAGTGTTCTTTTTTATCGAAGTCTTGGTAAATTTAAATACAAACAAGAAGGTAGTTACTCAGTGGGCACTGTCGGATATCAGGATGTTGATTGTGATTTTATTGATTTTACTTATGTCTGTTGCTCATCGGTGCACCTGGATCAAACTTTGAAACGTGAAATCTCAGGTTTTTCTGAAGCTTTACGTTCCACTGATAGTCCGGGTTCTGGCCAAATATCCTTGGAATTCTTTCAGAAGAAGAAAAATCGTTGGCCTTTTCAACCAGAATGCATACCATGGGAAGTATGGACAGTACGCTTGGAACTTATAAAATTAGCAACAGAACATGAACGCCAGATATGTAGAGAAAAGGTTGGAGATTTATTAACAGACAAAATTCTTTACATAACAGAAGTAATGAATCGACATGACTATCTACCTAAAATGCCAAATCAAGCTGAACTGGATTTGATCTTTGATACATCATATCCTGATATACAACCTTATTTGTTTAAATTATCATTTACAACCTCTAGCCCATCAAGTACAACAATGGGTAATACAATGAAAAAATTGATCAAAGAAACGTTATCTATTTAGTTGTGTTAGTCTTTATCAGATTTTTTAAATGTAATGTATATATAATCCAAATTCAATTTTTGGGTAAAATATAATTAACGTTACAAATTTTCTTTTTCAAATTCTATTCTTTGTATTAAATTCTATTCTTTTCTTTGTATTAAGTTATTTGCAATCAAATTTATGTACATCAATTTGTATACTTTCATATATTCTTTTATTTTGTTTTACTTATAATTTACCACGTTGTACGTTTTTATATATATTGACTTGCATAGAGGACTTAAAGCCTAGAAGAATAAACAGAGTTAATTGTATGCAATATTTGAAATAAAGTGGGACAGAGAGTCAAATCCCATACATTGAATGCCATTTCTGACCGATGTCTACGCAAATTCTGTGCCGACAATATTTGTCAGAAAGAAAATAGGGGGGAAAATATATGTATATTGTAATTGTATAAATCTAAAATATTTGTAAAATTTCTATAGTACAAAGAAACAAATTGTGTATAGCAGTTACTTTTTTGAGTATATACTATTCCAGAAATATCGTCCATTGCATAAGTCTTCTAAGTAATCAGTAGATTGTGGATTTTTATGCATTTATGCAAAATTAAAAAATTTAATAATGCATAAAATGCACAGTACAAAAATATATGAACTATTCAATGTATATTGCTTATAAAATTTAGTAGCAAAAACAAATCTTAATTTTTTTAATTATGTTCAGAAAAACATGAATTTGCATAAAAATCCACAGTTCAGTAATAAGTTATAGATAAATTGATATTTAAATATTTGATCATTTTCTTTATCAGTTTAAATTCTAATTTTGGACTCTTCTAATTCTAATAATGACAGCTTGTTGATAGAGTGAAATATAAACATTTCTTGTTTTATTTTTCTGTAAAATTTTCTCAAGATACATGGCGATTATAAGGGAATAGAGTAGTGTAATATGTTTATTTAACAAATTAAGATTTAAAAATTAATAAATTTGTTCTAACATATAATGCTGTTCTCTCTCTCTCTCTCTCTCTCTCTCTCTGTCTGTCTGTTTGTCTATCTTTTTCTCTCTACATATATATATATTTTTTTTTTTGAAAAATTTAATTAACATTAAACAAGATTTAATATATAACTGAAATTTTGACCTAATATTCTGAATAAATATATAGTACAAATATTTATTTTCTATATTTGTTATTTTCATATTAATTTAAATATTAATTAAATATGAAAGTATATGTATATAATAGTATGTATATTTATATAATGAAAATTAATTTTATATAACTTTTATCTGTTTTATGAAGGAAATATTTTGATGTGCACCAAAACAACGAAGATGGCATCTAAGTGATTTCAGAGTCAATTTTTAAAAATTTTTTTAAATGAAATATGATTCCACTCTATCTATATCTCTTTAAATGAAATATGATTCCACTCTATCTATAACTCTATCGTATGAATATGTAAGATGCGAGGAAAAAGGCATGATAATCTTGTGTGAGTATTTGTCCTTGGCTTTTGTGCAATGGATTTTATAAAATTAAAATTAAAATATTTACTAAAGTAATAATTTTTCGATACATAGGTCAATACATTTTTATAGAAAATGTCGAACTATATCCATTAAAAAATATATTTATTCTACTTTAAAAAAGTGGAGACGAAAATCCACTTATAACGTCATTGTATACATTAAAATATTTCTTCTCTGAAACAGAACATCTTCTGTTTGAACGATTTTTTTCGTATCTCCGTTTTGGAAAAAAATCGATCATTTCATAAGAATCATTCAATATACGGAAATATGTGCTAATCTGAATTAAACTTTTCTTCCCCATTTATATAGAATATAAAATTTATAAAAAAAAGAAATAAAATGTTTTAATATGTATAATTGCAAATTGAAATAACTATGCACATGTTAAATTTATTACATACCTGCATCTTTTGATAATAGTAACATGATTCTACTGTTGCTGTTGAAGTAAGCATGTGCAAGTATATTTAATAAAGAAAAAACGAAAGAATGTGCCTGAGAAACATACTCAATTTGCCAGAAGCAAAGTTTTGAATAAAATAATTCTTTGACGTTCTCTGATATAATTATTAATTTTGTAAATATTAAAAAATGTACAAAAATTATAATGGGAATACTTAATTTCAAATCATACTTTGGCTATAGTATCACTGACTAAGCATAAAATAGACACGATGTTAAATGGAACTTTGTGCTTGATGAAAAAAATCAGTGTTTCTTATGCTTTCCCCGATTTGATACAGTAAATACAGAAATTATATTTAACTTAATATCGAAAGCAATAAAATCAAAAGCATAGGTATTTACATAGGTGTCAATAGTTACGAAAAAATCGGCAAAATTTCTTAAAACTTATTATCTCTTGGATTTGGCTGAGATTTTAAAATAAGTTCATTTGCGTAAAGACCGTTTTAGTTAAATCGAAAGTGATAGATTCTTAAAAAATACAACCAAAAAAGTAACTTCATGCGAAGAAAACTTATGTATTATATTTATTTAATTAATTTAATTTAAACAACAAAAAGTTGTTTAAGTAATGACGATATATTAAAGTCGGAAAATATTAAGAATATAATAGATTCTACATGAAATCAATTAGAAGGTAAATCATTATACAAATAAAGATATATATTATAGCATAGAATTCTATCTTTGCAATTATGAGATATTACCTGTGAAGATATATCTTATTTATTTGTAATTCCACTGTAATTTGTAGTTTTATATCTCATTTGTAATTTCATAGAAAAATTTTCAGTATGGTTTTAATTCAAACTATTATTCAAATTATTATACTGAATCGACAGCGTCACGTGTGATATGAAAATGGTAAAGAGATCATTAAAATCCTTGAAACGTATGACGAAAAAACGTATTGACAAAAGAAAGCATTGTATATTAAGTCTATTCTGTGTTTAGTTAATAATACTATTTAGGATACGAACATTACAAGACGAAGATACAATAATATTGACGCCTGCGCAAAGAAACGGCGGCTTGTCTATTAGGTTTCGCCAACAATTTCCCATTTCCAGTTATCGATGGAAAAGACTGGCTGTCACTTCAAAAGCGTTTCATCGTTAAAAATTACAATACATTGCTAAATGTGTGGTGCTCGCTTTATGTCATCTGGATATAAAAAATATCGAATTGCTTTATCTTCAAAAGAAAAAATTATATTAGTACTTGTAAAAATAGATAAAGAATGGAAATATAAAAATTATTTGTAAAAATGTGTGTAAAGTGATTTGCAAAGATTGCTACGTGTTTTTTATTCAATTTAATCACAGTGAATACCTATCAGCGTACATTTTTTTCATTAGTATACTTATTTTGATTGATTTAATAAAAGCGTGGTACAGTTGTAATTATCAAACACCAGCAATTGACGCGTATAATTTTCTATGATTGATTTGAAATTTTAATTTCTTGATTTCCTTCTATTTGATTTTACTTGTTTTGTTTTCACTTTTGCTTCTCGTATAATAACGAAGCAGATATATTAGTAAAGACTAACGCTTAAGATAATTAACAGGTGGTTCAAGGAAATAATAAATCTGAATTTTAATTTTAATAAATTAAATTTCTTTAAAAACGAAGTATTCTGTAACAATTTAACTCTTTAATCATTTTTTTTTTTTATACTTATGATTAAAATACTTACTTCGAAGATTATCATACTCGAGTAGTCAATTTAACGCATAAAAATGTTCTTTGAAAAAAACTTGAACTAGAAGGAAAGAAGAAGAGAAAAAGAGAGGAGAGAAGTCGAGTGAAACCAAATGCAATAAATAGGTAAATATGTAAATAATAAGAGTAGCAATAAGTTAAAGAATTTTTCAATCTTTTCTTTTATAATCGAACAATTAAAAGTACATTTTTCCAACTAAACATATTGAATGTAAAAGATTTTATGTAATTGGCATTGATCGAAGTACCGTTCGTGATCACGCAATATCGTTCTATTTTTGGGAAATGTTTTCAACTCGATAACCTCGAGAAATGCCAGATTTCACCATCTTTAAGATCGGTTATATGATTTGATGAAAGCGAACGGACTACAGAGAAAATTATCAAATGAACAACAATCAAAAATGTCCAGAATAATCAGAATAATGTGTATTAGTTTACAAGTAATATATTATATCGACGATTTTTCTATTCGATCAGTGACGTAAGCATCAGAGTTGTCTGCGAGCGATCGAAAAAAAGTAAATTTAATCATCTGTAACGAGTAAATTAATTATTTCTCATTCGCCTAATTTATAATGGATTATTGCAAATGTGACAATGTAAACGACAACTGAAATATGTTTTCAGCTTGTGACATTCAGTGACATTTATTATTTCATTCTGCCAATTCGATTAAAAAAACTCGAGAGAAAAAAGAAATTCAATATGGAAAGAGATAGAAAAGAAAAAGAACAGCAAGATTTTGAAATGATTTGTGTGAAACAGAGATTAGAATAAAAATCGGTGTCCGGGAACAGAACGATAGAGATATGGATGATCCGACGATTTTGTTAAACACGACTGTCATGGAAGCACGGTCGACTACTAGTCAACCTATCACCGAGAATGATATAACTTCGAATAGTTTTGTGCAATTAACCTTTTACGTGTTTTATGCAAATATTTTTGCGTTGGGTGTGTTTGGTAACATGTTAGTATGTTTCGTCGTGGCACGAAATCGGCAAATGCAGACAGTTACGAATCTGTTTATTACGAATCTGGCATTAAGTGACGTGTTACTTTGCGTTTTGGCGGTTCCGTTTACTCCTTTATATACGTTTCTCGGAGGATGGATATTCGGAAGAATCCTTTGCCACTTGGTGCCGTATGCGCAAGGTGTCAGCGTATATATCAGCACATTGACTTTGATGAGCATTGCCATCGATAGATTTATGGTAATCATATACCCGTTTCATCCCCGTATGAAGATCAAAGTTTGCTTAGCCATAATCATTAGCATTTGGATAATCGCATTGCTAGTAACCTTGCCATACGGGCTTTATACGTATCTCGAGGAGCCACATATATATTGCGAGGAACATTGGCCGGATGAACGATTTCGCAAAATCTTTAGTTCTATTACTTCGATACTACAATTTGTCTTACCCTTTTTCATTATCGCTTTTTGTTATACTTGCATCTCGATCAAGTTGAACAATCAAGCTAGAATGAAACCTGGCATCAAAACTAATGAAAAGGAAGAGGTTGACAGAGAGAGGAAAAAACGAACGAATCGGATGTTGATTGCCATGGTCGCTGTATTCGGCGTGTCTTGGCTACCGCTCAATATCATTAACGTTATTGACGATTTTTATTCGCAAGCCAATGATTGGACCTATTACAGACTCTGCTTTTTCATGACACATTGTCTTGCTATGAGTAGCACCTGCTACAATCCTTTCCTTTACGCTTGGCTCAACGATAACTTTCGCAAAGAATTTAAGCAAGTACGAACCTACTTTGTATTCTTCTGTTTTTTGTTACACGTGTCTTTATTTAGAATTGAACTTTTGTTGAATTTTTCAAATTTTCTTGATCTTGTTTTTTTGCGCTCCCCTTTTTCCTTTTACTTTTCCTTCTATTTTCAAAGGAGCCGATGTAATAAGATATTTTGTTTTACCTAGGTGTTCCCTAAATCTTTACTAACGAATTCAATGAATCTCACGTTATATTTCATCTTTTCTAATAAAATTTCTTTTCATTTTACACGTGTATAGACTTATATAAAATGTTCTGAACAAAACTGTTGGGCAAAGATATTCGTTATATGTTATTCGTTTAGAGATTCTATTCTCAAATTCAGAAAAGGTCTTTAAAATCACTATGTGATTTACAAAAGAACGAACGTCTCTTAAGTTTCAGTTTATGCCAATAACATTTTTTCGAACCAATTATAGTAATTGTTATATGTTATTAAGTCAGTTTAAATTGTTATCAAATAAATGAAACAGATGATAGATATATAGAATTACAAATTTATTAATTAATTCAAATTAAACAAATAAATATACCTAAATATATAAATAATATATATGTACATTTTTATCGACTTGAAACTAAGTAAGCGTAGAATAAAATATAACGTCACCATGTATAAGATATCCGTGTGTTTCCTTTTTTAATATTTTCCATGAGTTTAAATATCTACTTATCGATATACAAGTATTTTACATATTATCAAGATTCATTTCACAATAAAACCAGTTTGAAATTTTTTGAAAGGTACTCCCATGTTTTTCGAAAACGATCAACAATTGCACTACAAAAACTAGCGGAGGATTTCGAAATAATAAAGAATGCAATGGAAATAATACCGTTCAGGAATTATTATTACAAAATGAAACACAAATAAGAACATCAAATCCTGAAGGTTACGAACTGATCGTCCTTAAAGCAGCCATTAACAATATGTCAAAAGACTTCGAAGAAACGGAAGTTTTCTAATTCGATCAAGTTCAAGTGCAAATCGATGATTGTAAGTATTCGCAAATTTCCTCTATACAAAAGAGAATAATATAACATGTCTTTTTTCCTTTAAATCGATCCATTAATTTATTAATTGTTAATCCATTAATTGTATTAGATCTTTATATCTATATATTGTACATATGTGGACAAACAAGCAAAACGGAGATTTCGTTGTTTCTAATAAATTGTTGATCTGACATGATTGAATATTCACTTAATTTGTACATTTAATTTATTGAAACCTAGAACGGCATTATGGTTGTCAGTAATCTGATCTTAATCTTTTAATCATTTAATACATCTGTCAAAACAGATGTATAAATAGACATCAGAATATTGAGCGTTTGTGTAACTTCCTAATCTGTGCTATAGTTCATAAAGTAAAGAAAAATAAAAGAATATATATATATATATATATATATATATATACATATTCATCATTTTTATAAATGGAATAACTAGCGATATTACAGTGTCTTTAATGAAAACATTTGTTAAATAATAATTATTTAAATTATTTAAATTATCTTTAATAATAAGTATTTACAACAAATAATGGATTATTTTTCAAAAATTTATGCAGTTTCAAGTAAGACAAATTATTTTCCATTACTACTGATTGGGATTACCAGATAAGCGAATCATTACAATTTTTTATTTTCTTTCTTTAATTTTAATTGGAAGAAAAATGTTGCGATCATTTTTTCTTAAGTCTAGAGAAGAATAGAAAAAGAACAAAATGTTTAACAATGACTCTATGACTCCAGAATATCATATACAGTTGAAAACAAAACAGTAATTTTTAAAATTAAAAAATAAATATTTAGATATAAAATGAACTCGAAAACAAAAAATGATTTCCGTTTGTCGTTTTCACTTATTTTTAATAGGGTCGCCAAAATCCGTGCTTAACTCAAAATTTAAATGCATAGAAATTAAATCGTGGATAATCGACTAATAATGTATAGATATCAAGAGTACATCGTCAAAATGAGAAAAAATGATCATAACGAAGTGATCATTAAATAACTTGATCATTAAATGATCATAACGAAGTGATGATTAAAAATTCTAAAAGGAAAGTTCTACACTTTTTGTATTCTACTAATTGAAATTTTTAAGCACGACACGTTTCTACTTTCAGACTAGTAGATTTTTATTTCGTTGGATTTCGTTAGATCATGTATGTGGTGTTTAGAACACATTACTTAATAGATATTCTAGTAAATAAGTGTTACAATGTATTATTCTACTCGTCTCAAGACAAAATTAGCATTACGATAATAAATTATACATAGGTATTTAACAATTTCGTTTAATTGTCATTTTTAATATCACATTTATTTTTAATATTTTCACTTGCTACACTATCTTTATCTTATATCTTCTTGTGGTATCTTATTACTTACTATTTTATATCTTTTTATGCTTTCATATTTATGTAAGAAAATATAACGCAAGATAAATGACAACAGAGTAAAATGATCATTTAATATTGAAAATGTCAATTCAAATATGATATAAAAAATACTTACACTGCATATTCTTTTTCTCTAACAGCTTTAATACAAAAAAGTATTCTTTTTCTCTAACAGCTTTAATACAAAATTGTTATTCTAACAACTCATATTCTTATTCTTTTCATACAGTTTAGTGTTTTTTTTTTTTTAAAGAAAAGTTAACTACGTCTTATTAATAATTTTTAATATCACATTTTTTAAAATTAATTTTAAGAGATTCTTTAATTAATTTTAATTTAATGATTTAAAAAGATATTTTTAAATATTAGAAAGATTAGAAGGACGATTAAATGTTGTTGCAGGATATAGAAATATAGCAATCGATTGTTATAATTTCTGTTCGATTAATTATAATTGAATAAAAATAGAAAAAAATAAAAATAGAAATATGTAGAAATAATAGTGGAAATAGATATAGAAATATGTATGGAAGAAACAAACACTGCTATAATTAAAGACATGAGTATCTATCTATTCATATGTTATTACTCGATACGTGTTGTTTAGTATTAAGAACAGCTATTTTTTTAATAATTATTGTCATGTATACTGCATAACGTAAAATATTTTGCAACATACAATGAAAAGTTTTTCTGTCTTACAGGTAAAAGTTTCTTTATGTTACAGAAACATTTTTCTTCGAGGCTGAAATCTCTTATTTTTGAATCAGATAATACGTTTTAGATAATTAATTTTATAATTAAAACGAGCAACTATATAAGTAGAAACACTAAATATATACGATCACACTACTATAATATTTGAAATTGATTCGCCAATATGAGTTCATTTTAAACGAAATGCCAATTACAAAGGAAATTATAAAAAAGGGAATGAAGAAAAATATTTGCTTTACTTCGTTGTCATTTATTTTCATTTTTCCAAACTGCTTTTCTCTATTTTAAATATTAATTTCTCAGTGTTTACATACAAAGCAACGCAGGTGATATTTTTATGAAAAAATTCATCTTAATCATTTTCGTAAATTAATATTATCTATATCGATCGTTAACCAATTACGATTACAAATGAAACAGAAACGCATATATAATAAATAAATGATATTATATAACGATGTACATATGTGTGTAATACACTCGTTCAAGTCTGTTAAGTGTTCTTGGAGTTTTTGTTATTAAACATGGTTTGGAATTTTATTGAAAAACCTGTTTGATCGAATATGCTAGATAAGGGCATACATTACAGGATATGTTTACTGATAAAAGCTGATAACGATATTGTTTCGATCGACTATTCTCGAGGATGTGTTCTCCCCTTTTGTTGGTCTCCGATTTCAATTTCGGAATAATATTTCATTATCCTACAGAATGGTACGGTAATCTGAGCACGCTTGTGAAAAACGATGGCTGAAATTGTACATTGTACGTATCCGCACTTAGATATCTATACTTATACCTAACAATATACATATCATACCCATATCATGTACTGAAATATTTTGAAAAATATGAATGATATGACGAAATATTTTAATTCAAATATTTTGAATGTAAAATATATTCTCATAAGAGGCAACGTACTAAATACTACTCTGATATTTAATAGTTTGACTATTTAATAGTAATGACCTTGAAAAGTCTTGCAAAAGACATATTTGTATTTTTACATGAAAATGTATATTTTTGATTGAATATTCACATAGCTGACATTAAGAGATTTTCAGTACATTTATATTTGTAGTTTTTCGTATATCTATTAGTTTTTGTATAAATTATTGTCCAAATATGAAATTTCCAATTTTACATTAGTGTCGTATATTACAATATTAGTTATTCAATATTATAGGATGATTGCTCAGTTGGACTTTTATACATCATAACGACTCTAAAAAAAGCCTAGTTTGTAAGTACGTGTGTGTGTAAGCAACTCAATTTGACATTTTTTTATTTGACAATTTGACAATTTGACAATTTTTTCATTTTGACAAAAGGCATTAAATTAGCAATAATCAGCTTCGATAATCATAAATGATTTTCTGTTATTTGAGTATTTAATAGAATTTCTTAGCACTTATTCACTTTTATTTTCTTTTAATATCCTGTTTATCAAAAACTATACTCATTGTTTCCATTTCTCTTAGGTATTCTCATTGTTAATGGCGGTTCGTGGTTTGAAATCGTGAAATAAACTTTCGAAATACACATACACATTGTAAATACAATAAATTTTTATTATTTTTTATGTAAAATAAGAGAATTATATAGGGTTGTCGATAATAAAATTGAATATTACAGGCGAATATAAATAAATTAATAAATATATTTATGTATCGAAAAAAATTGGGGGTGTTGTATGAGTCGTTCCTGCAAATGCACGAGCCGTCTCTATTTCTCTTCTACGTTTTTTAGTGGACATAATTTTATATACATCAGTAATTCTTACTTTCAATTTGTAGATATCATTCAGGAACATGTTATAAACGAATTGAATTTCAGTATTCCAACTGAACAATTTTTCCACGGTATAATGGGTAAAAATAAACTACGTATGGAAATTCGTTCGTCTCGGTAATAATTTATCTAAAAACTACAGGTATACAGTGTGTCGAAAAAATATTTTCGATATAGTTACATAATTAAAAGTATTTTTAAGTAAAGTATTTTTATTTAAAAAATACCAAATATTAGGACAATATGTTGTCCTTCGTATTCGAAAAATTTTACATTTGAAAATATATTGAAAAAAAACTAAAATAAAATAAGTCATTGAGAACTAATTTATAATTATTCGTTAATTTTCAAACACTCAGTAAATACGAACATTCTATTTATTTCTATTTATAAATAATTTATTCAGTGATTAAAGTTTATAACTTTCTATGATTATGATAAAAGCTTCATTTCAGGGATACGTATAGTATGAATTCAGAATCAATTCTGCAGTATATCTAATAAGTAACTCTTGCTTTCTTGTAAAAAACAAGAATTAACTCATATCTAACTCATGTCTAACTGACGTTCTGAAAGCTCTGATTTCATAATTTATCGTTAATCTGTTAAAAATGATAAAAATTGATTTACTAATTTTGAAATACTTTCGATAACTTTTTACTGATTTCGAAATACTAAAGAAGATGTTTTTATGCGCAGGAAATGTCAACTTCAGCTGAAGTATATACCGGATGAGTCACCTAAGAAGTTGAAATATTTTCGAAACAATTAATTCTATCAAAAAATGTTTTAGATAAAAGTTGAATAATTTCGAAAGGGGCATTAATTGGCGTGATTAATATTTAATGTTGACGCATAAAAGGTGTTTGAAGGTCAAGTTTGTTTTTTAATTGAAATCGTATATTTTTTAATACAGTATTCAATTCATTCATCGTTATTTATAAAAACAGTATTAAGCTATTTATACCGAAAAAGCTATTTATGCCATTAGTTCAGGGGATATTTTAATTAAAATGTAGCGTTATACTTATTCAAAAAAGCTTCTTTGCTCAGTTTCATGCTCTTTAAACTCATCAAACGCTTTCCGTACATCAACATTAAAAAATAATAATTATATCAATTCACACTCCTCTCAAAACTACGTAACTTTTGTCTAATATTATATATAATTGATCGTTTCAAAAATATTTTAACTTAACTTCTAGTCTTAGGTAATTCATCCTATTTATACATGTGAGTAAACTTTACATCTTGCTGCGTGAAACGTGAAATTAAAAACTAAAATCATTCGACTACATATCAAAAAGCAGTAAAATATAGTTCCGAGAAATTCCCAATCTATGAAATTTTGAGAGATTTGGAAGAAAGAAGGAAGGTACCCAGATTAAAATTTTGGCTTCAGGTATTTATTAGTATCATTGAAATAATAACAAAAAGCTTTCGATAGAATATGTTGAATATTTTGCCCATACGTACATTACTAATATAGTGATTCATGCTATAATAATCTGTATTCAGGTAAGTCTCAGATACCAGATAACACAATTGCGATATCGGTTTCACTGTCTATAACATGTGTTCACTGTCTAAACTCGGTTTCTGCACCATAATAATAAATAAAGAAAATATATAACATAAATCCAACACGAGTAATATAGAAAAATTAAAAAATTAAAATAGTCCTCAGGAATGAAGTTTAGTCATACTAATTGTACTAATTGATAAGAAGTTTAACCATACTAATTGTACTAATTAATAAGAAGTTCTATCATTATTCGTTATCAGTTACTTGACAATGAATAAAGATGACAACTACAGGGAAAATAGTGGCTAAGAGTAACGTCATTTGTGATTCCTATTCTAACGTTTCCTCGTTTATATTATATACATTAATATCATATATTGCCAGGAAAGTAGATCGAAAATTCTACACACATTCTAATGGAGGCTTTTTTCATAAAAAATAGCAGAATTTTTACATTTTCCATTTTAGTTTGTACATGAAATAATTTTGTTCTATGCATCACCAGAAACTTTAGCTTTCATAAACTTGTTTGGCGCCGTAAAAGGGGATGTTTGCTGTAACATTTTAAAAGAAATGTGTCTGGTATTTCTTTCTGGTGCACAAATACAATATTTTTCTTTACTTTTCCGGGTCAAATTTCAGTGTTATTATTTCACTAGGAGAAATATTAGGGAAACGTTTTGAATTTCAACTATGCGAAAGAAAATTATTAAATATACGTATATATTTAAAAATATTATTTTTATTATTATTTATTTTAATTTTTTTAGTATATAAATCTTTAGAACCTCTTCATATTAATATGATAAAGTTGCTTTAATTTCTATCCTCGTTCTACACTACTTTCATAAAAAAAGTGCCGGCCACGGAATATCACCGACCTGTATAGTGTTAATACAATTCATCGATGCAAGCATGTAAAAACAACATAGAGGTATATTATGACAAGTATTTATTTTTTCTTTTTGCCTTTTTTTTGGCTTGACAGTTGTTTGTATAATGAAGAAAGAAGATTCATTGTTGCTATTCGCAACTGGTACATGATATTACACGTGGCTCTTTATACGCAAAAGATAGTGCATCATTGTTATAGGTGATACATATTACTTACTACAATTCTATTCTACTGGCTATTCAGTAACGGCAACACTACTACAGTAATAACGATTGTACAACATTGATTAATATAACGAAGACGGGTTACTTATTATTAGTAACGTCTGTATAGGCAGAATTTAATATATTATATTCAAAATTTTTTATTAATATCTCATAAACTAACAAAGATTTGTAGCAAAAATTTTATATTCGGAGTCCTCTCTCTCTTTCTTCTTTCCATCACTTTAAAGTTTTGTTTCATTCTAATAATTGGATCATACCGTAATTTGTATTATATCCAATCTATATCCAAAAATGATTTGCTTTATATTAAGTCATTCCATAAGTTCGTTCCGTTTTTTATAATATTTATTTGTAATAATACTTGTTATAATACTTATTATAATAATATAATAATAATAATAACAATAATGTAATAATACTTATAATGTATAACACTTAGTTAAAATTTGTAATGTAATATTGTGAAAATATCATCCTCTCGTTCTACAATTTCTTCCCATTTTTTTTAGCAAAGAAGTGTGATTGCTGTAAAATTTCTTTAGCTTCTCGATAAAATATTTTTCGAGATCTTTTTTAATATTGTCATATTTTTTGCTAAGCTAAAAAATGTTGCAACGATCGAAATAGCTAATAATCTGAAGAAGCAATATCAAATTTACATAATCTTTCTTTCGCACATTTTGCTTCATGTAACCTGGCATTATCGTGATAAAAAATCACGTCTTTGGGAATATAGAACGCTTTGTTGTTGTTGAATATTTCTCTTGCTTTATTCAGCTAGACACAATATTTCTCTGAATTTATTGGTTGATTACTCGAAAGCAACTCGGAAAACGAAATTCTTTGTTTAACACACCGTTGAGTTTGTTCTTCTTTTCTGGTCCAAATTCGTTTTCTTTGACGATTCTTTTTCAATTGAAGATTGTTATACAAAATCTATTTTTCACTTTCAGCTATCAAATGTCCAGCAGTTCTTTTGTATTGCGAGCAAGCAAAAGCATGCAAGTTGATTGATTTCATTCGGTGAGTTGGTATAGCACCCATACTTCCAGTTCCGATATTATATCCATTTTCTTTAAATGATTGTGCATAGTAGATAGCGATATTTAGAACTTCCGACATTTTTTGAATCGATGATTGAGTCTCTTCCTTTTATTCACTAAATTTCGAATCATATTGTCGTACATTTAAGATGAACGTCCGGAACGAACTTATGGGATGACCTACTATAATATGCTCTTTTAGGACTCTAGGGACGTTTTACATATCGCGTATTTTACACGTCACATTTTTTCCGCTGAAATATGATCTTGTGAGTAGAAGAATTTTAGATTTTACGGGCGTCTTACACGTGTAATCAAATATGTACTAAACTGTACACTGACATATCGCATTAGATTGTAATCGCATAATACGCGACTTTTCGCGACACTCGTATCAGTTGCATTAAAACATCATACAGTTCTGATTTCAGTGGAAGAAATGTGACGTGCTATATGTATATGTGACATATAAAACGCCCGTAGAGTCTATAGTTGCAATGTTTTAACGAATTTAACGTATATGTAAAAAGGTAAATATTTGTGCACAGTAGATAGCGATATATTGTAAAAGTCTGATAAAACATCAATCTATCACAACAGATAACATGGATAGTATCGATAATCTTTAATTTTTAGAAAATCGATTTTTGAAATTTTTATTCTCGCGTGAAGGAAAGAAGCAAATGAACGATATGTTTGCCTCAAAAATAAGATTCGAAGAATTTCATACACTATTTGAAGAACTAAAGAATCAACTTCCTCTAAATTCTATGAGTATTTCTAGAATGTCGACGCAAACATTTTTTTAGATGTTAAATTAGATTAAAGTATATACAGAGTGATTCTTACAATTGTGACGGATCATATCTCAAGAATGGTAAGATAAAAGAAAGTTATACAGAAGAATGTTGATTGGTATGATAATCTATCTTCCTACAGACTTCTTTTCTTCACGCAATCAACGATGTATCATTTCACAGGTGCATTTACAAAAAAAGTAAGTTTGTAGAAAATTAAATCCTCCAAAATCAATCAATTTTTTTCTCTACAATTTTTTTGTATCTTTTACCATTCTTAAGATATATAAATATATTATCGTTACAATATAATGAGAATCATCTCATATGTATATGTATATGTATATGTATATGTATATATATATATATATATATATATATATATATATATAAATCTGTCACAAACAAAATTTTCGTTCATATATTTCTGCAGAAAAAATATTTACTCTCATTGAAGTAATGAGAGAATTCATACGATCAATTGTATTTTAACGAATTTTGTGCGACTTCGAAAAAGAAAAACGCATGTAATGTAATCGCTTACATAAAAACTTAATTCAAGACCTTAGTTCGTCAGAAAATACATTTTATACCAAACAACATTTGTAAAAACAACTTTTTAATAGGTCCTTTATCTTGTAAAGATTACAAAATAATGTATTTCGAGTTTGCAAAATAAAGGGACTATCCTATATATAGGATAATTCATTCATAAGGTATATAAGATAAAACTGAATTAAATAAAAAACGTTATCTAATTCACATCACAGGCGAGATATAGAAAAAACACGATATCCAATGAAGTTTTGTATCACATCATTGATTAAGTCAATGGTTATGGTATTGTCAATTGTACACACAGACGAGATATACGATCACCAGGAGAGATTAAATGGGATGCGATCTCTCGAACAATTTGGACGAACTGCACTCCTTCGAATATACGTCGAATATATATTATATAATTTATTTTACAAAATCATTTTACAAATCCATATTTTATATTAATTCTCGCACGATGAATGCCAGATTATTATATTCGTTTGACTGCAATAGATATTCATCACTGTAATGTGAATTTCAACTCCTTAATAAGAATCACTTTCACTTTGAAATGTTATAAAAATGACTTTGAAAAAAATTCTTTCCACTTTCACAAATGTGTACCTTAAAATAGTGCAACTTTATCTCGAACATTTTCTTTAAAACAAAAATACAGCAGATACGTTTTCATTTAAAAGCATCCTCTATAAATATATAAAATATATAAAATTTAAAACATTTCAAAAAATATTAATTTTTCTTCGATATTGTGTCTAATATTTTTTTATTTAGAATAGAAAAAATTCAACCGTAGAAAAACAAATCGTAGAAATCCATTAAAAAACAATGCACTTTTGTGAAAAATTACACTACACGATGTAGAGCTTCTTAAATAATGTCTTGTTACTAAATTCGCATTTATTTATTATGATTACATTTATTATATGTACACACACACACACACACACACATATATATATAAAGTGTCACGGATTCAATTCAATAAATAACTTTCAATGCGGAAATGGCAACACTGTCTATATTTTTTAATTTTAATTTCATTAATAGGGCTGTAGTGCAATATCGATATGATACGCAAATGCAACTCTCAACAAGCGCAAGTATATCCATATATACGTATAAATATCCATCTCCGGCTAATAGCAGCCGATCGGGAACATTGTCACCATGTAATTCTTATCTAATTTTTACATCATTCTCTGTTTTTCGTTGTCTTTTATACGTTAGATATCGTAAAATTATCTTTTGAACAGTTAAATTCCCGAATTCGGCAAACATCTCAGAAACATCTCTGAACAATATCTATATTTTGTACTGGGATTTAACTAATTGGGCTGTAATTCATTTCGGAAACGAATGGCGTAATATTTAAAAGGACTATAGAGAAATAGCCAGGACCTCAAATATAAAATTTTACCTTCTTTACGTAAAATTTACGCGTATTACGTAAATTCTAATATTATAGTATTATAATATTATAAACATTACTAACGTATAGATTAATGTAATGTTAAAAATTCGAGAAATCCTAACACTAGTTCTAGCGATCTTCGGCGTTTATGCTATGTTTACACTTCTCCTATTACGTGAATTCTATATACATACATATTATCGAATTTCTTTACAGCAAGTTTCTATGGTGGATTTCCAGTCATAAAAAAAACTCTTAATATTTTTAAAAACATTTGAAATTTCACAAATTTCGGGAATAGATATTTCTTTAATTTCTCACTTGCTGTATAATATAAAAATATCTTCAAGAAAACAACGGTTCAGGGTGATCAAAGCAAAAGCTTTTAAAAAGAATTCAAGTAAAGTGTAATATAATTCTTTTTACGTTATGATAAGATTTGTATTTTTAATTATTCTAAAAATTTGTTCAAATTATCCGAGTGAGAGTATTTGACATTTCGGAATTGAATCTAATCGGATAATTTTGATCGAGCTCGAGCGAATACTTGATTCTAAGACACGAACAATCATGCAGTCACCTATTTTGCTAGTTTCATCATTTCTTGGACAAGACCGATCGATGGGACAGAAATAAATCGTGTTCAATTTTTAAATTTGGCAACTATGCTTCCGTCAGGAAATTCTAAACTGTCCCTTTAACTTGCTTTCCATTTGTTATTCTACACGATAACAATCGTGACGAAAGCAATTGGAAAAAGAATGAGAATGAGCCGTACTCAATGAGAATATATCATTTTTAATTCGTACAAAATTTCAATAAAGTATGTAAAAATATGTCGTTAAATTTTTGACAAAATTGTAAAGAAATTCCATAGTATCTGCGTGTAGGGGAGACAAACGCATGTCGAGGACTACGGTTCTTCGTAGGCTACTGCTTTATGTCAAAAGAAACGATGATCGGCAGAAGGGACTGAATGGGCAATTCAATGCGAGCTTTCGAACGATTTGGATTAACTGCAATTGCTTCAAATATACATCAATTATATAATGTATCTTACAAAATCATCCTAAAAATTTATTTTCTATTTTCTATTAATTCTCGCACATTGAATGCCAGATCATTGTGTTTGCTTGACTCCAATAGGTATCCGTACTGTTTTAACATGAAATTCAATCTCTTTAATAAACGGTTCGTTCCGAAAAAAATTTCTCTATATTAAACGATTGAAATGAAATTCAAATGATTAAACTTTAATTTTTATGCTCCATAAGAAAATCGACAAAAATATTAGAGATCCGCCACTTTCACTTTGAAATGTTATAAATGAATTTAAAGAAAATTCTTTCCATTTTCCACAACGAATGTGCAAAAGTCATTAATGACCCACATAAGTTATGCGACTTTAAATAATGAAACTAAACAAAAAAAAAAGTGCAATTTTATCACGAACATTTTCTTTATAAAAACAAAAATACAGCAGATATATTTTCGTTGAAAAGCCGTATCCTGTATAAAATTTGAAGCATTTCAAGACACCGATCTTTTCTATCGTAGAAAAGAAAATTAGCGAGGTCTATTAAAAAAAACAATGCTTTTGAAATAATATTATTTTATTACTGTATTATGATTATTGTATGTACATATATGTGTGTTTGCTCGTCTCGGGTTCAGTGTCGCTGAATGATTCAATTCAATAAATAATTTTCGATGAGGAAACGACAACTCCATGTTTTTTTATTTTAATTTCTATCACCAATAGCGCTGTAGTGCAATACTTGCCTAAGCCGATATGACAGGATGTGACACGAAAATGGTAAGAAGATCAGGTGACATCGCAAAACCTGGGAAAAAGCATTGAATGTCCAGTTTATGCCAGTTAGTCAACGATTTAACCACCGACGAGGTATATGAATAGACATTGCATCTTACGGACTTTCGTGGCTCGTGACCTGAAATACCGACACACTAAAAAATCACTGGATTTTGAGCGCACTCTACGTTGAATGAAAGTGAATGAAACATGATTTTGAAACTTATTACATTGTTGTCAACTTTCAATACCGAATTGTGAAGGTAGTAAGCATAGACGAAGTAACGAAATCATTCTGCTCTATAATAGAAAGAAGTCTATCCATGTTTTACGAACGTGTCACAACTTTTTTCAATACATGGTAAATTAAAATTTTTAAATTATTAATACATGGTCTTATGTATAAATTTTTAACTAACAAAATTTTCAACCATTAAAAATTGAACCATTTTAAATTATTGTTAATATTAAAATTATTATATTTCCTCATTTACATATTTCTTATATTACGTATTCAAATTTGCGTCAAATTTTTAACAATTTCATTATAATTGTGCAGTGCATTGGTTGCGACAAATAACATAAATTCCATAATTCATTAGTTAAAAATTACGCTTATTAATTGAAATATTATTCGAAATTTTTCTATAAACTACTTTGCCTCAATCAATATTATGATAATAACAATTATTTATTTAATTATTTATTTGTTATTTATTTAACATAAATCTTTAATATTTCATGAAGATTTAATGAAAAATATAAACATATATACGAAATATATTCTTATATATTTCACAAAATCGACTAAGAAAATATTTTTACAAATTACACGGTGCAAATTATAATTTGACGGAATAAATTTCAAATGAAATGGAATTTTATATTTTTTCTCGTGACAGTTGTTAAGACGAACTCAACGACTCAAGTACATCATTTATTGTTGAAACATATCTAGAATTGCATTATATATTAGTGCACAAGTGAAATAGTTTGCTAAATCTAAATCTGAATTAAATCTGACGGCTATAATATTTGTAATGGAATGACACATAATAAACTGAGATCCGATTTCATGAAATTAAAATCCCCACGCAAAATGAAAACGTTATTATGTTGTAAGGATATAACTAAGAACTTATACTTTAGTATAAGTTGTTATTTTCCGACGCGTTTTTATATATTTTTCTAATTTGTATTTTGATCATTGACCGAATTTTAAGGCGACTCATAGCGTGACAAATTCCAACGGAATATTTAAAGGGACATAGGTTTCAGATTTCCTATTCAAAGCATAGCTGCTAAAGTAAATTCTAAGATTTTATCTAATGCTGTTCTATTCGTCAGGAAACGAAAATATAAAAAAACATAATATTTTAAATTTAAAATCAGGAAAAGGATTTTTAATAAACAATTATTTTAATAAACAATCCTTTTTTCATTTCTTTTATTATTATTTTTAACAAAATTCCTTATTTCTTGAAATATATTTAATAAAAGACGTTATAAATATAATGGTCAAATAAACTAAAAACTATGTCATATTTATACGTAGCATGTCTTTCTTTCATCTTTCTCCTATTATTTCATAACACAGCAGTATCGCACTGAAAATGAATGAAATAATAGAATTAACAAAATGGACCACATAAAGGTTTGAAAGAAAGTCTTATCTATCCCGAAGTACATTAAATGTTTACTAAAACTGGCATTTTTATCGGTATTAAAATAGTACATCAGTACAATTAAGCTGTTTACAATATATTTCAAAAGAAAAAATTTAACATTGAATGTACTCCGAATCGTGTTAGAATACATTATACACACACACACACACACACACACACACTATATATATATATATATAATACTCTATATACACTATATATTACATTCTATGTATACTACGTATTACACTCTATATGCACTATATATATATATATATATATATATATATATATATATATATGTAATTACATTATATAATATTTACAATATATTGCAAAATCATTGCTAAAAATATATCTTCAAGTATCTCATCAAGATCTTCTCTTGCTGTAATTGAGCTTGTATTTCAATCAATCTCTGTTCCAAGTCATTGATTTTTTTCTTTGATGAAATGTCATCATTTTCAGCATCTATGCCCACTTTACTATCGTTATTTTCATTATAATGAAACGAATTCGCAATTTTTGGTATATCATTATTGCGCAGTCGACCCGACGCGTGAAAAGAATCTTTCGAAAAATGACGAGCGCACAGATACTTATTTTTTAATTCACCATTAGACATTTCCACCCAATCGTCCAATCCATTGTTGATCAGCCACGTTTTACGTCGATCATCATCAGTAGGAAATCTAAAGAATAAAATGTGACTATCCATCTTGCGATCTGTTTGACCACAAACTGTATAGACGCATTTCCTATAATGCGAAATTGATAATGTTTCATTGGAATAATGTTGCAATATATTCGAAAGTGAAAGTAAATAAATGTAATATATCTGGTAACAAAATATCAGTAAATATAATATATAAACACTTAATATACTAGGTATTGACACACTGAAGTACGTAGAAGTATCCACGAAAACTGACTCCATGAAGTCTTCGCGAAGAATCCTTAAATGGACGCGCTGATTGGCACGAAATTGTTTTACAATCAACTTCTTTCTTGCCTCCTTGGTGTCTTTTAAAAATCCCTTTTTCCAAATATTCCGTATTCCAAGAAGGCCACGGAGATTTTCTCCAGATGATGGAAACATGTGAGTCTTCACTTTTTACGAACATTGAACTAGCTCGCAGTGGCTCGAGAATTTTCACACTTTTAAATAACTCTTGAAAAGATATCGTAATGAAATTTGATATAAATATTTATAAAAAATATTTCTTTTCAATGATATACAATATGATATATTTCATATTTGTTTAATCACTGTTACATTTACAATTTATGTATATATATATACCGTATATTAATGAAATATTAATGATCCAAGGTAATATTTATTATATAATTTATTGTATTTTCATAACATTATATAATTACTTCCTAGTTTCAAGTAGAAGGCAAACTCGAGGTTGCATTGATGGATAGAACGCATGAATGTGGATAAAATAACGCGATGCAGATGACTTTAAACGATAGTATCAAAATAGGCTGGAGGATGGATATAATTCTTACATTATTATATAGAAGAAAGTTCACTGAAAAGATTTCTACTTCTTAGATTGGAACTTTTTTATTTATTATGGAACTTTATGAGACTCGAAAGATATTGTCGAAAATAAAAAATTTAATTTTCTTCATCTTGTTCAATATTTTTTAAAAACATATTATGTATTTATCTATAATTATTAATGAGAAGTGTTTTTCATCAAGAAAAACCATTTTTTATCGTAGAAAAAAAAATTCAGGGTAAAAAATTAAAGAGTTGTCGGGATATTTTAAAGAAGAAGAATAAAATTATTTGGTCAGAATCGAGAGACAATATAACGATATAAATTAAACATGACACTACAAATTAAAAGAATAAATGAGAAAGTTGATTTTTTTTTTTTTGCAAAATTTGGAAATTCGTGAATTTACTGTATGGCACAATGAACACCAGAAATGTATGGGAAAGGTTCCTAAAATTTCTCGTTCCTACATCTGATGGTAATTCTATGTCAAAAAACGATGCGCAACATTTCTGGTACGCGTTTGAACTTGATTCATGCCATGGCAATTGCTACTGTGTGAAAAAAATCCTTTTATTCGAACTAACTAAGATTTATAGGGAATCAGTCTGTAAATCTCTAAATTGTTCATACGTGTCTATGCGACAGAAGTAAAATCTCTAATTTGACGAGCAAACACTCTGAAACACGTCCATGTCATCAATAATACGTACATTAGCTTTAATATTTACAATTGTATCTTCGTAAATTGTAACTGTTTGTAAATGCAGTTATATCTCTATCACGAAAATTTGTTGAAAAGAGAATTAATAAAAAATTATATTTATGAAAAACAACAATATTATTTGCGTTTTTCATAAATATTTTTCATAATTATTTGCGTTTTTTCTTAATTCATTTGGTTTTCTCAATATAATGAAGACAAATAAAATAAAAAATTATTTTTGTTTTAATATTAAATACAGAATAAACGTATTCTTGAAAATCAGAAATGTGTATTACATTATTTTTGATATTATTTAAATGATTTAAGTAAAAATTATACTTTTAATTATCGTATATTATTTAAGTATCGCATACTTATTGAAATATAAATTTGCCCAAATGATTCAAATAATGTGCGAATAGTCGATACTTCGAGTCGAGTCGGATAATTTTGGTTGAGTTCGGGCGGAGTCGGAAACATACGAAAAATCCTTTAACTCGCCTGTTTCGCTAGTTTAACTATTTCATCGAGTCGACGTACAAAAATAGTAACAGAAATGTGGCAACCATGTGAGACTTTTCGGTTTGGTCACACAACTACGCTTTTGTCAGGAAATCCGAAACTTGCCTGTGTCCCTTTAATTCGTTTTTTATTTGTCATTCCACGTTTCATCAATCAATTTTTCCCAATACTTTTAAATTGATTAATAAGATGTTAATAGTCAAATATGTACTAAATTTTTCATCCCAATTTCCATTAGTCGCTGTTTTAAATTCGCTGTTTATATTTCTTCATTGATGAAGTATCATTAAATTCAGTAAATAATTCTCGATACAGACTGGCAACACTGTTCATATTTTTTTAATTTTAATTTTCCCCACTAGTAGTGCTGTGGTTGTAAAATCGGTACAACAGGATGTGACAAATCGGTACAAAAGGTTATCTCGGTCTTATTATCATAGCTGCGAAAATACATGGTCATGCAACAGACGAGGTATATGAATAGACATCGTATACAACGTATTTTTTCGGCCCACGATTGGCGGGTCTCGGGCCTATTTTCATGTCACATCCTGTCGTACCGATTGAGGCATGTTTTGCACTGCAGCACTACTAGTGATGAACTTTAAAATTAAAAAATATGGACAGTCACAGCCACATCTGTTTCGAGAATTATTTATTGAATTGAATGTGGCGATACATTCCTTCGTCAATGAAGAAATATAACGATTTAAAACAACGATTGATGAAAATTGGGATCAAAAATTTACATTTATTTAAAATTTATATTTATTTATTTAAATTATATATCTGTATATATTATTTATATTTATAATTGAATATCTACATATATTATTTATATTTATTTAAAAGATTATTTATAAGTATTAGAAACGGAAGATTATTTATATTTATTATAAATAAAAATAATTAAAAATTATTTAAATCTAGAAAATTTAAGAAAATTGATTGGATAATTTTATGGATTGATTTTATGATAATTAGATACGACTTCTTGTTATTTATAAATATGTAAATTCACAGACTAAATTAATTGCTTTTATTTCGCAAACTCGAACTTTTGTAAAAGAATGGAATTGTCAAAATGTTTTTACAAATATTGTTTGGACTAAAAAGACACATTGTGTACTGTAAATTATTTTTTGCAAATCGTCCGTCTCGAAATTTTGAATTAAAATTTATTTTATTAAATGACACAATACATATATTTTCTTTAGTACGATGTTATTTATTAAGACGAATTCACCGAGTTGCATTTGGAACGACCGAAATCATTTATTGTTATAAATATTTAATAAAAATGATACAAAATATAAACGACTTAACGATATGTTATACGTAGCAATATGAATTTGAAACAGTGCTCATTCGTATTTTCTTCTAATTGTCTCATTTTCATTGCCGGTGAACTTGTAGATTAATCACTCATCGATTTCGACGATCTCTAAATGTTATTAAATATTATTTATCGACTTCCAACATATTCAAAAATCATCGAAATCGATGAAAAAGTAGTCAGTTTACATATTCACCCAACTGCCTTCGTTGACAAATGAAATTCGGAATGACAAATGAAAAACGAGTTAAAGGGACACAGGCAAGTTTCGGATTTCCTGACAAAAGCGTATTTGCCAAAATCTGGAAATCTCACGTAGTTGCCACATTTCTATTACTGTTCTGTCCGTCGACTCGATGAAATTGTTAAACTAGCGAAATAGACAAATTACAGGATTGTTGATATATCTCCGAATCTTCCCGAACTTAACCACAATTATCCTATTCGATCCGAAGTAATGACCAGCCGCATTCGAATCACTTAAACAAATTTTAAATAATAAATAATAAATAATGAATAATAAGCAATAATTAAAAGTACAATTTTTATTTAAATAAAAATCAATTAAACAATATCAAAAATTAATCTATTTATTTTTTGATTTTTAAGAAAATTGGATAATCTTCGTATTTGAATTAGATAAAACAAAAATAATTTTTTATTTTCTCATATCTTATATCGAATATGAAAAGATCACGCAAAAATGAAAAAGTCACGCAAATAATATCGTCGCTTTTCATAAATATAATTTGTTGAATGTCAATTCTTTTTTCAACAAATCTTCATAATAGAAATAATATTGCATTTAAGAATAGTGACAAAGGTACGATAACAAATGTTAAAGCCTACGGTATACGCACTGTTGAACATGACATGAACGTGCTTCAGTGAGCTTGTCAAATGATTAGAGATTTTCATAGATCTTTTGCATCTTTCACATAATAGATAATTATATATAGATAATTTAAAAATTTACAATCAGATCCCCATAAATTTCAATTTTCAGTGTGGAGTTTTTTCCGCACAATAGCAATTGCCATGTCGTTAATCAAGCGTGTACCAAAAGTATTATTCATCATTTTTTCACACAAACTTACCAGAGGTGATAATGAAAAATTCTGAAAATCTTTCCCATACATTCTGATTTGTTTTGAAGATTGATCTATTGCTCTAATTGACTCTTCAGAATCTTTTAGAAGAATAGACAAAATTACAATTATGTAGTATCGAAATTATTATAACGTGTAGTTATATTTTTATTTTTAAATTATTATAATGTGTAGTTATTTTTACTTCTAATAGATGGCCTGTTTGCTGGAGATGCTATTTAGTCTTACAAAAATTACCATGGAGATACAAACAAACAAATTATTAGTTACTAAGTTACAAACATATATAACAGTAAATAAGAAATTAATAATCTTTAGTCATCTGTCGTCTGTAGTAATGAATCTATTAAATTCTGTATCATGTAGACATTAAATTAAATTATAAAAATTTCCTTTTGTAGTACGGTGACTTTATCGAATTATTGTTGTCTGTGTTGTCTATCTTGTATTTATTATATGTTGTATTTATTATTTATTATTTATTATTTAAATTATATCACTACAATTATTATAACATTAGTTATAAATAAAAACAAAACACGACGATGAATCTGTAATGTTATAATGTATTAGTCCGTTATTTTAATCACGACAATTCAATATTCTCCATAAAAAATATACGTGTTCCACATGAAGGAAATTTTCGTAGAGGAATCTCTTTCTCGTAGTTTGGAACATTGTCACACTCTCATTGAGGGACTTTTGACGAATACATCAAGAAAGCACGCTGATTGTAAAACAATGTCGTGCGAATCCGATCAATCGCGTTTATTTGTTCGAACGACGGAATTCTTCGTAAATAGAAGACATCGGATTTCAGTTAGTCACTTTGGATGGAGTTTGTGCATTTCTTTGTTTGGATTTATGTTTGGAAGATAAGTTTTTATCATGTAATAAAATATATAATAATTATAGATTTTCTAGGTTTGTCAATATATTTATATATATTACAATAAAGTGTCCAGGTATTTATATACATTATATTTATTTAGATTTATAACTTTTATTTATATTTATAATTGTTTTTAATAGATTTTAAAAATTACCAATAAAGTATAAACTGCACTATGAGAAATGCGTTTATCCATTTTGTGGATGAACAAACCGGATAAAAATATAAAGTGACGGATAGTGCCATTTCATTTTATAAATTTCCAATTAATGATAGTGATCGTTGTATGTATGTTGTGGCCGATCAACTGTGGATTAGACGATTGGGTGGATAATAATTCATGAAAATTTTGCTTTATCCATATTGTATATTGCTTTAGAAAAAAATTAATAAATGTACATTTCAAGAAGTAAGAAGTTTTGTTAAAAATAATAATAAAAATAATTAAAAAGAATTAAAAATAATTAGTTATTAAAGGATCCTGCTCCTAATTTTAAATTTAAAATATTATGTTTTTTTATATTTTCGCTTTCTGATAAATAGAACAGTACTAGACATGAAAAAATCCTCTTAAAATGCACTTCAGCAAATATGTTTTGAACAAGAAATCTGAAACCTGTTTCTCTTTAAATATTTTTTTGGAATTCGTCGCGCTGAGTCTTAAAATTCGATCAATGATCAAAATACAAATGTGGAAAAAGATGTATAAACACGGTGAAAAATGTCCACACATAATAGTTTTACATCAAGAAACTAGCGAGAACTAGTGAAAAATCTTATTTTACTCTAATAAAATTCTGTGAAACTGTTAAGTATAAGTTCTTAATTATATTCTTACAACGTAACAACGTTTTCATTTGTCATTTTTCGTGGGGATTTCAATTTCAAAAAACCAAATCTCAGTTTATTATGTGTCATTCCATTACAAATATTATAGCCGTCAGATTTAATTCAGATTTAGATTTAGTAAACTATTTCACTTGTGCACTAATATATAATGCAATTCTAGATATGTTTCAACAATAAATGATGTACTTGAGTCGTTGAGTTCGTCTTAACAACTGTCACGAAATATAGAAAAAATATAAAATTCCATTTCATTTGAAATTTATTCCATCAAATTATAATTTGCACCGTGTAATTTGTAAAAATATTTTCTTAGTCGATTTTGTGAGATATATAAGAATATATTTCGTATATATGTTTATATTTTTCATTAAATCTTCATGAAATATTAAAGATCTATATTGTAAATAGATAACAAATAAATAATTGTTATTATCATAGGTTAATATTGATAGGCAAAGTAGTTTATAGAAAAATTTCGAATAATATTTTCATTAATAAACGTAATTTTTAACTAATGAATTATAGAAATTATATTATTTGTCATAATTAATGCACTGCATAATTATAAAATGGTTAAAAATAAAATAACATAAATTTGATAATTTAAGATTAATAATAATTTAAAATAATGTAAAAGTTAAAAATTGTTTTTAAGAACGTTTAATACTATATAAATTATTTATACATAAAACCATGTATTAATAATTTTAAAATTTATTATATATTGAAAAAAGTTGTATAGAACTATATTGATAAAAGATGGATAGAACTCTTTTTAACATACAACAGAATAATTTTGGTTAGTTACTAACTTCACATTTCAGTATTGAAAGTTGACAACACCGTAATAGGTCGCAAGAATCATGTTGCTGGAACATTCACTACTTGACCAACCTCGATTGTTTTACTTGATGTAATTCTCCAATTTAATTTGTTTAAACGTAGAGTGCGCTAAAAAACCTGTCATATTTTACTGTGTCGGTATTTCAGATCACGAGCAGATTCAGATCACGATAAAATGAAATGCTTAGTCTATTCATATACCTCGTCAGTGATCATGCAATGCCTATTCATATATCTCGTCAGTGATCGTGCAATGTCTATTCATATACTTCGTCCGTGTCAATGCATTGAGTAATTTTAGTTACTAGCAATCGGTATATTGAATGAAATTGAAAATAGTGATGAATTTGAGCAACGTAAGATGACGTTATAGTCGGGAATCGCCATCTTGTGAACCACATGACCTCGTTGCCGTGTCCCGTGACCAGCTCACGTGAATTTTGACAAATTCAAACGTTTTTGGTAGAAAAAAAATGGATATTTTGGAGCAGCACCTCGAACAGCAGGATGTCAGGTAGTGTTTATGTTAAATATCGACTGGCTGATAATGCGAACACCTATCCCTCCTGTTTCGCTCGAGGTCTCCTCAAGGTCATCACGTAGTGCACAGTGCGCACTTACAAGACTTAGGACAACGGTCGTGGAAGTAATAGGCATAGACGTAACTCTATAGATAAGTTACATATCCATTCTTCAACGTGCTTACGTTTGTTTTACAGTACTGTTAACACGAAGGATGACGGGAGCACAGGAATTGTTATTGAGGAAGCGGAAATCGTGGATTGCGAAGGTAAATAAATATACCTTTTAGAATGTTTATATTGCAAAAATATGATGTTCAAGTTGTACACGATTAAAAGTTGCATTTTATTTTCAAATTGATTTTACTCTTTGCTTTTGCCTGAATATTTACATTTAAACAAATGTAAGCAAATGATATACATCCGTAAGTTTATTGATTGCACGATATAAAAATTGCAAAGCAAATTAAAAGCAAAAAACAGTGTTTGTCATTAATTTTCTCTAATTATGGAATAAAGAATGTAATTGGAGAATGAAGCTGATCAATGTTGATTTTAAGCAATTGAATTATTAATTTCCAAAAATTTGGATTGTGAATCATCCACAGGAGAACCTGTTGGGGAAGATGGAATGCGTTACCAAGAAGCTCTTGCATATAGAGTAGTTCAAGTAAATGGCACCACTGCTGGCAATGAGATAGAACTGCCAGTTACTCAACCAGGAAGTAATACTGTACAGGTTCTAACATCTCCGTTAAATGGCCAGTTCTATGTTATTGGAAATGCCAACGATGTTTTCACTACTGCTCAAACATCTAGATCATTGGTTCCCAGGACCACTACTCTACAAATAGAGACACCAAGAAATTGTACTACTGTTTTAAAAAAGGTACAAGTCTCTTTTATTTCTTGAAGATCTTTGAATTTTATTTCATTTGTAATAAATGAATTTCATTTCTGATTATTTCAGAGAGATGACAGAAGAAGAGCCACTCACAATGAAGTTGAACGTCGACGAAGAGATAAAATAAACAATTGGATTGCAAAATTGGGAAAAATCATCCCTGAGTGCAATGCAGGTGCGAATGGTAGCAGTGGCAGTGGCAGTGGTGAGGGAAAGGCAAATTATGAAACTCAGGTATTAAATCAGAAATGTATTTGTAAAATATGCAGCTACGTGGAACATTTAATAATAACATATTTTCTACGATTTTTTTTTCAGAGTAAAGGTGGAATTTTATCAAAGGCCTGTGAATATATAACGGAATTAAGAACAGCCAATCAAGGACTGGGTCAATGCTTACGCGATAATGAAAAACTGCGGCAAGAAATAACTGCTTTGAAACAACTCGTAACACAATTAAAACGCGAGAATCTTCAGCTCAGGTCACAAATATCATCCTCCACTGGAACGAATGTTGATATCGTTCATTTGAGTCCTTAAAAAATTATTAGTTTCTAATGCTATGCTTCTTTTGTAAATATTAGGATATACAGTTTGATCACATAATGGTCAGAAGTATTTACTCATAATTTTTGGTTTTATAGAAATTATACCAAATTTCATGTTAAAATTTTGTCGTTTGGGATATTGCACGGTCCTAATGGTATGGTCATGTATACTTCTACGTCTCTAACAAATAATCTTGTTTATATTTAAATTATACATTTTTCTTTGATGTTTAACAAATTATTTCAAATTTAATAATTAAATACGTTGAACTATTAAGACCTCGATTGTATATTCATGAGCATACCATGGATAACATTTGCTAATTATTAAATGCTGGTGAAGTTGTGACTATTCTTCGTAGGGTTTGTGAAAAAAGAAATTTATTTTTATGTATGTATGTGTACTGAATTGAATTACCTCGTGTACGTTGAACGAGCTAAGGCTGTGAATATTGAGCATTGATTTGGAACTTTCGAATATATAATTTTAAACAATATAACCACAGTTAATTTCAAAATTGAAAGAACATTTAGTTGTAATATAAACAAAAAGAATGCGATGAAAATTATACATATATGACAATTACATCTTTACAAAAATCGTTAAATATTTTTTATTTTTAATAATGTTTTAACAAATGTAGAGTAGGTACTTCGTAAAAAAAAAATGATCTAGAAACTGAGAATGTAATATAGATTAATCGTACACGTATCGATATGTATGTATATTTATATATATATATATATATATATATATATATATATACACACACACGTGTGTGTACATATGCATATACATACGCATATAGCAATAAACATATTTTTTTCAACCTAGGATTTTTGAACGCTGAAAATGCGTGAGAATCAGTAAAAAAATTAAACACTGGTTTGTAATATATCGTTGATGTACATACCGCGAAGGTTATTGTTATATTATTATTAAAATGAAATTTACCGAAAAACATATATATTGTTATTTTTATTTAACCATTGACAATCTTGAACGAAGTTTGGTCTTTTTATGTATAATGTTTATTCGTTTTTTACATATGGTACAATGGAAATGTCGAAGTTACTGGAACATTGTTTACGATGCATTTTTCTTTATATTTTCTTTTTAACGATAAAAGACCCTGCATCTCAACAGTTCTAACATTTTGACATCTTTTTTTTTAAACTTTCAAGCCACATTTTAACGGTTTTAACGTTTAAAATAACATCTACTTTTATGTAATGTCTGCATTCATCACTTAACACGTTTACATAATATATTATTATAATACAATATTTAATACTCTTTAATTGAAATTCCATTCATTTGTAAAAAGCTACCATTTCATCCTATGTTGCAACAAAATACAGAAAGATTTTTTCTTTTTAAGAAAACAACATATATGGATGAATAGAAAGCTTCTTATGACGCATTTACTCTCATTTTATATATGAAAGTTTTTTTGCATTGATCCTTCCATGATTAAATTTCATTTTTACAGCAAATAAAATAGATAGAAGCTTGAATCGCCATCTCATTTTGTTTTTCAACAATTTAAACTAATTACATATAACTTCATTTCAAGGATTTGAAATAACTTGTTATAGTACTTAACATATAAATACTTGCAAAAGCTGGAAATGCATTTAAGGACGTCCTATAACTTCAATGGTTCAGCCATCACGTATGATTTTGTTTAAATGTTAGGATAATACACATAAAATTATAGTAAATTTTATATTTGTAACTCTTTTTTTATATACAATTTTCTTGTAATTATTAAGAATATAACAGTTTTGTGTGCGATACGTGATTACGAATATTTGTTATATTTTTGTTTAGTAGATTCAGGACATCCTTAAATGACCAGCATAAGGTTCCTGAACATAGAGAACTTATGTATATATGAATGCTTCTGATAATTAATCTTCTAAATTTCTAAATGCCTGTTGAATATCTTCATGTAGCTGATCAAAATCAGCCCTGATCTTTGCTTCTCCGTCTTGCACTGGATCCTACACGAAGGAAAAAAAGGAATATTTTTCACATATTTTTAAAACATGCAAATAAAATCAGTAATGTTTACCTTGAATTTCATAGAAGACAACTGATAGAGAATATTGTACATGCTATCTCTAATGACATTCCACGTTATTTTATTGTCTGATTGTGCTGTAGATTCGACTGCATGCCTTGCCATATCATAGAATGCGATCATGTTTCGTAACATTCCGACAGTTTTGTAAAATGGACAGAATCGATCATACGGTGAATAACTAACATGAAAAAAAAAAGAAAGAGAAATTAAGTTCAACGAGCAATCTCAAATATAACCGTGGTGAAAAGAAAACTTCTACCTGTTTTGTTGCAAGAAATCGTCTTTTAGAAGTTTTGCAACTTCTAGAGTAATTTTATCTGTTTCAGCAAGAGAAGCTTTACCGACTAACTGTACAATTTCTGACAAATCTTCTTCCTCCTGTAAGATTTCCTTTACTTTCGTTCTCAAAGGAACAAACTCTGGGAAATTTTTATCATAAAAATCGTCTAAAGCCCGAAGATATTTACTGTATGAAATAAGCCAGTTAATGGATGGGAAATGTTTTCGTTGTGCGAGTTTCTTATCAAGACCCCAGAATACCTAGAAATATAGACAAATAAATTATATGAGTGAAAGTAAAAAAATAAATTATAGATGTACGAATACTAATTTTATTAGTACCTGTACGATACCCAGAGTTGCACTAGTAACAGGATCAGAAAAATCACCACCTGGTGGTGATACAGCACCTACTATACTGACAGAACCTTCACGATCGGGATTACCCAAACATTTCACTCTGTTTAATATCAATGTTTAATATCAATAATATTATCAATTAACATATGTATATTACCGTGCTAATTGAAATTACCTTCCTGCACGTTCATAGAAACTAGCTAAACGAGCTCCAAGATAGGCCGGATAACCGGAATCAGCAGGCATTTCAGCCAATCGACCAGAAATTTCACGAAGAGCTTCTGCCCAACGAGATGTCGAATCAGCCATCATAGACACGTTGTAACCCATATCTCTAAAGTACTCTGATAGAGTAATACCTGAAAAATGAAAGTCAGATGTTATTTTTAAATTCGTTTTGCCTTTCTTTTATTAACATCCGTATAATTTACCCGTATAAATGGACGCCTCACGAGCAGCTACAGGCATGTTTGAAGTATTAGCAACCAAAGCTGTACGCTTCATGATAGATTCGATGACTCCATCAATTTCCACCGTTAAAGTGGGAAAATCACGTAGTACTTCAGACATTTCATTACCACGTTCTCCGCAACCGACGTAAATAATAACATCGGAGTTCGAATACTTTGATAAAGCTTGCGAAATTACAGTTTTACCACAACCGAAAGCACCTGGAATTGCTGTAGTACCTCCTTGAACGCATCTGTAATTTTTTATTAATAAATACTACAAGTTGCGTATAAAAGTGATTAAATAAATTCTTACGGGAAAAGTGAGTCCAAGACTCGTTGACCAGTAAGCAAAGGATGATTAGCTGGTAATTTTTCAGTGACTGGACGAGGTTGACGTACAGGCCATACCTGCGTATTTAAAATCATATTACTGTTACTATTAAATATTAATACTATTAACATTAACGTTAAAGAAAAAATTATTTACATACTTGAAGCATGGTATATTCGTGTTTTTCACCATCAAATTCTGTTTCTAAAATAACATCCTGCAAAATAAAAATTATTAATGTTAGATCCTTATGTAAAATAATTGAATTACTCGTCCATTGATGTACAACTCACAGATACTGTATAATTCCCAGCAGGTGCAACATAAGTTACAGTACCCTTGCTTTTTGGAGGCAAAATCATTCTGTGTTTCACTAATGTGTTTTCATAAACCACACCATATAGATCTCCGCCAGTAATGTGACTGCCATTTTTGATATTAGATGGATTAAATTCCCAAACAGTGTTTCTTGATAATGCTGGCACATTAATACCCTTTGGGATGTAAATAGAGCTTGTAAGCTCATTGATGTCCTTCAATGGTCTTTGAATACCATCAAAGATATTGCTAAGTATACCAGGTCCAAGTTCTACGGACAATGGTTTTCCAGTACGTAAGACAGGATCACCTACAGTTACACCACTGGTTTCTTCATACACCTATAACAAAATGTAAATACACTAATATAATAACTAAAGCTAACATAAAATTAACATAATAAATCTTAAAATATATTGTAAAAGTCTATTATACCTGGATAGTAGCCATATCACCTTCTAAACGAATAATTTCTCCTACTAGTTCATAATATCCTACTCTAACCAGCTCATACATAGCCGATCCTGACATTTTCTCAGCTGTAACAACTATAAAGAAACAAAAATATGCATTAAAATTAAAAGTATAAAAATATTATATATTATACATTATGTACTAACCAGGACCAGATACAGCATATACATAGCCAAATTTGGCCTCCCTCTCTTCATTACTGATTTTTGGCAACCCTTGACTCGTCATTGTGAATTATTATTCAAGTAAAAGTAACAAACAGCTGAAAATATTTTGGGTCGTGAGATATAAATGAAACTACACCAATAGAAATATAAACATTTAATTGAAGAAAAGTTAAATTAACACTTCTAAAATATACATCTTCTAAAGGAGAAATTATTACAACGAAATACGAAGAGTGTGTGGTTAATCATTCCAAAAGGATTAAGCTTCGATTTAACAACAATTTCAAAAAATTAAGACCAACCCGTGAGGCACGATTAGAAGATTAAAAATTGATACTAGTTCAGTCTGACAATGGTAATTAACAGCAACTAATCGCACACAAACAAAAATATGAGGAAAAAACGAGGGATAAAAAGACAACGATTGTGAACAATATATTCCGGATTGTGTGTTCCTTACACGCGGTCTATGTCAATTACGAAGAGAATTGGTGAGAAAGTCGATGTCAGCTAACGCATCCATTCATCATAAAATTCACGTGAGCAGTTCATTTAAAAAGTAGGCGTAGCCCTCTTCGAGCCCGCGAGACAGTCTGCTCGCTTTAATAAGAATGTAAAATCCAATCGATGTGTTCGTCGTTGAAATAGAACGTTTTCTATGTAAGTATATACAGGTATCAGTGATTTCGTCTAGTCATAGACAGCGATTAAACCGTACAAACTCTCGCCCGGATCGAAAAAACGATGGCGCATTCAAACTGGCACGATCGATACTATACGCGCCAGTCTTTTTTGCAAAAATCTCCGATTTCCTCTATATAGTACGAAATCGTTGTAGTTGCTTTGGCTATATGGTGAATCAAGGCAGAGCGTGGTAATCTACAGTCAACGAAAATAAATGACAGTAAGAAACTTACGAGACGTGAATTTTACTGAAGTATATTCAGCCTACTACAGCGAGTCAAGCTTCACAACCGAGCCTGCTATCACAAGACAGGTCAGCTGACTGAACGATATGCCCGTTTTCAATTATTCAGCTCTCCTCGATTAAAGGCAGCATTCGCAAGTAAGCGAATTGCTAGCAATCGCTTTTGTAACATAACGCGCTCAATAATTATATCCATCTTTGAATAGAACTGATGAAAGATGATTATAATTTACTAAGCTAAGATAATGTTTATTACTGTAATTATTACGAATTATATATATAATTTAAAATATTTTTTTTTAAATACACGAATCATAAGTTATTTAAAATCCTTTTTAAACTTCAAATACAATCTTAATTAATCATGAAGGATAAACTCAGAATATCATTCTTTAACTTAATGAGAAAATATGTAGTACCTTCGTTTCAATTTGAATACGTGAGTACTCATTATTAATATTATTGAAAGTATGAGTAAAACAATTATATTATCAAAAGAAAGAAAAATATATGTAATGTCTCATGTCTATATCTCTTTATATCTATATATCGCTATCTTTAACACGTTTATCTGACAGAAAATTATGTAACCTAGGCAACAGTGCATTTGTAAATGGTTGCGTATAGATGTATGTATATGTTCTGTTTCATCTAGGAATATCATATATATATATATATATATATATATATCCGTGCATAGAACTATGAATGCACTTTATTAAAACTTTTCCTACGTCAACGGAACATCCTCGTTCTGTTACACTCTGTCGTAAATGTAACAAAGTAATTATACTCCTTCCCAAGGTAAGTGTAAGGAGATCTCTCCCCGAGAAACCTTGTTATCTTTATTCACGGGAGCTATAAAAGAAAAATGTCGATGCAACCGAGAAATTGATCAACAGTTGCATTGTCCTCCTGTCAGTTTACGTTGTGTTATTTGATAATCATTCGTGCAATTGACTCAACATTTTGACAATACGTAATTAAAAATCTCCACTTTAACAGTTACTGACAATAGATGTGTACAATTAAAGCATCTAACCATAAGTGAAAAAAAAAGTATTATTCGTGTTTTAAATAAAACACCATGGACATCAAGAAATTGAAAGAATTCATGGAACTGGTGGGCAGATTAAAGGTAAGATAAAATTTATTATTATAATTATGATCGAAAGATTTTTCAAGGTAACTGTATGTAGTAAATATAAATTTATCATTTCTGTGCACATGTATGTTGTATACATATGTTAAGTATTCATTTTTAGCATTCTTAATCAGCTAGGATCTACATGTATGCATATAATTTTGCTTAAAATTATACGTTTGTTATACAATGATTAAAAAAGTATATTGTTTATTACTGTTAAAGTGAGATAAAATGTGAAATCTTCTTTATATCTTGTCTTAAGTATTCAAATGTTTATTTCTTATACATATTTTTTGAAAATATTATTATTAGCCACTTTTTCATTGGAAATCAAAGATTAACAAGATTTTCGTTTTATGATTTTAGCACATGAAAAGAACAGGATGGGTTCTTAAGAATGTATCTGATCCGGAAACGATTGCAGGTCACATGTATAGAATGGCTATGCTTTCTTTCTTAGTGGATAGTAATGATAATTTAGACAAAGTCAAGTATGAAATGGTATTATTTATATCATCTGATTATGACTTGTATTAATGAAAGTTTTATATCTATAAATTATTCTTTTGTCAAATACAGAATCATGCAGATGACTTTAATCCATGACTTAGCAGAATGTATCGTTGGAGATATAACACCTTATTGTGGTATTCCACCTGATGTAAAACACAAACTAGAGGATGAAGCTATGGAGAACATTTGTAAACTCCTTGGAGACAGAGGACCTATGATATTGGAAATGTTTCGTGTATGTAGAGTTGGTATAAATTATAGATACAATAAAATATACATATAAATTATAATTAGTAATGTTTGTATTTTTCCTTTATTTACAGGAATATGAGAAACAAGAATCCCCAGAAGCAAAATATGTTAAAGACTTAGACAGATTAGATTTAATTATGCAAGCATATGAATATGAAAAAAGAGATAATATTCCTGGAAAGTTAGAGGAGTTTTTTTCCGCAACTGATGGAAAAATAGGACATCCTTTTATTAAGCAATTGGCATCTGAAATTACTGCAACAAGACGAGCTCTATGTTGCAGTTCAGCTAGTTCAATATAAGTCTTTATCTGTTCAGGGAAACAAAACATCATATGTTTCATATATTTAATAGTTATATAATATAATATTTAATAGTTATATAATATAATAATATAATAATATTTTGACAGAGAATAAAGATACATGTTTAGAACTACCATTTCAAAAATTTAAAATATTGAAATATTTGATGTAGTAATATTTTTCTTTATTTTCTGTGAAGCCTACATAAGTATCTTATTAACCAAATTTATTTAATAGCGAAATATAATAGTGAGACAAACATTTTGAAACTTAATATCAATTAATTTTAAATTTATTAAATTATTCGATTTTGTTTGCGATAAACATAATTTTTAGTGAAGATTGACAAAGATTAATGAAGTTCAAAGGTTAATGGATAAAGGATAAAGCAAATGATCATTAATTCAATTTGTTTATCCTTATTTGATTTCATAATTATATATTAAATAAATTAGAATTATTATTTATTTAAGAAATTAAATAATATATGCAATAAATAAATAATATGTACAATTTTATGGAAATATATAAAGAAATTATTAAATGTATTGTATTGTTTTTTTTTAATTCTAGATTATATATATCTACAAACTCATTCTTTAATACAGTTTAATAAAAGTAAACAAAAATGATCAATAATATTTATAAAACCAGATAAGGCGTATATGTTTTTTCTATATGAGGTTTCATGTTAGTAAAAACACATTTTACATGTATTAGATTTTTATGTAGATATATATTATCTACAAACTCATTCTTTAATACAGTTTAATAAAAGTAAACAAAAATGATCAATAATATTTATAAAACCAGATATATGTTTTTTCTATATGAGGTTTCATGTTAGTAAAAACACATTTTACATGTATTAGATTTTTATGTAAAAAAGTCAATATTTATTGCTGTTTGTTAATATTACATGTTGAACATAAAACATTATATTATTGTGACTGTAATTATAAATACAAAAACATAAGCAACGAAATGTTAACATATAATAAATCAACATGAAAAATACTTTGCAATAAAATCTTTGCATTTCTACTTTATTACAAATTAATAACAAAAAATACTGAAAAATTTTGTTGACATAAAACAAAAATCATTAACATCAAAACTCTGAAATTTTTTTATTATACAATTGAAATATATTTGAAATCCATAACTTTGTTAATAACAGAAAGAATTACGCTTGATATTACTTTAAAGAATTATTAAATTTTCTAATAAATTATAAAAATGTTTGCAAACAACAAGTTATATTTTTTTCAAAGTCACATTTTCAACATAATATTTGTAGTATGCAATGCTAAAATATTATGTATATATTTTTGACGCGGAAATCGCTTGTTTTATCAATATTTGTTTGTTGAATCAATCTTCGACGGAAATCTGATTTAATATCAAATCCCCACTACTTATTTTCTTATATTGCTTTTTTATCACATAAAAACATTTTTAAACGCAGGTGAAAAAGTAATTAAGTAAAGAATTTGGAAAAAGAATCTGTAACTGAAGAAGCAATTACACGTAATAACTGAAATAGTATCAGACTAAGGTAAGTAAATTGATTGTCATTAAGTACTATGAATCACTCAAGGTTAGTGTGTAAACTAACCTTCACAAAATATATTTCTAGGAAAGAAGTAGATAAATATCAAGAGTTGATATTTGTACACTTATTACGCGAGGGAATGTAGAAGTTCAAACAAGTCTAAAACAATTATACAACGTTAAGAAAAAAGCTGACCAAAGAAAGTCGTTTTAAATTACATTTTTTATTAATATGGACTCCTTGAAGTACACTATGTCAGACGAGGGTGCCAATTTTACTTATGAGAAATTTTGTGCAATGTGTAATTTACTTTTCAACATGAACAACATTGACGAAAAGGACGAATGGAGGTTGCGGGAGATTTTTGACTTATTTGACCTAGATAAAGATGGCGTTTTGAAGGAACAAGAAATGAAGATGTAAATATTAATTTATGTTCTTATATATCAAAATGAATAATTGATAATTTCCTTTTTTTTGGAACATACGAGGATTATATTTAAGTTAATTGTGTTTTACGAAGCATGTAACCTGTATAACGTTAAAGATATATACGTATCAATGCTGTGAATTCATTTGAACATAATTTATTTTGCACAAGAATGAAAGTGACTATAATGACATATTCTATGAGTAACTAAAACAAAATTCGAATCAATTGTTGAAATGTTACATTAGTTGATTCATAAGTTTTCTCTTACAGAAAAAAATTACCGAAGACTATTAAAATATAATATTGAAAACATAATCAAAATTATTGAAAATTTTTTCAGTAATGAAGTTCAATTACTGCAAGCTTACTGAATAATATAATATTATATGACAGTAAAATGCTGGGGTTCCAGCAAAGTAATGTATTAAATTTAATCTGTATGTATTAAATTATTGAATTTCATCAGTATATTAGTATTAACAATAAATAATGACAAACTAGTGATCTAAATTTAATTAACTTAAAATAAGGAATTTTTGATAATGTTATTTATAACATTAATGTATCTTGTTAGTGTATTTTCTCTCAGGTATATGTTCTATTAATAAACATATTTGAATTCTAGAAAAAAGGAACAGAGTAATGGAATTATATGTCTGTACATATATAGACAATTTATAATGCCATAAATAATTAAGCTGAAATATAGTAAATAAAAATTTAGATAATAAATAGCAACATAAAATAGAAATGTAACAATATGTGTATATGTAAATATTAATCTGTAGTTTATCCTTTTTTCTTTCTAGTTGTTTAGTGCCATTTGAAGCTCATAATTTAGAAATAAATTTAAGTCAAACTTCAACTTAAAGATTGAAATAGTTAATTAAAATATAAAAAACTATACTGCTCTTTATACTGTTGTAAATCAGCTATTAATATTTTTTTGTAAGGGTGTGTCTTTTCTTTTATTATTTTCTTTGCAATCTTCTGATAATTTTTGAATTTCTTGCTTGAAGAATCCTGTTGTTTCTAACGGCATAATAATCTTTGAATCATTCATTGTTACATAAGAAGAAAGTAATAGATAATTGAAATGTAGTTTTTAAATAATATTTTTGTTAAATTGTAAAACCGAGCGTTATCGTACTAAAATAAAGTAATATCTTTTATCAATTTATTATCGGTTACTTTAAGTTGTAATAAGTTGTAATATCTGAACCTTCATAAAATTTCATATTTTAATGCTGTTATAAAAGAAGAAAACAAGCTATTAAACATAACCAATACGCAATATTACGACTTACAGTTAATAAGAAATAAAAACTACACGAACTTATGGACTAACCTAGTATTAATTCTTCTGTATAAAACACTCAGATTTAATTACTGTTTTACTCAATTAACAGATTTTCGGATTGGACACAAAAGATAAAAGAGTCTAAATACGCTCTTTTGATCGTAGACGTTCAAAATGATTTTATTGATGGCTCCTTATCTCTTCGAACTTGCGAAGGCAAGCAGGATGGAATTGATGTGGTGGGGCCAATTAATCATTTAGTGCAAAATGGATGTTTCGATGAAATTATTTATTCGTTAGACTGGCATCCGGAAGATCATATCAGTTTTTATGAAAATTTACATTTGCGGAAATTGCATCCTGATTCAAAGGTATATATATATATATATAAGATAGTTGCAGTTCATCATTTTATTGTAATAATATTTTATCGTAATTAGACTGTAAAATTATACAAAATATTTAAAGCATAAAATATGACTATAAGTAAAACAATTCTCTATTGAAATTCTATTTTTAAAATTACATTCGTAAAAATGAATTTATAAAAATGATAAAATGTATTATAATGTTATCATATCATGAAATGTAGATGTTTCTCAACTCCATATTGTTGAAGTGATAAGGATGAATGTCAGTAATTGAGTCAACAATTTGAGTTTTATCGTTACTTATCAAACTTTTAAATATTTGAGTTTTATCATTTCTTATTACATAATACTTTATGTTCAATTTTAATGTCTTTATTCATACAAAATGTTTCATTCTAATCACATTTCGTTAAATAAGAATAATATATGTTCGCTTCTTTTTTTTTTTTTTTTTTTTTTTTGATTGCATTGAAATAACATAGATAATTTTTATCAAATATTAAGAGACAATAATAAAATTTTTCATTATGCATAGGTAAAAAAGGAAGATGCTAAGCCATTTGATACAGTTATATTTGCGGATCCTTATTTGGAACAAATTCTCTGGCCTAAGCATTGTGTGATGAACACATGGGGAGCTGAATTACACAAAGATCTTGTGATTGCACCAGATTCAGCACAGGTATCTTTGGTATTTCATTATAGTAAAATATTTTAACTTAAATATTTTAATTTATCAAAATTAATTTTATGAAAATGAAATATTGAAATGCTAATTATAATAATACTTTCTTCTTTAGATACGTAAGGGTCAAAACCGAGATATGGAGGCTTATTCCGTGTTTTTCGATAATAATTTTACAGGATCAATGGAATTACAAGAAATTCTAAAGAAACACGGTGTGGATCGCGTTTTCGTGTGTGGCCTTGCTTATGACATTTGTGTGAAATCAACATGCTTGGACGGTCTTCGATTAGGTTACGCAATAGCTATTGTCGATGATTGTTGCCGCGGTGTTACTGAGCCTGATACTGAAGCGACTAAAAAACTAATCTGTGAGAATGGAGGTTTGATTACTAACAGCAACGATGTTCTTGCAATGGTAAACGAAAGAAAACAAAGTCTTGTTTTGGCTCATAAAATTGCAAAGTCTATGACTTCAATTGAAACCTGTGAAAAACCAGAACATATTTTAAATAATATTTCATAGTTAATTGAAAAAAATTTAGATTGTTTCAAAAACAGGTTGTAATAAGATCTCTGAATGATCTAAAACTTATTTTTTATATATTTTTTCAATATTTAAAACAATTATTTTATATATAGTGAATTATTTTTGGTTTATCGTACTTAAATAATTTGCAGTATTTATATCGATTATATGAGCTTGAAATAGTTTCAACATTGAAATAGTTGACTTGACATGATTCTTTGTAGCCAGTACATTCCCTAAAATAGAGTGAAAATAATTCTAGCAAAGTGACGGAGGCAATGCATTTTGTTAAACTTATTTAATTTTGACTCTCATACGTTAGTTACTCTAAATAATGATGTAGGTACTTAACGTAGGTACTTAACGTAGGTACTTAACATGAACAAAATGCTTCAGTTACTTTAAGTGAAAGAATGCACTAGATTTTCTGACAGTATTATAAATAGTGATACAATAAATAAACTACATGTACATGTAATAAATACAAATTATTACATATCAGTCTATTAAACTAAACTAAACCACCGATTTTTTCTGCATTTATGGAAAATTTTAAAGTACAAAATTGCTGGAAAAAGATATATAAAACATTCGAAGTACTTTCTTTAATATTTAGTACATATTGCAACTTTTAATTGTATAATTTTTTACTAAAATTCTATTTTCTTAATCTTTTGAGTGTTTAAAGTTACCAAAAGTCTAAAAGTTATCTGTACGATATTCTAGTACAAACTAAACAGTCAAAGGATTGAATGACATCCTTAAGAGTGATATTCTTAAGAATCAGCATAAAAATCCAAAATCTAGTTGCAATAATTGACACTATTCATTCATTAGTATTCTTGCAGTTTTTTCAATTTTATTTGCTGACTCATCATCTTTTGTTAATTTGCAAGCGTATCTGTGTTTAGCACCACAATCATCGCTTTGATAAGAGTACAATCTAGACGTTGAATTGTAGGATAATTTTAGACATCTAAAAATATAATCACGAAAATATAAATATTTGTAAATATTAAATGTATATTAAAAATATAATGTGATTAATCATTAATATTAATTAACACGTATTTAGTAACATAGTGATATATGTATATTTAATATCAAAATGAAGCAAATTTACCTGCCATCACCAGGGACAGTGTATTTCGTATTTTGATATATTGGTTTTGCACTGCTAGCCCAAATCCAAAGAAGACCTGGATTCAATCCTCCTGTCCAAAAAGTTTTACCTTTTAATTTAGAATTTGCTTGTAAACTAGTTAATACATCCTGTTTTTCGTCTTTTGTATCAAATTCCAGCAAATAACCGCCCATTCCTCGACAGAGACTGGCCGATGACTTCCAATCGAAGTCACGATTGCTGAAGTGATAGCAATTTTCACCAATTTTCGTATAATTCGTCGGACAGGATTCTGGAGAGGATAATAAAAAAAAATTTCATTTATAATGAAAAGAAAGCGTGAGAAATATCTGAATCTTCTTTTACAATTAAACGTAATACTATTGGTGAAATTTTACAAGTAAGTCTTACCAACTATGAATTATCTAATTGTCCTTGTCGGAAAAAGAAATCTGTGAGTTGTAAATTTACTAGTTGATACATTATTAAAAAGATTCAGGAGTTTACCTTTTTTATTGATGGTTCCGGAAATTACGTAATAGAGGAGCTCTTCCGCTCTTCTGAGACGACTTTCTAGAAAATCTACTCTATAAACAAGCTTCTCTATCGCCCCTGTGAATGTAATAGAAAATATTTTATAAAATTTTGAAAACAAAAGGATAATTATCTACAAGTGTTACTTAAAATTTTACCAAGTAAATAGAGGTCAGTTTCAGACACCTCTCGTTTGTTTGGCGTTGATATTTTACTTGTCACAGTTAAACTCTTATCTCCTAATTTCATTACTTTTGACATCCTATTTATTTTCGAGTTGGAAACAATCCAGTTTTCTAGAATTTCACTCCACAGTCCTGTTGGTTCCATCATCGAAATATTTGACGAATTTGTAGCAGACACCGAGTACAGGTCACCTAAAAATACGTGAACAGTCTTGTCAATTTAATTTCTTTAATCTTAATAATTTAATTCTTTTCACATACCTGGAATTCCTATACTGACGCATAATAAAAAAACCAACAGGAGAAACAAGCTAAGAGAAACTTTATGCTTCATGATAAACCTGAAAGTAGAGAACAAATTAAGAAAAACCATGACGAATGATGTTTTTTTTATTTCGACTGTGAAACAGGCCATCTTCAACTTTCCTTGAGAAAGTTTAAGCAGCCGATTGACATGTCATGCAGATCGTTTCTTCGTCATTCTTGTTTAATGCATTCCGATTAACTTTTAATTGTTCATAATATTACAGAAAATCGTATAATTGTATATTCTACAAATATTGTTTCATAAACTGCGAATAATCTTATTTTATTAATTTATCAGAAAAAAATCATCATGATCCATACGATTACATTTTCAAAGAGATTATTTTTTTTTAGATAAACTATCATTAGTACTTCACTCGATTTTTTACACACGTAACTAAGACAAAGCTGAGAAAAAAATAAGAATTTATCTCATTTATCATATTTATTTATTATTACTTTAGACATATTATTTATCTTTCTATATCATGTTCATTCTGTGGATTTCTCCTAGATACCAATTAACTAAATTGTTATAAATTGATGTCAAATTTTGCAAATGCAATAATATTCACAGTTTAATCATTTTATATTAATCTTTATTATATTTAATATTTATAATATAGTGCCTTACTATCAGAGTTATGAGCCTTAAAATAATGTATACCTAAATATACACTATAAATGACTACAACAAAAACGATATGAAAAAAATAAGCAAGTATGCATAATTATATTTCTACTTTAAAAGATGCAAAACTGATAGGAAAATTCACTTACGTAATATTTATAAAACAAATACGTCCTCTTAAATATTATCATGCCACTCTTGTTTTCTCTTGAATGCTGTTCACCTGTTCGATCCGTTTCCGTTCAGAAGTCACGTAAAACTGTCGAGCTCCCGAGACTCGCAACATTCTTGTGCGGGACACTTTCTCTCTTCTCTTCGGAAAAGTCACTTTCTTCCTTCAATTCAGCTATGTCTTCATATTTCTGCGATGATCTCTTACCACATCTTCCTTCTTCTCATTTATTTACTTTATGTTTTGATTATGTACTAACTAGTTTGATCAAATTCCATCCATGACCAATTCCATGTAGACACTACCAAGAATCATGCCCAATTTTGCGATCATTGGAAATATTTGGGCAATGAAAAACAAAATGAAAATTTTCGAGAATTTTGGAAAACTTCGTTTAAATAATATGTTATATTACATAGAGCATTATCGAAATAAACTTTTATTTAACTAAAAACCTTATTTATTCTGTTACTTTATATTCGATGACGTTCAATGAAAAGTGCCTAATTCTGTTTTTTAGAAAATTATTAAACGATAATTATACATCGAATGAGAACTTCGACTTGAATCTCAGATATTTTTGTTGCTTCTCGGATCCAAAAAAAAAAAATATAGAATGCAAGATTTCTTATCATATCGCCTTACTGACACAGTTCTGAAGTCGAAATTTTATCTTTTTCTTCACATGTCCATTAATCGAAATTAATTTTAATTGTAATTTATTCAGGAAGCTTCCTGTGCCAGTCTTACTTAACTTGAATATAAATTAAAAATAATAACATATTATAAAAACTTTTGATTTTTATACCTTTTATAATAAAATAACTGTAGTTAAAGGAGAGAATATTATCGTTTAATATAAATCGCCTGCAATTATGTATAGTTTACTGTACACTTTGTATATATATTTTATTTAAATTCATTCAGCATCTGGCAATATTAATACGCATTTTAATAGTGTCTATTTATAAAGGAGTTATTTATCGAACTGGTCTATCGATAATTTTTTGACTCGATAGACAATACAGTAATTGAATCCATTTCTCAGTCTTTCATTTTTCGTGTGATTAAAAATACACGGTGAGATTAAGTCGTTCGTTTCCGACCTGATTGTTTCTGGACATTGTCTCTGCTGTCACCTCTACGCTATCCACTGTCTAAAAAGAATGGAGAAAATATAATATTTATATATAATAAATTAATATAATAATATTTCTCTATATATATAATTCTCAATTTAAAGAAATGAGCGTGTAAAAGTTTTTAAACTTATAAAACTTTAGAATACTAGATGTAGGTTTTCATGTGTTCACATCACGTCTTTTATTTTATTTTATTCTTTTACTTTTATTTTATTCTTTTATTTTTCTTTTATCCGTTTGCAATCTAGATATTCTTGCAATAAATCGTAACTAATTGTATTCTGTATATCATATTAAAATGTTAGTAATATTAATTATATATTGCATTAATATTAATGTTCATATTAATATTTGATATTAAAAAAAGATACGATACCCTATCGTCATCGTCCCAGGATAATTTCTTCACTCTTTGCGAAACAGAGCAAGCAGGCCACGCAGGTACCAAGGAATCCGGAAGATCTCCGAAATAATTGGAAGATTTGGAAAAGTCAGCGTTCAAGTTAGTTTTTAAACTTAAGTCGTTCATGTTCTGGACCAAACCGCCGATATTTGGGATGTTGGACGTTGCTGATAATCCTGGAGGATTTGTAGCTGGGGCCACTTTGTGTCTTGCGTAAAGAGGCACTTGCCTAGCTGATGTTACGTCTAATTTACAGAAATAAGCAATAACTCTACAGAAATGGAAATTTACAGGAATTCTAGAAAGAAACGAGTTTAAACTAAGCTAATCAGATAATCCAATTCTATGAAAATAAAACTCAAAGAGAGGACGTTCAAGTTAAAATATTAACTTCATGCTTACGATTAAGCTGCGAACTGATTTAAAGATTTTTAATTGAATTCAAGTAAATTGGACAAATTTAAAGATTTAGCGAAGATCAAAATTTAAAATATAATTAAAATAAAAAAATATAACAAAAAATAAAATTAAAATAAATAATTAGGAATAAAAATTATATAATTATAAATAAATTATAAATAAATATAATTAAAAATGAAAATTATAATTAAAAATAAAAGTTTTAGATTATAAGAAATTGAACTGCAAGTAATTCTTTATGTTACTTTTAATAGTAGCGCCGTAATTCCTCGCTGCGAAAACTGGATTTTCAACGTCGTTGTTATCATTTTTGATCCCACGTGCTTCGCCATTGTTATCGTCGTCTACGATTTCCTGATCAACATGATCTTCCTCTAGATCGTCTCCAGTGTCGTCAGCCTCTTCGTCGTTTTCATCGATGCCACGCGTATTCTCGATCCGATTTCCTCTTCGAGGTATTTCCAAGGCATCTTGGAGCATATTAGCCCCGAGTACTTGAGGGGTTGGACTCAGAGCAGAGGGGACCGGCGATTTTTCTCTGTAACCAGTCCCTACCGAACTTACCGAGCCACTGGTCTTTGGTCTTTTACTGTAACACGTTGTAAGAATTTAGAAATTCAGAATCACGCGTCATATATGTGTGTTTACACTAAAAAATATAAAAATAAACTTATACTCTATTTATCGATCAGTTTTTAATTTTTTAATTAAAAATTCTATAGATTAATATAGCCAAAGGAAAAATATTTAATAAAAAGTTTTGAAGAACATCTCACGTGTTATGGCCGTTGGGGATTATTAGAAAACAGAAAAAAGATAATCTTTCGAGTGATTAATTTTACTTACTTCTTATATATGTACAAAATTAAAACAAGTATTATAACGCCAAGAAGACCCAGAACAGCGCCGAAAACAGCAACCAAGAGAACACTGCTGCCTAACCAGGCAGGCGCGGCTCTCGCAGCAATCGGCAAGGAGCCACTATTTGGTATATGCACGATCACTGGGATCATGCTGGACCTTTAGAAAAAAAAAATTTTTATTCCTATACTCTGATCTGACGATATAATTTATAGTCATTTGAATTCTTGTTTTTTTTGTTTTTTTTTTGTTTTGTCACAAACCTGGGAGGACGACCAGAATCAGAGGCCACGGCCACTAATCTGGCCAAAGAACCATTAATAGTTGCTGCTGATCTAAGAATTAATTCTCCACTGTCATGTATTTCGAAGGACCTGTTTATTATATATTACTTATTATTGTTTATAGTGTCGACATATTTTGTTTTTTATATTGATTATCGTACCTCGCATCTGGACCTCTGAGAGACAGACTAACTTTGTCGTTTCTGTCGCCATCAGCAGCTTCCAGTTTTCCTAAGGACAATATAATAATGACAAAGGATACATGGATAAAGGTAAAGAATAAAATATAAAGAATAAATATAAAGATTGTTCTTATTATTACGTATTAATTTATTACGAATGTTAACTCACCGATAATGGATCCCTCTCTCAAAGTTGCAGCGTGAAATTCATACCTGGGGTGACGAAATCTAGGTTCCCATTCATTTACATCCTCGACAGACACATTGACGCGGGACGTGTCGTTCTGTAATTGATCGCATTTAAGTATTGTGAATATTTAATAATTAATAATTATTTTAATAAATTTAAAAATAAAAATTGCAAATAATAAATATTTTATTTTTATCGAACTAGATTAGAAATCGAATTCTGCTTTAATGGTTAAATTGAATTATTTAAAAAAACGTACATGATGGCCGTCTGTAACACGAACCAAAAAGCTATGTTGGACTCTCCTTTCATAATCAAGCGTGCCCTTTAAAATCAATTCGCCGGAATTAGTGATAGAGAACCTTTCCAAGTCTTCAATCGCTCCCACAAGCCAGAATCTTAAATTCTAAAAACAGATAAAAAGAGAAAAAAACGATTTGTATTTACGAAACAGTGATTAACGTTGCCCTGTCTTTGATTCTGACTTACTGAATCTATTTTATTCACTCCTGTCGTTAATAAAACGCTTCCTGGAGGGGTATTTTCTGGAATGCTAGTCTGATGATCCCTTCGTATGAATTTTATTGGCAATCTCCCACCTAATTCATATTATTTCCAGTTAACGTATTTATTTTGTCGATGACGAAGTAAACTGTGTGATTCTAGAACTACTCGCCAAACATTTGGGGACTTTTAGCACTGGATGTAGTCTTTTGAAATTCTCCAGAGTCGAATATTTTGAATTTTGTAGACTAAATATTAGATATCTAGAATTTTCTAGCATTGGAATGCCAGTAATCCAAGATTTCCAGCGATCTTTTGAAATTTTCCAGAATCGAATTAAATCCAGTTTCTCGGAATTTTTAAAGAGCCAAATGTTTGGAATCTTTTTTGAAATCGCAGAATTTTGAAAATTTCTGTCAACGATTCTATCAACGATGATATAACCAGAAAAGAAATGATCTTACATTAAAAAATACTTTACATAGTATAGTAAAAGTCAGTAATTTTAAGTCGATACATTAAATTATCAAATAAGTCGAGACATTAATTAAATGCGCGTATAAACAAATATTTAAAGTTGATTTTCTCGAAAACAAAACTCCGTGTAAAAACGTATATTATTTTATTACACTACTTACGTATATTATTTTATTACTACTTATTTTATTACACGAAAATATACTGCATAATACAAGGTAGCTAAAGAATCATTTGAGAATAATGTAAATTTAGAAATTGTTTACCAGCGGTTGGCTCTACAATCCAATCCTCTTCTCGAGAAACAACTATAGTAGAGAGGGCATATTTATCTGGATTGTCTATCTGCGTAGCCTGTAATTGAATAAAAATAACAAACTTAATAAAAGATATTAATAAAAAAAAATTAATAAGTACATAATTTACAAATTTACATTTACAGCAGATATTTATAATATTTTCTCAATTAATTTCTATTGTCACTATGCTTGCCTTGACCACAATCGTTGCTGGAGACAGGAGTTCATGTTCGTACAATGGTCGTGTCATGGCGACCTCAGCTGTTTCCAGATTCAGTGTGAGAAACGGTAGAATTCCTCCTTGAATTGTATACTGAACCGGAGCATTGATCCCTATATCTTGATCCACCGCTTTTATTGGCGCAGGATCTACTTTCAGTATTCTTCTCTGAAAGAACAAATCCATATTATTTCTTTAACCATCATTTGATATCAAGGCTTAATCCTTTCAATTTAAAATTTTCGTTAGCTTGCGAAGAAAATGACTTCTTTTTTTTGTTAATTGTTAATAATAGAGACATAATTTTTGACGGTTTTATAAAGAAGACACGATGTATTTGAGACCAGTTTTGTAAATTATAAGTATAATTATATTCAGTTTAGAGTTAATTAATTCTTCTTAACAATCCAACTTTATTAATTAATAATCTATAAAAATATAACGTCGAATTATTAAAAAGATGCTCGATTATACCGTTCTAATGCTCCGAGGAATGAGAATTTTATATTGATCACTCTGGAAGGCAGGATTTTGATCATCCGCGTCAATTACATTAACAAAGAGGGTAGTAGTAGTCGATTTAGGCGGGTTACCTTGATCCTATGAACATAAAATGAGTTTTGGGTATTTCAACAATTTGAAACAACTGATTATCAACTCAATTTACGTTCGAAGAATATTACTCACCTGTGCACGAATGTCGACGGAAAAATTGGTAAGAGTCTCGTAATCGAGTGGTTTCCTCAGAACTAGAGTGCCTTCTAAAGCATTCACGAACACGAAATAATCCTACGAAAATTCATCGACGTTTTTTTTATGGAAAATAAGAGGAAGTAATATAGTAAGAAAAAAAAGTAAAAAATATTACCGAATGCGGTCCAGGCAAAACGGCATACTGTACAGTGGAAAATGGTCCCGGTTGGTCAGCATCCACAGCTCTCACTCCTTGAAGAACCCTTGTACCAACTACCGTGACCTACATTTAAAAAAAAAACAATCGTTAATAAATAAAAGAATGATCGACAAAAAAGATCTTTATACTCTGATAAATATCTTACACAACATTAATACGTTACGAGTCAAATCACGTAAAAATACTTTTCTTTTAACATTAAGTTAATTTTTTTCTCAGTTACGGCGAGTATTGAGAAAACTTTTTATAAGTTAATCTCCTCAGTTACAAATCAATACAAATTGAAATGTAATATCAAATCTTATGCAATCAGCGATCAAGTAATAATATTTAAAAGACACATTTCTATGTAACTGGCATCAAAATATATTAAAGTACCAAGTAAGTGCAAAATATATTGATATGTATAAAGAAAATAAGAAAATCTCTATGTGTGGAACACATCGAATTTGTTTCTCACCTCGGAGATATTTAGAACGTAAGGCGCATTTACAAACTGTGGTGCATTATCATTGGCATCAGTCACGCGAATATTGACCGGTATCACGAAACCCTATAACAAAAGCAAGTGATCAGAACGACGCTATGTAAATATGTAAAATTTTAAGTGTATAACTGTATACACGATGTAAGGAAGATATATATCGATGCACGTACGGGATCCAGTGTATGTTTTCGCTCGCAAATTACGTTCACATAAACGCTGGCAGGTCCATCGATGCCTTCTTTATCCAGTGGTCTGACAAGAGTTAGATTCTTGGAATAGGCTGAGAAAATCACTGGGCTATCATGCTCCTGGAGCCTGAGTTCAATGTCACCCTGTGGTCCAGGATCGCCCAGCACGCCAAGCACGCCCACGGTATCACCGACTGGTAAATCTTCGCTGACGAAGAGGTGTGCAGCGGTGGCACCGTTCTCCAGGAAACATCTCGCATCACGGATCACTGTAATTAAATAAATACCTATTAATTCGATTAACGTTATAATGTTAGGTCATTGTGTAGCGAAAATTAATTTTTGTACAGATAAATTTTGTACGGAACTGGATTTAATTCTTTGCGTCTTTTGTAGATATCTTTTGTCGATTCGAATTTGTACAGATATGAAATTGCAGCATTATGATGCTTTTCGTGGATAAATCGGGACGGATGTACGGAGAATGAAATTTATTAACGGCTTGTTCAATTATCATTTGACAGCGGATTTTTATGTAAATTCGTGTTTTCAAAATACAATCTATTTAGAAAAGAAAATTGGTTTGCGCACCAAATATCATGGAAAACATTATACTTTGAATATTTTTATATCACCTGCACTCTGTATAATTTTACAGTTTTAAATTTTTTATAAATGAATAAAAATCTGCAATACATTAAATAAAATCGTATGTAATCGTAAAATGTGAAGAACTCTATTTTTTATACCGTGATTTGTATTATCTCACATTCATATTCGTTTATATGTACCTGTTTTAATAATTTACAAAGCGAAGTTCGAAGATACTAACAGGAAGAGGCTTCACCACATATTGAGGGCTAACATTTCTTTAGCTGCTTTAACTGAAGAACGATCATGTTCCTTCGATACATATACTGTTATTGTGTGGTTTTTGGGTTTCCGGGTTTTTTAAGAAGCGACAACTTTTTTCATTATTTCAACTTATCAAAAGAACAGTTAATATAGCTAAAAACTTCAAGTTCGATACGATGATGAAAACTGAAATAAGATCGTTATATTGAAAAATTTAAATCGTAAAATTATAAAAATCTTCATTTTCTACACGTTTAAATTGCAGAATTTATATTACAAGATATACCCTGAGGCTTGGAATTTCATTTTTAGTTAACTCGAACCATTTTCGCAATTAAATGTAAAGAAACCCATGAAAGAGAAGATGGAGCAGAGTTAATTTCTCCGCGTTTGTCAGAAGGAAACGAATAATTCATGTAGTGGCTTCTTCAAAGGTAAAAAGAATGACCAAGATAACTATTCGTAACAAGATCGAGTCAGTGTAAAGCGATCATTGCCTCTAATTCGTCGTGCATCGAAGCCTACCTCATCCGTTATTTTTCTAACTTGCTTAACTGTACTGTTCCTCTGATGGACGAATAGGCAAAAGGATACAAGTCAAACTTTGGTCGATACAAATGGTCATTTCTAAAAAAGGAGAAGTCTTTCTAAATTGAATAATTTGAATAATTACGTAATATTTCTAAATTGAATAATTACGTATAATTTGTAAGTTCAGCAGGACGAGACGTGCATTATCAATTCGTCTAAAATCTAACACTTTAGACACTTTAAACACTTTATAAATACAGCAATTACCAACACCATTCTTATTGTTGGTCACACGCTGTTAAGATTAATTCCATTGTTAATGAAGTGGTATTAAATAGGGTATCGTCTGTTTTACAACTCTATAGCGTGAATTGAAACAATTGATTAAAAAATCGTCAGATTCGTATTTTAAATGCTTTCCTGCAAAGTTAATAATTCTGTCTAACAACAATATTTAGTTCTAATAATAATAATATCAACTCATTTATCTGCCTAACAAAGATTTGCGATGCTTTGTCATTTTCTCGATGTAGCTATATAATAACCAAAACGTTAACCTAAATTAATTCTCCGAAAACAATTAAAAAATTATGACACCTTTCTCATAGAAAATATCACAATCCATTCTAAACTTATAAAAATAAAACGCAAAATTATAACTAAATATTCTGTTTACTTGTATTCAATGTGTCACGTATTCAGGTATTGCTTCATTCTAATTACAAAAATCTCAATTCAAATATCTATGAAACGTACACTGTTTTGTTCCCAATCAAAACACCATATCGGGCCATAGTAGAAACCTACATTTCGATGGTCAACTTGGTATGTGTGGTCGTCTACATTTACAAATTAGTTACACAGATGGAAAAACGAATTAACACATTGTAATAAGTGGAATTATGTGTGCGTATGTGTGAAAAAAATGTATGTATATATAGAAGTTATTTAACAGCGCGTGCACGAGGAGTTAAAAGTGTGCGCTCCCTTGGAGCGAAGTTCCGCCTGCTGCCAGCTCACGGCGTAACGACGATGCAACGTTCCGGCGTTGCCTTTCGTAATCTTTTTCCCTTTTCAGTCAGAGACTTTTCCAGAAGAAAATCATCGTATTACTTCTGATTCGATGGAGGTTTGCAGCCTTCTTACAGCGTTCGAAACGAGGAATATTATCTTAAAATTCATTACTAGGCCATTAAATGTTAATTGTTAACACAATAATGTTTACTGTCACGCGTATGCAATAAAATTCTGTGCGAAGAAACGCAACTTCTTATTTAATTTTTTTTTCTTTCTTGTAAAGTTTTGTAAAACAAAAATTAGGAAATGAAAAAGGGTACAGCGTCGATTCCGCTTCTTGAAAAGAATTGTGTGATAAATTGGAAATCAATTTCATCGACACGTGCCAATGATCAAGCTAATAAAGCGTAACGAATTATTTTACTGCGACTCGCTTATTTTCGCTTCGTCGTTCTATTATATGCCAGGAAAAACAGGGGAAAATAATGCAAATTCGCATAAGTTTCCACGCGAGAGGAAAACGTTCGTTTAAGCGTTGTCTCAACAAGTTCCCTGGCTGTTACTTTACGCTAACTAATTATCATGTAAATGTGAGACAATAATTCCACGATGGAACGAATCAACCTTCTTTATAAGCCACTGATTGTAAGAATTATACTGTAGATTTGCACAAGACTGAAACTAACAAGAAAGAGTCACGTGTGTTACCGTGGGTAACTGCATACGCAATTGCACGATAAAATAAAGGCCGCTTATGGTAAAAATAAACGACGATTTATGCGAAGAAATTAATTAACTGATGAACTACTAGAATACTAGTGAACTACTACTAGAATACTGGTGAACTACTAAAAAAGAAATCTCCCTTAAACGTACTATTGTTTTTTAATCTATTTGCATCAAGAAAGCCTGTTGTATTTAACATTTTACATTTACATTTGAATTGATTCAATATTTTATAGTGCAGTTATTATTGCTTAATTATTTATGTAATTTTTTATAATACTTTATACTTATATTCGAAGAGCTTAGATGCTAATATATTAATACATATTATTACATGCGTCTTTATATTTTATTTTATTTTAAAAATATTAATCGTTTTTACTATTTTTTAATATTCTTTGCATTATCCTCTGTACTCCAATATTTTCATTAGTATCTATTTTATTATAATATACTACATTTACAGAGAATATTAATATTTAAATTGGATAAAATTATGAATGATCTGTTAAGTTATAGACGATCAGTTGTGTAAACTTTAATGAAACATTCATCTTACTATTGCTGCACTTTAAGTCGCAACGAAAATCGGTCAATTTATTAACTCCGAATTATTTTTCAATTATTTTTTTTTTTCTTTTTAGAATTTAACTGGTAATTTAAGAATGTCGAGTGTGATTCGACATAAGAGTCCCTGTGAAAAAACTGATGTCGTGTCACACTCGATAAAGGAGTGTAAAGAATTAAAATAAGATCTAGTTACGATATCACTATTAACCTTTTCGCTACTAACCGTGACTATAGTCAACCAACATTTGATGCTCGCTCTGCACTGACGGTGATTTTAGTCACCCGTTAAATTTCGCATTTTTAACATTGATAGAGCAGAATATATCTCCATGGTCTACCATATCACCGATTTCTTCTGTTTCGTTTCTCTTTTATTTTATATTACGAGATTTATGAGTAAAATTTAAGTGCGTCTGCGTTAGGATTATCCCGTACCGGGATAGCGCATTCGCGCGCAGGACCACCGTAGCGAAAAGGTTAAAACCTTACATTTCAATCTTAAATCTTGTTAAATCTTTTTAAATCAAGTCTTCTAGTCATCTCTTCGATTTTAATTGAATGTAATTATTTTTTCCCTGAAAAAAGCGAATCAAATTAAAACGTTGAGAGCGCAACGAAACGGAGTTTGGAAAGTATCACTTCTCTTTTATTACGGCCTAATTACCATGCGAGAAAAATGGCCGGCAATTTCTACGAGTGTCCAGCAACGAGGAAGAGAAACGGAGACACCAAAACCGGGATATCTTGATTTTCGCAATGCAACGACTTTCTAAGTTATTCGATTCTTATCCACGGCTGGACGTGTCGCGAGAATCGCCCAAGGGAAACGAAACGGGCTAACGCCTGGCTGGCGCAGACGAACGATGCAACGTCGTTACGATTTTACACTGGTGACATTTTCTCGTTCGAGTGAAAAAAATTTATATTTTTAATGGAAGAAACTTTAGATATGTTTAAGATTTCGTTACTAGAAATTTGTAATTCGTATAATATAATTTCTATACATATATACACGTATGTAATAGGGAAATTGTATGTTTGTACGGATTTCGCCATTAGAAACCTCCGATTGACTAAATTTATATTTCTAGTATCGAAATATACTGTTCGCTCAGGTCGATTTTCTAATTAAAAATATAAGATTTTTTACTTTTACTATTAAGAAATCTTATTGCTACGAATTTTTATATTGAAATGTAGCATATTTATTTTATATTTATAAGAAATGTTTCAGTTAATAAATATTATATTAATAATCTGCACGATTTGAAAATTTGTCACTGATTGTAAGCTATCAATTTTAATTGCCAAATACAATTTCGAAGTCGAGGGACCAAATACGAATGAAAAGACTTTTCATTTTTTAGTCATAGTTCTTGCTTCAGAACCTGCATGAACAACAGAAATTTCGAAATTGATATTTTATATGTTTATAGATAAAATTTTGACTATTCATTTTTCTAACATTTTTCTAACATTTAATATCTTTATTCCAACATTTTTCCAATATTCGTGTATTCAACAATCTCATCTATTCCAACGTTTATCTATTCTAGAATATACAATGATGTTATACATTCATTTGCTAATTACTAATTCTGTATTTGCAAGCTATAGTATCTATTTACTATTGCATCGTTCATTTGCACCAAACAGTTATAATATTTAGTGTTGCATCGTCTTGATTTACCAAACCTGAAAGGTCCGAGTTCTCTTTGTAACCACAATTTTTACGTGCTTCGACAGTTCGCACGCGATCAACCGATGAAACGGAAGACGATGGCGATTAAGGTCGCGACCAAAATGGGAAGAGGAAGAAGTGGGGAAAGGACGAAAGGGGAGGAAGCGGCTGGCGTGAGAAGAACTCGGAAGAAAACCCACATTGTCCAACGTGTAAATGCAACGTGCAACAGAGGACAGGCAGGATCTTCAGAATGTTGTGTCTCATGGCGATCCAAGGACATCCTTCACCGATCCAGGCAACGGCCGATGCATCTGCAAATTGATGCGAAATTTGAAATGATTACGTGCTATTTGATGTTGCAAAAATGAATGTGAGCGTACATACAAACAGCTTGAAAGTTATGGACTGAAGCGAATCTGGAAATCGAAGACTACGAATGCGAAAATTTGCTGCTTGAGCGAACGAGCGACGATGTTGCAATGGAAATGTATATAACTAGGAATGCGACACAGGAAATATTGAAAATATTTCTCGGAATTCAAGAAGAGTTCAATTCAAAAAGTTCGCCAACTCGATCAATAATATCGATAATATTAAATATGAAATAATAAATATTAAAGTTTAAATAACAATTCAGTGATAATAATTATTATTTATGTTCAAAATTTTCGAAATTCGTAATATTTAATAACAATAACAAATAAGTATAAATGATAATAATTATTAATTATTACGTATATTGAATGCAGTCATGCATCACATTGAATTTTTTAGACTTTTGGCAATTTTAAGTACCCAAAAATCCTGACAACATACGTTATTTATTTATTGATTTACTTATTCATTTCGATTTCTTCGCTATAAATTTCATGCTTTAATCCTAATATTGATCGAGATTTGTTTTTCGCAAATAGCGTGACTATAGACAGTCTCTCATAAACGAAAAGGGGGCACAAACATTTGATCGATGTCGAATCCCTGAGTGAAAGGGGTGAAAGAATAAAATAAAAAGAAATGAAATAAAAAAAAAAGAAACGATCAATGCATTCGCAACAGGGGAACATAACGCGTGGTTAGAAAGCATGCGAAGAAACTGCTTTATTACGTGAGCCTAGATACATGGAACAACATTAATATGGCGAGTGGGGTTGGCGAGAGCGATAGTTTGTCGATCCTCCGTGTTCAGAACCAAAGAAGGGCAAAGTGAATCGAATCGCGGAGGTAAAAGTAGGCTCGCTGATTGCAAAAAGTTCACGGCAGCTTGAGAATTGCGATTACCACTTCCTACCGACTCGGCATTTTTTTCTTGTTTCGTTCCGCCTTATTTCGGCGCCTTATTTCTCTTTTCACAGAACCACGTTTTGAAATGAATAACAATTAAACAGGAAGTTGAACGCGTTGCAAGAAAATTTATGTAATTGGCAACGGAGGATAATTAAACACTTTTGCGAGGAAGAAAGTTGAATGGAATACAATACGTTGGACGAAAGAAAGATTTTCAGTTTATTTTTTTTTTAAATTGAATTCGAAGTTCGATGAATTGCTTGGTAGAATTTTAGTAAAAGACAAGAGTAAAAATTAAAAAGAAAATTCTTTACTTCGATATATACGTTCTATGTAGTTGTTAATTTGACTTTGAATAAAATTATTTATCTTTACATTTTTCTTAGAACATTCAAAGTTCCTGTTAATTATTATTTTAGGCCTAAATTTTTTTTTTTATCATTAGAATTATGAAAAATATGTATGAAATCTGCGAAATCTGTGAAAAGTGCAAGGAGTAGCAAAAAGTTTGTAATATGATAATTTATATATTTTCGAAAAAGTTATTCAAATCTCTGAATGGTCCATTTAACTTGAAATAAAAAGGTTTATCATTACCATCCCCAAATATAATAATTTTAGAGATATCAATTAAAACAGTCAAGAAATTGAAGCCTATTTGAGAAAATCATCGACAAGGAGTAATTAATTAATTAAGATCGATTGTACATATAATTATAAATTACGTATAAAATTGAAATCCATCACTTGAAAAATTGTATGCAACACAATCGAACAAGAAACTAAATATTCTGCACGAAATGCAATGTACAAAATTGTCAATCCATCTAAAAGTTCATCTTTGCATTCTTCACTAATAGTCGCTAATTCTAGATCAATTAGAACCTTCAAGGAATTGGAATTAATCATTGAGAATTATAATGGTCACGGCGACTCGAGGTATATAAATCGACGTATCGTCGTTCAAATCGGCAATCACGTTTTCTGTCGGTTGGAACGGAGCGGTAAAAGCAACTGCTCGAGAAAGTGGGCGGAAATAATCCTCGAAATCGATGGAAAAATGGATCCGTCCTAGGGCCAAATGATTTATACGGTATACACGAGCCGGATACGACGGTTATGTGGGCCACTCTGTACTCCTCAAATTCACCGACCGTAAACGCCTGAAACGCACTGCCACGGGCAACCGGCGTAAAGTCCTCCCTCCTGGTCACGATTCGCGATGCCACCGATTCGATGTTTGAACAACTCAAGGAACAACTCGATGAATCACTATATATGTTGTTGTTCTGTCCGTGCTTCTGAATACTGTCGTTCGATCGGCCACTTTCGTGATCGAAAGTACGGAAACGTATCGATTTTTTCGGACAACCGGAGCAAGTAAAACATTTTTTATAATAGGCTGGCTGTCCGTATTAGTGTGCTTCTCCCTATTTGTTTGTTCTAACGTCAAAACGAATTATACGAGAAAAACGTTTTTCTATTGTAAGAGAAATAGGAAAATTTTTAAATTGTCAAAAATTGTATGTCAAAAATTGTATGTCAAAAATTATTTGTAAAAATAGAGAAAAATATTTTGTTTATAAAATTAAATTATTAGATTATTTGTAAGAAGTATTTTTTTTTAATGAAACTAAATTATTAAAAGTTATTTAAATTATTGAATTATTGAATTATAAAACTTTGGTAAACGAGTACTTCTCTTTAATTTGACTTTTGTCAATAATTTATTTTAATATTAGAATACAGTACAATATAGATAGTTATCTTGATTCTGCTACGATGATCTTCAAATTTTTATATTTCAATCCTACTTCCACTTTAGAAAACGAAAAAAATTAATAATCATCAAAAGATGTTCTGATGATGTGACTGTTGTGTCATGTGATTTTCAGCGCTGAGTAATCGTCGAAAAATGAATTATAATAAGTTTTAATACGATATTTTAAATATATTTGTCAATTTATTCCACGTTCTTCAATTAAAATGTTTTATACACCATTTCGAAACCGAGGAGAGATTTTATTTTAAAATTAATAACTCTTGTAATTCTCCTGCTATGAAAAATGCATAGAAGTAAATGCATCACGAGTAAACTGTTTGAATTGAATTGGATGTTTTCAAGAAGCTACGCGTAATTAAGATTTTATTTGAAAAAGGAAATGGCATTCTGCATGCGTCGATCTGTAATAAACAATCCTGACCCATTTAATTAGTCTAGCTTTGTATTGGAAACAATCGAGCAATTAGTCTAACTTTCGAGCTGCTTCATCATCCATACCCTCTGCACAAGCTCTATCCACTCACCACAAGAATCCTATTAGACGATCAGAATCGGCAGTGGCACTATTTCACTCTTCACAACTCAAGCTTCCAGTTCCGTCTCGTCTGTTTCGTGTATCAACGACAGGCAGCGAACATTCCTTTCAAATCATCATCGTTGTTCACTAACAATTCACTTTATTCATACTCTTCGTCGTAACACCATTCAGTTCAATTTTTCATTCGATCGAATCGATTCGTCACCAATAGACCAAAGTTTCTCGAAAACATCACGAAAGGAACACACAAGTCGCGTCTTATTCTTCGAACGATTATTGCAAATGATTTATATCGCAATGGCGTGTGAATGTTTTGAAGAAAATTCAAACTGCGCGCTACGTGTGAAAAATACACCGTGATAAAAGTCGAAGAGACGTTCCTCGAATTCTTTCACCCTATGTTCGTCCCTTTTTTTTCGCTTTTCACGTTTGAAGAACCACAAGTTTGATCTTAATACTTTTTTAGATACGTTATATTATTTTTATGTTATCTTTTTTATTATTTTAATATTACCCTTTGTGTTCGAAGAACCATAATTTAAACTCTGTTGGTTTTGATATTAATTTTTTTGAAAAATTATGGTATATTAGTTTTCTATCAGGCTCCGTCGGTTTCAATATTTTTGTAAATACATCACGTTACGTTTTACTACGCTAATATTAATTTTTACGTTTAAAAAGCCATAAATTCAGACTTAGTAATTTTGATATTAATTTTTAGTTGAATATCAGAGTGAATATTTATTGATACGCGAATACGAAGAATACTTCGAAACTAGCACCTGTCCCTTTTCGACCGGCAGAACTCGCTACTACGAAACACGGACGAGCAAAGAGACGCGGTAGACCGGCACTCGGGAAGTCGGCTCGCCATTGTTAGGAAGGGGGGAATCGACGACCAACCGAGCGCCTTCCTGGCCCTGCTTCGAACAGGTGTTTGGCAGGAAATTCGACGACTACTTGTCCGCCACTATGCATAAAACTCCTCCCTTTTTCTTATTTTGTTCTCGTGAAAGCCGAAAATTTCGTGTCTAGGAGAACGATTCGAATAGTGATAGAGTTATGGGGCACAAACCTGTTGTTCCTTCAATTCTGCACGTATAGCGTATACTTTTAATTGCTGGATGTTTCTTTGGAAGGGATAATTGTGTCTGGTTTGGTTTCAGTGTGTTTGTTTGATATGGAAATTATTCTGATTGCCATTGCCTGATGAAAAGAGGAAAAAAAGAAGTAAATATTTCAACCCTTTAAAAGTATAATAAAACAACTCTTGACTACGAGAGTTTATATATGTACATCTGTAAATTTCATGTATTTAAAGGAACACGAATATTATAAATGTTCTATAGGCGCCAATTTAGTTGTTGATTAAAACTGGAAGAAGAGTGATTAACTTCACCCTCGATTAAAGAATATAGAATTCGTCCATTGTGATTTGCATCTGAGTTTGAACATCAAATTTTTAGTGAACGAAAAGAATGCAAGATTTTATAGAGAGGAATTTATCGCGAAGTGATTGAGAAGGCGTTGAGCTTCACGCGATCGCGTGTTCAGGAATGTTTGTTCAATGCACGAAACGTCGATATCTGTTTCATGGAATTTTTGAGTAATATCGTAGGAGCATCTTCTTATTTGAAACAAAAATAAAAAGTACAAGAACCATGGAAATAATCTCTTTTCTCTCGAAGCACAGAAATTTTTACAAAGATATGTAACTATACGTACATACAATCTGCTACGATCTAAACAGAGAAAAATTCTGTTAATTTAATCTAAATTTACAGAGATACACAGTGATTGATTAATTGATTGATTATAGAGACACATTCACATTAAGGGTGTTCCGTTCCATTGTATGCAAGCATCTTGCCACCTGTAAAAAGAATAATTTAAATTATTATCAATTGTCAATTATACTTAATGGAATATATTTAATGGAACTATTTTATTTAAAACAAATACTAACAACAAGTGTTTTTTATTAACAGTAAATATTTATATATATTTTAAAATTGATTTCAAATTTTGCCATTAAGATACAATGAGGTTTTAAAAATTTTTGCACAACACTCACAACATACAATATTCACAGAAATTTTCTTCAAATATTTTCGTGAGTATCACGAACCTAAAAGTGTAGTAATTACTCACTTGGAACGAATAAGTTTCTCCAAGGGAGTCGCAGCAATGTCCATGGATTCTTTACTCGGGCCCTCGAATTCTGAATCATTTCCGCAATTCGACCTGGTGTCCACGGTTAAAATGGCATGGCTACCGCCGCATGTGAAGTATTGAATCTCGAAACTTGTAAAAATAAATGATGAAAAAGTGAAGAAAATCATATAATGACCAATGTAATGCAATTAATGGACTGCGAATTTTTAAGTCTATAAAATGTATAAAATAAATTTTCATTATATTTAAATTTCATTTGTTTGATTGTAATCGCAAAAATATGAATTTGTATTCGTGTATCTCTTTGAATAAATATACTTGAATACTCCTTTTCTGTAAAAATTATTTATATTTATTTCTTCTATTAAAATATTTTAATGGAGAATTATATTGTATTTATTGTACTAAAATTATAAAAGAATATACTAAAAATTATAAAATATGATACCGAAATATACTAAATTAAATGTTAGAATTACATTATTATTGAATTTGAAAATTACTATTATCACAATAACTATATGTGTTTAGACAAATTTTTCAAAACAAAAGGAAAATGAATGGTATACCGTCGTTCAGCATGATAATTTCGAAGTAATTCACGGTTGGTATTGAACAGAACACCATGATGACCATGGCAGAGAGTAACCCAAATCGGCAAATTCGGAGTTTTCAAACGAGAACCTGGTTGCTTGCTCAATTGTCCATCACCTTCGTGCACCAGTAAGCCTACTTCACTCCTCGCAAGGACACCCCATTGCGGCACAGCCTTGACATTTACACAGGAAAGTAAAAGATCAAGTTTAGAGAAGGAAAATAAAGGAAATTACTCACATATGTGTTTTCATCCCCCACATGCAGCACTCCGTTGTGCAGGTGAGGTGAAGCACGACCGGTTAATGAAAGAATTACGACGTTTATAGGACCTTCCTCTGGACAACCGCTCAATATTGAAATCTTTGGATCTTCTAGATCAGTTTGTACTCTGCGCAGATAATATTTTATTAGTAATTCTGTAAATTTATGTATCTTGTGAAAAATCAACGATATTATACATACATATATATATATATATATATATATATATATATGTATATATATATATATATATATGTATATATAACAGACAGTTTATCTTAAATAATAGTAGGTAATAAATAATAAATAAATAAATGTTTACTTAGAAATTCCTCTGGAAAGTACAGCGCTGTATAATAATAACGTGGCACCAGGGCCACCCTCGTCTTGAAACTAGAATAATCAAATAAAATATTTACATTATAAAGAACGAAGACTTATATGCATTGATACTAGAGCATTTCTAAGCTTACCAAGTATAAATATCTTTTAATAAATATTTCCAAGTCCTCCAGAGAATCGAACTCGAACAAATGCAGCTATAAACAAAGAATTTTAAAATGTATGAACCATCGTAAAAATTCATGAATAATACTTATGGTATTTATTTCATTACGATTCAACTAGAAAGAATTATAGCACAGAATTTTCATTTTCTATTTACTTTTATCAAGGTATTTACGTACAGTTTCTGTAAGACCATCTTGGAAATAATGCACGCTATGCTGCACATAGGATGTTTCTTGAGGCAAAACTACCACAGCTCTCGGTTTCGCGTTTCCTGCAACACTTTGATTTGACGAGTAACCAGTACTTTGTACGACGAATCCACCGGCGCAACGCCAAATGATCTCTGCTATCGTCGATGTCAAAACATCGATCTGTCTGTCGTATGATGGCTTCAACAGACTAATTTTAACAGAAATAAAATTATTTGAAACATTCTTCGTTTATAACTCTGGAAGTAATCGCAAATAGATAAATATACGTATAGGAAAATACTTGTAAAAGAAAAATAAAATTTTTTGTGCAAACTCCGAACAAAACGAATACTGGGAAGTCGAAATATAAGAAACATTTTCAACATGCAATTTTTCAAGAAGCAAAAATATAAATAACTGATAAATAATTGAAGTTGAATAAGATCATCTTTACGCAAAATTATAGCGGAAGAAAAACTCAGAAACCTGGTGAATTTAAAGTCAAATTAATGTACAATTCCAGGAACCAAAATTCTCCATGCAATTCCAATCGTGTGTCCTATAAAAAGAACATTTTATATCACTTAAAAAGTTGAAAATGTTTTTTCGGGGAATACAGCGTTTTAAAACTAGAATCTTTGGTGTACGTACATGTTGAACAGGTTTTACCTTTCTGGATTTGCATGAGTGTCTTGTCTATTACATTTGAACAGGAAATGCTTGAGCATTATAGCTTGCACTGCGGTGACGAGGCCCCTAGTCGTATTTCTCGGTGCTCGTAATCCAAATGCCAAGCTTTGTCCGTAAGGTCGTAGGGTGAATCCGGTTCTTGCCCATTCTTGTCTCGGTGGACTAGCACTACTTCCGAAAACCAACTTTCTCAGAGCCTAAAGCACATCAAGAAAAAAATATTACGAAGTAATAAGTAAGAATAAGATATGATCTTCAAAATTATCAAGAAATATTAATCATATAAGAATATATCCTTTTTTTGCTAAAAGAGGCTTGAAATTATATATAAAAGAACAAAGAATCTTCTTCTGACAAAGTCTCAGGCTCTCAAATACAAATTGCTGAAATTATTAAATTAATAATTAATTGCATTTAAATGAATCTTGTTTTCTAAAATTAATACAATTTAGAAAAATAATAAAAGAATTAGAAGAATTAATTAAATTTAAAGAACTTACAAAAAGTTGTTTATCATTGAAAAATGAAATTTTTTTCATTGAAAAATGAAATATTTCGATCGACAAATTACCATGCAAGTCTCTTCATCGATAGGTTTTCCACCGATCACAATCGTCTTGGCCAACGTCCTAGTATTTCTAGGATAAATGATCTTCTCTGTAACAGAAAAGACACAAGACATGATCCTCAACATAATCCTTCTTTCTTCTTCATTCACAATAATCCACCTGGGTACAGTTCGTCAGGCTCTCCCATCAGAGCCGCACACCTGGCTGATCTAGCAGACAGCAACATCTTTCTTAAACTTCAATATAAAAAATCAGCGAATCACACTCGAATCATCTACAAAGTGCACGATGAAAAATTCTACACAAAGTAAAGTAAAATTGATTCCACTAATAAGTAGAAGATTAAATTGTAAGGAGCGAAAGGAATTTAGTGCTAGAACTACCAATGATAATTTTATTTTATTTATATCAAAATGGAATTCATATCATTCTTCCAGGTCAAGTTAATTTTAGACCGACTAACATCTAATAATTTGATCACTGCACGTGCAGAAAGAAACTTTGCCCTGCATATTTCACCAAGAATCATTTTAAACCCGCAAAAATACACAGTTTGCAGAGCCGTGTATCTGAAATTTTGATAAGAAACTTTAACAACGAAGGAATAATTTGTCCGAGATGTCTTATTTCTAGTAGTGTTGTAATATTTGTACGAAGAATTATAAATTGGTCATCTCGGTCACTGTAGGTAGTTCTAGCTCAAGTCAAGTAACCAAAGGGCTGAAAGACAAATTTGTGGCAACTGTCACCCAATACACACTGGCACAGTCGGCGCACCAAGCAATCGAATATCAATTGGGATTCGTGCCGAATTCCAGGTCCCTTTATATACGCCGATCCCAGCCTGATATCGCGACGAGTCAGAAACTTTTGGCCGCACGAAACGCGTCAATTCGGATGTTCAAAGACACATTACTCGCCAGAATGAACGATAGACATGCCCCAATAACGTCTGCCTGTCGCTCTGTCATGTGCATTATGTGTCACGAGCCACGCGAGCAACTCAATCCTGTGTTCTAACAATAAGATGAAGCTTGTGGCTCGAGACACGTGTACCGGAAGTGCAGCTTCTGTTGAGTGTGTTCGACATCAGATTGTGATACTTGAGAAATATGAATTGGTGTTGACGTGGACATTAGCACGAATATACTTAAATAGTATATATGAGAATAGGCTAAAGGTAATATTTCTTAATCTCTCGATTGCTCTTCGATTACAAGCATATAAAATTTCTATGGAAAATTATCAAACTGATCATTCGGTGACTACTTTGGTGGTTCTAGTGTTACTTAGTAATAGATAGAATTTTTTTATTTACATTATATTTTTGCGGTTCAAAACGAAATGTATAGCGAAAATACAAGTTTGTGAATGTTAGATTATGGCTCTTGAGATGTAATCGGTATTGACATAGACATTTCGTGCGATTGAAGAGTGCGTTAAGAATAAGCTAGAATCTTTTATTTATATTTATATCTGCAGATATCAGACATTAATCATTAATACGATTGAAATTAAACAGTTGGGCATTTACATTAAATTCATAGCATTCAGCAATTAAAAAGTACAGTTAAAATTGGCTGCTATACGGTTGGACTATATGTTAAATTTGACAACAAATCTGCACAGTTTACCATAAAATTAGGGCCACTAACAAGAGCAAATCTTTAATACAATTGATGCAATTATTCAAACCACTGGATGTACTAAACTAGCTTCCGCAATTTTATATCTAGAGCGAACGAAAATTGAAAAAGCGAATGATATTGTCTCGTCAAACAACGTAAAATAATCGTAGTACACCCTCGAACGCGTTTCCTTTTTTATTTATCTTTTTATTTACTATACTGTTATCCTTTTTACACATGTATGTGCCATGAACATGCATATTACAAATCGTTTTGCGTGACACGCAAACTTCAAAAAAAATATACGGACAAACGTGTAAATCGAATTCTTTTTAACTCATTCCCTGCTACGAAGTTGTCTTTCCCTAATAATAGTTTCGGTGCCTGTTTGCGATCTTCGTTACTCGAAACATCGTTTTCTTCGAACAAATGGATTTTCTAAGTTTGAACTGCGCTCACATATAAGTATACACATATGTGAACTTTCCTTTCAACTTTGACGAAGCAAGTTACGAAGTTAGATAATTCTAATCCAAGTAGGCATAATTAAAACTATGACTTGATTGATTAGCTGAACTATACATGTACATTTGTCTGCAAACTTTCCTCCGTGTGTTAATACAGATAACAGACACAGTCATACGAACTTCATTTTTATAATTATACTATATTGTGTAATATTATATAAATATATATATGTATAATGTATAGATAATATATGTATAATAAATTTTATATGTATAATATCTAATACACATATATAATGTAATGTATATAATAATAAAATAGTATCTATATTTTATATATATATATATATATATATATATATTTATTTGCAATGCATAGAACATTTATATATCACACACATATCTAATGTAATAAGAAAACAACATATACAATATATTTTCAAAAATATGAATTTACATAAAGATTTGTAGAATAGCCTTGTCTTGTAATATTCTTTATGATATTTCTAAACATATATTAGCATATGGTTCTTTGCTTCACTGATTAACGAATGACGGGAAGGCTGTTCTTTGGTATGTGTACTACATCTCGAAACACTTTCCAGAATCGCGTGCTCGCGTGTAATCGAGTCTATCGGATTACGAATTCGCGTCGGAACAGGCATCTGCATTTGTCGATTACGCCAACCGATATAATGCGGTTTAATTAGCCCCGCTCGTGATCCATCGATCTAATTCGTCAGCTAACACTTGACGATTCTTGGCGAACAATCGACGAATTGGCTCGCAGAAGGTGAAATTTAATTCATTCGTTGTCAAGCTTCTCAGTGTTCTGCAACGTTTCCTTTTACCTGTTCTTCTTCCATTGAAGCTGTGTTTCTGGTTTTTAATTTTTGGAATACAATAGAATCTCGATTGTCGAAATTAATAATCGAACAAACAATAATTCTGCTAATACTAAATTTATCATTTAATTTAATACTTTCACATCTTATTTCAACTGACGTAACAGTAAAGTACGTCATTACATTATTGTGATGTCACTTTGGATGTAATATCGTGAAAAATAATTATGTTCTTGTTTTGATAATTATTTGCGTAGTGGTGCATATAAAATATTATTTCTTCTCGAGACTTGAATTTATTAATCGTCAATTATTTCAATCACACTGAAAAAGAAGAAATTTGCTGTATAAAAGAAGAAATTTGCTAAATATATTCTAAAGCTAGATTTCTAAAACGTTGGTGTTAATTGTAATGAACGATTAGAATGTTTCTATGATTTTCTTAACACAAGTTTATATTTAGAAGTGTTCTGGAAATTGTTAGCGAAACGTATTAACGTGACTTTATCAATGACTTTAATAAAAGGGAATAAATAATGTACGAATTACGTGCAAAGTATGAAATCCGATTGTCTAATTAATGTTCAATTAATTTTTACAGAACGTTTGAATAATGGGTATTTCGAGGCTATACTGTATTACAGAAAAAGTCACAGAAAATTAATTTCTCATCAAATAAAGTATGACTCGTTTATAAGAAATTTGTATTTTTAGATTTTAAGAGTACAATTTTTAGTAAAATCAGTTGTTTCATCCTATCGTTTTCTTTGGATCATTTCCAATCCCATCGTGTTTTATTTTATTATTTTATTATTTTATTATTATTTTATTATTATATATCATTATTTCTTAACAAATTTCTTAAATATGGAAAAACTGTTCATACGTACGATTTCCCGTTTCCTAAAAACGTTAAAAATCTTTGTACTCGTTAAACGAAAAGTAAAATTGTGATATAAAAATTTGAAGATCGTAACAAGTTTTAAGCGTCGAATAATAAGATTAAGATTGTGTACGAAATGTGTTTCTTATGTTAATACACGTGCAGTTATGAAAGTTTGTAGACGATGATATATGGTTCCATCGTTAATCAATCAAGTGAGTGAAATTGGATTTCAAAACTGTCAGAGTTGTAATAATTACCAAAAACAAAAATTGAAAACGTGACAAATTAAATGTGCGAATAATCTACAGCAATTTTCTAACTTCTTTCGTTTTCCAACAGTTACAATATAATTATACATTAACGGTGTAAGTCGATATAAAATTTATAATATAATAAATGTACCACTTAACAAAGAATTTTGTTTCAATTTAATTGACAGTCTAATTTATATTCACAAACAACAATTTAATAACAAATGAAAAGACGTAATAAAGTTCAAGACAGTTCGAAACAACTTGAAGTAACTGAAAATGATTTGAACTGCCTGATACAACTGATAGATTCTTTTCGCTGTACCTTTCTGCCGAAGGTACGCAGGTTTCTCCGACCGCATTTCCGTGCAGTGTTTCTTGCCACGCACCGTCGCTGAGGACGTCGAACACGAGTTGGTATTCTCCTCGATTTCTTCCACTTCCTCCATATTTTCTACTCCCTTTCGAAACGCACTCGCGAGTCTTGCGAAAAAAAACTTTGCTTCAAATTCCTGCAGACTTTAACATAATCTACTCTTGAACATTTACTTGAGCATATGTATATCATCAGATGAATTGCAATTCACTACATGAATAAACGTCAAATATGAAATATTAAGTTAAGTACGAATATGAAACCTAATTATAATTCACTAAATAGAATTCAACGCGTCGGTTCATTTTACATATCTTTAAAGATATAGAGCTGGTTATACCGACCAGGGGAATAATTTTCTGAATTTGGTTCAAATGAAATATGGTTCGTTTCTCGCGATTGATCTACGCGAAATTGATCGATATCTTCTTTGTGTGTTAACAAGATTGTTTTAACTAGTGAAAGAAGCAGTCAAGTGCTCGTTGCTGCATCGAACTACCTAGACTGACAGGAGTTAATAATTCCGGTTGCTTTTGGCCGAGTCGGTTCATCGCGCCGCGCACGAGCTACCATCCCACCAGGCTATCGGATACGTATGTATATGCATAACGGCGGGCCATGAACTCGAGAATTCGAAGGCTCGGTTGGCCTAACACCTCCCCGTTCAAGTATTGAGGAACGAGGAGATCCGTGATCCGCTCCCTGAAAAGGTGTTTCGTGCGTCAGACTGATGTTTCACGCTAGAACCGAGGTATAAAACTTGTATATCAGAGAAACGAAAGTATATAAGAGAAAGTATATTATATTATTATATCGTGCTTAATGCTTACATATCTATATATTATTAATCTATCGAGGACCAAGCAATATCTTCAATTTCTTTAAATTTCGTAAAATTACGGAACCTATGTAAGTAACATAATGACGAAAAAATATGAAGCAAATATTTCATAATACAAATAATGAAAGATAATATTTAATAATTATTTCAATCGATTTAAAATAGTGGCCAATATTGCGCAATGGGTTAATATATTATATTTAATGCTTGTACTTATTGTTAATAATATTGTTTTATTTGGCTATTATAATACGCTGGTTATACGTATTTGTTCATTAAAACATAAAGAGATGGCATATGTAATATTCTTAAAAGTCATGTAGAAAATAAATAAAACAGTGAAAGCAATATACCAAATTTATATATAACTTTAAAGACTTATAATTGAACTGTGGATTTTTATTTTATTTATCATTTACTATTATAAGAATATTGTGTATATATATATATTTTTTTTTTTTCGCATATTCTGTGCACTAAATGTACTTTCAAATTTTCCATAAATGTATAAAAATTCGTAGTTTATTTATAACGAAAAATTAATTTATTACCATATAGATTCCATAAAACAGCAATATACACAGATAAAAAAGCGAATCTACATGAAAAAAAAAATGATAAAGTTTAGTGGCTGTAATTTAAATAGAAAACAGTTTTCTTTATATATCCGAAGATCATTCACTTAATTCTTAGTCAACTCTTCGATGCTTTTACGTACTTACACACACTTGGATCTTCATAGAATAAGGTTACGATTTCACGCAGAATACATAATAGTTTGTCTCGTACATATGCTATCTCGCGACTTTATCAAAGTTACCGATCTTTGCACGCGTTCCGTGCCATTTTCGTTTGATCGGAATGGATAATCTCGAACAGTGTTTGTAAATTTCGATTTAACATTCTGAGATGAGAAAGTAAAAATACAACATTATCGGAATCTTCCTTCCTTAACAGAAAACAAAGTTACGAAGTTAAAAAATTTTATTTTTCCCAGATATTTTGTTGTAATAATCTCTAAAGATTAATAAATTTATATGACGCATTCACACGAATATCTATATTTTATTTAAATCCTCAGAATTCTGTTAGACGATGAAATATTAAATGAAAAAATTTTTGTTTCGACGTTTGAATTTCTACAATTTTTGCAATTTTCAAGATCCTTAAAAACATTTTTACGTCTTTCGCTATGTGATGTAAAAACAAAAAAAGAAAACCGAACTGAAAACTGTCAAAGCAGAGACATTACGCTTTAGAATAAGACCAAGCGAATTGTTATGATTTTTTTTTTTAAAGTTACAAGAGTTTAAAATATCGACGAAATTTTTTTATCGTTATTAAACTCTTCATTGTAGTACCTATCCCAAGACTTTTGAGCGAAAGAATTTTGAACATAATTGAAATAAGTATTGTCATACTTATTAATTAAAACGATACCAAACAATACCAAACAACACCAACTAAATCTCCATTCGGTCGAGTCGTTAAGCTTCGCGTAGGAAGCGTGTCTTATCATTCTCTGTCATAATTACTGATTTTCTAACTATCATGTCGTTGTAATCAAGATTACGTCGGCTGGTTAAGTTCAAGTTCGCGCTGGTTTGAAATAGATGCTCTATATTCGGCCTCGATCTAAAGTTTCGAATTCAGGCGTGTTACGTGCATGTGCATGCACGTGTCAAACACGAAGTGTATGGTGTCGAAATACGCAGGTTTATAAAAGTACGAACTTGCATAAAGATCTGTAGTCTATTCATCATTCTTGGCCCAGAAATTATTCTTTCCATGTAATCTTTCTATGTCTGCTACTGCTCTTATGAAATATACTGTATACGATGCGTAAAATGCTTGCGTGCCTGCATTTACGCGTCCTACATAGTCTTTAGTTTATTGCCAGAGTGCAATATGAAATTGAACTTAGGATCGGGTGGCGTAGTACCAGGAGCGAAGCATAGGAGTATTTGGTTACTTAATGATCGATCAAATTTACACGTTTCTGCGAGAATGTTAGAAACTGGCGAGTTTAGAATTGATCGATCGTAGATGTGTGTTATGTACAGCAAAATCTGTCTAATCTCTTATTTCCGTAATTCTAAAGATGTTCAAACGGAAATTGTAACTATAAGTTTTAAATGTTATTTGTTATTTTATGTATATCGTTATACATATCGATTAAAAATTTTAGATGTAGGAAATGCAGTTATTTTTAGAACTAAATTATTTTGTATTATTTTACATATCAAGATGTCACTTCATTTTTAACTATCTTTATAATTTAAATTAAACTGTCCTTTTATAATTTAGATTATATCGGTTTTTCTTGTGTTATATCGATATTATATTGTGATTTTATAATCTCGATCCAAATATAATTTGCGCAATTAAGTATTTTTAAAACGAGTGTTTCGATCTATTATAGTAGAATTTGTAAATTTTTATACATTTTATAAGCTGGAATGGATTTTATAAGTAGAATATGGAATGAAAGCTGGAATTTCAATTTGGAAGATGCAATCGCAGAAGTTCATAAATTAATCTTCTTAATTAGTTTCTGTAAATGAAAATTTAATCGATCCACGAACATTAAGTTAGCGCCACGAACTGGATGCAACTATTCGCCATATATACTACCATCTATCGCCATTTATCTCTTCATTTTTTTAGTTCGTTTCTGTTTTTTTAAATGGCAGCACTATCCATAGACGTATAGCGACGTCTATTTCAGCGACATCTAGTTCTCAACCGAGATTTAAATAAATTTACGGCGCCAACTTTCTAAAACTCGTAATTAAGAAATCAATATTTTAAAAAAATTTCTAAGAAGATATTTGTAAATAATTTCCAAGGATACATATACATAACAAATTGGCGAACGTATAAATAGTAGTTGTAAAAGAGTTAATCGACATTGCAGTTTCTACTCTAAAGTCTACAGTCAAAAGTCAAAGTTCATAAACTATAATTATTATTAATTAAGTAATTAAAAGTGTATAAATAATTAATTAAAATTTTATTGTTCATTTAAATAGTGTTGATAAATAGTTATTAAAAAATATTATTAATAAAGTATATATATAGTTATTTGTAGTACGGTGATTTTATTATTTACCGATCATCGTACCTACAAAATTGGTGACCTCGACGTGATCAAAAAAACCGACGTGATCAATAAAAAACCCGACGTGATATAAAAAACCGACGTTATATATAAAAAGCGACGTGATTTAAAAAAACGAAGTGATACAAATAAAAATAACATAATTTAAAAGCAAAAATTTAAAAAAAATGGCAAAATATCAAATAATACATGACAAAATGAGAAAATTCCGCCAATTAGAAAGTGCCGCCAATAAGAAAATGTCGCCAATAAGAAAATGCTGCCAACAAGAAAACGTCGCCAACAAGAAAAAGGCTAATCAAAAAGGACAAAAAAAGTCAATACAATGTAGCACCAGCGTAAGCACGCAGATGTGGAGCATCTCTAGGATGAGTGACTATTCAATCCTTGTTCAGCTTAGAGATGCCTAGCCTAAAAAAAGAAAAAATTAAACAAACGTCTGGAATAGGGTTACGGAAAAAAATATCGTCGCTCTCTTTATAAATCAAGCGACTTGAAAGGGGGTAATTGTAACGTCATCTATTCAGTCTTACAAAAATTACCATGGAGATATCAACAAATTATGAGTTACTAAGTTACAAACAAATTACCGATAATATATATAAAGCAAAAATAAGCAGTAAATAAGAAATTAACATTCATTAGTCATCTGTCGTCTGTAGTAATTAATCTATTAAATTCTGTATCATGTAAACATTAAATTAAATTATAAAAATTTCCTTTTGTAGTACGGTTTATTATTTACCGATAATCGTACCTACAGACGAGGAGCACAATAGTACACGACAAAGACAGATATATATTGCATACTACCACATAAGCTCCTCTCAATTCCGACCAGAATTGAAAGAATAAAAAACCAAAAGAAACTAAAAGAAAACCCGATAAACGGCAGCATACAATTCATTTTTATTACATTTTAGAATCCCCAATTTTTTTCTTATGTTCTATCATTAACTAACTTGCATAGACCGGACATCAAATGGAGTTTCGTGTCCCAAGGTTTGAATTACTGATCAGGAAAAAAAAATCACTGGTTTTTTAGCGTCCCCTACGCTTAAACAACGGTGAATTAGAGAACTACGTCAAACAAAATGATACAAGTTGGTTCCAGAAAATGACATCCTTTACAGTGTTGTCAATTGTGTATATTTGTATCTTCAGCAGAGACGAGGTAGAAATACATATACCTCGTCTATGCCGCTAGATACACGAAATTAGTATCTAAAACGTTTTATATTATGCATCAGTGTATACATCACAAAAAGCTCTATTCGTGTTTTAATATTAATGTACATTTCATGCATATAATTATTTATACTATATCATTACTATTAATTATACTATATCTAATTATACTATATCATTTTTAAAAATAGTTAATTTAAAAATAATTTTTAATTAATTATATTATTAAAATTATTTTCGTTGGCAACTGGTTTGACTACAGTATTTTTTTAATTTTAAATGGCCACCGATCGAAATAAAATTTGAGGAGCGTGAGACGTGAAACTCCAAAGATATAAAATCTTGGCTTGGAGAATTCTTTGTTTGGAAGGTAGATCTTTCAATTTTACGAAATCTATTATATAAAATAAGAATAAGCAATTAGCAGCTAACGTTAGGCTCGATGCAAACAACCGATTTATGGCAAATCGCAACAGTGATTCTTTTGAAAAAATAGAGATATAATGTTCTGTTTCTTTCTCTATTCTTTCAAAGCACCACCGCCCTCAGATCTCCTTCCGTCACTACTTCGAGCGTCTAGAGTAAACAAAAGCACACACAAATGCAACTCTCAAAAAGCACAGTATATCCATATATACGTATAAATTTATCTCTAGCCAATAGCAGCCAGTCGAAAACATTGTTTTCTTTCACCATGTAATTCTTATCTAATTTTTATATCATTTTCTGCCTCTCGTTGTCTTTTACTTATCGTAAAATTATCTTCCAAACAGTTAAATTCTCGAATTCAGCAAACATCTTAGAAGAGGGGAGCTGAACAGCATCCTTATTTTGTATAGGATTTAACTAATTGGGCTGTAATCCGGAAACGAATCGCATGATATTTAAAAGGACTATGGAAAAGTAGCCAGGATTTCAAATATAAAATTTAAGCTTCGACTAGTTTTTGAGATATTAGAGAATTAAAAAATACAGTAAATTATAATATTATAAACATTACTAATGTATAGATCAATGTAATGTTAAAAATTCGAGAAATCCTAACACTTCGTCCTTTAATCCTAATGATCACAGTTTAATAGAATGGCGAAAAAAGTTGTACAGCAATATAAGGAATAATTATAAAATTGTATATTAAGAAGATTTGTGGTTCATCTGAATCGTTCGAAAGCTCGTATTGAATTGTTTGTCCGTCTCGCCTGCCGATCATTGCTCTTTGTCATAAAACTGTAGTCTTATCTGTTCTAGCGATCTTCGGCGTTTATACTAGGTTACACTTCTATTACGTAGATTCTATATACATACTACCAAATTTCTTTACAGCAAGTTTTTATAGTGGATTTCCAGTCATAAAAAAAACTCTTAATATTTTTAAAAACATTTGAAATTTCAAAAATTTCGGGGATAGATATTTCTTTAATTTCTCACTTGCTGTATAATATAAAAATATCTTCAAGAAAACAACGGTTCAGGGTGATCAAAGCAAAAGCTTTTAAAAAGAATTCAAGTAAAGTGTAATATAATTCTTTTTACGTTATGATAAGATTTGTATTTTTAATTATTCTAAAAATTTGTTCAAATTATCCGAGTGAGAGTATTTGACATTTCGGAATTGAATCTAATCGGATAATTTTGATCGAGCTCGAGCGAATACTTGATTCTAAGACACGAACAATCATGCAGTCACCTATTTTGCTAGTTTCATCATTTCTTGGACAGGACCAATCGATGGGACAGAAATAAATCGTGTTCAATTTTTAAATTTGGCAACTATGCTTCCGTCAGGAAATTCTAAACTGTCCCTTTAACTTGCTTTCCATTTGTTATTCTACACGATAACAATCGTGACGAAAGCAATTGGAAAAAGAATGAGAATGAGCCGTACTTAATGAGAATATATCATTTTTAATTCGTACAAAATTTCAATAAAGTATGTAAAAATATGTCGTTAAATTTTTGACAAAATTGTAAAGAAATTCCATAGTATCTGCGTGGTAGGGGAGACAAGCGCATGTCGAGGACTACGGTTCTTCGTAGATAGGCTACTGCTTTATGTCAAAAGAAACGGTGATCGGCAGAAGGGACTGAATGGGCAATTCAATGCGAGCTTTCGAACGATTGGGACTAACTGTAATTGCCTCAAATATACATCAATTATATAATGTATCTTACAAAATCATCCTAAAAATTTATTTTCTATTTTATATTAATTCTCGCACATTGAATGCCAGATCATTGTGTTTGCTTGACTCCAATAGGTATCCGTACTGTTTTAACATGAAATTCAATCTCTTTAATAAACGGTTCGTTCCGAAAAAAATTTCTCTATATCAAACGATTGAAATGAAATTCAAATGATTAAACTTTAATTTTTATGCTCCATAAGAAAATCGACAAAAATATTAGAGATCCGCCACTTTCACTTTGAAATGTTATAAATGAATTTAAAGAAAATTCTTTCCATTTTTAACGAATGTGCAAAAGTTGTTAATGACCCACATAAGTTATGCGACTTTAAATAATGAAACTAAACAAAAAAAAAAGTGCAATTTTATCACGAACATTTTCTTTATAAAAACAAAAATACAGCAGATATATTTTCGTTGAAAAGCCGTATCCTGTATAAAATTTGAAGCATTTCAAGACACCGATCTTTTCTATCGTAGAAAAGAAAATTAGCGAGGTCTATTAAAAAAAACAATGCTTTTGAAATAATATTTTATTACTGTATTATGATTATTGTATGTATATATATGTGTGTTTGCTCGTCTCGGGTTCAGTGTCGCTGAATGATTCAATTCAATAAATAATTTTCGATGAGGAAACGACAACTCCATGTTTTTTGATTTTAATTTCTATCACCAATAGCGCTGTAGTGCAATACTTACCTAAGCCGATACGACAGGATGTGACACGAAAATGGTAAGAAGCTCAGGTGACATCCCAAAACCTGGGAAAAAGAATGTCCAGTTTATGCCAGTTAGTCAATGATTTAACTTATAAAATGCATAAAAGTTTATTTTATTTTCAATAGATCAAAGCAGCCTCTCAAATAATTATATCACTGAATGAAATTAAATTTTAATGAAAATCGTAGTCGAAGATTTTGTCGCAAAAAAAATATATGATTAGCCTCATCTGTGTTTGCCCATTCCTGGGATGATCGTACATCAGAGCTATGTTGTTTTCAATCAATGGTATAAATATGGATATATGTGTCTCTCAAATTTTCTGTAGAGGGCTCCAACGTTCACAATATTTTGGAGGTGTCTTAAATAACCTGTTACGATTTATTACTATGCTGTAATATAGTGCATAATTTTCCAACTTCAACAAATCGTCAATTAATCAGTTAATTAATCGAGAATATTAGTGTTATTCATTACACGTTAGCTCTGTGATAATCGAGAAAATGGGCAAACACGAAGTGGGAACTCCAAAGTATATCGCTAACAAAATTAAGGCAAAGGGCTTGCAGAAATTGAGATGGTACTGTCAAATGTGTCAGAAGCAATGCCGAGATGAAAATGGATTCAAGTGTCATACAATGTCGGAATCTCATCATAGACAATTACTGCTATTTGCTGATAATGCATCTCGTTACATGGATCAGTTCTCAAGAGAGTTCTCTCAGGGTTATTTGAACTTGCTGAAAAGACAATTTGGTACCAGACGTGTCCCAGCCAATCGCGTTTATCAGGAATATATCTCAGACAGAGGACACATACACATGAATGCTACGATTTGGCTTACACTGACTGCATTTGTTAAATGGCTCGGACGTACTGGAAAATGTGTTGTTGACGAAACAGAGAAAGGTAATTTTCTCGTGAATGTAACATTTGTCATTTTCCATGACTATGTGATTCAAATAAACATAATGTCAACTATTTCTTTTTAATAATGTTTTCCTTGTCCTTAGGATGGTATGTAACATATATCGATAGAGATCCAGAAACATTAGCAGCTCAAGAAAAGAAAGCTAAGAAGCAAAAAATGGATAAAGATGATGAGGAAAGGATGATGGAATTTATAGAGAAACAGGTAGAAAAAGGCCAGCAAGAAATCAATGAACAAAGTGAAACTACTAAGGAACCACTAACGCGTATCGACAATGATACACCTCTAGTTCTTAACATGAAGATAAATAAAAAACCAAAGCTGCTTCCCATTATAAAACAAGAAGCAGATAAAGCTTCTAGTACTGGTGAATCGATTTCTATGATTTCGAATATAAAATCTGAGAAATCAAATGATGATGAATATACGGACAAGGAAACGAGTTCGATAAAATCGGAAAAACATATACTTAAGCGTAGCAAAGATGACGATAGTAGAGAAGGATGGTTAAGGGTAAGTTTAATAGTGAAAGTAGTCACCAAGACTCTTGGAAACAAATACTACAAGTCTAAAGGAGTAATTCAGTCTGTTGAAAACTCCAACTTTGTTGGAAAGGTGAAATTGAGATCGCCGGAAGAAGTTGAGAATCATATTATAAAGTTAGATCAGGAATATTTAGAAACCGTAATACCTGCCATTGGGAAGCAAGTCGTAATTCTTTGGGGCAAATACAAGGACATGAAGGGTATGGTGCACAAACTTCATGTAGAAAGTTACAGTATTGATGTAAAATTAGAGGGGAATGATACTATTGTAAAGGACTTACCATATGAACAAATTTGCAAATATGAAACATAATTATTTATATTACAGACTTAGATGTATGTGTTTCATTTGTAATTTTACTTATCAGACATGTTATTTATAATGATGTCTTAATTAGTATACAATGAAGCAAAATACGTTTTTCTTTTCATTCGTATTTTTGCTATTTATACAACTATATTATTGTTTAAATATTCCATTTATATTTTGTATATATATATATATATATATGTATATAATAAAATTTATACATTACTTTAGTTTGTACTAACTGATACATAAAAATAATTTATACATCTATGTTTAGTCACTTTGACATTTAAGAGAGCACCTGCGTACAAATCTAATGTTTAAGAAATGCTAACTTTTTATGTAGATTTGTTTATTTTTCAAATAAAATTAATTTTAAAAACTATACTTGTAAGGATATGTAATCAAATTTATTCCAACGTTTGGTATATATTTAATGGTTTGTTTGGTATGGTATTTAATGGTATGGTTTATTTTTATATTAAATAATTAAATTAGTGATAAATTACAAGATTAATATATGTTATTAATATAACTTTGGAGGTTAGAATAATTTTAATTAATTCATAAACTCATAAATATATACATATATTTTAATATAAATATCATATGTATATATAATTTACATATTTTATATCTTACTCAATAAGATATACCATATTTTATTTTAATAAAAAACTTTTAATAAACATTCTGAAGTAGAGAAATTCAGTAACATGTGGTTTTTCATTCATAGACAACATAACCTTCTCGTTGTAGTTGCTATTTCATTATTGTGAGAAGGATAAACTTTATTTTTTGCAATTTGATAATTTTGATTTCTAAAGAAAGATAGTACATGTTTTCGTTTATTTTACATAAAAAGTTAATGGAGTATTGTATATCAAAGGAGTTAGTTTATAGTATCTAATTATTTGGCTCAAAATTTTAATTATTATCGTACATAATGTTTACTCTATTTAATGGCGATAACTCTGATTCTGATGAAGAATTAAAAATAAATACAGATTATGCCAAAAATTATAATAATTGGCGACAGAAGGAGGAATTAAATAAACGTAAGTACATATATCAGACTTCATAACCTTGTGTGTCGATGGTTATTTTTATCTAAAACAAAATCTGTGTTTCAGTAAAAACAAAATATGGGGACATTAATGAAAGTACAGACTCAGATGAAAACTCCAATAGTGACAGTTCCTCTGAAAAAGAAGAAGAAAATGTATAAATATTTTATAAGTATTTTATAAATGTAACAAATTTCTGTATTATTTTATTGGTTGTTTTTTATAGGAGTTGAGACAGCAATTCGATAAAGATTTTTACAAGGCACTAGCCTTTCTAAAAAATAAAGATCCAAAAATTTATGATCAACATGTAACATTTTTCGGTGACACCAATAAAGCGCAAAAAGTTTATACAAAGGAGAAAAAGCAAAAACCTAAGGAAGCAAAGGCTGTTTTTCTAAGAGATTATGAAAGAAACATTATTGTGGAAAGGAATGGGAAGCTTAGTGAAAGTGAAGATGAAAATGTATTGGAAACAGAGAAAATAGGAAGTAATAAAATAACATATGTACAAGAACAGAAAAAGCTGAAAGAGAGTTTTAAAAGTGTATTGCATGATGAGGAAGAAGAAGATAATGATGATTTGCTAAAGCCAAAAGTTAAATCTGAAAATGAAAAAGCAAAAGTAAGTTCATAAATCCTAGTATTTCTTATTTTTTTGTAACAACACTGATGTTATTTTTATTATTTAGGAAGATGCTGATTATAAGGAATGGTTGAAAGGGCAAAAGACAGATATAAATGAAAATGAACAGGAGGTACTCAAACCTTTGCGCGATTTTTGGTCTAATCCTAATTTAGATGCTAATGAAAAATTTTTAAGGGATTATGTGCTTAATGACAAATATTTAGATAAAAATTATACAGGGCTGGATGATGATAATGATGATGATCAAGGCAAAAATTACGTAATTCACGACAGTGATGAAAATTTGTCGGAAGACGAAAAAAACATCGAAAAGCAAGAAGAATTTGAACATAAATATAATTTTAGATTTGAAGAACCTGATCAGGAATTTATTAAACGATATCCGCGAACTATGGAGAATTCTTTAAGAAAAAAGGATACTCGTAGAGCCGAGAAAAGAGCAGAAGTGAAAAAGAGAAAAGAAGAAGAGAAGTTAAGAAAGAAAGAGGAGCTTATGCAGCTGAAGGCATTGAAGAGAAAAGAAATCGAAGAAAAGATTGAGAAATTGAAAGAAATAACAGGGAATGATGATATTCAGTTTAATGATATCGATTTGGAGGCTGATTTTGATCCTCTCGAACATGATCGAAAAATGAATCAAATTTTTAATGACGATTACTATGCAATTCCTGAGGAGAATGTTAAACCTGAATTCCATAATATTGATGAAGAACTGGGAATTGAAGATAACTGGGATAATTATGATCCAACAGCAAAAAATTTTGCGTATGAAGATGAATATGAAGGACCTCACTGCGAGGATCCAGAATTTAATGTAATTTATTTATTTTATTGTATTAATTATTTTCGTTCTAAGAAAATAAACCATAATTAAATGTATTTTCAGATGGATGCGGATTATAATCCATTGAAAAGGGTTCAAGAAGAAATAGAATCTTCTAAAAAAAGAAAACGTAGACGAAAGTCCAAGTTCGCAGAACTTATAGCAAAAGAAAAACCGAAATTTGATCCTCAACAATACAAATCTTATGAAGAATATTTCGATAAGTATTATTCATTAGATTATGAAGATATGATTGCTGACATACCATGTAGATTTAAATACAGAAAAGTTGTGCCAAATGATTACGGTTTAAGCATAGAGGAGGTACGGAGGAATTAATGTCATTTTTAATGCCTTTATTTTTCTATAAAATATGTTCTTTTTATCAGATACTGATGGCTGATGATAAAGAACTGAACAAGTGGTGTTCTTTGAAAAAAGCTCTTCAGTATAAACCGGAACATGCGGAACTAAATGACGTTAAAATGTATAAACAGAAGGCCAAAAATGAGGCATTTAAGAGAAAAATATTTACAAGTTTGTACAAGTAAGGAGAGAAGGAGAAAAGATGTGATTTTTAAAATTAAATTAAATATCGTTTATTATAAGCTTTGTTTAATATTTTTCAGAGAATCTGAGGATGAGGAAGAGGGAAACAAAGAAGAAATCACAAAGACCACCTCTACCATTAATGAAAGTACAGAAAGAAAAAAGAAGCGACGAAGAAATAAGACAAAGACACAAAATACTGCGGACGATTCATACATTATCGAAATTAATCATGAAACATCTAAAGATAATAAACAACTTAATGGAAGTAGCAAAGAAATAGAAAGTAAGGATAATGTAGCACAGAAAGAATCAAAGAAACCTGAGAAACGGAAGCAAGAGGGACAACTAGAGCAACCGAAGAAAAAGATAAAAAATAATAACTTCAAATCGTCTACAAATTCAATCGAAAATAAACCTCGGGAAGAAAAAGAAGCTACAGATAAATCTATTAAAGTTTCTAAAAAGAAAGTTAATGGTCAAAGTCACAATGATTTAAATATCAAACATTCGAAGGGAGAAAAGTTCAACGAAAAGAAGACGAAGAAAAAATTCGATAAAAAGAAGAAAAATGATTCAAAGAACAAAGAAATCAATAGTGACATTACTTTACTAGATCCAGAGAGATTAAAGGTATATGGAATAAATCCAAAGAAATTGAAAAACAAATTGAAATATGGAAAAAAGAAACTGTAACTATAACATATTGTAAAAATAAATATGTACATAATTTTTTATTAATGGACCATCTTTTTATTCCCTATTTTTTTACATCGTTATTGAGACGCGCCCTATTCGATATCAATAAACATGTGGGGTAAACGTTTGGCGAGTATACGACGTGATCGAATAGGAGTACACCCTCGAGTAGGAGTGTCCTTGTTGTTAGGGTAAATCCATTTCGACATGATAAACGACGTTTGCGGATTATTAGAATCGCAGCAGCCTGTTTGCGTTTACTTTTCTAAAATCTCCGCTATAATCCATCCCATATGCCTCATTCAAGGAAACCTTTCTGTTTCTGTTCAGTGATCTTTTGTAGTCATGATAATACGTAAATATTATTATTATTATAATACTGTTAAATTATATACGTAATTATATACGTTATTATACTGTCAAATTAAAGGACAGAGTTAACATTAAAAAGAATGTTTTCTTTAAAAATTGATATTTAAAAAATTATGGTATTTAAATTATATGCAGAATGAAAGGCAACGAAAGTAACATTTGCAAGTTGTAATAAAATTTGAAATAAAAAATTTGAAATTAATGGAATACTTTCGTATGAAATAGTATTATACTATCGTGAATTTGATCGCATTGACTGGAATAATTTAATCGACAACAAAGCCTAGATATCTTTTACGAATGTTAGTTAACGAGGGCAGAGAGGATTAGGGATGACACGGTACTTGCACCCATCTAAACTGGTCTCTCTGTTCCCTTGGGTGCAATATATCAATTCTCCTAGCCCTACCAGCGGAATACTATTTCTACGGTAGCAGGTGGCTCCTGACAGCCACGCTCGTTCGCACCCTTAATTCCCAATTAATGTTATACTCGTTGTAAACGTGTATTTTATCCGTGTTGCGTAAGTTGTAACACTGAAATGAACTACGCAGAAAGAAAGCATAGCAAGAAAAGAGAAAAAAAAATATATATGTGACAAGTAAATACGCGAATTAATATGGATCAGAGAGTTTGAAATATTTTATATTTGATTTACAAGACAACATTGTTTCATTTTAACGGATGAAAATGTTTCAGGAAGATCGAAACAAATCGAAGAAAAATCGAAATCTGAGGTATTTTTTGATCTTAAAAAAATACATTTGACTTGAAAATATCTGAAACAAGGCATCGTAGTCAATGTTAACATAATTTTGAAAGCTTTAATTCTCAACTAAAACTAAACAGAGTTTTAAAAAGGGAAAGATTTATAGAAATTTTCTTTGTCTTTGAATATCCTTTTTTAGATTTCTTAGAAGAGGAATCTAATTTATATCTCCAAGGCTATTTCAATCACCACTTTTGTGAATTAAGAATCGTTTAGGAATTGCACGAAAAGGAGTAGCTATTTTCACCGAATTACAAGCTATTGAGTTTCAAGATTACCAAATTTCACGGGCTAACGCCTCCATCTGGAATCGCATAGGGTGTATCGGAGGATAGTGTAATTGGGATATCATCCCTGTCCACGTTCTAATTGGCGGAAAACTGTTGGGGCGAATATCTGAGAGGCTCGAGTTCAATGTATTGTCTCTTGGTTTCGTCTATGATTTCAATCTATCTTTTGCCAAAAATTCAAATTATAATTCAATTTAAATTGAAAATTTGAATAGAAATAGAATTCTTATGATGAAATATAGGTACTGTTATATGTCCGTGATTTCGACATGTCTCCCACTTGAATCATAATTACAAGATACGTGGTGATCGTTCCGATGACCTAAAAAAATTAAAATGATTAGATATTAAAATAATAATTATTATTATTACTATATTAATTTCTGATTAATGATAACTATTAATAACTATTAATATTTATTTGCTTAGGTCATTATAATGGCCACCACAATTAGTAGTGATAATTTTACAGATTAGTATTAAAAATTAATACGAATCATTATATTTGTAAATAAAAATTAAGATATCAACAATTGTAAATTAAACTTTCATTTTTCATTTAACAATTTAATAAAACTAAAAATCGACGTACTCCATGAATAAACGCGTGATCTAGATTGAAGAATCCATAAGCTGTGAATATCACTGGATTTTGTATCAGCTGTAGAGTGAAATTTCTAATCTAAAAAGATCATTAAGTCAATGAATATGTTTTTTTTTTTTTATAACAATCCTCAAGAAGAAAATCAGAATTTTTACCTCTGCTCGAAATTCCTTGTTGGTGGATGATTCGTAAAGCTTGCATACAAGATCCCCCATATTTGTTGCCTGTGAAAGTGTTAATAACAAACAAAAAGTATTCGATATGAATTTTTTTTTTAATTTACTTTCCAAATTTCTTTTAAGCTCGATATTTTAAATATAAGGTAAAAACTTTGAAAAAAGTTTTTTTTTATGTTTTTCTTTGCAAGAAAACATTCTTAATCTTTTAAAATATATGTATCTTTACATTTGTCAATGTAATGCTTTTAAGAATTTTTTTCAAATCAGAATGAACCAGAACATAAAAAACACAATTCTTTTGCAATAGAATTCTGTACCTCTGTGGTTGTGTCGGCACAAACGTGATTTACATACAAGACACAAGGTATGTAAACTGAAAGCCAGCAAATTATGGAGATCAGTTCTCGCAAGAGCTCATTGGTTGATAGATCCAGCGATACGATTCTATACAATATGTAGAGGAAAATAGTGGTGAAGATAACCGATATGGTCATCAGCAGTAAAACTTGTACTCCAAAAGTATCATTCACAACTTTCACGATCTTGATTATCTCTAGATGTATTTGCCTTTGAAAAAATGAACAAATAATTGAACGAATTAAGAAATCAATTAATTATTGAATTAATTACGAAAATTATTTATTACGCATTCTTCGTTTTAAAAAATTTATATTGTATTTTTCGTGATTTTTCATTCTCGATTCATTTGAAATTTAACACTACTTTTTCATTACTTTTCATTAATCTAGTATCGAATTTACTATTCGTTTAAAGGTTAAAGTTTAAATTCGAAAAAATTCGAAATAATAATAATATCCATTGTATCATGAAATTTTTTACTATGTTGTAATCGAACAATTTGGTAGAAATATTTTTTAAATATTTCGAATAAAAAGTTCTCTTTGAAAATTTTCTACGATCTGCATAAAAATCTATAGAAGTACATAAAAATAAATTTTTTACGAAAATGCGTCGCAGGATCTTACTTTACTGATCTCATTTTGTTCGTATTTCCGCTGCTTTCTCGCATATTCGTAAACGACGAGAGTCTCTTGTTCTCGTTGTTGAAATCGTTGTTCATTTTGGGAAATCTTTCATGCAATGGCGATTCTGATGTCAGCATACTAAGAAGCAACTGATTCAGTTGACAAAATTTCAGCTTCATGCACCTATATACATATATTTACATATATTTTTCTTACATTTTTTATTGTTTGTTTCATTAAAATATTATTGCAGTAGAATTCTATTTACTTGAATTGATTGCGCAATAAACAATTCATAACATAATATAAAGATTTTTGATTTTTCGTTCATATAATAGGAATTCGTGTTCAGATATGCACAAAATTATTTGAACACCTGATATAATTTAATCAAAAGATTCATGATTTTTAATTGAAAAACACTTTCATAATTAGAATTAATTAGGCTTATGGACAGAATAAGAATAAGTTAATAAGAACTCATTCGTTTAATCGAGCACCAATTAAAATTTCATTCTCATAAATGGAATTCTACCGTATTTAACTAGAACTTTCCGGCGACTAGGATATTAAACTATGGGGAAAATTCAAGTGTAAGAAGTAGGAAAAAGTTCACGATATATAACAATAAAAAACATAAGGATTTCTTAATAAATTTTATGAAAAGTTACTCGAATTTTTAATGTACTGTTCGTAAATTAAAAAAATTCTTTATAATATTTGTAAAATTATAATATTTATAATTCATAAAATTTGTAGCAAAAATTACGAATTGATCGTTCTGAACGACACTTGTCTCATTAAAGGCCAACATTACGTTAACCATCGGCACTTCATTAAAAATTTGTTCAGTCAATTTATATACATCGTCGAATTCTCTTTTTTAAGATGGGAAACTATGAAAACAGATTCGCTTAATATCTTTTTCGTTATTACTTCTTTCATCTGAATGCCGTGCGAATGTATGAGACTTAAAGAAATTGAAGCGCTCGCAACATTGTGACAGATCATTACTTAATCCTTAATGGGTTAAACTAGTTCCAGTAATTCTAGTTCTAAGTAATTCTAGCGTTAAAAACTCATCGTATTGTTCTTGAATGATTAGTTTCATACGTGACCCAGAAGCAGAATGAAATGACAGAAACGTAGATAACCGCGAAAGGCACGTAGGATAAAATGGTAAGGTAGAATTTCATCAGTTTCTCTGTAGATTCTTGGAACTGCCAAGCGTAAATCACTGTGAGGAAAAATACTGTGAAAATTCCGTAAATTACGAATCCCTTGATCTGATAGACGAACAGCGCGTGATATATTTGTGGCAATCCCATTTTCTCCATCGTTCGATCGTTCGATTCTATAAGCACGACCACCGTACGTAAATTCTAGAAGATGAAAGAAACATTAAAATTACAGAGAGAAATCAATTCCTTTCGTACGATATAGGAATTTCAAACCTTTAAGATTGCAATTTTTCGCTTTTTTATTTTTGTTTACATTAAAAGACTAATAATAAGTTAAAGAACTGAAATTAAATGTTTTGTTATTATTTGATGAATTATTAAAAGTTTAAAGTCGTTGCAAATAATATCATAATATATATTATGATAATATATCATATAATAGATTTATAATATATATAATAATATAATATACATATGTACAATATATTAGCCTTTAATGTAATAGAGAATTTCTAGAAGCTAAATTCTGTGTGCTCGAAGTAAAGAATTCGAGAATCAAATAAAAATACATTATATAAAAGTACGTGAAATAAATTATCAAATTTTCAACGTGCTAATTTTAAGATTGTTCTGTCATAACATTCGAAAAATATTCGAGAAGCGTTCAAATCACCTGTGCGTTTATTCTGTTGACGACAGCCAGTATGCATATCATCAAAAGATCCGCGTAAATCAGTGTTTCGAATATGATTTTGTTTAAGGTGAAAGTGCTGATTATATAATGTTCTTTGTAATACGGTAACATGAATTTACCAATTATGCCAGTTAATATCAAAACACACACGGTATACGCGTATTCGATAAATCTCGGAGGTTTCTTTCTAAGACTGACGCCCATCCCGAATAGGAAATTCATCGCGAACAACGGCTCGATAGTTTTCCTGATAGTTTTCGGCACGAACATCGCGAGTTAAGAGAGAAAGCGAACAGTAGGTGAACTTTGACAACTCTACTTCCTTTCTGTTCGCCTTTTTACAGTTTTCTGAATAGTTTTTTACAGATCATTATCGCGTCACGGATATTAGATAGGCTGCTAAGTAATGGACAAGCACAACAATTGCTTGGCGACGTGTGGATCGATATCGTTACGACGATGAAATTTTTATCGGAAACAGCTAATGACAAAAGACCGTGAGATGGAAGCGTCCACTATATATGATTATTATTATTGCAAAAGGAAAGAGTTTTATTTCTGGGAAGGTCAAGGACAATGGATTACCTTGGAGTTCGAACGTTTTACTCTGAATTTTCAATAACGTGAATTACAGCGAAGAATGCAATAACTGAACCAATAACAATGAAAAGTTTTCAATATTTTAAATTGTTACAACAGTTTTGTAAAGACAGACTTTAGAAAGCGTGAGAACTCTACTTTGAGTAGTAGAGTTCTTTTCACGTAGCGGGTGGGAAATTTTATTCACGTAAAAATTTGGAGTTGTTATATAATTAATTTATACATCTTTGACCGTATTAAATTATTTATAACATAATCTTTTATGATTTCAGTACTCTTACTCTTGCAACGTTATTCGCATCTCTCTTAGTATCTATGTATCGATTTATAAAAAAATTTTGAAGCTCCGGTAAGTATGTGAAAATCGTGAATAAAGAATACAGTATATATAATTGTTATTAATTATATTCTTTAATAACATATTATTAATTAAGAAACGTAATAACATCATAATATTTTATTCATACATGAGTAAAAATATTATTTCATCATGATTGCATTGTTCAAGCAGAACTGTCATAAAACATTAAAGTTGTGATATTAAGTATTAATTATTAACATTTAAGTATTAATTATTAATATTTAATACGTACGTATTTTATAAAATACAATTAAAAAATATGGGAAATTATGCAATTAAATTAAATTAAACTTGTATTCTTCTGTTCAGACTATAATACTGTCTGAAAAGAGGAGGTCTCGTATGTGATTGTAGTAGTTTGATCAGTGATTGTCAAATTCTGACTTAATTGTATCATGATCACCAAGTAAGTTAATACGAAGTAGAAACACTGTAAAAGGCATGTGAAAGAATTTTTGATACATTCTACGAGAAACAAGAATTATATATGTAAACCAATACTAACGTTACGAACGAAGCTGTAGTTCAATATATAATGAACTGATTTTGTATCTTCAAGCTGTGTGTATGATATTTGCCACAAGAATTGAAGGGTCTGTCAACAGATCGATTCTATGTTATATTTAATTCTATACGCAAGATAATAGGATTTCAGTTTTTACCTCGTTTTTTAATTCCGCGCCTTCTCGATATAAAGGACATGCGTGAATGAGGCTTATCATCTCGTCCGCCTGAAAATCGATCGGGCGAAACTTTAAACTTATTACGCCTAATTACTAATTACTTACGCCTGTTACTTCGTTTCTACAACAGAAAAGTTAATCTTTCACAGAATTATTTGTTTCATTTGATATCTAATCAGATTATAATTTTATTTTAAATTTTATGCATTATAGTTGCATAAATTTAAGAAATATGTTGAATTTTCGTAATGGAAATAAAATAAAATATTGTTTTATGGATAACGGTAGATAACTGTGGTGGTTCAACTTGTCAATTCTCAAAGTGCAAAACTCTGTGAAATCTTCGAATTTCTCTTGCCAATTTCGTTTCAATTTCAATCAAGGAAAAGATTTTTAAGATTTGGATATAATCTTTATCTTTATGGAATCATGATATCTTTATCGTACAATCTTTACATGAAATGAAATGTTATAATAGTATAGGATATTTTTCAGTTTAATAATTTAAATATTATAATAGTAGAGATATTTTTGAATAAATTTTCTAATACAATAGAAATGTATGTAATTCGATAAAAAGCATGTTTAAAAGTAAGTTTCAAAAGAGTGATAAAAAAGTTTCTCACCTGTCTCATTGCGTATTCGCAATCATAACTCATTAGAACAATTTTCAAAACACCAACGATGCTGTCCAACAAGTATATGATTTTAAAAGTTAACGTGTCTATGAAATCATTCTTTTTGCGGATTTCCATATATATGTAATAGATAACTATATTAGAATATAGCAGATTTGTGAACGTATACATCAATATTTGTGTGTTGAATAAATGGTTCACCATCTTTGAAGCATTGCACACTTGCAGATGTAGGAATCTTCAAATTGTTGAATCACTTTATTCGTTAATAAATTCAAAATAATATATTGTAATCTGAATTAGATTTAGTTAAATTTGAAGTGACCACAATTTCTTATTCTTTTTACACTGCTTGCTCTTTAATCTTCATTATTCAACGCTGCAATTATTATTAATTTTGTTTACCTGATTTGTTGAAGTAAACGAAGTTTTCCATCAGTCGGTGATTCTTTTTTAAAATTTGATGTGTCGTTCATGAAAGGTGAGTCTGAAACTTGTAAAGAACGAGCGGAAACCGAACAATCGATTTCTAATCGGTTTCGAAAATTACTACTTGGTTTGAAAATGATTTCCTCGTTGGATTCCATAGTGTTATTTTCGTTATCCTCCGAGGGCAACGTCTTTAGGAGCTGGTTTATCATTTTAAATCGCGATCCCAGCCAACTGCGAAGCAATTCAGATTAATTTAACTATAAGAGTCACGATAAAAATAATTGAATATTTTATTCGAAGCATTTTGTTATTATAAGCGGAATTATGTGTTTCTTTACTGTTCTCGTACAATATGGCTGCATTGTATTCGTACAAAATAACTGACTGAGCATTTGTAACGTAAGTGTAACAAATAGTAGATAATATCTCGTCTGAGTCTGGATCTTTTCGAACTATCCATTGAAGGAAAATTCCGTATATTATGGCTGCGTTTAGTACCCAAAAAGATCCGACGATCATAACATGATGAAATAAATTCTGATAATCGATCTTAATTCCCAAACTCCTCAGATTTTCGTCCACTTTGTCAATCTGCTTTATCAATGCAGATACATTCTGTATAATAAATAAAAATATAACAATAATAATATTTGTTTATTAATCGGATTTATGTTTTAAATATAAAGTAATAAATATTACATATATAGTATTTAGCAGTTCATAGCAGTACATAAGTTCATATAATATAATATTATTAATAATATTATAATATTATTAATATAATATTTTTGAAATATAAAATAACAAATATTATATAAGCAAGGATACTTTTTCGTTTCTTTAAAAAGGTATTTATTGTACAATTGAAAAAGTATTCACTATTCACCTTGGATTGGTACCAACCAATAATCATTGTACTCGTATATCCAAATGCATGAGTAGAATATTGGATTACGTATATAATGTACTCTATATTATATGGTATGCTCATTCTCATAACATGTAAGTGATGATAAAATTCAACGATAGCGATTATAAAAATCAATGACATGTTCCAAATCCAGCTGCATATAAATTTGAATAGATTCTTTCTTGGATCAAAGAAGTTGCGGAGTCCCGCGATATAGTTAAATATCGTTATTATCCTCGTTGTTTTCTCGTAGTTGTCCATTGTTGTTTTAATGTATCCGTAGAAATTAAAATGAAGAACGTTAACAATATCTTTGATTTTCTCCAACGATGTTAAACGCAAGATACTTTTGTAGAAACGAGTTGGAAAACAGTGGTTTTTCGTTCGTTTCGTGAAGCACTTTGAACGGATTTCAAAGGAGTTGTAATAACTATCTTAATTTTGAATCTTTACTACCATTTGCAGGTATTAAAAACAGAATGAAATAAGCACCAGTGTGAATGTTTATATTGACGTGGAATAACTTTAATGCATTTCAAGCATAAGCAATAATTAATACGTTAAAACTAACGAGTACGTGACATTAACGTAAGTAGGTTTGTCCGCGCGACTGAAAGCGACAGCGGCTAAAACATCAGACATTATATACATTTGTTTCAAATAAAAAATTGTTTCGCGGATAGAATGTCATTTAGAAAATTGTAGAAGAGGAAAAGTAGTTGACATATGTAGCAACTGTATGCATTAACGAGGAAATACAAGTGATGGCTGAATAATATGGCTTTGAATAATTGCGGTCATTCCAGAAAAAGGCACTTTATAGTTCATTCGTTATCTTTCCACGCTATACGTAAAAAATTCTTAATATTCTAAATGTGGTAACAGTTGTCACGTGGAATTCCATTTATGTTACATTTTAATTCATCTATGATGAGTTAAATTAGTTATGGCGTGCATCCTGAAATAGTGACTAGGTACTATTATTATTCGATGTATCTATACGTGTTATTGTTACTAGAACTTATCGATTAAAGCGTAAAATTTTTATGAACCATAAAAATAAGAAAAGAAAAAAAATTAAAGGACTTTACAATGCAATGGAGCATGCAAGCTTTTATTTATACATTTTACGAAAAATCATCTAACATGATTTAATAAAAATTATAAATTGGTCATTTTGATCACTCTGACAGTTCTAGTGTTAATATTGACTCGTTATTATTTCAATTCGTTATTTCAATGAGCTACATTACAATTATTTTTTTAAAATGCTAGAATATTTACGTTCATCTACGGCATCAACGTGATCATCTATATCAGTGATGGCGAACCTATGACCCGCGGGTCAGACACTGACCCACGCAGGCTTTTTAAATGACCCATGCGTTGATTTTTATAAACTTATCATCATACATATAAAAGAATTTTAATTATTTTTTGGAACCCATCTTTTCAAAAAATGAGAAATATTAAGTGTCTAATTAGAGTTTAAAAATGAGTAATAAGTGCATATTTGTAGTTTGTCGGGTGTTTTAGATTTGATTATCTATTTTTAATTTATGCATTTATGCATTTATGCATTTTTAACCATCTTCCCTTTCCCCTTTCCAAGTGACTTTGCTGATTTAGTGACCCACGAGCTAGTACTAAAAAAAATAATGAATAAAATTTGACCTAAAGGTTCTCAAAAAGGTTCGCCGTCACTGATCTATATTATAGTCAGGGAAATTCTCAAAATAAGACAAAAATCGAGTGCAACGAAATTAATCATTAGAATTTATTTCTATTTTATAACTACGGCATCAACGTTGGGAAATATTTCAATATGCAAACACATATAACTCATCGAAGATTAACATTCGATTGAAATTTCTTTTATATTATTACTATTCTAACAGTGGAATTTTATTTTCAAACTGTGCATCTTATATAACCACATTAAGTCAAGCGATGACGAGCTCATTTTCAAACACAGAGTAAACGCATTTACAGTAGTTTTATATTTAGTAATGTTTAATACTTACAGTTTTTTTTTTATTTTTTATCGCACTGTAATAAAATATTATTGGAAAGTATGGAAAGTACAATTATACTTATATTCTCTTGCAATACTGTTGTAAAGCTAGATGGTTTCGTTTGTCTTGAAAGCTAGCTCTTTCGCAGTCAAGTTTTGACTAAATTGTACCATGATCACCAAATAAGTTAATACGAAGTAGAAACACTGTAAGAAGCATGTGAAATAATTTTTAATACATTCTACGAGAAAGAAGAATTATATATGTAAAAGAGTACTAACGTCACGAACGAAATTGTAGTTCACTATATAATGAACTGATTTTGTATCTTCAAGTTGCGTGTACGATATTTGCCACACAAACTGGAGGGTCTACCGAGAAATCATTTGTATATTTTATTTTTTCAAAAAAACAATTTATTCAATATGCAAAATAAAATAATTGCAATTCCTTTCACCTCGTTTTTTAATTCCGCGCTCTCTCGATACAGAGAACATGCATGGACGAGGCTTATCGTCTTGTCCGCCTGAAAATCGATTAGAAACTTATTATTCCGTCCTCGAAAAGGAAAAGTTTTTTAATTTCTTTAAAAATTTTTCACTTCATTCGATAGTCAGTTAAGTTATAATTTTACTTTTTGTCGCAGTATAATTATTTAAATTTAAGAAATATCTTCATAATGGAAATAAAACACTACTTTATGAATAATAAAAATCTAATTTACTTTATTATAATTGCAATGCTCAACTGCAGTTTTCAAATTTTTCATGCTAATTTTTAAATTACCATACAACTGGACTGACAATAGTGATTGGTGCTTATTTTTTAAGGAATTTAAAAAATTTCCTAATTCTATAGGGACACAAGATTAAAAAGATTGAGAAATAAATTTCTCACCTGTCTCATTGTATATTCACAATCATAGCTTACTAGAGCGATTTTCAAGATTCCACAAATTTCAATTATTATGGCTGTTAATATTAAATTTATCTCGTATGAGACAATATTTCTGCGCATATTCATATATAAGGAGTAGACCGATATACTAAACTGTATCAGCAACGTGATCGTGTATATTAATATTTGGGCGTTGAATATGTGATTCACCATTTTCGAAACGTTGCAGACTTGTAGATGCAGGATTCTTTAAATGTACAAATTTTCGGATTTTATAATAATAAATAGTGACAGTCGAGAAGGAAGAGAAAACAGAGAGAGAGAGAGAGAGAGAGAGAGTATTTAAAGAAAATATTGAAATTTGAACTTGCAATAACGATATTTAAATTTGATCAAAGGATATAGATTAATGACATGTAAATAATTAGAAGCAGCATTTACTACCTTGTAGAATATGCAAGAATTGTATTAAAGTTTATATTTAGTATAAATTTTAATATAAAAAGTCTTTTGATCAATGCAATAATTACTTTTGCTTTTTAAGTTTTTCATTATTCATCACTATAATTGTAATTAATTCGATCTCTTCTTACCTGATTTGTTGAAATAAATCGATCTTTTCGTCGATCGATGATTCTTTTTTAAAATTCGAATTGTCGTTCGTGGGTGATGTCTGTGAAACTTGTAGAGAACGACTGGACGAGCAATTGTCAATTTGCAATCGGTTTCGGAAATTATTACTTGGTTTGAATATAATTTCCTCGCTGGATTCCTCGCTTTTTAGTTGATCGTCCTCCGAAAGAAACGTTTTGAGAAGCTCGTTTATTATTTTAAATCGCAATCCTAGCCAACTACAAAATATGACATTTCAAATTATAATTTAATCTTAAAACTAAAGTTAAAACTTAAAACTGATACGGTATTACTATATCACATACAGTGGTGTAATGAAAATATCTGAATATATACTTGTTAATATCGCGTATGAATAAATTGTATATTATATGAAACATTTTGAAATTTATTAGCTCTGTTATGAGATCTGATTTTCTGAGTTACATTGTAAAAATATAAAATCAAACTGAAAATATAAGAAATATTTAGAATAAGTAAATATATATTTCGATCATATTTAACTGATTAAATAAAAAGGTAAGTATTATCTTCTTTATCAATAAATGTACTATATGCTTTATTAATAAATGTACTATGTACTCTATATACTGTAGTTTAATAGTTATTGTTAATAAATAGCTCGTAAATATATTCGAATTGATTTTAAATTTTACTTATGCAATTATAATTCTATCTCGTTACACATGTCGTGTAAAGCTAAAAATTCTCAATTATATATATTCAAATATTTTCATGAACTAATGCGAACGAATATTAATCTCCGTTCAGTAAAGAATGAGTAATTATTGTCACATAAATCAAATATCTTTTATTATTAGTTAAAAAATTGTGTATGTTTTTATTATTCGCTTACTATATGGCTGTGTTGTAATCATATAGAATAATTGAACCGGCATTTGAAATAAAATAGTAGTTGATGAGCATTATTACTGATAAAATTTTGCCTCGTATTACTCGTATGAAGAAAATCCCGCATATGACTGCATTTAGTAGCCAGACGTATCCGATGATCTTCACATGACGAAACAAATCGCGATAATCGACCTTAATTCCCAAATTCCTTAAATTTTCGTCCACTTGATTAATCTGTTTCACCAACGTTAATGCGTTCTGAACAATAAGTAAAAATAATTAAATAATGTTTAATGAGTTTATTGATCTATTTCCTAATCCTTTCGATACCACAAGCGCTGCAGCGGCGACAAATGTTTGAAATAATTTTCCACCAAAATGGAAAAGGAGAAATATTCTGAGGAATATTTTTGACTCTAATTTTGATATATGTCGAAATGATTTAATGAATACTGCAATCGATTATAACGAAGTTATTTATGATACTGAGAACAGCAGTGATAATAGTGAGAAAGTAAAAAAAAAAAAATTGAACGAATGTAGGAAAAAATTGAAAATTTAGGAATTATATTGATTGAAATGAAAAATTTATTCCTCAGGGAAAAAATTAAGATAGCTGGGATTTTTATAGATTTTTCATTCGAAATTATTAGTATTCATTCGAATATATTAGTATTCTTTAATGTTTATCAGAGAAATGCTTTGGAGTTGCTGGTGGAGCTCGCATAACAAGTTTAACTTGAGTGCAAATAAAATAATAAAATGATAAATAATAATACACAATATAATTAATTATATAAATATGATATAAAATATAAAACTATATTTCTTCGTTTTCAAAGGAAATAATTTATTAAATAATATATACTGCATAATTGAAAAAAGATCCATTGCTCACCTTGGATTGGTATAAACCAATGATTGCTACAGTTATATAGCCCAATACATGGTTAGCAGATTGAAACATGTACGTAATAGATTCTATGCTGCGTGGTAACGCTTTAGTTATAATATATATTTGAGCACAAAATACAAAGACAAAGATTGTAAGAATCATCGATATATTCCATATCCAGCTGCATAAAAAATTGAATAGGTTCTTTCTTGGATCTATGAAGTTACGAACGATCGCTATATGATTCAATACGGTTATTATCCTCGTTGTTGTCTCGTAGTTGTCCATCCTATTTGTACAAAATTAAAAATATTTCTTTCAATGATACTAATCCTTAACTGGTGGTACATTGGCCACGACAATTTAGGCTTTTGTACTACGCCATTTGGTTCAATTTTATTACTAATTTCTGTCAGAGAGAATATAAAGCATACAATGAAATTAAATATTTGAAGTTTTTTAAAAATATAAATCACTATAATCATATGTGACCTCAGGATATCAATTAAGGATTAAATATGTAAGTTACAAACTGAGAAAACAATGATTTTTCATTCTTTTTACAAATGTTGAATGTATTGCAGTAATTTTTTATTTATATAGAAAGATATGTTTACAGTATCGCGAACTTCGTTTCTTACTGTTCAAAATTTCAATTTTAAGAAGATAGAGTAGAGACCCATTATCCGTACTCTATATATAAACATTCTACAATATTATTTAATCCGAATGTTTCATAATTACTGAAAAGAATTTATATATTTTTAACGATTAAATCATTATTATTATTTAATGATTGAAAACAAATAAATGATACGAGTAAAGTTTATAAAAAGATAATGATATTAAAGTTTATAATAGGAACTGTGCAAATTTTCTCATTTTTCACAAAAAAGAAGGAAATTTAAGTAGAGAGAAGGAGTCACTTGATTTTCAATCTATACAGTCTCTACAGATTAAAGAAAGAAATAACAAATTGAAGACTCGTGTAATTCACGTATTAGTTCCAAACAAATGGGCTTGCGACAATAACGTAACTTGTTACTTCGTGTAACTGGAGGCAATAACGGTTGTAATACGAAATATACATTTATTACAAATAAGAAAGTATTCCATGTCATTAAGGAAATTATAAAATAGAGAAAGCAATTCATTTATCCAGACGTGGCGTTATCGAGGAAATATAAATGATGGCGGAACAATATATATATGTAGACATACAGTTTCAAGAAATATATCGCTATTGGAATAGTATAGATAGAAAGATCGTTATATTTTATTTCATATAAATAAAAATGTATTAATAATTTAAAAATGTTTAGACAGCTATTTAGCATCACGATTTAGAATATTATGCTATTCGTATATATTACGTATACATACTCATTATATACTTATTTAAGTCATATTCATTTATTTAATTCTTTCATTATAACATATACGCATGTCTAATGTCTACAGATCTTACGTTATAATACCCCATAAATTCATAATTACTTTCATTTATTTCTTACTTACTTACACCTTAATTCCTAAAATCTTCACGCATATGTACATGGTTTTGCATTTTACGAATCATCCAAGCTAACAGTAGCTTCATTCTATAGGTAAAGCAACTAGCTTATGTTTATTTCGGTACTACGGAGGCAACGTGGAAGAATATCTTTTTATGCAAAATGTTGAACACAGCATACAGTAATATCGACGATATAAAGATCAACGAAGATAACAATAAACTTTATGAAATTATTACAGTACTCTCACAAAGTACTTGTGTTACAGTACTACCGAGAATTAAAAATTTATAATTATAAAATATCAATGTTTTAATACCTACAGTTGCTCTTTCTGCGTTGTGATATTCTGTAATATCAATATTATTGAAAATTTGGAAAATTACACAATTGTACTTCCATGTGCATCCATTTAAAAAATGGTTCCATTTGTGATAGTGATTTGATCATTCGTTTTGAAGTTCTGACTCAATTGTATCATGATCACCAAATAAGTTAATACGAAGTAGAAACACTGTAAGAAGCATGTGAAATAATTTTTAATACATTCTACGAGAAAGAAGAATTATATATGTAAAAGAATACTAACGTCACGAACAAAGCTGTAGTTTAGTATATAACGAACTGAATTTGTATCCTCAAGTTGCGTATAGGATATTTGCCACAAAAATTGGAGGGTCTATCAATAGATCAAGTCCACGTTTTATTTTTCCAAGATAATTTCATTCGATACGTAAGATAATAAAGAGTTCCAATTTTTTACCTCGTTTTTTAATGCCGTGCTCTCTCGATACAAAGGACATGCGTGAATGAGTGTTATTATCTTGTCCATCTGAAAATTGAATAAATCAGACTTTAAACTTCTTACTTTTTTCTAAAAAAAAAAAAAAAAAATTAAAAAACTAATCGTTCAAAGGATTCTTTGTCTTGAATTGCAACTTTATCCCGACATAGTTGCTAAAGTCTGAGAAATATATTGAATTCTCTAATGAAATAAATTGTTGTTTTATGAATAATACTGGATAATCTAATAATTACGTCACTGTGATTTTTAGCTCGTTCTGTGCAATTCGCAACTTTACTGAGATCTTCGTATTTTTCGTGTTTTGATTTGAATCTTTTTTCAGTCTCAGACGAGAAAAAGATTTTTAATGCTTCAGATATTTCACAATTTTTTCCATCAAAGAGATTGAGAAACGAATTTTTTACCTGTCTCATTGCATATTCGCAATCGTAGCTCATTACAGCGATTTTCAATGTACCAATGACACCATCCAACAAGTATATCAATACTATATCTAAATTTTCTACGACGTTGGTTTTTCTCTGGATTGCCATGTATATCCAGTAAATCGATATACTGAAGTATGTCAACGTCGTGAACGTATATATTAGTATTTGAAAGTTGAACATGTGGTTCACCAATTTCGAAACGTTGTAGACTTGCAGATGCAGGGACCTGTAAATTTTCGAATTTTCAAATTATTTATTCGTTGATAGATTCAAGATGATATACAGTAAATTTGAATTAGATTTTACTCGGCAGTAAATCTTATTCTACTAAATTAATATTATCTATTTTAGAACGTATATTAGCATTTATAAATATGTAAAGATAGTATTCGACTTACAATAATAACAATTGACTTTTTCTAAATTCGAAAACAGTCAATATTATCGCATTTATTAAACTACAGCTTCTGTTATTAAAAGAAAAATTCATCTCGAAAAGAATAAATATAACATAAATGACTACAGTTTTTTATTTTTTTATTTCCTTTTTACATTGTTTGCTTTCCAACCTTTATAATTCATCGCTGTAATTATCATTAATTCTGTTTACCTGATTTGTTGAAGTAAACGAAGTTTCTCGACAGTCGGTGATTCTTTCTCAAACTTTGAAGTGTCGTTTATGAAAGGTATTTGTGTGTCTGGTAAAGAATGTCTGGACGAGCAATTGTCGATTTCCAGTCGGTTTTGAAAATTACTATTTGGTTTGAAAACGATTTCCTCGTTGGATTCATTGGCGTTTGTTTTATCGTCCTCCAAAGGCAACGTTTTCAAGAGCTGATTTATCATTTTAAATCGCGATCCCAACCAACTGCAACGCAATGATTCAGCATTAGTTTAATATGAAATGAAAGTGATATTCATTCACGCGATGAATATTTTGCTCCGAGTATCCCATTTTACAAAGTTAAATATTTTTCCTATTTCTCACATACGATATAGCTGTGTTGTAGTCGTACAAAACAATTGACTGGGCGTTCGTGATGTAAATGTAAGCAAGTGTAGAGGAGCATGACAGTGGAATCGTCCGCACTATCCATGCGATGAAAATTCCTAATATTATGATGGCGTTCAGTAGCCAGAATGATCCTACGATCTTCACGTGACGAAACAAACAGCGATAATCGATCTCAATCCCGAGATTCTTCAAATTTTCGTCCACTCTGTCAATTTGCTCCATTAGTCTCAACGCATTCTGAAAAAAGGAAAGAAATAGAAAAAAATAATTAAATGCAATTCTACTGACTTACTTTGTAGATATAAAGTCACAAATAAGGATGGATACCTTCGTGTTTTAAAAGAAAAGAATTTATGTTCCCAATGATTGTGAAAAAAGAATTCGTTACTCACTTTGGATTGGTACAAACCGATGATCACTGTACTCGTGTAGCCGAACGCGTGAGTAACGTACTGAAATATGTACGTAATGCGCTCTATATTGAAAGCATAATTTCTCTGCAAAAAGTTCAGCTCAGCATGAAATTGAACAGCGATCATAAGAATCAGAAATACGTTCCATGTCCAGCTGCAAACGAATTTGAATAGATTCTTTCTTGGATCTATGAAGTTACGGAGTGCCGCTATGTGATTCAGTATGGTTATTATCCTCGTCGTTGCTCCATAGCTGTCCATCGTTGTTTTGATCTAGATCAAGATGGAAATCGTTAATAATTTTTTACAGTGATACTGACTTTTAAGAGTGGAAAATTTTAAGAGTGACAAGATAAAAAATTTTCTGTGCAAAGGACTTTGAATGGATTTCAACGATTATAAAATTGTTATAAATATGGAATCTTTTGTTTGAAACGACGATGTCAGAAAATTAAGAAAAATTGAAAAAATGAGGTCAAAACGTTTAATTAAATTCTTTGACTAAAGTTCGTTGTCTTTATTGTTCATTATTCGTAAATTTCGGATTATTGCAACAGTGAAAATAGTGAAAATAAATAAATAAAAAGAGGGATATGATTCAACATTATCTAATTGAGTATTATCTAATTTCGTACGCAAATTTACATTTGCCTTGACCTCGAGTAAATGCAATACAGTTAATAACGAGGTATTACAAGTAAAAATAAATAATGTTTGTACCAGTTTGAAACATGAAAGAGTACACAACATTAATGTGACTTTTTTCTTCGCACGACAGAAATGTAATAGCAGCTCAATATGTGTTACGTGTCATCAAGGAAATTGTAAAAGAGAGAAAAAGGCAATTCATTTATCCAGACGTGATATTATCTTGTTTTCCAAAGAAGGTGATAGGCGATAGTCAAGTAATGGAATTACGTATGATTACGATCATATTGGGAAGTCTAAGCGCTAATTATTATTTTATTCAATGTGTGTATAAAGATTACTAGTGTTCCACGTGTTCTAAGCTATTATACTATTACAGTGGAGTAAGAAATATTATATTTTATTCATTTAATTAACGTCCATTAACGTAATTACGGTGTGTGTTGATGTTCTCATCATTTAACTCTCAATTTTACTCTATTAAAGGAAAAATTTATATAAGGGTTCTTATAAAATTAATAGAATTAAAAATTAATAGTAATGGACAATAAAGTAGATACAAACATAAAGTCATTATTATTTTCGTTCATTTATATCACATTTAGTTTATACAAAGAATTTGAATATGAAGCTGTATTCCTGGAATCATTATATAAAATAAAATTAACTAGTTTAATTAACTAGTTTAATTTTATTTTATTCGTACGCAACCGATATGAATGAATATTTTAATATTTATTTTAATATTTACATAATGTTATCTGAACATGTTATTGATAATTATAATAATATTGAATATATTTTTCGAATTATTCAAATTATCGTTCAAAATGAATACCTTATACAGCAATTGTGATGATAATAATTTTTATATCGTTGATTATATAATCATACTTCATAAGATCCTTATATCTAGCGTACCTATAAATATAAGAATTAGAAATTAATGAATAAGTTAATAGCTGTAGCAGTATATTAACATTTAATACCTGCAGTTTCTCTCTTTCTGTCTTATCTTGTGTTTTATCTTTATAACGGAATATTATCGAAAAGCGTGAAAAGTCAGGTCGGTATACTTGTATTCTCTTGTAACACTGTCTGAAAAGTGGAGGTCTCGTTTGTGATTATGCCTGATTCATTCACGAACATGTTTTGACTTATTTGTATTGTGATCAGCAAATAAGTTATTACGAAGGTGAAACACCGTTAGGACCATGTGAAACGATTTTTAATATATTCTACGAGAAATAAAAAATTACGTAAAAGCTAACGTCACGAACGAAGCTGTAGTTCAACACATAATGAATCGACTTTGTATCGACATTAACTTGCGTGTACGAGATTTGCCACACAAATTGGAGGATTTTTTTTTAAGGAAATATCAGTCACATGCAATTCTATGTTTTATTCTTCTTTTTTTAAGGAAATATCAGTCACATGCAATTTTTTTACCTCGTTTTTCAATTCTTCGTTTTCTCGATATAGAGTACATGCGTGGACGAGGCTTATCGTTTTGTCCGCCTGAAAATCGATTAGATCTAAACTTATTACTTCTTTCTAAAAAAGAAAGATTAATTTGTCTAAAAACTATTGATTGAGTCATTTTTTCTATAGCTGTCCAAATTTTAAAAATATGTTGAATTTTTGTAATAAAACTAAAACTAAAACTCTGTGAATAACATTGGTGAAGTGATTTACATTGTTATAATGTTCAGTCCGTCATTTTAAATTCCTAATCCCTATTAATATCTACGGACTTTTCGTTTCAATCTGAGAAATGTATTTTAATATTTTTATTTGTATAATAAAAAAAGAGTCTTATAATATCCCTAATAGAAATACATGATTTGGTAAAAAAAAAAAAAAAAGAAAGAAATGAGCTAAAGCACACAGTAGGGATAAAAAAGATTGAGAAACAAATTTTTCACCTGTCTTATCGTATATTCGCAATCATAAGTCGTTAGTGGAATTTTCAGCATGCCAACAATGCCGTCAAACATGAATACCAATGTCACATTTAACCAATTGGTGAAATCAATCTTCTTGCGGATGTTTATATATATGAAATATTTAGTTATACTAATATACACAAACTTCGTGAAGCTATATATTAATATTTGGACGTTGAATATATGATTCACCATTTTCGAGACGTTACACACTCGTAGATGCAGGAATCTTTCAATATATGAATTTTGAAAACTTTTTATTCAGTCATAAATTGAGAATAATATATAGCGATGAACAAGAGAAAGTTTAAAAAATTTCATTCAAATTTCAATTTTCCTAGTCTGTGTGTATCAGTTTGCATTAGACATTATGTACCAAATTAATGGAATGTACATTACAGTTCATAAACACGAAAACATTTTGACCGATCTGTATTAATAATAATCAATTTTTTTAATTTTTAACGAATTATTTTGTTTATCATATAACTATGCGTTCATTATTGACAGAGGAACCTGCAATAATAGAATAATAGAACGTTCCACAAAATTTAATAATTACTTTGTATTTGAAACTTTCTGTCATCCATCGTTGTAATTCGTTGTCGATTCAATCTACCTGATTTTCTGAAGCAGACGGACTTTTTCGTCGGTCGACCATCTTCGTTTAAAATTCGAAGTCTTGCCCACGGGAGATACTTTTGTAACCTTCAGAGAGCGATTCAGTCGATTTCGGAAACTGTTACTTGCTGTGAAAGTGACTTCTTCATCGGATTTTTCCCCATTTTTTCTCTCATTGTGCAATGTTTCAAGAAGCTCGTTTATCATTTTAAATCGCGATGCCAACCAACTGCAAATTCATTTTAAATTGAAATGCTAATGATCAAAACTGACGCGTTCTCAGACGTGATGAATATATTACGCTGGTCAACATGATTTCTATCACAGTTTTTTATAATATATATGCCGATTTTTGTGTTTCTTTCGACGCGAATGCGAACATGTAATGTTTCTCTCTACTACCCTCAGTGTTCGAAAAAAAATTCGAATTTTCAACTTTGAACATTTTTTTTATGAACAGTTGTACATTTTTGTAACAATATAAACATTTAAATATGCTCGAACAATTTTCGAAGCGATAACGATATCCGAAACGTGCCAATTTTTGTAGATATTTTTCAATTTATAAAAAAAATAAAAAAAGCAAATAATTTATAATTAATTTATAAATAATTTTAATTTGTAAATAAAATAAAGAAAAAAAATGGTGCGGAAACTATCAAGAAAAGTTGCGAATGAACCTTTATTCGTGCGTTTACCTCTGGCGAGCATTGAAAGATAAGAAAATTTCAGCATGAAGAATACTATCAAATCACATGTTAAACCTTTTGTAATAAAAAAAAGAAGTAAAATTTTGTAGACCAGTGTTATTCGAAATGTTATCCTATTTTATATCGACAAAGCGAAATTGTTATCGTACTATATGGCCGTGTTGTAGTCGTATAAAATAACTGACTGGGCGTTCGTAACAAAACCGCAGAGAAATATACAGAACATCATGTATGAAAATGACTGCGTCTGTATTATCCATTTGATGAAAATTCCACATAATACGACCACGCTCAGTAGCCAAAAGGATCCCATGATTTTCATGTGACGAAACAAATTGCGATAATTGATCTCGATCCCCAGTTGCTTCAGATCTTCGTCTACTTGGTCAATCTGTTTTACCAACGTCAATGCATTCTGAAAAAGACGTAAAAATAACTAAATACAACAAGAATGGAATTTCTTACTTTATCTTAAAGTTTCTTGCTTTATCTCTTAAACGAGCAAGAATACTTTTTCGTTATTGAAACGGAACAATATACGTTGTACGATTGAGGAAGGATTCGCTATTCACCTTAGATTGGCACAGACCAATGATTATTATAACGATGTATCCATACACGTGGCAAGTATCTTGGACTAAATATAAAATGCGTTCTATGTAAAATTTTACAGTTTTTGAGTAGCCTGCTGCAGTAGAAAGTTGTGCTGAAAGGATCAAAACAACTACAGATATGTTCCAGATCCAACCGCATATGAATTTGAATTGGTTTTTCCTTGGATCTATGAAGTTACGGAGTGCCGCTATGTGATTCAGTATGGTTATTATATTCGTTGTTGCCCCGTAGCTGCTGTCCATCGTTGTTTTAATCTATTTATACAGATCAAGGCGAGAAACGTTAAAAATTTTACACTACGTGTTACGTGAAAAGTAAAAAATTTTTAGTGCGTCAAGTTAAGCAGTAAGAAAGGAGTAGTTTTTCGATTATCCATGATGAAATTTCGAGTGGATTGCAGTAATTTTGGAATATGTTGTTTGCACGCGATGAAATAATACCACAAAATGAAGGAACCAAAAAAAAAAAAGTCAGTTAGTGCACTAACATAGATTTATTATTCACAAACTTTAGATCGTTACGAGGAACTAAGCAAGTTATAAATTTTTCATTTTTATGAAAGAATGTAATTGAAAAAAAAGAAATGACTGGGGAATGGGAGCGCAATATATATTATTAAGTTCACATATTGCAGACTTCAACTATCTATTCTAATTTCGAGTCTTACCGTTTACGAATTTACACTCGTGTGGAACTTTACATTGATCTCGACTAAATGCAATAATACAAATAAATATCAATAGTGTCACACTATTTTGAAAGAACACACGATTTAAACGCGACTCAATTCAAGTTTCATGGCGCGATTGAATTCAATAGTGACTCAAGATGCTTAAGAGAATGTTATTAAGGAGAAAAAGTAATGCATTCATTTAGATATGACATTATGTGTTTTTGAAGAGACAGTTGATAGCGAAATAATCGAGTTTTGTACGATCACAATTGCGTTGAGAGGCACCAATTATTACTTTATTTAATTATGTGCGTAAAAAATTATTAATGTTCTGCGCGTATATCTAAACTACCACTGCGCAGAGGAATAAGAATTATACTTTATTATACTTTATTCATTTAAGTAACCTATTATAAAGTGAATTAACGTTGTAACAGTGTGCGTATGTCCTCGTTATTCGGGATAATTTTATTTCACTAAAAAAAAAATTTCTAAAGGTTTTTCCAAAATTAATAGAATTATAGAATTATAAAATTAACGATAATAAATAATGGAGTAAATATAACATTATTTTTATTACATTTGTATTACATTATAATTATATTCAAAAGCTTGAATGATCACTCAAATATCTCATGGTGCTGTATTACGAAAATTTGACTGAAATCAACAAAATTTACCTGCTTTACTTTTATTTTACAAGTTCATAAGAATATTTTATTACGCACTTAATATATTGTATAATGTCGCTGTAACAAAGGTAATTCAATTATATATCTTTAACTTCTTTTTATATGACATTTCTAATCACATTCTTGTATCACGTAGCTTTGGATAGAAGAATTGTAAATTACAAGGTTTATAGCAGTAGCAATAGCAGTATATTAATGTTTAATACTTACAGTTTTTCCCTTTGTGTCTTATTATTTTACAATTATTTGACATTATTATCGAAAAGTGTGAAAAGTTAGACTGGTATTTTCTAATAATATTGTTTGAAAAGTAGAGGTCTCGTTTCTAGTTGCGTCTGACAATGAGTCATTCACTATCAAGTTCTGAGTCAACTGTATCATGATCACCAAATAAGTTATCACGAAGTAGAGACACTATAAGAAACACGCGAAACAATTTTTCATACGTTCTACGAGAATGGATAATATAAATAATAAAAAATAGTACTCACGTCACGAACGAAGTTGTAGTTCAGTATATAGTGAACTGACTTTGTATCTTCAAGTTGCATATAGGATATCTGCCACAAGAATTGGAGGGTCTATCAACAGATCAATACTACGTTTCATTTTTCCAAGATAATATCAGTTACAAAATAATGGATATTCAATTTTTACCTCGTCTTTTAATTCTGCGCTCTCTCGATATAGAGGGCACGAATGGATAAGGTCTATCGTCCTGCTTGCCTGGAAAGAAAGAAAGAAAAATTAGATTATTTCCTTCTAAGAAAGAGAAGTTAATCTTTTAAATGATTCGTTAATTGATCAAGTTATTAGATTAATTCAGATAATCTTGCTATTTTGCTCTAAGCTCGTTCTAATAGGAAATTGTTTCTTGAATCATTTCGTATTGTGAAATAATATTGCTTCTTGTATTTAATTTCTAAGGTTTCATTTAATAACTTTTCAAGTTCTTCGAATTTTCAATTTTCAAAGTTTTATATCTAAATTACCATTGAAATATCTTTAACTGAGAATCGACAAGAATAGATTGTTTTTTTTCTAAATAAGCTACAATGTGCTTTTTATACGCGACCATCTATATTTTGAAAATTCAATGCAAAAGGCATCGAATTAATTTCAAATTACATCTAATACAGTGTTCAAGTTTAAAAAATACGTTTAATTTTTGTCAAAACTGCTCGACTAATTTACGTCGCCTGTGATTCTCAATTTGAATGAGAACTTCGAATTTTTGTTACAATCTCGTCTTTTTTCAAGAATTTTTAATCTTTGAAGATAATTTCTAGCATACTACTCGGAATAAATTGTCAATAGCAATTGTTTCATATTTTCCTCGATTTAAAGGTATTTCCCAATACGATACGATTTGATAACAAATGATCGAACGCACGCTATAGAGTTGAAAAGGATTGGAAAACAAGTTTTTCACCTGTCTCATCGCATATTCGCAATCATAGCTCATTGCTGGAATTTTCAAGATAGCAATGATGCTGTCCAACAAGTACAAATACATTGGATTCATGACCTGCACGAAATCATGGCTTCTGCGAAAGTCCATATACATAGAGTAAATTATTACGCTAACGTATATTAGCATCGTGAGGGTATATATTAATATTTGGCTGTTGAATATGTTGTTCACCATCTTCGAGACGTTGCACACTTGCAGATGCAGGAATCTTTAAATATGCGAAATTTTGCAAATCTTCTCAATCGTCGACAGATCCAGAATGATTATCAGTCCGAACAGACGAATGAGAGAAAGTTTAAAGAAAAAAATTTAATAATATGTATAAGTATCAGTAACTGATGCTACACATTATACACTTAATATAATACTACATATAAGGTTAATGTTCTGAAATGTGCATTATCCGAGCGCTTTGTAGTAACAATACTTTACTTTCTTCAAATTTAAACAGTGCAAATTCGTATCTCTCGATACGAATATTACGTTTGTGCTACTGAAAGAAAAATTCATCTTCAAAAGCTCGAATAATACAGCATTTGTCTTTGCAAATATAGGGCCAAAAATTTTTTCTCATCTATTTTTTTTAAATAAAAATTAAAATACAGGAAAAACTAATTTCATTAATTTTAAATTAAATTTAAGTTCAGACGTGATTTTTTTCATTATGTTTATAAAATATAAATATATAATATAAATATGGCATATATATATATATATATATATGTATGTATGTATATAATAAAAAAATTACAGGTTTATTTTAGCAGAAAGTGATTTTTGGCTCACCTTACATTTTTTAACTACAATTATTTTTTAATTATAATTACTTTCGTTCGCAACGAAACGTTCGTTTGCTTCTTAAACTTTCTATCATCCATCGTTATAAATTATAAATTCGATTTACCTGATTTGTTGAAGAGAACGGAGTTTCTCATCGATCGTTGATCCTTGATCAGAATTCGGTGCGTCGATTGAATCGGATAGTGAATTGTCAATTCGCAATCGGTTTCGTAGATTGTTGTTTGGCTTGAAAATAACCACTTCGTCGGATTTTTTGTCGTTTATTTGATTTTTCTCTAAGAGGAGCGTTTCGATGAGTTCGTTTATCATTTTAAACCGTGATCCTAGCCAACTACAAAGTGATTTTTTAAAAAGTCGCAATAAGTATGGTACGATGAATGCTTTATTCATAGCGTCTCATTTTACACCGACAATACGAAATTAATTATTATTTTCATTGTTCACGTACAATATAACTGTGTTGTAGTCGTACAAAACAATCGACTGCGTGTTCGTCATGTAGAAGAAATTGAAAATAATAAATATTTGTATTGGCAGACTTAAGTATGCATCTTCATTGATTATCCGTTCGGTGCATATTCCGCACATTATGAGCGCAATTAGTATCAAGAGAGATCCTACGATTTTCACGTGACGAAACAAATCGCTGTAATCGATTTTGGTTCCCAGCTTCTTCAAAATTTCGTCGACTTCGTCGATCTGTTTTTCCATCGTCAATACATTCTAAATAAAAAAGTAATTAATTAATGAAAGTAATTAATTACTTATAATTTCATTAATATCCCTTGCCTTTTTCTACAATTTTGTTTGGTAAAATATATATATTTATTTGGATGATAGATGAGGTGCAAAATTAAGAAATAAACTTTTATTCGCCACTACTGAATAAAATAAGTATTCGTATAATCGAATTAAAAATAAGTTCGTATAATGTACTCAGATACAGATTTATTCGAATAAGAAAAATAACCTCATTGTTATATTTATTTAATTACATCATGTCAAACACGAAGAAAGATTATTCATTTATTCAAGATATGAAAAATTTGAAATTGCACGATTCTTTTCACATTTAAAATAAAGTTTCTTTTTTCAAATATTGCGCGTTTACGCATATGTGACCGAACGCATATGTACGAAATATTCACATATAAAAGTAGAAAATTTAGAACAGAAATAATAATTATTTACATTATTATACGAAAAATTCATTCAAATAAAATATTCGAACAAATAGAGAGAATAAGTTATTACGAATAACGAATGAAATATTCGACTGAAGAAAATATGTATATTCGAACAATTATTTTAAATAAATATTCTGGTATATAATTCATTACTTGTATTTATGATCTTGTTAATTCGTATCTTCGATTTAGAAAATTGAAGTTTAAAAAATTCCGTGGTATTGTAATTTGTTCTCTTTCACGGAATTCAGACTATAATTACGTACCATGAGCGTGATTGATGGAAGACAAAGGGATAAATATGATAAGTATGATAACACTACAATATATAGTGAGCTTATTTAAGAAGAACGAACAATTTTCAATTCTACTGAAAAAGAATCCGTTATTCACCTTGGACTGATACAGACCAATAATCATTGAACTCGTATACCCAAGTATATTAATAACATATTGGAATGCGCGTGACATACTTTCTATGTTAAACGCCTTGCCTGCAATACTTATTATTATATTTATTATATACATTACAACCAAAAATGGAATAGCACTGATCATAAGGATAGAAATCGTGTTCCAGATCCAGCTCAATATGAATTTGAATTGGTTTTTTCTTGGATCTATGAAGTTCCGATGTGCCGCTATATAATTCAATATGGTCACCATCCTTATTGCTGCCTTGTAGTCGTCCATCTAGTTTTAATCTAGTACAGATTAAATTAAAAATTTTTTTTTTAACAATGTTTGACAATTAGTCAAACGTGGTTAAGAAAGCAATAGAATTTTGTTCTCATCGCGGGGAATTTTGAATGGATTTCAATAAAGTTGCGTAGTAATTCTAGAATATTTCTTTTGTGACACAATGGAAAACAGAAAAAAACGAAGAAAAAAAACATAAACAAATTAAATTAGAGATTAAAATTACACTGTTATTATTTCAAATTTGATTGTTCTAATCAAATTAATTTAACTAGCTATCGCAACATTTATTGTTCACTTTCACTGTTCACATTCATAAATTGCGGATTATTCCAAGGAATTAGGCGAGTTATAAAATTTTTTTTAATGTTCTTCGCGAAAAAAATGTGGTCAAAGAGAAGAATGATTGATTACGCAATACGATATCAGAAACGATATCAGAAAAGTAAGAAAAAGAAAAAGAAAGAATAAAGTCAATCCACCAACGTGAACTTTAACGTAATGAAACTGTTTAATTAAACTTGTCATAAGATCATCGCTATTCATTAATTTTGAATCGTTGGAAAGAATTTTATAACAAGTTCAATTTATTTTCCTAAAAGTAGAAAATGTAATTAAAGATTGATATGGTCTAATGTCGTGTGTATTATTATATCATTAGGTACGTATAGCAGTAAATTTGAATTTTGGATGTTACCTTTCACAAGTTTAGAAACGAACGAACGAAACACTCTACATTGACGTCCAGCAATTTCAACGCAGCACGAAGAGGAATTAATACTAATGAAGAGTAATGCACTTCACGATATTAGGTTTATATACCATAGAGTCGAATTATCTAATAGTATTTTAATTTCGAATCTTACCCTTTACTTGCTTACACGCGTGTGGAAAATTTACATTGATCTTGAGTGAATGCAATGCACTTGGAGTAAAAATTAATAATGTTATGCCAGTTCGAGATATTAACGTGACTTCTTTCTTCGATTGTGCGACTCAATGTAGCAATTCGTGTTTCAATGTAGTAGCAATTCGTGTAGCAATATGTGTTTCGTGTCATTAAGGAAATTGTAAAAGAGAGAAGGTATTTTAGCTATTAGACATAGTGACGAATGATGGATATTGTTTTGATTGATTACGATCGCATTGGAAACTTATATTAATTATTACTTTGATCAATAGACACAAAAAATTATTAATTTTCTACCACTAACAAAAAGTGTTTACTACCTCAGTGGAATATTATATTTTATTAATTCATCTGCTTCATTTACCTCCTCGTTATTTATTAATTTCATTTGTTAAAAGGAGAATTTATAAAATCCAAATTAACAACAAAAAAAGGATTTATTACATCAAAAATTAACACAATTAAAAATTGACAATAATTATTGATGTTGGAGTGGAGTAGATGTGACATAAAGTCATAAAGAATGACATAAAGTTATTTATCTCGCATCATTATTGTCAGTATAGAATGCACAAATATTATTATTAACAAAGAACTGCCTGAATTTTATTAGTCGTTAGTAGAAAATATTTCTACTAACGACTAATAAACAAAAGGATTAAAAAATAACTTTTTTACAAGAAGCTCATAACATATTAAAAAAAGACATTTGTAAAGGTCTTCCAAAATTAATACAAATGAAAATTAACAATATTGGATAATGGAGTAGAGCGTTTCTCATTTTGTCTCTGTGCTTGTAGAGAAATCAATACTCGTATCGAACTCGGAAATTCAGTCTTCGAATTGAATGCGACTTTCACATCATTTTATGTTATCATTTATCAATTTTTACTTTATTATTTTTCTAAAAATTAACACAATAACGAAAAACGCTAATATAATCAAACTCGAACTTCCTTATTTCTTTGAAGATATTCGAATTTATATTTTCCTTTTTTTAAAATTCTGTATGTATTTATCATTCATATTTCTTTATCTTTCATGCATAGATATTCCAAAATTAAAATTAAAATATCGCTAAAATTAATTATTCTTCGACACATATAATATTCAATATTTTCACACAGAGAATGTCGAATTTCTTTTTTCTACAATTCTGCAAATTTTATCTTTGTTTTTCATGCACTGATTTTTCAAAATTGAAGTTACACTGTTTTCTAAACTAGTAGTTTCCCGACATACATAAGCCAATATTTTTTCATAGAGAATGTACTGATCAATCGATCGAAAGATATATGATGCCGTTTAAAATAGTGGAGATTTTGAAGTCTCCGAAATCCTTATATTCCTTAATTCTTAAATTTTTGCAGTTGAAGATCTACAAATGAATCGTTACTGTCATATTACTGTTATATACTATAGCACCTTTTCTATACTGAATAACTTTCATTAATAAAATGAAAATATTCAAGGTGTACTAATTCTTATTAGTTTTCTTACTGGTAATTCTTATAAAACCATTTTATGTGTGTTTAAAAGCAATAGATGCAGAATTTGAAAAAATTTCTTTATTTAGGCCAAATCCATTATTTCCACATATGCAAATTTTTCTCTACTACATCATTATTACTCTTTTTCATCCAGATCTTCTCGATATCCAGAATTTCTGGAAATCTCATTTTTTTGTAAAGAGAAAATAATTCGTCACTGTAATATATTCGATCCAGTGAAGCGATAGTTCCATAAAAATTCTATTTCTATTGGTCTCGTGTCGAATCTCCTAGGGGGGCGAAAAAAAAAAAAAAAGAAATTGCAGAAGGAAAATGGAAACGAAATGGAGCAAAATCGATGAGCCGTGAAGTTAGAGCACGTCTCGCCGAGTTCCGGTCGAAAAGTCTGTCTCGTTCGATGATGGTCGGCAAATAGGAAGCCCCAGTACGGTTCGACTGCACGACTATGCGAACAGAGCGGAGAATTTGAGATACGTAGACTCGTGGGGCGTGAGGAACCCTCAGGGAATCGGGCTAATCCACCGAACGAGATTGATTTAAGAGTTTCGGCCGTTCTTCCGAGCAATTTCGAATAGTTGCACTTCAGTGTCTTTGGAGTATGTGACACTTGAAACAATTGAAAGGCATTGCAAATAGACTGCGGATTTTCATGCGTTTAGGGAGAGTTTAAATGCTGTAAACGCACACAGAACGTGCAAAAATACTTTGTTTCTTTTAACACTAGAACTACCACACCGGTCAAAATGACTGGTTTTACAGTTTTATTTTAAAATTTCTATTTCATGTTACAATTTTGTCCCCGCAACGATGCAATGACTTTTACAGTGATAACTAAAGAAATAATATAATGAATTTTATTTTATTTTTATTTTATTAGACATCAAAATAATTTTGGTAAAAATAACTTCGTCTTAACTGTCGGTAGTTCCAGTGTTAAACGCTCACCGAATTTGAAAAATCCGTGTTAAAAAGAAACGACCCTCTTCTGTGTTATTATTCTACTTTTTTTTTATCATACTGCAATATTTTATTGTTCTAAATAATAATATTTAAAAACATTGCATTTCAAAAAAGAACTTCTACTTTTGTATGTGTCATACAAGAAATTATACATCTAACTGTATTTGTTGTATTAGCAAATATTACGAGAGTGGTTTAATTTAAAAGGTTAAAGGTTATTCGATCTGTAGAATACATATAGGTATTTATTACAATATTTACTAGATGAAATAAATTTCAATTCGAGTTTCATTTCTTTAGACATTTTCGTTGAAAATTAAAAATATAGAAAAATCCGCAGTCTTAGAAGAATAACAAGGATTAGTTTTGTAATAAACGTTGAAAGAACTAGAGAGTATTCTGTTAATAAAGCATTCTTCGAGAAGAAAAAAGAACATTTAATTAAAAAATGAAAATGTCAAGTAGTTTGAATAATTCAGAAGGTTGCAGGAAGTAAAGAGAAATTTTAACAAATATTCAAAACAATATTTTTCAAGATCAAAACCAACAAATATACTTAAAAGAAGCACAGAACAATATTTTTACATCTAATGTAAGGGAACATCAGAGAAGTACAAAATATTTTACAATAAACGTAGAAATATTTTACAACAAATGTATGCGTTATAACATAGAGAAATATCTATAATAAAATATTTAAAGTAAACTTTTAGTTAAATAAGACTTATTTAAGCATTAAAGTAAAGTGATCCTGTTAATTTAATATACATTTACAGACAGAAATAAGAACGATGTTAATTCCCAATGATCAATTACATACAAGTCACTATCGATTCGATAGATTATCTACAATAGGTCAGGTTACGTATGTACGTATATTAATAAAATATCAATACTGGAAAGGTTTATACTTTCTTCTGGTGTGATTGATGCAGAGTTAGACCTTGTAAAAATAGAGTGATCCCTGATCAACTGTTTGATCAGTTATCAACTATTGAGTTGATTATTCAAGCTTCGAGGACGTGATTCAAGTAAGCGATGTAGCAGATGGCTAGTCTAAGGATCTCGATCTTCGAGAGTTTCTTCTCTGGTGGCAACGTCGGCAGAAGCTTTCGAAGTTCTGCGAAAGCTAAGTTGAAAGCCTCCACTCGAACCCTTTCCCTGTGATAAACAAATAATTAATGTTCAAGGTATCAATTCTGCAGGGCAGTTATCGAGATGTTCGTCGAAAAATCGGAAAATGTCAAATTCTGTAAGAAAGTTGTCAAAGTATTCGTTTGGCAATTTTCAGCAATTTCTTTAACAATACAATACAGAGAGCGACTCGATATTTCAAATTTCCGTTCTTAAAGATTGTTAAAGTGATTTTAATCATTCAGCAGAATTGATGCTATAAATTCACGTAATAAAATATTAAAATATTAAATATTAATATTTTTAATTAACATCAAAATAATAAAATATTAAATATTAATATTTTTAATTAATATTAATAGTAAAATAATAAAATATTAAACTTACTACAATATATAATATTACATAAATATTAAACTTAACAAGTATTAGAAACATACCGATTGCTTGATTGAAAGAAGAAAAATTAAATCAATTTAGAGAATATAAAAAGAAAAATGTAAAAAGTATAAAACGAATGTGTTAAATATAAAATATGAAATAATAATAATAATGATAGTAAATAAGATATTTGGATAATTTACAGGTATTTTTACGAAGTTTCTACCTCGTGGCATGTGCAGTTCGATATTTTTGCGTCGCTCTTCTGCGTCGACGTCTTTCTTCCCTCGAAAGCGTGCCGGCACCAGGTGCACCAACTCCGTTTACGACTACGCCGTGTCCACCGTTCGCCATTTTGTCTTCAATCAATAGGAATTCGCGAGAAGGAAGACAATTCTTCTTTCCTCCTTCTTCTTCTAATAAATTAACATTCAATTTCTCCGCGGATAAAGACTGGAGTCATAGAAAATGGAAACTGAGAGCGAAGCATCCTTAATTCTCATGCTTTGAGCCTGAAATTTAACATTATACATATTATTTGATTGAATGCAAAGATAGATAAAGCAACAAATAATTTGCAATATTGTACAATTTTTCTCAATCTCAACTTGTAACATCGACGTTTGTCTGAGATAGAGTAACAAACAGTTCGTACTATTTTATAATTTTAAATTTTAATCTTCTTATTCTTAATTCGTAATGTCTGGAACAATAAATCATTTGTTAGTGTTATCATTTTGATAATATCGTGAGTTATCATCCGTCGGAATAAAAGTGAATCGGGGGAACGACGAAATTCGAAATAAAGGGGCTGTTTCCTGAGGAAAAATAATAGATTGATCAAATATTTGCCGTACGTTGGCAAAATTATTTGCCAAATATTTGACATATGCGTGAAGGCAAGTGCAACGAACAGAAAGGGTTAATTCTTATGAGTATCTTTGACTCAGCAGCTCTTTTTTTCTTAAATCAATTTTACGTTATCAATTACACGGTAATTAATTAATTAATCTTATGAGTCAAATTTCTTTTACTTAATAATTAAACTGTGTATGAACACGATTTAAGGAATACACCGATGTAACATACAATGTATATAACTGTTCGGTCTAAAACATAAGCTAACGTGTTCTAGATACATTTTTAAAATGTTATAATGCTCAGGGTCGATCGTTCGTTCGACGTCCTTTTTTATACTGTTTTGGAGGCGATACTTGGCGTTGACCATGCTGCTCATTCCTATCTATATTGTTCGTTTGACCCTTTGTGCACTAATGTAAAAATAATAAAGTAATATAAAAGAAAAATAAACTTATGGCCTGTGGGCGCCGTGCTGAAAAGATTAAGACTTTTTAATTAATTGGCTAGCAATTATCAATCAAAATAAAATCAAATAAAACGCAGAAAATCTAGACTTGCAGATGTTAAACTCATAAGCACGTCGTGTTGCACTCATCACTCACAGCAGTCATATTTATAGTCACTCAAAGTGTCATACTCATAGTAACTCAATATTAAAGATAATTTCAGTAAGCACTCGCCTTCTCAAACTTTATTTCTTTTGAGATTAAACTCGAGGTAGTATCATATTTATTCATAGTTACTCAGAATATCATACTTAAGTAGTAAGACTCAACTTTGAGCTATACTTAATGCCATAATCGATACCATTTAATATCATGTATCAAAATATTCGACATACAATTTAAATGATAAAATTAAAATAATATTCGTTTGGACAAAAAAATATAATCTATGCACTTTAAATTACAATTTGACATTTAAACATTTAAATTTAATTTTAAATATTAAACATTACAATTCCTTTGCTAACTCAGCAGAGACACGTGTCGTTCTGTAATAACACTCCTGCAACTTGAACTTCCCTGTAAATCCACGAAACTTTCGCGGACTATAAATAAAAAGAAAGTGTGTAAAAATGAACGAAATTAGCTTCAGGAGAAAGAGAAGAATATCGATGAATAAATGAGGAAAACTAAAGGTAAAGAGAGCACTGCGAAAAAAAGAAGTCTCGATACTCAGGGGGCTCTTAAATTTCGAGCAATTCGACGAAAATCGACGAAAGGTGTCATTCTATTATTCAGAGAAGCTTCGGCCTCTCCGCGCGAGACGCAACCCATCCCTTTTTAATTATTCACACAGAACAACCCTCGGTCTCGTTCAATCTGATTCTTATGGTAAACCGGCAATTCCTATGGACGTCTTCTCGCGGTTCTTTTAATATTTCAGAAAATTTGTCAGATTTCGATGTTCGGTTTCACTTTTATTGCCACCTACATTTTTTCGAATCTCACTCTTTTTTCTTGTAATGTAAATTTTATTCTGGAACGAATACATGGAATAACATTGTCCATATTTCAAACTGTTATAACTTCGTAAAAAATGAAAATATACAATAATCCAAATTTTAAAGCGTAATCTTTCTACTCTGATAATTCTTTTTTCAAAAATAATTTTATTTTTACACCATGTAACTGGTGGAAAAGTAAGGACACTTTTATTCTAGAAAATTATAAAAATTCTGATGTTTCTAAGAGCATTGAAAACTTTTTTCATAGACTTACTACCGTAGTCTTGAAGATTGAAATATTCTCTCTAGAATCAGCTCTTAGAATTTGTTGTACAATTTTATTTTTAACATTTTACTGATCTTTGAATATTAGAAAAGACAAAGTGTTAGGATTTCTTGAATTCTTGTCGTTTAATCCTAATACTCGAGAGTTAAAATTATATTTCAAGATATGCATTATCATATTGTTTTCTCGATAATGAATTCAAATTTTAGTCAATAAAAATGGTGTGTATTTAGAAATACAAAGAATGAGACATATATTTTATTAACTTTTACGTTCAAAATCCAGTATTCAATCTTACATTGTACTTTAAATTCAAATGTTGCAAGTGCTAACAATTTTTATTTACGCTTCTTACGCTTCATTGACCAAAATTATATTGTCCTTGCATTATATTGACCAAAATTTGACTTGTACTGTTTCGTCCGTACACTAGAAATATTTCGAAAGTGAAGTAAGTCCAATTTTCAAGAAAATCGAGATAAAAAAATCCACATATACTGTAACGTGAATATACCTTTTAATTATAAACAATTTATAATTTAAATCAATTAATTTTAATTTCAATCAATTTCGTCGCTAAGTCACGTAATTGACGAAAACGTAAACAATTCGATATCTTAAAATAATAGAAATTAGACGTACACCACTTTCAAACTGAATAATCTATACGATACGTCTGCATTCACTTTTCGCGTTCTTGAGTTTCTCCACGAAAGTAAAAAAATCCGCAGCTCTACTTCGAGCTATACATACATCGTGCAAAAACTTACTTTTGTGTTATTTCCTAACCCTTACGTTACTTCCTAACCCTTCGCCGTCATTCCCTTCATACTTCAAACACATATCACCACCATCTTCGATCGTTTATATAATTAAACTTTCTTTGTAACAAAAATATCCCACAGAGACGAAAAAAAAAAGCTTTTCGCCCTGTGGATCGGTCAAACACGATTACTCCGCGAGATCGACGAGGTCTCTGATAAGATCTTGTCGCGTGAGCAGGATGCACCCCCACGCATGGAACGATTTCAAGGATCATCTCGTTGTCCCAGAAACCACGCCCCTGAGAACTGTTCTGTTCTTGTTCATTGTTCAGTTTCTGTTCGCTTGTCTCTCTCGTGCAGCATCCCCTGCGGTTCTCCAATGGGAAAAAGGGAAACAGGGGGCGAGACCGCCCCAAAGTGGCCGCCATTGCGTCGCTATCGCGGAGTATGGAATGCTTCTGCCTCTCGTTGATGTGAGTATTATATTGTGTATACGCGAATGGATGGACCAATTTATCGATCATCCGAATAGTCCAGCTTCTGCGTGCTGAATTTTTGGCTGAGAAATTTGGAATAGCGACTCTTGTCAGGTAAGTGTTGGATTATTTTATAGCTTATTATTTTATAGTTTGTTCTCTGTTACTTCTCACTGATATTTTGTTTCTGTAAAAAGGCAATTGATTTAACACTAGAATTACCAAATTGTTATCAGAATAACCAATTTATTATTTTCCATAGAAATTTTGTATATTTTAAACGGCGTATTTTTAGAGATTTTTAGTAGAATATATATAAACAGAAGTTTGTGTTCTTTATTATTATATTGCAAGTCCTTCTTTTCCCGTTCCTTGCACTTTAATTTCTCTGTCACAAATTTTATGCTTTAATCGTTGGTTAAATTCTAGTGTTAAATAAAAAAGTGTTTTCCTTTTTTCTTCTTTCTACAAGATTTTAGATGAAAAATTTGGAATAGAAATTGCTAGAATTAAACTTTTTGATAATAGACAATATGCTCCGGTTTTGTTTATGTGTTATTTTTTACTAATATTTTATTTGAATAATGTGTATTCAAATAAGTGTATTCTATTATAATGTATTTCTTCTTTCTTTTTTTAAATTTTTTAAGCGTTTGCTTTTGTAACTAGAGATTATTATTAGATAGGAGTGTTAAATAAATATCGAATCATTATATTATAATATATAGTTCTACATATCGTATCGAATAAAAATAGTACTATATTTTATAGTTTGCATCTCAGATTGCATTGATTCTCTCGTATAATCTCTCATAAACTAAAGTCCATTTTAAATTCCTGATTTTTCGTCATTCTTCTTTTAGTTCCTTTCGTCAGTCGAATCAATCCATATTTTTTCATTGCTGAGGAAGTGTCATAAGTTTGAACGAAATATGAAGAAATCACTAATTATTAAAAACAAACGTGAATTATCATTAAAACTAAACGTTATATTATTTCGTCACCTGTTTTGTTATAACTTGACTCTTGAGAATTTTAAAGAACGAGTTGACTTCCCTTCCACTATGAGAATTTCTATAAATTTCTATTAAAATTGAATGTTTCAATAAGTGTGACGATAACATTGTAATACATATAAAAATCCGAGATCGTAGCAGAGTTAAATCAAAAGTTACGTTTTGTTAACAAAGATACCTATTTCGAGTAAAAAGTTCTCCTAAAGGAGTTCTTTGAGTCTGCAAGATACAAATACACATTGTAATTACAAAAATTGTTCTGACAAATTACAAGGGTTGAATAGTAAAGGGGTTGCTTTGAATAATCATATTCACACGACGATATACACGCTGTGCAACACGTGTCGTTGATTACATCCTCGTGACCAAATATGAAACGAAGCAATCCGCACTTGAATCGTTCGATTCTCGATTAATGTTTCGTTTGGTCACGAGTGTCATGAGATAGTTCACGCTTCGTTACATCAACCCTTGCCTTTTCGACGCCTTCTATCGCCCCTTCGTGGCACGTGACTTTCGAGACGAATGAATTTCAAAGAAGAGACTGATGTGGTTTTTCGACAGCTCTCTTTCTCTGTGAAATTTATAACAGACTTGTTTGTGTATTTTGTGACTTGTGTGGTGGATCGATTGTCATTCTGTATAACTGTTTAGAGGAGTAACATGAACAGATAGACAGTTTGGAAGCTAAAAATAATAATTGAGAAGCAGTAAATAAAAGACTGAGTTGAATTGAATAAAATTGAAATAAAGAAAGATTTAATTTTCTTTCTAGTGAAAATAAAATTATTTTGTCTCGCGATTTTTCTAATTGTTCAAATGGTTGCTAACTGTTAACATTGTTAATGTTATAATATTGAAACATCATACTTACATATATTTTATATGTACGTATTTAAACATCTCGATTTTGAAGAAGTAAAGACAAAGATAGAATTAAAATAACGTTCCGAATTTTATGTTATACAATGTGATATTATAATAAAAACAATAAAGTAATCGAATAGAAGAGATTCATCAAATTCAAGAAAATATGATAAAATTTTTTTTTAATTGAAAAAAAAGAATTTTATCTTCAAGAAAAGGATAAATATCTCTTGAAGAAAAGGATAAATGTCTTAATTGTTTTATTAGCTCTCAATATCTTAATTTTTTAACAAAATTTATCGTTAGCTGCTAGAAAGTGGATAATAAACACGAGGGTGCAGCACAAACAAGATGGTGGAACAGTTCGATCAATATTTCAGTGCCTGTTGGTATACAGGGACTTGCACTCACCCTTATCGGTTAAAAAGGGAACCGTATTTTCTGGGGGAAATGTGTTTCACCAAAAATATTATACCAATGACAAAAATAATTGTTTCTATCTAAGTATTAATTATATAAAATGTTTCACACTACATATAGATATACTTTTCAAGCACTAAACGTGTACATGTATTGAAAATTTTCTCTAAAATAATATCAGCGAACATAAAATTTAAAAAAATAGAATCAAACTTTGCAATTGCAAAATTTGTAATTTGATTACACAACGGGACGAAGCTAGTTATTATACACGGAACATTGAGCTATTAAAGGTTTAAAAACAAATAAAATACAAAGAAAAGTTGAATTCTTCACAGATATAAAATGGTTTCTTATTAAAGCTTTTCTAGCTTTTCTAGCTTTTCTAGCTTTCCATGTCTAACTATCTGATCATAAAAATAGAGAAAGAATCGAAATTGCATAAAAAATGCTTTTCAATTGTAAAATTTCGAATTTTACTATAGAATGAGATTAATTAATTGGACCTACCACAGATATGGAAACAAATAAAATACACAAAAAGCTGAAACCTTTGCGGATATTCTAAAAATTTACTGTTAAAGCTCTTTTTATCCTGCCTCCATTTCTAGCATGTTCGGCCAATAATCGTTTAATCGTAATGCGTTTCTCACTGTAGAACCAGTGACTGTTGGATGATCATAATCGTTTAGTTGTCTGCGAGTGGTTCTTCTTCTTTTTAAATCTCGTGACGTGGGCACGCAGATGTTCAGTTTCTTCGACCATCTTGTTCTCCAGGCTCGTTTTATCTCCGTTCTAACTTCGATGTTCAGCAGACAGTAAAGCAGAGCCACGAAAGAACCCTGAAAAAAAGAAATGATTTATTTTGTCAGTGTATTATCTTCGACACATTCTTTTGTATTTTTGTTTTATTTCTTTTCCTTTTTTAAATACTGAAATACTTGAAAAGAGACGAAGAATGAATCGCAGAAGAGCCAAACGAGTTCCACGCGTTTATCATTGTGATAGGAGAAGCCCAGAAATAGAGTATAGTGAGCACCGAATAAGGGTACCAGTACCAAAGTAGATTTGGCCCACCTACTGTATAAAAGAAATAAATTTATATTCTTCGAGATAATGCTTCTTTATCTGTATTACTATATTGCAACAAATACAGCTGACAAAGTTTTCAATCGAACGAAAGTATTTGAAAATATTTGAAAAATATCGAAATCTTCGATGTGTGAAATATTATGTGAATTATACGGGATAAATAATTATTATATTAATTAGCACGAAAGATTTCAATACTTTTTGAATAATTTCGAATACTTCTGTCCGATCGAATAAATATAATATATAAATACAAGCATAATATATGCATGATAATATAATAAATTTTATTTGTATCTGCAGTCCAGTAATAAAAATCAAAACTTTGATATAAAAAGTTGTGTATTGAAAAATTAAGTGTTTAAGACTCAAATTTACCTATACTGCATCTTTTTTCGTTGCAAATGAACCGATGTTTTAAACTTGATGAATAGGACGCGTACTATGTTGAGGAACAGCAGAAAGTTGAACTAATAACATACATTTAATCGTGTTGTCAATCAATAATTATTGTTTAGAAAATTAATCCAATGAGAATCTTTGTTTGACATCGACGATTCTAATTTCAAACATCACTTACCAAAATCGATATTACAATGGGAATCCTTATGAGCAGAAATACGGAAGGATTGCCGTGGATAGTCCAGCAATATGTATCTTCGATCGTTGCTCGTATTATTATCCAAGGAACGACAACGAAAACAGGCAATCCTTAATTATACAGATAAAAATCACACCCTCTGTCATCTGTATCTTTAATATTATTGAGATATTTTTGTTATATACGTTCATGATAGGATTCTTTCAATGACCCTGAATCTCTTCCCAAATAGTTTTTTAAAGATTCTAATGTGATATTGAATTATTTTGAAATTCAATTTTAATTGGCAATTAAACAAGCTAATTAATTAACAATTAATTGAATTTTATCTTTATTCGATATGTATACAATGAACGTAGAAATTATTCGCACGATCGATGAAAAATCGTCGATACTTTTCCAATCTTGTGAAAAAAGAAAAATCGTATTTGAGAGTTGAAATGATCTCGAATGATTTCCAAATCATTTCCAAATTAATTATGCATAATTTCAATTGATCACATAGTATTTTATATCTACGTATATAATCTTACCCCAGCCCATTAAAATATACAGATTAATGGCTGTACTATCTGCGCAAAATGCCCAAACGACCAGATTATGGAGGTACAAACCCTCCATCAGGATCCAAGAGTAATTAGCAACGATGAAATACTGCCACGCACTCGTAATACCTTTGCAAATCATCGTCTGAAACTAATTACTTTAATCAATTCTCGAACATCAATTCTCGTCCATTTTCTCGTTTGTCGTCTATTTATTTATTTATTTATTTATTTTTTTAACCCACTAAGGACGTAATGTTTCATTTGCGATCCGTCGTTTGCAAACGCGTGTTTAATTTTTTCGTTTGAATTTTCGAGAATAAGAGAATACATATCCTACAATGTACAATGAAAAAGCATCTTTGAAAAAATGAATTTAGATGTGTAGAATTTACATCTTTATTTCTTCATCGTAGATAATAATTTCTTATCATTGTATCGATTTGACATCACAAGAAGCAAATTAAGTTCCAAAAATGTGGATGAAGATATTATAATATTGCAATTACAAAAGAAAATTCCAAGGATTTGGAATTCTCTACAATCTAAATTTTACAAAACGTGAAAAAATTGAATTTTCTTAATAATATGATAAATTATTGCTCAGTCCTTAATGGATCGAGTATTTGTTATGCCTACGTTTCGTTGCTTGATGAAAGCGTTCTTCTCGTCGAGATAGACGACATCCATTGTCCGTCTGATACCATCAACGAAGATCCAATCTCTGATCAGCGCCATAAATGCTCTCATTATGAAAGAAGCAAACAAATGCATGTGCAGCCTGTTCCTTGGATTTCTGAGTTTTCTAAGCGGAGAAATTAATTATTAATTCCAATATAAATGTAATTTAATTTAGTTGGTTGTTGATTTTAATTTTCGTTAGACGAATACCTGAGTAGAGAGAAAATGATCATCGCGATAACCAGCATAGTGAAGGACGTGGTGTAACCAATTTGAGAGATGATTCTGATGATAGGCAACCATTTCTAATGACGATGAAAGTAAAAAGATGAAATGGGAATAAAAGATTTTGCTTCGAACTTTAAACGATCATTAGACTATTTAATATGTTCGTGCAATTTTACATTTTTACGAAGCTAATTAAAAGAAAAAAAATTAAAGTTGACTAGAAAATTATTTTACCTAATAAATATCGTGAAACAAATTGTACTTCAAACATTCTATCCAATGATCGTGTTAAGTTCAAGATTCTTACAGCCAAGAGTAAAGATTCAAAGTTCCCGTAGTCTTGAGAATTGTTCGTTCCATCTCCCATGGCCTCCATGAAGTAACGAGAGGTGAATTCATTCGACAACTCACACAAACTGTAATTACTCTCGGGAATATCGTTAGGATTTGTGTACCATTGGCCATTTGCGAGACAAACTTTCGTGGCCATCGCTGTAACGTCAACATTCGCCAAAGTATTCGTTGCAGAGTTTAACTGGTACATCAGGTCGGTCTCGGAGGGACAGGGTAAAATAGCGGTAGTCGAGGCCTCGGTGTACGACCAGCAAAGTAAACCGTCGAAATGTGGCGGACAGTGTCGTAATGTTGCGTTTTGTAATGTTACGTTTCGATCTGTTTAATAATATATATATATATATATATATATATATATATATATATAAAAGTTAATAACATATTAAAAGATTATTTTTAGAGACTATTTTTATACTAATTTAATTTAATTTAATTTAATTTAAAAAAATGCATGTACAGCGGGGTATACTATAACAAATTAATTCGTTTTTAAGTTATAAAATACGTATATACAGTGTTAACAGTGATCACGATAGTATTCGAACGCTTACCAAAGAAAAATTTCTACTTATATGAAACATTTTGAAATTTTATTAAAATTGTAATGCGGTAACTGTTATGATTATATTGATAATATAGTACAAAATATGAATAACCATCTTGAGCTTATTTTATCTCTATTAAATATGGTTCAACTGAATGTTAAGGATTATTGACATGGCTAAAATACTATTATATTTGTAAAATATATATTTGTATAAAATATTTTGTAATTTTTATACACATTTTTAAATTTGTTTCAAACTTGGCTAGCATAATCATGATAGTGATTAATGAAATTTAAGAATGTCAAAATATATATAATACATTAAAAAGTAATATTTGTTTCAATAAATGTTCGAATATTTTCGTCAGCATCTACAGATATACATACGTATCTTTATTTAAGGATGTATTATATACATTACATACATATCATAAGAAAGAGATCAATCTCTATGTTTCTTTGTGTTTATTGTAAGCAATTTTTTGCAATTTTCATTTTTTCATGCGTTTTTTAATTGTCTCTTTCTTTTATTCGACAAGTACAGAAAAAAACGAGTAACATTAGTCGCATTTATTGACTTACACTCTGTTATCAATCCGTTGCATTTCTTTTTCTGCTCGATAAAGAAACGTTCCACGTTCGACATTGCGTTCATCTTCACTTCCGGTTTCATTTCAATCGTGATCATTTTTTGAAACACTTAATATCGTTGAAAATTCTCCAAATTTATTAAAACTTCGATGGTCTAAGGGTAACTTTGGTGAAAAATTAACAAAATTTTAACGGAAACGTTGCGAAGAAGATTAGTGTTATAGAAAAATATACTTTTAAAGTACTCTTAAGAGAGAAAAAGCAAGTGAATAGCACAGAGATGTTGATGTGAAGCACCTGAAATCTGGAATTGAAGTGACCAGTCAGTGGATTATATAGCTATGGGGGAATGCCTCGCCCTTCTTGGTATATTTCTTAGTATAGTTACGCTATAGTCATCTGGAGAAGAGACTCCAAGTAGAATAAGTCAACCACGAGTCAGCGAAAAAAGTCGAGTTATCTTCGTCTCCTCTGCTGAATATTCATTCATGAATTTTCTTTTAATATAATTTAATATGAAATTAACAAATGAAGAATAAAATAATGATTATACGAGAGAGATAAGCGAATTTTCATAGATTTTTTTGATTTGTATGTTATTTGGTAAGTTAGGCAAATTATAAAATTAAAACAGAGAATAACTGAGTAAATTTGAAGATGCGAGCCTTTTGAAAACAAATTATAAATCTATTTCTATTCTAATATTTGATAAAAATGGAATAATATTACTTTAGTACATTTATGCCAATTATATAATTGATATTAATGATAATTATCAATATTAATCATAATTATAATAACGACGAAAGATAATTTTCATGTCATGAAATCTTAAAAATCGTTCTTTGTCTTCTTTACTTGCAACTTTCGAACAATGATGACAAATAATTTTTCTGGAATTACAAGTGATCGATAATGATGTGTCTTGTTCAAAAAATAATTGCATTTATCAAGGGACGATGGCGCAATGTCATCTGCTTGCTGGAAATTGTGTTATACAATTTCAAAGATAACTGCAATGAAACAAATCGATTAGGCCGTCACGTCCATCCATCAAAAGAATAATCGTCTAAACAGTCACTCGAGGTTCTCAGCCAATATTGATAAAGGAGCGATCGATCATCACATTGTGCCAGCAAACACTGAAACTTTAGAGATCAAGTAATTTAAAAAGAACGTTATTTTTCCTATATCTGAGCAGAATAGAAATAGCGACAAATTCGAATCACAATTTTTTAATCAATTACCAAGACAACGTCTCTATCTATCTTTGAGCTCATATCACAATCAAACGAAATTCATAAAAAGAATTCTACTTTTCCTACATCTGGGCAAAATAAAAATAATGAAATATTCGATGTACGATTTTCTAATCGATCGTCAAAATAACCGTCTATTTTCAAATGAAAGATACGCAAAAATTCCTGAGCTTTAATTGTAAAATTTTTTGGAGAGACGAAATGGAGGGGGACACAAGCAAGAAACGACGACAGGCCGTGTATTCAAAATTTTTATGTTAAACTTACACCAACCACACTTTACAACAGATTTCATTTTTCTTCGTGGATCAACTTCGGGAAATCATCCGCGTGCAATTCTTACCGTCTTTCCCATCAACTCCCAAGCTTTCCAAACATCGAAACAATTTTACAGACAACGTTCTAAACTATCTCTCACCTTTTCACAAATTCTTTACAAACCTGCTACGTCGTTTGAGAAAAAAGGAAAACGCAACAAACGTCATGCAACACGCAATACAATACGGATGATTTTGCGCGCCGGATCCAACACTCAGGTGCCGAGTCATTTAAAATTACTTCTAATTTACAGCCATCGTTACAGATATCGATAAGTTGTTAGTAAGTACATACGATTCATTTTCCCTCCCATTATCGTTCTACTTAATTGTCTACTTGCTCTCTTCAGCAACCTCCTATACGATGATCTCTCGTGTTATTTACAAATTTCTTCACGGCTATTCTCCATAGTAGTAGGCCATTTTTACATCTCTCTCGGAGGAGAGATCATTGTTTCGTTATTGTAGCACATCAAGACGAACGCGTTCTCGCGTATAGAATTAATTAGAAAAGACACGAAGCGCGAATTCGACGCTCTATTTCACGGATCCGCGACGATTCTTCTCGTGAATCGTTGAACCAGATGGCTCTCGATGCTCCGTTTCTCAACTTCTTCACCGGGGACGACGAGTCACCGTTAACTCGTCATCGGGAAAAAATTGGAAAATTTTTGAAATCTCTTAACCGTGTGGGAATATCTTTTTATATTATTGCAACGAAAGTGCTTCATGAAAGTATTCGAACCACTTATTACATAGAAGAACTTTTACATGTACATCTCTCCCCGTGTTATTATGTATTGTGTAAGAATTTTTACATATACGTATTACGTGTTATACGTATATTTAAAATATTTTGAAATTTTACTAACGGTAGTAGACTATATTGGTCAAGTTTAAAACTAATGAAAATGTTTGCAGACATAAAAAATCAGTATGAACTAAAAATGGTCTCGTTTAATCTTTTTAGTATCGACGACAAAAATAAAGTATCAAATAAAGCAAAAAATGCCAAAGCAAGTTGATATATGCAATTTGATAAAATTTAAGACAAAGAAGATAAAAATTTAGCTTTAAATTATAAAAGTTAAGTAATTATAGAGAAATATAAAAAATAAATAGACAATGATTCAATAATGTACAGCATCCGACAAAGTAAAAAGAATAAATTATAAATAGAGTAACTTAGATGCAATTATACATCATTCTCGGTATTTTTCATAAATGTAGCAAACGACCATATATCGTTGTTTAATATTGAGATTTTTTTAAATATTATTTGTTATCTTTACGACATGTATACTTCATTAAGTATTAAGTATCCTGTAATTTCTATACACATTTTCAGATTTGATTCAAACGTGACCGACATAATCATAATAGTCCTGTCATAATCACAAAATGTCTAATATAACATACGCATATTTTTATATTCATAGACTGCTCCTATAAGTGTTCAAATACTTTCGTGAGCAACCATAATTCATTATGACATTTTCAAATACACTCTGTACTGAACCATAGAAGATATTATCAATGAAATTTTCCTGCTTTGACAAACACCACCTTCTTGTTTCCTTTTTTTATTGGATTGCGACACGAACGTTACAATCCAATGCATATCATAGACTTTCTAATTTCCAATATTTCTTAAAAAATTAAACAAGAATAAAAGAAAATAAAAAGGAATCACAAAGAAGGGTACGAGTCGTATTTGAATCGTCATATTTTTCAAATCTCGTGGACTTGTGTTCTCTCGCTTTACATTAGGTTTCGATTTTTAATTTTCTTGAGCTTGTACAATTTCTTTTTCTGCACATTTTGCGACAAATACATAAATTCTATATCCTACAACTCGATTAACGCGTGGATTCAAGTTTCTTTCAAATTCTGACATGCGACGTTTCTCTTTATAGCTACAGATACACCGTCATGACATCGCGAACGTGACGATACATTTCGTTATTACGAAAATTCGCTAACAAGCCAATTCTGCTGATGCAAAAATAATTATCCATTGCAAATGACTATTTCCATTTCAATACAAGCAGGGGAAAATTATTGTGTTAAGAAATTAAATTCTAGATAATAACTCGTCATCTCCGGGGCGAAGAGATTAAAATCGCGTTTATAAATAATCTGACAGAATTCCTTCGTGAACTTCTTTTCTGTTACAAACGCGAAGGTAATTATTCGTACAAAGTGTCTTTTACGATCTCTTTGGCTTCGACGGATACGCGCGTACTGCCAAAGAATGAAATTCCTTGAAACATTTGCTCCCAGTTTTGAGCACGGTTTATTTCATTACTCGTTCGTGTTCCTCGTTCGGAACGTGGTTTTAGAATTTTCCAAGTTCCACCACGTGGAAAATTTCCGGAAATTTCCTGCGAGTTTTGTGTAGGACCTACATCTGGCAGTTTAAAGAGGGAAGCCTACGCGGAATTGGCGTTATTTCTTTGTTTCCCGACGGCTACGTTTCGCTTTATCGTGTGACGAATAACAGTGTCTCTGGTTCCTGATCACATCCAGGAATTCTTTAAATCGATAGTGTCCTATGTTGAACGTTTTTTCTCGCTTGTTTATCAAGTCGAATTGTCTTTTCTAATTTCACCACCTTGACTGTCTTTGCCATTGCTATATTAACTATATTAACCAGATTAAACGTAGGCATATATATAACATAGATTACTATATTAAATGTAGACGTTTTTAATTGATTTTTCTATTTATAACACAATTAGTGATAATTAATTTAAATTTATCATTTAAACGAATAAATAATAATACACTGATGTGTGAATATCAATGTATTATTTAGAAATATTCTCGACTTAAATAAAATGTCTCTCTATAGCTTTTTCGACCAAATACTGTCAATTTATTCTATAAATTAAAATAACAAAAAAAATATCACATGAGTACATCATTGGAAGCATTGTTAAAGAACTATAACAAAAATTATGAATATATACACCACATACCCTGGTACATATATAATAATCCGAAAAATGAAAATTAAATAAGTGGCACGCACGTTTGTAATAATTATTAAGGTAATGATAACAATAATAAAGATCAAATGATCCTTTAGTTAAATAAAATTTCTACGAGAGACATCGGAACAGCGTGAAATTATTTAGAAATTATATACATATTTAGCTCGAGATTGGGATGAGATATGTGATCTATTTATTATGTGATCTATTTATTATGTACGTCTACTTGTTACTCAATAATTTCCTCAATATAGTTTTTATAGAGGAAAAGTAGATATATACATAATTTTATTATATACATAAGATCATAATCATGAATGAAGACTTTAACATTCCAGCAATAAATAAATTTTATTGCTTTCGCCAACAATTAAATGCTAAAAATCTTCACGGACAAATTTCGAAGCGTCAGAAAGACACTCAGAGGTGGTGTGATTAGACGAATCGGATATAGGACGTATCGAATCACTGCCCTAAATATTCGAAATGTATGAAAGGACGATGTAGCGATCTCGATCTCCCGCCAATCGAGACCTCTAAATAGGAACGCGCACGATGTTTATACGTGAAATCGCGCAACAACGAGTAGAATTACATTTGGAAAGGCACTTCGAACGAAAAGTATGGCATCGAGCTGCGACAAGGCATCGCGCAAACAGTTTTAAAAAAGTCGCGACTCTATCCTTGAATTGACCTGGTTCATTTCATCCCTTCCTGCAACCTGTCGTACCTACATCTTCTCAGCTTGCAATTATTAAACACTCTTCTTGTACCACAGGGAGAAAAATGAAACCCAAGAATATCTTACGTCGTTGTGCCTTCAACCTCTTGGCAAAGATAACGGAAAAAAAAGAAAGAAAAAAAGATCCAATGAAACGTTTAAAAGGTTCCTTCCCTTTCTTCTTTATAAATAAATAAACATTCCAAACAGATTCTCTTTTTTCCTTTGCTTCTAAAAAAAATTGATTCGACTCTTTGACCTCTTGGAGGAATTTCTTTCTTTTCCTCCATTTTTAACGATCTTTTCTTTCGAGTACTCCGCCTCGGGTCTTTCTCACATTCACATACAATATCTTCGTGAAAGGATCGATCATCCTTCTTCTTGTTCGTTTTCACGCGTGAACTTGCGAGAATCGTTATCAAATAACCGCTGGTAATCTTGAGGAACTCGGTCTCGTCGCGGTTACAACGATCGACGAACTTGCTCCGACAGGGATGTTACGATAATTCGTAAGCTCGGTGTGCCCCAGCGAAAATGGCAAATAGATCCACTTTTCGTAACGTCTTCCTCTCGCGTAATCGTCATGTCCACGCGTGCAATTCCAGCCGAAGGCGATTGTATTCTGGCTAGCGAACGGTCAGAGGCATTTGCCGGGATTCTGGGAACACCATTGCGGCCACATGGCTTCTGTTTTCAATCCACGGTTCGTTAGAAGCTCCAGGTGTGTGGCCAGCCTCGTGTACACGCTCTCGTCCGTCGAGTAGCCGTTGGTTGGCATATCGCTCCTGCGCATAAATTTAGTTTTCGTTTGTTATTAAGTCGAAGGACGTGGTGTTTGGGATGGCAAGTGGTGAAATTGTTCAAGAGAATCTGATTTACATATAGATAACAAAGCATCGAATAATCTAACGCGAACCGAATCGCGAATTTCATCCTCTTTGAACTTTCAACGTGTACACGTATAAGTAAAATAATTATTTTAAATCTCAGTTTAAATATATATTCCCGTTTAAAGTTGTAGAACGATGTTATATTTGTTTAAAAATTGGAAATATTAAATGATATTTTATACAGGAAAGAATCCGTATCTTAATTATGTTGAAAATGTTTTGACAATTGCACAATGTTGAAAAGTACAAAAGTACAAAAAGTACAGGCAACAAAAATCGTTCGTCTGTAATATTCGGGGATTGAATTAAAAGACTATACTAAAAAACCATATATGATATATAACGACGTGTAAATAATACATGTGTATTATTACGTATTAAAAACACGAATCATTTCTTAATACACTTTTATGTTATATGCGTGAATACACGCGTTCAAAATCGCGATCTCTAGCTTTGATACACAATACAATCACTTCGTTAACATTATATATAAATAAAACAGTAATAGTCTGTCTAGTAGTGATGGCAATATTCAGATCTGGCAACATCTGACTATTCTTGATACTAACCATAATCTTTCAGCAAGGGCAGATGCCCTGGGCCATAGTCGAGGTCCCAAGGAAGCATCGCCAGTCTGCTCGCTCCAGATAGCCGCTTCTCCGCCCAAAACCAGGCTCAAATGTTGCTGAGGATAATCTCTCCAAGGTCGATGATTGTAGACAGTCTGCCAGGTACGATACTCGCCGCAAGCGGCTTCTCCAATTTCCCTCCATTTGCCAAAGCCGCAGTCCAGGTACCACGTGTCCACGTGAGAAAGAATCACTCTGAAACCGTCCTCAAGAAGATCCGGCGTCTCCGGCCAGTTGCTACCACCCCACGATTGGATCACGTGGATCTTCGGGTCGAAGTACATGGTGATGTAAGGCCTCTTCGTCAACGGCGAGCTCCACAGAATCACAGCCTTCGGCGTTTCGTCGTGGTTGGCCTTGACCAGCCTGTGCAGCATCTTCGTCTCGAATTCGGCCCACATTGCATGATGATCGGTCATGTTCTGCGCTTGCATCGCGGCCGTGATGTTCCCATACTGTGCCCAGCAATCGAGGTTCACCTCGTCCCCGCCAAGGTGTACGATGTCGCGAATTTCGGTCAGGTCCAGCAGCTCCCTGTACAGCCCCTCCAATATTCGATAGGTGTGCTCGTTGATGGGATTCAACTGGCCGCAATTCGGCTCGCCGCAATACGACGACCATGGCTGCTGATCAACGCAGAGTGCCAGCTCCCCGTAACCGTACTCCGTCCCTGAGCAAATTAACAAGATCGTGAGACGAGTATGACGATGCGAACAGGTCAGATAGACAGATGCGAGTTTCGTCATTTCGGATTACGAGGATTGTGGAGTTGTTTCGCGAGAAGTTGTTTTGAAAAGAAGAAGGATAGTGAGACAAATTGTCGATTGTATAGTTGATTGTATCAGTTCTTGATTGTATCATCACAGGTTGATTGTATCATGCTCTTTGTTTGTGACGTGAAACGTTTACTTTTTTGTAAAATATTCCAGTATTTTATAGTATAGCATATTAATATACTAATATTTTATAATACCACTATAAAATATTATATCATAGTGTACTACAAAATATTGTAATAAAATGTAAAATATTAATATCTAATAAATTACGTTAGTAGCTATTATATAAAAATGACAATGAAGATCAATTTATAATATCACTTAGTGATTTGTGCTGTTTAAAATTCTTTGTCGGCGATATTCATGTCACAAATTATTCTAAAATGTTCATAAGATACCAGATATTGTTGGTGAACGAATGTGTTAATTAACACTTCACACACGATAACGATTCTACATGTATAATTTCTTATTATATATACAAAAATAGAAGATCTTCTTTGAATATTTAAATAGTACTTTGTACAAATTGATAAACATTTATATGGCAAAATAATAAAATAAGAGCTGAAAATTCTATTTGTTGCCAATAATAGCCAACTATAACAAAAAATATTTTTCACCGTCAAGAATAGTTATTATGTAATAATCAACATAAAACTCAAGTTATCGATGATAAGCAATATTTATATTGTTTAATGGTGACCAAAATTAAATTTCCGTCGTCGATAATGGCCAATGATAGCCAAAAAAAAGTTATTCATACACGGCTTTTCGCAATCTAAAAATTGAAATTATTTGAGAAATTTCATTGAAATTCATCGACAAGTGGCTTCCATTTAGATAAAAAATTCATTTTCGCTCAATGACATTGTACCGAAAAATATTTAAAACAAGTATTATTTGCATCTCTGATTCAGATACTTTTCAGCGGTATTACTGTATCCAATCTTTCCTCTTTTCCAATCACCAGCATTCAAAACCAGAATTCCGATATCCCAAAAACCATATCAAGACATAATCTTCGTGTGATCACATGTAGTGATCCCGTAACCAGTGTAAAAACCACTGAAAACTCACCCCATTGCCAGCCAGCGCCAGCGTGTGCCGGAGAGTCGATCTCGACGAGTATCCTGATGCCGCGGATCCTCGCGTAATCCGCGAGGTCCTTCACATCGTCGGGCGTGTAGATCTGATCGCCGCTGTAGGCGCCCCATCTGGCCATTTCCGGGAACTGGGCCGAGTCGAATGGGAAGCTCTGCGAGTCGGATAAATGCCAGTGGAAAGTGTTCAACTTGGACGCGGCCATTCCGTCGATCACGCGTTTCAACCGTTCAACCGGGAAGAATTGTCTCCCCGTATCGACCAGCAAACCCCTGTAGGGGAACGTTGGCTTGTCCTCGACAGAGACGCGAGATAATACTCGCAAGGCACCTTCCCTCCCGGCGGTCTCGTCCCACCAGATCATTTGACCGAGCGTTTCCAAACCGTGTCTGGCGCCGAAGTAACTTCTCCCGGTGATTCGCGCCTCGAGAACTCTTCCTTTGGGCATCAGCTCGAGGGTGTACGACTCGTCTGTTTCTAAACTTGGCCCCGTCGGTCTCCCATTCCCGGCGGATAGGTAGATCAGGAATACCTCCACGCCGGATCTGCTCTTCGCGTTTGCTATCTTTACTAGGCTCCTCACGTTACCTGCAAAAGAAGCTACCAATAGATTGCGGATTTTTGTGTAGTTTCACATTGCAGTAAAACTTCGTTTACAATTTGTTGGGAAAGAAAATAATTTCTATGATTCAGAGTTCATACGATCAGACTCTCCGCTGATTCCTTTCTCTACAAATGAATTTTCGTTTAAGCTCAAATAAGTGGATTCACAACTACCAAGAGTTCATTTAATTGGATACTGACTAAAATTTAGTTCAAATAAATGGGGTTCCATTGTATTGCGAATAAAATGAACGAATACTTGAAGTGCATGTCTGTTGAAGTTAGTATTCGTAAATCGTTATTTAATTCTCTGGATGATATTATATTATACTGATATTATATTATACTGTAAATGAAGTGTTTCATTACTAAAGTTACACGTCCAGGAACACAATTCTAGCAATGTTATGATCTTCATTAAAAGTCTGGTATTAGCATTAAGTGAGAATTGAATCAACGTGATGAATACACATTTTATAAGTTATTTTTGTTAAGTCATTTTTGGATTTTTAATAATGAGAAAAATGAAAATGAACCACTTAAGATATACTTGTGATTATGACAAGAGGAATAATTTACTCTAGGTAATTATATTTTTCATTCAATATAGTTGCAGTTTTATGCAGTTTCATTCATATAAAAAATTAGCAACTAAAAATAAATTTAAAAAACATAATGAGACAATGGAAAATTACACAGGTAAATCAAAATATTAATTATAAAAATACTGTATAAAATCACAGATCAAATAGTCTGTTTAATCTTTTAGAGATTATCACTAGAAGTTAATCCAATTTTCAATAAATTTCATAATTATAGGCAAATGAAATCAATACGTGACCATTTACTCTCACAATGATTATTAAACCACATTGATATTATCATCGCTATGATAATCAATAACAATATTAATATCATTATTAGTAAAATTAATTAATTTATACAATGAACCTATGAAAATGAAATCGAAAAATCGAAATTTAATCAGCATCCTTCTTTCAACTCTTCGTTACTGAAGGATTAAAAGGAGGATTCACTTCGAAACGAAAAATTGGACAAATCTTCACCGATGAAAACGTCCTTGGCGTGCTCCAGCAGGTTCTTCGTTTCCTGATCGCTGGTGTTCACCGTGACGAATTCGATTTGCTGCAGATGTATGATCACGCTGTCTTCGCCGAGGAACACGTTTCCGGTCGGCCTTGGCCAGAGGAGCCTGGTGTTCCCTCCACAGAGAGCAATACAGCTGGCCAAAGAAGTCCTCGACGATCTGACCGCTCTCCTCTCGCATCTTCCGGCGACGCAAGCCCACGACCACGGACTCTGAAACGTTCTACGATCCAAACAGAGAGAACGTTAAATTCGAAACGAAACACCAACGAATAATTTTTTTGTATCGCTCTTTCACCCTATGTGTGAGTTTTCCTTACTCGTATATTTTACCATATATCTCAACAAGCACCAAATTGGATAATTTGCATTTAAAAAAAACACAGCCAGACAAACAGAGAGGTTCGGTAGAAGCAGTACGTGATCAATGGGGATAGGGGTATACGTACACACGAGGGTGGTTTTTATATTTTAATGTCGGTATTTTTTCTCTCTTGTTTTTTTTTAAATTTAAATTTGCAAAATATAGTAAATATTCGCTCTTACTTGGTCTCGTTTTAATCGATTTACCTGTTACAGAAATAGTCTGCTGTTTTTCTATAGCAAAACTGTCGCATGTCGTCAGCATCGTATCGAAAACTAGATCTATAAAGTTATCTTAAAGTTGTCTTGCTTTGTTTAACGTTATCATCATTTCTTTTGGACTTTTACAGCTATAATTAAGAGCTAAAATTGTAATTAATATATACAATTGTGGTGTAATAAGACAATTTATTGTCTGTCAAGTACTTTGTGATAAAATGAATATTATTTACAAATCTGTTTTAAAAATTATCAAAAATGTTAGATACCATAAAGATTCAGCTTTGTAATATACCTGTAATTCTATGTTACAAAATAGTATAAGATTTTATAAGAAAAATATCAAATTATCACAGGGAACTGTCGAGGGTTAATCTAGTATATTATCTTAGAACATTTTAAATTACCGGTATCCAGGCATTCAATGTAAATAATGAAAAACTCGTGTATTTCTTATTTTATTTACAACCCATAAATGATATTATTGAATTAATCGGTTATTCATTTATCAGAGATTGACAGGCTTTCCCAAGAGGCAGTCTACTGTAATGATATCTAAAATTACTGTAATAAAGATAAAATGATTTAATATTTAAGCTTGAATAGAGATAAAATAATTTACTCTGAAATACTTCGAATTGCCTCGATTACATCACAGTGAATGAAAGAAATATTTGTACCTTGAATTATCGACTTTGAACGATCGATACGTTTTTTATTTATTGGAATGAATTTTGAAATTTACGCAATGTTGTAAAATAAAATTCTGGCTGTGAACGCGGAAAAAGACTTAAATCGACTTTGAAGCCTATCAATAGTTTTAAGACTTTTAAGAGCTTCAACCCTTACTAATATCGTTGGGCATTGGCAAACTTAACAAATTTAAGCTTTGCGTTATTTAATTTTGGAACTTTTGACTTGGTCTAATTTTATTACCAACTAAATTTCTGTTAGAAAGAACATAAAGTAGAATTCGAACAATGAATTTTTCGAAATATCTAATTAATATTAATATTAATATTTCCCAAGTGAATAGTTTGAATTTCTCGATACCAAACTTTGTTTCGAAATTGACATTCGATCGCGTTATGTTCAATCAGCAACCGTCTCAAGAGATTTCAATTTAAAAAAATATGATATACAGATGAAAAGAGATAAACTAAATCTGAAAATATTCCGACAGTAAAAAATAAGAACTACCTTAATGTACGAGAGATACAACGTAAGAGAACTCAATAACACGAATAAAAGTGTCGAGTGCATACAGGGAAATGGCGCAGAGTTAAGAGAAAGTTAAAAAACGGAAAGGAAGATCGTGAAAAAGATCCATAAGATGGTGAACTAAAATCTACGGGTGTGAAAGTGATCCAGTAAAATGGCGGTAAATTAAAACCAAGAAGAATAAGCTGATCCAATTGCCAATTTCTTTTGGATGTAATAACTTTTTTATTCAAATTTCTTATTTTTTTTGCACGTGATTTTATTTTTGTTCAAAGTAAATGACGAATTACGATATTTATATTTTCAAAGACTGAAAGTTACGAAAATAAGGATACGATTGAATCTAAGCCCTATCGTTACTAATATATATTTAATTTAATTAAATCATTGAAATTTGCAGTTTGAAGACGATGGTTGGTTAGTAAATTAAGAAAGAATTAAGAAGAAAAAAAAATAAATTAGCCAGAGCTACTGATAATTTCTTTCTTCTGTAATTTCTTTATTTAAACTTCCTGCTTTTCTTCCTGCAAATGATTTCGTTTTTGCTAAAAATATATGATTTATTTATTTATTTATTAATTTAGATTTACGATATCTAACTTCTCTTTACTACTAATTTTACTAACCTTTAGAATCACAGAAATTTTTGACTTGAAAATGAATGCTCGGTTAATAAATTAAAGAAGGATTAAAAAGAAGAGAAATAAATTTTCGTTCGAGAGCAGATAATTCAGTTTAACTTATTTTCATCATTTCAAAATTCGTCAAGAAACGCACAGATGCATCGGTTGTTAATTTCTTCTCCAGACTGCAAAATTAATTTGAAATCTGCCAGATTGATCTTCAATTAATCAGATAGCAAATAGCTGTAACCACTGAAACAAGGCTCGAGCGCGAAGATTAAACGAAATGATTCAGACGGATTGAGATGATTCTCAGAAAGCGGGAAACGCAAGTCGAACGAAAACGAGGTTTGAGGCAGTGGCGCGTGAAGAACAACCTAGAATATACATATACGTATTACCATAAAACAGATAAGAACATCAGCCTGATAAATATTCACATAATCGAAGGATTAATTACGAAATTACAAATGTTCATGCACGATGTTGAAAAATAAGAATAAATAAATTTCCGAAGAATTTCTCGTTAGTACGAAGATATGATTGACGGACGTTCACGGTTTATTGGTAACTCGTACAAAAATTATTCAGTTTCTCGAAGCGTGTACAGATCGAGGAAGGTTAATTTTGGCTTGATTCATACCGCGAGGTACAATTTTCATTCGAGTGGACACGGTAATGGATGTAATTGTTAATTCGCGTAACTTCACGACTGTTGAAGAAAAAACACATGTGGACTAAATAAGCTGTCTAGAGACAAGTCACGCAACAGTGATGATTTACTTGCGTTTCCTGGTTGAAACATTCGTTTCAATACTCTTTTACTACATCTCATCATGAAATCGTAATATTTTTAATTATACATTATACAGGAGTCTTCTGTACATTTATTAACTAGCTAGACAGTGTAATGAATTTCAGCTTGAAAGATACGAGCGTTAAAATAATGTTAATTATTGACATTTAAATATTATAATGATTTATATGCAGAATATTTTGATTTATCAAAGATTATTTATTCTGCTATTAAATAAATAAATGTTGGCCGTTAACGAATTAAATATCTGCTAAATATTCAATATCACTCCAAAGGTATTCAATATTCCTCGTCGAGGTAATGGTAAATTGAATATTAATTACTCGAATATTCGATATCAATATTCTACATTTTAACATTAGAACTACGAAAATGGTCAAAATGATCAATTTACAATTTTTGTTAAACATTTTACAGACGTATTTTTAAAAATTTATGAAATATTAATTAATAATAATTAAACTTATGAAATAATTTTCCATAAAATACATGAATAAAAGCTTGTATACTATTCTACAATATTATAAAGTTTCTCTATTTTTTTGTCTTCAATATTTCTGATGGAAATTTTATGCTTTAACCCTTTGCACTCGACTGTCCCTCCTGAAAGGACATTGTACTTAAATCTAACCAACAGCTCGAATTTCTTCTTTTTATAATTTGCTAATAATTATAATGAACGTGTACATTTAGTGTTGTATGATGCGATGTACAAGCATAATATCTGAACAGACGTCTAGAGTATAAAAAGCTACAAAGGTACCGTGTAAAGTATTCCGTTACTTAGGAAAAGTCTTCATACAATAAAAAACCGTTTTATTGCTCATTGTCGGGGGCCTTTTCCAATTTTATCAAGGTTCTGCATTCCAAGAAGTTCTGAACCGTAATGATAACAATCTTATGAAGCCTTCGAAGAACCTAAAAAGAAGAGCCACAGAAAGAGAAACTAAATAACGACGAAAAGGAGGTCTTCCTTTCTAACCAATTCAAGGCCGATAACGTATATCACAGCGAGTACGGAAGCTTACACATTTAACGTCACAACACAAAATAGATTTGGCATTTTTGCGGAATGTCTGCTGAACGATACAGAACATACAGACGAAATAAATAACAAAGACACAGAGACACAAACACACTCAAACATCTCCGCTGACCAAAGCAAAATTAAACCAGCTCCGATATATATACACGGTAAGATAAATTACCAGAAGCTACTCGAAGCCCTAAAACAAAAATACAACAATAGATTCCACGCCAAATACACTTCAGAAAAATTAAAGTTTATGTTTCAAAATATAACCGATTTCATCGAATTCAAGGAGCTTCGTCGCAAAGAAAATATATCAGTTCCACATGTACACAATCAGCACCGAGAAAATCCTATATCGGTAATCCTAAAGGAACTAGTAAAGCTATCTAAAAAAACAATTATGAACATAGAGTCAGGGACTAACCCCTTTAAACTACATCGAAATACCTACCCACACTAAATACCCCATATATATACCGAGTAACCTTCCGAGCACCAGGAATGACCCTAGCGAAAGTCAACCAGGTAAGGTTTATTAAAAACCTGAAAGTATACTGGAAAAAGTTGGAATCTAAAAAACCGACTATACAGCAATGTGCGTCAAATGTCCGGGACCCCACGATTCAAGAAAGTGCACTAAGATCCTCGAGGTACCATCTACGTGCACAAATTGCAAAGGCAGCCACGCAGCTAATTATTCCAAATGTCCGGCACTTTTAGCATTCCTCGCCAAGAGAGATGCACATAAAAACCAGACATAACCTAGCACCCAACACCAATACCTCCTACAAGCCTTTCCCACTTTAAGAAAACCTCCATATTATACAACAAGCATGCACACAAACTCAAGTTCTAATCACATCGCAGGCAACTTATGCTAACATAACTGCAAAATAAGCACCAGAGAACAATGAGAGCACAATAAAAGAGACTCTAGCTGAAATTAAATCATCAGATCTTGATTTATTCTTAAGAATAATCGAGCTGATACAAAAGCATTATATAAAATGCACAAAGAATTTAAAGATTGTAAAAGAGCTGGAAGCTGGCCTTTAAACATCAAACCAATATACTGCTATGGAATGCTACTAGCATCCAACACAAGAAACAAAAGCTCCAAAAATTCCTAGAAGACCACCTCATAGATATTGCATTAATAACAGAAACCTGGTTAACCCCAGGAAATATGCTACGCATCGCTGAATATCAAATATTCAGAAAAGACAGAATACACAAACACGGAACGACCCCTAGAGGAGAACTTCTAATATCCATATACAATAGAATTCCCGTAGAACACACCAACAACTAATTCCATCGAAACCGTCACTATCACAACCAAAACCACATCCATATTAATCATCAGGGTGACATACGCCCCACGAGGCAATAAAATAAGACTTAGACGAACTAACCAATAGAATAATATCAGCAACACCAATGGGATATATCTATAAAAGATCACGCCGAAAACTACCAGATAATACACAGTCCTACCTTTACATATAAACAACCAAATCCAACCCATCCAATATAGACATTTTCCTATCAAACATATCATACATATACACAGTGAAAACAATAGATAAACTTTCTTTCGGTGATATTAACCATAACAACTAGCCGCAGCATAAAAAGGAACCAGTCAACAAGCTATACTGACTACAGAAAAATCTCAAACACATTCCATATCGACCCGGAAATCAAGAATACCATGTATATTGAAACATAGGTGGAACGACTGCAACAAAACATAAAACACGCTTACTGAAAGGCCACTCATAACTCCAACACTACAACCAGAGTAATATAATAGACTCACATTTGCAAAATGTGATAAAAAACAGGTAATCCTTTACACAGACTTTACCGTAACATACTTACCGCACAGATTCACCGAAGAAAAAAGACTCACAGAAATAAGCAACAGAAAGTGGCAGAAAAAACTTAAAGAGATCAACAAAGCAGATCATACACTATGGCAGACCTACAAAACAGTCGGAAGCACTGATACCAAAATCCTCGTTCTAAGAGACACACACACACGCAAATAATTAATACTACACCGACTCCGAAAAAGCTATCGCTTCCACTTTCGCGGAGACTCACAACAAAGCACACAATGTCCACGTTGGACGAACACATAAGCAGCATGATAGAAGATTCAGCGGAGTTGCAGGAAACGGAAATACAGAGAATGACTCAAATAATCATTTCCCCGCAATTAATACACAAATTAATCAAGAAACTACGGAATCGTAAAGCACCTGGTCCTGACAAAATTACTACTGAAAAACTTAAAAATCTCCCCAGGAAAACAATAGCACAAATTTATTATATCTTCAAGCCATGCATCCAACAATCCTACTTTCCTAGAGTGTGGAAAACAGCCAAAATTCATCCCATTTCCAAATTAGGCAAACCTAAAACCGACCATCCAACTTCCAAAACTACCGGCCATCAATCTACTAAGCACACTCAGCTAAAATCCTTGAGAAAATAATACACATGCACCTCCTCAGGTATCTAAATGAAAACAATATCATCATCCCACAATACGGCTTTAAAGAAAGACATTCATGCGTTCAACAGCTACTTCGAGTCACCGAATAACCTTTGAACTCAATAAAAACAGATACACACAGCTCACATTATTATACATTGAGAAGGCCTTCGACTCGGTCTTGCACGACATACTAACCTATAAGCTGTACAAAACAGGAACCCCGACGGAAATAGTTAAGATAATAAAGAATTACCTCACGGACAGAAGAATGTACGTTTCAATAAACGGCACTAACTCTAGCGTAAAAGAGATCAAAGCTGGAGTCCCACAAGGATCAATACTAGGACTAATACTTTACACATATACACCAATGACATTCCCAAAACAAGCAAGACATACCTAACAATCTACGCCGACGACACGGCCATATACACATCCTTCTGGAGCCCGTCGCAAGCAACCAGGTACATACAAGAACACATGGAGCAAATATGGGAACTCAGGATCAATCTACTAAAGACGCAGGCAATTACATTCACACGAAAAATGACAAAACTCTCGGAATATGTCATAGTAAACATTAAATACCTAGGAGTCACATTGGACAGTAAGACGACCTGGGTCCCAGCAATTGAGGCAAGAGCTAAACTTGTATATCCCGCACTAAAAAAAATTTACCCACTCATAGCCAGAAACAGCAGACTCAAGAACTAAATTACTCTATACAAAACATGCATTCTCTGCAACTGATTATCAGGTATGGACACCAGGTATGGGCCATAGCAGCCAAAACACAGATCAACAAAACGTAAAAAATACAGAACAAATTTCTCAGAATTATACTGAACAAGCCACGCGACACACCCATAATAAGATGGCTAAAATACAAACAATAAATGAATACGTATAAAATTCCGTCTCACGAGTATATGACCACACTCAGAACCCATTAATTAGCAACACAAAAAACTACAACAAGAATTACCACTTAAGATAAAAGTAAGGCTCCCTAAGCACGTGGCAGCACCTTTGTGAACTCACACTTCTCTAAAACGTCATAAGGATAGACAGGTTTTTTGAAATTTTTCCCACATGCACAACGTCATTACCAATAGGACACAATAGGAAACGCACAAACATTACACACCTAATCCCGTCACTTTCATTTTAAATGCAGGTAATAGGGCAGGACAAGCTCCGGGCACTGCACAAAATAAATATCAAGACAAGGAGGAAAAAAAAGTCTAGATTGCGATGCGATCTTAGATTCGTATTGAGCACAGTTACGAGTTACGAGTGATAGCATACATACAGTATTAGCGATAGAGTTCGTAGCAGCATTATTATTTTATACGATCACACGACAGATAACGTTTAGCGGATACCAAAGTTGGAAGATATTATCGCGTTCAATCACGGGACTTCTAAACTGGACTTCACAACTGGAAGTCTCACCTACAGCGAGCGAAGATCTTCCAGGGCAACCCGAGCTCGGAAGAACTAATCACAAGCTAGACCTGCTCTGCAGCAAACAAACTCGTCAAATAGAATAGACATACAAAACAGAAAACTCAAGGAAGAAAAAATACGAATCTTAGCTATCCGAAGACGGTCCACGTCGCTCTCCGATTCACCGCCAGTCACAAAAATAAAACCGAAGGAATGGATATTATAAATCCTGCTATACAAACTAATAATAGGTTCAGTTTATTTGCTGAATGCCACACAATTGAATAAGAAAACCCAAATAGAAATAACGAATCCCTCATGAGTAATACCTCAATATACACAAACACAATATCAAACAAAAATGCAACAGTTACAAAGCAACAGAACACTAAACTACCTGTCATTTATGTACACGGAAACATAAATCACGCGAAGCTCCTGAACGCTCTTAGAGAAAAATACAACAATGCCTTTCAAATTAAATTCACCTCTAACAAAATCAAGAAATGATCGACCTCTCACCATCTCGAAAAACACTAGAGGAGTACTCATAGTCGCTCGTAAAGACATTCACATAGAAGATATTCCTCAATCCACTTTTTCCAATATAGAATTCATCTCGATCAGATTAAAAGCCACATCCTCACTTACCATAGGAACTGCCTATATTACACCTAAAATCAAAATAACCCAATCCGATAACCAATCTAGATACATTATCCCACCACCCAACATATCTGGAATAACCTAACTAGAAACACTAACGGTTCGGGCGTTAAAAATCATTCCGAACTCAGGGATTACCTAATAATACACAGCTTAATCTACACCCACAGACAACCCAACTGCACACCCACAAATATAGATATATTCCTATCCAATGAATTACCCATAAATGCCAAACTATCGATGACCTATCCTCCAACCATCTCTCTGTACAATTATCTTTATATATGCACAAAACGGATACAAGGTCGACAATGACCGAACGCACCGCTTATGCAAAACTTTGCAACAAAATTAACATAAATCCTAACTTAACCAACAAATACGAGATCGATTTTGAAGTCCAAATCTTCACGCACCTCAGCTCAGACCCGCTCCTTTGACAAATAATCAAAGACAGAAACAAAATGGGAAGAAAATACCAAAAGACCGGCAATCCGATTAATTCCATCGAAAAATTCTCACCACCAACATACAAAAAAGAATACTCCACGTGAAAACAAAACTTAGAGCAAAAATTATCAAATATCAATAACACCGAAAACTAAAATCCTTTTGTCTTACATGACAAAATACACAATACCTTTCACTACACTGACAAGGAAAAAAACCAACGTACTCGCAAGCAGCTTTGAACAGATTCATCTAAACGCATACAACATGCATTCTCTTTTGAAACAACAAATTCATCAAAAAGCAGCACGCATCGAAGAAACCTCCCTTCCAAATCAAAACCTTATATTCTGTTCACCCAAAATCATCAAAGAAATAATTAAGAAATTCTCCAATAATAAAGCTCTGGGTCCCGACAAAATAACTTCTCTTAAACTAAAAAATTTACCGAACAAACCAATCATCCAACTCTATTATATTTCAAACTTACTTATTTTCCATCCGCCTGGAAAACGGCCAGAATTGTTCCGATACTTAAACCTGGTAAACAAGCAACATACATCAATAGTTATAGGCCAATCAGTCTTCTCAACATTTTTGGAAAAATATTAGAAAAAATCATCTACCTCCTCAAATATTTAGACGATAATCACGTCATACCTCAACAATTTGGCTTCAGACACAAACACTCATGTATACAGCAACTTCAAAAAGTAACAGAACACATCATTATGAAACGCAATAAAAATAATTACACAACTCCTACTCCTGGATTCAGAAAGCGTTCGACTCTGTGGCACTCTGCTCTGATAACCAAATTATACACGAACTAAACACCCCCGCACCTCCTACATATCATAACCTTCACAACAGAAATTTTTATGTCTTTCTAAACGGAACCTCTATACTTGAGAACATCTCTCTCGGAGTCCCACAAGGATCCATACTTGGCTTCCTCCTCTTCATTATCTATATAAATGATCTCCTAAGTGCTCATAACACACACACAGCTATATATGCAGACAATACCGCCATTTATGCCTCTTCATGGAGTGCGGTTCAGGCTACATCATACATACGGAATCACAAAGATCAAATACAAGAATACTTTACGAACTGGAAACTAACCCTTAATCCTAATAAAACTCAAGCCAAAACTTTCATCACTAAAGAAAAACATCATTCTAAAACCTATCACAATCGCCGGCCAAAACATTACAAATCCACACTTAAATACTTGGGAGTCACTTTACTTCAGAATCACGTAGGCACCCGCAATATACAAAAGATCTCAACTAGCATATTCTGCACTCCACAGAATATATCCTCTCATTTCAAAAAATAGCAATACCAAAATTAAATTCAATCTTTACATAACCTGTATTGAACCCATTGTCACTTACGGACATCAAATCGCATATTAATAAAATCCAGAAAATCCAAAACAGATTCCTCAGAATGATGTTTAATAAAACCTACGACACTGCAATTAAACAACTACGTTACATCGCCAATATACCAACTATACATGAATTTATCAGAAACTCACTCTCTACTGCATATCACCCGGACCACCTCAACCCACTCATACGTAACATCACAGGCAACTGCGACATTACTTGCATCCCTTTAAAAATCAGGATCACGTCTCAACATATATATAACACCAAACATGATACAAGTTTAGCAGGTTTTTTGAATCCTGCAATCCCCACTTATACTTCACATTTTACACTTCACACTTCTACTATCCTCTCAAGATCAAGATAATTTATAATCATTCATGTTCAATACAGGTTACAGGGACTCTGCACCTCAGGTACTGTAGCAACAATATCCAAGGAAAAAAGAAAGTCTCGATCTTAGGTCTTTCTGGATAACCATTTCATCGAGTCGCAGTTCTTGGAAATCGTGACAAACAATCAGCATTGTGACTCAGTGTTTTTTCAATTAATCAGTCAACGTATCACTCGATCACAAAAGCTACGAGATCCAACCTTAAAACACTAATCAAACTGAACTATCTTTCCCTCCGTAACTGTTCGTAAAAAAGTGACTGAGCGGAAACGAACATCGAATCCGTGAATCCGCGTATATACAGTTATAATAACGACCTAAGAAAAAGAACAAAAAAATTTTAAAAGAAGAAATTTCTGAAGACTGTTTTGAGTCACTTGATATAATTCGGAATAATTCGCATAAACTAGACTTCTTATCGCTTCTTATGAAAGTTTAAAAAATGGTGGAGGATATTATTTTTCCAGAGATTGGAAACTATGTATCATTAACTCTTGTATACTTACTCTAGCAAACCTACGATGTACCTGTTGATGATTGCTTTCAATTTAAACGATGTCACATGTTGGAAAGATATAATTAACAAAATTTCGTGTTAAATACCATTTTGAATGATTATTTTATTATCCAATGGTATCATTTTATTCGAAGTGACGGTTCGTAAATAAATTGCTGGTAGATCATACAAAAAAAGTTTATCGAGAGCAAAGGATTAATGGTCCGTAGTAAATCATCTCTCCCCGATACAAATCGAACGATTCGGTATTTGTCTCTACCGCGAAAAGCCCAAGTGAAGTCAGACCATTCGATATAATAGAAGAGACGAAAGGAACGGAGAAACGGACATGCAGAGGAAGGTGAAAGCAATTGGACAGGCCAGAGGACAAGTCCCAAAGAACAGCCGATGAAGCGGACGACGCGGTTCATCCCTCGCAGAAAGAAGAAGAAAAATCACGGGTGACGGTTGGAGATGAAGGACAAAATTTTATATTTTTGTGGGGGGAAAGTGGCACGATAAAAAGAAAGAAAGCTTCCTTTAGCAAATAGACAGGCGTCTCTGCCCAGGGTCCAGGGAGACGTTACCTAGGCTCTTCCAGATACTCGTAGAGCCGTTCCTCGGGTCTCTTGGTGCTTTCATTACCAACCAGGAAAGTAACCAAGCCTCGTTGTAACTCCTTCAGTCTTTGATGTCGATCATCGAGCGGTTGTGTGCGGAAGGTAATGAACGAAACGAGATATGCGGCAACAAAAGGTAGAAACAAAGATTAAATAAATAACGGCTTGTCCGATTTTTCGCGCGTCGAAGATGATTTCTGTCTTTCTGAGATATATCTCGGGATGTGCCGAATTTTAGTGTCTCGAAATTTTTGTCAATAGCGTTCTGTAGGTAAGACTGAAATATTATGTAGCGAAAAGTCCCCACAAATGCTTTCGTAACGAGAAATATAAATATGTGACGAATAATACGATCTCCTGGTTTTCAAATCTCACATCTTTAGATTTCTGCTTGTGAAGAAATATTCGTTGTTATGTTTCAAAGCAAAAATTTTCAATACAAAAGTATTTAAATTGATCACAAGAATCGAAAAAGCGTATGAAGAAATTCGATAAAGTCGATGTGAAATTCGGTCCACGAGGTCATAAAATTATGCTGACACCTCGAAATACATATATACGAGTACGTACAGGTGAGATGAATTTTTGCCACACATTATTTTAGTCTTATTCGATGCCTATAAAACACGCTGACAACGAACACTAAAATACGAGACACCTTATGATGGTTTACAAAAGTATTCGAACAGCTGTGAAGAAATTTTTATGAAATGTTGTAAATGTGTAAATTGTGTATGTTTATGCAATTTTATATTTTCATAAAGATAATTGAAGAAAAGCAACTTAAGTAGAAGATTAATTTATCTATTAACCCTGTGAGTAAAATTAAAATTAAAGAGTCTAGAAATTTAATACCGAATGAAGAGTATATAACAAAATAAGAATGTTTTCATTTTTAAATGTAAACGTACCTTTCCATGTATTTGTTCAATATATTGTAATATATGCGATTCTTTCCGAACTTTTAATAAGTAAACCATTTATTTTATTATTCATTATAAGATTATAATGATACAATGCTTTAGTATGTACCAAACATTCAAAGCTTAACATTTCAAAAATAAATTCAAGTGGTTTATTTTAAATTATTTACTTTTCTCCGCATTGTACAATATTAGATATTTTACTATATATGTTCTATAGAATATTCTCAAATTTCATTGACTAGATTTTATATTTATTATGGATGAATTTTAAATTTAAATTTAAAAGTGCAATGAATACACAAAATATCGAACGTTAGTGAATGAAATGAGTCTTCAATATTATTTCTTTCTAGTTGTGTTTATAAAAATGTTAGCTTACATAAACATTATACACATAATTTAGTAAACATATACATGTAATACACTTTGAATGTTTGGTACATACTAAAGCATTTGTTTTTTTGTGATAGATGTTCAAATACTTCCGTGAGTCGGTGCATGTATATTTTCATTTTGCTATTTATTTTTTCATTAATAAGAAGAGTAAAAAAGAATGAAGTTTTATTATTTCTTATGTACAATAAAATGTACATTTAATAGATTTCTTTAATTTAACATGGTGATCGCACGTATTTTTCTATCTTTTTTGTATTATGTTAAAACGCGAGTTCTAAGTAATTCAATTCGAGCTCATCGAATAAAATAGTTTTACAGTATTTATAAAACGTAATATTATATGAATTATAATATTTTCATAAAATATAAGTTATATTATTACAATATAATAAAGTCTAAATCGCCGAAAATTAAATTTATTTTTATATTTTAATCGAATAAAAAACATTACATCTATCCATCAATTTGTGGTCAAGATGAAATGTGTGTAATTTTTCATAGAAATTTTATTACAATTTAACACAAGAATTCAAGTAACATTCGTGTCCTCGTCGATAAACTCAAAAACTCTAATTAGTTTGTCGTATTACCAATACCGAAAAAAAAAACAAAGCAGAGAAACTTCATCCCTTTTTACGTTCATCCAAAAACCAATAATACCAATAACCGTTATGTAAATAGCATAAAGATAACCGAACAAACGATCGTGTCGACAAAGACGAGAAGAAAAGAGTGAAAAGGACGAGACGTGACAAAGAAAGAAAAAAAAAAAAGAAAAAAAGATAAAAGATAAAAAAGAAAAAGGTCTGAAGAAACCTTGAGTTCTTTGCCGTCTAATTAGATTCAGGAACGTGATAAGATCGTCGTCGACGTGTAAAAGAATGTACGATCGAGTGGCGCCTTTTACGATCCATGGCGTCTCGAGAACGACACGGCGACCATGTGCAGCTTAATAGGCGATAATAGAGAGCCGAGGAGTATCGACTGGTTCGCCTGGTTACTCGTGCATCGTTATTACATATCGCGCACTCACCGTCGTGACGAGAACGGCTGCAGGGAAGCAAGCGGCGGAGCGTGCGCGTACATGGCGATCAGGAGGACCCCGGTCATCAGGACCAGGAAGAGAAGGATCTTCCTCATCCATCCGCTCGGCACGCTGCCCACCATCCTCGCCAGTCTGCAATAAAAGTCGATTAAATAACATTCCAATTCAGAGATTAAAGACAAATTTCGAATGTTTCTTTTATACTTTTTTAATTAACAATTAGCTACAAGAGTGTACATATAACGTTTAGTGTCCGAGACGCGAGTCACTGTACACATTGTATCGTGGGAATGTTAATCTCTATTTTTATAGAGAAATTAATTTTCTATATTATTAAGGGAGCTGGTGCATCTGAAATATTTTTATAGATACTTTCAGACGAAACTTTCATAGTTAATCGTGTATTTTTTCGTTGAAACATTAATTTCATCTAGTTTTCCGACCACTTACAATGTATAAATTATGGGAATTATCAAGTTTCGATTAAAAAATCGTTTGAATGAAATTATTGTAATAATTTGCATGCGCATTTACTTCGAATAATAAATTTATGTTTTCAACAATTTTCACGACACTTCTCTTCGTATAAGGAAATTAAATGATATACATTACGATCATATATATAAACATGAATAATATAATAATGATTCAATATCCTTATTATAAATTACTTTGACGTTGAATATATATGTTTGTCTTTTAATATGATTTTTAATTAATCGCAAGATAAAATGTAATTTAATTTCCCGACTTTTAATACGATACTTAATTAATCACTAGACTAACCGGTACTGGCACGTTAAATTTAAACTTCGGACAAACATTGACAAATATTACAAATATTTTATACGCATCAAACAGCTTTTGCACAAATAATAGTAACACAACGGTATTTAAATTGCTTCCAAGCTACTCTACTCCACAGAACATTATCTAACAAAATATCTAACAGAATTTCTTAGCGACTTGTTTTCTAAGACAACCATTACGCTTTCATTTGCGTTGGTCATGAACGAAGCCATAAACTACGGATCCCGGCACGGTAAATCGGCTTACGTTTAAGCCGAAATAAACCCGACAGAATTTCTAAGCCTAATCTCGTACCGAAAGATCAAACAATTGATCAACTACAAACAATCTGACAGGAGATGATCGGCAAATACTTTTCACAATTTCATTTTCTTGTCCATTTATTATTATGGCGAATAGCATGAGTACAAACTTCAGAAAAATGAATTTATCGTAGAAATAAAGTATGTCTTAAGAATACTTGTTCACCAATTTAACTAATATATTAAATAAGGATTTATCCAATTTAATTATATATCTATCTGATATAATATAATAAGAATCAATTTTGACTTTATATCAAATAAGAATCAATCGTAAGTAAATAACGATACTTGATTGTTCGTGGTTAGTTTACTGTCGAAAGAAATGTAGTTTTTCTAAGTTACGTTATCTATTACTTACGTCAACTATTACTCTTTCACTTTGTTTTCTTAGCTACTTCTGTCCTTAATCTTTTATAAAATACTATATAATACAAACACAAGTCCAGTTTCTCGCAGTATTGAGAAAATTCGAGTAGTATTTCGCTTGTCAGTCGAGGATGTCACTCGTTTATAAATATTTCGTTGTATCTAGTCAGAGTACCGATTAACTAATTAATGACTGGGATTTTGTTTTTTTTACCTTTCGACATGATTCCGTAAGAGAGCATTGAGTATGACGCAGTTGCTCGTTTTCAATGGAAACGAGAAACGATATCCTGTGTTATGTTGGAGCATCGAGCAGCGAGTTTCACGAGTTTAGAAGCGACTTATTCCGTAGTTTCGCCTTTACTAAGCGTGGACTAACTTCGCCTCGGCCACTATTGCGTATCGAGAGGCTAAAGTTTTCGTGTTAACGAACAACTGTTGGCCGAGAATCGATTCGAGCGAACCTATATGATAAATTGACTTGAAGGACAAGCGAAAGTTTTTCACGGTAATTTTACGCGGACACATCGATGGCGAAGGGGGGTAGAAAAACGGGGGAGAACGATGAGAAACGATCGGTCGTGTGCAATGTGCTTCTGTACCTCGTGTTTTTGATTGATTAAACGAATATTTTTCCTCGTAATGTGCAGTGACGAATAGGAATATATAGGTATTTATTTTCACGGATCGTTTTCGAAATATGCAATTTCGTTCACGAAGATATTCGAACCTTTTTACCGACACGTTATTTGTGTTATTATGTGAAATATTATTATAATATTAAAATATTGTTATAATTGTAATAACTCAATAATAATATTACTTATATACTGCCTACAGGGTTAAAACAATTGTAAATTTCTTTTACTGCAGATTTAATGTTTTGAAAATTTCCACTAAAAATTCGACAATCAAAGCTTCATAAATTGCTTTTTTTAAACGCAGGAGGAATTCGAACTTTAAACAAGCGGAATTGTCCAAACAAAACGTGGATGTTTTAGCATAAAGAACGCGCGCATTGCCAAAAAAAAAAAAAAAAGGGAGGCGATTCTCAAACAGAGAAATTCTCGCGCTTACAAAGGGTTTTTGTTTCAAGCAGACATACTGTTCCATCTCGATACACGTTTCAACGATGGTGAACACGCGTTAACATGACTCATACTTGGGAACGACGCTTTTGTGCAATTAATTCTCGTGCCTCCTTCTAAGGCGTGTCGTGTACCACGAAAATGCTATAATTCGTTGTTCCTACCCAGACCCAATTGATTAAGAAGAAAGGGATTGCCTTGTGCTGATACTTTTTTACATTGATTATAATCACTACTCAGATCATATATATTGTTCTATCGATCTATGTTCTATTCTATTCTATATTCTATCGATTATAATTATTTGTGAGTAACTTTGAGAAAAATTTCTAGCAGTTCATGTTGTAATATTATTAATAATTATATAATTTAAAAATTTCATTAATTTTTGATTGGATTCAGAGACTATAATTTTGTTTCTCTAATTTTGTACCTCTGTTTTGCTCAAATTTTGTTTTAAGAAAAAGTAAAAAAATATCCAGCGCCAGTAAGAGACACAACAACTCTTTGTTTCACGAAAATTCTTCAATTGCTTTCAATTATGAAGACTCTATCTCAGATATCTAAGCTAAGACGTTGCTCCAAAGAAAGATAGAAAAAAAATCCAACGCCAACAAAAGGAATCAAAGGAATCACGATAAAATAGTTCGAAAATCGTCTGATAACAATCGCTAACTAAAAACCATAGTTAGCTACTTGAAACCATAAGGAAACTGTCTAATAACAATCGTGAAAACTTTGTTATTACTGCTATGTATTACTGCTATTCTGCTATGTATATAAACACAGCAGAACTAAAGCGTTTAACCTAACCCTTGATCTGAAGAAAGGAAGAAAAAATCCGATGCTAGTGAAAAAAACATAATTCGCAAACTCTCTATTCTATTGCTAGTACAGATAATAGATATAGATAGACTACAGTATAATAATATAGCATATTATACAGTATAATATACTATACGCTACAGTATAATATAATACAATATAATGGTACACTATACTAACATATAATATAGATACACTATAGTAAAAATTCCAAGTAAGTAAAAAAGGTGGATAAGTACTCGATGCTAATTAAAAATAGCACGCCATAGTTGGCACAAGTTGCGCAAGTTTTCTGAGAGCAACCGTGAAAACTCTGTCGCTAGAGTGTACTGTCGCGTTTATAGTCTAACCTAAAGGTTTAAGAAAAGGTGGAAAGCAACACCTTGGCCCTGTTCGTCCCGCCACGTCTCAGTTCCACGTCAGTGGATCGGCTCGTCGCCCTGTTACGCGAGGCGTCGCGACGGTTTCGCGGCGTGCGCCGACGGCCAACGTCGCGGCGTCGCCTCGACTGGTAGCCAGGCAACGCGTATAATATGACCAGCGTAATAGTTTGAAACGAAACGGTCGCGGGAGCGGATCGGGTTCCTCGTTTAACCATTTCTCCCCCATTTCATTTTCCTTTTTTTTTTTCTGTTCCTTTGTATCAGCGACGTTTTCTTTCGTCGTGGACGTCGTCGCGCCCGGAGGCTCGATGGAGAACGCAAGTGGTACGCGACAAGATCGAAGGAAACCGAGGAGAGAACGTTCGTACGTACAACGTCGTGCACGTTTTATGCCGCGTTTCCATCGTAGAGGATATGCTCGATAGTTGCCGACCGAATTCGATAGCGTAGGTGATTTTTTTTCTTTTTTTTTCTCTTGCAAAGAAAGAAAAGAAAGAGTTGTCCTTGATAAAATTGTATTTTTTTTTTTTTTTTTTTTTTTTTTTGTAAGGATAGTTGGGAGTCAAAAATAAGGGCGAGAGGAAAAATTGGGATGGAAAGTGCGAGTTAAATATTTTTATTTTAGTATTTCAGACGTCACGTATGAAAATATACATCTTCAAATTTCTCGTTTTTCTCTATCTTTTTATTATTTTATTACTTTGTTTCCTCTCACACTCGTGGGGCAGAACGTTTGAGTTAAATATACGTAGGACGAAAAAAATATGCGTGGGAGGAAATTTTAGATTATAAGGATAAATAAATAACAAAAAATAAGGATTTGAGGATGTATATTTTCGGTTACGATATCAAGTATTAAATGACTGAAAATTCAAGTCCTTTTCTACACGGATCATTATAATAACCTTCCTTAAATTGAATTAATTATACGTAGATAGGGATATTCGTGCAATTACAAAAATATGTGAGAAAACACACGGAATGCACGTAATACACAACTGCGAATATTCGTGCAATTACAAGAAATTATTATGTCGGAAAAAATCATACAGAATGCGTATAACGTACAAAAAGTACAAAAAAAATATTCAATCAATATAAAATATTCCTCGAAAATAAACTCGATTTCGCGCAAAAATATGAAAATACACGATGATTCAAAAGTTCTTGGTAAAAGACACCTTTAAAAAATTAATTTCATAAATTTTTCACGGTGAACCGAATTAGCCTTCGATGGCAACGCCATTGTGCCCTACGGTTTTAAGCCAAATAATCAATGGAAAAATAGGACAAACGTAGGTAAGAACAACAAATGTTGAAAGTTGTGCTAAATCGAATTAATTCTTTGAATCAATTAATCCTTTGAAACTTGATCTTCCTTAATCGTTCGAATAACGAGACTATATACGATACGATATAGTCGGTGGATGTGGGTTACCTATTGGGTGGGTTATCTATTGAGTAGGTTGGCGAGTTATGTAAAGTCATTTGAATGATGGAAGACTGTCGTTAAATTATTCTTGGCCAGGTGCAGTTTAATCCACAGCTGTACAGCAAAGAAATAGATTTGAGGTTTCGTCTGGCTATGAACGTAAAAAATGAGCACGATGTGGGGAATGCGACACGATGATGCATACCTGGCGTCAGGTATAATGAGTGACCGATCATAGTAATTATTCGTGATTATTTGATAGCGACCGATTGATCGTCGCGAGGAATTGTTTACCTGTACGTGCACGTTACGACAATTTCTGTACGTGACTGCATTATTGATTTTGGTTCTAAATTTAAAAAAAGATCAAAAAAAAAAAATGAAAGAAATCATAAAGAAAATGAGATACTTTATAAATTTACATTTCGGAATATCTATTGGTAGCTAATTTCAGAGTATTGTTGATACGTTATTAATTAATTACGCGACGAATATAGGCGTATTTGTTTTTGATAAAATTGTAAGTTGTAAAAGTATCTTATACGCGTGTACTTGCGTATTTACGCATTACATATTGCGATATTAATTGTAAATCATTATTTGTAAATATCTTGCTTTATAAAGCTAATTAATACTTGGGAAAAAAAAGAATTTTCCTCGCAGATTAAAAAATGTTCGGTTTTGAAAGAGTGACATACAACGATAATAATCGAATAAAAATAAAATGAATTCTTATTCTGAATTTACGCATAAAAAGAAAAAAAAGATATTAAAAGTAAACGAAATGGCTCTTATACAACGTACACATATAGGTATATACGATTTGAAATATTTGAAGTTTAATTTATTAATATATTGTTAAAAGTTGAACGAATAGCACACAATATTAAATATTAAATGCATATTGAATACAAATAGAATATAATAACCTTTTCAAAATTTTATACACGTCGCATGCTCCGTAATTTTTCTCCCGTGACATTAAAAAAGAAAAGGTCGCCAAATATCGTTTTATACTCCAGTTGTGCTGAAAGTTTCGTCAATTGAGTAGGCTCGGCCATAAATCGATCGTTATGCTGCTGAAGGACGAAACAAACCGCGCAAGAACTGTAAAGAAGCTTTGTTCGCTCGAATAATTATTTTGCCCGACGTGCATCAGACATTTTATGCGACTTAATACAAGCAATTTTCTGCACGTTTATACACTTTCACAGTTCCGTAAAACTTTGATAAAAAACATGATTTTCTAATTTAACGAATGTAGGCCACAGATAAAAAGAGAAAAAAACATGACAAGTGACATATCTCGTCACTTTTGTAGGAGAGCGATTTCGAAGATCAATATGTATTCGATTTATTCTACGTCGAAATTATCTTTTTTATTTGATTTATTTGTGTTTTGTCGAATCAAATAATAGATTTGGAAAAACTTTTGTTTTGTAAAAAATTTGTTTGTTAAAATTGGAGTAAAAGTTAAAAAAATCTATTTATTTTCATTATTCATATATATTCATTTACTTAGTACTTATAATTATTTATTTAATAGTTATTTTAATGATTTAAATTACAATAATTTATGTGTACTATATTTCGATATGTATATTCTAGTACCTTGTATACGTATCCATTAATATATAATATTTCATATTGTAAACTTTGTGAACTGTGAAGTGACCAAGAGAAAATTGAAACATGAAAGATCCACTTCGTTCGAATTCACAATAACACGATAATTTTTCAAAAATTTCGTCACATTTTTCGATTAGGTTTTACCAGAGATCGTTCGTTGAATTTCAATCTCTACAGTGATTTTTAGTAAAAAAAAAACATATAAAAATAATAAGAACGATCGCAATAAGAATTGCTTACAACTTACAATAATTATGCTATATAGACCAATATAAGTGGTAAATATAATTACCAGTAAATTACATAAAAATAATCATTTTTGTTCGAAATGAGCAAGTGCTTGTTGACCTGTGAACCTATGTACAATCGTCCAAAAAAAAAGTTTAATAATTAAAATTAAAAGTTTGAAACAACGCTGAATCGAAATCGTTAAAGAGAGAGAGAGGGAGAGAGAGAGAGAGAGAGAGAGAGAAAGAATGAACAAATGAAAAACTGAAATCTGTTTTGCGCGAGATATTGTTAGCTATTTTAATATCATGTCAAGGAGTTAATTACGTATGCTCGTATTCAAGATCGTTCTTCGTTTCCCGTTGGGAGATCGTGTATGTATAAAACTGATACGCTGTTTCAATTCCCACGTGAAATTCCTTGCATTTAATCGAAAGTCTTCTAGCCGCCTTACCTCGATAAGAATTTCTTTCATCACGATCGCGATATTATTCTTCACTGGCCAATTTCAGGCTATTAACTATTATCGATCCCCTCTTTACCGATCGACACCAAGTAAAATCAGAATAAAGTTTATTTCGGGATAAATTTTTACACTAGAGAATTCATAATTCGATTTTTATATTGATAATGCAGAATATTAGAATTTCAAGATAACGAGAATTTTAGGACACATCACGGTTTTAGGATTCGTTTTTCCAGGTGATAGTTTGTATAGATTCTACAAATATCTGGTGTTGGTTTTTTAATTAATTTTATGTTAATTATCTCTCTTACGTCAAAGTTGACCATCTTCATAAAAAAATATTTCTATATTGAGTGATGAGTCGCGGTAAATATGATATAATTTTCTTTTTTCTTTGAAATGATATACTGAGAACAAGTAAATCCAGTCTCTTTTCTTAGAAGTACTATAAAATTGGACTTTCACGTAAGTACTTCGCAAGAAATTAAGAATAACAGAGAAATAAGGAAAAGAAGAACTACGTTTAACAATAATTAATTCCTACTTTTTCTAATAATATAGCTGTCTTAATAACTTCTCAATATAACACTTTCCTGTTAGACATTAATCTCCTTTTCTAATCAACTTCCGAATTTCCGAACTTCATTTTCTAATTTAATTCAAATTTCCATTGCTCCTATATTCAATTTCATTATTTCAATTCAAGCTTTCCAATTAATTTCCAAAAATTATTTTCCAAGTTATTTTGCAAGTTATTTTCAATTTAAATCAAATTTCCACGATTCAAATCTCCCGATATTCTTTTATCGGTTTACTTTTATTTTCAACAACTTCCTTTTTATTGTTGAAAATGTGAGAATTTTTTTCTTTTTTTTTTAATAATTCCACGGGTCCAATTAAAAGATTTTGTAATTTTTTCAAACCCTGGTTACACCGTTTTTAAATGTGTAGCATTCCAATTTTGCGAAAAATCTGTTCGTTGTAAAAACGTTCGGTATTTATTCGAAAGCAGCTTAACAAGGATGTTAAACGAGACCATAAAGGAAAGTAGTTTTCTTGCTATTATACGAAGCCAAATATCGCGAAGGAACGCGGACCAACAGGTTGCGAGGGAACGCGAGGACAGGGGATCAAAGATCGAAAAAAAGAAACGAAAAAAAAAAGGATGAATTAAAATTGCGCAGGTAGAGAGTCTGTGGTATGCGAGAAAAACGAGCATTTTGACCGAGGAAACGCAGAAGGATTGAAGGCCGAGTATAATTCGATGCAAATGTACCGGGGAGGAATCGACAGAACCGGTACCAACCTCGAATACACAGTGACCTGGACACGCTCGAAAATGTCCTACGACTCGAACACACGAGTGAAAAGGTAAGAGATTGATTTAAGCTTGGAACCTTCGCAAAGGGCATGATCGATAAACATGCGACACTATTTTCGAAAAGTCCCTTCTTTTCTTTAGGAATTTCCTTATTTCTGTTTAATTTATTATGAAATGTGACCTCACGAGTGATCAAAAGCCAAATTGATCAACTCCATTTTTACTTTTGTTTAGTTCTTAACTTACATAATTAATATCTCTAACTATATTGTTTTATTTTAATATATTTTTATACTTTTAATTTTAGTTGGTTTACATTTCAACAAAAACAATGTAACGATTCATTATTATGAATAATTCTGAATATATTCCTGGTAAATTTTCAATTTTTTGAATACGCTAATAATTGTATCTGATGTTAATAATTAATTATGGTTACAAACGATATTGTGAATAATTAGTGCTAATATTAATATATTACAATTTATTATGAATAATTAATTATGATTATGTTTGATAGTATAATTATACATGATTATACACGATTTTTTTCTGTATTCATAATTATGGAGTTGATTACAAATGGCTTTCGAACGAATTCTATTTTTGTTTATTATATATGTTCGTACAAATATGAATTTCCATAAATATAATGAAATTGCATAATTTGAAATTTGATAAGAACTTTTGATTTGAGATTGTTGATGAAGGATTTGAGAGTTATATTCTAAAATATTTCTTTGGAGATTTTTCAATAATCTTTATAGTTTCAATTAATTCATAATAAATTAATGTATCTTAGAACGTACAATATTCAAGAAAGTTCAAATCTTTTATACCGACGAAGAAGCGAGAAGAATTGAAGTAAAATTTTTTTAGAGTCCTATTTCAGAAACTAGCGTTTCCGTTCTAAATACATATTAATCGCACAAATCTTAAGAACGAAAGTAATTTCGCAGTAAAACCTAATACTAAAGAAATTCCTTATCATTTTTCTTTGTGGAAATTCTGAGGAAATTCCTTCTAAACCTTATTATTAGATTGCACAGATTTCTATGCAAACTCATATTTCTAGAAATATAATTTAAAAAAAATATATATATATATATATATATATATATATGTAAAACCTTGCTATAACTATAATTAAAAAAAAAAATAGAGAATTGTTTCTCATACGAAATATAACAAAAAGCGCACCATTTTGAAGATATTTCACACTGTTCTCCATATTGTTCTCCATATTGTTATTGCACGCAATGCCACGTGCTTTAAAATCTTCTATAAATAGATAACAATTCGCAGTTTGTTCGTTACAAATAAATCCCAAGTAAGCTCTGCAGTAAAAAAAAAAAAAAAAATCGAAGAATCGTAAAATATTTATAGGCAACGTAAATTTCTCGCGAAGTAAATTTCTCAACACGTTACGTGTATAAAGCGTAAAAATTTCAATATCATGGAACATTATATGCACAGAAAATACACATTCCCAGAAGTATAAAATCTAGTATAAAACAACTTGTGTGGACAAACCGCGTCAGGAAAGAAACGTTTCAGGACCACGTTTCGACGAACGATGACAATGTTGAGCATCGCCGAGGCTACGTCGAACAAACGTAATGGCACGAGCATAGACGAGGACGTGGCCATTTTACCAGGATTCAACGTCACCACGACAGCGAGCGGCGCTAGCAAGACGAGTCACTTCGAGACAGATTTGCATGGGAATGTTAACATTCTTCTCGGCGGGTGAGTAGCCGGATTCGCGACACGCGATATCAATCGACTTCGGTTCGGTTCGATCGCCGATGCACGATCTGCCAACACGACTCTCAACGGCTTTCTTCGTCGTCGTTCGAGGGAAATTTAACAGGTGTCTTCGATTTATTCGAGCGGCTGTTACATACGGAAAGGGAGGAGGGGAGGGGGGCTGAAAAAAATTCTTGTCATACCATGGCAAAGAATTTTCTTTTTTTTAATTTTCTGAGACGAAGTTGTGAAAAATCTTTTCTACAGAAAAATATTTCATTTTTAGGGAATGTAACTGAGTTGAATAATAATAGAAGTTTATATATATGTACTTTATAGGACTTCGAAGAAGATTTGAATGTTTTTAATGAAAGATTTATATGTATAGACATTGTTATAAGTTATATGTAATATATAGTATATATATATATAATTACAAATAAATAATATAATTATAATTTTATCCACAATAATACTGTCAAATTTTGATAAATTTCTGCTATTGAAAATTTAAAATTTCAGGAATTTCAAAGTTGAAACTTTCTATCGTATAAAGATGGAATTTATTTAGCTTGCTACGGAATTCGATTATGAAATGTTCGATGAATATTTTTGCATATCCCTATGACAATATTATGGGAATTTAGTTTCAAAATCGTGAAATATTTATTCTATAATATTATGAAGAATTTGAACAATGTTTGTCTATAAAAAAAAAAATTTATTTCATACTTTTTTTATGGAATTTATCTTCAATACATTCTCAGTAACCGGATTCGATTTCGAATTTATCGACAAATATTTCGTACGGTAATATCGGATAGAATTCGATTCTAAGATTTTGTGATATTTGTTCGATAATGTTCAGTGAAAAATTCAGCGAATATCCTTTTGTAGTAGGGAAACTTTTTCTGAATATTTTTCCACGGAATTCTAATAAAATTATCATCGAATATCTTTCTAAGATATTGCAGCGATGTTAGAAAAAAGTGTTAGTTCCAAGATTTTGAAATATTGTCTGATATTCTGGAGAACAATATCGTGAAAAGTTTAATCAAGCAATATAAAGAAAATTTAGTTCTAAGATTCTAGCCATTTATTTGACAACATTGCGAAGACAATTAATTCCAGTGTTGATTCTACGATATTACAAAAAATTTTCTACTATATAAGTTGCGGGAAAATTTTGAATATTCTTTCACGTAATATAATTTATCTTGAATATTTCCTACGCAACTACAAAAAAGAATCAAATTCGATCATGGTCAAATCGAAATTGTAGGAAGTTCATTTCAAACATTATCATTACGAATTTTATTTTTAAACGTTCTGAATTTATCTCGAACGTTTTTCCACGAAATTGCAAAGAACTTGTCTTTAATGTTGCTACAGATTCCTGAAAAAAAAACTTTCATCGCTAGATAGATATTTCACTTCGAATTTATTTATTCACGCAACTCTGGAAAAATTCGTTTCGGTTTTGTTTCTCTAATAAACAAACCGCTTCCATCCATGAATTTTTCACTATTTTCCGAACGTGTTATTAATAGCAACGGTTTCACCGCGAGTTGAGCTACTTGTATTTTCAACAGCTCTATTAACTCATCGATAGGCGTTACGCAACAACGAACGACGTAAATTTTATTTTAAATTTTAAATGAATGTTCGTACACTGGATTAAACAGAGTGAAAGAGAGGAAAAAAAGAAAAAAATTTCGCGCGCGTTCGTAATTTTTAAGTCGTTGGCATTAATCACTCTGCGGCGTCTCTCTGCTTAATTAAAGTCCGCGAAACTTTCGTGCGGTTTTCTCGCGGCAGAGCAAAGAAAAGATAACATCCAGTAAGCATGGTCTAGCCTCCTTTCTATGTTATAGACGGTATTTACTGAGTAAACCACTAGACCAGTGTTTCTCAAACTCGATTAGCATAAAGAGCGAGGCTTCAGCGTCTTCTTCAGCTTCGTAGGCGCGAGTAACTTCCCGAAAGGAGGGCAGAAAATATTACCAGGTTTAGTATTAAAACTTTCGTATTTAAAAATCTTCGCGAAACTTTTATTCGGCGTAATTTTCAACATCCGGGCTCTCGTCGAAGGAGAGTAAAAGAAGAGGAAGTCTCCAAAGGATATCAAAATTCGATCGATTTTATCAAAAATCTATGTTTACATGATTTACATGATTACAAACAATGGAAAAACTCTCTGACCAATTTGGGCAGTTGTGAGTTTTTTTAAATGATATGAAAATTTTTAACAAAATTTGCATAAAAATATAATAGGTTTGGTACATGTCCAAAAAGAAAAAAAAATGCATTTAAAATGTATTTCAATATCAAATACTAAGTCAATTTTAAAAAAGCTAAATTTAAACGTTTAAAATTGAATTTTGATCGAATGTAATTTATACGTATAGCTTAATCATTACAACAAAACGAATCTGACATAGAATTATAATAAAAGAACAAAACTGAATGGAATCACAATAGAGAAACTAGAAACTAATATCTACAATTATTTACAATAAGAAAGAAAAAAAAGGAGAAAAAAAGTAGACGAACTCTAAAAAGTCGCCAAACTTAGGTATATTTCAACATCAAATACAACGACGATCAATTTCACCAAAAGTAAGTTCAAATGTTTAAAAATTGAATTGAATTTATTCTAATCATCACGATGAAAGAGTTTAATGTAAAACTATAACAAGAAAGTTAAACATAATAAAAAAGAAGAGAAACCTACTCGATTCGTCAAAGGATTTACCAAACCTCACATCGTTCACATGAATTTCCAAAATCGTAACTAAAGTATATTTTAATTCTCCCGTGTATGATTTGAATTCTGAAACAACTACATAGTTGTACAACCAGCTACTTGTAAGCTCACAAAGAGGAACGGTTCGCAAGAGGAAGCGGTTTCCGTCACCGTAATAATTGCAGGAACAACAGTATTACAGTAACAGCGATCTTTCAATACGCGTCGTATCGTAAACCGCGATTTACTGGCTCGCCACGACGATCCGGCGAGGCTCGCGGCCGCAGAAATCGCCTCGACGAACCGTGAAATCGCAGGCCTGTCCTTTTATCCGCGTGAAACGACTCCCGAGAGCGGATACTCTCGCTTTACGCTGGCCGCCATTACCGGTTAACTTTCAGAAGCGTCAAAGCCATTAAGGACACTTTGAGGACGAACGAGAGAGATTATCACGCCCGCAAGAACAATCTCTCCGAGTTTAACATTAGCGAATATTAGACACGGGCATTTTCTACCTTGTTCACGTTGTTTTTTGTTCGAGTTCGATCAATCGGCCAAAGAGTTTCTTTTACTCACTTTTCTAGAAGGAATTTCTTCATTGACGAGCGTGCCGTGAAATAATTGACGTCTTCCTCCCTTAACTTTCCGAGAACATCCTAAACAAATTTTGCTCGTCGTGTCTTCACGGTGATATATTACGCGTTAATGGGATGATGAAAGTTCATGTCAAACTTTGATTTTCAAAATCTATCGTATTTTCATAAACCAAACGCTTTAAACGCATAAAACGTTATTATAAATCAGAAGAAAATCAGTGATAATCAGAGTTGAATGAAATATTCTAGAATATTTAAATGCAGCATTTCCCATCGCAGTTAAGCAACAAAGGCAAAACGAACACATCGGCAGACATAATTTACATTTCACTCGGCTTAACTGTTCATGATATTATGCTGATTATTACCTGTCACAGCACTGCTAGCAGTAATTAATTTTCATCCTCTAACAGTGACAAATAGACAGTGACATTTGCGCGAAAAAATTTCTGTCGTACGAAAAGCACAACATCTAAATATCATACGTGATAAACATGTTCCTCTTCGGATTTTATTTTATACATTTTTGAATATTGCGATACTTGTCTGTATTTTGTAGGTTTTTGTACATTTTCCCAATAGACACAATATATGTTTGTAATTCGCAGTTTAATGACGAATCATAATTTTACTTAGATAAATAATTAGGCTTTTTACTATGAAGAATTAAAAATAATTAATTCACAATGATTCACCTTCTACTTTAACATTTGCATTTCTAACGATCCTGCATATTTTAAATTTCTCACAAATGATTCTCCACTAACAGTGAAGTATAATTTTTCTTTTCGTAAGCAAACGAAAACTTTACTCTCGTTGTAAGAAATTAAATTGAAATAATTCGTGATTATTGAATTTCCTATTAACTGATGACATTATAATTAATTTATAATACCTAGCTGTAATTTTTATTCAATTTGTTAAATATTAAAATATATACAAATTTTCATTTTTATAAATCTAAACGTCCAAAATTTCTGCCAGCCTCAAGATCAATTTGTATTTTTTTGAATATTATCCAGCGTTACTCAAATTTTCAAAATCTCCGTTGCAAAGCCTTTGTTACAGAGTATTAATTCAATTTGCGATAAAAATCCACCCTATGTCTACGAATCTCGTCTAAAATCGATAATAACGGCAAGACGTGATGCAAAACGAGCACCAGCCACCAAGTAGAAAAGATTGACGCGCGATAAATATACCGATAAATATACGATAAATATGTATATTCCTCTTCTCGACTATGGTTAACGCTGTTACAACTCTGGCACGGGCTCTGTCTTTTTTTTTTCTATAGGGCGATGCTCAGCGGCGTGATTATGGTTGTTGTACTGATGTGCTACTGCTGTCACAAGAGCATCCGGAAGAACCGACCGCAAGAGTACCCGCAATACTGGAGGACCGAACCAGACGTGCACAGCCTCGAGGTCTTCACCACGGAAGCGCACGCTGCTGTGAGTTATCTCTGTCTCTGTCTCTGTCTCTGTCTGTCTGTCTGTCTGTCTGTCTCTCTTTTTCTCTCTCGCTATACACAATAACTCCCATTAATATTCAGCCAAATAGACACCAAATATTTGAACTGTTACAATTTTATAAAAAAAGAAAAAAAAATAAACCTGAGCTCATTTTAAAATTCTGAAGATTCTACACTCTCAAAATATACATCGTTGTGTTTTCAGAACTTCAAGATTCTCAAAATATATATCGTACATTTTAAAATGGTTTTACATCATGAACGTAGCGGATGTAGCTGATTGATTCTTTGACATTCAACTTTCATCTTGATGAACTTTATTTGCTAAATACCTTCATTTACACTATATCGTAAAAATTGTAAAGATATTAGATGATATTTATAACATTGATAATATGTTAATTGTGGAAATATTTCGAGATACAAATTAAGAAATTAGCGAAAATAGAAAATGACTAGAAAATCGAATAGTTAGATTAGAAGTTGAGATTTTATTTTATCGTCGAGTTGACTCGCTTGACGTCGAGTTCTAAGAATTCGAGAAGTTTGATTCATTGAGAAAATTACGCGAAAAGAAAATGTTTGGTCACGTTTTCTTTCGCAGAGTGTGTCAGTTTTAACTCATCGATGATTTCTAAAGTCAAGTTGAACTCGCGAAAGTTATTGTTCAAATTTCATTTTAACGTCATCAGTGGATCAAACATTTCATTTTAGAGATTTATTCTTACAAAATTTCATTTCCCGAAGAGATTGTCAAATGTCACTGTTAACGAATCGAAAATTTCATTCTACTTTCATGAAATTTTATTTCATTTCACGAAGATGTTAAATCGAACTCGGCAAATCAAACTTTATCGACACTTTACGAACTTGCCAGTTCACGATCAGTTGAGAAAGCTACTAAAAATTGAAACTCGAGAATGAAATGAAATTTTTGAAACCGTTCGATTTCGAAGATTGTTGATGAGCTAAAAACGACTGTTCATAAAAGATGAAAGATGCTTCCTGCAGTCTCGGTCCCTTTATATTTTTCTCTCGACACCGAGTCGAGTCTAACTCAATAACTAGAAACGATATTAATTCAAGAAAACTAGATATTAATTCAGCGTGCAAGGGGTTAAGAACACTGGGCTGAAGAAAACAATCCGACTTAGGCAAATAATATCGGGCTAGGGACCAAGTCACAGCTACACGGGTTAACAATAGCAAGATGCCACTTTGTGAAAATGACGGTCTTAAGTTCCAGCGCTTATTAACGCAAAGTATAGCGCGCGTTACTTTCCGTCGGTGCTCGTTACGATCCTTGTTCACGTACGTGGTGCACTTAAACGGCACGAAAGGTTCAGTTAAAATAGCACACGACGAACGCCGAACTTTTTTGCGGCCCGATCAGATCTGAATTCAGGGCTGAATTTAGGTGGCCGATTCTGCACGACGTCGTTTTCGTGAAACGATAGCTTCTATCCGTGGCTGTTTCCAATGAAATCGAGAAACACGATGACCCTTCACCCTCCTCTCTCCATTGTTCTCAATGAAAACACTATCAACCCCGTTAACGTTAATCTCGCCTGATGCCACGAGCCGCGAAACGAACATATTACGCGCGATGATCATGCTTATGACTGGCCAATCGCGCGGTACTATCAATTGCGGTGAAATCGTTTGCGGTTGACCTGGCTGAACTAACGCTTGATTCTATCGATCAAGAATCTTCGTTTCACGCTTGGCTCGTCTTTCGTCTGTTACGTTCTTGTCATTTGACAAGAATGATCACGGTAGTAAAAATTTTCGATCAAAATTTAGTACACATGAGATAATGTAACTTTTCGATACTCTGAGCAGCTACTAGACTGCGGATTTTTATGCAATTTTGTAATTTTAATAGTGTTTAAAGAAATGGAACCTATGTGGAGATTTTTTTGGCACACAAGATTTGTAACCTCTTGGCACTTGGTAGCTAGTGGATTGCGGATTTTTATACAATTTCGTAGATTTTAAAGAAACGTGGAGGTTTCATTCATAACGGGTACCATGAAATGTCGATGTTTCATGCGTTTCTGTGAATTTTTACATGTTTAAATTTCTCAGAAATGTCATCTTAGAGAAGATCTAAGATCCAAAACTTAAAATTAAAGACAAATGTAACAAAAATATTATTGTTTCTTGAAACTTGCGTATTTCAGTAAAATTACAATTAATATATCCGATCACAAATTTATCGCAATTTCAGAATATTTCGTTAGTCATCGATCGATAAGAAAATGAAAATTGTTAGAATTACTCTAGAATTATTCACTTTGAGTTCAATTAAATTTATCTTGGAATAACTGAGAATATTATTAGAATTCGTACACACATCAAATTTTCAAATTAATCTGCAAGAAAGAGAAATTGTTAGGTTGTTGCAGATGAACCGGCAAATTTGTTAATATAACTTTCAACATCTTAAAAATAGCACTAATTGAATTTCGATTCCCTAAATTTGATAGATTTCGATTTTTAATAGAATCGTTTACGTTCGAGCAGAGAGATTGAAAAGGAAGAAAAATTGTGATAAATATACGTTTCTATGATATTTAACCATGAAATATTTAACCAAGTTCCTCTTATTTGATTATACTAATATTAAATTTTTAATATTTACAAATTCAGATGATTCACAAAAATACGCATTGATAAAAATGTTGAAATATCAGAACAAAGGTTACATTGTTGGGATTAATTATTCCTGTGTCGATTATATAAGCTTCAATTGTTCACTGTTAGTCATCTGGACATTAATTGCCTACAATACAGATGCTAATTAGCATTCTATCGTATGATTATTTCATTCGAATCGCAGACTGCCTTCTAACAAAAAGCAACACTCGCTTGACTTTGATTCTTCTAAAATTTACCAATATTTTTTACTTAAATTTTAGATTAAGGCAAACTTATAAATTGTCTGTTAAAACAATACAGTACATTGAAATTTTAACAAGAATAAAGTACGTAGATACAACCTAAAAAAACTATTAATTTTCTAATTGAAAGCATATAGCTATGTATAAACATCCGCAGTCTACTGATGATATGATCTAACACTTCGAATAAATATTCTGCTAAATCCCTTGTCCTATGCAGTATATTCTATATAATTCCGTTAAATAAGGCATTGAATATATTAAATAAATATAAATATATTTAATATATTAAATATATAGTTCTATTTAATTTTCTTTGTCTAGATTCTACTTCTTGAATTATCCTCATAAATTACACGAACATCCATTAAATTAAAGACCTATAATCTACTATTTTTTATTGCCCACAATCTAATATCTCGTACGACTAAAAATATCGTTCAACTTCTCATTACACTTTAAAAAAACACAAAGACCTCCTTCAATATGAATGTTGTTCGTTGCAGTGCTGCGAGAGACAATCGGTGGCCGACGGGAACCAGGACGAGAGCACGTACGGTGCGCTTTCGTGCCCGGTGACACCAAACTCCGGTCCTGGACCACCTCCAACCTACGACAGCCTGATCTTCGACTCGAGGAGCTTGCCCAGTTCCATCGACAAGAAGTCCGAGGGCGTGGAAACGCCGGGGACCATAATTCCTTCCATGGTGTCCACGTTGCTCGGCTTGAGCACCGCGGTGAGACGGACGGAACGCAACGAGGTCACGGAACAAGAAATCTCCGACGAAGGATTGCCTTCCTACGAGGCCGCCTTGAAGCTGGACGCAAACGGCTACGTCTAACACTGTTGTAGAGGAACGATACATTTGTAATTTTAAGAGGGTTTTAGTCGACGTTGCAACCGTGGTGTTGTTGCAACCGTCTCAAGTTGAAAAGAATGTTCTTCTCCTATTTTTATTTATGGCAAATCGAAATCCCGAGAGGAAAGGGAACCAACTACTGGAATTTGTCCCATGAATAAGTGTTCGCAGGTCACTTTTGAGAAGGACTTGTTACTGACTCAGTGTTGGCACTGTTAGTTTAATATTGTCAGGCCTGGTTGGTCATCAAACAGCACCGACCGACACGCCTCTGATCCCGAAGAATTTCACCATTCCTCGAATCGACCGCGTTTCTTCGCACGCCCGCTGTCTTCAAACCGAGCAAAGAGATTCGGAAAGAGATCGATCGATAAATCGGGACGAAAGAAGCAAAATCCGTTGCTCAATTCTTTCGTGTGTGCAGCTGTTCTTGGCGTTAGAAAGAAGCTGCTTCGACGGATGAACACCCGTGCAAGCTTCGACGACGAAGACCGAGGAAGTTAGAGAAACTCGAAGCGGAGATTCCAAGGATTTTGCTCTTGATTTTGAAAAAAGTCTGATCCTTGCTCTGGCAAAACGCTTCAAAAAGTCTATCTAGATAAATCTGTGGACGAGATGTTTTTCAAAAAGACCAAAAAACAATTGGAACGAAGGAAACTAGGTCCATTGGTTTCTCACTTTTTCGTATTCCTCCGAGTTCTGCGTGACTGACTCTGAAGACTCTCTATAATTTCGAAAAGAGCCTCCTCGGACGAAACGATTACTCGAACGTAGTAACTACGTGCGACGAGAAGACAGAGTGAATCTTCAATTCGAGTGAAGACAGAGAGAGCAGATGCGAAACGAAACTTTGATTCTGATTTCTGAATCTTAATTCCTGCTCTGAGATCTTTTAAAAAATATTAAATTTGTCGACTACAAATTTCTAGGTCTTCGAATAGATTGAAAGAGATCGAAACGACGGAAAGAAAGACCACTGGTTTTTCACTTTTGTGCTCCTCGAGTTTTGCGCAGCTATCTTTCTCGATGACTCGGTCACTATGCAAGTTTCGACGAGAAAGTTAACTCTGCGAATGAAAGAGGACGGAGACAAAGCGATTAGACACGGTGACTTGCAATAGAACGGTTTGGGAATGTTACAACACTGTAGGTCTCTGCTTTTCATTTTGAGAGAAGCTCGCTTGATTCTTATTCCTGGATATTTTGAAAAAGACTTTCGAAGAATTTAATTAAATCCAGAGTAAAAAGACTGGTACGCCGAGCAATCGGAACGAAGGAAGTTGAATCCATTGGTCTCTCGAATTCTGTGTAGCTAGCTTTGGCAAAAGGCTACTCTCTTAGTAGTGTTGGAAAGAAGCTTTCTCGATGAATGAAACAGTAACTCGACATCGAGCATGTACAAGTCGTGAAAGTTACAATTTATAAGTGAAAGAAGACTGGAACGAATATTTCTGAGTTTGATTTTAAAAGAAACTCGAGAAACGAAATGATTAAAAAAAAAAAAATTGGATCTATCGACTATCTCTATAGATGAGAGGAACCAAAAAAAAAAAAAAACAGAGCGATCTAGATTTTTTTTAAAAAAGATTTCTGACATTTGCTTTCGATCTTGGAAGAAGCTCGTTTGAAAAATGAAACTGTAACACGAGAAACATCGCGTGGGTGCTAAGAGAGAATTCTTATTCTGGAATGTACGTGTTGAAAAGGTCAAATTTATCGACGGTGAGAAATTAACGAGGAGCCGACATATCTGTTTGCAAGGAAGACAGTCGTTCTTTCTTCGATTTTTAAAAAAGAAGCTGAGAATAGAAGTGAACGAATTTATGAATGACGTGAGAAACTATGACGGTGAGCGAAGATCGAAGGAAGAAAGAAGCTGATAAGAAATCGTGATAAAAAAGAACCTAATTGAATTTCTGGAAAATGTGAAGAATGAATGAGTTGAAGTCAGTATACGTGTGCATTTAAACTTCTTAAAAGATAAAAAGGAAATCGAGGCAAACAGAGAAGCATGCGTGGATGTTTGATCTTCTGATTGGATTTATGGAAAAGGAGAGAAACCTAGGACTGGGTGATTCGAAATTTTCTGAAAGGAAGATTGCATCTTTTAATATTTAAAAAAAAGTTTACTTGGAGGAAGAAGATAGATAGAAAGGTAGACAGGTCTATGTTGAACTTCTAGTCAACTTCTGTAAAACTTCTGGCTGAACTTTTATGAAAAACGAAAAACAAGGATCGAGAGAGTTTGAACAAGAGTTTCAGATTGTTTGAAAGAAAAAAAAGAAGAAAAAAAGAAGAAGAAGAAGAAGAAGAAGAAGAAGAAGAAGAAGAAGAAGAAGGTGAAGAAGAAGAGGAACGACTAGAAGAAGTGGAGTATACGAATTACTCGATTGTTCTGAAACTGCAAACAAGATTCAATCTGTGAATTATCACGACTAGAAAAAAGTTGGTTAGGCTTGATCAAATCAAACATTGAGTCTTGGAAATTCATGAACATGTTTCAGAGAATATATCTCCCATAATTGTATAGAAATTCGAATTTTCATAGATTTTCATGTAACGTGTAAACCTGCCTAATGAATCTAATAAATACGAAAAAAAAGTATAATGCATAAGTATTTGCAAAATCATGTGTGCTGTGATCATTTCAACTATCCGTAGAATTAAAACTGGAGCATATCTGGAAGAACTATTTAGAGTGAATTCATCGTAATCGTGCAAATGAAAAGATAGAATTAACGATATTCCTTCGCATCGTTTATAAAATTTTTATGTAACGTGTAAACCGTACAAATACGAAAGAAGTATAATGCATAAGTATGTGCAAAATCATGCATATCAACCACCCATAGAATTAACGTCCAAGAACTAATCGTAAGATAATAAAGACAGAATTAACAAAGACATTCATTCGCGTCATTTACGAAATTTTCATGTAACGTGTAAATCCGCCTATTAAACCTAATAAACACGAAGAAAAAAGCATAACGTGTATTTGCAAATCGTCATATGTGTTGATCATTTCAATTGTAAAATCATTCAAATTGAACAAATTCGGAAGAATTATTCAAAGTGAATTCACCTTATAATTATAACCATGAATTCACATTATGGATATTAAAGAGACAGAATCCAGATATTTATTGGACAAATTGATCGTTCATTAAATCTTTTTCTAGATCGAAATAACACTTGCTAGATGGAGCAAGAAATCGATGATCTTATCCTTCAGCCGGTGAAGGCCACTTTAGTGGTCCTCAACCATATCGTTGATCAACTTAAAGACCACTTTAGACGAGCATGAATTACGCCTCCGTTTATGGTCGTTCGCGGAGCTGATCGAGTGTCGCGAATTTGTCTACGTGTTACTTAACGTGCTTGTTCGAAGTCCTCGAAACAGCTTATGAAAAAATGATCCTTGTTTCAAAGACGAAAGCGTGAGAGAAAAAAATTGGGAAAAATTTCAATCAGATGCTGCGAAGAGCAATGTTTTTAATCGAAAAGCACCAAAAATTTGGCAAAATTAATAGAAAAAAGAGCAGTATTAATGTTGCTCCACAAATATATGCAGAAATCACGTGAATCTGTATTTGTGGTATTTGTTCAATAATTTCTAGTTTCAGCGATGCAAACGAGAAACAGAAAATTAAGTTTTAGTTTACTAAGTTTGAATAAAATAACTCGATACCTTTCTTTGAACAACGATCTCGTCGATAATACTTCAAACAAGTTTTTGGTAATACAACGATAAGATAAAAAGAAAGATATTGATTATCTATCCTAAGTGCGATTTACTCTCAAAATTAATAAAGGATATACACGTTAACGACAATTTTGATGAAGTGACCCGATATCTTTCTTTGAACAGCGACGAATTCAACGACGAATTCGAGTTCGCGATATCTTTTTGTTTAAAACTTGAAATTAATTTCTGATGATACAACGACGAAATAAAAAACGACGATATCGACTGTTCGTCTCGAGCGTGCGATCTGTGATTCTGCCCAAAAATTAACGAAGAATAAATTTCCGAATGGTTAGATATATCTTAATGATAATTTTCTAACGAAAAAACTAAAAATTCAATTCATAAATTTTAAGTTAAAATTCTAACGTCGTACGTCGTATGTGGTAGAACCAAATGAAATTACAAACACGTCCCGATAACACGTCGTTATGTGTGTGTGCAACGACGTGACAAAAATTTCACTTGAAAATTTGCAAATGTAACGAAGTTTGTCTATTACTAGCTGGCTTATCGGTGACGCTAAATATACAGCTGGCTACAACAACAAGCGTGTAAATTGTCTCCTTAATGCCAGTGGTTACGCGGTGACGAGCTAATTTCAAAGTGTTTCTCCCTGTTACTTGAGGTAGTCATTGCTTATCTATTTCATTCAACGAATTCTGAAACGTGTTACGCGTTCGGAACGGACACGCTGTAATTCAAGATAAACAGAGTGTTATCGTTGAGCAATATGCAATATCAGCATAAAACTAATCACCGCCAGGGCTCGCGACGACCCCCCCGAGACAGCTAACGTCATTATACGATATTAATTCGTTCCATCATTCATATGTTTCCACCGTAGCGTGTAACAATAACATTGTTAACTCTTGTTTTCTATTGGATTTTTAGACATTTCTCAGATATATACACGCAGCGCTTTTTATTTTTCTTTTGTTTACAAAAGCTTAGTTTTCGAGAAAATCGAATTTGAAAATTTGCTTCGAGACAGTGATGTCAATTTATTCGTTCATTCATGTTCCCTCTGTAGTCTGTAATAATAGCACCGTACTCTGTTCTCCATTTTGAATACTTATTTACATGTATTTCTCAAGGTGCTTAATTTTCGAGGAAATCGTATTTGAAAATTTCTTTAGTAGATACATGTGAATTTGACTAATTATTAATTATGAGTAAACGATACAAGAAAATACGAAAATCGTATACGAAAATAAATACAAAAATAATTAAGATGTATAATAATAATTTAAAGTGCAAATAAGTAATTAAAATAATGATAATTTACAAAAATAGAACCTTGGTAAAACAATATTTTACGTGTCAGATATATTCTAGAAAACATATATATATACCTATGTGTATTTTGGAGATTTTACGCAATTTTTCCCTATTGCGCACTCTGTCCAATTTAATATTCAAATTTTATTTTCTCGGAAATCAAGCGTTCACTCATTCCACATTTTCGATTTATTTTTATATGCAAAACAACCTCAATTCAATTATTTCCGTCCAGTCTGGAATTAACCAAGTTCCAACACATACTTGATAAATTTTACTGAATTTAAACTGGATTTTATCAAAAGTCGAGGCCAGAGCGGAAAAATTTTATTTGCTGGAAAATTTAGACTTAAAAAGAAAAAGAGAAAAAGAAAAATAGAAAGGAATTTTTGTAAAAAATTTTGGCCGTATCTTTTTAAAGAGTTTTCACGTTTGAAGTGAGAAGAATAATTTTTCCCGGATCTTCTTTTACAAGGAATAAAAAAATTATAATTATAATTTTTATATTATTCAATATTATTATATCAATAATTATAGCTTTTTTTCATTCTTTATAATAGAATTCTTAAGCTCGGAAAAATGGGAATGTAAAAGACATTACGTAAAAAATCTTTTTATAAAGGAAGAAGATCATAAAAGAGCGGATAACAAAGTTGCAATAACTAATGAAACGTCAATAAGCTTCATCGTACATAATGTATCCATAAAAGTTTCGGATAAATGTTTAAAATATTCGCTCGCGTCATTCTGCACACATTGAATCATCTATCTATAATATATACATATGTATGTATTCTTTGTATGAACAGAGATTTGAAAACTACGTCTGTTAGCTCAATATCAATACGATTATTATATTATGACAATCTGATCGTCGATCATTGATTACGCATTTGGTGCCGAATTATGTACATATTAACGAGACTCACGGCCAGCTTACTTCAAAGTTCACGATCGAAAGTGGAAAAGTTCCGGCGCGTAATCATTTTTCGATCTCGTTCGATTGGAAAAAAGCACAGAGGAGAGTTGGAGGTTCGCGAGAACGACCCTCGTGGAACGACTCGACGATTTCCGGGCTGCTGCGACGAAAGTGGATTGCAATCCGTGACGATAAAATATTTCATGCCCGTTAAAGCAATCATCGTCACGGTGAGACGAGTTACGAAAGAGGAAATCGTAAAACGAACTGTGAAACGAGCAGGGATGTTGTAAATCCGTATTTGACGTTATAGAATTTTCTTTTTTTTGAGACTTATAACTGGAGATATCGTAAGAATGCTTGGTTAAAGAGCGTGATATTCATGCTCTTTGAATGCTAATTAGTATTATCAAAAATCCAAAAGTTTAATAATAAAAAATCGAGAATTTTAAATTCAAAGGAGGAACACATGACAAGTTAAGAACGCATTCATCTTTGAACGTATACTTTTTGATGTATTAATTCAATATATTGTAATATGTTATACCTTTAGAGCCACAAAATTTTATCGTTAATTAGAATATTATCTATTCTGGTACAGATAAACACTCACAGAGTTAAACTTGTTAGAAATTAAACCGATCAACTTTAATGTTCAATCTGATATAATTTATCAATATCTTGATTTCATCACGTAAGTAGTATAGAATTAATGTTTGGAAATTCCAGAAACAAATGTGTCATTAATTTTATTACATTCACTTATCGCAAGAAAACAAGACATATCTAAATAACAGTAAAGTCTAAAGCAAACTTGGGGGATTTTGAATGTGCAAGATTCTCGAGTAGATGTTAGATAAGATAAATCTTCGATTTTTTTCTTTAGCGCGTCCGATATCTATGGTCAATGTGATAAGTTTGAAAATATTTCAACAACACAACTTGAAGATTGAATAGAAATTTAATCTACTAAATTTAATATTATTAAAATTAAATTTAATATTGATAAAAGACTTTGCAAATTTATTCCTCTTTATTGTCTAGAAATTCGACACCAAAGAACAAATTAAGTTGAGTAAAAATGAGGGATGATTATTAATCAAGACATAAAAAAAATATTTAATAATAATTTACCACTGATAAGCAATCGTATGACAGATATGTCACATCTAACGTTCGTTTAATTCCTAACAACTATTCTAAACAACGATGTAATATGTCTCGATTAATTGGCCTTGCTTTAATGACACCACCTATTATTCACGTCGGCCGCTCGACGACAGGATAATCGTATGTTTTACAACTTACAACGTCACCGGATTTCGGGCTGAGACAGCGAATCGGAGAAGACCGGTTAGCTCTTCAAAGACTTCCACCCTATTCACCCTCGCGTTTCCTCTACCCCTCTCTCAAGCTAACAGGATATTTTCGATTAAAACTTCGGCGAAGGGTGTCATTTGCTCTCTACGCATGTTCATGCTCGTTTAAAAATACGTACGTCGAAATTGTTTCGCTGTTTTCTGTATGTAAGTCTCTTTAAACGTCAGTCAAAATATCTATAGTTAAATATATATTTGCTGCAATAATGACATAATGTAAAATTTGTTTTTGAGTTATTGGTACAGAAAAAAAAAAACAGTTGTTACTTGTACTTTTTATCAGCAGAAGGTTTACATGTTCGAAGTATATGTCATTACAAACATCTGACGTTATTTTGTAACAAAATTATATAAAGAAGAGGAACATTCAAAATTCTCTAAAATCGTGATTTTTGAGTTATGCCGTTGTTGCAGCAAATGAGCGATTTCTTATGGATAAATAACGTATATTGTGCAAAATATCTTGCCACTACAATATTATAACAACTAGATTGTGGGATAACAACTTTCATGCATTTATAGGAAATTTGAAGTTGAAAAAATGCATAGATAGTATGTAAATATATATTTGGTAGATAAATTTCTAAAAATTGGCGACTATTTTGGTGATCGTAGTTAATGTTTCAGACGAAATATAATGCTTGACAAAGAAAAGAAATTAATTTTGCGGAACATTTTTATATTTAATTTAAAAAACGCACGTTTTGTTTGGCAGTAATTTGTGAAATAGAAAGGAGGAGCAAAAGCGTCCTTTTCATGTAGAAAGTAAAATTAAACCTTTTTACGTGAACGTTTATTTCCTGAATTTTACGGTAATTTGTATAAATACGTATAAATACGTATAACATGAAAGTTTTCTAATTTCAAACAAAAAATGAATATTCTCGTGAACGAACAAATGTTTTAATTCTTTAATGAATTTACGCAGTGTCAAAAAAATAAAAAAAAATTAAAAAAAAACGACAGTGAAAAATCTACGAATGATTGTACTTTTTCACAAAATTCTTTCGTTTCTTGGAAATTAAATACGTAGTAGAGATTACAATATACATATTTGAAAATTTCGCGAGAAAAAAACAACCGAAGGCAAAACGAAACTGTTCTGTTTGCGAGTCGGACGAGAAATCCATTTCGTTTCAGTTCAGATAGACGAGTTACTCGAACAAATAACCAATCCACGAACGTACTAGCGGAAAAGACAATGGCATACGAGCCAAGATCGTCTCGAGTCGTTTCCTCGTCTCGTGTGTGCCCTCGAAAGCCAGTGAAAGCGGCTAACAAAGAACAAAGTGTTGTAATTATTTCAATGCCGAAACAAAAGTTCGCCTCGCCGCGAAATTATTGCAATTGACGGGATAATTCGCGAATTCGCGAGAAAAACATTCGGTCTTTTTGGAGAGAATTCCTTTTATATTTGAAAAAGTGTTCCAGGAATAAAAACAGGTGTGTTTCCTGGAAGATCAATTTTTCTCTAAACAGAAACGAATTGTTGCAAAATATATAATTTAATGCGATATTAATTATACGGTAAAGGCTAGTAATTTATTCGAAGCATACCAAACAACACAAAATATGAGTTTGCCTTTATATTGCTAACAATCGATACATATTAATCGAAGAATCTGTATCGATATTAATCTGTATCTAGCTTACATTCGTATTGATTTTGATAATTGAATAAAAAAAATAGTTTCGAATGAAAGTTGAATCTCTATTAAATGAACAATTTACCATGATCTGAAAAGAATTCTCAGAAGCATTTTTAGATTAAAAAAATATAATATTTTTTTGGTTTCTTAAATAAGATTGTGCATTCTTACGGATTAGAGTATTATTATGAATCAATATTTTTACGAATGTTTACAAGAATATGAAAGCGTAGAATGCTATTTGTACAAGTCAAAATTCAGTTCTATACTTTCAAAAAATTTTTTTTTGTATCGATATATTATCAATAAACTTTCTATTTAAAATCGGACTTTGTTGTTCTAGAATAACGATCGCTCATTTTTAATCATAATAACCTAACCTAACCTAACCCTGTACAAAACCTAACCTAAACCCTGTATAAAAATCAATGATATTTTAAACAAAGATCAGATAATATCAATGTACTTTCTTATCTCGTAAAATACAGAAATCGGATCAGTTAAACCGCAATAATCTGATGCGTTATCGAATAAATCAGAGATAAAGTTATTGCCTGACTAATAAACTAAAAGAGATTAAGTTATTAAACTAAAAGAAATCAAGTTTATTTCCCCCTTTGTTTCTACGTTCTACACTTTTGAAGATGCCTCTCTCAAGTAAAATTCAAAGGTAGTGTTGATCAGAAAAAAAACAAAAAAAAAAGGAAAAAAAAAGAAGAATGTAAATATTACAACAAAGAGAAGATACATCGTTCGTGATGATAAATTACGACCCGATGCGACGTGAAATTAAATAATACAATGTTCTCATATGTTCATCTTTCATAGAACAATTGGTTCGCTGGAACAATAATAAATGCACGATCTGTATCTAGATCGTTTGACAATTCGCATTAAAAGAGGAATGCGTTAGACAGCTGCCAGTTATCTAACAACAAAGGATCGATCAGGACACGTGTACTTGTTACATTACATATTACTAATCGACTATTTGAGACTTTTAAACGCGATATTATATATTAGAGAGCTGCGTGGTCGAATGAAAAATGTTTCATAATAAGAATCGAGAGCAAACAGTTTTGCGGATCTATTATAGAAATAATAACAGCTGTTGACGCGGTATTACATTTTTATTCACGACTGAAACACGACCGGACAAACTAATTATTAAACTACGAATTTTTATGCATTCGGGAGAGGAAAGTTTCGAGAATGCAAAAATGCAGAGAATGCACGTGCCGCTCGTTGGTATCCAAACGTTTTAATCGATTTACAGTGTTGGTAAAATGTACAAAGTAATGGGAAACGGATTGTTTTCTTTAAATTTAATTATTTATTTATTTTTTCATATATATATATATATATATATATTTCTAGGAAATTTAAGGATCCAAATTTGTTTAAATTATCATGCCTGAAATCGTCAATTTTAGATATTTTAATTCCAAACTACAACTTGCTATCTTCTATTTTATTATTTCTATTATAAAATTATATTCTGTAAAGTATGTTGATCATTTACCAAAATTATCGTCCAAGTATTATAATAAGATCACGTGATATCGTGATAAATTTAACATTAAAATTCACAAACTCGCGAAACTCTAAACGGATCGATAATTGAGATAAGAACTCGTTTTTTAAGAAAAAAAGAAACATAACCGATGTAATTACTGGAATTACAATAAATCAGCCATAAATTTGGTCGTAAAGCAACTCGCTATTGCGAGGAAACTTATCGAAATAACGATAAACTTTCCCCTTTTTATAATCGAATAATTCGGCAGATAGTCGGCAAATGAATATGTACAACATTTTTACGACTGAAATGTGTTTCTCTTATCAACACGAATAAACGGATAAAATGTTTTTCATTTTGAAAAAAAAATATTCGGTTGCAAGAGAGATGAAGCTACCGAGTAATCTGCAATTTAATTTAACAATTAAAAAGCGTAATATTATCTGAAAAAAGACAATTTAATAATTTAAGTACACTGTGAGGATTATAAACTGTTGTTTTTTGTTCGAACTCAATTGAGACTGAAGAAGAGATAATTGCTACGATTAAGACCGCTGTAGAAAACTATTCTGATGACTAATATACGAAGTATACATACCAAAGAAAATTATATAAAGAAAAGAATATAGTGAGAATATTAAATTTTCATAAATATTTTATGAAAAGCCATTTAAATTCCTAAAAATTCATCATTTTAAATCTATACTTTACTATACTAATCTTTACTTAAATCTATACTTTATCTAATCTATATTAAATATACTTTATCTAATCTATATTAAATTAAATCTATACTTTATCTATACTAAACTTTCACGAAAAATCGTTTCATTCGTTAAAAATATTCCTCGACTTTGGTTTAACAAATTACGTACAAAAAAGAGTCGAAAGTCTCTCGATTAAATATTTCAGTGGAAAATAGTTCACCATCCACGAGATTTCACAACGTTCTACAAACCTACGCGATAAAATTTATCTAATATTATCAGGGACACTTTCTCATCCGGTATCTTTCATCTTTTTCTTGTATACGTACGTATAATTTCGGCAATACTTTTTAGACAACGCGGAATTGTAGACATTCTCTTCCCAATGAAAAGAAAAGTTATTAACTGCACAGTTTCTCTTAAACGACCTGTTCTTACTATTGTTTGTAATTTCTTAATTTCGATCTACGTTTCGTTACTTTGGGCCAGAGAGTTTGAACTCGTCCGAAAAATTATTAAAAACTAACGTTCAATTTCAATTTGAAAATTTACGTAATTACGGTCATTACATCCTTGCTGTATCGAATTTTCTAAATCACGATCTGACTGGTAGTGTTCAAAATTGATATTTTCGATAGGTGCAATTTGTATCGAACATATTTCCTGTATCAAACGCTCGTCTATCCAGATGAACACACAATTAAATTTAATTAATAATAATTATAATAATAATTTAATAACCATAATCACACACACAAAGGAAGTTATTAGAATTACCATTTCGTATTACATTAATTTCTCTCATCGATTATAATTCATTTTTTAAAATTTGCTATTTCTTTTCCTCCAGAGTTTTGCTCTTCCCTCGACCTATACGATAAGTAAATAATTAACAAACGAAATAGACACACTTACGAACGAAAGGAACAGAGATTCGTCGAATTTATCAGCGGTTGCGCAACCGCGACAAACAACGCTTCGCTTGGAACTATTATCACTGCTATTAACCAAGTTTCTACGTCAGAGACTGTTATGCCTGCATGCGTTCAATAAATCCGGCCAAGTACGTTCTTCCGATATCGCGCTCGATTTCATTGCCCCCGAAACCTTGAACGACGTTATTAATTGTGCAACTCATCGCGAAACAGCTTCCTTGTGCTGCTGCACGATCGCTCCACATTGCGTGGGTGGTCAAGAACAATTATGGGAACGTGCTACATAAGAGACAGAGATGATTTATCAGTCTATACATTTTGTTTCGTCTCTCTTTTATCTATTTTTTTTTTTTTTGCTTTCTATACGTATTTATTATCTATCTTGTTCCTCTTCTTTTCTTTTTGTCACGTTGTCGCACTTACTTAATTAGTTGTTATTGCGATTTCAATTTGTAACTGGGGAGAAGTTAAATTTACGAGTAAAGTGACGAGTTCAAAATTCTAGAAGCGAGTGTTCATTTTATAAATAGGTATGAGAAATGTGATGTCGCAGGTATCGAGTACCTGCACTTTTGCATGCTTATTTTTAATATAAGACATCTCTGATAAGATATTTTCGACTATGAAATTGCGGATAAATCAAACGGCAATGATTTTTTTTCCTTCAACCAAATCGTAACAATTGCAAATAACAGCGTTTTGTTATTCGATAGAAAACTATTTGAAAAGCTTGAAAAGAGCTTTTTGCTTTCTGTAATTTTTTTTTAAAATTACGAACTGGATAAACTAGCTTAGAACATTAATTGAAACCAACGATTTTACTCTTTATCTATTTGTTCGTTGTTACAACTGCGAAACAAAAATATATTTTTAACAATCCATACTGACGTTTGCAATTGACAACAAAGCTCCTTACGTTCACATTCTTTAATTTTTTAGTTGTCGGTTAAATACAATGATATTTATCGGATAATTCAAAATGCTTTTAATGGCTGATTTATGAACACTGGTAAGTAGTACAACCAGAATAATGTATATTAATTCCAGGAACACGAAAATGCCGAGATTGCTAATTTTAGGGAGACAAGGAACTGCAGAATTAATCATTTCGAAGTTATAGCAATTCTGAGATAACTAATTTTAGGAATATGAATCCTGTGGCGAATAACTTCGGAGATATGGGAATCGCGGTTCTAAGATTGCAATTATTATTTAGTGATCCTTTCATAATATAGAAATTTGAACGAACTGTGAACTCAAAGATGATACGAGCTTTACATTTTCAATGTTATTATACGCTATATAATTATCAAAACGTACATACTGTCCGATGAAATTTGATAATACAATATATAAATAAGCATAAAAGACAATTTCTCAACATCGAATCAAATTAAACTTTAAAACTGTTCCGTTACAAGAAAAAGTAGGTTTTCTCCAGTAATTGTACAGTTTTCTGCTTACAAATATTCATGATCTACAATCAATGATCGAATGACAATTATAAATCAATCATATTTGTAAATAATGATCAGAGCTAGTGCTGCGAGTTGCAAGTTGAATCCGAAGGAATATATTTCAACAAAAATTCTATTGATCGGCGTTCCATTTTCTCGAGAGATCACTTCAAGATACCACCCAATGAGGACTCATCTCTCTCGGCGAACATGATACAATCACAAGAAGCTATACTATTTTCCTTCTTGCGAATTTCCTTCGTATTCACCGAGAAAGGAAGAACCCGAGCCTGGTCTAGTTTCCCAAGCTACACCCTGCACGCGCGGGTCTCGAACAATGTGAAAGGACTTCGATTCAACTTCGTTCGTCGACTACTAGTGATACGATGCCTACCATAGAATGTGTTACAGAACAGAAAGTAGACCTCGATCCAAGGCACCTGTTATTCCTAAACTTCCTCGACGTTCTAAAAACGTCGAAAAATCGTAACTAGCTCACCACGATCCTGCACGGTCATAGGATAACGATGTTTTCAATTGTTCAGAGTCTAAAAGAAGCTTGAAAAGGCTTCGCATTTTTATCGATGAGACGAGAAACGTCGAAAACCGAACAATGAATTAGAGCCACTGAAATTTTCAAAGTTTTTAATGAAATTGAAGGGACTTTTAGGGCAAAAGGTATTTCAACTATTAATATAATTCATAATTTATATATTATACGTGGTATTTTATTGTTTATTACTATTAGTAATAACCAAGTCTGTGCTGGAATATCAATTATCGATTTTTTATTGTGAAAGGAAACATTGAAAAGGAGAAGCAAAAGAATTTGTCTATCTATATTTTTATTATTTATAATATTGAATATTTATTGCTAGAGCGATAGAATTATCGCGCGTGACAAGCATCGAATTTAGCCAAAAATTATTAACTTTATGCTAGAATGTTATAGATTGAAATAAATTGTGTTAAAAACATTATCAATAGATTACAAGAAATCTATGTAACGACTATCTATTGCAAAAAGAAAAGAAAAAAAAAATTGAGAAGAAAAAGCAAACAATGACAAAGCGGAGCATGCTAAAAAGAGTGTGCGCTATAATGAAAGCAAAGGCGGAGAAAAATACAAAAACTATTGACACGCACATGTGCATAACTACTCTCCGTGTAAATATTTCTTGAACATTTTTAATACAACTGATCATTAAATTGCGATCAGACTCTTTAACGTCTTACGATAATTTACAAAATGTTGAAAATTGTAAATGGTTCTAATCCAATGACCAGAGGCTGTACCCTTTTGCGTTCAGTTAGTTCTATGAAAGATAAATTTGTTAGAAGGAATTAACTGTGGGCGCGTTGCTTGGTAAATGGAATTGGAAGGTGACTGGCCAGAGGGGATCAAACTCGATTAAACGGACTGTGCTGTATTCTGATGCTTGGCCTACAAAACTTGAGGACCTCGCTATAAAATACGTACTGGCCTGAAGATATGCTGATTAAAAGCGTTCAAATTGCACGCTTTAATCCTTTCGATTCGTTGTAAAAATGAGAAATAGGTTATGTAACCTAATCGACCTACGGCTTTTCAGTGTTTTCTGATGTAAAATTTGACAGGAACGAGCAATTTTAACAACTAGACAACTGGAAAACTGGGTGAAGTCCGTTTTCAATCAATCAATTCTATCACTAAATCTTGGATAATGAAATGACGAAGAATTCGGAACGAACGATATTTAAGAAATAATTATTACACATTTTATTCCCTGCATTTTAAAATATACTTTTTACATTTTTAAGATATACTTTTTATAAGATGTAAATAATAATTGATGTTAGATTACATTTAAGATATGAAACTTTCAGCACCCTATGTTTGATTACTTGAATATTTCAACACGTTCTGTTGAAAAGGATTCGTTTAATTTTTTATCAATTTTTCATCAACATGAACAATTGAAGAGTCACGACGATTGAACGTATTTTTGACATTGTCATTACGATTTCAATTGAGTAAAATTTTTGTAAGTTGATAAAATCGATCTTTCTCTTTTTACTAATTTAAAATTGAGTGTTTATATACTATATCATGTACTAGCATCATAGCATCATTGTAATTATATAATCGCAATAAATACTAACCTAACAAAATAAATATCATTGCAAAATGTCGTCGTGTAGACAAATTTATGACAGGATCAGAGAATAGCTATTTTTGAGAATTAATTTGCCATCTGCGTATTACAAGTATGTAATAGTACGCGTCTAGTTTCATTATTTCATAAAATCACGGTGGATGTTTGCTTTCAATGACTCACGACACGCATTATGTCTCTTTTATGAAAATTTCGAACGCATAATTAAAAATAAAAGATTTATCATAACTTGTCAGACAAGTGTAGATTAATACTAGAATTAGTAATATTGTGCAACGATTTCGAACTGTTCGAGCTTTGAGGAGAATTTTAGATGTTCAACCCACAGACGTTCCATTAGTAAGTAGTACTACAGCCAAGCCTAGTGCGAAACCTTCATTTTTAGAAACCACAGCCTATAAACTCGAGCTCTTGGAACCTCACCGTGCCAAAAAGCGGTATTTCTAGGTCGAAGACCCACAAACAACTGTACCGACAATTCTATACGGATTCTATACGGTTGCAGGTTGAAATAGAGCACGGCGATCAAACTTTTAATTTTCGACGCTACCGTGAGAGATTAAACGAGAGACAAGTGTAAATGATTTGCCAAACAAAATTATCCTTGTAAAATAAAGTTTCTCGGAAACTTACGGCGACAGTTTGCTCCCTGCGGGTCTAACTTAATTTTGATGTAATTCTAATCTGGAATTAACCTAGATTTCTGCCACGTTGAAATTAAATTAACCATTATTTCCTGGTATCGCTTCGTGAACTGGTTAATTAGATAATGAGGGGAAAAAATGGGAGGAGGCGTTAACTCAGCACGAATATTTTAAATAAGAAGAACCTTAAACAAACTCCAAGTTTGTTGCTTCGAAAATTTCTTTTACCTCCGAGAAAGATTAATTTTCATGTTTCATGTCAGGGCAATTTAAAACGAGGAAAATCGTCTTATTAATTGATTGTAAAAATCTTCTCATCTTCGCGAAAGCCAATTTTTAGTTTTCACAATTAATTATTTTAATTTCTAACGTGACGAGATCCAAATTTTGGTGATTTTTCTCACATTCGCAAAAATGAATTTTTAAAAAATATATTGTAAGTACAAATAACTTAGCAACTTAGCCACGAGAAATGAAATTTCATGAACATGTGGATATATCGATGTGTAACTTCCGAATTACAGCGTTATAGTAGATTAACACGAAAAAAATTCGTACGAAAGTTGCTCGACTTTTCCCTATTGAGCGACTCACAGGAGAAGCTCAATAAGATATTTCGATCATCTTTTACATTCTTCTTTGAATAATTAAGAAAATAAGAGCGCGCTGTGTATTCCTGTATACTCCCCTATAAATAATATTTTCAATTGTCAGAATACTCTTAGAATACGATCGCCAAAAGCATATTTAAGACATCTACACACAAAAAAAAAAAAAAATACGAAAGTGTAAAATGTACACATCGTCGAAAATTTTCTCGTCTCGATAAAATCTCGATCAATCTCGTCTCGCGTGCGATTTAAATCGGAGCAATATTGCGAAATCTAGACGGTTGGTATCGAAACGATCGTGCAGAATTCTAATTTCGACGCAAGCTATGGTAATATTAATCCGAGCCAAATGAAATTCGACCGATCCGTTGTAATTACATGCCTCGTAAATATTAACAAAGGATACGCGTTTGCTGGATTTTTGGGGAAAACCTACCAACTGGCTGGGCGGTAACGAGTTTCTGATGCGTTCTTGCTCGTCCTTTTTTTTTCGACATTTTTCATTAGTCGACATTTCTCGCAAATTTTGTAAATTGCTCCGAAGTTTGAAGCTCGTTTGTTATTCTCGTCGGTGTGTCTCTGCGAGTCAAGAATTTAAGCTTTTATTCTTCTAATTCTTGATATTTATTTATCTTTATCTTCGCGAACGAACAGTATCAAAATGGCAATTTTATGCAACAAATCGACGCGTAAATAGAAAATAAAAAAAAGAAAAGAAAAATAGAGAAAAGCGAAACTGTGGAAATTCGCACAGGACTCTATCTCTCTCTTTCTCTCGTGCTAAATAAATGCCGTGTCAATTAGAACGTCGTAGCCGCTATTCTCGTTTTTATCCTAATTAAAAGTTAACGGGATCGGAGAGAAAAGAAAAAGACGGAGATACGTCCAAGTCGTTTTGTAGCCGAGCTTTCACGTTTCACGTTAATAAGGAAATATTAATAACAGAAAAATAGAAATGCTAGATCTCTTTGATATAACAGAGCAATACATATATAATAGTTTGCTCGTTGAGATCGTACCAGTCGTACTGATCATTTTGCAACAACAATAAACCTGCAATCTGGTTGATAATAAACTAATCATTAGAAACAATTATCATTTCTTTACGGAATCGTCAGATCATTATCTATCATTATCTAAAAATTGAAACAAATTACACTGATTTATCGACACTGCTCTTTCTCGATCATCTTGGGAATTTCTCAAAGCTAAGATAAAACTCCTCCGTTTATATTATATTTGCAAACAGCATATTTATCCGAAGCCTGTTGTTCCTTTCGTAGCCACCGCTCTGCGTGAAAACGTTCTCCGCAGAAGAATACATACATACATACATTGCAAAGTTGCCATTAAGAAATTACTATCGTGAATGGGTCTGGCAGGACTTTCGCGGAGTATCGCCGTCTGCAAACACTGCAAACAGTTGCAAGACTGCAAGGCACGCGGAACGAGCGGCAATCGCGTCGCATTTAAACATCTCGGATTTGTGTCTCGGGCTTTTAAACATTTAAAGGTCCGCAGATGATTTGTTAGAGAGCGTCTGTTGGCGGCGGCTACGCGGAACGCGACCCGATCAATTCCTACTCCAAAGTGATCGCCGCGCGTCCTACTGAACCAACACCATCGCGTCAGCTCGGCTTCCTCGCGAATTTCTTTCCTCGCCACACGCAGCGCGTAGAGTCCTTTGCCATTCACCTGTGCCCCACAAAGGTACGCAGTAGGCACACGCGAGTAGGTGTCTGTCGTCGGCATACGTGTAAAAGTGTACGTGTAAATAGGTTACGCCTTTCGCTGCGTGTACAATAGAGAGAGAGTAAGATTACAACGATATACAACGACACGACACGAACGCGTCTCGGCTGAAGCCGATCGAAGACACGACAGAGGACAACAAACCATTAAAACCATAAAAACGGTCGAACCACGGGCTGACAGGGCAAGAATCCAGCTGGAATACGAATAGCGGTCGAAAATCGATGCAGCGGGAGGAACGCGTGAAACGGTCTATCGTACCACGTACCACGCGACGAAAAGTGGCCGCCGGATCGCCAGAGTGAACTCACCTAACCTTGCTCCGCAGGACAGCTTTTTAACTTGCGTTATCCGCGTTGCCCTCTCACCACGAGGAAACTTCCATGAACCGGTTTTTCCCTCTTGGTCAGCGTTCGGCTCGGCGTTCGGGGTATTATTATGCCAGGTGTGCACGTCGGCCCGCGTAGCTTTAGGGGAGACATCGAGACGGCGAAACGTTCATGGATAACGGTGTATCCCTGCCATGGTCGAGAGGAAAAACAGGAAAAAACACGAAAAAGAGCCACACGATTTGCCCGCCCGCACGCGCGCTCTCTCTCTCTCTTTCTCTCTCTCTCTCTCTCTCTTTATCTCCAGTAGCGAGCCTTCGTTACTTGGAATCAGCAGTGGGACATCGAAGCAGCTGAGGCGTACTTCGTCGCGCACGCATCTGTCCGTCACTCACCGACTGGATCTCCCACGGAATCGAAAGCGTCTATACGCTTTTGCCTCTCCCGCGCCTCTACATTACGCTCAGCACGCTCGGATAAGCGAATCGCCGTACTAGCAAACCACACTCGCGACGCTCAATCGCCGACTAAACGTGTTGCTCCCGGGCGCAGAGACATCTGGAAGTTGGGAGGTTCAACTAGCTTCGCTATCAGCGCTCTCAGCGGGGTTAGATCGAATTACAGAACAAGACGTAGCGATGACATCTACCGTGTTCTGAAATACCGATCTTGAGAATGATCAGGGAGCCTACGATCATTGACTGATTAGCATCATCGCCTAACTTGCACAGACAGGACATCCAATGCTTTTTCGTGTTTTCGTGTTCCCAGGTTTTGGATGGTCGTATGACTCGCTTACCATTTTCGTATCACATTCTGTCATATCGACTTAGTCGATAGTATTGCACCGCGGAAATCAAAAAATATGGACAGTATTGCCACTTTTGAATTATTCGAGAATTATTTATTGTATTGAACGAGGTGGTACTTCAATATAGAAAGGAATATAACGATTTAAAACAAAGACTGATGAAAATTGGGTTGAAAAATTTCGCACATATTCGACTATTCGACTACACATCCGTTCGTAAGGAAAAATTATTCGAATTATGATATTTTTACGAATAATATAATTCGATAGAATGCTGTTTTATTCACAAATATGTAAATTCACAACTTAAATGAATTATCTTTATCCCGTAAACTCAATTTTATAGAAGTTTGAACTTATCAATAAAATATTTCTACAAATATTGTTTACCATAAAAAAGTATATCATGTGTTGTACATTACTTCTTGCAAAATTCATCCGTTTCGAAATTTCGAAATCAAATTTTCTTAAACAATACCATATCCATATTTTCTTTTCTATAGTACGATGTTACTCGTTAAAACGAATTCACTAAATTGCATTTTCAACGACCGATTTATTGTTATAAATTGCTAATAGGAATGATATAAAGTATGAGTGACTTAATGACACACACACACACACACACACACACGTTAGTATTAAAATACGTTAATATTTTATGTGTTTAAAACATTGATCATTTGTATTTTCCTCCATTCTGATTGCCGGTGAATTTATAGTTTTTTAACCACTTTCATTGATTTCAACGATCCTTAAATATCATTTAGGAATCGATATCCTTTCTTCAAAAAACAAAGTTCAACATACACGTTAGAAAAAGAAACTGTTCAAAATACTTTCACAATACGTTCAAAAATCACCGAAATCGGTGAGGAAGTAATCAGTTTATACTTTCACCCAATTTGCCTTCGTTATTGTGCATAATGAAAAAAAAAAAAAACGATTTAGAGGGACACAGGCAAGCTTCGATTTTCCTGACAAAAGCATACTTGCCAAAACCTAACAGTCTCACATGGTTGCTACATTTCTATTATTGTCCGTCAACTCGACGAAATGGTTAAAGTAGCAAACTAAGCGGGTTAGAGGATTTTTCGTATGTTTTTGTATCCGCCCGAGCTCAACCGACCTCGTCCGCGAAATAACACATCGAAAATTATTGACTCAAACGCGAACGCTTTCTTATTTGCAAAACTATTCTTTAAAAACAGCCTATTTAATTTTTGACTGTAGTATAATTATTTTCTACATAAATCAGTACGATATGTCACAGACCTATAAATTAGCATTTAGTACGTGTCAATGGAATTATAAATTAAAAACTACCGTACAAACGTAGTTTCATTTTGTAAAAAATGAAGAAATTACAATATTTATTATTGCCTTAAATTAATAGGCTACAAAACAATAAAACTGTAAAATTGTAAAATTTTAACCAAATAAAACCTAAAAACTGTAAAATTATTGATTACTGTAATAGAAAAAGTGTTTTTTTTTTTTTTTATTTAATAATGGCTTTAGGCCTGTGTTTGGCCTATGTGCCTTTATAATCTTACAAATTAGGTAGCTTAAAGTTAAATTAACAGTGTATATAATGAGATCTCACGATGCGGAGGTTGTGACGGGTAGATAAAAGATAAGTAAAAAGAAGATAGGAAAAGAGTGTTACTATAGAGGAACTTGTATAAAGAGCTTGAAAGCTTATGACTAGATTACATTTTTCTTGTGGCGCTTATATTTTGATGTTGTTGATTTTAATGAAATTATCTATGATTTTGAGTAGCTTGATGTCAGGTTCGATTAGAAGTTGCTTGATAGTGATTGGGAGTTTGACGTTACGTTTTTTAAAGAGAGAGAGCATTTTTTTCTCTGTTTTTGTAATAAACCGGGTATGCCCAAATTATATGGTCGAGGTCTTGCACACAATTACAGGCGGCATCTTGGATTAGGCCAAATCTGATAAGTGAGGAGCCAAGACTGTGATGCCCTGCTCTCGCTCTGTTGATCCATACTGTCACGTGCCTTGTGATGTTTTTGTTACGAAACCAAAGTGTGATTGCTCTGTTGTAGTAATGTTGAAAGTAGTTTACTCCCGATTTGATGGCTTTTGTTTTCCATTTTGTTTCCCTTAGGGCTTGGATTTTCCGTTTAATTATCTGAATGCAGTCGATGTACGGTGCCCTGTTAGATTAGACTGGAGAGAAGCCGCTTTTAGACTTTGAACTAGACTGAGTGAGTCCGATAGGATTTAGTAGGGTCTTTGTTTGCAAAGTCTACTGCTATTTCAACTGCAAGGCATTCAGCCGTGTAGACTGATGCTAAATTGACCAGGGAAGTAGCGAGGATGAGATTATGTTGTGGTACTATACATGCAGTTCCAACTGTCAGTCCGTTTTCAGATTTAGAGCCATCAGTAAATATTGTTATGTGTTGACTGTAGTAATTATTGACAAAGTCTAGGAAAGTGCTATTTGCTGCTGAGTCTGGAATGGAGTCCAGATTGAAGTTATTTAATATGTCTGGTTGTTCAAATTCCGTTGTAAAGTTATTAAGGTTGCAAGTAAGATTAGGAAGTGATTCTATGTATGGAATGTGTTCTTCAAGAATATGTAGTGATCTGACTAGAGGTCCTTGCTAGTTGCTGGTCTGTAAGTGTGATATTGCGTTTGGTATACCTGACAAAAATCTTCTAGAATTTCATTCAGGGGATGAGACTTGTTTGCTATAACTCTCGCAAGATATTTAGCTCCTAGGAATGTTGAGCGGTCTTTGATGTTGGGAAGTTTGGATTCTGCTTGGATTACATTAATTGGTGTGGTCCTCCTATAGCCTAGGGCAAGTCTGATGGCTTCGTTTTATACTCTTTCTAGTTTGCGTCTGTGAGATTCATTGACTGAGTAATACCACATGCTTCCGTAATCTATTTTGGCCCTTATGAGTGATTTGTAGATAATCAATAGGGTTTGCGGATCACAACCCCACCAGGTGCCTCTTAGAAATCTTATAACGTTAAGAGATTTGTTACACTGTTTAACGACTTGATCAGTCTGAGTTAGAAAGTTAAGTCTATTGTCTATGTATACCTAGGAATTTGACCACTGGTTTACTATGAATGGCAATATTGTCTATTCGAATGGATACGGTGGCTGGCGTGCGCGGAGAATTTCCGAACCAAAGCACTTCAGTCTTTTTCGTAGCCAGTTCGAGGCCTGAATTTCCTGAAGATTATTTTAAACGGTTTTGATTGCTCTAGTAAGTGTAGTTTTGACAGATTCTGGATCATTATCCTGAACTATGATTGCAATGTCATCGGCGTATTGCGTGATTAGCACCTCACTAGGTAAATTGTCCATAATGCTGTACATAGAAATTGAAAAGGAGGGGGCTGAGTACCCCTCCCTGTGGAAGGCCCTTGTAAATTTTGTAGTTCTGGTGGTTTTTCTCTAGGTTGCTGCTGCCTATGAACTGAGCATGTCTCTCATACATCATGTTGGAGACGAAGTGATTTTTCCTGTTATTGCGAGTTGGAGGAGTTGCTGCGTGAAAGTTTGTGTTTGAACATTGTCAAACGCACTATTGTTGTCCAGGAATGCAGCCGCGGTATGTTTGTTGGTTCGATACCCTATGTCAGCTGTTGTGACCAACGTCCCTATGTTGTCAGCGCATGAGCGTCCTTTTCTAAAACCTGATTGATAATGGGGGAGGATTCCATTGTATTCCACCCACCATAGTAGCCTATTGTTAAGGAGCCTTTCCATTAATTTGCCCATGCAGGAAGATAATGTGATTGGCCTCAGAGCGTGTGCTGTGTGTTTAGGTATTAGGAATATGTGAACTTTTTTCCAGGCTTCCGGTATATTTTGTATCTGATAGAGATCGTTGAGGATGTCAAGTAGGAGTAGTTTGCATTTGTCCAATAGAGATTTAATCATTTTATAGTCTATCCTGTCTGGACCTGGTGCTGAGGTGAGTTTGCATTTTTCTAAAGCTACATTAAATTTTGTGTAGTTAAAGGGCTGATCCAGAAATGGATGTCTGTGATTGTTTTCAGTTTCGGCCCTCTGAAATGGGGGAGTCCGGGATCCATGGAGGACAGATTTTGCTGACTACGATTTGTTCGTAGCTATCCTGCTGAGAGTTGTCGCTAACATCTTTTTTTGTATTTGCTCATTTGGATTTGAAGTCTTTGATTTTATTCCAAAACTGGACTGGATTGGATTTGTGGCTTAACTTACCAGCAAAATCCCTGAAAGCTTCTCTCTTTTTTTTCCTGAGTAGTTTTCTAACTGTTGCTGCCTGTTTGGTGTACCTTGTCCAGTCTTCCATATTGTAGGTGTGTAGCCATTTTTTGAGAGAGGCCTTCCGGCGTCTTATTGCCTGGTTGCACTCGTTGTCCCACCAGCCAACTGGATTACTTTTGTAATTTTGTATCTTTACCGGCTTTTTGGGTGTGTTAGCAATTGTAGATTCTATCATTTTATTGACGAACCGATTATATTTGTTTATTGGAGTTAAGGTGCTGAAGTCAGAACTTAGAAAGTACGTATAGTACATGGAGTCCGTGTCTTTTTTGAACTCAGTCCAATTTGTTTTTGTAGAGGAGAGTCGGTTGGTCTTTTTCTGGTAGATATACTTTTCCGTAATGAAAGAGTACTCTATGGGAAAATGGTCAGATCCAAGTGTATCCCCTAGTTGTTGGGCTGTAATAAGGTGAGCAATGTCCGTCTTAGTGATGATGAGATCCAGATTGCTTCTTTTTTGATGGTTATATCCTATGTGGGAATGGCTTTCCGTATTGTGTATAATGTGATTAAATTTGTTTGTTATTCTATGGAGATTTTCGCCGGCGGGGTTGGTGGTGTAACGCATTGAAGTCCCCCGCGAGAAGGAAGTTCCTTTCGTCACAGATAGCCTTAACGTACTTTTCCCATTGGATCAGATTGAGGTTATGTGTCTGAGGCCTATAACAGGCCAATTATGGGCTGTTGAAGATTGATGATTTTAATTGCGAGAGTTTCAGCAGACGAGTCATCAATGGTGAGAGTGTCCATCGTCCGCCAGCAGAGTCCTACCTTGACCAGGATGGCTAGACCACCCCCATTTCTATATTGTCTGTCTCTTCTTATTGTGTTAAAGTTAGGGATGCTGAGTTTGCTATTACTGTTTAACCAAGTTTCTTCAAGTAAGAATTATTATGTCGTAGTTTGGACATAGGTCTGTGCTCTTGTTCGATATACTTCTGCAATTCCACAGCAGTATTCTAAGAACCATTTATATGAAGATATTGGATAATTCCTTCTTTCCTTTATATTGCTTCACACTGTTTAGTATTGTGAGATTGAGATCTAATCTGTTTATAATTTGGATTTTATTGTTATTAACTTGTGCAAGAATCTTACCCTTGGGAGAGGATTTTACTTTGCTGACATTCTCTTTGTTGTTTTCCTTGTTATCATTGTTTGCTGCATTTTTCTGTGTTGGGAGTTTAGTGTGATTTGGTTGTTGAGTTGATGTTATTTTCAGGTTACTGGTATATTTTTTGTTTGGGCTATTTTTCAGATCCATTTTTGGTGTTGGCCATTAGTGGGTAGGGTTGTTACCCATTTTGGGATGCCCTCCAATGCGTTTAATTTTGAATTCCTCCGACATTGAGAGCTTTTTTAATTGAGGAAAGTTTTTCTGGTTAACTAAGACTCCTGAGGAGGTCTTCTCGTTCGGAGCTGATTTCTTGTTGGTGTGCGTTTCTTGTTCTATCTGGGTTTTCGCTTCCCAGAAGCTTTTACTTTCATACGCCATGACTTTATTGATTTTTTTGTTGAGTTGGAAGTGTATGTAATTTTTTGTCGAATGTTTTGCGGTTACCTTTACAGTGCAGACAACTATCTATCGTTTCCATGTCGCATGTGTGACTGTTTGTGCCTTGGATTTTTCCGCATTTGTCACACACCGCATAGCTTCTACAAAATTTGGTAGTGTGGCTATACCCGTAGCAGTTTCTGCAAGTTTTGACAGGGTTGACGTAAACCTGTACTTTTGTGTTATATAGGCCGAAAATCTTAATATATTCTGATAGTACTGTACCAGAATGGTTTCACTTGGTACCCATTCCCAGATGTTTCCTTCTTCACCTTCTTCTCTCCTATTCATTCTGTAAGCTTTTATTATTTTGCATGGCGAGATTGAGTCTTCTATTATCTCTGCCAAGTCTACGTCAGTAGGAATGCCTTTCAGGAGTCCAACTTTTTCAAGGTTGTGTCTTGGAATAATCGAATCCTAGTTTTATCAATTCTGTAGAGGTGACCAGCCCTTTCTTTGTTTGGGAGTACAACCGCTGCGCATCCAAATGATCTGGGTTTAAGTTCGGTTGCTCCTAGCTTGAGTGAACTAATTGTTTTTGCGATTTGCATCAAATTTTGGTTCCTGGTTTTCTTCATGAGCTCTTTTTTTATTTTCACTATTACTTCCGCTGTGCCTACATGAGAGGGAGGGTACAGCGAAATGATGTTTTTGTTAAAATTTTCGGTGCGGCCTTTTTTATTTGGCTCTCTCCATCCTTTATCGATGTATTTTTTTTTCTTTTTTGGGGCTTTCCTTTATCTTTGTCCGGCATCTTCCCCTTAGATGCGCGGCACGTGGCCTACGCTGCTACACTTTTTTGTTTCTCTATTTTGTGGAATATTAAATTCTGAGTTTCAACGAGTGAGAGACGCTTGGTCGATTCTTGAACACTGATTCTATTCACATGAGCCAATATCACTTGAGAAAAACAAAAATTTTCGATCTTTTGGTTTGTTTCGAGTCTCCACGTGTCCGTCCACTTCGGCTGATTTTCGAAAAGTCAGAAAAAGTGTTTTTGAAAGTATCGACAAGGACTACCATCTGTTGTGCATCACTGACTTTACCAGAAGGTTGAGCAGCGAAAAAGGTCATTATAAATTGAACCTTCATGTGCACATCGATTAAACTTTCAAAGTGAATTTTTAAATATTATTTCTGAATATTCTAATTGTTTAAATTATCTAATATTTCTAATAGTTTACTTGCAACAATTAAACAATAAATTCTTTTCCGTAATGTTTCTAAGTGTTATTTAAAATTTTTAACTAATAATTTATAACAATCTTGAACTTGAATGTACTCAAGAGAAATAACTTTGAATTATTGGAATAATTAATTTAATTGTTTAATCGTAATATAAAACTCGTGAAAATAATTAAATAATGTCTAGAAATATTGTAGAAATAAAATAATTTAATTCTTTCAAATGAATTGTTCAAACTGTAAAATAATGCATTTCGATGATATTTTTGTGTATTATTTAACAATTTGTATTTACCTAACTTGTAACGAAATTTCTCAAATTTTCTCAAATGCGTAACAAAGTATGTTGTCGCATTAGACTCACCGTCGCTCTTCGAACGAATAAAACGACATACTACCGTGCTTCCAACAATTTCTTGCTCTGTCGAGTCGATTACACACCCTAAGGCTCGTATGTGTTTATTGATGATAAACTATTTGTAAAGAAAGTCGACAGTACTATGGAATCCATGTTGAAGGTCAACATAAAATAAATAAACAAGACCTCTCGACCTTCTACGACCTGCCAGACTTCTCGAAGGAACAAGGAACACTACCTGTGGACTATAAAGGACAGAGAAGCGCAGGCGGCTGCAATTGGATTCTATCCAGAATACAGAGCAAATCGAGCGAGATACACGGTCGCGCTGCGTAGATATATAAAGTATAAAGCGTAGAGAATACAAGTATTTGTGTAATTTTCTACATATTTGTCTTGTACAGTCGCGTACGAGCCAAGGTCTCAGCTCTTTTACGGAAGAATAGCCAATTAACACGTTGACTGTCACGGTACTTTTCAGGATCCCAGTCTAAGAAGCCAATTTAATTTAATCATATTATATTATTAAAAACTCCTATTATAGTACATAGTAATCATCAAAAAGCATATAGAATCTCGTAGTTGGCTCATGTAAAGAAAGACTATTAGATGACCCAAAAAGTTTGCATTACATATTATAGAGATATATACACAATACGCACAAACTTTTTCATAAAGCAACTTCTTCTAAAATAAAATTTATAAAGTTTAGAGAAACATTCGTCGACGCGTTGATTGGAGAAGAGATTCAACTAGTTCCAAAAAAAATTAGATTGCAAGAGTTTCATTATTTACAGAGTATCCCAATCTGTCAAGAGAAGCCAGCCCCCATTGCGTGGAAGATTGTTTGAAAAATTATCACAGATAAAAATATTCTTTTGCTCGTTGATTTTGAATAAACTTTATATCATTATATTTTCTGTTCGTTTATTAATAAATTTTCGTGTAAGCCAATAATGATTTTTTGTTCTCTTCCCTGAGGCTATCTATCCATATTTACACTGATAGACTACGAATTTCATTGTAGCTGCAAAAATATGGCAAGTAAACAAACTACGAGATATCTCGTAGTTGGCAGTCAACGTATTAATGAGCTTGAGATTTTTGGGAGCACGAAAGTATGTATTTTTGAGCGAGATTGTGTCTGTTCGTTCCGATCAGCTTTGCTTTGTATTCGCATTTGAAATGATAAATATTAGTGTCACGCAAGTAAAATTGTAGTTTAGCACACCGAAACGAACTCTCTTTCAAAATAGGTTTTTCAGTCGTTACAAGTTGGGCAAGTGCATGATTTGCATTCGTATGTATTGTATGATTCTATTCTCTAATCTAGATTCAATCAATTATGATTGATGTGCATCAATTGTATGATTCTATGCTTTAATTGCAAATATTTTAAAAACCCTTGAGTGTCTACGCCTATAATAGTATATATTCATAAACAGGATACCGAAATTTAAAGTTTCAGCCGAATCCCAGACCCGAAGGTCTTGCAGTCTCCTTGTAAAACAATCATAAAAATTAAGAATCAAAATTGCAAAAGACAATCGCGATATCATAATTCGTAACTCTAATGCAAACACGATTATCATTTTTTCGCAACTTTAACTTAAACCGTAATCAATTTCTCGCTAATAAACAGACGCGAAACTATTTCGCAGCTAGTTCAACCCGTCAATCTTTTGCAACATTAACAAGAAAAACCGCGATTTGCCCAAAATGATGATGAACGATGATGGAGAAGAAAAAAAAATACAATTACAAATACTAAAAGAGCATAGTGACAAAGCAGTAACGAGAATGACCTCCCATGCTCTGGAATCACTTAAATGATCCAGAGGATGAAAAGTCATTTGTTGTGACCTTCTTCGTGGCAGTTTGCCGAGCCTCTTTGGCTTTTAGCATCTTCTTTCTTCGAGCGCAATGCCCGCTGAAACTTACATCTAGCTCGACTCTTTCTAATCGCGAACCAAAAAATAACTTACGAAGATGATATAAAAAGATAAACCGCGGAAGCTGACCTCGAATACACATAGACGACCATCGATCATAGTGATCGTTGTTCGTTCGCACGTACGTGCTCGAGCAATACCTACATAAACGTTCGTTCGGGATCTACTCGCGACCTATTCACAACCGTGACCGCGATACTAAAATCTAAATTTGAAAAATCGAAGAGTAAAACCAGAAACAAGTGGAGTGCTCCATTTGTACCAATTTCACTGTCGATTTTTCAAATTTTAGATTTCCTGAAACAGGTTCGACACGCGACCAGAGACTGTGTGAATCTGCCCGGTTCTGCCTACTTGTAATTAAACACAGGCATACCAGAAAGTAAGCTGCCAATCCTAACCAGTCGCCCTATACTTAAAAAATGGCAAAACAAACACTAACACACTCACTGCACGGTTCTCACACATACCACTCGGGCGCAGACCTATACCAGAGAGGACGTCCCGGGACGCCTTCGACACCCGAGCTTAACGCACAACTTTCACACTCTAATTTACGTAAAATTTTCCTGAAATCGACTGAGAACAATAGCTAGCGACCATTGCGTAAAACACCTTTCTATTTAATAACTGAGAAAAAATACATATAATTTCTATAGAAATTACACATGCAAACTGGAATCATTATAATTGATAGTATATGTATAATAATAATAATGTAATTATAGTGTATTTTTAAGTATTATGATAATAGATTCATAATTCTTTAAATTAGTGCATAAATATCTTAAATATTTCAACTTATAATGAATGTAACAACAGAAACGATGCAATTTCATATCCTAACCACATACTCATGCGGAAAATACATCGTGCACGATACGCTAACACATTGTCAATCGCTGAAAAATTTTTTATAAAATTACAAACTATGGTCATCGTGCCCGATGTCTTTTATCCGCTCAAACAGCATTTAGGCACGTGAGTGAAAAACTGACAATGAACGCGGAAAGAGTTAAATTTGAAAATCCTAAACTAAAGAAATAATTAGTTTATGTAATTTCTAATACGTAATGGACTGTTTCATTACAAACTGTAATGACTCTTTCAGAAATTATTAAAATTGCAAGAGAATAAAGACAAAGAATTGAACTTATTAAAAAAGATATGAAATCTAACAATTGACTCAAACAATCAAAATCAAATAATTGACTCTAAATATTAATGGAAACAATCTCTCAGGTGACTTTTTCATCAAAGTATATTTTCGAAAATACGAAAATAGTGTTCAAACTTGCTTTGATTCACAAATCTGCCTGTCGTGAAGTATCTTCTTGGACATAAAATTTCATATATTTTTCTGCCGAAAACGTTCTAACCTATTACATTTAAAATTCTACTAAATTTTCTACTAAAATTTATAATTATAAAACTTAGATTAATTGATAATTACAAAATTCAATCATGCTATTATAAAAGAGAAAGTGAAGTTAGAAATTATTATTATAACAATTATTACTTATTAATTATTGTAAAAAAATGTATTACTTGTATATATATCAATAAATAATAACTGCACATTTCATAGCAACGAAGTCAGAGGGTATTCGACTTCTCTACTACGAAATACACAAACGAAATCATTTTAATAATAATTATTTATAATTTATTTATTCATATGGATATTCATATGGATATTTTGCTTTTGCAAACATTCACATTGAATATATTTTGATTTTACAAGTAATTACTATAACTGTATATGTTCAAACTAATTGTTAAAATCGCGATGTGCAAGAAATGTTATCCTAATCTAATACATAAAAAACCTGAAAAAATGTTACTATGTTCCTATGGTATAAAAAATGACCCGTGGTCACTATGCTCATTAAAAATTCTACGTATACAACCAGTCACTCGTATCGATTTGGACCTTTCATCCTACGATATGATTGATCGGAAGAACAAAAATGCATGCGACTCACTGCGGAAAATATTATTGATGTTGCATTGGACCAAGGAAAGTCATCGTGAAGATCCTCGTCAGGCACATACCACTGGAGAATCCCATGGTAGAAATGAGCGCCACGAAAAATTTCTAAAAGGCATAAAGGCACAAGTGTTATTTATGATAATTTAAATTTTAATAGTGATAAAAATTGAGATTTTAATAATTTGACATGTTTTTATTTTATATAATTTTTATATTCGACTTCAATAAAAAGAGAACTACAAAGAATAGAATTAATTCAAATACAATATGCTAAAATACTTACATTTTTAGTTTTTGAAGCGTTATAAGATTCTTAGAAGATAAGAGGAACTGGAGACTGTAGATAATCTGTAACAAAATATAAAACATTAGAATTTGTATTTAAAAGCAAAATCTCAAATTGAAGATAATAAAAGATTCTTACATTCTTGGCTTTGGATTAGAGCCACCGTTGGATTTTGCACAAAATATGACAAAAAATTGATGTCATGAAACATCTGTAACAGGAACATCAAACATTATACTTGTCAAATTTGAAAAATTGAGTAAATTGAAGTATAATCTTGATCTCTCGATCCTCTTGAGCACTGACTCTAATATATCGAAAACGAATGTTAAATAAGAAGAAATACAAAAAGAAAATAAAAGAATGTCAACGCGGGTGTTTAATCGGTGGATTCACTGACTCTAACTGCGCGAATTATAATTTAAATAAATTAATAATCTAGACATTTTTCTCAGAAATATTTTTATCTATAATTAAATATAATTATATATAATTAAATTATTGCGCAACAAACACAGACTCTACCGACCGCATGCGCGCGGTCACAAAAATTTTCTAACAAATGAAAGTGATTAGAAGGGAAAGGGAAAAAATACATTCATTTAGAAAATATTGCTATATTTCTAGAAAATGATCATAAAGAAACTTGAGTATGCATTAAATATATTATAAAGTATTTCTCAGTATTTGCAGAAATACTTGTAGAAATTTTATTCTGATTATTCGTTATTAAAATGAAGAACTTATGCACATCAGTAATATAATCACGTCGTGTAATATAAATATTCAAAAATGTTTGCATAAATCAAAATTTACAGCTATATGTATCTAAAAATCATATACATGTGAAATTTTACTCTGAATCGTTTAATTGCGGGTCAGCGTTCAGGAAAAATATATTATATGTTTTGTAGTATTGTAGTATTGTAAATATATTATATATTTTATAGTATTAATTAAATGATACTATTAATGAGGTGTAAATATATCTCAGATATATCTCAGAGTAAGAGTAAAAGTATTAAAAGGACACCACCGATAGATTAAAAAAGTTGCGAATTTAATACGTATTATTGTCACGAAATTCAAGAGCCGAATGACTTCCCGCGATATGTCTTGTGCTTCAATTACGAAAGTATTTACGTAGTAGTGGATGGGACAAACTTGAACGAACAAGTTTCCGTATTATTGTTTGTTTTGAATTTCGAGCTCAAGGCCTTTTACGCCTTACTTTGTTTGGGAAATGAAAATTTTATTATACTATGCAGCAGAATTATTAGTTTAACTATTAAATACGTACACTCTTAGTAAACTATTCTTGAATTTAGTATTATAATTATGAATTTAGTATTTAGGATTGGAGTATTAAAAATTATGCAATGCGAAGTTAAAGAATCAAAAAATGAGTAGAAAATAATATATAATAGAAGTGTTTGTGTAAAAGCATACAATAAAAATCGTGTACATGTATATAAAAATTAGTTAATTACAAGGTTATAATATTTGTCCTGGTTAAAATTGAAATTAAATTTTGGTATAAAATTATAAATAACTTCTAGCATAGTATGTTCTGTTTAAATGTTTATATTTATTTTTTTAATTGTTGAAAATCATGTGTAATAATTATTTAGTTTTAATTTTACTTTAGAAAACTAAAAATTATGCACTGCTTTTGGTAATTTGGCAGATTTCGATGAATTCAATGCAAATTTTAATTTAAAAATTCACAATACAAATGCAAATCTAATAGCTATTAATTTAAATTTTTATCTGAGAACTTCTCGATGATACTTCTTTCTGGATGATTCTTCTGGATAATATTTTCTTCTTCACAGATCAAATGTGGTTTCTTCCGCTGTTTTCCGATTAAAAATCGATCCTAAGAAATATCGATATTCTCGACTGGTTCGAGAATTGTAGGAGATATATTGCGTATTATACTGTTGGCACTGTAATCTTCCACTAATTTATATCCAATAAAAAAATAAAAAATTCTGGTCTAAATCAAACGCACATAAGTTTTATTAATTTAATTAATATGAATTATGAAGTAGCTTAGAAATATAATATATATATATAACATATATAATATAATGCTTCTTATAACCAAAATGTGACTTCTCAAACTAATTTTCATTTTATTTAACAAAAGTTTTCCGTTATAAGTATTGTTGTTTGAAATAATTATTTCACTATAAGCAAGATGTTCTTTCTCTGTTGCATGGTTCGGTTTAATACTAGAACATGATTATTTGAAATTGAATTGAACGAGTTATGTCGTACTCGTGCGTGATATATTTTGATAAATATATTATACTATCCTTTAGTAATTATCGTAACATACTGTATATACATACATAATATTAATTCAAAAATACTACTGCTATTTAAATATTATTAGATATTTCAGGTATTTTTCTCTGAATTTTTAACTAAGAAAATAATTTTGTCTTCTACTACTAATTTCTTAAACGAAAATGTTTATTTCAATGTTTCAAATTAGTTGAACAAACTTTTATATTTTATTATTTGGATATCGATTATTCTTTTAAAGAAATTGTTTAAATTCAGTATAAATCGTACAAGTATAAATCGTGATTCGTGAAACAGTATTAATTTACGATATGTTGTACTTGGATCTGTGCGTAGTTACCTCCTTGTGATGGGTAATTGGTATTGTTTTCCAGATATTAATATACAGAAGTACAACTATTTGAAAAGCGATCCAAAATTTAATTTTTTCAAACTTTACAATTCTTTTCTGCTTCTTTATAGTTGAAGCAGTGTTTTGTTTTGTAGATACAGTGGTCGATAAGATCGTTGCTGTGTTCTAGAGTACCCACAAATGTTAGCGATATTCGATTTAATGGATGGAAGGATAAAATAAACTTCCAAGTATAGATATATATTTCTTTTGTCTTTACACTGGATTTTCACAATTTCTCGTGCTTCGTAATGGAATCGTTCTGAGAAGATCGCTGGCACAAGAATGAGAGAAAGAATGAGAGTGTTTCCTTAATGGCAAAAACAAGAAGCTTTTTGCCGCGCTTTTGATTATTTCACCCCACAAAAGTGACGTTGTCCGTCTCATGGAAATGCACTTTTCGGCGGAACGATTGAGCGGAAGTAGGTGTCGCTGCAACATTGAGTAGCACTCGACGTCGCTACAGCTTTAGTGATGATATAGCACCATATATCAATATGTTGGTAGTATTAATTAATTTTAAAAATATATTATTTCTACATTTTATGATTTAAATTTAAATAGGGTGTAGAAAGAAAATTAAGAAACTAATTAAGAAGGTGTAATTAGAAAGACAATTCATTTTTTGATTTACGAAATTGTTTTTTCGTAAATCAAAATTTATTTACTTTACGGGATTAAAAACACTAGCGTGGCGAAATGGATTAAACGCTTCATGTCCATATTAAAAAAATTAATTAATTTTAATACTATACACGTTTAAGACTCCTAGTTTTCATTGTATGTTCCATGTATTTTTCCGTTTCAAAATAGATTTTCAAATTTCATCATTGCTGACTAAAATAAACCGGAAATTAAATGCTTTTTGTGTTTTATGTTTTAGGAGTCACTGTAACGCTAATACCTCGCTCACATCATCTCGTCTCGTTGATGACAATATATTATAATTATAATTTTGCATAGTTTGTAATTTTTTACAATGTTCTCTTGTAAAAAATTTCCTTTTTAAACATTAAGAAAAAACAAAAAATCCTATGAAAATTGTATGATTTTGACAGAGACCTAAAAACACTTTCTTTGTTCTATTTGTTATCACTTTATATCATTTTATTCCATATATATTTGCTCTACTATGTTGAAAATATTATTTCAATATAAAATTATATTACAATTCACAAAATGCATTTTAGTTCATTTGAATTACCCGCAAGAATTGAAAAATTACGTTTGAAATTAAGAACAGAGCGTATTTATAAAAGGAATCATATTTAGTTAAAAGATGATTTCTTTAAACAATTTAATTATTTAGTTGCCCTTATTTTTTAGCAATTTTTCTATTACATTAGGTAGATATCGTTTTAAACCTGATAAATCTACTCTCAGTGTAATACGAATTTTGCGTATGGCAGTTGACCAATAGAGCTTACGCTTAGGCTATTAATATTTAGTGTATACAGATGCCATCGTAAATATAATAACTTATGACGATACATATTTATATGTGCTATAGTTTTCTAATTGCGTGATCTTTGCAAAGATTGTGGAAATGTTCCGTACTACTAGAAATAGAAGGTTAGGACGATTCTAACAACAGTATTTGACGTGTCAGTGCAATTGCAAATGGCGGGTACCAATGGTGACATTTCCTCGATAGGGAAGAAAATCGAGAAATTAGCGATATCCGTAGAGGAATCGGTGAAAAACGAAAATGAGACAGAAACTGGGAAGAAATTGGAATCCCGATTATGGGGTTTCGAGACCAGAGAACTGTACAAAATCGCCGTCAATTTCTACAAAGGTGAGTCAATCGTATTGACAGTTTATCAGAATAGTTTCGTAATCCGAATTTTTGACTTTTGTCAGAAACATAGTATGTCGGCGTGGAGACGCGTTGTTGTATTGTTATGTTATGTATTTCCAACATATCTGAAGGTTGAAATATAAAATTTAAGAACTTCACGAGTGATTACTGTGACTCACTGTTGTGTACTTGTGTTTTTTTTTTTTATCTGTCGCATAGTATTACTTCCTTTTACTATCAAAGTATCGATTATGTAAATTTTGTGATTATTACAGAAAAGGAAGGTAAAGCTGTTCATTTGTCCTATGAAGACAAATTGAAACTGGTAGCTTTTACTCAACAAGTAACACATGGAAAATATACAGCAGAAAATGCACCATCTTTGGGTGTATTAGATGTGATTGGAAGGGACAGACGCTTAGCATGGCAAAATCTAGGAGATATATCAAAGGAACAGGCGATGGAGGGATTTATAGTTTTGTTAGACAAGCTATGTCCCTTGTTTAGAACAGTTGTCGAAGCTCAAAGGAGAGATATCGAAGAGAAGTTGCGGTTGAAAAAAGAGGAGGAAGCAAGGAAATTAGAAGAAGAGAGGAGGCTAAAAGAAATAGATGAACAAAAGAAGAAAGAAGAGGAAGCTAAATTAAAAGAGGAAATACAGAGGAGACAAATTCAAGATGCCTTAAATCAACAAACATATTATCAGTTCAAAATGTATGCAGAGCAACAGTATCCTGGGAATCCAGAACAACAAGGTGTATTAATAAGGCAGTTGCAAGAACAACATTATCATCAGTATATGCAACAATTGCGTCAAAATCAATTGGTCATAGAAGATCAAATTCCAGAAATGAACACTGCCATAGAAACTTCTCAAAAGGAGGAGCACAAAGAAACAAATGAAACAGCTCCATTGAATGAGGAAGATTCGGATGAATTACAGGATGATTGCCCACCTATAACTCCAGCAGAAATGTGGACTAGGAAAGGTGTGGAAGAATTCAAAGAAACCATTAGGAGGGAGGATGGTGATGCAGTTATTAAAGTTGGACATGGAGAAACAGTAACTGTTAGAGTGCCAACACACGAGGATGGTTCTTGTTTGTTTTGGGAATTTGCAACAGATGGCTATGATATTGGTTTTGGAGTATATTTCGAATGGTCAAAACCAGAAACGAATCAAGTATCAGTACATATTAGTGAGTCTGAAGATGAGGATGAAGACGATGATGATTATGAAACAAGAGATGATTTAGAAAGTGGAATAACAAATAGTATAATACAGTCTGACTATAAACCATTGCCACCACCTATAAGTATTATAGTACCTGTAAGTATATCAATTTACTTTTTAACTTTAGAAATAAGAGTAGAACAATTTTCATGATATTAGTATTTTTATGCTGCCTGTTTTTGAAGATTTATAGGAGGGATTCACAAGAAGAAATCTATGCAGGAAGTCATAGATATCCAGGGCAGGTAAATAAAAATATATCTTTGACAGCATCTTATGTTTGCAAATTCAAACTATTATGCCGCTTGTGTGTTTTTATTTATTACAGGGTGTGTATCTTCTTAAATTCGATAATTCATATTCACTTTGGCGAAGTAAAACGCTTTATTACCGGGTCTATTACACACAAAATGGCTACGTGAAAAATTAGCTTTATTAAGGATTCACTGATCGTACAATCGTTGAGAACTAGCCTGATGCGATGATTTGCCGATATTGCTAGTCCGACTAAATGAAAAGTCCTATATGTTATTTCTGTTTACTTAAAAAAACGGCAAGTGTTTGCAAGAAGAGACAAATATAGCTATTATAATTATGTAAAGACACTTTATTGTTTAATGTGGCAAGCAAAGTGGGCACAAGTAAAAATGAAAGGTTCCTATCGTTCCCTTTCCCATCGATGTTTATATAGAGAAATGAAGCGTTGTATGAACGTTGGTAACAACAGTAAATCGTGTAACGTAAATAATTACTTTAATAATCCGATATGTTAATGTCGTACTCGATTGTATATTATGCCAGTAATGTATCGGTCGATTTATGCATAATAATTGTTTTCTTTTATGGTAAAGATTTTAGTCTTTGTTATTATCTCACTCGTGTCTGTATCTTATACTTTTATTAATATTATCCCACGTTTTAGAAAAATACATTAAAATTAAAACATCTTGGTATTTTATTTTTTCCTCGTCGTAGCTTTTGTGTAAAAAGATTAATTAAAAGTAGCAAGTACTTCGAGGAAACAAGTTCCTTTTTCCGTGTCAACGTTTATTGTACTATACCATACCATATCTTTTGCTTTTTTTTTTTAGTTTTTACAAGACTGATTTGTATATCGTCATTAATCATAATCATAATAGTTACATACGTAGCAGTATATGATTGCAGGCTTTTTGCGCAAATGAATACGCGTGTAACTCATATAGACGCATTACCGAATTATCGCGTAAATAATGGACACAATTCGCCGTGTTAACAATTTTTTATTTAGAAGAGCACTTTTTTAAGACGGCATGGATAAGTTTCTGTCCTCCTTGAACATTGCACGACAATGAGGATTCCGATACCACGATTTCTAATCGCATGAACGTGAAGCAAAATCCTCCTGGAGTGCAATTTCTTTTTTTTTTTTTTTTGTGATAGCCAAATTTTTATAATCGAAATGCTTCGTTTGATCGTTGATTCGTAAAATTCGAATCGCGTTGAAGTACTATATAAACACCATTCAATTTATTCGAACTTATCTGGGTAATCAATTTATCGAAATCGGCGATTATTTCTTAAAGCCTAGATCTGCCGCTGTAAACCTATGGATCGATGAACGTTGAATTTTCAAACGTTGAAGGCTCGAATATTTCGTTGGAAGAGACACTTTCAAATTTTTGACAACTCTGATGCTGGTCAATGTGCATTCTATTTAACAAGGTTATCTTTCATTACAGTTATTACAACGCAATTTAATTTTCTCGTTAATTAATAACTCTATTTGTATTTTAGTTTCATCGTATCAAATTCTAGCGCGATGCGACTATATTTTTAAATATCTTGCATTTAGTTGCTGCATTACTCGGGTCGTGACGTCCATTACTACGGAAAGTGTCTCTTTTGCAGTTCGTTTCCGTTAGACGCGCGTGTCGAACGTGTCATTGTACGCAGAGCAAAAAATTTGTCATACGTTGCTCGTATTAAACTTAAAAAGTAATTACGCGTTATCCTGAGATGCCTTAACATTTATACATATATCGAGTTCTGTTATCACATGCTTCGTCGATAGTTATTCAACAAGTTGCGGTAAGCCTACGTCTATGCGGCGGTTCAGCTATGCTTTCGTTCGGTTGAATTTCGCGCTAGAGTGACGGACGAGTCACTTGCGATTCTCGAAGTGTGATTGCGTTTCTCGGTGATTCGTTAGTTTGAAATGCAAGTGTGCGTGCGTCGTGTTGAAAATTGTACGAACATCGGGATTTTTTTTTTTATAATTTTGATAGTTTTGTGGAAGATCCTGTTATCTGGACGAAAGTTTAGTGGCTCTGGACCGAATTTCGCCGATTCTCTCGTCGTTGGCAACCGGCAAGTACAGACGCAATAGCTAACCATTACGGAATTTTCAAATCTACGATGCATGTAACCAATCTCAACCCATTCGAAATTCATTCGAATATAGATTTTCTTTTTGAGCATGTAACATTTTTTACCCATTCTTTCGTTATCTTCGAGAGGATTTCAATTCCGATTGCGAATATAGCTGTCTTTTTTCCATCAATAGATGGAACGGAATCGAATGAGTTGATAAGTAGCACTTAGTTCATCTTGCTTTTCGTTAAAGGCGAATAATCGCGTAAATTTACACGTACAAACACACAAATTCCAGAGTCCTGTTTAACTTACTATAGATTAGAACAATCACGGTATAATCGAGGCTAATCTCATAAACGTTAAATGAATATTGAGCAATATTTCCTATTAGACTGCGCAAAATACATGTATAAGATATAATGAACAAATATACCGAAGATATATTCTCAATTTTTTACTTTGTCTATAAAAAATCGAAAACAAAATGGAATTTCACTTACGATTCAAGGTAATGAATATGAGATAAAAAAAAGTTTTTCTAATACAAAACAAAATTTTTCAAGGATACGCTTAATTTTTCGGTTCGTTTGTAAATAATAAAAATTAGAAGAAAAATCTCAGAGCCTTGATTATATCGTGATTATTATTTTTTTTTTCTTTTTCTCGTAATATAGTGACTTCTATCAATGATTATCACGATCAGCAATTGGCATCGATACACGTTATCCGTATATGAAAAATATCCTCCTAAAAGCATTAACGGTGCGTTTTGTTTCCTCGCAATAATATTACAATAATAATGTATATATAGTATATATCTAATAAATACAAAGTTCTCGATTAAAATTTCGAGAGACCGGTAAAAACGATCGGAATTAAAGATAGCTTCTTTTCTCCTCTTTTGTTGTAGCGAGCAACATGTAGACAAAAATATATGTATGTGTGTATATACGTATATATATACCTATATACTTATGTAATTTATTCTCTATGTGCACGGAGAAGCGAAGACTTTCAATCGTTTTTCGGCACGGATTTTCCCTTTTCGATATAGTTTTAGATTTCTCGTTTTGCATCAATCCCTTCTTGCAATGTAAAATCTACGCATTTTTCCTTGCTTATGTTTGAGCGAACGTTTTTTTTTTCTCTCTTTTTCTTTACGAATGTCGTGTTCGTACGAATTAATCTCGCGTTATGATTTCCATGCTTCTCAAAAACATGGAACTTCTTGGATGCTAGGATAAGAGTGAACCAATTTATCGTTTATATTTTTTAAATGTACGTGTTCGAACGAAACAAAAATCTATTAAGAATTTTTCTATTTGGTATATGCTATATACAAATATAAAGTATTTTAAAGATAGATAAGTTGACAGATTACGTTGAGTAAAAAATAATTCATAAAGCTTTCTTTGTTTTTTCTTTCTTGTTCTGTAAAAATATTTCGTTTCAATGAATTATTATTTTTTTTCTTCTGCTTTGGAAAGTTTTATCCATTATTTCAATTTTTATACTATATTTAAAAGAAACTAAGTTTTTAAATTCAAGTTTATTAATTGAATTTAAAATATCTTTCATTCGTTTCAATTATTATCATTATTGCAGCTATTAAAATTATTAATATTATTAAAAATTTAGCACACTGTCTTAAACAGCAGTTAATATCTATGTTTTAAACTTAATTCATTAAAATACGATAAGTTGTATTTTAACTCCGTTCAATGTTTTATCATTCAATTATAGTCTATTATTTTTCTCCTATCGATTTCATTTATATAAAAATCTATTTAATTCAATGAGAAACTTGGTTCAATCTCACCTTACCCAACCAAGAAATGAAACACTTTAGTTGAGAAGAATTATAGAACAATACGATCTAAATATTATTATAACGCCATGGACATTAGCATAAATATGCTATCATGCTTAATCAAATATCGAATAAAAATGCCTGCGTCTAATAATCTCATTTTCGTTTTCGGATATTAAAAATCCTCTTCTTTCGAATTTCGTATTTCGAAATTTGAACCTCTTAAAAGCTTGTGCAAAAACTGTACGCATAATTGACGCAATTATAAATTGCATTCACGATCTTTAGCAAGGCGTGTCACGCGAAAAATCAAAGGATTTTTTTTAAAAATCCATGATATAACTCCTATTGGCAACATTGACAGCGTTTCACGCTCAAATTTCTCTCATATCCACGGAAGGATAATGTCAAACAAAATAGAACCTCGTTTTTTTAGGCGCATCGAATTTGTGACATTTTCTTTGTGATGTATGATTTTGACGAGTAAAAATTGAAAATGTTAATTTTAAAGGACTAGATTATCTCGAGTCGAAATTTGCAAATTAATTTGCAAGTAAAAATTGAATAAAAATTTGCATTCCGTAAAAGTCACATTACAACTTTTTATTTAGCAATTACCTACGAAAAAAAATTTCCTTAGATTTTAAACGATTCAGGATAATCTATCTCCTTGATCAGAAATTGTCAATTCGATCAATGAAGATCATCGTTTTAAAAGTATATGTATATAAAGTTTATCTTGCACATGTATCTAAGCACTTACTATTACATATACATACTGTATAAAACATTTTTAATTAGCACACGAGACACGACTATCACAATTATGAAAGTAAAATTTGTAACAAATCTGAAAGTATATGTACAAATTACAAGATCTTTCAAAATGTATCATATACATCACGTGCACAAGATTCACAAATTCGTTGCGTTGAAAAACGAATTTCGACGAAAGGATCAATATGTTCCTAAACGCGAAGCAAAGGCGGGGCCGCGTAAATTGCATTCACGCAATCGTATGTACAAGATGTTGAAAAGTGGCAGGACGGATATTTACAATCATTATCCCCTGTCCCTTCGTTATAACGACGTCTCCATATTCAGATTCGCCCATTTGTTATTCTCCGTTCTGTAATCCTCCACTCTTCCGGTGAAGCTTCGACGAAAACTCGCGTCATTCCGACTCGATTTCGTTCGTTTTTCGGTCAACGAACGCGTCAGTTCTCCCTTGTTCGATTTGGAAACGTTCTCAGGAGAAACTCTGTCTATCGTACCTTGCTGATCGATGAATTTCTCGCCGTGACTCGAGATCGATCCTTCGTAGGGTGGGAAAGACGTTGCGTGTTGGTAAACTCGGGCTGAGGTTTCTTGAACGTTCTTGTTGAAGTCCATGGTGTCCATGGTGTCCATGGCGTCTGTGGACGCTGAGAATGCATACGGATAAGGGTGTTGACGGTCAAGTGGACAGGAAAAGGAAGAAGGATGAGAGATGTCTGAGTAACGTTGCTTGTGAGAATCTTGGAATCGGCGTCGAGAGGATTTCCGATCGCAGGTGAGAGATCGTCCAAGTTGACCGAGGACCGTGTGGTTCGGTGACTCTTCCGTAGGGGTAGAGTCCACTTCCTGTCGCGTTCGGACTACGTCTTTTCCCCCGAAGGGATCGCCAGGGCAGACCTCCTGTATCGGGCTCGCGAAGATGAGAGTTCTGCAGACCGAAAGTGAAATCTGAAGGAAATCTGCAAATACTATCGTTCAGAAGCTTGGGCAGCGGAGCACACGGGAATTTATAAACCGGATAATATCATTTCTTTTTGGCGTAACTACGGATGTAACTACGTTATTAAATACACTGATTTGTTAATTTTTTTAAATGACTTTGATTTTTAAAATAACTTTGACGAATGCTCCGAAATTACGAACGATAGTGTTAGAAGTTAGAAAACATGAATACCAGTTAATATTCCCTTCAGCAATAATTACGCTTGTTTATTGACGAAATAATTGATTGTTCAAATACTTTGATGATCTTCGCAAAGTACGATACTTGCAATAATTTACATGCAATTTTAAATTCGTCTCAAATTTTATCGATATAATTATAGTAGTCGTATCGCATGAAATTTCAAAATGTTTCGTACAACATATACTGTTGGTATAGTAAAATAGCCAAAATTAACATGTTTAGCTATATTTTCCTACGTTTAACTAATAATTATAAAAGAACCTAAAAAATAATCAGATAAATTAAAAAATTAAATAAAAGAATACATTCGAAAAATGTTAAGGTAAATCAAGAATAGAAACTTCAAAAGGTCTTCTCAATCAAAAACTTACCTATTATTTTCACGTTTTGACCCTTCTTCGCATTTTTCTATGGATATATTCTCCAAAAATTGTTTTTTCCTCCTTCCTAAAGCACCGTCCAAGCTCTCCCTCGATCTCGAAAGCAGATCGAATTTCTGTCCAGCGTTGTTCTTCGTAGCGCGAACCGGAACACAACCCTCGTGATACGACGATCGATTTTGCAAACGTCTGTCCACGTCGTCGTCTTCTCTGTCGGAGAAGTCCTGAAGCTCTCTCGCGGTGATCAGAGTATACCTTCTTTTGTTCTGTTTAAGAATCGATTTCAAGCAAAAATATGTCTTCGAATCGGGCAATCCGCAAGCCTCGTTCGACATCGGATTCGCGATCACTCGGTTTCTGTTAGCCAATCTCTTCGGTATCGCGCCTCTGCTTGCGTCCACGGCCGCTCTAGACCTAGAATTGGCTTCGTCGAGGGAGCAAAGGGACAACCTGAAATCTCCTCCGCTTCTCCTCGGCTCACCGATCTTACCTTGACCAGTCTTACCCATCCTATCTTCCATACTGAACTCCTCTTCCTGCTCGCACTCCAAAATATTCCTCAAACTCTGCCCGTTCAATCTAAGAAACCTGGTGTCAGCTTCCATCAGTTCCGATCTGGACCTGAGATTCGGCTCAGACATGTCTCGAGGAATCACGCTGGTCCTCGCTGCCCTCCTCATATTTTGGAACACTCTGAGCGAGCTGGTCCCAGGATTTTCCACGTTACACTCGCTTCTCGACATCTCCGAACTTTCCAGCTGCGCTTCCACCAAGAATTTCCCGCAGCTTCCACACTTTCCGGTTTCCGTTTCGCTGACCAGCAACGTGCAACTCGAAGGCTGCACCTCTATACCTGCCGTTTCCGCCAGTGGCTGTCTGTTGATCTGTTGATCGTTCGATTGTCCGTTGTCCTCGTCTTGCCTCGATCCTTCGTTTTGCACGTTCACCTCGAAGGTAGAGGAGACCATGTGACACGGGCAGGAACATTCGCGCGACGTTGCTCGACGACTCGAGTCCTCGTCGACGTTCTGCGTTACGACGCAGCCTTGCTCGGCTCGCTGATAGAGCAACGCTTCTGAATAACTCGGCACCATTTCGGTTATACTCGCGCCCTGGGACTCGGCTGGTCGCTGATCTGGCGCTGGATCCATCAGAAGCGCCTCGCTGTAGCTTGGCGCCAGCATGTACGAGCCCGGCTGATTGATAGTCTGTTGGCTCATGGACGCGTGTATCGGCTCGCTCCCGCTTGGCGTGTCGTAGTTGATACCGAAGAGTTTGGTGATCTGAAACGTGTGCTTTCTGTTATTTGGAAGCTTGATCGCATATAAAATAGTCGAGTTCTTAACACAGGAGCGTTAAGATACACGTGTATCTTTTCCAATTCGTCGCTACCGGTAAAAGATTAAATAGTTTTGCGACCCAATATTATTTTACGTTGGTAAAAAACGAATGTATAAATTTCGTTGACACGAAAATGGTAGTAGAAATATGTGAGATGCTATAATGTTAATAAAACTTGTAGTTTTTAAACGGTTCATATTTTTTTTTTTTTTTGAAAATAGCATTAATGCATCTTAACATTATTAAAACAACGAGTGAAAATAAAATAATAGCTTGCACATTATAGATTAATTAATAGAATAGATTCTCACTTGGTAATCAGCATATTGCGTTTTGTACTCTATAATCACTCTCAAAGGCCAATTGAGTAACAGAGCACTTAAACACCAGTAGACGTAACGATTAGTGAACCAGGGATTGCCAGGAACAGCCACCAATGTCGTAGGATTCGGATTGTATCCAAGATCTAGACCTTCTCTCATCTCCATGTAATCGTCTCTCAACTCCTTCAAACAACGATATATTAACTCGTTGAATTTCATTCGTTCTCTGAATAATTCTCGATCTCGATAGAATTATTCGTGTATTGCGGATTTTTATGCAAATCGAGAAACAGAACCGTAATGAAGAAACTATGAACACAAACATTTTATTCTAGTTTGAATACTTCAGATACCATTTTGTATCTTCGTAACTGAGCGTAGAGAGCAATTGATGTTGCTCTTGCAAGATCACGACCTTTATCATCAATGTCATTATGAACAAGTGCTTACTGATAAAGTGAAGAACTGATAGGGGCAATAATTTATCGTAAATTATAAATTCTCTAGCTTTTTTAATGGGGTTATAGAATTGAGTTAAAAGAATCACGGTGAAAAAATATTTAAAGAATCACTGAAATTTCCTTGGATAAGGATAAATTAACTGCAACGTTGATCCTTGATGAATTAACAAAATAATTTTTTTAAATTTCATAAAATTTAAGAATCTAGAATTTTCATAACAATTTAAGAATCTAGCGAATCCTTGAGATTTCTAAAAATTCGAATGTCCAACGTTTAAAATCTAACGTCCAAAATAATATTTAATTTTCTACAAAAGCTGTTTATCGCTTGCCTTGGGAGATATTTTCTCAAGTTGTGTTACTTATCAATTATTGCAAGTATAAGATATTATATATACATTATGTGCATTTTTGTATCTTCTTTTTTTTTTCCTTTGCTGTAAATGCATAAAAATTCGCAGTCTAATCGTTCACTTGTAATTTGTCGTACTTGTTCCGCGAAGAATCTCGACCTGGCCTCCTCGAACTCTGTTGCCGATCTCATGTTTGAAAAGGCGAATCCTTTGCTGAGATTGATCTTCGTGATTGGCACCTTTGGATCCAAGATCAGTTCCTTGCTAATATCCTTCACGCCACAGTAGTCGTAGTAGTAGAAAGATGTGGCGGCGTGTGTGTTTATCCTTTCGTAGTAAACCTGGAAGACGAGAAATGTTAGAAAGAGGGATAAATCGAGGATAGATGGGCCATTGAATAAAGACAGATCGCTAAATCATTTTCTTCTTCGCTGCAAACGATTAAGAAGTGAAATTATTTTAAGTGAAATAGAGCCAGAACGAGTACATCGCTGATTTGTATTAACAATATTATAAAAATAAATTAATGGTCAACGTAAATAAAATTAAAATTGTAACAATATTGGAATATTATTAAAATAAATTAATTCTCAACTAATGAAAAAAAGCAATATTTAATATTTTTCGGAGTCGAAAAACGTAGGTATTTATATCAAAGGTATAAATTCCTTATTTAAAATCTTTTGAGTTATAGTATACATATATATTAAAATTAAATGAAATCAAAATACGCGATTCATCGAAGTGCATCATTTTAAATATAAATAACTAAAATTAATAGCAATAGTTTTTCTGTGAGTTTTTATCTTATCTATAGCTCGATCACCAAACAAGTCGAGGATAACGAACTGTTTCAGTCAGGATGAGTAATTTTTCTTCAATCGGTATAGAAACACGTATGTTCTGCTTTTTTTAAAGAAAAGTACTACAGTTTTTGAAAGTTATTGAAATACGTTCCGACCCATTCCGACTAAAGTAATTGGAGTAAAAAAAACCAATCGTTTAAATTCGTTTAAATCGTTAAAATTGAATTGCAACTTCTCTCAATGAATTTACGTAAAAATACTGTTTCCGATTCATTGCTTTAAACGTTTCGTAAAAAGATATTATTACAACTAGCTTGCATGCTAGAACAAATACACGGTGGAATGTATAAATGAAATGTACGCCAAACGTAGCACAGCACAATACGCTACATACAATATACTACATATACACATAAAGACGTGCATATTTTGTTAAAGTATCGGAATCAGTCTGAAATGTCACGACGCGAATAAAAAAATTCTTTGGACCTCAAATTACCAATTTGTAACAAATGTGAATTTAACTTATCGTTAAGAAGTTAATTGATAATTAATTTCAATTTGTATCGTACTCGTTTAATATTCGTTTATCATTTATCCAAAGTTGCATTTTGTAAATTCTTAGCACTCGCTATTTAAAAAAAAGCCACTCCCGACGATTATAGTTTTAATATCACATAAAAATGGCAGTGATTTTATTTTATTTTGGATATTAATATTTTTATCAGGAATAAGAATATTTATATATATATATATGTAACTTGGAATTATTAATTCGCGACCGGCATAAAATTATCGGTAGACAATACTTCTACCAGATAAAGGTTGGGCAAGAACTTTTCGAAGAGAAAGAGGATGAAAGAGAGGAAATGGTCCATCTGTCCTCGCAACAAGGTTTCGTGAGGCTCGCGCGAAGCGTATCAACGATTTACCATCTCGCGACTTCCTTTCATCCGGATTACGAGATATGCGTTGCACGTTGCGCGCTATGCGTTACCTGCGTCGTCGTGTAATTGTCTCCGTTTCTGTACCGGGTAATTTGACGTTTACGCCGCACGTAATGGTACGAGACAGCTTTCCACCAGATGGTGGGTTGTGCCGACTTCAACTGCGAGATCTTCGACAACACGCTGTCCTGACTCTCCGCGTGTAACAGATCGATCCTGATTGGCGAGTGATAACACTCCACCAAATAGACCAGATACAACATTCCCATAAACGCCACCTGAAACGTAACCAAGTGTCCAATGTCGATCTTATCGCGATCTTTTTCCCGTTGTTCTTCTCGCAATTTCCAAACCCGGCTCACGATAATTTTTTGAATTTTAAGCTCTTCTTCTGATTGAAATTTCAGTTTCAATCGATCAATCTTGTTAAGTTGTATTTTTTAATAGAGAAATTTTCTAAAACGTCTTCATAAATGGTTTAATGGCCAAACTTTGTCGATATGATCGGGCGAAAATTATATGGACCATTTAAAGTATTTCTAAAACGATATGATACACACACACACACACACACACACACACACATAGAGAGAGAGAGAGAGAGATAATTGGTGTACAATTATACTTGTTAAACTTTAATAAGTGTAATAGAGAATTTCCAGAATAAAATATACCGACATGATTTGACTTGGAGAAAAACTTGGAACACTCTACACAACCGTTTAAAAAATTCGCGGAATTCAAAATTAATTAAAGATCGTTTCTTTGTAAACGAAAATTTAATATCTGCGACGAGAGAGACAAACAGACTGAAGATATTGCTCGCTTGAAATATTTCGGCAGAGAACTATCGCTTTTAACAATTTAAAACGGAATTCCACTTCTTCAATTTCAAGTATCGACCGTTGATTTACTGGCACGAGAGCAATTCGATTTTTCCCGTGGCAAGCGTATTATACATATATTATAATTCGAATGGATTTTTTTTTCTATTTACTTACGGGAATGTATATGTAGCCATCGTCACAGGGGGACACGTGTTTCGTGCTTTTAATTGGGTACCTCGTGAAATTGATTATCACCTACGAACAATTACCACTGAAGAAATCCCGTTTCTCTTTAAATTTACCAATTTCGATTCAAGCGAATCGAATTGTCATCGAAAAGTTTCTCGTTCGAGAAATTGCTCGAGATTGGATTTTCGTAATGCAGAGGAAGTGACGTACCTTGGTAACATTCGCGCATCTACACCACGTCACTGCGGCAAGGCATCCGTATATTAACACGGAGAGCACCAAACATTTGCAATTAGGTTCTTTTTGTAACGCGCCGCAAAGCGTTTGAGAGACTGGCCGCTGCTGCAGAGACATCATCAATCAGACAACATTGTTCCCTCGCAAACCATCCGAATGTGAATTAAAAATCTCATTCTGAATTGTCATGTTTTTGTCTTCGGTGAATGGCAAAATTAAACATTTGACGAGTTGTGGAAGTTAACGTTCTGAAGTTATTGGGGAAGTTTGGAACGGTACCAGAGCAAAGAAGGACTAATTGTAAGAGAGAAATGAAATTGAAACTTTCGTGAAGCAATTCAAACGTACTTCCTCGTTTTCCCGATTCATCGTTGTAACACTCGAGCCAGGAACGTGTACTTTCGAACGTGTACTTCGGTCAAAGTTGGGATTTTCTCATTTCACGAGTCCTCCTTGTCCTTCCTTATATCCTCGCCGCTGGTCTTCGTGCTGCAAGAATTGAATTATTTTGCTTCGACTCGGAGAAACCTGTTTTGACAATCGATTCGAAACCGCAACCGATCGAAAGCAAAATTCCCCTCTCATTCGCGCGTCCGAAAGTATAATTTTCAAAACTGTGAAAATTGCGAGAATTTGCTCGAGAAGCTTCGATCCTCCGAGAGAGAGTCTCTACGTCCTGAAATAGCGAGCAGTCTTTGAATTTTTCGTTGGCATGCCATTTCGTTCGCCAATGAAAAATTCAAAGACTGCTCGCTACTTCGCCGAACTGCCAAGCGGAAAGCTACGATATCCTAATTACAATTAACTCTCGAAGGTTCGTTCCTCGATTTTCTTTCCCGACGTTTCCTACGCTCGAGATTCGTTCTCGAGTATCACTCGTTTCCCGCCTTTTAACTTTGCGAGCAGTTGCCGGTCTACACGCCTAATTACTCCATACACGTGTCTAAATAATCAACGGATCGACCGTTTCTTCCGATCGATCGCCATTAGCCACGTTTAGTCGAACGAGCTTTGAGACAACATTTCTCGAGTTTTTCTTCCACCAAAGAGGCAAAAGAGAGAGAGAGAGAGAGAGAGAGAGTGCCACTTTCTTCTAGACGAGCGTCTAAAATATCGTCCGCTGGAGTAACGATGTTTGCCTTGCTGTTAAATGCGCGCAAAGGTTAGCCATCAGCCGCTCGTGCAGCCAAGAATCGTTCATCCCAAGGTGAGGAATAAAATCGATCGCGTTCAGGGGGAGAGAATAGAAAGAAGGGACGCGCGAAGGGTGATCGTCGACGAACCGCATCGTCTACTTATCGTACGTTTCTCTCCTTTTATCACTGGTCTCTTCTCGGACATTGTTTCTGGGATCCTTGCCTCTCATTTCACTGCTCTCTCTCTGGTCGATCCTCTCCTTGATCCTTCGTCTTCGAATTGACGATTCGAATCCCCCGAGGAGATCGAGACACGCTCGCCTCGTTAAGTGCTCGTTAAGCGCTGTGGTGGTGTGACGGAGGGAGGGAGTGTGACCCCTCGCAACGGGCGAGGAAACCGGACGAGGATTTGATCGGTGAACGAGAGGACTGAACGAGAACGAAGCGTTGGAAGTTGGAAAGAGGGCGAAGCGGACGGAGTCGAGGACGCCCCGTCGGTCGCGCGAGCGTCAATCCTGACGCGCCCCTCACCGTACTCTCGGCTGGAACTACCCCGATGCTACCCCTACGGCTAACTGGCAGCGTTGTCGATACGCGTTGCTCGCGGACGCGGCATTTCTACTGACGTCCCCGCGCCACCACGGCGTCCCACAGCGTCGCTCTCGCCCTCACCCTCGCGGCGTCGGCGCCCATCGCGTTCAACTTCCCCGCGGCTGCGCCCGCTTCCGCGTTCCTGCGTCCTCGAGTGGCCTGCCGTTGTCTTCTCGTGCCCATTCACCTCCCATCCTACCTAGCCAGGACGACGATCGGGGCGAGGCGCTCCGCTTCCACCGACGACCGCTCGTCGAGATTCGAAAATATTCTCCGTGAATATTTTCTTTTTTTTTCTACAAGATTGGAAAGATCGTTTAGAGTTTGGAAGAGGTTGGCGATTTTAATGTTTTGCGAGGCGTTTTTTTTCTTTCTTTGGTTTATGTTTAGTTAAGCGAGAGAAGAATTGAAACGGAATTTGGTTGTTATACTTTTGATGTTACAGAAATTGATTATGCTCGTGTTCATATGTTGGAAAATCAATGGACACGTAATCGATATGTATAGCGATTGAGTAGAGGAAGAATTAAATAACTTTCGAATACTTGATTAAACAAGGAAAGGATCAAGCAGAATTTAATTGTTGTATGAATTTTCTTGATAGTCATAGAATTTTTTCTCATAGGATTTTCGCGATAAGGACGTAAAAGTGTAGTTTTTGAGTCATAAAAAAAGATTGTATTTTTTTATAGTGAGCTCGAAATATAAAAAGTTGACAAAATTAATTTGGTTTAAGGATCGATAGAAATCTAATACTAAGAAAATATTAAACAAATTTTGAAAGTATTTTTTCATAAAAATAGAATTGAATAAATAATCAAAAATATAATTGAATAAATAAAGTAAAATATTCTATTAACGCAGCATTGGCGTTTAACGAGATTGAAGAAAGTTTGAAACGTGAAAGTTATATAGAAAGTTTCAACGTGAAGTGAAATGTAATAAATCGTTCTTGTATCAAATTTAACTCAATTTAACTATTATTCAATTATTTGAAATAAAAATTTGAGAACTGCATCAGCACTATTTATATCGCATTCTAATTGTAAACCTTATGTCAATCGCTAATATAATTAATCGACATTTGAATCGAGTTACTCAATTTTAAGATTTTCTAATTTCTTAGTCAGGAGACTCAATTGTAAAATATTTTAGATTAAATATATTTCATAGAATATTTTAAATTCTGTGGGTTAAAAGAAGATTAAGGACTAAAATCTAAGGATTAAAAGGAGGATTAAAATTTAAGGGTTAAAAGAAGATTAATTAAAGATTAATAGAAAACAAAATCAAAACGAAACACACACGGTAGCTTTGTATTTAGAAATTGAAACTAATTAAAAAGAGAAGTCAAAAAAGGAATTTATAAGATCAACGTTGTAATGTTCTAATTAAGCGTACTTCCAATTAAATTCACATCGCAAAATTAAATAATATTAAATTCATATCATATCGCTAAAGGCTAGGAAATATTCTTTAATTTCTCTTTTTCGTAAAACATTTCTAGTTAAATAAAAGTTACAGAAGGAACTTGGTGATATCTGGTTAATCTTTTACACGCAATGTATATATATATATTTAAAGCATGTGCAATATATACATATATATAGTGTATTGTATATAATATTTAAATATATATTTAAAAGATACGTAATATACTGAAAAATTTCTTTTAAAAAAAGCTCGAAAGAAAAAATAGAAACAAAAAGAAAAATCAATCGTTTTCCTATTTATATGCTCGTGATTGTACCAATTAAGCGTACCTCTAATTAAATTCGTGGAGGCTTGGAAATATCCCTCAATACCCCCCTATTCTCCTTTTGACAAAACATCCCTACACACGTAAGGTACAACAGAAATCTTTGATGGAGGGTGTTTAAATCACCTCCTCCTCCTCCACCTCCTCCCAATAATTACACCGCTACGCTGTTCGATCGCGTTTCACACGAGGGAACAGCTGTATACCGAAGTAATTAAAGAAACGGGGGGCACACAGAGAGTTCTATACGTGTCGCAACGACGATTGCAACGAAAATTGCGCGGTTTTCGCACATTGCTGCACAGTCTTTCACAAAAATTTAAAAGCCCCCGAGATTAAATTTCATTAAGCGGCGCCGCGACGTTCGCACTTTGTTACACACCCTGGAGGAATCCACGTCGTCGTCGGCGAAATGAATTCATAAAGGCTGGCGATAACTTCTCCGCTGAGAGCGGCGCTGGAACGATATCAGACGTTAATTTCACGGTCGAGGATGCGAATACTCCCTGTGAAAAATCGCCGACTGTAATGAAACTGTTGGCGCGATAAAAGCGAAACGAACTTTCTCTGGCAGATTGAAGATTTTCTCTTTTGTTGAAACTACAACTCGGGATGATCCCTCGTGAAAGTGGTGACGTTTGCAACATTTTGTCAGAGATCAGAGTGTTTTTGATAACTGTGATCGCCTAGTTTACGCGAATTAGGAAGAAAGAAAATTTTGAAAATTGTTTTGGAATTTTTAGTTTGGAAAAAAGACAACGAAGTTGGGCAAATGGTAACTTTTATATTTAAGAGTAAAGATCACGAAACTGGGAAATCAGTAGTGGAACTTATTTATTTTTATAAAATTAGATATTATGTCTGTGTTTATATATTTATATAAAAGTAGACGTAACAATAGTTTACAAATAGCCATTGTTCAGACAATTTATTTAAAGTCACAAAGTATTTACAATAGGATTTTCATGAGAGTATCACGAGTTTATTATTGTTATAAGAAGATTGACGACTATCTACTATAACACGAGACAACAAAATTACGAGTGAGTTTTATTAAACACTTTGTGTTTGCCGTTCGAACGAACAAAAAGTTTTAATATTGTCAGAAAGCTATTGTAATAAAAACAACCAGGCAAGACGCGTTAGACGATAGATTTTCATTTTCCAAGATCAGAAATTCTATCTCACGTTTCTGACGTTAGTCGCAAAGTGAGAAATTGCTGTGAGAAATTTGTTACAAATGGATTTAGTTGGATGTAATTCGCTGAGGAATTGACGTAACTTTTATCGAAATCCGGAATGAAACAGGAATAATCATAGATCTTACAACTAGTCAAAGTGTCGATAACATAAGGTTCGATTTAACGTTACTTATTCTGAGCAAAGAATTCTTTTTTCCTTTCATTTTCAACACAGACAGTTATTACCAAAAGTTAATCTTCATTGTTTAATATTGTAAAAAATTAAGAAATGTTATGTATAAACGCGTCTTCGTCTTCTTCGTTTATATCTAAATATAGAAAACAGTTTTTATTTTATTTTTCAATTTTTGTCGAATGAAATTGTAAAAATTAAAAATCGATATCTGACTATTTAGCGTTGGATCTATCACGGTGATCAAAATGGCCATTCGTAACTCGTAACTTTTGTGAATTGATTTGCACTGTATTTTTAGAGATACGAATGATTTTTCGTAAAATACATAAGTAAAAATTTGTGTTCTCCCGATATCTTGCATCTTCATTTCTTCGACGCAACTCTTCCTAGATTTATGGTTCGTACTTTTAACAAAATGACGAAATATACAAACAGTGTAAACAAAGTCTTGAAAATTTATAAATTCAAATTTCTGGAAACACGTTAATTTATAATTTATAATTAACTTACGAATTTAACTTAACTGACCTAAATAACTCCCTAAGTTCTAGATCAAATAAAAATCAAATAATGCCCCGATGTATATCGTTTGAAAAATGTCCGCGAAATTTGTCAGCCGGGGATTTTCGTGCAAAAATTCACCGCTGTTACCGCGAACCTCCGAATCAATTTAAAACGTCGAACAATCCGAGCGCAGGAAAGTCAAACATCGGAAGGGGTTGAGCAAACAATGTCCGCGTGGTCGCGCGCGGTGGCGAAAGCAAGCGACACAGGTTGCAAAACGACAGGACGCCGAAAGCTCGCGCGATCCTTGTCACGTGACTTCGCGACACACTCTCTATTTGCATTGTGTGTGTGTGTGTGTGCGTGCGTGCGTGCGTGTGACTATGTTGGACAAAGCAACGGTTTCGGCGCCGTCTCGTCGCGTATCTATTGATTGCAATTTGAGATGATGGCAGACGACAGCAGGGCGAGCGCGCATCTAACCGAAAGAAAGTGTGTGCCCGTACGTATTGAGTTCACCTCGAGCAGCTTCGAAATCCTCTTTTCTACCGGACGATCAAATCCTCCGGATTACCCTGACACGTCATCCGAGAGTTCAGGATTTCGCTTTCTTTTCCGTTCCGCATGTATAAAGCAGTGTCAAAGAGATAGGTGACTTGGAAACTTTGATACTTTCGAAAGAACACAGGTTCGGGAAAGAGAACAGTTTCTCTCTGAGAGGCGGACCATTTGTTTTCGAAAGTGGTGTAAGTCCATTTTCTTCTGTTTCGTTTCGATTTGTATCGAAATGCTCGCGTTCGCGAGAATTTATCATTAACTCTTGTATATTATACTTGTTCTAGCAAATCTGCAATGCACGTTGATTTTTTAAATTTAAACGACATCGCATATTAGAAGGATATAATCAGCAAAATTTCGTGTTAAATACTGTTTGAATGATTATTTTATTATCGAATGTTATATCATTTTATTTGAAGTGATGATGCTTCGTAAATAAATTGTTGGTAGATACAAAAAAAGTTTCTAGAAGGCGAAGGGTTAAATTATGAATTGTTCAGAAAGAATTTAGTTTTTCTAAATCTTCTTTCCTTCGTTTTCTCTTCATTTCTCTTACATCTTTGAAAACAAGAAAAAGAAAACGAACTCAGGATATTGTCAAATAGAGGTTTTACGCTTTAAGATGAGTGATTCACTTCTAATTTAAGTTACTGGCCATTTCTCATCGTTTTCGTTAAGCACTTGTTCGAAATTTGCAACTGTCTAAATGATTGTTATAATTTCAACTAAAATTGTCTCGCTTTTTAAGCTTTACCACGACAAATATCTTCGTGCTTAGACATATGTATAATTGTTGAAATTATCTGCGTATATCTAAATACAATATTGCAGAATTCAACACGTTACACTTTTGAATGTTAAGTAAAATTCAAAATGCGAAATATCCCTGTAAAGGATAAACGTGCTTTATTTCGAAAATATACACTGAGTTTGACGATAGAATCGAAGTTTCAAAAACGTCAGACATTTGCGTGGGTTTCTGGCTTAATGGTCCTGGGGAGTATCCTTGAACGTCGGGAAGTAGGTCTTCAGGCGCCGTTTAGTCGGCACGCGTAAGAAATGAGTCCCAGGATCCGAGTCGAAGAGAACGTCCAAACGAGAAAAACAGAATAGAAAATATCGAGCAGAAGGATAACACGTTCGGATAACACGATTCTCAACGTTCGAAGCAGAGTTTTTGTGGGGTGAATAAATCAGTTTGTGGAGAATTTGAGAAATTTTTTCAAGATTCCGTGAGGTACTTTTAGAAGAGACTTCTAATTTCATGCTAATTTATCGAAACGTTATTATTAATTTCTGAATATCTTATTTGCTAAAAAAAAACATGTTATTATTATATTAATATTATTATATTAATTATCATATTAAAGAATCGTTCTAAAGAACCCGATGAATAGAAATTTGTTCAATCCAATGATTGTTAGTATTAGATTGGATTTAAATTTTATAAAGAGGTTTTTTTTCATAATTCTTTTTTATCGAAGTCCTATATTTTTATTCACATCCTTAAGTACGCAAGTATGAATTTACATAAAAATACGCAGTCTAATGATAAGCGTTCTACTTTATGTCGTACTTTGAGTTATGAGTAACGTACAGACATAATTTTTCCATATACTAAAGTAGCAAACGGAAATTATGAGAACGTGTCGTTCTTAGATCTGAAATATTCAAGACATTTGAAAAAGAACTTCGGTGGTTTAAAGCGCAAAAAGAACGCACTTACTTATATTAAAAATGTCATTTCTTTCTCGGATATATGTGTGCAATTTAATACCAGCAAAGCGATTTGTTATCTGAAAATTTCATTATTATCTCAAGCATGTAATGAATAAAGCGTATGACGATCTCACTTGTTGAATATTTCATCTTATCGATACAATGAACAATCGACTGTTGAAAGATTTTTACAATGTCTTCAAAATCTTGCTCGTATTTTTCTTGTAATTTCTATATATATTTTTAGATTTATTTATTAACCCGAACCCGAACATAATTGTAACAGTCGAGTCTCATTACAGTGTTGTTGTTGAAATTTCACGTAACATAACACGGACAATATATTTAAGGTTTTTTATAATCTTCGTGAACAACTGTGAAACGTTTTCTCGTATTTTATTCGTATCAGATTTTATCTTCGACAATCGATTCTTCAACATTTCGGCTTTCCTTGACGTAATTTAGACTTGTCTTATTCGCATGTAAAAAGATAGAAAAAAGAAAACGAACTCAGGATATTGTCAAAGTAGAGGTTTTACGCTTTAAAATGAGTGATTCACTTCTAATTTAAGTTACTGGCCATTTCTCATCGTTTTCGTTAAGCACTTGTTCGAAATTTGCAACTGTCTAAATGATTGTTATAATTTCAACTAAAATTGTCTCGCTTTTTAAGCTTTACTACGACAAATATCTTCGTGCTTGGACATATGTATAATTGTTGAAATTATCTGCGTATATCTAAATACAATATTGCAGAATTCAACACGTTACACTTTTGAATGTTAAGTGAAGGATTGCCTCGCGCTCTCAAGCGCATTTCGAGATTCCACCAACGAAAAGTTGGTGGATAGAAAGTTGTCGCGCTCGTCGAAAAAACGTGCAGCACTTCTTTTTTTTTTTTTTAAGTAGAAAAGAGCATTAGGGGAAAGAGACGTTCGCCTGGTCGTGTGATAAGCGACAACCGTCGACTATAAAGAAACATCACACGGCAATTAACCTCGCTGTCTGTCCACTGCTGTGCGAAATAACATTTCCATTCTTCTATTTTTCTTCTGGCAAGAGTTATGTTTCTATTATACGAATAAGAGACCCCGCTCGTTTCGATATTTTCTCGGATAGGATCGATCGAGTTGTTGTTTGCAATTTAAATTACGGTCATGAGACAAAGAGAGGAAACAAATTAAATTGGTGCCTCGATTCCTTCGTTTGCCATTCTGATTCACTTCGTGTAATTTCAGCTGTTCTTTCTCAAAGAAAGTGTATGAAGTATGAATTAGGTAAGTTTGCACCAGGCTTTTTTTTTTAATTACGCAGCAAACACAACGTTATTTTGCTTTGTTGATCTTGAATCTTCTTATTAGTTATTTCTTTTCTTGAAGAACTGCTTTCTTACAATAAGTAAAATTCAAATTAACTTACTAGGAGTTCTTTTTTCAAATTATTGAGTTTTATTTTTGATAGTAAATTGCAAACAAATTGCTCAAATGTTTTTTTCTATCAGGGTTCTTTCTATTTGAGTTGCGGAATTTTGTGAAATTTAAAAGAAAATCAAAATATTTATAACCTTATGATGATTGGCTCTTTGAATTTAGTTCGTGCTAGAGTATCGAAATGCTTGAAATAATTAGTGTTCTTGTTACGTGTTTAAAGAGGTTTAAAGAGAGTATTATAAATATGTTATAACATGTTACATATCGCATATCATAGTTTAATCGTAATATTTCAATGTAATATATAGAATACATATTAAACATATTATCATATCATAACATTAAAAGAAATTGAAAGAATATATATTTAAAAACGTTTAGAATTTTGGTAATTTTAGTGGACACTTAGAGATTAAAATGATGTTTTACAAAATAGTATTTTTTCCGAGAATTCAATCTTCGTATTAAATATCTACGATCACCGAATCACATTTATTAACATATAATTAGTAATTGTAGACACAGGAAATTTCTTAAAAGTGCCTCAAAGGAGTGTTTCCCTACATTCTTTACATCCTGTCCAACACTAACGTATCAACACAGTCCGACGAAGATACAATCCCATTTTTTGGATCTTGGCCAAAACCGCATTTTCTCTATAGCTCGAATCCTCGAATGTATAGCGATCGGTATCAAGGATTTACTGAATACGTCGCAGGACCATTGACGTATTTTTAAATATATAAAAATATATATATAAAATACTTCCTGATATTCATTCAATTCTCTCACAACCATTTTCAACCTTCTTATGACTCTTGTCGCGATTGTGGGACAATTTATGAGAATAAAATGAAAATGATAAAAAAAGTAACAAAAGTATTTAATGTCAGTTATTTAATGTTAACTTACCAGTATGTTCGAAGCAAACAATTCGTAATTTTTCATTCGAAATTTTCATTAAAAAAAAAGTTCATACGTTCTTGATCTCGTTTCAAAGTTGCAGAAACTGTGATTGCAGATGCTACATTTTTTAAAACATTTTTATCGAACGTTTCTTCTTCGATTTATATATATTTATACGCTTTCACATTGGGGAATTTTTAGTCGAACGACCGAGTCGATCGACCTTAAACCTCTTCACAATCGCTCGTGCAAATACAGCGTCAGCCACGTTGAAACGATTTCTGATCATCACTTTTAATCGAACGATCTGTCCGTTTTAACTATATATATAGTTATATCTAACGCAAACGTAGCTACCTAAATATACAGAAGGAACAATCTGTAAAAACGTTACTAAATAAATTTGTCCATTTATCGTCTAATTTGTCACTGTCATTAGTACTAACAAACAGCATGTTATTTCTTGTGTGACAAACATGTCTGATCATAGAAGCTGTCATTAATTATCTAGTCGTGAAAGACTACGTTTTTTGATCAGTCTGCTCTTATTTTTGCTGCCAGTAACATTGTCTAAACCGCTCGACACGTAGGCCGGCAGGTTGATTAAAATCAAGCGAGACTTAATTAGGCCGGTATCATTAGGAGAGAAGAAGCGCTCTACCGGATCTCGATAACGCGCCTCTGCTTGGTCAAGAACTCATTTACGTAACAAATTCCTCGCCCCCTCGTACATAACTATGTATCCGGTGGAGTCAACCTCGCGGAAGATTTTTCTCGGCCCGTTGAAAATTCTCTTCCTTGGACGTTATATCGGTAGAGAAGAGAAGAGAGAGGAAAAAAAAGTTCACGCAGGTCGAAAGAGAAAACACTTTGAAATATAAAATTATATCACCGTCATTGAGAATTTTTATCTGAATAATAAAATTTTATCACCGTGATTCTATTATCGCGTTATCACCGCGAATACTTTTGTCGTGTTAGTATGCTTGTCGTCTGTTTGTACGCGTTAATATTAAAATTAATTGTACAAAAGAGTTGTAAAATTAAATCATTGAGGGGTTCGTTAACAAAAATACTTCTCCTCTTTATTTTTATAGGTTCTTTCGTAGAATTTATTTTAATATTAGAGCACGTAAATAGGAACAGGTACACTAATATGGACTGTTACCCTACGAAGACACGTTATAAATAAGAGAAATGTTTATATATAACAAAAAATGTTAAAGTTGTACTTTCGAGAACGTTTATCAGATTTGGTTGAAATTTTAAAAATAGGTTCTTTTTCTTTTTCGGTTAATGCAACGAAAACAAAAATGACGTTTCTCGGAAATTTTGTCGATATTAAAGGAATATTATATAAAATTATATAAAAATATTTATAACTATATTAATTACTATATTGATTACCTATATTACTTAAGTAGTAATTAACTATATTAATCAGAAAAATATAAGAGCTTTCCCGTCGGAAACGGATGAAGGCTAAGTTACTTCGTGTACCAGATCATATCAATTTATACGTACTTTTTCAATGAATGTTTCACGATCAATTCGGTAGAATCGATCAGGGGCGTGAATTATTGAAGTCGATTCTGGCGATGATAAAAGAGAATTTCGTGCTTTGTTTTCCCGAATAAAGCTTCGTCGAATATTTCGTGTTTTACGTACTCGAACTGACCTAAATTTCGCTCTCGTACAAACATTTTTCTTTCAATAGAAACTACTTTGTTCGCAATTTTTTTTTTTTTGTTTCCCGAGGATTGTTCTAATTGTTCAACGTTATGCGTTGATATTCGTATTCAACATTATGTTAATATTCATTACTAAATGGAAATATACAATTCGTTTTCAAACTTCTTCAAATATTTAACTTTTCTCTCATTTGACGTATTTAATATTTCTAATACGAACATTTTCCTTTCCGTGAGAAATTTCTTACTATTTTTCCACTCGGGGATACAATCGTCACTTTGTCGAAAATTAATAATAACCGCAGCGAGAATTCTTTTAATTATTCAACATTATCACTGGACATATGTGGCTCGCTTTTAAACTTCTTCAAATATTTAATCTTTTTCCACGTATTGAATGTTTCGTTTAAAAATTGCTCAATATTTGTTAACGTTATGTGATATTCCCTTTCCGAGAATCTAGGTTTTACCATCTCTCTGTCCGTTCATCTTCGCCAAGAATAACAATCGAGAATCTTTTCAATTATTCAAACAAAAGGTCGTGTCCTTAATTATTTAATTCGTTTCTAGAACAAAGAGAAGAAAAGATTGTAAATCTGCACGGCCTTAAATCTCTTCGTGATGTTAATTTCCTGTTCGAGGGATCCCTTCGTTGGGATTCTGGATGGACGACCATCTATTCTGCCGAATAAAATAAAAACGTAAAAACAGAACAGCCTGTTGCCGGTTTCTGTAAACAACGAGTGTTGATGCACTCTTTCACGGCTTGTGCGAGAAAGGACTGCACTCTGGTATTGTGCAACGAGGCTCAATCGAACGGAAAGTGCCGATGATCGTTGTACTGTGACTAATCGTTGCTCGGTAGCCTTGTCCATGAAAAGGTGGTGCAAGTTGGAGCGCGAATAATGCGCATGCATGCACTTTGTATTTATAGCCAGGCGACCCTATCGCAGCGAAATTTAAGTGGCCTATTCGAGTCTATATCCTTCTCGCCGAACCTATCTAGCCGATGATGTCGCAAAATCTCTTTCGTCCCTAACCAAACTCATTGTGAAAAAAGGCTCCGTCAAAATTTCGTTTCCAACTTTCACCCTTTTCCTTCAGATCAGAGTCAGAGAATTCAGAGAATTGTTAAATCTAAGAGAATCGAGAATTACAAATTGAACTCGAGGAAATGCATCAATACATTTAGTGGTGAGATATTAGGAAGTTTATTCAGTATTTATCGATATCGGTTCAGCTACAAGTTTCTAACGACTATACACAGTCTTCTGCTAAAGATAGCAGTGAGAATAGAAGCTGAAAGCTTTAGCTTCGGGGTGGAAAGACAATATTGATATCGATCGGTCCGCAAGAACTCTGCTTTTGCTATTTTTCATCCCGTAATCTTGTAAAAATTATCGTTAAACGAGAGCTTAACTTGATTATGAATCAGTTATTGATTGGTTTAAATTTAGGTTGGAGTTAATTGTAACTTTTAATAAGTAACGTGGTAACCTTTTGCTATCGGGATACAAATTGCAACGATTCGGAAAATACCTCGGTTGTATATTTTCTCCAACAATCGAAATTTTCTACGAATTTTGATCGCAATGTACAGAGTGTAATAAAAATAGTGAAACATTGAAAAAAAAATCATCAATGAATTAATGAATCAGTTCATCGATAAATTATTTCTTAATTAGTAATTTAAATTTCTTAACTGTAATAGACAAATAATCTCGAATCTGACGTAATAAATTATGCCTATCAAGTTGTTGCAAGGGAACATGAAACTAGGTCTCAAGTGCAAAGGCTTAATTACTTTCCAACACCTAATGGCTCGTATAAATTGGCGTAGAATTACTGCAGAAAGACATTATATTTCAGACGTTAATTGATCGATCGTTTAAATACAATCCTTTCTGGGTAATTAATTTTGTAACAATAATAAACAATCAATTTCTAACAATTTATTTGTAGTAAATAGCATTTCTAGCGTATGCCAATTCGTACGAGCCTCGAGACGCACGCTGAAAAAAAGAACGGGAAGAACAGTGAGAAAAATCGCAAAATGTTCGATTGAAATGTAATTTTATTCTCATTAAATATATAATCGTGTTACGCGATCCGAAGTATTGCCTTTTCACATTCCACCCGACAATTACAAAAAAACAGAGCCTGACCACGATCGTCAGACACTTAATTAGAAGAGAACGCCTGGTAGAATTAGAGTAGAACGAGTTAGTGTGTTTTAATTACGTGTACGTGTCGTGTGAGTGAATCGACGTTGCAATTGACAGAGAGATTCCGCCCTCCCGAGAGCTCTTCATTTGATCTGTTCTCGCGGTATTTACACGCAAATCCGTACGGCAGATCTGAACGATTAGAAAATACGCGAAGAGACGTGTGTCGTGTATGTGAATAGCTGTTCGATCGATAGCCGCCAATGACCCTCTGACAGAGCAATCGAATTTATCGAGACGATTTGAAGATACCACCGCATCGAAAACGAACGTGTGATTTCGAAATTTTTCCAACATCTTTGGTTTCTGACTAAAGTACATTTACAAACGGTACAAAAATCGTTGGTTCGCGTCGAAGACGGGGCAGTAAAGAGGAATCAGATTTATACGAGGCGGGGGGGGGGGGGGGTTGAAAAAAGATCAAAAGGGGCCGTTCAGGGTTCTTCAAAATATCGTTACATCTCGGTGGTTGAACTCATTAAGGACCAAGTAGCAATTCATCGCAATATCAAAAAAGATAGAATTTTCACACGATTCGTAAAATCGTAGAGTTTAGGTCGAAGACACGACGATGAGAAAATATTAGGCGAATCTTTGCAACTTTCTTTTATAGCCACAATATTAAAAAATGTAGAATTTTTATAACAATACAAATTAATTGAAAAAAAAATTCTACATGAAATTGGTCCTCAACGGATCAACGTAGCTCCCTCATTACACGTTAGACTTCTGAGGAGATTAATCGTCGTCAAATCAACTGTTTATTGCCTCTGGTTTTTGAATGTGACTCGCGTGTTGCGTACGAAATTAAAAAACAGGCAGACGAATTTTTTTTTCCTTTTTCTTTTTCGTGGCCGACGCGGTTTTGCTGCCAGAAATTAGCGCACGTTCACAAGTACGGACATACAATATCGATAAATATAACGTTATGTATCCTTGTGTATATATATAATATATAATATATTAGTATATAAATAGCACGATCCTTTTACACTAGAGTACAGGGTATATATACATATTACACGATGGATGGAGTCTTCCGTAAATAGTTTCAGCGGAGCGTCGAGGAGTTCCCTTTAAAAAATTCTAAATTGTCTTCGCGTTCCGATTCACGCTCGTGACGGGAACCGCGTTCTCCTATATTGTCCTTGCTCGTCGTTCGTAAAATGCTTTCTTAATTGCAAAAATAGGAAAATAGCGAGGGACGTTCGCCGCGGATCGTGTTCACAGATCTTTCGCGAAGGTGAGACCTGTGCTGGGCCTGTCTTTGGTAAAGAGGACGGAGAAACGATAAGCAAGTTGTCGAAAGTCGAATTCGAAACCGATGAAGTATATCTGTCTCGCGAAATTAGCAGCTCGCTAATCATTTCATTTCGACGACGACGCAATGAAATTCTTCCTTTCGTGCATCGTCTGAACGGCGTTTTCTTTCTTTCTTTTTTTTTTTCCCCCTAAATAAAACGTGACGAATCTTCTCCGTGACCGATTAAGTACGAAGTATCTGTTCTCCGGGAATGGAGTACGGGGAGAAATTCAAGGGGGTATTTTGTCCTTTTTCAAACAGCGCAGGATCGTGATTATTATCTCGTTGCTATCACATAGAAAGAGAAACAAAAATCGAAGAGACGTTTCATCGACGTTTGCACTCTCCTAAAAATTGTTCGCAGCGACTAGATTCTTTCAGTGAAATCGTTAAGGGATCTTTTTCTTTCTAATTTTGTTCTTCGAAAATCGGAGAGAATCGAACGCTGGAACACGTTCTTTCTTTCTTTATTTTTCTTGTTTCTCAATGGATTTCACGTAGTAGTTCACTTCAATGAAACTGAACTGATCGTTGAACGAATCGTTGGAATCCATGTTCGTAACCGTTAACATGCGAGTCGAGTCATGTCAGACATGATCAATTTGTTCACTGTTGATAACCGTTCGCCTGGGCTTGGCCTTCTTGACTATCTATACTGTAACCGGTTATGCTATCTGGACTCTGCAGAGACGCCGCGTACAGTGGGTTCACCGGTGTTGAGTTCGTGTCGAACTGGGTCGAGTCATAGACACTGTGGTTCTGTGAACAAAAGAACAGTTCTCGTTGCACTGTTTAACAAAGCTGTGAGGAATGGACAATATAGCCCCTTTGAACGTTTCTTGATAAAAAAAAAAAAAAAAAAAAGAGGAAGAGAAAGCTCGAACGACCATATTAAAATACTTTTGAAAAAAATTTCATTTCGCACAAAGGTACTATATGTGGTAAAAATGTTCGCTACTTGCACATATACAACACAAGGACTGTGTACTTTCAAGCTGGGTGCAAAGAATTCGAATATTTCATTTTTTTCTTTTCTTTCGTTTTCTTTTTTCTTCTTGTTTTCCTTTTGAAATACAAAAGCGAATGACGGGGGTTATGGTGTAAGGGATATGTTGGTTGCAACACAAAACAAAAATATTAGCGTTATCCACTGCCAAGTTAGTGTAAATAAATAAAACCAAGTGCATCGGCTACATTAATGAGTTTAATTAAATCTAAACATGCTTTATATGTACAGATAATAAAGCATCCTGTGCGCACCTCTATTTTTTACACTATAATAAATCTATATAGTTATTTAACAAAGTACGCGTTATAATTTCTCTGTTTCAAAAATGAAATTTCACCGCGTTCTTTGTTCGATAAAACACAAGCCGAATTTTGGTTGAGAGGTTAAAATTAATTGACTTACATACTACTAGTGACTTAGACTTTATGCCGGTTATTTAAAACGAATATTTACAACGATTCAGTCTGCGTATAAGATTTAACGTGACGGGAGGGAAAAGGACTAGGATCAACTTCGGTATCTTTCTCTTCCTTTTCATCTTTCGACATTGTTAGAGACAATAAATAATCACTCAATCCACCGGACTCCTTTCTCTTTGTATCTTTCTTCTTTCGTTTTTCGTGCACTTCTTCGCCCGTTGAAGAAGCCGGTTTCGATAACAATTGTTGCGTGACGGTTGAAGTATCTATCGAGTCAGATGTGTCTTCAACATCAATCTCAGACACTATAGTGTCAGTGTGCTGCACCAAATGACTCGATTCTTTCTTTTCTATATTCTGCGAGTCTCGCGCAGCCGTGTTGTCTTTTCTCGAAGGCTCTCGACTCGATGCGCTACGTTTCACTTTGGAGCTGTCGGTACTGCTATCCAGAATGGATTGCAACGTGTTCTCAAGCGGTGGAATTTCAAAAAACTGGCTGGACACATTTCCCTCCGATCGTTTTCGCTCGTGCATCAAGCTACCCTTTCTCGCCAAGGAGAATAAATTGGTATTACTGTCGTTTGCGCCGGATTTGTACAAGAAGCTACTAGCGGTGTTCGGCGAGAAAAGCAAATTCGAAACGCTACTAGGCCCACCGTACTTGAACTGCGATGCAGATTTGCTCTTCCAGGTATGGTGGGTCAACTTCAAATCTAGCGAGCTGTTTTTGGAATCGATGAAATTATCGGATTTCGTTAGAGGGTATTTCTTGAGGTCGGGCGGGCTCTTCTCTGCGCTCAGGCGTCTAGAGAAACTTTTGATGCCGGATGTGGATCGGTATAAAGCGACCGGGGAATCGTAGATGTGTCCGCTACCAGTTTTCGAGTCTTTGGTCGATGTTAAGGAGTGTAAGGAGGATTTATGCTTTGAGGGGGACGACTTTAACGCTTGTGAACCATACAATGGCATGTGAATAGATGGAGTGTGGACCTGATAAATATAATCGCTGTCTGTTTTTAACGAGGAGAAACTCTGTTGATGCGGCAGCGACACCGTGTCTTCATCCATTGCATCGTCTACTTGTGCCTTGTATGAGAACATTATTGAAGGTTGCGAGACCCTGCAACAAAATTTCTCATCTGTCCTTGTACGCACTGTCTAAGATATTGGATCACTCTTGAACATACGTAGTAACTTACCCAAAGAATTCAGACAGGAATGTATGATAAACCAAGGGTGTAAAAAGTGTCAAATAAACCGCCGCGGTGAAATCCACGACGCATAATCCTACCATATTTTGTGTGTAGTTTAAAAAGCCTGCACCAACTGATTGTACTAGATCTAGCATGGCTAATGTACCAGCGTAAATGTAAAAACTTTTTCTTGCTGCAACAGAAGATACTTTATGCATCATGTAAATATACATAAAACGCTAAACATGGTAAGATTGATCAACATACTTGGAAGGGTTAAACGGTCTCGTAACCGTGTCCATGGCAGTATTAATATAAAAAGATATATCTGTAACAAGATCATAATAATAACTAGGACTGTTTGCATCAAATATCATTGATGCTTGTCTCGTTCTAAATTTACCATCGTGAAAACAAGACTGCTGCAAAACCAAAACATCATTCCTCCATGACCAAACACATAAAAATCTCTACTAGGGATATGGAATGTATCGTCTGGTAAAACTAGCTCCAAGGTTCCTTGGGTTATAGTAAAAGCCAATGCTATCAATGACGTGGCAAGTAATACCCTACGAATACTCGAGCGACTATCCAAATGTCCTACAAATAAATAATTATGTATTTCAAGTATTTTGTAATAAGCAATCTTAAGTAACAAAAGCAAAATCAACTCACCAAAAGCCAAACCAAATATAACCACGCTCATCTCTGTGGACAACAGGAAAAATCTCACTGTTACCCACAGTATTTTGTCTGCTTTGCCACCAACGGTAGCCGCTGCATTTACAGTCATTGAAACGATACATCTTATTACTGAAATCACTATGTTACAAATGACAAGTCCATAAAATGCTAAAAATATTGGACTACTCGTTGCTCTCAATTTAAGCAGTGCTCTATTAAATCTCACTATGATGAATAAAAGAAACAAGAGGTTCGGTATCAATATAACAATATCCCATATTCGTACTCTGGAAAACAAAACACAAATTGGTCCAGGAGGCCCACCGAGGTATTCTTAAGTTAATATCCTTACCTTGAATCTTTGATTTCTTTATACAAGATCATTTTGCAGACGTGCTCCTCATCATTGATCGGTGAACTAATATTAGGAATCATTGTACTGCTCAAATCATACGTGTGTAACCAGCTTTCGGAGACCTCTTCACGCACTGCACCGTACATATTTCCCGGTTTGTTGCACACTTTATACGTGAATCATTTCTCAACTTTACACTGGTAAACAAAGAAGCGACAGCATATGTCATTCGAGTGCAGAGTGGATCACTCTTAATACTAGTAACGTAAAAATCCATCGCGCTTACGAAATCCTGCGTTGTTTATTCAGTCGAGATGCATTAGCAAGTTAAAAATTCTCGTCTCTGTATCGTCACTGTACCCAGTCATCGTAAAACGTCGCTGACTACGGTGACATAATAAACATAACCTAAAATACTTGGCAGTATTCCCAAACGATGACCTTCGAATCCGTTAGAAACCAATCACCGACGGAAATCGCAACGTATAAACATCAAACGAGCCACGAAATTGTTCCCGCGAAATAAACGCGATTCTTCGGTCGCTTAATCGGCGGTGAAAATCGATAAAACGGTAAGCCTATTGTACACCTGTCAAATCGACGCGATACCGCCGCGTATGAATCGAGCAATTCCACTCGAACAGATTAGCGCTAATTGAATATAAAGGTCGCGGGCAAGATTTTGCGCCACTTACCCATTAGGTGCATAATATCACTGCTCTCGTCATCCCCGCGCAGCATGCAAAGCTTTACCTCGCTCTCTCTCTCTCTCTCTCTCTCTCTCTCTCTGTCTCTCCGCGCCGTACTTCGTTTCAAATTTCTCTCGTCCCCTTGCGTACGTTTCGCCAAGTTATGTTACTCCCACACTTGTTTACTCGTTCGTTCGCTTTATCCGCGCACGGTGATTCGGCCCGACTGGCATTTTGCTATGAGATCCCAGTGTCCATTCTCGTGTCGGTCAGCCTCGCGCCGATCGCTCTGTCCCTCTCCTTTTTTCGTTCGCAGTAACGCCACACCGACGTGCCCAACACCGTGTATTTGACAACCAGCAGAAGGAACGCGTAACGAAGTGCGCGTGACTGCGTGCGTGATTTCACGGCCGCGTCGAGCACGCGTCTACACGACGAGAACGACGACCAAAACGGAGAAACGAAGAAACGTATATCCAGACGACGCCACGATTTGATGCCTATCATAAAGGCGGTGCTTGCTCGGCTGCTCGTGGAACGACGACGACGATTACTTTCGAAACGAACGGTACGCGGACCCGTGGATTACGAAAGGTTTCTTTTCTCCCCCCCCCCTTTTTCGCGATCGTCGGACTTCAGATTTCACTGAATATACGCTGTATTACGAAGCGCGAGGACGACGGTGTGTGTGCGAGTTACGCAGTTGGATAGGTTAGGTGACGGAGAGAAAATACGTGGAATGGCCGCGAATCACCGTTAAACCGGGAAATACGAAACTTTGCGCTCTATTTCGTATCGCGTACGGACAGCACGGTCTGTTTGAGGATTTTTCGAAGCGGTTACGACAGACAGACGTGAAAGTAGAGTGGTTCATTACATGGCTCGTCGGACGGAACGAAACATCTATCGTTACATCCACATTATCATCCGATGATCTTTACGCGATAACACCGAGAGAGATGACCGTCGATTACTCGAGCGATCTGTTGAGAAACGTTCATCGCGATATCCCTGCACCGGAAGGCGGTCAAAGTTTTTTGGTCCTAGGTGATTACGAGTACTGGCACTACGGTTGCGACGGTTTTAACGACAAGGTTTGTAACTGCTCGTTTTGAGGATACGATACGATGAGAACAACGTTGCAAAGAGAAATATGATGAAATGTTGAATTCAGGGCTGGGGTTGTGGATACAGAACGTTGCAGACTATATGCTCGTGGGTTGTAAGGAATCGGAATTTGAACCAATCCATTCCAAATATCAGACATATACAAGAAGTGCTCGTCACGTTGGATGATAAGGAACAGTCGTTTATCGGATCAAGGGACTGGATAGGGAGCTTTGAAGTAAGCAAATTTCAAAAGAGTTGAAATATTTACTAGAAGAGTTACTTTTTACATTTTTACGTTCACGTATCAAAAATCTTGATCCAAACATTAATTCGAAATGCGAAAGTAATTTGAATTTTTATGGACTCTGTACTGGATAGAACTTCATTTAAAAAGAAAAGAATTTCGCATCAATTGAATACTGAACATCTATCTGATGATATATATATATATGTATTATGCTTCGCTTACTTTTTATTTATGTGATAAACGTGATAAAAATATTACACCCGTGCTTGCACCAGAATCATCGCCTCCATTTTGTTCGCACAACGATTTCTGCACTGTGCAACATTGCAAATCATTGTTAATCAGTTTAATACTTCAATTAGAACGACGATGCTCACTCACTCACGAAGAATGTTAAACATTGGCGATAATGGTATTAACATTGGATAAGGAGTAGATGCCCTCCTGCCAAATATAATAGAAGTAAACAAGCTGATTTCCAGTATCTCGTGTTAAAGGTATGCCTCGTGTTGAATCATTTGTACGAGGTTCTCAGTAAAATCGTGCACGTCCGAAATGGCAGAGCCCTGCGGGATCAAGTTCCAATTATCAGAGGCCACTTCGAGGAATTCGGTAGCCCGGTTATGATGGGCGGCGATAAGGATTGCTCGAGCAAGTGCGTCGTAGGAATCCACGAGGGCCCGAGGAACACCTATTTGTTAATCGTGGATCCGCATTTTGTTGGCAGAGCATATGGAACCAAACAATTGGAGAATCATCGCTGGGTGAAATGGCAATGTCTGGATGATTTCATCGACAGTTCCTTTTACAATCTCTGTTTGCCTCAGATCAAGTTCATGAGTGGAAATAATAAATAACGTACTGTATATTGTGTAAATATATCTGCGTTTTCTATGATTATTCATCGTGTACTCTGTTCTTAGTTAATCTCAGAGGCTTGTAAAAAAAAATTTTCAAGAATTTTCAGGTTTAATATTTCCACAATTGCTACAAATGTATCTGTAATAATATTATAGAAGAATTGTGCCTAATTATATCAGTTAGAATTTGAATAAAAATTAATATGTATAATATAAGTACTATAAGTATTCTACAAGCAGTATATATTCTGATAAATATTTTTTTATATAATGTAGATTTTAACTCCACTCAATTTCATTTCCAATGTCAGTGAAATGATTTCAAATTCTAAATATTTTAATATCTACAAGATAAATTACCGTAAAATATCTCTTTAACCATTAGATTTAGGTTCAATGTGGTTTAATATTTTTTTACTTGGAATTTAATATTCTTTGGATTTATGATAAAAAAAGAATGATTTAATTTAAAAAAAAATAAAGATGACCTTGGAAATTTCGAAACCCATAAAAAATTGATACATCATATTTTGCCTCCCTTAAAACCATACAACTTTTGCATTAAACAATTTTTCATTAGATATTTTAGCATAATTTAAAGGTTACTTCAGTTGTTACACGAGTCATTCTGTATAATACGATATAGATACTTTTGAAAACACTTTTTTAATATACCTAATATACTGTACATGAGATTTCTTCCTTTAAAATAATTACCATTATTGTTATTTTATAATTAAATAATATTTAATCAGTGTTTAGTATTAAACAAACTCCTTGCAATACCCAGTGAGAAATATGTTCTTCTGTAGCAAGGTTGGCCTCAAAAACCAAACCTACCCCCATAGCGTTTCTTCGATTTGAAGTAGTGTACACTGGTGTTCTAAAAGTGTTCTGCAATTCACGTATGTATACATTAATTATTTGTACAATTTCAATCAATTTTAATTCATTTTAATTCATCACCTGAAGTCTGAGTCTATGAGCTTCCACTGGAACGATAATGAGAATTGGTAATTCCTCTATCAGGATTTTTGGATGTGATTTCTTGAGACATTGTTCTTCTAAGTCCCATCTAGCTCCTTCCAAATATAACCCACTTACGTAACAACCCTGTATTTACATTTACTTGTTATTAGTTATCTTAATCATATTATAATTGTCGAACACGAGCAATTCTGCGTTCTACTATTTTTTATTGAATCTTCCAAGTTATTTATTTATTTTTCAAATTATTGAGAAGCTTTCTGTTACGTAATACTTTTGTTTTACTTATTGCGTCACAAATTTATTGGACAACAGATACGAATAAAAATGAATTAAATGAAAATTCTGATTTTGAGAATTTTGGAAATGAAATGGAGATAGTGAGGAATACTGAATTAATCACCTCGTCGGGTCTTTCCTCTGCATGCTCTGGTCTGGTATATCTCGATACTGCTGTGTACATGACAGAACGATCCAAAGACCAACTATTTCTTCGACAAGCCATTTGCACGAGGGCCGCTAGATAAGTTTCTGGGATGTGCATTCCGGCTAACCAAAGAACTATAGGTTCGCTCGTTGTGGACTATGAATTTCAGAAATAATCTTCGTTTAACTTTCATATGGTATAGATGCGAATGTTGATGCGAATTTATACTTTTGTAAACATAGAAGAGATAGAACATGGATTTTTTATTTGTATATTTTTAAATTTTCCATAAATGTATGTAAATGTATAAAAGTTACAAGATATTTATTGCAAACGTATGAATCATAAAAATATTTGAACAATTATTCAATAAATAGTATCGTTGTCATTGTATGATAATTATAATAATTTTTGTTAAATTACCAAAATTTACGGTATTTGATCCTGGTATTTTGTATGAAATTGATAATGAAATTCGATTAAATTAAAAATTCTAAAACGAACTAATTGAACTCTAAATTCATACGGATTTATATAAAATATATACGGATAATATATAAAATTAGTTTTAATATATATAATTAATTATGTATATTAAAACTAGTTTAAATATAGTATTCATGCTGCGCACTAACTTTTCACTAAATATATGATTACAATAAACTGTAGACAGATTTTCAGATTGATCTCAAATTTTACAATCATGATGGTTCATTCCAATGCTAATGGAATTTCAAGTTTTTACATGATTCTATTTATATTTGCTCGTCAGTGCAAATTTCTTTGGTAAATCAGTAAGCTATGAATTCTGCTTTAATTTTAACGTCTTACCCAACTATTGTACTGTTGTATTCTCTTCTCGAAATGTTCTATCCATCCACCCAGAGTTTTCTTTGTGTCTGGCGCTAGTCTGGCCCATTCTTGTGGTAATATGCCATTGTATAACGCTGCGGATATATTTTCGAGAGTCGCGTCCATTCCAATTTCACCAACGATGGCCTAGCAATATATTAAATATAATAAAAGTATCGTCAGAATATTACAAAAATAATTAATCTTTAAAAATTATCATCAAAGGAAATCAAACGTTTATGTTATTACGCAGCAATGTTTCATTCTAACACGCTGTTTTTTTTTATTTTAAAAATTAACAGACTCAAAGAAACAATAATTATTGAATTATTATTTATTATTTTTTAATTAAATTATTATTATTGGAAAAATTATTCTTATTAGGCGATAATAATAAAATAATAATAAATAAAATCCTCTTCGTATGAGATGAAGTTTCTATGATAGACTTAAGAATTAAAAGTATTATTATAGTATATAAAAGGTATTAATGGTGCAAGAAGAGAAAACTACAGACCTTTCTCAATTTCATTAAGGAAATTTTCATCGCCCTAATCAGCTTGTTAAACCTTTCCAATTCTTGGAAAAGAACAATTGTGGTTGGAGTTATCATTGGACCAAAGTGTTTCCTGATTTTAACGAGATCGTACTCGACAGGAACTTTATCAAGTATGTCCTTTGCGATGTTGAGGATAAATTCATCTTTGCTTATTCCAGTCCCGTTGACTTCTACATAACGAAACAGTTTTTCTAGTAATTTGAATAAAAATTATGTAGAGGGAGAGAAAGAGAGAGAGAGAGAGAGAGAGAGAGAGACTTACTCTTCTTATCCAAGCGTACTAAAGACAAAAAAATTTTTATAAGAGGATATTAGAAGAGTAAAATTAAAAATTTATCATTACACTGTTAACCTATATGAGTTCAATAGTCTGTTTTCAAAAATTCTTCATAGCTAAAATGAACTATTTAACTAGATCTATCAAATATTCTACTAGCTCATATAACTTTACTTTATTCTACAATATGACCAATAAAAAATACTATACAAATATTAAAGAATTAATCAGATTAAAAGTTAGAAAAGGAATTAATAAATTATCCCGTGACATGAAGAGTTAATAAAATTATTATATAAAAAATGATATTATATCCCGTGATATGATGATATGAAAAATTCATTAGACTAGAAATCAGAAAATGAATCAATAAAAATATTATACAGAAAACAAATAAAAAATATTGAGATTTATCGGGCAGAAATTAACGATGTCAGAGTGTTCTTTTGCTCTTCCAGAAAGATACACGTAAGATAAAAATTGACGAAGCTCGTTTTCGTTCGGATGACAAATTGATTAGCTCCATTATCAAACTTAGCCTCGTTACGTGATTACCAGTTTGCGGTTGCAGTTCTATGAGATTGCTCCACATTTCCTTCGCAGCCTGAGTGAAGTAGCCAATTTCGGCATTTGGATGGAGTCCAAAGACCTCTGGAGTGTTCACCAATGGTAGTCCCTCGATGAACTTTCGATAATCTTCCAGTTCCCCTTCCGGTGGTATCACGTAATCGACTTCCTTGTCGCGATAAAAGTGGTAGGGTTGAAAGCTGTCGAAAAGGAAATCTCCGAAGTATTCATCCATGTAGGTTTCGGATACTCGACGATCGTAGCTGTCTATCACTCGGCCACCATACATTACCTAGATTTATTTCGTGAAGTTTAGAATTTCTTAGCTTATAGGAGATCTACAAGTTGAAAAATGTATTTGAAAATCTATCAAAAGCCTAAAACGGCATCTCGTTAATAATTCGTATATAATATCGTATGCTATTTGAATTTTTGAATTTAGTCTTTGAGATATTGCACTCTAACAGACTGTGTGTAGAAGAATTTATCTTACAAGATTATCTGAATTCATCGTATTTATCCGATTCCGAAATTTTTTATTCTGGATAAAATGTGTCGTCTATCAGAGGATCTTTTTTTTGCGATCGTTTCCAATTGATCGTACAGAACACTAAATTATGAATAATTTCGTATTTCCGGAAAAAAATTAATTTTGAGAGTTTAAGAAAAAATGGCAGAAAATAGAAAAAATGGCAGTAAAAATTAATAAAATACTGGAATACGAACTTTAGATTTTTATTCAAAATAGATTTCGTTTAGGACTAAAATATAATACATTATGAACAAAAAAATAGAATTGTCTATAAACATACTTCTCCTATCAAATATTTCAAGCTGTTCCAAGGGAGCCTAGGATTTTTTGCTACGAGCGCCTTAGTTAAGTAAGTGTCCAAAATAGTTATGCATACATTGAAGTCCGACTCGTTGAAATCGTAATTTATATTCCAGCCAATTTTATCGTATCTCCTTCTCTCCTATAAAGAATAATCAAATAATCAATTTGTCGTAACTTGATTATATCTACATGTACATGCATGTACGATCGAAACATCGTTTGACTGATTGTGAGCAAAAACGAAATCTCCAGAGGAATTCGTTAGTCGTTATTATCCGATAAGTCGCATAAAATTTGTTATAAAAAGTACATTTAATAAATATATTCAATATCCATTTAAATTTTGCAGTTTCACCGTATTAAAATGACGCATCACATCAAGCATTATATAATTATAATCTATATAATCTCTGTCATGAAACTTATTGCAAAATAAATTGAATCTCGTAAAATTGGTTAATAAACTCGCCGTAAAAAATATAATAATTCATACGGGAATTTGCAATCATATACATTAAAACAGTGAAAAATTCATTTATAAAAATGAAATGATTTAAAACATTATCAATTATTATTTTTTAAATGTATTGTTAAATGATATCAATAATATTCGAAAAATAATATTAAAAAAGTGTAAAATTTATTTTTTCAGGTCGTCTAGTTGGAAAGTCTATTGGGAGCCGTCTTGAGTGTGGTAAGAATATCTGAATAGATCACTTGCTCTCTCACTTCTTGGCCTTAATTCTCGCGAGAGACTTCGCTTTTACTTGCAGTTAAACATTACTTTGGTTAATTCTCACTCACTTGAACGACCGCGTGATAGAAAGCTAATACGTAAACTAAATGTTTGTAAGCAGGATGCGCGCAACTTTCGAGCATCTGGGGCTTGATCTTTAGATAGGTATTTTTGAGATTTAATTTCAATCCACTGGGTGGCTCGGTGACCACTAAAAAGTCAAAAATTAAATATTTCGCGAATCCATCTTTCATAACAGCAGGGAATTCGAAGTAGAAAAAATATCTAATAGCAAAGAATTGTTTCTTTTTTACTTTGAAATAACCTTTCAAAGACTGTTGTAATATTCCAATGGGAAATGTGGGAGTCGGATCGGTAGTGAGCCACAACCGGAAATCCGGGTGAGGCTTCCCGACATCCTCCAGTAGTTTCTCTAGAACTCTGGTGAAACTTAATAGCAAATGACAGTTTTGAAACATTAGCCATTGCCCTCTGGACACCGCTGTCTCTAATAACTCTATTGCAATCTAAAATGTTAAATTTGAAAAATATTCATACGTATGAATGTAGATTATATACGAAGGATAAGAGAAAAAAAATGACGAAATGTTTTATGGTATATTTTGTTATTACGATCATAATCGTTATAATATTCAAAATTCATTTGATTTAATTTGATTTTAATTGTCATCAAATTTAATTTGATTTTAATTTCAATTAAATAAAGAAGAAATTAACTTAAACATAACGAGATGTCCAGTGAAATAAAACACGTAACGTAATTTAACTTTTCAATATATTATTATAATATATTATTTTATTAATTATTCTTTTTTGAGATATCTAATGAAGATATAAAGTTCATTTGATAAACAATGCAGTTAAATTCATTGAACCTTGTTTCTTCCTCTTATTCTTTGTATCTTTTTAATCTCTTTAATTCTATTTTCAATCCCATTCTGTATTCTATTTTAATTCTTTTATCCTCAACATCATGAAAATTTATCGATAGGCGTGTACTGACAATAATTTACAAATTGTCAATCAAGTAAACTTGATCTGAAATTTTATAAATCCTTCTCACGAAAATCTCGAACGTAACATTTCTGTTATTAATCTTTAAGCAGACTTTCGATATTATAGCTTAATATCTGAAATTTATATTTAATCCGTAAATGGAAATAAATTCGCAGCACGTTAGAAACATAACGAAATATTCAAATAATGATACCAGCTTAAAATGCAATTATTAATTTAAAGTTGCACGAGATCTCAATTGCTAAAACCAAATTTTTCAGAACAAAAAAAAAAATCAGTTCTGAAAGAATTAATTAAGCAAAAAAGAAAGAAAAGAATTGGTTTTGGAAGAATTAATTAAATAATCAAAAACAACGACCTACCTTCTCTTGGCCCTGTCCAAGCGATAGATACTTAAATTTTCCTCCCCCACACCCATACTTGTCTGCTAGCTTCATTAATTCCGACGATGGATCAGATCCAGGACTCAGAATGAAAATAACAGGCATCGTAGGCGTACTTTGCTCAAAGATTAATTCGAAACTAATATGAGGGGGAGTGATGTACTCTTCTCCCATAATCTCGGTGATGTAATTAACGACACTTCGATAAACTCGGTCGACGCGGAAACAGCGTATTAACATGAGTTTCTCGAACGGTGTCAACTTGGTGGAATAATCTAGAGGAAAGTCTGCAGATTCTGGAGCATCCATGTCGTGCCACTGAAAAATTTTAATTTAATATGTCGTTAGTCATCTTCGAGGAAATAATATTATTGCTTATAAGATTGCGGATGTTTGCGCATGTAAAATATACAAAGAACATATGAAATTTATGCTTGTAAATATGCAGATGAAATATATGCAAAACGTGTGTGACTTGAAATAAAATGTTCAATATAATTTTGTTTGTATAAATTTTGTTCAATATTATCTTTGAATTGATACAAAGAATATTTAGCAATTTTATTTTAATTGACAATTTCTTTATGATATAATTGGAATTGCAATAAGTTTTAAGTAATTTTTTTCATATTTATAACGCTTAATTATTGATTAATATCAATTTATATACTGAAAAGGAACGTTTTAAGTCATTACATACATTTTGAAATTTTTATTCATATTGTTCAAAATTCAGATCTTTTTCGAAACTTATACCAATAACTCAGATTGATCAATGAAAATATTACTAAGATAGAAGTGAAAATATTACTATAGGTAGACTGCAGATTTTTATGCATTTATTAAATTTGAAGACACGATGTCTACAATATGCAAAAATATATAAAATATCCAAAGTAGAGTATTCACTATAATAATATTTAACAGGTGAATCCACTTAGATTCTATTTCACTAGTTATAAAAATATAGAAATAGTATAGTATAACCGTAAATTATCAACAACTTCACTAAGCGAGAACTAATTTCACTTCAATATTTAAATATTTAACTTTTAAATGAAACTGACTTTCAACAGTATATCTGTTCTAATATTTGATTTCTTAGCCTTGATAAATATGAATATAAAACGTATTCTTGCATAAATATCTGCAGTGTAATCATTATTGCCATTATCGACAGGGAACAATGTCGGTTTCTGATTTTACTATATCGTTCTGCACGATTCAGTCTCAACTCTGAATTACGTAAAAATTACACGTGGAAGTCGAATTTTCACCTACAGCTTGCCACTCAGCCACGTGCGAGGTCAGTTCGTCGACAATGTTGCCAAAATCGTCGGGAAAATCGCTGCTCAGTTTCAACAAATCCGTCCATCCGGTGGCCGATAACCATTCCGTGGGATTGACTCTCGCCGCCTTCTCCAACGTGACACTTCCTTTGACGAAGAAATCCAGTTGCTGTTGACTCACGTTCCCCGTGCTTTCCTCGAGTTTCGTGCAAATTTGAAACGAGAACAGCAACTTATGCCTCTCGAAAATCCCGGTGCAACCGTAATCGTACACGTTCTTCGTCAGCATCGGAATGATATTCTGCAGGCGACGACTCAACGTTGGATCCGGGATCGCTTTCTTCAGCGAATAGACGAACACTTCCACGTAGCTGGTCAAGGAATATTGGTACATCGGGTTCACCATAGACATGTCTGCCAGAACGAAGAACAATATCGCTCCCCTTTTCGCCACCGATCGATAACCGTCTCGAAGCTTGTTCACGTCAGCAGCTGTAACCTCGGCTAGATACAGTTTCCTCGTCACCTCCGCGGCACTGGACTTGGTGCTCTCCAAAGTTTCGATCAGCTCGATGTTGTCCAACATGTTGCCCTTGTTCGTAGCGATCTCGAGGAGCAAACTGTCCTCCAGTTGCTGCAGGAGGTTCTTGTTCTCGCTGGTCTCGGCGATTAGGCTCTCGCGTTGTTCCTCGATGTCTGGCCTCTCCGTCCGAACGACCACCGATAGCAGTTGGTCCTCCAAACCCTGGAATTTTTCATTTTTCATGCGTGTAAGCATTTCAATGGTTGAATATTTGCTCTTTTTTTTCAAAACTGAAATTAGTTTAAACAAAGCAGATAGATTTGCTTTAGAAAGCATAATTGAATAGTAGAAAGTGAATACAGGGGTATAGAATATGAATTTATTATTTTTAGATATTTGATTCTTTACTTCTCGAATATTTAATTCCCCCCTCTCTTTTTTTTTAAACAGAGACTTTAAGTTATGAAAATTATTGATTTACTTCGATTTAAGATAGAAAAGTTTATTCAGCGATACAATTTTACGTTTATAAATATATTATATTTATTATAATAAATATTTTCTTCTTCTTCCAAAACTCTTTTGGTTTTGTTCAACTCTCGGAATTATTATTTCATTTTAATTTGAGAAAGAATATTGATTGGAATAATTTATCAAGAAAGTACTATTGAAAAGTACTATTGAAAATACCATTCGTGAATAGAGCGTAGGATTTGGTCAAAAAATAACAAGAAATTCTTTTTCACATTGACCGAGAACTCACCTCTAATGTCACCATGTAATTGATCACAGTAGCCTTAGAATATACAGCAGGGTCGAAAATAGGATTCGACATCTTTGTGGTGAGATACATCCTGAATCTCGGGTCGTAATCCACTTCCTTGTCGCCAAGTAAAACGAATATTCTACCTCCCACATCTGCAATTAAATTTCATCTCCCGTATTCTCTCACTAGTTTCATTTGCTATGAACGCGAAATTCACGTGAAATACTTTGTACGTTCTTCGATAGGACGTTATCTAGAACAGGATCAATGTCATCGACGTCCTGAAATAGAACTGGGAGACCATATTTTATTGCAAGTTCCACTTGCTTCAGGAAGTCTGGATCAGCGAATGACAGGATCTTTAAATTCTTCTTCTGCTCTCGCCTTTTGATCCAATTCAGAGCTTGTTGCTGTGGATCGATGCAAACCGGGAATCTGGAGGCCCTTGTCGTCAGAATACCGTTCTGTACGGACAATTCGTCTGGTGGTAGACCCTCGGACGTCCATCTTAAATAAATTTTCTTTGAGCTTGTCGTTTTCGTTTTCAGATTAGCGTTTTAAAATTGAGATTAATTCTTCACGCTTGGAATACGAATATAAAATGAATATGATGTGAGATTATATTTATATTGTAGATTATATTTATTAGATTTTCACTAGATGAAAAGTTTCCGATCAAGCTGTAAACATTCAAGGATATTTAAAATTCAAAACCTTCGAGATATAAAATATCTGAATGATATTTGTTTAAAGTACACGGAAGAGTGAAATTAGCGATTTCGATTTAACCCGTGAACACAGAAGATTTCGGAGATTGATCGGTTTTTGAATTAGAGTCTGCAATACAATTCAAATTACACTTTTGAATAATCTTTGCGTAATTGTTTTGAAAATAATGAAAATATTAGATGTAGAATGTAGATGTATATCAATACAATAACATACATAAATAAAATATTTGTGAATTCACTTTTTAATTACTAAAACTGACGTTAAAAAGAGATGTCAAATTCTTTCTTCTTCTAACGAAAACATTATTATTATTATTATTATTATTATTATTATTATTATTATTATTATTATTTACCTATTATTCAGCTTTCCGAACAAAGGAAAATACGCAAAAAATGCAAATATCTTACGTGCTAATTTCAACATCGTTGCTCAGCTCCGTCTGAATTCTGAACGTGTCCGTGAATGGAATTTCCTTTTGTACTATACTGTTCCACCAGTCGTCGTACAACATCCGGTTCCTATACTCGTAACTGAATGGCCCACAGTACGCAAGAAATCCTGCGGAGAGCAGACAGTTTCCAATAATTTTCTCCATCTGTCCTTGAAGCGTCTCCAACTCCTTCCTCCATCGTTCGTTTTCAGAAGACAACCCGCTGATTAACTTGTCGGCAGCTATCAGACGCCTCTGAAGCAAGTCCGTCTCCTCTTGCAGTTTCTGCCTCTCTGCCATGGCATTCTCGTATTTCGCGTTCAACTCGGCAATGGTCTTTTCCAGCTTTCGTAATTCCCGCTCCTCTCGTTCCAACGCCTTTCGCGCTCGCTCTGACTCAGCTTCTAATTCCTTGACGCGATCGATCTTTGGCTTCACCTAAGACACGACGAAGATACGATGAATCTCACTCGAGATGAGATTTCTGAATTTTGTTAAATCAATTGAGATGAAATTCTGGAGACTTTTATAGAATTATCCGGCTTCGAATGAAAATTTGGAATTTTCGAAAGATCAGGTTCTGTTCTAAACTTGCGTGCTCCAACATGAAGAACATCAGGTTTAAAGTTAAATTGGAATCAAAGTTTCAAGCATTAGGAAATTTATATCGTTCGCTGATTCTGATTCTAATTCTAATTTGTAGAAATTTACTTTGTTCCTGATTAAAATCTCGAACGATTGAAATTGATTTAGCATCCGACGAACATTGTCGAAATTTAAAAATTAATTCTAGTTTTCAGGTTGCAAAATTTCAAGTTGCAGAAATTTACTTAGCTTCGACTTCGCGTTGAAATTTTAAAGTTTAGTCGATCGATTGAAAATATCGATCTACCTCTCTAAAAACGGCACAGTAGTCCAACACGGCCAATACGAATTTGTATAGTCCGTATCCAGCCTTGCTGATGGACTGCATCTGATCCAGCTTCGTGGTTTTCTTCAAATGAGCTTTCACTGCTTGTTGCGTTTTCAACGTGATCTTGTCGCAGTTCATTTCTTGTAACGATCGTAAGAATCCTGGATCGCTCATCATTCCTTTTGCACCTTTCCAAGAAATGTCTTTGACACCTCGCAGCATTGCCACGCATTCCGAGACGATCTGCACCGGTTCCGGTGGAGTCGCGAACGATCTAGAAATATTTTTCACATATTTTTCTTAATACTCTAAGCAGTCTTAATACTCCAAGTTCTACGACAGATTTTTTTTCTCGTTGAAAAGAATGAAAAATCGCAACAGATTTAAAAATCTTTTTAGTATCTTTTACATTTATATATATATTTAATGTTCTTATAGTAAGTCATTTTCATATTAATTAATAATTAAATTATTTAATATTTTTATGTTAATTTATTTAATATTTTTTCGTTCTTTTTCTCAATATTTCAAGCAGTCAAAATTCCATAACTACGATGGAAAATTGATCAATGATCTAAAAGTACATCAGTACATCCTCGTAGTTTTATACGTTTAATATTTCGTATAATTTTAGAACAATATTTTCCTGAATAGGATAAGACAGGATTCATTTCAAGCAAATTGATTTGCCTTGTAATTGCCGCAAAGTTATTTACTTCTCACACATTTCAGTGTTCCGCGTGAAGCAAGAGGTTCACTTTCAACACATCGAAGCTGAAGTGATTTGGCTAATCCCACTTCGCTGTACATATATAAGGAATTGAATTTCCGCAATAAAAGCGTTACGTAAAGTTGAGAGAGTAGTATTTTCCCCGAAGGAAATTAGATATTTTACTACTGCATGCGTTTGCTTAAATTTCTTGATTCGAAAAAAAAAAAAACGCAAGTTCAACAATTTTGTAATAGAAATACGCGAATAGTGTGCGAATGACATTAAAAAAAAAAAAGATCAAGCTTGATGATTTTAAAAAGTTAACCTTCTGTTGCGTGGATCTTTTATTTATTTTACAGGACGGAAAGCAAATATTGGCGAACCTTATTTCGGTGATGTCTGCTTTATCGAGTTCCCCAAGGGCTTCTCTGGCTAAATCTAGGACAGGTTGCGCCTCAGCTAACGCCTGTTTCGCTTCCGTTTCCTCTTTGTTGATGATCTTCCTCTGTTCTTCTATCGCCTGTCTCTCCTGCTCGCTCAATTGTTTCTTCTCCATCGCAATATCCGTACTTTCTCCTATGGAGGCCAATAATTGCTCGCAATTCCTCGTTTGATCAGCCACTTTTACCCGTTGCACGGCTAGAATCTTATTCAACTCGTTCAGAGTCACCGAGGCCTCCGCAATCTTCTGCAACCCTTTAACAATTAATGTGATATTAGTTTTATCCTTTGTCGCAACCGAACTGAGGATTTTTAAACAAGTTCAAGTACCATCGTGCTTTCTGAGTTATTTCATATTTATCATTGTGTAATCTTACACTTTTAAGTGCAATGAAAATTTTATTTCAAAATTCTTTGGAAATATTCCACGATGTAATTGTAACTAGTAGATTGCAGATTTTTGTGCATTTATGGGAAATTGAAAGTTGTAAATATATACACATTGTATGTAATAATACAAAGTAGATAAAACAAACTTCTGTTCAGGCTCTATTTCTTTATGCTTCTAAAAAAATTGAAAAATGCACGAATTAATTTTTAGCTTCGATTTTAACAGGAAAATAACTTGTATTTTTCAACTATTTTTACTTTCTCACGTTACTAACGAAAAAATATTACTATAGTAACGTAAACACAATATTTCACTCGCTATTCTTTCTCAGTTATTTTACATTGCTAAATCTACTTTTTGTTCAGTATCTTTTTCACTATTATTTCTTCCAGAATTTATAATCGTATAAAATTGATAAATTTCTGATTCTTGATGGATTAAGATCCAAGATTCAAATAATGATTTTTACCGTTATAATAATCTCTGTGAACTATACTATAAATTCTATAAACAATGATAATTGAATTTCATTATCAATATATCAAATATCTTAATATAAATTTAACCTAACAACATTACAAACCTCCGGAAAGTCTATCACATTGTGAATTTATGTAATTTTTTGTCTCCACTAGGAGGTGCAGGTAATTGTTTATGAAGTCTAGATAATGTTTAGGTGTCACGTAGTTCCTCCTCCGTAGTTTCGTCTGGAATTCCACTGTATAGTCGCAAACAGTTTTATGAGTAAACACCATGTGCTCTACCAGAGCGTCTCTGTGAGTTTGTGGTATGTTTGGATCCTGAAAAAAAATTTCATATTGGATTTGGATATGAGCATGACTTGAAAAAAACTCATATACTGAGGACTTTGTTATCAAGTTCAATTACGAAGAATATGAAATACAGTAATCTAACGATGCAAAGTAAAATCAAATTCTCTAAAGAAATCATTATGGTCATCCATAACCGATATATAAGTATTTATATCTAGTGTCATAGTTTTAAGAAACCTTACTGTATAGGAATAGGTATAAGAATAATATTTCATGAGGAGTTCCAAGGGCAGGAAGAAGACAATAAAAACACTGACGGACGAAAACCAGACCCAACGGACGGACGATAGGTCGACGATAGGTCAAGAAAAGAGAACAAAAAACGGACTAGCGAGGGTTCTCCTCACTGAAAAAGAGTCAGTGTTGAAAAAGAGAGTGAAGTCGACAGTGTTGCTGTGTTGAGAGAGTTGAAATGTTTCGTCCATTATATGTGTATCCAATTCATTGTAACTCACATAATCTTCAATCGTAATTAATTAAACTTTTATATTTTACATTAATAACATACTCTATATATGCTTAATGCCAATCAAGTTACTTAATTTTGGAAGTTTTCGTTGAATTCTATTACTAATCTCTGTCAGAGTAAAGTTAATATAAAAATTGACTTCAAGATATCTATTTAATTTTTAAATGATCTATTGGGACTTTAGTTGCAGCCCCCTGTAATTGCGAGTTGATGATCTTATTTGAAAATTTATATGATTCTCCGACGACGTTTCTTTACGTTTCTAACAATGCAGGGGAAATTTTATTTCCATCCACCAGTTTGCTACAAATTGAGCATAACTGTAACTATTAAACTAGAACTGAAAATCCACTTGAGGGTTAAAGAGTAAGGAGAAGGAGTAATGAGCATAAAAATGAAAATTAAGAAACAAGAAAGATAAACAATTGCATACGTCTCTAAGAGTAACATTGGCCACGGAGACCAAAGCTTGTTCGGGCCAAGGGAGCATCCAATCTATAGTGGTACTGTTCACCAGACCAGGATAACTCCGACATCTTGTCCTCAATAAATCTCCCGACGGACTCATCGACAGTGCTATTCGTAAATTTTGCAGGCTGGTTTTCACGAAATATGACCATACATTTTCCCTGTATAACAATAATAACAATAATAAGATACATTTCCCTGTATAACAATAATAAGATAAGAATAATGTTGTTCTTTTTATTGATATTGAGGAGTTAGAATAACGATATACGATAGTGGCAGTATTTGTGTGTATATATATATGTGTGTCGAATAATAAATGTCACACCTTTGAAATGATTCAAAATTTTTCAATAACGTAACAATAGATATGAATCGTTTCTAACATCGATAAATCTTTAGATTTTTTTTAGATTCTTTTGAGTCTCGAGCCTTGAAAGCCTTGATTAATTTTGAATCTTTCAAATCTTGATGAATGTCAAAAACTTACAATTAACATTTTACAAGGATCTTCAATGTCTTATCGTTAACATGATATATTTAAAAAAAAAAATCTGGAAAGTCCGAGATATGGGAAATACAGTATCCATATGTTATTCATTTGTACATATTACACACATAAAACACTGAACAATTATCAAATATCGTCGTTCACAATATTGAAGATTGCGAGGATTTTTAAAGTTAAAGACCTTTGAATCAATCTCAAGATCAATCAAGATTTTTGGGATTCAACATTCGAGATCCACGATCGCTAATGTTATCGACAAATCGTATTAATATAAACTCGACCAATCAATTTCCGTAACTTTTATTATTTCATACTTTTCACTTGACTCTCTCTTTAATGAATTTCATTCGTCTAAGTTTTATTCGTTTAACAAGGGAACATACCGAATCCAGAATCGCCGATTTTGATGACATTTTGGCATGTATGTATTTTTCAAAAAAATATTCGATCCGTATTTTTTTTTTTTTTTTTAATCGATAATGATCGATTTTGAAAACTATTCTCAAAGGTATCATTTTAAGTAAGTAAAATTCAAGCCAAACCTGGTGATACCAAAACCAGCTTCCACAGCCTGACTTCTGCAAGAGTTGACAATTTCGTCCTTCTCCTCGTCGCTGAACAACGCCGGCACGACGCCGCTTATCAACATGTTGTTCACCAATTCCAAAAAACTTTCGTCGACGATGTGAGCGCCAGTGAATAGAAACACGATCCTCCGATTTTCCACGCCAACCTTGCTGTAAAGTGTCTTCATGTCGTCGCGGAACGAAGCTTCGCCGTAGCCTCGAGTCAGGGCGATTTCGAAAATTTGGAAATTCGCCGCGTACGATGCTAATCTGATCACCGACTTCTTCCCACTTCCGCCGATACCGATCACCAAAACGTGCCCTCTGTGCATTCTGAACGCCCGATGAACTCTGGTCAAATGCTCGAGCGCGTCGTTGAAGAGGACCATGTGCAATTTCGTCACGTTCCTCTCGTTATAGTCCTCGTAAATCTGAGAGGTCGCAGTTCCGAAAAGCAGAGATTTTACAATTTTAGCTTTATAGTTGTGATTCAATTTTATGTAGAACGTGGAGTATGATTTAGTTTATTTTCACCTTCAGTTCGAGTTGAGGATAATATTATAATCAAAAATGGGATGGAAATATGAGTCTTTATAGGCTTTTTATCTTGTTTTTAGGGAAAATTTCTGTGCAAGAAATTTTTCTTTTAGAGATCGTTTCTGTGCAAATATTTAATCTTCAACATCGTGTAACTTGAAAGTTATGTATCCATATTGTTAGAATTAGGCAGTGCAATGCAATTGCAAACGCTTCCAACATATATATGACAATAATTTTCCATTATAAGAACGTCAAATTATTTTACAAATCAAATACACGTCAAGTTAATTCCCAGATTTTAAATAGCTAATTTAATATTTAATATCATTAATAATATTAATATCAATTAATAATATATATATATATTAATAATATTAGATAATTAGCAAGTAATATAATAATTAGCAAGTAATATAACATTGTATAATAATACAATAATGATAATAACAAATTATTAATAATGTTAATATTTTTCTTTTTTAGCAAGTGATATAGGATATTTGAAATCATTTCAAAATATTCAACTAAATGAATGTGAGTGGTTAGAATTTTTATTTTCCACCATGGGATGTTAACTACCTCCAACAACAAACTGTAGACAGCTTCGTAATCCAACAAATCTTCGTAAAATCGTGATTCCTCTTCGTTCATTGCGTTTCTAAAATCACCGAACAACAGAGGGTTTCTCATTACGTACTCTATGACTTCACGCTTTTCTTCCCAAGTTTGTTGAATCTTCTCCTTCATGTATGCAAACACGATATTCTCATCCTGCAATTGAACTATATATAATTTACTATATTTCGGATTTGTTAGAATTGAATTTGAATCAATTAATTAATTTTATAAATGAATTAAATTTTTGGATTTTATGAAATTTTCAGAATTTGTTAAAATTTACTGAATTTGATTGTTCGAGACTTTTTTTTTTTAACACATACTTCTTCGTCGATCAAGCGATCGCATATGATTCTGGTGAACTCGTTCCTCCAAAGTCTAACGATCTGTTTCACACTCGGAAGATAATCAGGGTGGCTTTGAAGAAGTCCAGCGGTAATCCTCGACAAATCTCGCATGTTGAAGACGTAGTGAAATTTATTCGGCGTTGGTAATAATTCTGCGGTAACTTTCTGAAGAAATAGAAATTTTATTAAGGAATCATTTTCAGGAAAGAAGAAATTTAAATTTCTTTCTCTTATCTCTTACTCTTATTTGTTAAAGAAGAAATACCTGATAGAGGCTCAGGGTAACTTGCACTAGGGTTTCTGCAATTGCTTGCACCTCCTCCGAAAATATCTGCAAATGTCCACTCAGTATGCTTGTGTAAATATAATTTAGCGTTTCGTCTGCAGGGAATACAACGTTGTAGACAGAGAACATAGAAGTGAATCTTGGATCTACTTCGTTTCTTCCTCCACCAGGCTTTCCCATTGCTGCTAAGTAACCTTCAGAAACAGTAAATTCTTTTGTTCGTTTGTACAAGAAGACAATTATAATTCATTATAGTTCTTCTTTTTACTTAAACTGTGAGATTTGAAAAGCAATAATTGTTATAAAAATATAAATTCGTTATAATATATGTAATAATGTAAGAATAACAATATAAAATTTGTTATAGAAAAATTATTTGAATCTAGTACATATGTACATCGAGAACTTCAGCAAGTAAATGAAGACATATACACACTGCTATTTGAAAGTTCTGAATCAATTAATTTTACTATGAACAAATTATTTCAATATTTTTCTGTATCTATACTTATATATAATATATATTAATTAATTAATATTAACACATTTCTCGTATTTTAAAACATTATGAACACACATACAATTGATTTCAAATTTTTACATATTTTAATTAATAATTGAAAATTAAATAAGTTGACCGTGATATAAATTTTTGTCACTGTATATATGTAGTTACAATTAGAAAAATAATTCCAAATTTTTTACTCGCTATTAAACGTTTCAAGTAACACGCGTTACACGTATTAAAAAAAGGGGACACGTCGAATGTAAAAAGATATGAAATATAAATATAAAAATAGAGTATTCAATTTTGGATATCAGAAAAAATTAATATACTTAAAAGAAAAATTCTAAATGAACTTACACATATCTCTCATGTACATTAGAGAAAGATCCTTTCCACGATCGTAGAATCCACCTCTTTCGAATAAGAACTTGAGAAGCGCTATGGGCTGCTGGGTACCATAAGTGTCCACAAGTGGCATATTCATGTCATCGATGAAAAGTAACAACTTTTTACCAGGTGGTGGTCCGTAAATTTCTCTCGTTCTCTTCTCTACAACAGCCTCTATATTTCTTTGCACATCCATCGAAGTTGTTCTCGATGAGAAATTGATCAAGAGCTGATTCTAATCGAAAAATAACATCAGAGTTTAATATATACCTCTCTGATATCAAATTAGTGCTTCAAACCTAACCTAAGCAAACCTAAACAATCTAAATAATCTGAATATTAAATTAATACCTAATCTCCTGATACCTAGTATCAAATTTAACCCTCTGACGCGACAAAAAGTGTAAATAATAATTATAGTAGCAGTATTGTAGTGACAAACAATAGTTATATATAGCAGAGGGTTGATATTAAATTACATTACAATATTAAATTTATGAAAAATTCTAAAACTCACGTATTTATCGGTGCTCAAATTTCGGAGAAACTCGTGAATTATAGCGGTTTTCGAGGTGCCAGTCTCGCCAACTAAAAGAACTGGTCGGTTTCGTTCGTTCATCATTTGAACAAACCACGTAGTTCTCAGGGTGTCTAGAGTAGGGACCAAAATGTCGGAGAAATTCTTCCCTCTGTCGTGAACGTAATCAGGGACCAGCACTTTCCATGGGAGCCAAATATTCTTCTCCAAGTCCAAGAAATAATCGTACAGTAACTTCTCCGTCACGGGAATGTATCCTGTCGATAATCCGAGAAGTTTAAATTGCAACTACTGATGGGTTCAAGTAAGTTCGAACGTTTGCTGATAGAATCTGAATCTTGTGTAACAAGTATTTCGAGAACAGGAAAGAGTATAGATAGTAAATATCTTGTAATTTTCATGTAAGCAAGAACGTGATTTTACATTCAAAAATAAGTGGAGAAGAAAGTTTCATTGAATTTTTTTTTCAATAGATTTAAATGGAATAAATAATGAAATATTGATTTTTTTCAAAACTTTCAAGGTTCAAAGAATATTTATATATTACGTAATATTTAGAAAAATGATTCTTCACTAGATATACAAAGTGTCCTTAAAATCAGGATGTCTTTTATACAGCCAGAGATTTTACATGCTGTATACAAAGATAAATCGAAAGAAAGGATAAAATTTTTCCATTTAAGACTTTGTTCTCGAGAAAATCAACATTTAAAAAACTTGTCAAGTACGTTCGAATTATTTAAACGTTGAAACTGAAATATATAAACGTACAATATTATATACAAGATCCTTTCGTGGCAAATGTTCGAGTATTCTGTGATTGAACACAGAACACAGAACCATCGCTGACGGACATTTACAGAAATAAAAAAATTATTTTTAATCATTTCGTGAAACTCACGCACAGTAGCTCGTTTCTCGGCAGTATCCTGCACCATCATGAATCCAGAAGTTCTCTTTATATAATCGTCGAAGTTAGGCCTGTGCTCGCTGACTAGAGACGCTCCCAAGGACCAGTAGCAAGCTTGAATATACATTGCCTCGAGAACTTCCTCTCTGGCGAATAATGGCTCTGCCCTTATTTCTTCGTTTTCCTCGAGTTTGGTAACAAGAGGTAGTTGAGAATTCAGAACGGCGAGGAGACCGTCGAATACGTAACAGAGTTGTACTACCTAAACAAGAAACTCTCTCGCTAACAATTCTCTGCTGCATATCTGACATAATTTGACTAAAATAGCCGAGCGAAGATATTGCGCGCTGTTAATGTAAAGTAGAAAACTGTAGGAAAGTTTTTTGGGATGTCCAATTATAATCCTCATTTTGTAAACGACAGTTTTGGCGAACTGAAATAATATTGAAACAGAACGTTTTGAAAATTATCTTGTGACATATCCTTGTTTTTCTTCCCCTTGCTCTTCAATTCAGTTCTTGAAAATACAGGGTGGGCCAAAATCATTTTCTACTACTAAAATAAGTCTATTACTTTTTTTATTGTATATTTTTTTCAATTTTTGAACTTAAATTTAATTTATAATTAATAAAGTCAGTCTTTTCTTATATTTTGATGTTTTATTTAAAAAAAAAAAAAAATAGTTGGGAAGAACCTTTTGGCCCACCCTGTATAAATTCATAGTTTAATCACAAATGAGACGAATCCTAAATGTCTGGACCGCAAAATTTTCTCTCTCTCTCTCTCTCTCTCTGATCCTCTAGATCCACGCAAAAATACCAACTAATTAGCATACAAAGATTTAATTGCTACCATGTTGAGCCTGGTTTGCGGTATGATCATCTTAAGCGGTTTGAGTTGCTGCAACCCGAGCATTCCTTCTATAATGAGCGCTATCGCGCCGTTTACGTATTTCTCGCAGAATCCGCGCAGTGGCTCCTGGTCCGATTTGTTTTTACTCCGTATCCATTTGTCCATGTAAGGCTGATGGCCCAGGTTCTTTGGGTCCACGTACACCATGCCAGCTCTGGACACAGTGGCTGGCGAAGCGTACTGCAAGTCACCTACCTTTCATGAAAAAAAAAAACTCGAGTGGTGATCGATTTGAGATCGTAAGAAGAATAGATTAATTTATAATTATAAATTACAAATTAATTGGATATTATTAATTGAGAATTAATCAGATAATTATTTAAAATAGATACAATTACTTAAATTTATTGTTATATTGTTCAAAAAAGATATAATTAGATAAAATTTAGTGTTTTTAGAAATTTAGATAATTATTATAAAATCTGGCAAAATTAACAAGTTTAAGGTTCCAGAGTTGGCAACTAACATTTTTCTGTGGAAAACATATAGATTATTTTTTATTCTTATGAATTTTGGGCGTGACTCTAGATTGCTATTGTGAAAATCGTCATCGATGTAAATTATTGTAAATAATTGTAAGATCTGGGATTCGAATTTCGATTTTCTTCTTATTGGTTAAAAATGTTAAATGTTAGGTAATTTTATATATTTATGAATTATATTGAAAGCTTTTCGTAACTAATTTGCCAAAATTCAGAAATTTGTACTTTTATGACAATTTAGAAAATATTCGTGATGTATCAGCATCTATTAAGTCACGTGTAATAAACAATTATAGAATCATTTCATGTAGTTTGAATCATATCAAATTCTTTGTAAATTAAAAGAAAGATCATCGCATAAAAATGATGTCTATTGATTTACTTTTTAATTAAACGATTATTATATTAATCAAACAAAGATAGTCTTGATTAATATAATAAGAACTGTTAAATAATTCATAAATATCAGTTACAATCACCTCAAACAGCAGACTACAGTGATTCTGCATCTTGATCCTTTCTTGATTGGCCAGAGTCAATAATTTATTATCATCCATCACGGAATTCATATTCTCGATCCATTGTGGATCCACGTCACCGTCGAACAAGATATATTTCTTTTCATCCTTATTCGCTTCTAATGGTCTGTTGACTTCCCTAAAAATGTTACTCAGCAGACCGTCTGTCCAGTCGCGAGTTATTGGATCCAACATTCCATAAAGTTCATTCACGGTGCATGCCTAAGTTGAATTTTACTGACTTAAAAATTCGTTATTTTCAACTCTTTAGAAAGTATAAAATTACTTGGAAATCTGTAGAAAATTATTTACTGAACACATAATGTTGGCAAAATAACAGATTTAAAGGGACAATATTGCTTCTGCAATTTTGCATAAAACACAGGTTTAAATCGATTACTACAAATTATCGTGATTTGATTTACAAATTTATACAAATTTATACAAATCCTGTTAGCACATGAGTGTTAAGCAATTAATTATATTGAAGAAATATACCTTTGGGTTCAAAATGTAGAGTTTGGTAGGTTTGTTAAGACGAGTCTGAGCTTTGCAAAGAGTTTCGATCACGACAGTCTTTCCACCTCCTGTTGGTCCAATCACCATTGTCGAGTGTCTAGTCATCATTACTTCGTACAATTGAACTACTTTATCTATCTACAAAGTTAGAATACTTTCGTTAAAGTTAGAAGTCTGTCGTTTATTATACTACAGAATTAAAATATTTGTTCAAATAATTAGTAGTACAATATGTTCAAGGTAACTTTCAGCAACATCCATTTAAAAAATTATGTTCAACACATGTATATAAAATTCATAATCACTGATTCACTTACAATTTCAATATTTTTCAACGAAACTTAATTACAAATTTAATTACAATACGTCTTTAAATTTTTCTAAATAATATATATTTTTAATTTAATGTATATTTATTATATTTTCAAGCCACTTCTGAATATAAATTAAGAATGTTCTGATTATATAGTGGCGATTAATAATAAACTGTTAATAATAAATATATGAATTATTAATAATTTACCTAACAATAGATACATAAATCATTTTGCGCAAAATACTCTAGCATTCAATACATCGTAAAGTTCACAAAATTAATAAATTGTAATTTATAAATTTTGCTCAAACTTCTCAATTTTATTTATCAAACGAGAAAAATGTCGAAAATCTTCAATTGAATTCTGTAAAGTGGATTTTAAATTCTTAGTAAGAAAAAAAGAGGAATACCTGCACGGACAAAACAGTGTATCGTCGCTCGTGCAGTACTTCATTAACAGCCTCGTTGAAATCGGGATAATGAACCCGCGGGCAGTCGAGGTCCGGGAAGAGATCAGCGATAAGTCCAAGGAACAAGGGAACGTCGTCGAAGATAAATTTCGGTAAATTCATGTCGCGCAGCGCTCTCATGAGCACCAGGTCTTCAGCCAGGTCGCCGGAAGTTCTCTTCAGTTGGCCGGCCATATTGAGCACGGACTTGAGTGCTCTCAAACCGAAGTCGTAGTGGTTCTGCTTGCTCAGTTGTTCGCTTGCCAATTTGTACAGGACCGTCATCTTCTTGGCCAGGGCCTTGGCGGTCAAGAAGCCGGAGCTAAACAACTTTATCTGGCAAATCAGCTCGTTATCCGGAACTACACAGACCACTGGCCTGAAGAGGGCTTTCACCGATTCCGGCAATTCCGTTCGGCCGGCGTACCCCGGATTCATCGTGATGAATATGCCCACTTTCGTGTCAAGCACTATGTCGTATCCCTCGAACTACGGTGTTCACGAACGAAGGCGTTTAAATGCAATTAGAGATTTTAGTTTATTAGTAAATTTAATTTTGAATGTATCTAGTAATTTACAATATTATATTATCGTGATAATTTTTATAATTAATAGAAATTGCGGTAATGTGTCATTTTTAAATGTAAATTCAGTTTATTGGTACTGAATGATGTTTAGAATGCTGATGATAGTAATGAAATTACGATAGGCGACAGATATTTTTAATTTATCGTATTTTATAACTAGTGAGATATTGTGTCTACCGTGAAACACAAATGCACATCAATGTGGATGAGGTCGATCATTAAAATTATTAAATGAACAAAAGATGCAAAATTGTTAAATTAGCAAAAGAATGCTGAATTTGCCATTTGCTACCAATTTTCTTTTATAGAAAACTTGGCAAATTATCGTTCAAATGGTTGTTGAATTTATTTTAATAAAAAAAAAAAAAAAAAATGCTTGGGAAAAAATAGAAATATTTTCAAGAAAATTTCCGTGAAATAAAATTTTTTCCGTACAAATTCGTTATTTTATTTGTATTCTCATACCAAGAATCTGAACGCTTTCGCCATCAAAGCAGAGCGTATTGTTTGAAGCTGCGTGGAAATGACGGATAGCACGGAAATATCGATGCGATTAAATTCGTCGAAGCAACCCCATACTCCGCACTGTGCAAGGCCACCCAGTGTCTTTCCTATCGCCACGTAATCCATCCCTTCGCCGCAATTTGTAACCATGCACAATAATCCTAATGCTTTTGCCAAATCTTTCGTAGTCTCTGTCTTTCCGGTTCCAGCTGGTCCTGGTAAAATAAAAAATAAACTTGTACGCAGAGTTCGTTGCATTTTTCGAAATAATTTTCAACGTCCAACGCGTCTCCAATTTGATTTATACCATTTATACCATTATATCATTTAATTTATACAATTTTTGATTGAAAAATATTTCTTTAATAATAATAATAGTAATAGTAATAGTAATGGTAATTATCAAAAATTATCATTATAAATATTATTATTATTGGAGATAATATCCTCGTTAAGGAGATTTTACATTTTCTATTAAAAATTTGTATATAGAAATGGATATACGATTTTTTTTTTCGTTTTCACATTTTCACGATTTTCAGCATTATACCTGCTGGAGCTCCACCCAGATGCATTGATAGAGCTTGTGTAATAGTCAGGTATATTCTGTCAGTCAAAGGTGTAACAACGAGTCTTCCATTGAGTCCCATGTACTCGTAGCCGTATTCGAACGTTCCCGTGCATTGGTGTACCCAGAGATTATCCAGATCGTGGACCCAATAAAACCTTTGTCAAGAAATTGATACTTTATCATTATGGATGAAATAAATCTTTATAAATCTTAATAAATCTTTAGTTACGTATGTATGTAGGTCTTTCAATTATTTAGTTATGTATAGGTTATTTAGTCATGTATAGGTTATTTAATTATGTATAGGTTATTATTAGATTATTTAGTTATTTAAGTTACATGGATTCCATTTCTTTGGTTATGTTAATAAAAAGGCATATCATAGCATTTTTAATATTTAAAAAAGTATTCCTACTTAAAGTCACCGATTTTTAGTTGATTCATCGGATTAAAAGTTATTAAGTTATCACAGATCAAGTAAACGAGCAAACTGAAATACTTGTATTAAAACCACACGGGTTGAAGCACGAGTATATTAAACATACGTGCAACAGAGATTTCTATTAAAAATCTTCTTCATTTAGTCTGCTAATTAGAATAGAAACGAACCTTAATTGACTTTCCCACTCGAATTCCGCAGGATCCATAATACTGTCTCTGACGAAACCCTCCACGATATCTTTCATATGAACGTCAAGCGTCAATACCATGTCAAATTTCTTTCTATCGTTATTCGTCAACACGTCACTACCCATCAACGTCACCACTTCGTTCAATCGGCTGTTCAATTGCTTCAGATACTGAGAACGAAATGTTTAATAACAAGGGATTTTCGTTAGTTAGTTTCAACGTGAATAATTCAAAGAGGAGCGTACGTTTTTCATAGCACGCATCTGCCCTTGAGACATTTTCACGAACACATTCTCCACCTCTGCTGTCCACCATATTTGATCAGCCGCCAGGATCATCATTCCTTGAAAGTCTAGCATCCAGTTCGTCCTAGATCTTCTGATCTGAAAAATTTCATTCCATTTATTTAAATGGAATAAAGAGAAAATTCAATTGCTTCCAATTTCTTTCAACTAGAATACTAATCCCATTTAATATTCTATTAATATTCCAATTTCCTAGTTTCCTCTGAAATCTACGAATTCTTTTAACGATTTCTTTCAAATTAGAATTTCTAATTTCCTCCAAGTCCAACGAATTCTATTAATCGAAGCCTTTTCAATTGCAACATCAACATTCCATCGACATTCCGATTTCAAAAATTAAATGAAAAAAATTGATTTCCTGATTTCTTCCGAAATGAAACTCGGCCGAATTGCACCTACTTTCCCATAATTGTAGACAGCTTTCTTCGTCAGGAATCTGTTCGATTTCTTCATCTCGTCCAAAGCGAGCACCATCCACTCCTCGATCTTTCCCTCGGCCAATACTACGTTTCTGAAATCCATCAGCTCCTCCTCGCACGAAATCAACGCCGCGGCAATCACGCGTTCGGTGTCGTTCAGTTCGAACCGGAATCTGTCCAAATTATCGAACATCTTGCCCACGTGCTCTTGGATGGCGGCGGGCACACCGCTGCCAAGGATGTTCAGCAGCTCGTCGTCGCTTAGGAAAGTGAATCTCGGGAAAACTGCTCGTTTACTGTTCAAGTAGTCTACCAGGGACTTCTGGCACTTGTCCAGTGCACGGATCATCGACTCGAACTCCTCTCGTCGACCTGGATCACCGGATTTCATCGATCTGAAGCTAGCTTTCTCAAGCTGTTGTGTGTGTCTCAGTGGTAGAAAATTTTTATTTCAGATTGATAGATAGATTTGAACTAGCTTCTTCGAGCGTCGTCACAGTGATGAATATTTTTATTTCAGATAAAATTTTTCACAATTCATTCGATCATACTTATTGATTATAGTTTTTATAGTTGTTAAAATGTTGTATATTCTTTCATTGTGGAAGAATCGGAGAACCAAAAATTTATACAATTTATTTCAAATATAGCGTGATTGCAGCAAAAAATAATGTATTGCAAGTCGATTAATTATTAGATTAAAGAAAATTGATATGTTATATAATATATATTACATTATATATATTGCATAATATTATGTTATATTATACAATATATATTTAAGAAAATTAATATATTATATAATATATATTATACATTAATATATCAGTCCAAAGTACTTGTAAATAGTTTATTCTGCTGATTTATTCATCTTACCATTGTTCAAACAAAAAGATACCCCAAAAGAACACATTTCACCACTTCTAGAATTCGTTTCAAAATCACAATCTGAATTTAGTACAGAATATTGATTGATTGTAAATCATTTGATACTATTGAAATTCTTTAGTTTACCTTTAATCGTGCAACACTCGAGAACGTTCAGCCTCTTCGACGTGTCTGTCATAAGTTTCTTAAAAGATTTATCAATTTCGTCGAACTTCTTCGCTTCGTCTGGCAATTGGAATCTTATGTCACCGCCCACGAAGATACCCTCGAGGTACAGCCATCTCTTCTGTAGTTGCATCCATAATTCGAGAACCTCGGATATCATGTGCATCGTGATCTCCCATTTTTGCACGGCGCTGAGAAAAGGGCCGATGAACTGCGAGGCTGCCATGCCACTCACGTTCATCATATTGTCCTCGAGAATCTGGTTCAACTCGTCTATCGGTCCTAAAATAAATCCTCGATCCTCGGTACCTGAAAAATAAAAATTTCATTTCGTAACACTGAAACTAACTACAATTAAGGCATAATACTTGTGGCAGAGAAATTAAAGTGCAAGTTTTTGATACACTAAAATACAAAAGCTTTTGTTTAAATATTAAAATTTTTAGAAATATATTGTTAAAAGTCTATAAAATTTTTTGAAGTAATTAAATTACAGTAATATAGAGATAGTAAAAGATATTCATAAGAATATTCATGTCGAAAGTTTGTTGAATCTCTAAAAGTTTGTGAATTTACAAAATTTTTTGGACATGTTACTGTTTAATTAATTCAACGTTAACACTGTTTTATTTGTTTCGTTTTTTGTATTCGGTGTCAACATCGAGAGCACTTGCCTTTGTAATGTTTCACCACGGTGAATTCCATGTTTTTCCAGACTTCAGTCAAGTCTTTCAAGCTTCTTTCTATGGCGAGCTCTTTCACGGCATTCATCACGATTTCTCGAGCTATTTCTTGATATTTTCCTAACTCCATGGCGAACATGTTCTCCAAGGTGAACCTGCCTCAATGTACAAACGTATTATATTTATATATTAGGCGACCAAATATAATCTTGATCAAGAGATCATTGAGAATGAACTCACCCTTTCAGTATCTTTATTTCGTTCTCTCCCATAATTTATATAAATTCTATCACATATATATTTTATAAAAAATATTGGAATATTGCAAACGGTTATTGAAACAAAAATTCTGTAAAAAAAAATGAATTAGATCCCCTAGATGCTTTTCGCTTGCCTTATGATTCCTTTTTCAATCACGGAGAATTGTTACATCGTGTCAGATGTAAAATATTGGAACGTCAATTAGTTAAAAGATTTCAATTTGAAGAATTTAAATTCAAAATTTGATTTTCTCTTCAAATCGAAACGATAATTCGTATCACGAGCATGGCTTGATGTTATAAGATAATTATAAAAATATACAAGATAATTATACAAATTTCTCACAATAAGACCCTAATTCTTCCTCCTATAAATATATTTCCTATAACCTAACTTTGAAACTTCTCTTATATTACTCTTTTACGAGAAAGGCGATACCCGTGGAATTTTAATCAATTGAAATTAAAATTCTTATCGCGAGCACGAATTTCAAAATAAAGTTTTCCAGTTCTACAGTTACGACATTCCAAATTAATCAGTTTAAAAGAAACGTACGATAAATAAATTCACGAATATACAACAAAAATATAAAATAAATTCAATCAACGGTATTTCTCAAGTTCAGCTGCAAAATCTTCCTTCTAACGAATCCATGTAAAATAACCAAAAAGTTGCAAGCTCTATCGCCTATTTGAAAATTTCAAAAGAAGCCACAGAAGAAGCACAGAAATTCGTTTAAAATTTAGCACAAACACCTCGCACGGATGTCACACTCACGTCCACCCACAATTTTCTCATTTATTTTTCACCGCGATCGCACCTGTCCGGATCCATATCAAAATATCGTCCAGTTTTCTCCATCAGTTGCTTCCAGTGTCTTTCCCTCATCGCTTCGTTTTTCAACTCGATAAACAGCGGCACAGAATTCTTGAAGCTTTTCATGTTCGCGTCCAAAGCCTGTCCAACGCTCAGTTCCTTCACGAATCTCGGCAGTTTGCGAAACTCTCTGATAAAGTGATCCATCCCGTCGATCAGTTGCTGAGGATCCAGGTTCACCCAGAGTGTCTGCGCCCACACGGCCCTCATGCCCCCTTGTTTCTTGTACAGTTCGAACAACATCTGCATCCCCTCGTAGTCTTTCTTGATTTTCAAGAAGACCGAGTAATCAGTCGCTGGAAGATCGAACAGTATCTCGGACTTGACCAGGTTCAGACGTCGGTCCTCGTATTTCGCGATCAGCTTCCCGTATTCCTGCCGGATTTCAGAATAGACATTTTATTTGCAAAAAAAGAACGAAAAAAAAGAAGAAGGAAGAAATAAAAAGAGTTCCAGTGGGAAATTGGAAAGATAAACATTAAATTTTCAAAATAGTAGAATATTAAATTCAGCGTCAAATCCATTGAACGATATTGTAAAATTGAATTTTGCATTTGTGTAGTTTGACTCGTACAAAAAAAAATAGGGGATTTTAATGAGAAATGAGAAAGAAAGATAGGTATTAATACTTTTAATATTTTTGAATATTAAATCCATTTGGGAACATTATGAAATTTACTTTCTCTCTTTCTTTCTTTAATTCGTAAAAAAGAATTGTAGTGAGAATTTCAATGAAGAGTATATTAAACTTGAAGAATAGTGAAGTAGTATTGAGAATATTAAATCCATTCGTGAAAGCGATTATTCTTCCTTCTCTTAATTCGTATGAAATTGAAAATTTCAATGAAAAATAAAAAGGAACGTGTTAAACTTTGAAAGTATTAAAATAGGTATTAAATCCATTCGTGAACACATGAAATTTCGTTTCTTTCTTTCTTCTCGCAGTTCGTACAAAACTGGAAATGTGAATGAAAAATAAAAAGATAGATAGGTGTTGAATTTTGGAAACTTTCGAGTATCCACTTACGTCCATTTTGACCAGTCCATGTTCGAGATTCTCCCCTACACTGCCAGGGCCGTTGACCTCGAAGTCCGTTGCAAATTGTTCGAGTTCTTTCACGAATTCGTTTATTTGCTCTTGCGTCATGTCAGAAAATCTATCGGAAGTACTTGCCAAAGTCGAAGCCCTGTACAGAGCGCCCAGATACAGGGACTCCCAATCACGTTGCAAATTATAAGCCATTTGCTCGTCCTCTTCGGGGAAAGTTATATCGTGACTGCGCAAAGTTCGAAAGATCTCCTAAAAATTAAATTTAGTAGAATCGGTTTTATAATATCTTCAATTCATAAGTTAGGATTAGGTTTAGGTTGAGTAATCTCGAATTATTCATTGACTTAATTGTTATTAATTATATTTATATACTGCAATAATATATTTTGTATTTATTGCACTGTATGTATTACTTCTAACCAGTTTAAATATACATCACTGGTTGCAAGAAATATCAGAAATTTTTTTATCAGAAGATCCTCCTTAAATTGATTTATAATTCAAAAATTGAAGCATTCGAATTTAACAAGTGAAAGATGTTTCTATAAAATATAAATAATTATAATCGACAATTCTATTGTTATATATTGATTTTCAAAGATTAATTTGATCGAATTCCATTTATGATCAAAGTACACCTTGATAAGAATAAAGAAGAAACACATTACTTTACAATCTATTCAAGTCCATTACTTTAAACTTGCATAATTATCATCATAAGTTTATATATTAAGAGGCAAATGTGTTCAAATGAATAAAAATTCGATAATTATCTAAGAATCTTTCATACTAAATTTTTTTTACATTTGACATTGAAACTCTGATCTCCTGTCTTTCTTCATATTTTCTATTATTAGACAATTATTATTTTAGTTTATTTCTAAAAATAAAACTAGACCGTTACAACTGAAACTTATTCTTGTACATTAACAATTTCCTAATGGCATTTTTCTAAGACAAACCTGACAGGTTGTGTAGCGAACTTCTGCTTGAATTGCTGTCTTCTTTATATCAGAGATCGCTTGCATGACAGATGTGAAACGATCTAAACCAGTGATGACAAGTTCGACCTCGCTTCGGAAATTCTCGATTGTCAAATATAGATCGCTCATTTCATGAACAGTTTGGAGCAGAAGATAATGACCGAGGACTTGCTTCCATTCCTTGGCGTGTTGCTTGATACCAGAGAGCAGGAAACTGAGATTGATACTAATTAAAAGAAATAATTCAGTATTTTGATAAACAAATAACACGATATACATTTCGTAGTGACAAAGAGTACTTATCGTAACACTTGCGCATCGATTAACAGTTTGAACTATCGACAGAAAAAAAAAAACAGAAATTCACAAGTCTAATCTTGCATTTAAATTCTTTTGCGTAGAATTTTTATATTTCGTCGATAGTTTCGTCGATAGATTCGTGAATTTAACTTTGCATTGGCGTTTTTGTTTTTGTGTTATAATTCGACAGATTGAAATTTGAATTTTTCATTTACATATTGAAGTTTCGAAAATTTAAGATTTTTATTTGTGTTGAAATTATAATTTTTGAAATTTTCTCTTGACAACGGTTACTTAAAATTCAAGCAATCTTAACATCTCGTCGTTTAACCCTAATGTTCAATGTTCAATAAGATGCTAAAAATAAAAAAATCGTAGAAACTTTGAGAGATAATTGCAAAGAAGAAATATTAATCTTCAATATCACGATGAAACAAAATTTTTATAACTAGTGGATCGTAATATTCCCAGGCTTCCAATTTTAGTTTCTTCTCAAACTATCCGAATTTATGCTCCGATGTTCGAGAAAATTCAGACAGTTTGACGAGACGAGCATTACCGTACGCAATAGAGATCATAATGGAGTGCCATTTCGGTTATTTCCCAGAGAATATTTTCGTAGAAACAGAATTTGTCGTCGTATTGATGGAGAGTAGGTTCGGTCGCTGCGTATTTTTCAGCAGCCAGGTTCTTGTCAAACGACCAGAGATTACTATACTTCTTCCACCTGTTCAGATAGTGCCAAGCGTCCAACGCTATTTTATGCGCCGACCTTTGAACCATTAGTATATTATCATTCACTACCTACGCAGACGTGATTGACAAAAATTATGCACTCGACATAAACAACAAAAATTTCGACGAATTAGCTAATCACAAATTGACCAATTTTCAATCTTGATCCGTAATTTTACTCAACTTATCCAATTTAAATTTAGTGATTTATTTTCATTTATATATTCATTGCAATTAATTTTAATTTAACAACTATATTATAATGAATTATAATTATATAATTATGATAGTAAAAAGGAATGGTAAATGATAAATGTAAAGAGGAAACTTCAATCATCGATACGATGATTAAACAAAATTTTTCAATGTTTCTAAAAACGTTTGAATCTTTACAATTTTCGAGAACAAAAGTATCCCTATTTTACAATACGTTTGAGGAGAACGAGCTCAGAATTGCCAAACTAGCAGATGTGCTGTGTTTTAAAACGAGACTAAATCGATTGTTTTTTCTTACGAAGTTACAACAGTTTAAAACATCGACAATCTTCCATCGTTATTAGATCATAGGTATAGTCTTTCCAGGATATTAAATAATATTAATATCATGATAAATGATTAAATAATCTCATGAAAAATAAAATTTAATAAAACTTTTGCGCGTTGTTTCGTAAAAAGAAATTTTACGAATGATTTACCTGAATGCTCATGACGTCCTCGAAGAATGTAACCGTGGCGAACGTTTCGTAATCGTTCTTCCTTTGCGGTTTGCATTCCAAACAAGTTCCATTCATCCATCTGGGAAATGTTTTCAACTGTTCTAACAAATTCCTCGCGTTTTGCAGGATAATGTTGTAAATTTCGCCAGGCGATGGCCTCAGAACCGCTTCTGAAGCAATTAATATACCGTCCACTTGGAAAATCGGCTTGGTGTCCTTCAGAGTTTTATTGAAACACTCTAAGTTCTTCACCATGCATCTGTGCAATTTATATTGTCGTTATTTTCTTGACCTTTTTTTTTAACATTAATTTAACAATTTTTAACAACGTTAACCAACAGTTTCTTAATTCATATGATTAATATGAATAACACGAGTAACAATTTATAATTTATACTAATTCTCACCTCACTTTTTGGCAAATTTCATTTAACGGATAAGAACGAACGAATTTAAAACGTCGAATAATACCAATGTTTTGTTATCTTTATCTTAAGAACGAAACGAGGGAATAAATTTTAAAAAAAGAAATGAATTTCGTTCGCGACAATAACAACGTATTAGTTTAATGATTTGGAAAAACTCACGTTACGAAGGCGGAAAATATTTTTTTCTCGTACTTCTCGTAAAACAACTGCATGGATGGACTTCTTCCTGTGTGCGTTCCCAATACTAGACTTTCCAGTTTTATCAGCACTGGACTCGTTGACTGATATATCGTCGACATAGCGCCAACTAGCTCGATTCTCCGATTTTGTATCTCTTGGAAATAAGTCTTTGACAAAAGAGGACCGTTCAGTATTTCCATTTTAGAAGTATATCGCAGAGTTCGTATGATTAATATTACTCATTACGTACTTGAAAAAAAAAGAAAGTCGGTTTTGTAACCGTAAGAATATAATACGAAAATGTATGCAAATATAATTGTCACGTATGAAGTGTAGAATAAAATTTATTTTATTTCATATATATATTTATCACTAATAGTATTTTATTAGTAATAATAGTATAACATTCATTATGTTATTCATATTAGTAATAATAGTAGTAGTAACTGTAAATGTGATTTAATGAAGAAAACGTAGATTTAGGCCAAATTGCAAAATTTTAAAGATTAGGTAAACTTTTCATATAATATTTTCGTACATCATTTTGTAATAAAAGTACTTTTAAAATTATTTCCTTTATATTATATTTCTTGTACATTTATACTTTATTTGTTATATTTAGATATTTTTCCTCAAAAAAGACTTATGCAATAGGCAGTATTTTTTTCAAATTTTCATGATACCTCAATGCATAATACATAAAAAGTAAACGTAAGTTTTGAAAACATTAATAAACGAATAACTATTAATATATTTGTAATACACAATTATTAATATTAGTACGAACCTTGCAAGGCAGCAATTCTTCTTTCTCGTAGTACTTCAAAGGAAGAGAAAATAGGTTGAAATTCTGCAGGTCGTTATTTATTCTGTTGTCAAGATCGTTCTTCATACGATTCACCTGATTCACGATCGAGCTTAGATTCTTTAGCAATTTCTCGCAGCTGTGCGCGTAGTCAAAAATATTTAAAGAGTTCCAATTGAAACGCATTACTCCAGGCTGAATATGCTTCTCGACATCCAACAAGGTATTCCTCAACAATTGTATCTGCGCTGACGGTGTATTTGTTAACGTTTGCAAATTACTTTTGTCCGTTTCAGTTTAAAAAATAATTCTATTCATCGTTTCGAAAATCGTTTTCTTCGTGTCATCCTTGCTTTTTTTCTCCGTTTAATTTGAAATATTTAATAAAATTAAACTTGGACTAATTCCAGATGTGTCACGTTTCATTTAGAAAATAAAATAAAAGTATAAACGTGCAAATATATCTCAAACTCTTTATAAAATGAAAGATAAATAAACGTCCTTCTAAAAATAAAAGTTTTAACAAACTCGAAATACATACTGATACACTCAACAAACTCATATTTCGATGTACCTCGAAAAATGAAAAAAAAGAAAAAAGAGAAATGCTGGATAGGACATAATTAATTATCAAGACAGATTTATTAAGTATTACGTACATCTGCTTTGTCCATTTTATCGATCATCTCGTTGTACTGGTTGATTACTTTCTCCATCATTTCGAGGTCGTCTCTCAACCGATTTTTCTGAGTGCTAGCGTCTTTCACTATCGGGATTAATTCGAAACCTAATTGTTCCATCAGTTCAGCCTGTAATTAAAATTATGGCAGCAAGTTGTGCTACTTGTGGACGGTTATTAACGTGCTGCGATTATTAGAAGGAAATATACCTCGTGAATGATTTCGAACAGGTCCCAATCGAAATTCACTTGGAAACGAAGCTGACATTCGACGAGAATCGATCCGCTCATAAATTCCGCCCAAGTAATTTTCGTTCCTTGAATGGCTTGCTTTTCCGAAGTGGAGGTCCACAATTTTTGATCTCTGTGGGATGGAAGCGATGCTTTCACCTCGGATCTTAATTCCGATCTGACTTGTCCCTTGATCCCTACGGAACTGGCTGTCTCTGTCAACGATAAAACGATTTCAATCGGTGAAAAAATTCACAATGAAAAAAAAGTTCATAATATCGTAATATCATAGACGCTTTAATTATTTGAAATTGTAAAATCACACGCGATAGAGGAATATTAAGATATTTAGATTATAAAAATTCCAAGATTATTTAATTGTAGAAATATTAGGAAGACGGTAGCAAGAAAATCTTCAGTTTCTTGAAATTTCATAAAATCGTAGAATCAGATACAATGATGAAAGATTAAATTATAACATGTTTAAATTATGAAAATTTATTAGAAAGACAACGACAGGAAAATATTAAATAACAGAATAATGGGGTGAAATAAAATATGGAACGAAATATTATTGTTGTTACAACATGTTCAAAAAATATATTACAAACGCGAGAAAACAAAAATTTTGAAGATAGAATTTGCTGATAAAAATTGTTTGAAGAGAATTGTGAATGAAATATTGCCCATCGGCGTACCAAAGGTTAGTTGCCTAAAGAAATCGAAAGATCGAAAATATTTTGTTACCGATGCTTGGTTTCGACACATCAGGTTCAGGCCTTTGAAGAAAACTGTGAGCGATAGAACCAAGGGATCCGAATTCTTTGCCTTTCGTTTTCTTCGACGCGTGAATTGTCTGAAGGTTCTTGATTTCTGGGAATGTTAATAAACCTGTAAAAATTGTCGAACAGATAGGACAGAAATATACGTATATATTCCGAAGAGAGAAATCAATTCACGAAATATTTTAGCGAATGTTGTCCATCTCTAAGCTTGCTCTAATGCTTGTTTTATCTAGAACATAATAATGGGATATTGTTAACCTTTGTCCGGTTCGGAACGTGCCATTTTCAAGATACTCCTTTTCATAGTATGTATTACAACGAATTGGGCCTTGTCCGCCCATGATTGGTATTTTGATTCCTCGAACGCTTTCATTTGTTTCGACACCTCGTAATATTGGCTGAAAGCCAGAATCTTCAGCTTGCTGTGCTTCAACTCCGGAATATTTTGAAAGATCAAGACTGACTTTCTCAGACGGTGAAACAACTGTCTGACCCAGTAGATTGCGCCGGCCATCGGTGTGTGGTATGTTAATAATGGAGGATTTCGTTTCCCTATCGTACACCACGATTTGTTGTTTAAGAACTCGAATGTTTCGTAGAAAATAGAGGAAATTTTAAAGACAAGCAAAAAAATTTTAATTTCTGTAATTTAGCAGTGACGCAAACGAAGTTAGTTTCATTTCCTAATAATTTCTTTCGATATGATTATATTGTTTCTTATTATCCAGATTTTATAGAAATATCAAAACTGTGATAGAACATTCGCAAATTATAGTCCGAGTTTCAATAGAGTACTTACAAACCTTCATTAAAGTAGAATTATTCAGAATGTTTCGTGTTTGTGTTTTGTATATTTTCATTGATCTGATTCAAGTTTTACACAGATACATATTAATACATATTAATAATTATATTGCTACACATCTGTGTCTTATTGTTGAGCTAGAATTGAGACCGAGCACTAATTATGGAAAACCAAATGCTTTGTAACTATGAAAACAATTGCAAGTGTAAATATTTCGACCATTGGTTGTTCAAAATTATACAGAATATTATAGAAAAATTAATGGTCAGAGGCTTTACAGCATTAAATATAATATAAATATACATATTAATAAATATAAATATTTTTATACTATATATGATAATAATAATTTACATAGTGTTATTATATAGTAATTATAACAATAGCAAGTTTATACTATACTATACTATATAAATACAATTTGATAAAGCAAAAAGAAATATTTTACCTCTATTAAATATCCCCTCGACAGTGCTGACCTCTTTACTAAATTGTTGCATGATAATGTCAAATTTCCTCAACAGATGCTGACGTATAATGTCTCTGGTTTTGATAACCTTGAATTTAAGCAACATCTCGAGCCCATCCTCCGCATTCATCAACGCGAGGAAGCACTCGTCGATAAAGAACTTGGCCTCGTTCTCCAGGAAATGTACCTCCTCGAAGAACAACGAGATAGTGGCTTCCCAATTCTCTTGATTGTACTCGTCGAAGACGTTGTAGTCGGCCTCCAGAATCGGAAGGATCAGTCTGTCGACTCGTTTGACCACGGTGTCGATTTGAGCCGGGTCGCTGATGATCGACTTCAATTCGGGCCCGAAGATGTTGTGAAAGTCTTGAAGAACGTTCGCCACTTGGTTCAGACCGTCGCAAACGGATGCGATGTACTCGGTGCTCTTGAACAGTCGCTTCTGATCGAATTCCCAGCGCGTCCCTTTGCCAGACTCCTCGATGTCTTCCCGAGTCTTCAAGTAAGCTTGCTTCCAGCTTTTCAACATTGTGCCGGCTTCTTCTGTCTTTTGTAGAATCTCTCTTAGAGGTTTTCTGGGTTAGAGATTTGATTAAATTAGACCGGTTTTGACAGAGGGATGATTTTTATCTATTATCTATTATTACGTGCAAGGATTATTATGAATAAAGTGTCAAAGAATATGTGAAAATATGCTAAGACTAATTAGATTTAATTAGATTAGTTTCTGTATTGTTAATAATTTCTATAATACGAGGCAAAATTAATTACATTGAAATTGATAATTTTGAATGAATAGAATAGTTTTTAATTTTTTAAGGGAGATATTTTTGTCTACGAAAGGATGATCACAAACAAGTGTCATGACCGTGTATGTAATATATATATAGGAAATGTATAGATTAATTACTCTAATTTTAATGTTATTACAATTTCTATACTACGAGGAAAAATTAAAATATGGAAAAATCAAAGTATGTAAAATATGGAATATTGAATATATGGAATAGCTAAAAAAGTATTTTAGGAATGATAAAAATATAAAGTATATAATGTAATAATATATTACAGAAAAATGGAAAGAAATGATAGAAATGATAAAAATATGAAGTATATAATAGATGTAACAATAATATTGAATAGAATATTGTTTGTAATTTTGAACATATTTTGAAATATTGGAAATAATTAGGGTAACTTACTTGAAAAGATCGTTGATGGACAAATGCTTTATGACAGTTTGGCAAAGCTGCCATGATATTCTTTCCATCAGGCCCACCATCTTTTCCTCGTGAGAGTAATAACTCGAGAGGATCCAAATCATTCTTATTCCTTCCACCAGCGGAGGAATGGCTTGGCTGATTGTTTTGAAGCAATCTGACTCTGTCATCAACTGCAACACGTCTTAATTGTCACTAATCGTAGATTTCAATTTTCTCTTTTTTCGTTCTACCACAAAATAACTTTTATTTCATTCGATAAAATAATTGAAAGTTAATGGAAGCTTATCATTAAATAGTGTCGAATATAATTTTCTTTAATGATAATAATTATTATTCAAGTATATTATTATACGTATCTAATTTATAATTATATTTAATTATTAGCTTATTATTTTATATTCATTTTATATTATTTTATATTCAATATTTATGTATTATGTAATACTTGCACTATATCATGTGCAATATTCTTTTTGCAATATTTGCAATATTTTAACATTATCTGAATATTATTTATGACATATAACAAGTCTCAATGAATTACCTTGAAGTGCCTGAAAATAGTCTGCAAGAAACGATTATTATCCCTGGCTTCGGAATAACATTTCCACAAGTCTGAATAAAAATATTCAAAGTTGGAGGCGATTGGCGAGAAAACGGTGCTCAGTAAATGCAATATTCTCTTGGCCATAGGAGTTTTCAATTGTTCCACCAGCATTAACAATCCTCCTTCTCGATCCTTCCAGTAATCACACTCTGCTAATGGTCCTTTACCCAATGGCACTTTCGTTTGGAACGATTCCAAAACCTATAACAATATATAATTATATATATAATTATAATATTTTTATTTTTATCAAGATATAATTATAACATTTTTATTTCTATCAAGATATCAGAAATCAATTTGCTTGAAAATAATTTCATTCACCTTCTCTATGTGCACGCCCCACGACATAATCACGTTTTCTAGTTGCTCGATCACTTCCGTGTTCTTCTCCAACATCTCGTCAGTAACGTTCGGTTCATCGAGTTCCGGTATATTCGGCATTGTTAACAAAATATCGCCCTCAATATGTTCCAGGGTCCTAATAAACAGTGACAAACTTGTTCCCTGATTTTTTTCTTTTTATAATTCATTTAATTTATTTTTAATTTATTTTTTATTTTTAATTCATTTAATTTATTTTTAATTTATTTTTTATTTTTAATTCATACTTCAGAACATAACTTGTAGGCAATTAAAATTGTAGAACAACTTTCTTTGAAATTGAATATTCTTGTAAATTATCAGATGATTTTATAAATCGTAAAGTATTGTTTCCCACGTTCAAATTACATGAAACTATTTAACAGTCATTATTTAACAAAATAGAACCGGGTAAAGTATTACTTCAAATACTCGGTAAATAATTTCATTTCAAATTTACATCGAATTCGATTGATTAAAGAAAATAATATAAATTTAGAAATAAGATATTTTATTTGTTGCAATAAATTCTTTAACTAACATTTAAGAACAGTACGACAATTGAAAATATTTGGACTTTGTTCTGAAATACTTTGTTTAATTTATTTCGCTCGTTTTAAATTTCACTGCTAAATACATTCAATATCTCCTGCGATTGAAACGAACCAGAGAGACATACTGTGTCGTTGGTCACATTTTGAATGTGCATGCATTTACAAAAAATTTCAAATTGCGAAATTATACAAAGTAATATATGTTGCGTGTAACATGTAAAAATCCATAAATAACTGAAATCAATGAGCTGTAATAAATTACCAATTACTAACCATTCCACGCCAGATATTAATTTATCCAAGTACGACAGAATATCATTTTTATTCTGATCGATCGACGGGCGTATTTCCTGCACTTCCGTTATCCTTCTAGCTCGGTCAAAACTGATATCTATTTTGCGGGTTTTCCGTTTCAATTTTATCCTGCTTTTGGTCTCCCTTGGAGAAAGAACGCTGGACAATGGTATTTCATCGTCGTCGCCTTCCTCAGCCTCTTTCTTCGCCATTACAATCGATATTCTACGAAATTCTGACGGTTTTCTGAATATCGAGCTCTGATAATTTAAAAGGTTAAAATTTATTATTGGTCATCTGTCGACAATAAATAAAGTCAATATATTATAATATTATAATATCTTATTATGGATATTTCATATATTTGCATATATTTGCATATTCTACGAGTTCTGTGCATTTCTGCACCTTCAATAAACTCTCCCATAAATCCATAGAAATCCCAAGTACCAAATTTACCTGTATAACACTTCAATATTTTAGATAAAATTTTTATTAGAGAAAATATATTACGTACTCGAGTTGCTATGATGTCTGTCCAAACTGGAGCACGTTCCTCTACGTGAGGCTCCTCTTCTCTCGGTGTTTCTACAAGTTGAGGTCCTCTGAATTGGGATACAACCAACGGTTTAAACACCTAAAAAAAAAAGTAATTTTCATAACTGCAAAATATATATTTCATAATTGCAAATATGTTCATAAAAAGAAGAAGAACATAAGTCTTATAAGAAATGCAGAAATATATAACAAGTGTTTGATGAAAAGAAATTTGATCAAAGTGTGCTTTTTAAAAATTTGTTGTACAATGTATAACTATATATTAAACTTTGCACTAATTGGCTCACTCGAGATATTGAAGATATAATTTAATTAAAAAATTAACTATTGAAAAGATACAACGTGATATGGGCATGATAAAATCATTCGAAATGATAAAAATTTACCAACAGAAAAATTTTTACAAGAGGAACTTCGTCGTAATTTGTCAATACTGATATTGATAAAATACTGATATTGATAAAATAAATTTATTGGCGCGTTGTTTAAATACCGATTAAAATTTCTGGGCAACATAGTCGTAAATTATTAAGAAAATTATAAGATTACTGAAAAAAAATTAATAAATGTATCTTCTTACTTCAACGAGCATTCTGTTCAAAGAGACCAGAAACTTTCCTTGAAGAGACCCAACGACCAAATAACTCGTAATCTCCTCTTCGCAGTCTGTGTAAGAGTCGAAGTTTGGTACACCCTCGTCGGTTGTTCTCAGGAAGTAAAACAAAGTAACGTCTTGCAAGTCTGTTCTGCTACCATCCACTTCACCGCATATTATGTGAAGAATCGGTACTTTCCGCACTTTTTGCACCAGTTTCTATACAATAGATTTCACTTTCTTTCGTAGTTGAAATAAAATAGTACGGTAGACAAAAGAAAATTCGAAAGACGATATTTAAATATAGCATCTACCATTAATATTCTTAGATAAATAATATTACAAGTAATAATTATCAATATTATTATGAATATTATTAGGTAAATAATATATTTGTATCGTTAGATAAATCACCCAAATATTTTATAAAACAGATACTTGTAAACAATAGTACACATAATTGAATACCTTTGTCTGAACATATTTGTGTTTCTCTTCCGGTGGTGGTACGAAGTCTGTACTGTCTAAAATTTGAAGAAAAAAATAAAGGAATTTCTAAAAAAAAAAAGATCAAAGAAAAATTGTTCATTTGATCGACTATGGCTTATCTTTTAAGTACAGTGACATTTATGTAATTTACCAATGACGTCATTTTTCTCCGGATCTTTCTCTTTGGCAATTGTATCACCAGTTCCGGACTCCTTCGGTTCTTGCAACTCGCCCTCTTCCTCGTCTCCTTCTCCTTCTCCTTCTCCTTCTTCTTCTTCTTCCTCCTCTTCGATCTCTTCGCTGCTTATTATAGACTTTTGCTCCGACTGAAGTGTCATCGCGGACTCCTCGATTTGACGTAGCAAAGCGAGTGGATCGATCTTCGAAGGCGCTACTTTCGGCTTGATTTTCTTGGGCCTTTTTCTCTTCTTTTCCTTCGAAACTCTTTCCGTTTTTCCTATAATTTCCGATCGTCGTCGAAGTTACGATAATAGAGTTTCTGTCTCATGAAACGTCGTCTGAGTGTGATTAAGGGTAGCGAAATTTCAAAAAATCCGCTGATAAAGATTGTAAATAACGATGTGCATGCTCGTGTTTCGATTAAGCTCGGAAAAACGTAACAAAATCTGATCAATTGTGCACGATAATTGTTCACACTATTGTGTGAACTCTCAGAAGAATAGAGTGAAATGTTAAAAAAATACAACTTATTAAAAATAATAATTACCAAAAGAAACTGTCAAAAGAAACGTGACAAAATTCGGCAAAACTGTGCATGGCAAATTTGTTTGAAGTGCTAAGAATACAATTTATTATAAAAGTGAACTATCGAAAGAGTGAAATAATAAAATTTACCAAATTACGCGTAACAAAATTACTTGACAAATTAAATTAGATCGAATTCAATAACTGAGGTATTAATTTATTTAAAAAGTGAAGAAACTGTCAGAAAGATGGAATGTAACAAAATATCTCAAATGAAATCAATTGAAATATTAAAAAATATCTATTAATCTGCTTGAAAAAGACAAAATCTATCAAACTGTGCATTATAAAATCACTCGAATCTGAAAGATGACAAAATCTGTCAAACCGTGCATAATGAATACACTTAGCAAGTGTCAAAGGTCGAATTTACCAAAGATTCTTCCAGTCAACTTACGACTTTTCCCTTTCATTGCCAATGTCGTTAACGCGGCCAATTTACTGACACTGTGCTTGCCTGTCATCCATTAACAACAACAAACCAGTTTCACATCGTTCTAATTAATACAGTAATCTAGATGATTCATGTTCTCTATAATTGCTTCGAGAGAGATAAACTACTTACTTTCCCAGACTGGGACCTCTTCGTGAGTGATCTCAGTGAAATAGGTACAGTAGAAAAAGATCACCTTTCTCTCGAGATCGGTCACACCGTACAGATCCAGTATCAAAAAGTTCAATACCTTATCCTCGTAGTATCGATCGTTCGCCTGTAGTTTCGAATCAGATGTTCAATTTCTCTTTCACGATGAAATGTGAAATGTAACGGGCGAAAAAATAAATAAAAAATTCTGAAACATCGAATTTTAGGAGAAAAGGATCGTCTGCCAATACTGCAGTTCCTTCTGATAAATACTATAATGATGAACGATTAAAGTACAAAATTTGAAGCAAAAGTAGGAAATTGTAGGAAGAAATTTCATAATAGTAAAAATTTGTTGCATTACAATGAAAATAATAGCAAGATGTTTATATATAAATATTTTAATCATAGGAAGACATTTTATTATAGTAAAAATATAAAAGAAAGTTTATAATGCAAAAAGTATTTCAATAATGGGATAATATATATATATATATATATATATATATATATATATATATATATAATTTTATAAATAAGTACAAATAAATATTTTAATAATGGGAGGAAATTTTATGATGATAAAAGTAGAAGAAAATTTGTAATCCAATAAATATTTTAGTAATAGAAAAATAGTTTTATAATAGTACAAATTTAATAATAATGAGAATATGTAAAATCTTATGATGCAATAAATATTTTAACAATAAGAAACAATTTTATAACAATAAAAACAGAAGAAAGTGCATAACAATAAATATGTTAGTAATACAAAAGGAATTTCATGACAATAAAAAATCGAATAATGTGAAAAATAGGAATATTTTAGAAAAGTTTATAACATTGTGAAGAAGCAATTTTATAAAGAAAATATGAATAAAAAAATCGAAGCGGCTAATTCTACTTTCCCATATATATCAAACAATATATATGCAACAAAAGTTTACACCTCAAAGATCACGTATTTGCTTTTAAACGAGAACTTATTGTTAGAAGTATATTTTACTGTTAAGAATGATAGAAACATCTAAAAATTGTTCGATTACTTTACATTTAAAAGTTTGTAGAAAAGGAGCTCATGGCCTTTTATGTCCAAAAATTTCACCACTTTGTTTCGTATCCACATCAACCTAATTACCGAAATTAATTATTTGTTTCATGCTTGCACACAAGGTGAGAAAAGATTGATAGTTTTCAATCTTTGCCAGAGTGTGTTGATACAATATATTTATTAACTCTGCACACTCTGTATACGTTTATTAATTCTAGAAAAATTGATTTTATTACCGATAATCCATGTGTATCACAGAATGTCTACTTGCTAGAGCAACGTCGTCCAATTCGTCGTCGGCATCTTCGTCTTCGAGTTCTTCAATTCTTAGAATTTCGCTTTCCGATTCGGCCATATTTTATCTTCAATCAAGTTTTCGTAATCGTGTCCTTTTAAAGAATATTCAACAGTTTTGATAATTTCAACACTTTGTGCGAAATATTTACAATATGTTTCTATATTTTATAGTCGTTCCGATTCAAAACGATAATTATTTGATTACTTAAACGTTTGGTAAGATTCATGAATTCTTTTCAAAGAAATTCGAGCAGTTTAACCTAGCACTTTATACTGTGAATCGATTAAACGCGTACGAATTACGAGAGCTGATACATCGACGTTGTCATGACGAATAAACAGAGTCTTGCGAATAGAAAAAAGATAAAGAAATGGAAAATTTTGCAATATCTATCTCGTTCCGATCACGTGCGATTAATTAACACGAAAAATTAATTCGGAATTTGTGAATCTTTTAGAATTTTAAACGTTCTATTAGCGAATTTTAAATGTCCATGATTCAAAGGTTTAAAATTCCTTAATTTTTTAATTTTCGCATTTTTTTTCTTTTGAATTTCTAAAAATTTCAAAGTGATGTACGTAATTTTTAAATCTTTTGAACTTTTTCACGTACAAACTTCAGATTTCTATTTTCAATTTTCAAAGATTCTTTCAATTTTTAAATCGATGTCGTAGATTAGAAATAAATTCGATTTTGTATTTATTCTTCTTGATAAAGACTAGTAACAATATTAAATGATATTAGATTGATATTAAAATATTTCAATTGCTAACATTAAACCATAACATTATTAGATTATTTTAAAGAATAATTAATTTGAAAATTCCAAAATTGAGTAATAAATTGAGAAATAAATTGTTACGATGTCTAATTGCTCCAATGGAACACCAGCTATGAGTTAAATCCATCATATTTCCAATCATTTTTTTTTACATGTTACGGTTTCAAAATTTTTTTTAAATTAAAAATCTTTTTTAGAGAATTTTCAAATCTTGATTTTTCAATACCTAAATTTTCATCGTCCACTATTGAGTTTTTTAGAAAGATTTTAAAAAAATAATAAGTAACAAAGGAGTTCAACGAAGGGATATATTTAAAAATCATTACAGTGTCGGGTTACAATTAAAATACAGTTTAATAATTGCATAATCACTATTACTTCTTGCACACTCGTACATACATTAACGCATACATCTACGAATCTACGTATTACATATAGCTTTCATTATCGAAACCCTGTTCCTTGTCATTGGTAAGTTATCAAGTTAGTATGTATTATATATAAAACGTACTCTTTATTATCGAGTAGTAACGATATTCTTTCTAGAGGCCAACAATAGCTCTTAACAACCATAACATAATTATCATTTTACATGTGTTATGCAAGTAGCTGTGTCCTGAAAATTTTATGAGTGAACTGTGAATTTATATATATATATATATATATATATATATATATAAAGTTTTAATATTATTAAATATACATATAAAAAAATGTTGAAATGTGAATTTACACAGAGTGACAGAATATATTTAAAATTCATTCTCGGTAACATTAAATATGCAAAGCAATTTATCACTAGGATTTTATCTTTTCAATTATATTCTCGAAAATACAAAATTTACACGAAAATCCACAGTTTATTTATGAATAATTCATCGCTATGTTAGTTGCAATTGCAAGTACAATATCTTAAAAGAGAAATTAACGAAACTAATTATACATCAGCCCTTCTTTTACGCTTACGACGTAAATGGTAACATGAGCCATTAATCTCCGTCATTGAATTATATTACATCACAATTTCTTTCACCCGGAAGATCATTAAAATTTCAAATCACGGAAAAAAAGGAACGTAAATTCCAAACAGGTGTCAAACTTACAATCCTGTCAATTAATAACGAAGAGATTAAAAAATTTTCTTACAACGTAAATGTAATAGTAACATGAACCATCGACACGTTGATCGTCATTTATAAAATTTATACGTTTTGCTTGCTATTTAATTTTAACAAAATATGCAATGAAATCGTAATTCTCGTAGTGTTTAGCGTTTAGTCTTTACCATTCTAATTATATTTTAATTCAAATTGATTCTGAAATACTTGATAGTTGTTGATATGAAATGATCAATTCTACAAGCGCGTTAAAATTATTTGAGATACGAAATGTTAAATATTTGTTAATAAAATAATGAAGTAATTTCGAGAAAAATTATTTGTTCGTTCAAATAAACTAATGCAAGATGTAACATCGAGTCAAACAAGATGATGCAATCGAATATTTTAAGCAACGATCTATATATTTATGAAAATAGAAGTACCAATTACACCTTGATCACTGTGACAATCAACTGATTTAATTATTTTCGCAATCGTTCAAAGATCCATTACATTTTCAAGTCACGAAGGAAGGAACGTCAATTTACCAAAGTCTCAAATTCATATTCCTCATTGATCGAAAAGGAATAGAGCAAAAGAACAAGAAAGAAAGATGGTCACGGAATTAGAAAGAACAAGAAGGAAAAATGGTCGCAGAAATCTAAAAAGAAAAAGAAAAAAGAAATAGAAGTGTAAAAAGCACGAAGTGCAAACAACAGGACATCACAGATTTCATTCTAAACCTAAGTTCGTTCCTAGAAGATCCTAAGAAACCACCTTCAATTCTTTCCTGAGATGTTTCTCGTTGTTTCGTTCTTTCTCGAAAACATCCCTCCCTCCGATTTCTTCTCTAGAATGGTCTCTTCCTTTATACTTTCTACCGTTTGCGGCTCGATCAAACCAACTAGAACAGCCTCCACGTACTCCTCTCTACCTTCGTCGGTGTCAAGAGAGAATCCAATCGACGGGACAAATTCCGTCTTCACCACGGTCTTCCCAGATTCCGTGGTAGACGTGATACTCGTCGTCGTTGACTCAACATCCACCTTGGGACTCGTTAATGCGATCGTCTTATCAGTACTCGATTCTTCTCCGTGCTCGTTCGCGCTCTCGAGAGAGACTCCAGCCTGAAACTCAACCGATCTCTCTTTCTCAGGTAGCTCGAGGGAGCTTCGTTTACCATCTCTGTAAAGAGGTTCTCCGAAATTCTCCTCCAGCTGACCCAGAATCTCCTCTTTCGACCGAGAGGCAAAAGTCTTCGAGTTCAACTCCGTGGAAGTCTCCTGAGAGGGAAACGTCGCTTCGTCCTGCTGTTCCGCGTTCGAATTCACGTCCTTGGCGATGGTTCCCAGCGACGCAATGCTCGGACTCTGCGGACGAGCCTTCGGCCCCGAACTTTGAGCGTCTGACAAGGAGAACGGCCGAGGAACTCGGTCTAGCTTCAACAATTCTGACATCAACTGAAGAAGACTGATCATATTCGGATCGTTTCTCTTGATGTCAGTTAGGTCCATATCGGTAGTATCGTTCACAGTGGTGGTTTGCGACTCTGTGGTTCTGCGAATCTCCGGCTCTACGGATTTGATTATCTCCAATTCGTGTATCTCGTCGCTGAAACTCGAGGTCTCTTTACCTTGCCGGGCTATCAGTTTGCTGATTATGTCTCGCCCTGTTGGCGCCAGCTCCTCGTCTTTGTTCATCGTCAACGTTACTTGATAAGGCGAGTTGTTCCTATCGATACTCTCCTCGATGTGCCTCAGAGTTTCCGGCCTGCTGGATCTGAGTAAAGCGTTCCCTGTCGAGACCTCCGTTGCGTCATTGTCATTCTTCTTTTGAGCGACTGAAGACTTGATGTCGATGGATTTAGTCGCTGGAAACGCCAAAGTCTCATTAAATCGCCGCGTCAAATGTTCCTCGGACATTTTAATCGAGCTCGCAAGTCCCGAAGGCGTTCCACCTTCTACGTTCGAATTCTGAATATCGACAATTCTGTCTGCGCCAAACTCAAGTTCAATCCTAACGATTTTCCTTTCGTTTTCGGTGCCATTCCTGGCTTTCACAGGTACATCTGCTTCAGCTCTACCTGCAGAGTGATCTTTCGCAGGGATTCGTTTGGCATTTGATTGATCCCAAAGAGAGGAAGAGAACCACGATTCAGTAGAAGATACTAAGGTGCTAGCCGCTGTAGTGGGATGGTTCTGGAAACTGGAGTCTCCAGAGATCTCTGTGCCCTTATGGTTGTTCGTTACCGCCGCGATTTCGTCGAGAGAAGTAGACTGATCGATGTAATCGTCAGAATTAACGGCCTCGAAGCTTGGCAACTCAGTCGTGCTCGATGAATAAGGCGCATCGTGCTGAGTCGTGTAACGAATCAACAAAGTAGAGCCTTCGAATAGATCTGGCACCTTTATCTGAAACTTACTCTGCGTTCTCTCCAAGGGGGTTTCTAAGAATTCGACTGGTCTAGACGTTTGGAAATCACCGATCACTCCATCGATGGATCCCTTCTCATTCTCGTTTGAATATTCAGAATTCACAACGCTAGAATTCGCCGGATCGCTCTCCGACATCAAAGAGTGCGAAGATTCGCGAGGAATGGTGCTCGCTTTTATGGTGCTCTCGATAATCGACGGAGTGGTGGTCGACAGGAAACCATTCGAATTTCTCGGAATTTCTTCCTTCCTCGTTTCTTCGTCGTCTCTTTGATCGTCTCTTTGGTACTGTTCAGTTGTCCCCTCCTTCTTCTCTTCAGAATAATACGCGGACTCCGGTTTGGCCAACGTGTGCCTCACTTCTTCCGCGCGAGATTTGAACTCGTCGTGAATTTTCGTTTCGACCTTCACGGGATTCTGTTGGCTAACCGAGATCCCTCTGTAAGACTGATGCAACGCTTGGCCCAGACCGATGCTGCCCCTGGCTTCGAAATCGTCCGCGGAATCGAAATTGTCGCGGTCCCTGAATCGTCCGTAAACTTCCTCGAACAGAGGACTCCCTCCTACTCTCGCCACTTTCGTACGATTGAGGTTAAAGTTGTCGAGAACTCGCACTTGGAATCTCTCGCTCGGCCGTTCTTCCCTCGTTTTCTCCTCGCTGTCGGTATCCTCGTAATCGTATTCGTAACTCGCCTGCTTGACGTACTCGTCGTCTCTGCTCGATTTCCTCAAAGGGACAGCTATCGACTTCCTCGAGTCTCTTCCAGAGAAATCCTTACCTTGGCTCGTGAAGACTCTGGTAGGGGGAGTGACGAAACTGTTGGTCCCACCGCGTGAGAAATAATAGTCAGAACTGTCTATCACCTGGTCCAGTTTGTTGTACGCCAAGGTAGACGATCTGAACATCGTGGGAACAGTCGGAGAGTAGAACCTCCTGGTTGTAGTGGTGACTGTTGGTACGGTGGGTGCGTAAGAGGGTTGGAACTGGTTGGTAAACTCGTTCGGCCTTCGATACGCGTCTTCAAAGTCCTTGTTCCTCTGGCTTCCGTATCCCGGGTCGTTGATCTTCTGAACTCGAATAATTGGCGAATCTTGGTAAGGAGATCCAGATTTGTCGCTCGAGTAGAATTTCTCTTGGTAGCTTCGACTAGTTTCTGGTTTCCTGGTTCCCTTGAGTTGATAAGAAGGCGGTAAGAAGTCCCGACTAGCAGGCGCAGAATAGTCGAAGTTTGTCCTCAGGTCGTTCCCGATCGTGTCGACTTGAGAATAGTCAAGGATTCTTCCTGGACCTCTCTGATAGTCCACTATGCTTCCAGTTCGGTCGGGATCCACCAGGCCATCCTTCGTCACGTCTGTCCCTGACTGAAGGCTGACCATGGCGTAAGCTTTGCGGATCATCTCGTCGTCGTCTTGCTGGTAGCTATCACGGTTCACGTCTATGTATTTGCTGCTGGCTGAACAGTCCACCTTGGTCCACCAGTCGCAGGTGAGCAGTTTTTGACTGAATATAGAGCCTATCGGGCAGAGGAAGGAGGAGACCAACACGTCATGACACACGTGGAACACTTGGCATCCTGCCACCTCGTCCGCGTAGTAACCTGATGGGAAATGAGAATGTTTAGTTCTTTGAGTTTTCGAGGAGTTTCTGAAATTATTTTATTATTTTTATAGTAATATAGTAATCTTCTAATAGTTAATTTAATATGTTTAATATTAGATGGAGGGGAATTACTATTTTCAATTTTTCAAATTCTCAATCTTTTCGAAATGACCGGTTAGTGTAATAATATGTTACAAAGAAATTCCAACGTTGCCGAACAGTAATTTATAAAACAGAATATAAATAATTGGATTCATTACTCAATAATTAATCGATAATTAGCACGCCCGTTTTCTAACGATCTTTATCTTAATGATCGTACCAGCACCATTTCTCTGCTTTTTCCATCGAAAATTATCGTGCAGCAAGCAAATGTTTACGTTCGATGCACGTTACGTAACGAAGAACGAAGCCTCGTTGCTATACTTGTTCACCATCTTTCTTTCTGCTCCTCTCACTTCTTGAATTATCTAATGGCATGATTTCTTCCGCGAGGTTCAACTCGCGATATAAGAGACAGGCCAGTGTCCATCGCGACACAATCTGGGTACTTCGATCGGAAATTTCAATTAAATCGCTTTCACGATTCCACTCGACGAGAGAGAGAGAGAGAGAGAGAGAGAGAGAATGGATATCTGCTGTATCTATCGGACGTATCAATGATGGCATAAAAAACATGTTTTTAATTAACTAATTTTCTTCTAGAAAAGAGAAACGCTCAAAAGAGCCCTCATTTTATTTTAGAATTGTATTTGAGATTTGGTATTAATTAAGCTGATCAGAACTCGAATCAATCAATACCATACAAAATTCTATCATTTTTTTTAATCTCTCGTTACAATGTTCGTGAAATTTCAAAATATTTTGTATAACGCGTAATATAAATCTTTATTTTATCTTTATTTCTTTTGTGAATTTTATATGTTAATACTTCCTGAAAATTGAATAAATTATCGTCTTCGTTGTTGCGTAAAAATATGAACTTGTATAAACTATCAACTATCTAACTAATAAACTATGTAACAATAAGAAATTTCATATTTTTCATACAATTAATATCTCAACGTTTAATTTCACTTTTCTTCTTTGTTCTGAATCGTTCAATTTCTTTCCTCCTCTTCATTCTTCGTCATAAAAATATGAACTAATATCAAGTTCAATGTAAAAGCATATTTAATATTCCAACGTTTAGCTTCTTTCATCGTATTTGTTCCGAATTATAAAAAATATGAATTTACATATACATCGACTAACAGCAGAGAAGCAGAAAAGAGCTTCTTATTCAGAAATTTCCATACGGGTCAATAACACAATACAACTAGTGTTAGTTTTTCACTATCTTTTCATTGGCAAAAGTCAAACACGCGGCCGATTTGTAATCAACTGAATAATAGCATGCTAAGCTTTCGAACAGCGATTGCTTCGCGCCATTATCGTTTGAATTATCCGCCTGGCCTTTATTTTGTTGTCGAGCCGCTTTCGCCGGCATTCTGTTGTTTCTCCAGGAACATCGTATAAGTGTACAACATTATCAGGGCATTGCTCAATAAAGAAACCATATAGCAGAGTACTACACGAAGACTGAACTTTCTTTTGCCTTTGGAACTGGTTCAAATTCTCGCCACTCTCTTATCTAAACAACGTTGTCCGTGATGGTAATTAGGTCTGTGCGAGGTTGCCATCGAACCGTGTGCGTTATTTTCACAGCGAAGAATTACGAAACTGAGGAAACATTATTTTATGATGCATGAAAATTATAAGAGAAATGTGTGAGGAGAGCCTTTTTTATTTTGATGAAAAGTAATCAATGATTTTTTGAGATTTGTGGAGATAGATTAGACATTAACTTTCTGGAAGTGGTTAATTATAGTTTCGAGTAATTAAAGATACAACTGATCTTGTACAAAATAATGACAAGATAAATAGTCTGTGAATAATAAAGGAACAGATAAATAACCTTTAGAAATTATACGATATGAATTTTTTAAAATAGTAGCTTTTAGAAATTAAAATCGACAATGTAAATGATTTTGTACAAAATAGCAATAAAATAAATAATTCTCAAATCTTGATAAAGCAAACATATGATTTCTAAAAATTGTATAAATTGTATGAATTTTCTAACAATAAATAATAAATCCACGCAATAGTAGTTTTAAAAAATTAATGACACAAGTAGTCTTATATAAGATAATAATGTTCTATATAAACAATATAAAAATGAATGTTCTACAAACAAGAATAATAGATAATCTTTAAAGATTATATAATACGAATTCTTGAAAAATAAGTTATAAATTCACGAAGTAGTGATTCCAAAGAATTCGCATAAATTCTATTCTTAATATTTAAAATATTCGAGAAAATGACAAAAATATGTATTTAATTTTAAATACATATTTTTAGGAAAAATATGTATTTTGATGCTACAGGCATGTCAAGAAGAGTTGACAGTAATAATTATGTCAAAATTATATCTTAGACACTTTTGTAAGAAAAGAAGGAGCTGCCATTATCTTTCGGTTAGAATCTGAACGCTGTACTAGAAAGTTGCACAATCGACCTATGTTTTATAATAGCCAAGTTGTGTTGCATCTCGACCATTATTCTCCACTTCTTTTATTTCATCTAGTCTGCACGATGATTTGTACGCTCAATATTACCCTAATAAGTACGATTGCATACTGTACGACAACATACAAGATGAACAGTATGATTATTGTTGTATTTCAGTCTCTAGTTGCAAAATACAACTATTACCACTTCTTGTACGTAACAAATTAGACGCTTTCTACATCCTGAAGAAAAATTGAGTATTACGAAGCTTTCGTCAATCTCTTCGTGAGAAAAATAGATAAACTTGAGATCGCTGTATTTTTCGAAACTTTCTTTTTGATATTGTGAATGAAACTCAACATTTCGTAGAACATTCATCGTTCGAATCAAAGGTTCGTAACATTCTTGTTCAAGTCTCAATAATTTCTAATATTTCTCTGAATTCTATAAGTTTCGATTTCTATTAATCTGACTTAAATCCACTGCAAACTGACTTAAAGTAAGAAGTCAAATTTCTTTCTTTAATTTTTCATGAATAGATTCAAAAGATTTTAATAACAAAAATCCCTATATTAAAAATACAGCGTGCATTATTAAAAATGCTTTGGAAGGCCTCTAATGATTCTACGAATTTTATTTTAATCTGAATCTGATCTCGAATATAATGTAATAATTTAATCAAGAAGTCAAACCTCTTTTCTTTGATGTTCAAAAACTGATTGATTTTTACCAAAGTCTCAATTACCAGTTATTAAAAATTCTTTAAAAGGTTATAATAGATACAAATTTCATTTAAGTTTCAATTACATTTTTGAGAAGCTACGTCAAGAGAACGAACGATCTGAAATTCGTATGAAAAATCAAGATTAGACAGAAAATTTATTACTTGTTATATCAAATGTCATATATTTATCAACTTGAAGCACCATGGTGTCAATTATTTGTTACATCTCTCTCGAAACGTTCCGCGAATCGAAAGAAGAAGATTCCTCACAGAAGGCAAGAGAAGATTCATTGGTGGAATTCTCTCTCGTACGAAGACACAGAAGATAGAAAGACAAACAACGTTTCGTTGAACGTTCGCGAAACGTTTACCTTTCCAGGTGAAAAGTACGGCGGCAAACATTTTCGTGTGATTTTTGCGACAAGTTTCACCCCCCGGCTGTTAGGACGGTAACCTATTGCAAAACCAAAGAAAACACTACGAGTGGATTTCGCAGATCGCACGTGCTGGCATCGTGTATACGTGAGAATTATCCTTGACATCAATGCTCCACGTGGAAAACCGTGGAGAACACGTGTAAAATAATGGTAATCGATCGTAAGATAAAGCTTGGACGGACCATTGGATCATTAATGGGAAGCATGTTGCTTTGTAATTAATACTTTTCGTGTCTTCTGAAGAGAAAAATGGTTTGAATTGATGGAGTTTAAGATCAACGTTTGTTACAGTTTATTGATAGTTGCAATCATTGATTACAGTTATTGTACTGTCAGTTGTGATTATTTACAGATTAGTTACTTACGATTATATGCTACAGTATATTTGGTTACACATTGGTTACACTATTTTAATATTAAATTGTTTTATTGTTAGTTTGATTATTAATATCACTTGATGTTAATATAATATAATAATAATTGTTTTTAATGATAATAATTTTATCTGATATTAATGTCAAAAACAGTATTTTTTTATATTATTGATGGACTGATTGGTGAATTAACTAAATTGTTCTTATTATTCAAATATTAACACATTTGATTTAAAATCAATTTTTGACATGCAAAAGGAAATTGATTTAAAAATATTCTATATACATTGCTATACAGAAGGCAGTGCTTTTTTTCTGATGTGTGATGTGTGATATTTATGATGTTTATGATCAATATGTTCAATTTCATTTCTATGAACTCTGTCAGAAGCAATTTGACCAATCTATTGATTTTATTAATACATATGCCAGTTTCAAACACGTTTCTACAACCAGTATGATTAAGATCAAGCAGTCACATCATTGATTGCTCTGTGAAACTTGCCTAGTTTTGACGTTATTACATTAGCTGTTCCAACAGAATCTTCTTCAATGTGTATTGAAGCATTATGAAGTGAAATTAAGGATAATAGGTATATACTGTAGATTTATGTCAGTTTCATTATCAGAAATTGAATTTCATCTAAGAAATGCACTCTCCTGAATTCTCCCGTATTACCTATTTAGTTAAATACTGCAGACATTTTCTATCTTCCAATGTTATCTTTTGAGATGATTAAATGGATACTCTGTTAGTTATGCAAATAGAATTAATTGTAAATTTTGATATTTTTATCTTCCAATGTTATCTCTTCTGAGATAATTAAATAGATACTCTGTTAATTAATTATACAACATGAACATACTTGTTTGCAAATCCAGTTTCGTGTCTTAAAATTTTGTATAAATTTCTATAAATCCACAATCTAATAATGTTCTAATATTAAACATTAAAAAAACATAGGTGCTTAAATTTTATATTTTAATATTTAACATTTAATATTAAAATTTAATGTCACACAAATTTTAATTACAATATTTATATTCATTTGTAACAATTTATTTTATTTTAAAATTTTACTCATAATATTCATATTTTTAAAAATTTAAATATTTAATATTAAAATTTAATATATACATATTTATATTCAATGCATGCAACATTTCAAAATTTTAATGTTAAAGTTTGAATGTTGAATATTTAAGATTTAATATTTATTATGTGTGTGTGTACGTATATATCGTTAAATTTAGGCAAAATTTCATGATTTCAATATTAAAATTCAGATAGTTATAAGTTAATTCAGATATTAAATATTTACGAGTCGGCATTAAGATAAAAAAAAAAAGAAATTGCAATTTAACGAAAATGTAAGTAGACAATGTGATTCACCTCGTGAGCGTTCCTCGCACGTGAACCCGGTCTGAGGAAGCGTCGTGTATGCCGGGTAATCAACACCTGGTTCTCCTGGAACGTTCCTCCTGATATCTGACAAATCTAAAAAAGAATACAATCGCGTCTTAATGGTCGAACAAAAAGTGTCGAATTAACAAACGTGAGTGGCACGATACTACACAAATGAATTAGATGAGAAAGTGATGGCGGCTGATTTTACATTCAAGTTCATCGTCAATGGAGATCGACGAAACATTCGAAATGAATGGCAACGTAGATAATAATATGGAGAATAAATTCTGAAGAATGTCCCGACTCCACAGATCATTCTATTTTTATGACATTAAATAAATATCATTGAACTGCGAACATTTCGTTGAACTTTGAGCACAGACGTGGTTGACTGTGCTCGTATGTATTGAGAATGAAAGTTGTGCATCCTGAATTGTAGTAAATGTTACAATGACTGTGAATGATCTGTTAATTGTTTGCTCGATCAAACACATTTGCGTTTGTTTGGAATATCAATTTCAAACAAAGAGACACGTGTACGAAATTTTATCGACACCTTTCAATAAGCAAAGCTTAAAAAATTTTTCAATTAAAGATTATTTTCGAAAATTATTGTTCGTGTTCTATCTGTAGGCGTGGCAATCAGTTCCGCAACAATTTAATTCGTTAATTTTGTAGAGAAACGAAAAAGAAAAATGAAATTGAAGTAATGAGAAACCGAACGAAATTAAAATATTGTGTATTGTGGAAATTTCCAATAATTAAAAAAGACAAAAATCGAGCAATAAATTTAGTCTCGTCGTAAAATTTTCTTTTCTTTAGACATCATTGATCGATATAATAAAGCTACTTGTATTCAAATTTAATATGTATGTGATAATAAATAGATAATAAATAGTAATAAATACATAATGGTTAATATGTAAAGGTATTTTGGAAAATGTGAAAATTTGTATAAATTAAAACTGATCCAGCCATTAAAAATTAAGAATATTAGAACCATCAGAATCATTTTTAAACTTCATTTTAAATTACATAAATTTACAATTAATCAGTTTCAAAATAAATTCATGACTTTTCATCAAAATTGCATAGATTCACGTTAACTTACCTATAATTTATCTATAATCTTATAGATGTATAAATCAGGTATATACAAATACAAAAGTATCTACGTTTTTAAAAATATGTAAATAAAAGCCTGGATCATTCTTCAAACTTCTCTTTATTCTTTTCACTTGAAAATAACGTTTTAATGATCGGTAATCGTAATGTTGATAAAATAAAGAAAAAAGAAAAGTATTGAGAAATCCGTAGAGATCCGCAGAAAAAGAAACTGCGAATATATTATAAATGAGGACAATTGGAAATTCAAATAACACGAAATTCACGCAGAGAAACTGAATCGTCACGTGTCAGGTCTTGCGCAAAGCGGCGCGATGACGGCTGGTGTCGAGTCAAGGTCGCGAAAAGGACCTCGCCAGGATAATTGTGCGCGTGTGACATTTAAAAAGGACGTGATCAATCGGCTCGCGGCGCTACAAGTGATTCCTTCGGTTCGCTTCTTGTAATCCGCGAAAGGTTTCACGTGACCTATCTGCCGTGATTTTTCCACCGTACGTCATACCTATTGCCTTTCACGCCACATCATAACCGACTCTCGTCCCGGAAGTCCTGTTTTTTTCAACCTAGCGAACGTCTATCACTCGATATTTAAGGTACACTATTAATCACAGACATCCATCTCCATTTCTTAAATTTTCAACGGAAAAAGAATGGTCTCGGATATCATGGATCTTGATTGGCGAGTTTTGATGTATTTGATGGGAAATTAGAATGAAACAGATGAAAATAATAATAATGTATGTACATAAATATACAATAAATATTCAGAATGAAATATCTATTACTGTGTAATAATATATAATAATAATAAATTATAATAAAACATTACATCATAGAGGCAAATGGAAGCTAGCTAGATTCTAATTTTTTAATTATCTTCACATAGATGAGAATTGAAAGGAATTCAGTGAAGAAAAAATCTGAGGAAATTAAAATGTTTATAATTTATAATATACTGAAACAATATAACTTGGTTGTTTATAGACGTGACTATGGCAGTTGTAGTACACATATGATAAACCTCGTGATTTTTTCCTGCAATTCATTTATTTTTGCAAACAAACGTAAGAAACGTCGCCGTGTTTTTTGAAATCTTTATACTTTATCTTTATCTTTATCTTTATTTAAATATTAAGTTAAAAATTTGCAAATATACTCCATGAAGGTTCGTATTTCATAAGATGAATAAAACATAAAAAGGAGAACTTGTAAAATGTCGATAGTTAGAGCTTTTTTTCTTCGGAGAAGAAAGTTCATATTCTTTAGAGACCTTGGCAATTTCAAATTCACCTACTGATTTTCTCATAATTTCTGTAGCTAATGCCAAAGGTGGTAATTTATCTCGTTTCAATAGACCTTCGTAGCGAGAAATTCTTCGAATCGGTGTTATTATTATATTGATTATACCCTGTGTTAAAGATTTCTCTACTTATTAGAAAGAGATTAGCGGCTTGCTTTGAAATGCAATATGAAAAGTGCAATATGAAAACATGAAATTGTAATCAAGTCTTTCTGTTTTTTGTTTTTCTTCATTTTCTTCGTGCTTGTATTTACTACAACTGCTATAACGAATTTTTTTTATATTCTTATGGGCATATTTATAAATATTAGGACACTTTTAGAAAAGTTAAACAAGCCCCAAAAATCACCAAGAATTTACATAATATCAGAATTACCATTATTGCTGTCAAAGTGACGAATTTTTTAAAATAGAAACTTTGTGGATTTGCAACTATGAAGTTTTAAAAATTCTGAGCGATTTTTTGTAAAATAGGCAAATAAAATGTTCCTTATTTCGTTATAAAAATTCTATCATTTCTAACACTTGAATTTCTTTGATAGAGATTATACAAATTTGCATCTCATCTAATCATTTGAATTGAATGATTTTTTAGTTACGAAAAATTTATATGAATCGTCTAACAAACAACAAATAATAACAACGATAAACAGCAATTCTATTTTTGCATTAATGAACAGTATTGGTGTCAACTCGTAATCGGTCATAAAAATGGAGAAAGATGAATAACATTACTGCCTAAGCATCAATGAATTAACATATTGCCAATCCTTTTTATTAGTCCTTTGCCTGCACAACAGCGTTGTGTATGTTAATTGCAAACTACTATTGAGACGATCGTGTCAATGGTTAAGAATGGTGTCAAGAGTTATTAATCGCCGGGGACAGACGTATGAAATAACTAACGCACAAAAGTGAAAATGGAAAATGGAAAATGGAAAATGGAAAATTGAGAAACGCTAATGAGAATTCTTCCATGGAATTGAAATCTAATAGGAAGACAATTTCAGTTGTTTTTAATATTGGAAACTGCGAGAAACGAAGGGATTCCTTGACCCCCTTCCCATTCACCGACTGATTATTTTCATAAAATCACTTTGGAGACGGTTATCGTCGTTTCCTGTCAACGATCTTTCTATTCATAAATGCCACCAAGTTTGTTCGCCTCGTGGCATTGTTCACCGACCATTAATTATCACGATGGCTGACAGTATCTCGATATTTATCGCAATTTAAAGTTTGAGAGACAATTAATCCTTTACTCGCATATGTAAAAATTTGTATAATTTTCTGCATAAAATTATTTCGTTTTTACTAATATAAAATAAATTCATTATCATTATCATAGTGTATCGTACGGTACTATCAATTCATTGATACTACTACTGATTAAATTATTAAGTATTAATAATTTAATTAAATTTGTATTAGCTAGATTAAACTACTTTAATTGTTTAATTAATATTTTTCTATATTCTTATGTATTGTATTATGTTACGTGTATATATATATTATATGTTGTATGTATTATATATTATATATTATTATAACTACATATTATGATATATATTATACACATATATGTATATATTCTTCAAAACTCTTTTTCATACATTTTACATCCGAACATATTTAACATTTTATACAAATTAGTTAATCAAAAACACGTTCAATACGTCTGTCGTGACAAAGAAGAAATTTAGAAGATCCATCATTTTGACAAATTCGGTTGATCCTACTATTAATTGGTTCAGAATTACACCGTTGAAATTGAACACTTGGCGCTAATTAGCAAAGAATTCCACACAGGAAGAAAAAAGGAGAAACACGATACAAATGATCTACCTGTTTTCTCCTCGTAAGGATCGTACTGGCCACCTGCAGATCCATAACTGTCAAACGCTCCCTCTTCTTCCGGATCGAAGAACTTCCTGGAACGACATCATCAGGCTGGTTAATCGTAGGCACGCATCCGCGTGTGAATACACGCGAGATGAAACGAAACGAAACGAAACGAACGAACGAGCAATACCTGCCCCTGGTGCCATCGATAGCTCTTCGTGACAGGAAGCTTCTCTTTGGAATTTTATGTTCAAGACTGCCGTGAACGTTGCACAAGACCAGCGTCACGAGACCTGTGCAAAAAGAAACGTCCACGTTTGAAGATGTTTCACAGACAAATGTAAGAAGAATGCATATAAAATAACTAAACAGATTCGAAATTTCAATATGGGAAACCACGCATAGAGTGTTTCTTATTTGCCCAAGAGAATTGTAAATATGAGCGTAAATTTTGAACGTAGTAATATAATAACAATAATTTTATACCTAGATAATATTTTTTAATGCACGAGGATTGTTGAACATTTTTATATCCTCGGTTTTCAAAGTGATCATTTTCTACAATTACTCGCTATACAATGAATATCAATTAAATGATATTATTAATGATTACGACGACCATTTGTGCTGTGTACTAATTTTTTACTAATATCTTGCAACTTCCAGATTGCTTTCAAATTTGATGAATATAATTATGACAGTCATCGAAAAGTGTTCATAAAATTTCAAAATATTTTGTAATGTATAACATATTTTGTATGACATATTCACGAAATATTCCTATAAGTGTTCGAATTCTTTCTCCAGAGAAAGATATTGATATCTTTCTAACTTCAAAAAATTCGTCTCTCAAAAAAGTAATTTCCAATTTTTTTCAAACTCATCTTGGACTTTGCGACATTACTAATCTTGGTGTTCGAATAATTTTCAAACGTTCAAAAAAATTTTCCAACATCTCTGAGGCTGTAAGCTCTCGGTCTCTTTGTATTTTCGATTTTTACAAACGAAACGAAACGAATGACGTATGCGCTTATCATCTCCCGATTCGCGAATTCCACTTTCTACTTCGTATTACATATGCGTACAACGTTCCAGCATTCCAATACCGGATCCTCTGCAAGTAAACATCGTCCTTTTACAGTTTCCCCTAATCAAAAAATCCATTTACACCGCGTCGCTTCTGAGAGTTATTAATTCAATTAAATAATAAATAATTAGATAGTAATATCATTACCTTATCATAAAAAATTACCATCTCATACATCTATTAATTCATCATTCTGTCAATGTATAATAATAATAATAATAATAATAATAATAATAATAATAATAATAATAATAATAATAATAATAATAATAATAATCAATTTAATTTAAACTGTCAATTCAAATGTCCAATCAAATACCAAAAATAATAAATACTCTTATGTTGCCATAAAAAGTTACTAATTCGTCACTTTAGTAATTTATTATTGAATGTTCTGATTAGTTGCACTATTAATGTTGCAACTAATTTGTCATCTTAGTAATTGATTATTAGACATTCTGATTAGTTATTCAACCAAATTTTGTGGTATTAATTCAGTAGAATATTCGATAAAGAAGACACTGAAAGTAGCATCAATCTATCAGCAACATCAAATTAACATTCAACCTCGTAAAACAATGAGACGAAGTGAAACAATAGTCTCTCACGACCTGGTTACAGACAAGTTCCATCAAGTTTGAGTATAAACGACTCACGATGATTCGTTGGAAATGTTAGAACCGGTACTCGAATATTTCACGAAAAGTAGCATGTTCTGTTCGTTTTGCAAAAGCGAGCATGTTTCAGTTTGTAAAAGTAAAGAAGCGTGTCAAGATCAAATCGCGAAGACATACGTATCAAGTGAAGTTACAACTTCATTATAAAGCTACAAGGACGACGTTTGTACGAATCAAAATGTGCGGCTAAATTTGAATTCTTGAAAGAACCTTGAGCCTACTCGAGACTAAGTCACGAGACGAATTCGAAAGTTGACCAATGTGCAAGTAAAAGTGGTAAAAACTGAGCGAATTTCCGAAACGTTAGCGAGTGCAGAGGATTCATTAGCATCATCGTGTGCATACTTTTGCTATTAATAGCGTTAATTGTTTGTTACTCTCTAGCCGTAACGATTCCACTAATTTCCGGACTATGAACTCATTAACTATGAACTGATAACTATGTTTGACGAGAGAAGAAATTTGCTATTTCGGTCAAAATTTTCATGAACACTGAAAATTGTGTAAAGCATTTTTAGAATATTTTGGGACCACGAGTGTTTGGAGTAGAATTTTTTTCGAATTTTGAGATGAAAATAAAAACGAAGAAAGCAAAGAAAATTTGAAAAGTTTGTTAGTACCACAATTTATTTTAAAATAATATCAGTGTAGTAATATTAACAAATTTTATTATTTTTGTTAGTGTGAGATCACGAACGGATTAAATTTCTAATTTATCATTCTTCTTCCTAATTTTCTATAGAAACTTTATACATTCGTAACAGTGTGTTCTTAGAGACTTGAATGATTTAGAAAAATACATAAATAGAAGCTTGCGTACTATTAATAGTATTTTATATGATAGTATCTTATACGTAAATCAGAAGAAAAAAAAAGTTAAGAAAAATAGAGTAAAAGGAATAAAAAAAAGAATTAATCTTATATTTTTCTTTTTATTTTATTTACGCCAAAATTAAATTACGAAACTAAACGAACCAAATTTTCACTCTTACCTTTCACAAATAGTAAAAGTATCGTCTAAACTAAAAAAAAAAAAAAAAACAAAATTAAAAAAAAACCAAAGAGAGAGAAACAAAGAGGAAAGAAGAATCGATTGATCTATTTAGTTTTCTTTCTATTCCATTTAAAATCGCGTTAAAATTAAATAACAAAACTGGACCAAAAACAGTTAGGTGTTCGTCGAGTTTGTAGAAATATTGTACAATACCGATGTTATTTTTGAAATTACAGTCACTCGGCAATGGGTTAATGATGCAGTCACCGCGTCACTAACATTTCGCCACCTTAAAGATTCTTTTTGTTGGAAGCAACAGGTCTCTTGCGGTAACAAGAGCGTGCTTCAGAGGCAATGGAAATTTAGTGTTCCTGGTTAACGCAACCCATGGTCCGTAAATATGAATTAGTTGCCACTACTACGACGATGTCGAAACGAACACGAAGATTCTTCTAACAGAATCACGAATTACGTGGCACGAAACAGGTAGAGAAAAAAGAAAAAAAGAGACTGACGATCATTAAGAAACGGTAGGTGCTTCTCCTAAATGATCTTAAACGCTAAATTGTTAGGTGAAGTGAACTAAGCGGAGGCTTTCGAAAAAAGATTCAGCATGATTTCATTTTCTACCTGTTCTCTTACGACACGATTTTGGCATTGTAATAGATTATAATTATAATTTTTCGAAATTATCATTGGATTGAGGATGAACTGATCACTTTAACACGTCGATTTCTACGTGAAAATTGTAATTGAATTTTCGTGTAATTTAATTAACATAATTAATATAGCCAGATCTCACTCTCAGGTTAGTGAAATTTTAAAGTAATGTAACTTATAAGAGGTTCGTGAGCAACTATTGATCTTTCTTAACTTTGATCTTAATCCCTAGTTAAGTGGATTTATTTATTAATATTATTATTATTATTAAAATATTTCGATTTTATGTTTAATTTGATAAATAAAAATATTTTGTGTTCAAATTGATAAATAAAAATAAATTTTCTTCCACAAGATTAAAACAAATAACGATATTTATGGAGTATTTGGTCACTTATGGGATATGTTTATGAATATATTGTATCTACTCATGGTGCAATCATTAGCTTAGAATTAAATGTAAAATCACACGTGAGAAATTATTAGCTCAAAATTCAAATGCACAATTACACGTGATATAGTTGATTAGTTTAAAATGAAACACGAGAAAGAGAAATTAAAATAATTATTGTAGATACACGACACGAAATAATTATTATAGACAAAATCAAACACGAAAAAAAAAGAAATTGAAATAATTACAGCTTAAAATTAATTGTAACGTGAGAATTATATCGATCTTTAAATGTACGACTATTAAACGCGCAGTTAAGGGTAAACTCGATAGAATTCGATCGATCGAGCGAATCGAGACGTTTCCCAACGAACCAGTGACACACGTGTATCGGTAAAGTCGTTCGATAAAAAAAAAACCGTAGCAGAGCAGTTTCAGGCTTGTCTCGGGCACTTTCTCGCGTGTAACCCAATTAAAAAAGTATAGCGCGCGTACGGTGATGTCATTGAGAATGCGAGATAACGGGACTCCGCGTGTCGTGGGAGGGGCAATTATTATTGAGAATTGAAGTTCCATAGATTCCTTGGAACGATCGATCCTTCTTTTCGAGAGAGATAAAAGCGATCCTTGTCTGTGCCTCTGTACCCCCGGTAGTTGCTGACATTAAAAAGATGAGCCAAGAAAGGTCATGAAGTTGCGCGGCTAAGAAGTTGGAAACCTGTGCATACCACGGATCGTAGTGAAAGACCAGGTCATTTGACTGAGTTTTCATGTTAATGAATTGTTGTTATTGTCAATTCATGATATTATACAATCTAAAGATTTAATAATGTATAAATCTAAATAATGTATAAATCTAAAGATTCAATTACACCAACGTTATCATGAAATTTCGTTTCAGTCTATTAGACACATATACTGTCACAGTTATGTAGATCTGATTCGTTTCAAAATGTAAATTGTTGATATTTAAAACTACGTGGAAGTGTTCAAAATGCTCCAATTTTCTTATTTTACCAGTACCTAAATTCTCGAATTTATTTTACCAGTACCTAAATTCTCGAATTTCTTGAAATTTTACAAATACTTATTTATGTTTAATAAAATTATTCAGTAATTCACTTATAATTTATAATTTATCAACATTAATCAAAGCTACTGTTTATTGTAAAATTTCCACTAGTATCTATTTTATTTTATTCTGCTTTTTAATTTAGTTCCTTCACACTTCGTTCTCATTCTCGTCACGCAGAAACCAGTAGCCACGTTAAATTAAATTACAATTCGATCAGGCTACTGATTGATGCACGAATGACGGTGAGAATTTATCCGTGAAAGGATGTTATGCAATCTCTGCATGTATATTCGATGAGGTAAAACAATGAACTGTAACAAGCGGTATAAAATAATTACGAATTAAAATAACCACCTACTGGCAATTTGCACGTAATTTATTAAAAATATATCGAAAAATTATATCTTTTTCAATCGGAATGTAGAAAATTTCATTTCGTTTCATACTTAAAAACAGAGAAATGAAAATACTAAAATAAAATAATAAAACACTATAATAAAGTAATAAAATAATAAAATAGTGTAAAAAATAAGAACATCAACAAAATAAAAGTAATTACTGCAAAATAACAATAGACTCGACTTCCTATTATATTAAAAATTTTATTTATTATTATCTCACGCTTAATTTATCAGATATATATTTAGATATATTTAGATATTTTCTCAAAATTAAAATATATTATTAGATATATATTTTTCTCAAAAAAATTCCATTTCATTTCACACTTAGAATTAGAAATGAAGATAAAAGTCTAATAAAAGAACTGACCTCCTTCTTTGTACTCTTAATTAAAAACTTTTAATTATGAACGTAGTTAATACTTTATGCCTCGAGAGTATAATTTGCAAGAAATACGAGAAGAACATCGTGGAACGGTAATTTTTCAAGTAATTCAGAAAGTTCAATTAGAATTGTGAAAAGTTTCGACAGTAAAAGTTCCGATCTCTGCCTCATCTAATCCATTGTACAAATCTGCATGCTACTTCCGATCAATTGAATCTCTCTCGTTCATTCGTACAATCGTAACGGAGTCTCATTATGTACCGAATAGAGTCGTGAGAATATATTTGTTTTTTCCTGCCTCTCGTACAGTTTATAAATCACGAAGGTTTCGCTCGTATCCAATATATGTATATACGTGCGAAGATATAATCACAGACCTACTATGTATTACAAATTATTTCGCAGTTCGTTACTAGACTTACAGACTTTTCTGCATGTTCATAATTTTGAGAATTTTATTGGAAAAATTTATTGAACTTTTGTAGAAAATTGTTTTAGGTATCAAGTGTTACGCTATAATTTGAATATTTTACACATTTTCGTATGTTGTGTGAAATTATAGCTGTTCGAAGTTCGATGTGAAACTTGCAATTCCTCGTTGTCAATGACTCGAATTAGAAACAAATTCAATATTAAAATAAAAGTCGCTAAATTGTAACCTGACTCTGAACAAAACAAAATAAAGAAAAATAAAAGACGTCGATCTGTTATAACATATAATATTACTATACTTTTACAATATATATTATTCAACTTTTATTACTTTCAATCACTTTCATTTAATCTGTTTTAATTCATATTGTTAGAGTATAGTTTATAATCTATCAGTCTAATACAATCAATTATTATACTCTCAATATTGTAAAAGAATAATAAATTATAAATAAATAATTTACTAAGGGAAGTCCTTATTTCTATTGGAATCGTTCCAAACTTTCGAGCAAGAATATAAATCAAAGATTTCGAACAGTTCGTTGTCACATCATGTCAAATCATGGAAAAAAGATCAATTATTTCGTCAATTCACTAGGTAAATGTCGAACGAAATAAATCACTCCCACACAACACCCACAATGTCGAAACAATGGTCTCCTCCAGGAGATCAGTCACGGTGTAATTCATCATTTCTGAATTCCAACTAATGTCAGCTTCATAATTCTATTAATGAAATATAACTGTCAATCTTCGATCATCACCGAAAAGACAAACAAAGCTTACTAACCAGATATTGTAGATGCTTCTTTCCTGCATTCTCGTCAGTCGCAATCACGTTTAAAACAGTAATTGGACATTTGAATTTAACACAAGTCAAGCTGATAAATATGATATCTTACGTCAGATCTATATTAAAATCGGACTTTTCGAATCAACCACAAACTGTACACTTTGAAATTTAATATTATTCAATGAAATGAAATTAAAATTAAATATGTGAATTAAGAATTGAATACCTCGAGCCAGTTACGAACTGTAATACCGCGAATCGATCAAATATCGCGACTACTATAAACATAACGAATTAATCATCCAACTTTAATACCACATCAAAACTCCAAACTTCACACATCTCGAATCAACTGTATCACACTTGAACAACCGTCAGCACACTACGAAAAACTGTTCATAATTTATACCAATTTACATCAACAAATTGAATAACTAACTTTAATACAACATCAAAACTCGAATCAACCATATCATATTCAACACACACCAACAACCATCAATTTATATCAGTTTATACCAACGAATTAAATATTTAACTATAACACAACATCGAAACTCCAAACTCCAATCGATCATATCACACTTAACGTACATAACGGACAAACGAATTAAATATTTAATTATAATGCAACATCGAAAATTCAAACTCCGATCGATCGTATCACAATCAACGTACAGTCGTTCCATACACTCTAACAGCAACAATTAAAGTAAACGGAACACCAAATTAATCAATTGCAAATCCCCTGTGCCAACAATTAATTAAAAATTACACGGATTAACAATGAAACCGAGTAGCTGAAGCCACGTCGAACCCTCGCCAAACAGGCGACACAGGTGATACCTGTAGGCGCCATCGACGCGCGATAATGTGATCCTCGTTTCAAGACGAGTTCTTCGGATTCTACCAATGGACAGTTCTTATCTGTCGCTGCAAGGAATGGACCTATGTTCCCCCCATACAGGTAAATCTGATCTGATCCGGCAAAGTCGAGCGGTAGCCTCGAGCCGATATATTTAACACGAGCAGAGAACCGCGAGAGGGAAATTCGATTCCTGTTCACGTGTGCCACACTTACACAGAACGGGCAGCGTGGTCGGCTGCATTTTGTCGCACGTTGCATGAGTGTCCCGACGATGGTGTCCGACGTCGAACGTCCGGCCAGCCAGTGTAGCAGCCGATGCACTGCGACTACACCGATCTACTCACCGAGAGAGTCTCTTCTTCCAAGCTTCTGAACGAAAAGGGAAGGGATCCGCGCCTCTTACCTTTCTTCTTCTCGCTTTCCACCTCTCGCCCGCGCACCACAGCGTACACACATACACGTATCGGTCATCCCTTCGCGAGGAGGAATTTCTGCCGCGCCTCTGACCAGCGAGGAAATTTGGCAGTTGTTCATTCCTTTTAGTCCTGATCAGCTTGAGATTCGCTTTCAAGCTGCTTTACGTTGCTTATTAATTTTTAAACTGATAAATATTCAAGCTTGATTTTCTCGAAAACGAATACGCTTTAAATGAATTTTTATTCGGCGCTATAATTTTATTCGTTAATTTTTATTTTGTTTTATTTTTTTTTTTTTTTCTTTCGCCTTATCCCTTGGTTATATCTCCGATATTGGAATATCTTGTGTACTGTATTTCTTTGAAAGATTGAATTTGAAATTTCGTTTGATAATTACGTGTGAAGAAAATTTATAAATGACTCAAGGTGATCTACTCCCATAATAACACGATCAAGTACACCGGAACTGTCCATCGTTCTCTTTTCAAAACGTTCATTCCACTCATTCAAAGAAATTGTTAATGATTTAAACTGATCATGCAACGATCTTAGTCTCATTTTGAAGCTTCTACTTTGACAGTCGTAAGCTCGTTCTTTTCGAAGATCTTTCTGAAAAATTTTTTCGTGATTAAATCTATCACGATCATAAAGATTGAAGGATCTCCTCTTCGCAACGACAAATTAGTTGTACGATTTTTTGTCATCATTCTATTAAATTTGAAACATTAGAGAATTCCTTGAATTTTCGTCATTTAACCCTAACAACGTTTAACAAAATGATAAATTACTAATCTTTTTCAATTTCTTAGATTTGTTTCAGACTGCGTAAATTATAAAATCAACAAAAGATTTTATACAATACAAATTCGAAAATCATTGAAAGAAAACTTCATTCATTTCATTGCTTTTTAATTGTCTTTAAATAAAGTCTATTCATATATATATATATATATATATATATATATATATAAATATATATAAAATAAAATATATAATCTATATATATATATATAAAATAGTCTATTTATATAAATCTATTTATATAAATAGAATGAATATTTAAATATAGAATGAATAAAAATCACTAAATTTTTTGTAGACATGTTAGACTAAATTAGACTAAATTAGACTAATGTTAGAAAATTAGACTTAATTAAGCAGATAGTTTTAAATTGGATGTTGTATTGTGTTGTGTTGTGAAATATGTAAAATTCATTAGTATTAAGGGTAGTTAATATTAATTTAAGTGGGATAAATAAAATTCTATGTGAGGCACATATTTATTTAATCTTTCTAACTACTATTATATAGTTGTAATTATATAGAAAGTATGTCTCATAAAATTATGCAGTTAGTTTCAGCTTTAGTGTAATGTCTACATTCATGTAAATTTAGCTTTCTGCGTCGGTTTTCCTCATAGCTTGATTTTTCTCCTTCGGTTTGCACAACGATCAAAGTATCCAACGTTCCGCAAACGCACAGTAAAAGAACTATTTGTTCATAAATTCATGTTTTCAATCTTTAAAACGATGATAGATATAAATACAAAAAAATTTTTCTATATTTTTACACGCAATTGAATTTTTACAATTTTCGACAGAATTCACCGACTATAAAATAGTAAAGTCATTTTCCAAAAAAAAAAGAAAAAAAAAATGAACTCGCGACTGTCAAAGCAGAGGCTTCGCGCTTTTATATAACTATTATATACCAACTAATGATCGTTATATTAACGATCCTTTTTTACGAAGTTACGCCAGCTCAAATTATAGACAACTTTTCATTGTCATCGTAGCACAATTATGCTCTTCACTGTATAGTCGCCAGTCGAAGATCGACTGGAAGACCTTCACGACGTTTGCAGAAACTATTCGCGGGGACACGTCGCATCTGCCGTTTCGTTCCCGATCGTCGGATACCGATCGAGGAGTCCCAGGTGCTGGCAATTCAAATGGAAAGTGGAGCGAGCTGGGTAAAGTCGGCCGAGGAAACACCTCGATGGAGCTGACAACATTGCGTGGATCGATCTCCTTTCGATAGCTCGGTTTTGCCAGTGTGACGCTCGCCAAGGAAAGATCTGACGTGTCGGAACCGGGTGTAACACTGTTCGACGTCTCGTCCCACGATCTTTGCCACCGATCTGACATTTATTGTAGGTTGGCGTATGCTCTCGTTGCGTTAGGATTCGATAGTTCGATGAATTGGCGAATTTTGGTAATAGGTTGCAACGAAAGTTTCCTGCGATTTCCAGGACTTGCTCGAGAAATTTAATTATGATTGGAGATAGGAAGATGAGATTAAAGGTAGATGAATTTAGTCCGTCTCCGTGGAGAGTTCTTGGAATGGAATTTTGGTGTGAAAACTGGTTCTGTTTCTGGTATAACGTACGCCAATGGTTTATCATAATTTTATGCATTGAATGAGAAGTTTAAAGATGCAATAGCATGTGTAAAAAAATATATATATATATTTTTTTATATCGTTATTTTAATATAATATCGTTTAAATATAATATCGCTGAGATTATAACATATTTAAATACATCGTTACATGTAAATAAAATTCTAATACACTTAAATATATTGTTAAAAATGAATAAAATATCGGAAGTAGAATACTTATAATATATAGTAATGAAAACAAATTTCTGTCTAAGCTTCTCTACCATTGAAACGAATAAATCAGTAAATTGAAAATTTCATAAAAATCCGTATCACAATTGGTAGTTATAAACATATGAAATATGTTGAAAACTTCACGAAGTCGTAAACTCTAGCTGGAAAGGATAGCGACAAGGATAGCATGAAACAAATTTTAAAAATTCTCTTTCATAGCCATAATGTTGGAACTCGGAAATAGTTTATATAATATACTTAGAAAAAGTATATATTATGTATATTCCGCATCGTTGATTCGAGTTAGCGCGTTTAACACGGTTTAAAATTAATTTGAACTTTCCAATTATTATTCTTATTATAGCGTCAAATTACAGGAATATAAATAATTCATAATTTGCTATAGAACTGTTGCACGAAGATAAAATCCAAACGAATTTCAAGATTTCCAGGTAGCCGAGAATGCTGGCAATTCCAGAAAGGGAATATTAAAAAATCCGAAGACCCGGGACAATCAGGACAAATCGAAGACCAGGTCCGAGAATCAGGTTTCCACCCACTTTACGGGCATGACAAACGAGACAATAGTGCCAAAAATAACAGCGTTGAGCGTGTTGGGCTGCGTCGAAAGACAACATCCCACATTCTTTTTGTTCTCCAACTGCCATTCCCATCCTCCGCAGCCATGCCAGGAGCAAAGGTCTCTCGAATATGCTTGTAAAGGTACGGAGTGACCTAAATGTACGCCACACCGACATCTTGGCGCGTGTAATTGAAGAAACAGGACACATTATGCAAGTTCGATGACATTACCACCTCACCTACACCTTTCTCTCCCTTTCCTCGACTTTCTTGCCTTATTCTTGCTCTGTTTGTACCACTCCATCCTCTTTCTTTTTTTCTTTCTTTTTTCTTTTTAATCTCCTTCTTCCTTTTCCTTTAATTCTTTCATTTCCTGTTCCTCTCTGATTCAACTTATTATGTAATAGATACGTTTTTACATTTATTCCTTTTTTTTTAATAAAATGTAGAACAGTGGACAAAAGGAAGTATGAAATTAATATTTATTTATACATCGGTATATATGTGTGCGTGTGAGGTATTAAAAAAATAGGCGACGAAAGTTTAATATCGCATTCTACTTAAGAGGAAAAGGAAGAATGCATGATATAAAACCGATTTTGTATCATTTGTTTGATAAAAAGAAATTTTTGTAGCGTGCACTCTTTTTATTCCGGAGTGTAAATATATTAGGTTGTAACATATGAAATGTGTTATGTCAATGTCTTAAGCTTTCTATTCGGTAAATATTTAAATTTTTTAGAGGTGTCTTAAGTATTTAAAAATTTAAACTTAGAGAATGAATTTCCTTTCGTCAGATTTCTTCATTTGTTGCTTTTATATTACTTTGAAATTTATTTTAAACCGTTTTATCAGCGAGAAAATATTTACGAATTAACAACTGTTGAAAATGCCTTTTTTACCAGAATTCCAATTTTTTTGTAAAAATAGAATATGGTGAAGATATTTTATTATATCATGAAATTTATAATTAAATTAATTGACATTGTGAAATAGCGAATTAAAGAATTTAGAATTAATTGGAAGAAATATAGTTCTTAATTCGATCAAATTTCATATTCAAAATTGTTACTATTAAAAATTCAGACATTTCATACGTCACAATTTTCCTAGTATATTTTATTCTAAACAAAACATTCACATTTTATCGCGGATAGAATATTCTTTACTCTCAGTTTTAACTACGAATAATTATAGACATTGTTGTCCTAAATATTCTCGTGCGAACCAAATGCTCGCGATAATTTATAAATAATAACTAGAGAATCGTGGAATACTTTATAAGCCCATCGAGTAAAGATAATCGCCTTCGCTTTGTGCGTATATTTTATTCCATTTCAAAATCTTCTGAAATTCAACTCTTAACCTCCTCTCCTTCCTATTTAACATCAGGAACTTAAACGAACGTTAGATTCGATCCGGATAAAGTCCAGTCCGAAGAAAGACTTTAATACATCTCGACGTTCCCTCTGCTTCAGATAAAATCTAAAACCTAATTTGCGAGCGTCACAGTTGTCGATCGTTCGCTTCTAATTTTCCATTCCTCGCAACGTGACTTTTCAATGGATCCGCGCGCTCTTTCGCTCCTCCTCGTCTCGCGTCGGAAAGCCACTTTCCTCTTGTGTAATCCCGTTTTCTGTCTTTCCACGTCCCTTTCGAGTCCCCTAGCTCGATCTTCTCTCGCCCCACCGTCTCGTCCGTCGGCCAGTTTCATCGCGGAACACCTTTACGAGCATCGGTACGGATCTTTAGGTTCCTCTTGGGAATCGATTGCGATTTCACGTGCGTACTTGCGCTGACCAACGCACGGGTACGGTCATCGATCGGAATCTCGACTAGGTGCATCCATGTTGCGCGCGATATTGCATATATATTATCGATATGAATGACAAACATTTCTTGACAAGCTACTAGTATGTAGCTAGAACTGTCGATCCAAAATTACCAGTTTTCATTTTTTTTTCTTTTTTTTTTAACTGGAAAGAACTGGAAATTCAAAGCATCCAACTCCCCCTTTTTTAAATAGAATCATACATTTTTTTTTTTTTTTATCCATTAGTCGATGCAGTCTATTGACTCACGTATTTAAGTTTGAATTTTTGAGAAGAAATTGTTTACTTTTATTTCTTCACGAAAATTTCGAAATAAATATCCTAGTTGAAATTTATAAAAATTTCGGTCATTTTACGCTGTATTTTCTGTTGGAGATCCAGATGTAATCATATTTTAAACAGCTTCACCGCTTTGGTCTGTCTGCTTTAACAAATTTAATAGACGTATTAATATCATCGAATCTTAATTTAACTTTTGAAACTTTTCGGTAATTCTATCACGTTCTCACAGAGATCAGAAAATTAAATTTTCAGAGATTCAATTTGCCAAAAACTAATTCTATCAATGAAATAACTTTCACTTACAGTTAAATACACCAGAGATTCAAATTATCAAGGAAGAAATTAGATACAATGAAGATTAGCTAGAAATCAGATTGTTTATTTATAGAGCCAAATATTTATAGAATTTTACTTTATCAGATATTACCTTCAATACGAATTAAATTTAATGCATTAATACTTTTTATGTATTCAACCCGAATAGACATAATCTGACAGATTTCGCTTAATATCTAACATAAATATATAAACTATTCAAAGCGTACATTCATGTTAAAAATTTTCCTATTTACTAAAATAATTGATTTAACTTGTTAATTTACTAAAAAATAAAATCTCTGATCAATAAAATTCCTGAATCGGTTTGAATTTGACATTTAAAATTAGAGATGTAGTTTATATAGCTTAAAATTTTTCAATTAAAAGGATAGAATAAGAAAAAAAAAAGAACATAGTACGAACAACGATTTGTAAAATGAAAGGCACAACTCGCAAATCGAAACAGTGATTCATGAAAACACGTGTGCATGAAAGCAAATGGGAAAAGGCACAAGGATGCTTGTCACAGATAGAACATCGTATGTTAATCCAACAAAGAGACACAGTAGCGAAGAGTAACATTTATCCATTTGATTGGAATTCCTTCGACATAAAAAATGCGAGTGTATAAATAGAATCTCAGAAAGTCTCGATTACACGAGTACCTGTTAAATGAATAATACTTGATTCATCGAGGATCAAACAATGATTAATCGCAATGTTATAAATATTCAATTTCTCAACAACATTCAGTCAAATATACAAATGTTCAAATGTTCTTCAAATTTCCTGAAATTTTAGAATTTAATGGAAGGAATAGAATCATTGGAATTCTCTTTCGCATTTTATGATTACACTACGGTCTCTTTAATTAACAAATAAATATATCAAATTCAATTTTTTATCCTGAGAAACATACTTTTTCGAGCTGTATCACTTTCTTCGCGAGAACGTGATGTTTCAATCGTTCTAAAATTTCAACAATAAACAAACTTAAAATCATTTTATAAAGTCGCCTGATTATTATAATATTAGCTTCAGTCGCCTAATTATTATAATATTATTCTTTTTATGAACGTGTAAAATATATGTTATACCAAATTAAATATTATTCATTAAAGATTAATTGCGATATAGTGTCTCAATATAGTAATAAATTTTCGATCAAACGTGAGTATTCGAAAGTAAATTTCCTGTTTACGAATCGAATTGAAACTGGTAATTTTACTATGTAATTGTATTTTGTAATTGAAAGGGTTCAATATTTTTGAATTTGAATTATCTTCCCGTGGTAAAAATTCGTTTCGATTGAACGTAAATATTCGAAAGTGTCGAATACTTAAAATTACCGACAGTTGAAGCATACAAAATTGTTTCAGAGAAATCAGAACGCAAGGAATAAAACAAAGTTTATGATGCAAAGGACACAAACTTTTATTCGTACATTTAAAAAGATTACTCAAATTTCTAGAAATGCGACATTGTAAATCTGCAGACCTACTCTAAAAAATTATGAGTTGGTCATTTTGACCATTTTGGTAGTTCTGTGAGAAGTTAAAAACATCAAACACATTGAAATCTTTTATAAAATATTGTTATAATTATTTTGAATATATGGAAAATTAAAATCAGTGATTTTAGATTTTTATAGGCAAAATATTTCAAATACAGCGTTTTGCAAATAATTGTATTTGATCCAAAACTTTCTGCCAGGAGTACGAATATTTACGTAGATACGAACATGTCAAAATGATGACGTACGTTTGAAATTCGTAACACAAACGAGATGATTCTTCAGACGTTTGAGTTATTCGGCTTTCCACTCTTTTCGCGTTGCACCATATCAAGTTAATGTTGAAATAATGGCACTTTCTAGTTTACAATACAAATAGCACTTTACCAACGATCTTCTGTTTGTCTGCATTTGTTTTTCTTTCATTTGTGAAACAAGAAGACCAGAAAAATAGTTAAGCAATGATGAACTTTCACAGGAATTCCAAACGATTCTGTACCGTTCTAAGTTACCGTCAAATTCCCCTTTCGAGGAATCTTCGATTGCTTTGATTCAGGTCTAACAGAATTCTCGTTGAACGATTTATACAGAGAGTTGGAATAGTCTGGATGACTGTACGAATTTATCATTCATTTTGTATACTTCAAACTTTACATACAAAGTGAAATATCACAACTATAAGTCAAATTGTCCAAATAGTTATGAAAATCAAAGGGTTCTTGCAGAAAACGTCAAATTTTTCAGAGGAGAGAGAAATATTACCATTTGTTTAAATTTGCAAATACTGTAGTTGCTAATCTTGTTTGTTTCTAGATTACTCGTGCGTAGAAAAGCAAAAAACGAGTAACAATTTTTTTTAAAATATACGTTCCTTCTTATTTTCAAATGAAATATGGAATAGAGCAGTGACTGAAAATTTGAAGCACTCACAGTGTTTCCTATAAAGACTTATTCAATTAAATGATATTCGATGAAGTATCGAATTATATTGATTCATCCATCTGAACATTGGCAAGATGTTCCTTCTAAATCATTCAATTAGCAGATCACAGTCTTGGATAATCGCGTGCAAGCGAGGAGAAACATTGATCATGGCTATCGAATTATCGTCTCAATCGAGTAATTCGATGATCGACCGTATCATTACGCGAAGATGGAAAGGGATAGAAAGAGCGAAATCGCTCGTTGCAGCACGTGTTAACAGTGTTACGTAATAGTCGGTCGCAAACCTCGTCAAAACTGTTTCTAAGACCCTAATTAAGAAAGGTAAAAGTGTTTTTACCGTTCTGGTTAATTGAGAGTCAGGGCAGTTTCAGTCGGCGCCGTTGGTGGAAGTTCGATTCATTTTTTCACTCACAATCAGCGCGATACGAACGAACGAGTAAAAGAAACTTTTGTAACTACATTTTTATTCTGGGTATTGAAACTAAATATTATCGTATTAAGAAGTAAAACGCTTCTTATTTTTAATATTTAGATAATTTGCAAGTGATCACGATATTAGATCACGCGAAATTCTCGGAACACTTTTATTCCGAATATTCAGTCATTACGTACGGTTTGGTTTATTCATAAAATCATTAATCTGTTTATTATTGCATATAAATATTTAAAAATTCTCACGTGGGAATGGTATTTCACAAGTCTCTTAAAAGTCTCCTCTCTGAAACTTTTGCTCGTCCACGGAAAGAGGAGGAGGCCTCCCTTGGAATAAGAAAAAGCGAACTGCGAGGCTCGCATCATCGATGATGCAAGTGGCGTAATAAACATTTCGCGGTGTATTTCGTGGCACGGGGACTTTGCCACGCGGGAACAGTACCGTTTTCTGCGTGAAAGCAAACCACGTCGGGATTTTGTTGTAAAACGAGCGCGATTCACGCGCAGGCGAAAGGACGAGGCAACACCGTATCCTTTTTTCTTCTTCGTCTACCGCGGTGCAGCGTCCAGTTACGTGAGAAACGTGGCTTCGCATCCGTTCCAGTAGATCCATGTAACCGGAGTTGGCCAGAACGTAGTCTGATTAATGATCGAGCATTATGATCAACGTAAAATCACTACTAGTTGCTAATTAATAACGAATAAGAAATATAATATGTACTATGTTATAGCACAATATAATGTAATACATCTTATATAATATATATTATTGTAATTATTTTAATATACTATATAATAAATAGTATATTTGTATAATAGTATATTTAATATATTATATATTAATATTGTATATTATATATGATATATATATAAATTTATATATTATAGTAAGTAGAAACACATATTATAATATAATGTAATATACATTGCAACGTATTAATAATACATGTTATAACAATACAAATATGTACATTATATATGTATATGATATATATATATATATACATTATATATACATATGTATTAATATTGTATATTATTGTATAATACTGCATATTTATATATTATATTTAATATATAAATTTATATATATTATATATGATAAGTAGATTATATATAGTAAGTAGAATATATATAATAGTAGATTATATACATATAATATTATATACATATACATTGCAATGTATTAATAATAGATATTATAACGATACATATATATACATTATGATATATTATATTATGCTATTATTATTATTATTGTTCTTGTTGTTGTTATATAATATATTATAATAATAATGTATAATGATGTATAATGATTTAATACATTATAATACATTATAATAACATAATAATATATATAATAATACATAAAATAATAATAATAATAATATATATGTACATAAAATAATAATAGCATTATAGAAGGATTACTGAATGATTGCAAATGAAATGATTACAAAACAATTATTGTCCAACTCCGCACAGCAAGTTACCAATTCTGGAGGATGACGAAGGAGGATCGTGGGCAGCAGTATGCGCCTCTTCTCTTCCGTTTTCAAACAAATCTGGCGATAAATTTTGCGGAACGGGATGCTCGCGCGAGAGCAACTGCGAATCGATGATTTACGAGACGTTTTAGAATGTCTGCGGCTTGACTGGACGATTGAAAGAAAAAAGATCGGAAACAGATGAAATGGTAGATAAAAAGATCCCTCGCGACCGCAAGAAGTATGTATAATGTAAAAGGAACGCTGAAAATTTCACCGAGTAGCATAAAAATCGAAAATAAAAAATTAGAGTCTTCGGAAGATTAGAATTTTATTACGAAGGAATTAAAATTGAGACAGATAACATATTCGATGACTTGAGGTTAAAAAATTGGAATATAACTTTAAATCAAGAAGTTGAAATATATTTAGAAACTTGAGATCAAAGAGTTAGAATATAAATTAAAAATCAACAAATTAAAACGTATTAAAGGAAATATTCAGTTGTTCTGAAAACCCTTCTCTTTCAAATTTTAAAAACTTAAGGCACTTAAGACGTACGCAACGCATGAGTAGTAATTAATAACTAAATTATTCATTATGTCATCAAATATCATTATCACCGATGAAGATATTATTTGATATTAAGAATACGCGCGAAGAACTTGTAAAACATCTTTATCGCTTGTTAAAAAACATTTGCGTCGTAATTATTGTAATTAACTTGTTAAGTGTGCTAGAAATCTGATAATGAACAAAGGAAAAGAGGAAAAGAAAAATAGAGAGAACCGCTGTTCAGAGATTAATGAATTGTTATTGAGAAAGGTCGCTAACTATGTAGTGTAACTTGCTCGTGGAATTGAGGATGACCTCCAAAGGTTGGAAGGAGGCCAAAACGAAAATCAACGTGTCCCGGACGAAAGGTGAAAGTTGTTTTTGTCATTCCGATGTTCCAGATCACAATGGCGCCACCATAGATTCCTCGGCGATTACAAAATGATCCATACCACCTTCGATGTAATTTCTGCTCCAAAATCTCTTTCTCTCTCTTCACGAGTAAAATTTTCTTTCCTTTTTCTTCTAATTTTTGCAACATTAATTTCAAAAATACTGATGATCTTTGTCCGAATATTTAACAACAATCTCTTCGTTCATTTACAAAAACAGAAAACCCAATAACTCTCGTGAAATATAATATTGATTACGACCTTTTATCACAATATTTAAAGAATTTTCGCCTAAGAATTTCTTAATGGTAAGAAATTTCATCGTTATTGAAAGTAAAGAATCTGATGATTCTTGTAAAACACGAAATTAAAAGTATCAATTTTTATTCAAATTCTCAATAGAGGATCTTCTCATCGTTATAGCGTAATTATAGCGACGATTATTTTAAGATGTTAATTTTTTTTCAATTTTAAATAAAATAATTTTTTCTCTTCTATTGTTGTAAAAGTACCAATCTCCATTTTAAAAAACAATCTCTCCATCGTTCGTGAAAGTAAAAGATTCAAAAATTTCCCGTAAAGTACCAACTTTCTATTCAAACGATCTTACAGTAACAAAAGAAACATCAACAATTATCCCGAGATAATCTCAATTTCTATTCAAATTTTAAGCAAATAATCGTTTATAAAATGAGTCAAACAACTCATGAAAAAGTACCAATTTCAACAAGCAAGTTATTAAGAATCAGTCTCTTCGTCGTTTATAAAAGTAAAGAAATCCGACGATTTCTATCGATGTACCAATTTTCATCAGAATTTTATGGAGCCTCGAATTCACCGGAAACAAACAGGATCCCACACTAAAGATCGCTAAACTGTTAACAACGTCCCCCAATGTTTCTAGTTTCAGTCGTCAGACAGCTGGGTATCCCATGATCACAGAAACTTCAATGCTGGGAAATCCTTGCGTAACCCTTTGTCCTTCTGAGAACACGAAGAGAAGAGAAGAGGTGCACTATATCTTATTGTTAGCCATCTTCAGGAAGCTGAAGATCCCCGACATTAGAACACGAGTATTCGATCGATGCTATTAATCCAGTATCTATAAATTTATTCGTGCAATTTGCCTGTCTCTCCGATCTTCCTTTTATTTTAACTAACGATTGAGAAACGAACACGTGTCTCACATATTCTTATTTCAAACACTACTCCTCTAAGATTCGGCTAATTTGCCCGGTGGAATAAAAATAGAAAGATAAAAACTAAACAAATTTTTGTAAAAATTTTATTTTTCGTATATTAGCGGGCATAGTTCTTAGTTCTTAATCAATAAGTTGAATTGGCTGTGTGACTATGTAATGTGTATGCTTTTTTCATAGTAATTTTCAAAATATATAATTAGGTAATTTAATCAGATCGCAAACGCAATATTTGTACTTGTACCCTTTTAAATACGTATTTTTGTTAGGATATTTATTATACCTTTTTGTTTGAATATTATTCAAATATTTCTGACTTAAGAAAAGAATCTGGTAGTAAAACTCTGATAGTAATAAGTTTTTTTATTAAGTTTCTGAAGTATACCTATAATTAAATTAATATAATTAAATTAATTTGAGAATAAAATATTCAATATTATGATAATTTAATATATATAACAGTAATATATATTCAAATATTTTCGTTTTGAAAATAATCTAAAAAATTACTATCAACTTTTCAATAATTTTATTAATTTTTAGAAGTATATACAGATTCAGCTGTTTCCTCTAATTAAATTAATTTCCTATTTTATGTTTTCAATTATCAAATAAATAAAAATATAAATAAAAAACAGTTAATTTTTTAACTGTAGTTAAAAAGTTAAGTTTTCATAAGAAAGAAATATAATTAGTTTATAAGTATGACTAATGTATAATGATACTATTAAATGTATTAAATAAAAACACAATCTTAAACGAAATACAATTCTTAGACGTTACATTTTATGAAATATCATGTCGCAGATCTCGTCTGTGACACAGACGGGGAATATGAATAGACCAAGCACTCAAAGTATTTTTTCGGCCACGATTTCCACGGGGGGCACCCGAATGCCATTTTTATGTCACATTCTGTCGCACTGATATTCAGCAAGTTTTGCATCGACAGAAAAATCAAAAAATATAGACAGTGTCGCCAAATTTGTTTGGAGAATTATTCATTGAATTGAACCTGGTGGTAGTTCATCAATGAAGGAATATAACGATTTAAAACAGAGATTGATGATGTAATTTCTATATTTTACAAAGTGAAACTACGTTTGCACGATTAGTTTTTAGTTTATAACTCTGTTAACATATAGTAAATGATAATTTGTAAGTCTGTGTCATATACTGATTTATGTAGAAAATAATTATATCATAGTCAAAGCTTAAATTAGTATTAAAAACAGCTGTGCAATTAAGAAAGCATTCACGTTTAATTCAATAAATAATTTTCGATACAGATGTAATTATTCGCAATCAACATTATTCCCAATTTCTCATTTTAATTCCTATTAGTGGCGCTGCGGTACAAAACCTGCTTAAATCGATACGGTAGAACACGAAAATGATATAGAGATCAGATGACACCCAAAACATGGGACACGGAAAAGGATTAGATGTCCAGTTATTCTATTTAGTCAATGATTCAATAAATAATTTTCAATGCAAATGTAACATTAATTATTAACGCTGTAACAGATATCATTTTCTTAAACCAACTTGTATCATTTCTTTTGACGTAGTTGTCTAATTCACCGTTGTTTAAGCGTAGAGTGCGCTAAAAAACCAGTGATTTTTTAGTGTGTCGATATTTCAGGTCACGGGCCACGAAAGTCCGTAAGATGCAATGTCTATTCATGTATCTCGTCTAGCAGTGACTAATTTGCATCACCGGAAATCCAATATTTTTTGTGTCCTAGAGGGTCACCCTGACCCTGTTACCATTTTCGTGTCACATCCTGTCATATCGACTTAGGCAAGTATTGCACTACAGCGCCACGGACGAGATATATGAATAAACCTCGCATACAATGTATTTTTTCGGCCCACGATTGGGGCACAAACGAGGTATATGAATAGACATTGCATAACCATGTATTTTCATTGCCATGATAACAAGATCGACATAACCTTACCATTTTCGTGTCACATTCTGTTATACCGATTTTGCGATCGCAGCACTACTAGTGAAGAAAATTAAAATTAAAAAAATATGAACAGTGTTGCCAGATCTGTTTTGAGAATTATTTATTGAATTGAATGGTATTTCATCAATGAAAGAATACAAACAGCGAATTTGAAACAACGACTAATGGGATGAAAAATTTAGTACATATTAGTATTATAGTAAAATATATAACATAAAAGTATTAGAAAAAAATTGATTGAAATATGATATCTTTATAAAGAACATAATTAGATATGTCGTCTTTTTATTTACCAATTTGTAAATCTACAACCTGAATGAATTATCCCGTAAACTCGATTTTATGAAAATTTGAACTTATCAATAAAATATTTCTACAAATATTGTTTGCAATAAAGAAGCACATTATGTGTTGTAAATTATTTCTTGCAAAATTCGTCCGTTTCAAAATTTCGAAGTCAAATTTATTTTCTTAAACAATACCATATGCATATTTTTTTTTATAGTACTATGTTGCTCGTTAAAACGAATTCACTAAATTGTATTTTCAACGACCGAAATTATTTGTTATAAATTGTTAATAGAAATGATATAAAGTATGAGTGACTTAATGATATATATATATTAATATATATATATACATTATATATATATTAAATATATATATATTAAAGTATTAAAGTTTTATGAGTTTAAAATCAGTTTAAATGAGTTTGCTCATCGCTTGTATGCATGCGATCGCTTGTATTTTCCTCCATTTTGATTGCCAGTAAACTTGTACATTAACCACTCTTTCATTAATTTCGACTATCTTTAAATTTAGAAATCCTAAACGACCCTTTCCTCTAACGAATAAAATCCAACATATGTGTTACAGGAAATATCTTAACAATACATTCAAAAATCACCGAAATCGGTGAAGAAGTAGTCAGTTTACACTTTCACCCAATTGCCTTCGCTATTGTACACAATGACAAAAAGAAAAGCGTGTTAAAGGGACACAGGCAAGTTTCGGTTTTCCCGACGAAAGCGTAGTTGCCAAGCTTGAAAGTCTCACATAGTTGCCACATTTCAACTGGGTCACAAAGGTGCCGGTTTGGTTTGCACTCTTCACACCAGCCGGCACCATGTGCCAACTCCACCTCCCCGTAGTGTGACCTGAGAAACACTGGCTTACCAGTGGCTAACGGAGCGATGGCTATCCCACACCCTACCGCTTCCTGCCCATTAATTCCTCCCATGGGTAGTGTTGCCTGTTGTCTGGTGCAGGTGCATCTGTGCGTATGTTGTGATGAATTTCCTCGTGTGGCGGCGGCGTGAGTGTGAAAGCTTATTGGTGCGGGCCGTGGGACGGCGTTGGAATAAAACCCAGCATTTTCGCCCGCATCATCCACCCTAGAGGAAAGTGTGAACGACACGAATGAAATGGCGAATGGAAGTTGTACCTGCATCGGATGCTGGGTGACATGTACTCTGTCCTACTCAATCCCCTCATTCCCCCCTTTCTCCCTCTCCTACTCCAATCCCTCAGGGGCTGCAGGATTGTTGGTGATCTGCAGCACGGGTTAGCGACCCCGAGGAACCCGAGCCTTCACAAACCGTAACCCTGCGATCATGTCTCGTAGGGCCGGGGGCCTTTCCTTAACCGGCTGGGCTGCGAGGATGACAACCTCTCTAAAAAATCCATAATCTTAAGCTATGGCGCGCGGCGACGGAATACTCCCCAGTCGAGTGCACTGGGGGGTGGCTGATGGGTGCATCAGTCATTAGCAGTCAACACCGGGGTACCTGGCGACCCCCCGGTGGTAAAGCCTTCCCCCGGCAATCGGCTCTGCCGGGGGTGACTTATAGTTCCGCGTATATACGGAGGCCCTTGGAGGTGAAGGGGGCCGTAAGGACATGATGAATAACCGAAACAAATTTAATTTAAGGGAAGTGCTGGCAGAAGCTGGCAGAGCGGAGGGAGGAGCTGAATTGCGTGGCGGAGACTTGGATTCTAGCTGTCGACCAGAGAGCCTGCAGTCCGGGTACATGTGGGACGATACGCCCCGTTTTATGGCGTCTGAAGAGGACACATCGAGTGTTTCCTCAGCAACGGATCTGAGAGAAAAGCGGACTACTAGGAGTGGAAGTCAACTTTCGGATTGTGAGATGGAGGGGTATGGGGAAGAGAGCCTCCCAAAGAAAGAGGCGGAAAATAACGTCCCCTATTCCCCTGCCGACAAGAATTGGCCGCAGATATGATCTGCCAAACGACGGCAGACATAGGGGCAGGTGATGACGGAAATGGAGGAGATAGAGCGGATGGCTCCAGGAACCTGAAAGAAGCCTTCGTTCGAAGGTTCGGGCTATCTTCGAGAACGATTAGAGCGTTGTGGTCGAACTACAGCAGATAACTGTCCCACAAGACAATGGAGAGTCAACCGAGAGGGAAGGGAAGCGTTTGAAAAGTGAGGTCCAGGACCTCAGAGCCGAGGTGGGCTTACTAAAGCGCACGATAGAGCGACTTGCCTCTGACAAAGGGCTGCTGGAGGACGAGCTGAAACAGCTAAAGGCAGCGAAAGCAGCGGGATTGTCCTCGGTGGCCATGGATCCCCCTCTCCCTCCGCCACCATCAATGCCGCATCCTATCGTGGGCAACCCAGGTAGGTCTGCGGAGGGCGGGGCAAAGGCGGCAAAGGGGAAGAAAGGGGAGCCGGTGAGCGACCCGATGGAAGAAATGAAGGCTTTCTTCATAAAGAAATTTGAGCAGCTCCGGGCGGAGCTGCTGGGAGGAATTACCCCTAATATTGGAAGGAAGAGAGGGCCATCGCTCCGGTATACTACAGACGGAGGAACTGAAGAGGAGAGAAGGGTGATTCCGCACCATAGGGGACGGAAATCGGAAAGAAGGGAAGCACCCCAACCCCACAGCGACAGATAGTTAGTCAGCCTAGGGTGACGGGGGGTACAGGGGATAAGGAAATGAAGGAGAGTCTCCCTCCCTCTGAGAGTGAGGGGAGCGAATGGAAGGTGGTAACATTCTCCAAACGGAAGAAGAAGAAACAGAAGAGGCCGAACAAACAGCAACAAAATGCCTCTGGTTCCGCGGGTACGGCTGCACCCGGGAAGAGAAAGGACAAGCTGCCACATCCGTCAAGATCGGCGGCAGTAACCCCCTGACGATCTCCCCTGGAGGAGAGATAACATATGCCCAGGCCATGACCAGGGCAAGGAAGAATATTAACCTCTCCAAACTGGGCATAGAAGAGATGCGCCCAAAAAGGACAGCCATCGGGGATTTGATCCTGGAAATACAGGGCAAGGAAGGTGGGAATAAGGCAGCGCTGCTAGCTGCCAGAATGGAAGGAGCCCTCGCAGGGTGCCCCGTCAAAGTCGGTGCCGCATAAAACGGCAGAGCTGAGGGTGACTAGGCTGGACGACCCCTTTCGGATGTGGTAGCTGCAATATCCCTCAAAGGGGAATTGGAAGAGATAAAGACAGGGGAGATAAAATACACCACATCCGGGTTGGGGGAGTATGGATCAGGTGCCCTCTTGCGGCGGCCCGCAAGATCGCCGATGGAGGTCGCTTAAAGGTGGGATGGTGAGCAGCGATAGTTGCACCTTTGCCAGCGCGTTCCATGCAGTGCTTTAGGTGCCTGCAAGTGGGTCATGTACAGCAGAGATGTGAATCAGCGGTGGACCGCAGCGATAGCTGCCATCGGGGAATCTTAACCACTCCGGCGGGAGGGGACTTACCTTTTAGGCTGCTGCAGCGGGGGGGAGGGGTTCGTTACAGTGAAGTGAGGCGACACCATGGTGATAGGAGTCTATGTGTCTCCCAACAGTGGGTTGGTTTGCCGCCTTCATTGACGGAATATCAGCATGCGTCTCGCGCTTGAGGCCCCGACCGGTGATCGTTCTGGAGTACTTTAATGTCTATGCAACGGCATAGAGGTCCTCTATCTAAGAATGAGCAAGAAGGGACAAATGTTGGATTGGGCGGCGGGCTTAGACCTCCGGCTGCTCAACGAGGGAGCGTCGAGCACGTATGTGGAGCGGCGGGGGAAGTCCATAGTGGACTTCACGTAGGCTGACCCCGCTACCGCACGCAGGGTGACTGCATGGAAGGTGTCCCGAGAAGAGACGCTCTCGGACTACCTGTACATCAGAATTACAATTACAGGGAGGATGGCTGCAAACAGCAGGGTGGCTGAGACGAGGCGCGACTCTGTTGGGAGGAGGACGAGCTCGTTGCCGCGGTGGAGTTTCACACACTGCGAGGACCTACTGGTGGCGGCAGCGATTGCAGTTACGTGGGGAGTGGAGGCCTCCCCGACGGAGACTGCTGATGCTATGACGGACAGGCTTGGCAGCGATATCACAGCTGCCTACGATACCGCAATGCCCCGAGCCTGTCCCGCCAAGCGAACAGGCGCCGTATACTGGTGGACGGGAGAGCTAAACGATCTCAGAAAGAGATGTGTTCGTGCCCACCGCCGGTACACGAGGTCCCGTCGGAGGGTAGACGCGTCAAATGTGGCAGCGCTGCAGGAGGACTACCGTGACTTGCGTAGATCTCTGCAGTGCTCTATCAAAAACGCGAAACTGGGAACTCCTAGTGGACACCGTAGAGTCGGATCCGTGCGGGCGCCCATACCGGACGGTGCTTGCCAAGCTACGCCCTTGGACGCCCCCGATCACGGAGACGATAAACCCGTACTTATTGGAGAAGGTGATGGTAGCCCTTTTCCCGCCGGCGAGGGTAGAGGAAAGGCAACAAATGTCCTGGTCGACTGAGACATGGGATGGGTGGACCCCGGAACTGGAGGTCTCAAACGAGGAGCGACCGAGGTCTCAACAGGGCGACCGAGAAGCTGATAGAGCGAAAGGCACCGGGGCCAGATGGCATTTCTGCCAGAGTATGGGCGGGGGTAGAGTTTGCTCCTAAGTTCGGAGTCCTGTTCAACAGGTGTCTGGCCTGGGGTGAATTTCCGCGGGCGTGGAAGACAGGGCGGATAGTCCTTCTCCCGAAGGAGGGCAAATCTGTAGATTCGCCCTCAGGATACAAGCCGTTGTGTTTGCTGAACGAGGCGGACAAGCTATTGGAGAGGGTGATAGTTGTCCGCCTCACGGCTCATCTGGAAAGGGGAACGCCGGGGTTGAACGGGGGGTCAGTATGGCTTCCGTAGGGAGCGATCTACTGTCGACACGGTGGCGCAAATCAGGTCGCTCTCTATGGAAGTGGCCCGGAGAGGCAAGGTCCCTGGACATCGTCAACGCCTTCAACTCCCTGTCATGGGACAGGATAAAAGAAGCCCTGTACTATTATCGGGTCCCTTCGTATCTGAGAAGGGTCATTGGGGCCTATCTGGAGGAAAGATCCATTGCGTTCACCGGTCGGGATGGGGCAGTAATAACCAAGACGGTGCAGCGGGACGTCCCACAGGGATCGGTGCTAGGACCCATCCTGTGGGACGTAGCGTATGATGCGGTGCTGCGCTACCCCCAGATGCGGCACTGACGTGTTACGCGGATGATACGTTGGTACTGGTCTGGGGGTGCGGTTGGGGTAGGACCATACACCTTGCCGAATTTATGGTGGCAACGGTACTGACGGCGATAAGGGAATTGGGGCTGGAGGTATCTTCCCAGAAGATGGAAGCCATGTGCATATACCATACAGCCCGGTGGAGAGACCCTCCAGCTGGGAAGTCAATTAATGCGGCGGGGGCGGATATTCAGATTGGGACCCGGATGAGATATCTGATCTTTTGAGGAGCACTTCGCCCGCCTGGTCCCTTGGGTTGAGGCAATAGCCCTGTGCAAACTGCTGCCGAGATTCGGGGGACCGGGTAGCAGGGTTCGGTGCCTTTACTCCAACGTGCTGAGCAGCAAATTACTGTATGGGGCCCCTGTGTGGACAGAAGATCTGGCGGCATCCCTCCTGCTGGTCAGGAAGCTGCACCGTACAATTGCCGCCAGAATGGTACGGGCATACCATTTCCGGGGCGGCAGCGGGGGTCCTAGCGGGATTTCCACCCTTCGAACTCCAGGCCCTCAGGAGCCGTGACATCTACAGGGGTGTTAAGGGACTTGGAAAGGGGGGAACAGCTACAGAGATAGCGGCTGTGAAAAGGCGGGCGGGGCAAGTGCTGTTCGAGAGGTGGCGCGCCACGATGAAGTCAAGTGAAGTGTCGGGACGGCGTACCGTTGGGGCGGTGCTCCCCGTATGGAAGGATTGGCTTGGCAGTGCGTTCGTTCCGCTCACGTATAGGGTGACGCAGGTGCTCTCCGGACATGGCTGCTTCGGAGATTACCTGCATCGCATTAAACGGGAGCCGGACTAGGTGCCACCACTGTGGGGATAATCAGGACACGGCGCAACACACGCTGGAGCACTGCCCGGCGTGGGCAATGTTGCACCGTGACCTGATTTCAGTTATAAGTAAAAATGGTTGCCACATTTCTGTTATTATTCTATCGGTCGGTTGATGAAATGGTTAAACTAGCGAAACAGGCGAGTTAGAGGATTTTTCGTATGTTTCTGAATCCGCCAGAACTTAACCAAAATTCGATTCGACCCGAAGTATCAACTACCCGCCAATTATTCGAAACATTAGGGCAAATTTATATTTCAATAATAAGTATATGATACTTAAATAATATACGATAATTAAAAGTATAATTTTTATTTAAATAAAATTTAAATAGAATTAAATAAAATCATTTAAATGTTATCAAAAATAACTTAATCCATATTTTTGATTTTCAAGAAAATGCTTATTTCATATTTGAATTAAGTAAAACAAAAATAATTTTTTTAAATTCTCATATCCGTTATATTGAATATGAAAAAACCAAATGACAAAGTCACGCAAGTAATATCGTTGCTTTTCATAAATATAATTTGTTGGATGTTAACTCTCTTTTCAACAAATCTTCGTGATAGAAGTATAAATATTGCATTTAAAAACGTTTACAAAAGTATAATAATAAATATTAAAACCATATGACGTGACAATTATTAATGACATGGACGTGCTATTCTATTATTTCATTCATTGTCAGTGCTTTTATTTTCAGTATTCTTTCATTCATCACTGCATTATGAAATAATAGAAAAACTAATGAAAGAAAGGCATCCTGCGCAAATATAACATAGTATCACTTTTTCTATTTCTATTTGTTTAAATTCGTTCAAGTTTCACATCGTTTTGAGAAAATTAGGCATAATTCATAAAAATTTGGCTATATCAATGGTTACAGCGAAAAATGAATTATTTTTTAATTAAAAGTTAAATTGTCTTCAAATATTTGATAAACAATCAAATTGAAAAAGAAAAAAATTTTTATAAATAAGATAATTTGTATTATTTATTTATTTGTTATACTTTTATATAAAAAATAAATAAATATATATATTTCAAGAAATATTATTAAAAATAATTTTGTTAAAAATAATAAGAAATTAAAAAGAATTGTTTATTAAAAATCCTTTTCCTGATTTTAAAATTAAAATATTATGTTTTTTATATTTTCTGATGAATAGAACAGCATTAGACGAAATCCTCTTAGAATGTATGCTAATAACTTTAGCAGGTATGCTTCGATCAGGAAATCTGAAACCCTTTGTCCCTTTAAATACTGTGTTGGAATTCGTCACGCTATAAATCGTCTTAAAATTCGGTTAATGACCAAAATATAAATCAGAAAAAGATATATAAGTGCGACGAAAAATAAGAACTTATAATGTAAAGTATAACATAATAACAACGTTTTCATTTGTCATTTTGCGTGGGGATTTCAATTTCAAGAAGCCGCATCTCAGTTTATTATGTGTCATTCTATTACAAATATTATACAAATATTATACAAATTATTATACTATATTATTATTATATTATATTATTACAAATATTATAGCCGTTAAACTCAATTCAAATTTATATTTAATTGACTTTAATTTATAACATCACCTGCGCATTAATATATAACGCAATTCTAGATATGTTTCAACAATAAATGATATCGTACGTGAATCGTTGAGTTCGTCTTAATGTCGTCTAACTGTGACGAAAAGAAATATAAAATTCCATTTCATTTGAAATTTATTCCATCACTCGAAAATATAAAATATAATTTGCACCATATAATTTGTACAAATATTTCTTTAGTCGATTTTGCGAGATATATAAGGATATGTTTCGTACTTATGTCTATATTTTTCATTAAATCTTCATAAAATATTAAAAATTTATGTTAAATGAATAGCAAGTAAATAATTAAATAAAGAATCGTTATTATCATAATATTGATAAGCAAGACAGTTTATAGAAAAATTTCAAATAATATTTTCATTAATAAGCGTAATTTTTAACTAATGTATTATAGAAATTACATTATTTGTCATAATTAATGCACTGTATAATTATAAAATTGTTAAGAATAAAATAACATAAATTTGATAATTTAAGATTAATAATAATTTAAAATAGTTGAAAATTTATTTAGTTAAAAATTGTTTTTAAGAATGTTTAATACAATATAAATCATTTATACATAAAACTATGTATTAATAATTTAAAAATTTGCTTTATATTGAGAAAAGTTGTAATCCGTAAAAGATGAATAGAGCTCTTTCTAATACAATAGAGTGATTTCGGTGAGTTATTTTTATTTATTTATAAAAAGTTTATTTAATATACAATAGAGTGAGTTCGGTTAGTTATACTTTTTTTTCATGGCAGTTGTTAAGACGAACTCAATGACTCACGTACGATATCATTTATTGTTGAAACATATCTAGAATTGCGTTATATATGAGTACACAAATGACATTATAAATTAGTTAACTAAATCTAAATCTGAATTGAGTCTGACAGCTATAATATTTGTGATAGAATGACATAAAATAAACTGAGATCCGGTTCTTTGAAATTGAAATCCCCACGAAAAATGACAAATAAAAACGTTGTTATGTTGTAAGAATATAATTAAGAACTTATACCTTAAGGCTCCTACAGACGTTAAAACATGCATGCATCAACTCCTAGGTTTCATGAAACCTGCATCAGAATCAGCTTGCCTCTGCACATTGATTCTTCAGTTTTCTGTGCGACGTTTAAACACGGGTTTTAAAATGCTGGCTGGTTTTCCAGTTCTAATATTACTGTTAGTAATAGGAGGTTTATTATTACTTACAAAAAAATAGAAAGAAATTAAAAACTAAAAGGAAATGGGCAAAAAGATGGTTAATCCAGAGAAATAGATTTTTCAATTTTGCATTATTAGAAAGGGTAAAGACAATTGAACCTTGTAATTATGGAAATTATCTGTATATGGACGACTCTGCTTTTTATTATCTGTTGGAGGAGAATTGAAATTTTTTATTATCTGTTCAAGAATTGAAAAAAGAAATATGCAGTCATGAGAGATGCAGTTAGCGCAGAGGAAAAACTATCTGCAACACTACGGTTTTTAGTTAACTGGAAAGAGTTACAAAGATTAATTTGTTAATTAATCGATGTCCGTTGAAACGTTTCAAATCAAATGCGACTGCAGCATGTTTCAACGTCTCTGGGGGCCTTAACACTATGTAACGAAGACCGACCATTTTCATCGCGGATTCCCCAATACTTAAATTAAATCGTGAGATAAATATATAAAACAGTACTGATTTACAATAAACTATAATGAGACCCGTACGTAGTCACCTCCATGTGGTGAGTCTTGATAATTGATAAACATTAAAGTTTGTAAAATGTCATCAAGCTAAGTTGTAAAACGATAAACGATATACCTTAATGTTTGTAAAATGATATCAAGCTAAGAACTACGCAACCTACAGTTAGTCAATTTGGATTGTGCAAATTTCTTTCCTTTCTTTATTTCACTATCTAAACTGAACTATAGGAACAATTAGTTGATAAGTAAAATATTAGACCCCCCAGCGTGGGATAACGAGGAATCTCGCAGGGATATCGTGGGATGCGTGCGTCTTATTGTTAGCTGTAAGTTGTATGCGTTTAGTTTAAGTCAATCATAAGATAATTAATATGTATGTGTAAATTAATTGTTTTTATTTCTTCTTTAAATATATAAAATATTTTACATGTTATAACTTAGTTATAATTATTTTCAATTAAAGCTTTGATTTGTATTTGAATATATTGTGCTTTGGTTTACTTTTCATTGGTTTTTTCTTAAAATTCCTGTTGCTGTTCGTTTTATAAGAAATTGTGAACATTTTGCAATCGTACATCAAAAGGGGTTCCATTTTTTTTTTTTTTTTTTTTTTTTTTAGTTGAATAAATTTGTTTAAAGTAAAAGGGTAGATGGGACAAGAATGGGTTCCGGTAGCAACCTCAAGGTGGTGAGTCCAAGGCAATCGTCATTTGTGATACAATTACTAACTGCATTTCTGCGATGCAATTATGAATTATATAACAAGCAATATGAATTAATCTGCTGCGATCACAATTGGTTTTTATGTAATTGTAGGATTTTGTCGAGTTGTTAAGGAGATCGTTGATTTCTAAAATTATAGATTGAACTTCTTTATGATGACGTATAACGCATTCTTCTTTATGATGACGTATAGTGCATTTTTAAATGTTGTAGAAGACCTTACATTTTGGATTTTGACGGATATTTCAAAACATGTAATTTGAAATATTAAAATGATAGGTCTTTTCTATTTTCTTTTTATTAAATATCAGGTCCAAATGTATTTTATTAAATATCAGGTCTAAATGTATTTCCCTAAGTATATTTCAATAAATAAAACATCCTGTTATAAGTAATAATTTTATAGTTCCCAAGGACAAACCAATAAATTCGTAAAACACGAATATGGACCTTTCTAGCATACACATAAATACATAATAAAAAATGGAATAATTTTAGATACTAATCTCATATTTTGGAATCTGGAGATACAATTAAACATTTTGTTTGCACCATTTTACTAGTGTAGTCACAGACGAGCTTTAAATTTCGGTATTGAAAATTTGACAAAATTATAATGGGTCTCAAAAATCATATTGCTGACGCATTCACTAGTTCCCCAACTTACCCTTGATCATCAAATATTATGGACTTCCGATACGAGATTTACATATGACCATTCAAATTATATGACATTTTACATTGATATTTTATATCGATTTTATAGTTTTAAATTATTGTACATAACGATCACGTAGAACACAACTTTTCAATATATTATAACGATCTAATATTATTTATCGATCATCAAACATTACGGACTTCTGGTACGATATGTGGCTAACAATAAGATGGGCCCTATGGCTAAGATTAAAGTGTAGCCATTAAAATAAGAATGTAAGTAATTTAATTTTCTTTTTATTTATTTATATTGTTTCATGTGGTCAGACCAATATCAGGAATCAACACCAATAAATTATTTATTTCTTAAATCTGTATAAAAATGAATGTATATATACAAAAATGAGAGAAGTCTTGTAATTAATAATAATTTGTAATTACATGTTTACATTTTTGTACGTAGAATATATTCATTTTAAAACTACTGTATATATTCAGTTTTGTATATACATGTATTTTTATTGGTAGAAAAGTAAAACTTTATAAATTCTTTATAATTATTTCGTCTGAAGCTGTCAAAGTTCATTGACTGAGTTTTGAATGACGTGCGTAAAATATTTCAATTTTTCGCGCCGCTTTAGCAAGAAGGTTTATTGCCCTTTACTGACACCTATGTCAGCCAATAGGAAAGCGGCTAAAGGAAAATTTGGCGGGACATGCCATCAATCTGGTATCGGAAATCGTAGCGTCATGATTCGTTTGACAAGTGTAAATTTCGTTAGTGCGTAGCATTTTTTACATTCTATTACCTTTTACAGATTACTATCAGATTCATTTAACTAGTATATTCTTATTTAATATATTTTTAAGTAATGTCATAATGATATTCAATAACTTTAGGAACTTCGTCTGTTTAGTTTTTTACATAGGTTAACTACGTAGTTGTTAAATTTATCAGTATCACATGTCAAGAGTTTTTTAGGCAGAATTTGAGCTTATTTAATGTATTATTTCGATATTATTGATTCTAACCTCAAGTTTTTGGTTTCCATTCATACAGATTGCTGATTGGATGCTGAAATCACTTTGAAAGAACATCTCGATGATTGCTGTGTAAATTTGGTATGTTGGTAACGTTTGATTCATTATTTCATTCACATTATTATTTTATATGCGATCACTGACTTTACCTGAAGGTTGAACAGCGAAAAAAGTCATTATAAGTTGAACCTTCATCATATGCACATCGATTAAACTTTCAAAGTAAATTTTAAATATATTTCTGAATATTCTAGTTGTTTAAACAGTATCTAATATTTAAAGAGTAATATTTAAAAATGCTGAAAATGAATGCGATGAAAGTGTTAAAAGTGAGTTAAAAGTGAAATTGAGGACTATGTTTCATTCATTCAAATGCATATTGCTAAAGAAGCAAAACCATCAGATGTATTCAAGAAGTTCAGAGGTATTGAACATAATCAAATCCAACACAACCAAATCTTAATCTACAATTTTGACTTCAACGACTGGTAAGTTGCATAGTTTGGTTTTTTTGGTGGGTTTCGTTGGGTTAATAATTGATCTTGATTATTTGAATATGACTTCATTTGCCACGAATGATATCGTAGTTGTATAAGATATACTTTGATACTTACCTTATTCTTTATAGTAATTATTGTAACATATGTTATATTTCTGCATGTACATAAGTAATATTAGTTTAACAATACTATTGTTATTTAGATATTATCAGATACTTTCAGTACTCTTCTTTGAATCTATAATTAGGAAAATAATTTAGTCTTTTACCATTAATTTGTCAAACAAGAATATTTATGCAATATCTTAAATTAGTCATTGATAAAACAATTATGCCTTATTTTACTAATATCTTTTCTTTTTCTCTCAAATTATTTAAATTCAATACATGTGTAAATCGTGACATACGATAAATGTATAAAAAAGTACTGATTTACAAAACATTATAATGAGACCCCTGCGTAGTCACCTCCATGTGGTGGGTCTTGGTAACTGACATCGTTTTACAAACTTTAATATTTATAAAACGATATCAAGCTAAGAACTACGCAACCTACAGTTCAATCTAGATTGTACAAATTTTTTTCTTTTCTTTATTTCATGGTCTAAACTGGACTATAGGGACAATTCGTTGATAAATAAGCTATTAGACTCCCCAGCGGGGCACCGAGGGACGACGTGGGACAACGAGGGACATCGTGGGATGCGCGCGTTTAGTTTTAGTTAATCATAAGATAATTAATCACTGTAAATTCAGTGTGACGCATTCTGTACAAAGCGTGCGATATTGAACGATATTGAAACGTGTTAATAGTTTCTTTTGCCTTATTTCGTTCAAAGTTCAATAAACGTATTTTTGATACAAAATGCGTTAGTAGGGCTACGATTATTGTACCATTATCGTGCAACACTTACCTAACTTGGGCCAATATTTCCCAAGTATTCTCAGATACGTAACAAAATATGTTCGCGCGTTCTACTCGCCATCACTTTTCGATAATACGACGTGTGCTTGTCTCGAACAGTCGTGTATAAGCTACTGTCTCGGCTTAGGTATTCGCTCCTTCACGGACGAATGCTCTGCTAATGAGGTAGAGATTTTCGGACGTACGAAAGTATTTTTCAGCGATAGTGAGTTTGTTCGTTACGGTCGTGTCGCGATCTTTGCTTTGTATTCGAGTTTGAAATGAAAGACATTAGTGTCGCGCAAGTAAAGTTGTATAGTTTGACATATCGAAACGAATTCCCCCTCGTCCTCTTTGTAACTAGTTTTTTCAGTCGTTTCAAGTTAGACAAATGTATTATTAATATGAAAGTCTGCAAGTGATTGCGACTTATTATTATATGATTTGCATTCGTATGTATTGTATGTATTTTATGATTGTGCGAGAGATGAACTTATTGTTAACGCGATTGTTGTTTGGGAGACAGTCTCATAGTTCAAGCTCATACTTGCGTTTTAAAGTTGAGATTTAAATTTAAGGATGAGATTGAACTATGGAACGTCTGTCTCCTTTTTATGTAACCCCGGGCTAAATAGAATAAAGCTCGGTATTCATTATGCCGAGTTGCTTTTATGTAATGGAAGGTGGATCGGATTAGCGCTCAGGGCGGGTTTCATGCGTCGTGGTGAGACCTGGTAATTGATATCGTTTTCCAAACTGTAATTTTTGTAAGACGATATCAAGCCAAGAACTACGCAATCTACAGTCTAGTCTAGATTATGCAAATTTTTTCCTTTTCCTTTTATTTGGTCTGACCTGTCATTTAGTTGCTAAGTAAACTATTAGATCTTATCACGGGGGCGCCGAAGGACGTCGTAGAATTTCGCAGGGACATCGTCGGATGCATGCGTTTTAATTCGCGTGCGTTTAGTTTTAGTAGTAGTAGTTAATCATAAGATAGTTAATCTCTGTAAATTCAATGAAAGCACATTCTATAGAATAATACGCTTGTCGCTATGATATATGTGAAACAACTTTTATTTTTTCTTTAAACATGTAAAGTATTTTTAACCAATTTTAACATAATTATAATTATTTTCAATTTGAACTTTGATTTGTATTTTAATATATTGTGCTTTGGTTTACTTTTTATCATCTTTTTCTCGAAACTCCCTTTGCTGTTCGTTTGCACAATAATAAAAAACTGTAAAAATTTTGCAATCGTATATCAAAAGGATTTCTTTTTTTTTTTTTTGGGTTGAATAAATTTTTTTAAAATAAAGAAGAGCGGATGGAACAAGGATATGTAGTAACCTCAACGTGGTGAGACCAAGGCAATCACTATTATTTCTGATACAATTACTAATTGCATTACTGCGATACAGTTATATATAACAATTAATATGAGCTAATAAGCGATCACGATTTAGTTTTTATGTGATTAAAGGATTTGTTGAGTTGTTAGAGAGATTGTTGATTGTTTCTAAAATTATAGATTGAATTTTTTTTATTATAACATATAGCATTTTTAAATATTGTAGAAAACCGTGGACTTTAGATTTTGATGGATATTTCAAAACACATGATTTGATAAACGCAATTTATCCAATTTATCCATATTGATGCAATGTCTCCTTTTTGATTAACTATCAGGTCCATTTCAAATATATTTCATTCCTAAATATTTCAATAAATAAGAAATCCTGTTATAAGTACTGATTTTATCGTTTCCAACAAAAAAACCAATCGATGAATTCGTAAAACATGAATAGAGCTTTTTCTGACACACGCATAAACACATAATAAAAAATGGAATAATTTTAAATACTGATCTCATGTTTCGGAATCTGGAAATACAATTAAACATTTTGCTTGTATCATTTTAGTTAGTATAATCACAAACGAACTTTACATGTCAGTATCGAAAATTTGACAACACTGATGGATCTCAAAAATCATATTACTGGCGCATTCACTAATTCGCCAACTCACCGTTGTTTAAACGTAGAGTGCGCTAAAAAACCAGTGATTTTTTAGTATATTGGTATTTCAGGCCACGAAAGTCCGTAGATGCAATGTCTATTCATATACCTCGTCTGTGACCTCGTCTGTGATAGCACTATAGCAAATTATAGACGAGGTATATACCTCGTCTGTAACCAATATAATGATTAAGTAATAAAATCAAAGAATCTGTTACACTATTGTCAAATAGTGTATCTCCAGATTCCAAAACACGAGATTGGTATCTAATATTATTGCATTTTATATTATGTACTTATATGTAAGTAGATCAGAAGAAGCTTTATCCGTGTTTTACGAATCATGGGTTTTTTCATTGAAAACGATAAAATCAGTGAAAAAGGATCTTTCGTTGAAATATAGATGAAATATACTCAGAATGAACATATGTAATTTATACATATATTTATAATTTATATTTATATAAAATTGAAAAATTATTAATGGCATTTGGATGAAAAATGTTTTATTGTGTTGTATTTCGTTAATCTGCAATTTAAGGTGCTAATTCTAATCATATTGAGAATATCAAAGGAATATAATAGGACTTCTACATAAATAATCCCGTTTATTAGATGTTACTTAAAATTATTTTTTAGAACATATTTGAAAATTTGAAAGTCATTCCAAGGTTCACTTCAAATACGAATAGTAGGAACTGTAACGCATCCTACAATAGTTTGATTGGTCGACAAAATACAGTTCATCATGGAGTACGTCGGTACGTACTAACTTGACGATTTTCGTGTTTTTTATTAGCAATATTCAATCGATAAATATTTTTTATCTTCATTTTCTGTATTTATTTGTATTTATTTTGGAAAAAAAATTATAATTAATATCTGCCTCCCAGAAAATATTACTCGGTCAATCGTATATGTTGGATTAATTTTCGTGCAAACATTTATTTATATACTTTTACCATAACTTTTTTTATGAATATAATTCAAAATAATTTTAAAAGCTACAGAATTTGACATTTATAAATTTCTTGACGAAGTGCATTCGTCCTGTTCTTCTGTAAATATGTCATATTAAACATAACCTCATCATTTATAAAAATCTTTCTTTTTGTGATTTATTCGATAGTTAAATTTTCACTATTTTCCTTATAATCGATCACTGTATTATTAAAATCTTATAGAAATATCTGTTTTACAAGATCGTATTGTATTTGACACAATGATGTCAACATTTGTATTTGAAATATATTAAGTCTCTTTTATTTTGTAGATGCTGCAAAAAGTGAAAGCAACGACAACTCATGTAACTCGACTTCTTGTGCTGAATTGCTATCAAAAACAAATTCTAATGAAAATTTGTTGGTAGAAACGAAAGATTCAACGTCAAAACATGAGATTGAAAACATACAAAAGATAGATAATAATATTGCAACTACCTCGCAAAATCCACCCCAAGAGAATATAGACTTTAAAGTGATATATAATAAGCAAAGGATTAATGTAAATTTTCCACTTGACGGCACAGTGGCAGAATTAAAAACTCATCTCCAAAATATTATATCCGTGCCACAAGCTATGCAAAAAGTTATGATCAAAGGATTAGCCAAAGATGAACAAACATTAAGAAATTTGGGTGTTACAAAAGGTAATTTTTATAATATAATACAATGTTCGCTGTTGTGTGGTTTTCATTAAATATATTTATTATGTGTTATTATACAATTATATCTTTAAGGTGCCAAAGTCATGGTAGTAGGGTCAAAACTAGATGATGTATTAGCCATTTCGATTCCAACAAAACAGGATTTGTCAGATGAAGCTGCTTCCACTACAAATAAAGAACCTTTATCTCAGCAAAAAATGCATAGGAAAGTGTTAGATAAAGGGATACCTGACGATGTAATGCCTGGTATATTAGATAGTAAGGTATGACTTATTCACTTTAATGAAAATAATAATTGTTATTGATTATTGTTAGTATTAAGTATTATATGTTTTAATTTCACTGTTTTAAATTTTAGGAACCTCTACCAGAATTTCCATTGGCTGGCATGTTAAACAAATCTGGTGGTAAAGTTAGATTAACATTTAAATTGGAGCAAGATCAGCTTTGGATTGGTACAAAAGAAAGGACAGATAAAATACCTATGAATTCCATAAAAGGTGTACACAGTGAACCAATACATGATCATCCAGAGTATCATATTATGGTTTGTACTTAAAGATAAAGTGGTTTGTCCTAGTTTAATTCATTTTCTATGATTCATCTGCCAGTTTTTCACAGAGATGAATTGACTATCATATTAATACTATCTGAAACATTTTCTAAAATTTTAGGCCATACAGCTAGGCACAACAGAAGCTTCGAGATATTGGATATATTGGGTTCCTGCACAGTACATATCGGCTATAAAAGATGCTATTCTTGGCAAGTGGTGCTACTTCTGATTGAACATTGATGGAAATTTTGGTCTATTCGAAAACAAAGCGTAATCAGGTGTAAGCATTGATACAAACACGACTGTACTAGTCACACGTTTTTAACAGTAAGTAATAACTTATTTTGCGTTGGATAATAACTGATATGTTTTAATAAAAATATTCTCTCTTTCTGTTAAGGAAGTTTTCTTAGACGATTAATTTTGTTAATTTTGGTTAAAAACAATAATAAAGATATTTTATAAAAATTGATACAATTCTAATAGCAAAAAAAGAAATGTTTATACAATATTACGATTTCCGAATTACTGAAATCTTTTAATACATTTAAATAATGCTGTAACTGTAATCTTATTTTCTGTGAATTATATCATGTATAAGACTTGTAAATATAATAAGTTTTTTTAACTCTTATAAAAATACATTTACATTTTAAAAAAACATTTTATTATCTTAGGAAAAAAAATTGTCATTTAAATGAACAGATCAAAGAATTTCAACTTTTCTGTTTATTTAAATAGAAACACTTGAATCTTTAAAACAAAAGTGAAATGTTTGTAAAATTACATTTGTAGGAGGAAGTGAAGAAAGAAGTTATGATGTTGCATTTACAATCTTTTGAAGTTCGTCGAGAAATTATTCAACTTTTTACTAGATTTAATGACATCAAATGAGAAATTAAAGTAATTTAAACATTTAAAAACAGATTGTTTCAAATCTGTTTTTATAATTACAATTTATGTTCATTATCAAAACTAATTTTTAAAGTATTAAGTTTCAAAACAAATATGTTGCAAATTTTATTCGATTAAGAAAACAAAAGAGAACGAAATTATAAACATTTATTAGGTTGCAATGAACTAAGTTATCAAGAAATATAGTCCGCATTTTACACAAATAAAAAAAAATGCAATTCAGTACAGTGAGTGATACTGTTCGATTATGAAACAACGAATTTGTCAAAATACATTTAATATTGGCCTATATGTAAGATGTATGACAAAAATTGATCAGGGCAATTAAGAGTCATCAGAAATTTCGCTGTGTAATAGAATTCAAGTGGACTGTATATCTCGACGAGCGTAAGTTAAATTATTACGTAATGTTAGTATTATAAGCTGCTGTAAATTAGGTTTTATACTGTATAACATGTACAACTGAAGAAAAGAGAATCCAGAGAAACGACAAATCAAACTTGTATTTACCGTAATATCTACATGGAATTCATAACTATTTGCACATTCGAAAAATTATCAGTGTCCATTTAAAACAAGACTTGTACATCATGTTGTGTGATTTGATAAGAATAAACAATTTTAAATCTTCTCTATCGTGAGACTTTTCTTTGCATTTCCTTTTTTTTTTTTTTTTTCTTACCTATAAACTATATTGAAATATAAATATGCGCTACTAACTTAAGTCATTATACTAAATAAATTACAATAGATTAATTTTCAAATTTTTAAACCGATTCTAACTTCTTACCCGCATAGCTACGGGGCATTTAGATTATCTTATGTTTCTTTGTTATGTGAACAGGAAACTTCCTATTATGGTTTTAAATTACTTGAGGTGAAACAAGTCATTTTACTGAGTCTACTCTCTATTTGAAATTAGAAAAAATAAGAATTGTTTAATATAGCTCTACCTAAATAAAAAAATATTTTGCGTATTTCGCAAGTAAACAAACCTTCACATTTCGATGAAATGTATGTAAATGGTTCAAGGTTTAATATAGTGCTTGTGTGCGTGTACATGCCAAGAGAATACATATAACATAATTCGTGGTAATTGCTGTTTCTGCAATATCACTGGCTATTTAAATTAATTAGTGCCAATTCAAACTGTGTCTTGTATCATTTTTCACAAGTAATGAAATATCTCGTTAACTTGTTATTATTAACTGATATCTAACCAACATTTAAGAAATGTGTTCCATACAATCCAGACAATGCTTTTCTCTGTGGTAGAAAATGGTTTAATGGATAAAGTACGATTATGAATTAAGCAAAGTGCTAAAGATAAGGAATAAATTTAAAAAAATGAACAGATAAACAATGAATTTAATCCTATATTCATTGCTGCAGACGGGATTAATGTTGTCATTAATTCGAAATATGAATATGTATTATCTCCTAAATAAATGATAAATATAAAAAAAAACATCCAATGCTAATGGTTACTTGAATCTACATAGAATTCTAAACATTTGCTCTGCTAGTGCTATGGAAGAAAGTGATAATATTTTAGAAGATATAGAAGGAACATTTCTAGCTTTAACCGAGAGCTTTCTGAAACAAGGTGCATCACTAGTAGAACTTAAGTCTGCTAGTCTAGGAAATAATATAAAGAATAAAAAAAACCATATCATATATCACTTGTGTTCTAAAAAAGTTCTTCTTGCCTTATTTACACCGATATTTTGTAGCATACTTTTTAAATATTTATATTTTGATATAATCAGAAGTGTTCGTGAAACTAGATGCTTAATACCAAATAATTATTTTATATGGGAATTTACAAGGCCAATATCGAATTGTGATTTTTGTCAGGGTGTTACTTCAGCATTGATCTTGCCAAATTTAACAAGAGATGAATTCAAACAATATGCCTATTCCTCTAGACCTATGGTGATAAAACATGCTGCAAGTCATTGGCCAGCTTCAAAGGTATTTAGCTGGAAATTCTTCAAAGATTTATATGAGAATATTGATGGGGCTTATGATTCAGTAGATGATTGTCAGTTTTTGCATTTTAAAAGTAATCTCACTAATTTGCGCGATGTTTTTGCAATGAGTGAGGAAAGAGCTATGCAACATAATAGTAAAGATGCTTGGTATGTTGGTTGGAAAAATTGTCACCTTCAGATTTTGGACATTATGAAACAATATTACAATATACCTCATTTTTTACCAGAGGATGCAGAGATTCCTTATTCCAATTATGTTTTTTTGGGATATGAAGAAGGTGCTATTATGCATGTATGTATAATAATGACAATACATGCACATTAATTTTTAATCAATTACAGACCTTATTTTTTTTATAGCTAGATTATATCTCGCGTCTAATGTGGCAAGGGCAAATTATAGGCAATAAAACATGGAGTGTCGCTCCAACTCCAGAATGTGATACTGTTTGTATGCGTTTTAATTTTACTGTTTATGCTGGAGACATCGTTCTGTTAGATACAAGAATTTGGTATCATAGCACTTATGTTGAAGGAGGAAACTTCAGTTTGACAGTCACCTCAGAATATGGATAGATCTTTATATATAATGCAAAATTGTATTTGAACAATTTTATAGACTATATAGATAGCATTCTAAGAAGTAAAAAATTTTATATTATTTTATAATATTGAGATTTAAAATGGCTTGTCTTATTAAAATTATTGCATTATATTAATGTTTAATTAAATATGTATAAAGTTTTTATATGTACAAAAACTTTAATATTATGGGACATGCTATTGATGAGTAGTATTATATTATTTGTATACAAAATTCTTATCTTCTATAGCAAAATATTTAGAGAAGCCATTTTTAATTGTGTGTGTGAGTGTGTCCCATATTTATTAACATATAGATTAAAATGTATAAAAGATTAAATTTTGCAATATTTTAGATTGTACATTCCAATTATGATAAAGTTACATATATTATAAGTTACAATTATTGAATATTTATTGGTTTTGCCATAGTTAAAACTAGTCGAAATAAAAGTTATAAAATATTTTGAGTACTACTGACACAAATGAAATAACAATATAACTGCCATTATATAAATTATTTTTGTATTGATATATTTGAAGTTTTATACATACATATGCATTTGAATGCATATGTTACAAGTTATTTTACGTCCAATAAAGAAATATATACAGTTAAGCATGCTTTGACTAATGAAGTTTCGTATAAATTTAATATATAAACTTTATTAGAGGCAATCAATTGTTATTTATTTTATATTTAATTATATATATACGTACATGTACAAATATATTCAGTTTATAATTTTTTTAATAAAATATATGAATATAGATAACGTTCAGTGTGATTTCAGTGTGATTTTTTTTCCATGCTCATATACAGCAACTTTTATTTTATATATTCATTTAATTGCATAAAACACAACGATAAAATTTTTATATAGATCATTTATACAGTTTACATTGTAATTATAAATACTTGTGTACTTTAAAGCACAAAAATACAATATATAGTGTTATATTTAGAAATTATGAATAGCATAAGAGAGATAGAAATATTATTCCATTTAATTACACACACCAAAATGACATATAGCAAAACTTAAAGTGGAATGCATATACCTGTTGCTATGCAGTATAGCATATCATACATATAATACTAATTGAACAAGTGCTGATGTTACATCATTATTTTCAGATTTCAAGGATACATTTCTACTGATCCTTTTTCTCTGTTGCCTGTTGAAAACTTGGGGGGCTTTCCTAAAATATATACAAAGAAAAATTTGTTTGTAATATTAATTTTTGATTCTGAATGATATCTTCGATTATTAATTATTAATTATTTAATTATTTTAAATTCTACTTACATAGTATGCGGGTGGTGGAACGTAGGCACATTGTGGTCTGTTTGGATCATAATATGCACTTTGAGCAGCTTCTGCTGCTTTTGCATCTGTAAAAAAATAAAAACACTGATGTAACAGAAGCGTTAAATTTTTTTATCCGAAAATATGTTTAAATTTATGTCAAATCACATACATTTATACATGTTTGATGTAGTAAATTTAAATTGATCTGGCATTTTTTATTTTTATAAAAGATATTTAAACAAATTTATTATTTAAATATTTCGTGCTTTGATCTTCTTAAGACAATTTTATTTATTTTATAATGGTCATTAATAAATTTTATCATGAAAATAAAGCTATGAAGTGCATTTGCAATATTTTCATATATGAAATATTCTGCCTAAGAAATTAATAAATTAAAACAATCTTACAAGCAGTAGTGGAATAATATTTTATGGAAGAACACTTTGATCGAATGAGTCATTGATTGTATTAAAAATCTAAATTCTTTTCATCAATGCTTTTAATTTAAAAGAAAAACAAAATTAATAATTGGTGGTTTTTTGATAATTTATACAAATAAATAAAAAAATTAAAAATAATTAACGACTCAAAATAACACCTCGCGTATTTTTGAACTATCTCTGACAACTATGAGATAATAACTGAGCATAGTGAAAGTCAACCTTACTGCAGGTCAACCAAACCTGTTGTGCAATAACGTTGCATAATATTCAAAACCTTAAAGTTTTCCAGGTAAAAACAAACTATGATATTATTATTTAATCCTTTGAGGAAAAAAATTTATAAGATTTTTATAATACAGCAATACTTTAAATTGGTGGGTTTAAATAAAAACAGCAAGTTATATTTGGCTAAATTTTAATAACATAATATGTTCTTGTATTATAATGATCATCACAAAGCTATATTTGAAGCAACAAAAATATAACATTTTAACATACAATGCCAACTGGTAGAAAAAAAAAGTATTTAAAAATAATTTGATACTCATTTAATACTGTAATGTGTATGTTATATCATATAATCTTTATGTTACAAAGAATAATGCAATACAAGTATATCCTTATGTTTTCTTATTTAATATATTAGTTAATGTTTTTATTTTTCATCTATTATTAATTGATTTTAAAGATTTTCGAAAATTTAATCATTATTGGCATAAAGAGTGATATAAACGTGCATACACAGAACATGTAACACTTTACAATTAGTAATTAGGAGGATATGGATTGTAAGGATTTTGTTGAGGATAATAGCTAGGTTGTACATAATTATTACCTTGGGAATATGGAGTATATGGTGGAGGATTTTGTGGGTAACCGTTATATGCTGGCTGTCCATAGTTCGGATACGCACCTGCTTGAGACATTGGTTGGGCATTATAATTTGGATTAGCCCATCCAGGTGCTCCATTTTGTTGAGGTGGAGTCCAACTAGGTTGTTGACTGGAGTTGCCCCATACACCTTGTGGATGTACATTTGCATATCCTTCATAAGGTGTATTTATACCAGGATATGGAGGTGGCATATCCGTCATATATACACTGTTTGCTATACAATACAAATTTATATCTTTTATACATATATGTATATATATATATATATATACATACATAAAATATTAAAGAATCAAATTGTACTGATTGCAGGAATACGGATAAGATCTTCATAATATTGTCAAAATCTTAGAAAAACATAGATGTTTAACCTGGTGGAGTATTTGAAAATGCATCATTTCGTGGGAGCCAACCGTAATAGCCAGTTGGAGTAGTTTGATAAGCAGGTGGTGGAGCTGCATACCAGTTTGATGTCGGTGGTTGATACGGCGGTGGAGCATCATTTAGAGGTCCATTACGTTGAGCTAAGAATAAGTAAAAACACATGTTCCAAATATTGTAATGCTCAAAAATGATAAGAAAAAATTATTTATTTTATATCTATATAAATTACCCATTGCTGCTGCTCTCAACATAGCTTGACCAAATTCTATTGCACCCCCACTTTTGAAGTGTAATTTAAATTTGCATTCTCCAATCCAATTGCCATTTGGTTGAGCACGGCATTTACCTTTGATGTAATTGGCACCAAATATTGGTTGTTCCACCTCAACTTCGCTCAGCGTTATGAAAGGAAAGCTAAATGACTGCATTTTTTCCTTGTGGTCTTTGGCATTAAAAATCATTCGATGGGTGGTCAAGTATAATCTACCATGTTTGGTACCAGTAAATTCTGCCTGTTCTTGTCCATGGAATTCCATCGTAACATTGTCGCAAAATAATAATATGCTAAAAAAACAAACATTTGATGAAGTAAATACTTAATTTATTTATATTAATTACAATGAAAAAGAACCGAGAAAGAACTTGAGACGATATTTATCGATTCTAAAAATTTTGCAAAAGGAGCAAATGTATGACGTGTAGCATCGATATTCGGAGAAATGATTATTGATAAAAAGGAAGTTGTATTTGGAAGGTCACGACGATAACTACGTTGTAGAAACGTCACAAGAAAGACCATGTGAAACAAAAATATGACGTTAGTAAAACTTGCAGATATATTTTATAACTTACCACTCTCCGGCGTGTATTAGAACACCGCCGTTAGCGTGCGCTGTATTTAACGACATACTTTTTTAATATTGTCTCCAATACTGCTGAAATTTCTAGTAACAGTTCCTTCCTTCATCAGCTGATTCATAAGTGATAAGTATGGCGTAGTGCGCACGCGCATATATCTCGATATAATACATCTAATACATATATCTACATATTATAGTCAGTTTGTATTTCACATAAATGCGTAACCGTCGTCCTCAGTTGAAACTTTTTTAATGATTACACAAAATATTTTGCTAAGTACTTAAAATTCGAACGTAGCGTATATACATATACCGAAATACGATCGTAATACACTAATGCGATTGCTTTTGTGACAAAACGTAATTTAAATGCGCGACATTACACGAAAATACATTTTGATTGTAATTCACGTTGATTCTCGAGATTGAAACATCACGACGATGTTGCAAAATGTCCAAAGTGGAAAATGTAGATCGTTACGTTCAAATTTTGCGGGAACACCGGAAGAGGAAAGACACGGATGCGCGCGCAGAAATCAATGCCGCAAATTTTCAAAGCATGCGCCAGTGTACGGGGACAGTCACGTCTGTACTACGCGTAAAGAAATAAATAAGGCAGTGATCAGGTGCAATTAACCGATTGGCAGAAAGTGCGCGTTGTAACGGAATCAATCGGTCCTCGCTGAGCAAGAGTTGCCAGAAGTCTTTCGGGAACAATGAGATTATAAGGCGGTTCTACGAGTCAATTGAGATTACGAGTCAATTGTTTTCTTTTCGTCCTCACATACCACGTCCGTCTACCACGGCAGACATGGACGAGAATTTGAGCCGGGGCTACGTGCAGTTAGGGAAAGCTAGGGGCATGAACGAGTTCAAATTCTCCAATGGGTTCACCCATTTATCACCGCCTATTGACAAATGCAACTTCATCTACTTCGCTCTCATACTTGGCGGTATAGGATTCCTCTTGCCGTACAACAGGTCTCGCCGCAATCAGACACTATATTTCGCCGTGTGTCGGCAATCGAATGTCAAAGACCTCTGTCCCTGCTTTATTAAATTTACTCTCTTCTCCTGAAAGTAGGATCGAACTTGCGGCGCACAACTTGCGTGCATGCTCGTGTTGAATATCAAAAATTACCATATATGTACCATATATGTACTTTGTGTTTTGATATACAGTGAAACGCCTTGCGTAACGCCTGATACGTAAAATGGAATAAACCTTATATAGTAGCTACAAAAAGAAAGTGTAAAACATATACCCTTATTTTTAAACGAAGCTTTCTTTCAATACATAGCTTCTTTCGTATCTTATTTTTGTTATTATCAAATCCTTGTCTTTATGTAAAAATATGCGCCGAATGATGCGAAATTTAATATGTTTTGACTAATTAATCTGACTAATAATAATTAATATACAAATGTCATGATAAATACAATGGCGTACAAATACTTTTTCTGCGAAGCTGTATATGCGTTTCACACTGGATCCAAGAATTTTGTTATTTATAAATTGTTATTATAAATTTAATTTTTAGTTTTTGCAGAAGGACAGTTTTAAAATACATTGTCAGTTCTTTCTAGTTTTGAATCCAAACATATGTTTTCCCACCAGCTTCATAATTTAAAAAATATCGCTTATCTTAGTAGCTGTATCTTTGATTTCTCTCTGCAAAAATATTTCTTTTTAATTACGATTAATCGCGATATTATAATCAAAAATCAAATGAAAGATGTATTTATCAGATTTTTCCTTTGATCTGCATGAACGTATAATTCATATGTAATACAATAGGTAAATTTAATACAATTTTCGATTTTTTCTTTTTAAAAACCTATACTTCTACCGCTTATCTCTCTTTGGTTTTTGCACGTGCAAAGGAACTAATCGTTATAAAAAATTTATCTTTTATTCATAAAACAAGAATGTTGTACAGAAGATTCACTGTATTTTTAATACAACAGATTCTCTATTTTTAATAGATTGTAAATATTGAAAATTGGCTAATGTTTCCAGCAGTTATATGAAAGTACTGCATGATTATATTTATATTTAGTAATAGATTGTTAATAAAAAATGATTGTTATTGGAAGCTTGTTGTAATATTGATGCGTCTATTTCTTACAGTTTCATTATAGCGGCGGATTTTTTTCAAGCAAGATACCCCGGAACTACTGTAATATTCGATATGTCAGTTGTCTATATCATCATGGCATTCTTCGCAGTCTTTGCGAATAATATTTTAATCGAAACATTGTCTCTAAATACACGGATAACATTTGGTAAGAATTAACGATCAACGTAAAAATTGCTTGTATCGAAAGAATATTTTAAAGAACAATTTATACAAAAGTACTTTAATTTAATAACGTCAATATGAATTGTAGGATATCTGGTAGCCTTCGTCACTTTAAATTTTGTTGTAATTTCCGAGATCTGGTGGGAGCCTTTCAACACGGCCACCTCTTACACGATTAATCTAGTCGTTGTCGCGATAGTATCGCTCGGTTGTACAGGTAAAGAATTTTATTTAGTTTCATGAAATATTTTTTAGACTTAAATGTGTATTTTTACGCTAAAACTGCTATTTTTTGATTAGTTCAACAATCGAGCTTTTACGGATACACCTCAATGCTTCCGAGCCGGTACACGCAGGCGGTGATGATTGGAGAAAGTGAGAAAAATACTCGAATGATTGTTTCATTTAAAATAAATCAAACTATAATCAACTAATGAAATATTGATTAAAAAACTACGTATTTCTTTTGTAGGTATTGCTGGTCTTTGGGTATCAATCAATCGAATATTAACGAAGTCTTTGCTCGACGATGAACGCAGCAACACATCTATGTTTTTCGTTTTGTCGAACAGCACGATTCTAATGTGTTTCTTATTAAATCAGAAAGTTCGCAAAACTGACTTCGTGCAATTCTATATAACGTTGTGTCAGGAGAGAAATCGAATTACATTAGAACCAACAGAAGATGTGGGTCTGGTATGCAACGATTATTGTTAATTCGTAATTTTAATTGAATAATCATATTGACTGTTGTTTCTATATAGATGGATCCATTGGATCAAGTCGGGGATCCTTCGAAAGGTCAGTATGGGGTTTTAAAGATTCAGACTAGTCCCCTAGGAAATGAATCCGCGAGTGGAAACGCTGAATTAAATGGTAAAAATTATAAGTTTACTACTTGCTAATGTGTTATATAGTAGAGATATTTATTTAGTAGTAGTAAGCCCATAAATTTTATTCCTAGGAACAAATCAATATTCGCCATTCTCATTCAGTAATCCCGTGTATGAACCTGGTGCGCCATCAGGAAATCCTCCCGGTAGCGCTGGTCCTACGTACAAAGTTGAAGACGTAGTTGTTATGAGAGGAACATATGGGACTCAAACTAGCAAACCGTGGCCTGAGATCAAAAGTACGGTGCTCTTTAACTTCCAGTTCTTATTATGTCATCAAATCAATATTTCTCCTCGAAGATAACATGTATGTAACATTTTTTAAGAGGGTTTTCTTGCGAGACTTGAAGTGGCAAAGATAATATGCCCGTATATGGGCAGCATTGGTCTAGCATACTTTGTAACTCTTTGCTTGTACCCTGGAATTATGTCAGAAATTATTTCCTGTAAACTTGAATCATGGATGCCGGTGATTTTAATGACGGCGTTTAATGCTTCTGATGTATTGGGCAAGGTACACAGAATTTCTATCGTTCTCGAATATATTCACTTAAAATTGAGATGTTATATACTTGCATGTACATACATTTTACCATTTAATGTTTCAGATACTTGCGCTGATTCCTTATGATTGGAAACGTACCCAGTTATTATTGTTTGCGGGTGTTCGAGTTATATTGATTCCTTTATTTTTACTTTGTGCACTACCTAGAAGTACGCCAATACTTTCTGGAGAGGGATATCCATTACTACTTTCTTGTTTACTTGGCGTTACGAACGGCATCGTTGGATCGGTACCAATGACACAGGCACCTAGCAAAGTATCAGAAGGACATCGTGAATTAGCAGGATATATATATATATATATATATATATATATATATATATATATATATATTTCAAGTTTCATTGATTATAATTTATTGCGATAATTCATTTTTTATAACATTACTGTATGTTTTTAGGTAATATTATGACTTTATCATACACTACAGGTTTGACAGTAGGCTCGTTGTTCGCATATATACTTGACACTCGCTTTGAACTACCAGCTCAATTGAAAAATGTATGTCAAAAAGCATTAAGCCCATCGATAATGCCTCTTAACAATACAACATCAAGCGCTGTAACAAATGTTATGTCTTCCACATTACCAACATTAGAGAACATTACGCAAAAGGTAACTGTTTTGTCAGCCCTTCTGTCATCCACTTCGATGTTTAATAGTACTTTTAGTACATTAGCTACCGGTATGATGGAAGCATCCACGACCACATCTCCGAAGGTTTTCGTTAACGTTACTACCTCGGTTAACAATGCAATTGTACTACACTAGGATACGCACGTTTGTGTGTTGTGTTGAATCTGATGCTTTGTACGAATAAGTTTGTTAAGACATTGCATTGTAAGTTAGAATTTTATTCATTAACTTATTGAGCAATTATTTTAAATTGTTATATTTGCATAGCAAATTAGTTTAAATTGTTGTAACTGTTTCCTAAAAAAAAAAAACATACCAATAAGTTTATGGAAATACTAAAAAAACTTCAATTTCATAGAAAATCGTAAAATATCGCCAGATTGAACACACACACAAAGTGATTCGAGTTCTCGATTCTTATAATTTCGTAAATACTATAATAATTGTTTACTCGGATTTTGAACGTAATTTATTAAAAACTGATATTTTTTACAAAAACCGTGATCGCAGTCAATAAAACGCAAGAGCGGAGCGATATTGTATTTGCATTACGTTAAATAAATACTTCTTTTGAAGAATAAATTCTTTTGAAGAATAAAACTTCTGTAGAATAAATTAAGAGCCAGAAAAAAAAGCTTTAAAAATTTTCTTCAATGATATTCTGTCTTTCATATCATTCTGGCTAATTTGATAGCGATATCTATTAGATTTTATTGTTGAGTGCAAAAAAAAGAATATATATATATATATATATATATATATATATATATATATATATATATATTGTAAGCTATACAATTTGTTGCACATGGGAAGCGGAACGAACAATTCCTTTAATCCTTAAATAATAAATACGATGACGAACAATCGTAACATGGCAGAAACATCCTATACGTTAACTCGTAGTGTTCCTTTATTTAAATAATTTTAAGAGAAATAAAAGAATAATATTTCCTAAAAGTTCCTGCCTTGAACTTGTTCGAAGGTCGCATTTGATTCAAGGATTAAATCATATCCTTCGGGATGAGCTGTTTTTTAATTCGAAGATCGTTGACTTTAAGTTAATGTCCCAGAACTGTCCGGAACGACGTCAAAAAAAAAAGGGAAATTATATCCAAATTCAGTCCTTCCCGGTAGTTCTCAGCACTGCACCTGTTAGATCAATGGTTGAGACGTAGCAAATTTACACAGTCTAGTTATTCTGTAAGAAATTGTTATATGTCTGCGTGAATAGTTAATAATTATATGCAGTTAATAATTATAAATGCAAGATATGTATACTTGCAACATACTTCCGTATGAAACAGAGATGAGGAAGAAGAAAAAAAAGGAAAGAAAGAAAGAAAGAAAGAAAAGCTTGTATTTCCTTCGAGCGCGTTTTTTATCTACGTTAATACGCAAGAAACATATCCACATTGTTACGTGGGACGAATTATAATCAAATATTTTCAATCTTTATAGCCATTGAATGGAAACTCTTTCACACTGGATAGATACACTCTGCAAAACTCTAACATCATATTTTCACGTCAGTATAAAGATTAAAGCTGTATAATTGAAAAGAAAAAAAGAAGCGGTGGAGATTCTCTGCTAGAATTTTTTTCTGTATTTCTTTTCTCACGTTTCATTTTGAAATTCAATCACATACAATGAAGCTCATCCAAGCTCGTGAATTAAATGAACTTAACCGACGATTGAAAGCTCGGAAGCATTTTTACGAAACGTTCCGATGATGGATTACACTTCAACGTATAAAAGATTAATGAATAAATGTATATGCGTAATATTTATCAAATGTACCACCCATCCAAACAGCTTACAGATGTATTTCATATATTCAAATCTGTATATGTATAATCTAGAGATCCTTTAAACGAAGTATATACACGTGTACACGAACCGGGGGATTACACGTAAAACATACGCACGTATACGCGAGAACTGCCTATACGTACACTACTTACACACATACAAGTTTGAAATAATGCAAATTAATTATATCAATCTTCGATTCGTATCATCGATTCTATCATTCAATTTCTCTCGTAGGATGATTTGTTTTGTCTGATGTCACTAGGATGCACAAAACATTGAACTCACAATACGAAGTAAGCTCTTTAAGATTCGATAATCAATAAGTCATTAAGTGTATCTTTACTTTCAACATATCGAATTGCCGAGCAGGATTTTTGAAAAATTCTTCAAATAGGAAAATTTAAGAGAAGTGTTGGGAGATGTTCAGAAACAAAAAAGAAAAAGAAGAAGAAGAAGAAGAAGAAGAAGAAGAAGAAGAAAAAGAAGAAGAAGAAGAAGAAGAAGAAGAAGAAGAAGAAGAAGAAAAACACGGCACGTTCCTTTTTCAAGATATTTTTTTATGAGATAAATTCCAATTTTATAATCGCATCGTAGACGAGAAAAGATATTTTAGTGGTTCGTTAAGCGACTGCGGTATATTTTTTATTGCCTTTCATTAGTATATTAAACTTGCAATAAGTTTCATGATGTATCTATTAAAAAAAATAAACTATGTCAGAGGAAAGAAAACGAAAGAGGAAAGAAGAGCACGTGACAGAAAGATACTCGAATGGTCGAACGTAATTAGTAAAATTTATACAAGGATAACTAGAGAAAAAAAGAATCGTAATAGACTTATGAAATGAATGAAGTATGATGATGAGTGAACAGTATAAGAATGCTTAAAAAGATTGCATGTAGAGAATAGGGAGAGTCCTTTTTTGTTTGATAATCATATTTTTCATTATGATGTAACTATCTGTACGTCAGGTGCGACATGGAGTAATATTCTGTACAGCCTTTAATATGTACTCGTTAAAAGAGTGCTATTGATTATACAGAAAAGGGCAGATGTGATCAATTTTTACATTAGTCTTTTAGATATCAGAAGTTACTTCACATCGTAATTAATAACATGTACAAATAATAAATATGTATATACATATATATATAATTACATATATAATTATATTCTTTAATATGTCTTATCCAAGTATAAATACTCTTTACGATTCAAAACATTACACTCTTAACCACAATCATTAATCGATACTGTTTCCTCTAATACTTTCCTTTACATCAATTAATTGTTATCGCTTTCTTTTCTTCTTTACAAAAGTTAATGCGCTGAATTCTATACGTAAGTATTATCAAAATACCATTACTATTATAATAATACATACTTGTTAACAAATTTAAGTAACGCACATCTTTCCTTTTTCAGATCCTTCTTCAATAAGCCTATTTCAATAAGCCTAAGGCCGGTTCGTTAAATATTAAATCAAGTTGTTTAAAGAGTATAATCACCCGAGCGGCTTAGAAAATAATCAATTAACAAAGTAGAATATTTTATATTCCTAAAGGCCGTCAAACTTTTGCCTCTTGAAACTTTCATCTGGATCTCCTTTATAATGGAATGAAATGGTAAACGTCATTCTATCACAGTTAAATAAATTGAATACGCTAAGTTAAATGTACGCTTAGTTTTCAAACAGTCATTTGAGATACTTAGCAGCCCAGTCGGTTCGACCATGAAGACCTCCGCTGCCTTTTGTATTCAATACAGTTCCGTATGCCTTTGGTTGAAGTGTTCCTTTGTTCGTATTTTCTATTCGAATTCATCAATCGTTAATAATAAATTATTACATAGAAAAAATATTTACATAGGAAAAAATCTTCGTCTTAAAAGAAATGAATAAATTTAAAAGTACTTACTGATGTTTTGCGTACCATAAACGCTGGGATAAGGCAATCTCAAAGTCTGATCGGTGAGATATCGATTTCGTGGAATATAATATTGCCTCGTCTGATTCTCAACGGAATTCCTAGGTAACCAAAAGGAATCGGTGAATTCCTCGTACTTCTCCATCGGTTGACCAACCAGGTTCCGTACTAATCTAGGCCTGTTCGTGTCGGAGTCACCGTTTCTTCAAGAACGAAAAAGAAAAAAAAAATGAAAAACCATTAAACGAACAAATCGTTGATTTCATTTATTGAAGACCTTCGATTTACAATGGAAGCAGTGTATACAAGATATAAAAAAAGAAAAAAGGAACTCCAGTCTCTGAAAATTAATCTCGAAAAATCAGTCACCGTCCATTAGGCAGTACCTAATTACGAGTAGGTAAAGAATAATCTGAAGAAGAGAACAATTCTATCATTAGGTCCAGACGCGTGATAAATTTGTGAAGTTCGTTTTCCCAGATCAGACAGTATAGCAACGTACATCCCAGTATTATCAGCGAGTAAGGGATCAGGATTCGCTTTAGATCTTGAAACGTTCGATACCTGGACGATAAACTTGCACTTTGACCGGCGACGTATCGAGCCACGCTGAAGTAATGTTGCTTCCCCGATGCTTTTCGGCCGTTTTTCACGTTTGACGGCTGCAATTTGCTCCAATTGATGGCCGCTGGCTCGTTCCATGCTGGCAGAACCCAGTTGCTAGCCTGCCGTGGATTCTCTGGTAAATAATTGGCATTCCAATTGGCACGATTCTCTTTGTACACTCGTTCTGGGACTAGCTTTGCGTTCACGTTCTCGGGTACAATCTTGCTACTGACGTAGACAATTCACAAGGATTAAATTTATATAGAGGTGTGTCGCGGTGCACACAGGGGATCCCGCTTAATACGCGGCCATTTAGGAAATTCGAGCAACGCACCCCAAGAGCTCGGCAAAATCGTCCTCGTCCAACTTTTGTGCATTGCTATCGCGCATGTAATTGTTATGGTTCAACAAGGGGAGCATCGTTTGTTGTTGCTGTTGCTGGTGTTGCATCATTTTCTCTTGCGCTCTGTAATTAGGAGTATATTTATTTACTATCTTCAGACATCGTTTAGATTTAATCCTTAGCGTATGAAGTTAGAATTGTATTATGTAATTTGAGTGTTATTAATTCGTATTATAACATATTTGTATAATAGTACATAGAATAAGAATAAGAATATTACGGATAAATAAGTTTTCATTTACTAGAAATATTTATTTAAAATGACTTACAATGCTGCACTTGATGCTCTTCCCTTTTTGCTCTTATTTATTGAAATATAAATAAAAATCGCTGGTAATATATTTTTACTATTTTTACTATTTATCGACTAAACAAATATAAGAGTTCATTAAATCTTAGGGAATAATGCCAAGAAAAAATACTTTCCTAAATTTTATTATTTCACTGTATAAATATTTACACTACTTTTCAAAAAAAACTGTTTTGTATGTATAATAAGAAATTGTACATGTTTACGTAATGAAAGTAATATTAAGAAAACGAACTTTAAGGGATTAATTGAAATACGTAATTCTATCTTCGTATGCTAAGGTTTTAAAGATACGAGTATCGATTTAATTCACCTGGATCCCATTGGAGTCCTGATTGCCTCTTGGGAGTAATTGTATGACTTATTGTTATATATAGGAGGTGGAAGATTCACTTTGTTCAAAACGAGATCTCGTTGAGATGCAACACCAATTTTTGTACTATTAATTATACGGGGCATGTTCGCTTGAAAATAAGGATACCTACAAATAGATTGTATCAATAATCATTAATTATTTCTTGTTAGAATCTACAGAATCGACCAATTAAATGAGATTGTCTAAATTGTATTTTGCTTTCTTTACTTAAAGCATTTTATATAACATTTTTTCATTTCGGTGATCTTATTTATTAGTTACTTATTTATTAATTGTGTATATTCTTTGATTACCTTAGGGATTGTTGCGCTGTAGGTCTTTTAATAGGATTCCACTGTAACATATCTTCCATAAGTATTACTGCTTCTTGGCTAGCATTTGGTATTAAAATGCTCAACGATGTACGAGAAAAATTTGGAAATTTGAAATTCATAGCGGCAGCCAACTGATATCCTTCTGGCCAATCATCTTTCTCCGGTGTCCCGATCACGGAACATATTTTAAAGATCTCGTCGATTTCGCTTTTACCGGGAAAAAGTGGCCGAAATGTGTATAGTTCTGCCATGATACAACCCACCGCCCAAATGTCGATTGGGCTGTTGTAGGTCGTTGAATGAAGCAATACTTCTGGCGCTCTGTACCTGAAATAGATAAAAAAATAAAAATTAATTATAAATTAACTAATAAATTTTCTTAAATTAGTTAGAAGTAGCTAAAGTGATATTAAAAGAATTTTAATTATTCGGAAGGGCTTTTAATTTAGGTCATGGTTTTGTTAATTATTATTAACGACATGTTTTAATCCGTGTAATTTTTATATAAATACACAGGTACTGAATTATATGTAAGTATATATGTATCGAAATATACGGTACAAGTGTAATAACGTATCTAAGTTTTTATTTTGCATCATTATTAATATATAAAACGATATTCGAATGTAAATACATTTTTGAATAACTGGCTGATATTTTTGTTATATATTGATAATTACTCGAAATAAATATTGAATATACTAACATACATATCTGTATAGTTAATTACATGTATAATACATGTATTTAAATATACGTACGTCTATTTTCCATGTCATTAGTACATTATAAACAACAGAAAATGAAGAATAAGCATTTTGTATAATTAATTATGCATATAACTAATTGTTAATTAAATATTAAGTATTACCATCTGGTAGACACGTAATCCGTGTAAGGCGGCCTTGACCGTATTTCTCTGGCCAAACCGAAATCCGCAATCTTCACCAGTTCCGGTCCCATGCATAATAAATTTTCAGGTTTCATGTCGCGGTGAAAAAAGCCATGTTTATGCATGAACGCTAATCCTTGAAGCACCTGGTATACTATATTCCTGATCACCGACTCAGGGAAAAGTTTGTCCCTGTTACATAATATTTTTATGAAAGTCTATTCTTTAAAATTTGAATTAGTGATTCAATGATTCTTCTTCACCTATCTTTCATTAGTTGATAAAGGTTCTCCTTCATGTATTCAAAGACGAAATACAACACATCATTTTCGCGAATTACTTCCTTCAATTTGACCACATTTGCATGACTAAGTTTCTTCAAAGACTACAAGAAAGATTGAGAGTAATTTTAAAAAGATTGAAAGTAAATTTCTTTTTTATTCGGAACATTGAAATTATTCTTTTATCATTTATTTTATCGAGTCATTCAGGAAGTTCGCAACATCGAAATATTTGATTGACAAACGATGATTAATATCCTGGACGAAAGTGACAAAGGTGCAATCAAATAAAAATTTCTAGATAAATAGTAAATGAATTAAAGAGGAATTTGTTTTTCAACAAAATAACGTTGTATATAACGGTCTCTTCTGTCGATGAAAAATGTTAAATTTTTATAGATATGATTATTTTCATATATATTTTAGTCTGATTTTAAAAAAATGTATTTATGTAACTGTATTTATGAGAAATTAAATACTCTGAGAACTTTAAGGAATTTATTAACTATTACTAATTTATTACAAAAACCGAGAAATAAAAAAATTGAGTTATCACAGAGTCATTGAAAGAAATTAACATACATGACAAAGATGTAAATTTTTATCTACATATACAGATAGCTGTGATTTAGAGAAAGTTTTGATATAATTCTTTTACAAATTGTCTAGCAAAGTGGTAAATTTTATTATGAACTTTCTGAACAAGCTTATGATACGTCTTTAAAGGTACCCACAATTGAAAGGAATTACATGATATGGATTTGCATTTTAAATTTAGTAGAAATGCTCTTAAATTTGATATAAATGCATAAAGATTCGCAATTTGATAATAAAGTCAAGCTGTGGGTTCCCTTAGAGCAAAATGGCACAAATTATGTTAGATTTTCTTATTACTTTAACTTCGCGTAAGTTCATCGCCTCCTCCCAGGAATAGTACTTTCTCTTCATTCTTTTTATAGCCACCTTTTCCCCGGTATCGATACGTTCCCCAAGAACCACGGAACCGAACGTTCCATCCCCCAATTGGTTTAACGTTATGTACCGATTCATTTTCATCGACGTTCGTACTGTCGAAGATTTAGAACATTTCTTCAACTTGTGGACTAATCGTTCGTTTGAAATGCATCTCTGGACGCATCATATTAATCTCTGAAACAAAAAAAATTGCTTGTTTCTTTCGTGAGACGAACATCTGTTTAATATTAAATTAATTTTAACTTTGAAATGTAATCCTATTGTGCTTCAATCTCACGCTCAGTTTAGCAAACAAAAAGGATTTATAATGCTTCAAGACGTTTAACATAAAATTTAATTGAAAAGTCGTGTGTACTGATACTTTCTTATATTTTGTTCAAATTTCGAGATATTTAATTTTAGGAAAATTGATCGGAAGAAAGCAACAGCAGAGTTAATAATATTCATAATAATTTTCAGTCTTACAGGCTATCACGATGAATTGTATTACACAATTGCAAACTTTTATTTCAATATTATCACTCCATAATAATATCGTTACAATTTAGCATCATTGCAAATAATAACTGTTTTGCTTTATATGGTACGACAATATATGATAGAGCGTCACGAAGTTCAATACATAGCAGTAATGTATTAATCACTACATAAACAATTATAATGACCTCAACAAATTGTTGTTGACTGATAGATATACATATGTCAAATTGCTGCAAAGATAATTATTTGCAATTAATAAATAACTTGTCTATTAATACCGTTATCCGAACATTCAAACCATAGTATCAAGTATTTATTCTTGCATCTATAATTAAACATTAATTATGCAACGTTGGAGTTTCCGTCACACATCATTATTATGATCACATTGAGTGCTCATGACCTTTGGTAGACTTTATACAAGTTCTTTGCGTCAACGTGTCTGGCTATGATAAATAATGTAAAAGGAAAGGAATATCAAAATGTTTTACTACCTGTGTGTGTTTTAAAAGAACAAAAACAAACATTTTTCTTCAGAATGGATATCTAGAAATATGTATTTTTAAATATGTACTAAAAAATTTGATAAAATTGACAATCATTTTATTTTATCTCCCTCTCGGGTCTGACATTGTCAGCTAATTATTAATCTCAATAAATTTCATTTACGTTGCATCATCTTCATTATTTTTTTTTTTTTTTTTTTACATAATCGTAGAAAGAAAAAGAAAGTGTTTTATTAAGTTAATCTAACTGACCTCTTTTTCATACATATTTTATCTTTCTCTGACAACGTGATTTCGTACAATCAATCAATTATTAAACTCAATAAGGTGTGTTTAATTTCATCGTTTTATGAAGGATTCGTGAAATAGCCTTTGACCTAAGTGAGATATTGCGTAATTTTGATGTTTTCATAGATATCTCGCTACTTTCACTGCGAAACGCGTTATTTCGTTGATTTTCATCGTTTTATGAAGGATTCGGAAATAGCCTTTGACCTAAGTGAGATATTGCGTAATTTTGATGTTTTCATAGATATCTCGCTACTTTCACTGCGAAACGCGTTATTTCGTTGATTTTCATCGTTTTATGAAGGATTCGAGAAATAGCCTTTGACCTAAGTGAGATATTGCTTAATTTTGATGTTTTCATAGATATTAGTAGATTAAAACTATTCCCGTACAAGTTCACATTACATCATTCGGGATGGCACGTAAAATTAAAGATTACCGTTCATTGAAATTAATCTTATGTTTATCTATTTATTGTTTGTTTCTCGAGAACTATCACGATAATAATTGAGGAACTACTGTTCGTGATGTCAAAAATACCGATGTGACGATCGTGAACGACTGCGAAAAATCTTTAATCGAGAAACGTAGTGAAATCGATCTGACGGTGAGGCAGTACACTTCAACTTGTACATACCATTTGTTAGAAACTGTTTCGAGTTTAAAATTTCATTTCATTGCTTAAGGAAATAGTATCGACAGGAAACGCTGACATACCGTTCGTAAAATATGAATCGCTATGCTGGTACCAACATGCACAAGTTGATAACTGAATTTCAATTACTTTCAAACACGGTGATACTCGGAATCGATCGACGCATTTTGCTAAAGACACGTGTGCTATATGCACTTTATACATGACTAAATAATTCGATGATATTTTGCGTACGAAATGAAAAACGTAGAACAGATTGTCGTCACTTGATCGTTAAACAGAAAAACGGAAAAAAACAGAGAGACTGGTTATGACTCTGAAGCATTAATTTGCTATGCAAATGTGCAAAATACTCTGTAACATTTAGAAGTAATTTTCCATTTCTTAGAATCTACTATTCTATATTCTGTAATATATTAGCATATAATAGTAGTAGTAATGTAACGATTATTTCGTTCAATTTTCTATTACTTTGATATTAGATTTCTCTTTAATTACATTCATAAAATTATAAATTTGTCTAAATATTCGCGGTCTTATAACTCTGAAACTTCAAAACTTGAAAAGTTTCAAATTTAGAGCTTTCTTACTTAGAATTTCGATATTTCAACTACTGTTTCTACAAATGAAATGCAATAAATTATCGAACTTTTCATCATTTTATCATACTGCTAAATGGCCAATGCTTCCAATAATTATTCTTTTCTAATTTGTAATTTAAATATTGAAATTGCACGCAGAACCAAGTTTTCAATTAGTCACAATTTTGTCCCGCGAGAAAGAGAATGGTAATAGAGGTCAACATCGAGATTAGCATTTTCCTTACGTTCGCATGCGACCAATCTCCGTCACGAGTAGTCATGCGAGGATATAGATTTTCTTAGGTCTTACGATTCAAGAAAACGAATGAATATACATACATAGATACGTATAATGGGTCACTACGAAATTCTGACCTTCTATCAAAAGCTATAGCGTTGCATTACGATTGCGATTGACAGTGTGTCTAGTTTTTAGTTAATTCGTCTTGTTTCTTTCGTGTAATTATTGAAATGGAAAGATAAAAATTATTGAGATTTTGTGTGCAATAGATTGTGTGCATTACAAAACATTGTTTTAATTCGGTCTTTTATAAAAATTCGATGTTCCTTATCATTCTGGGTGTCGATGTATTTCTAGTCGGCTCTTTTAATTTTATATTGAAATGTAATGTTATTTTTATTATATATATATATATATATATATAAAATTAGATATAAAATTATATATAATATGTAATATATATATATAATTTTATATCTGATTATATTTTAATATTACATATGAAATATAATTAATAATATCGAGAAACAATCGTGAAAATTTGATAAAAGAAATTGATAAAAACTGTTAATAAAAATCTTGGTCGTTTTCTGTATTATTACGGTCGTCAATACACTTCTAATTATCTTTGTTCTTTTTTGAGTAAACATTAAAAAAAAAATACTTTGTTTAACATACAAATGATACAAATTAATAACAATAATTGAATTTCAGATATAGAGAAATTGAATTTAACGTAAAGACAATAAAAATTTCATTACGATGAATTCCTGATCGACTGAGTATATTTCGATTTCTTTCAATTGCTAACGTTACACGAATAGCAAGAAAATACGTAAGAAATGAAATTGATGAAATCAACGATAACATCGTTGCTATGTCTGCTACCATTATCCAATTATATTTAATTTACTTATAAGACGCGAACTATTCGAACTATTATTATATTATTATTCAGCGCGAGTATGCGACGAAATTTCGAAATTCGAGAGGACTTAAATTGAAGTTAAGCAGAAGTGCTAGGAATCGAATTAATATCGTCACCCATTAAAATTCCACTACGCGCTACAACTTGAAATACGCGAACGTTATATAAGGATTTTCAATTTTTACTTACGACGAAAACCATCTGGTTCACCAACATTCCACGTATTCCTACGTGATACCTTTCTGCGCAATGCTCCTTTGCAAACTGTTAATCGAGCGGCCATGCTACAGTGTATGTAGCCATGGTTACAGGTACTAACTAAAAGCTGTACTATTGGTGGTTGTTTTAACCCTTATTGTGACGATTCGTCGGCTAATCAGATCTTTTCTCATTGATGAAAGTGAAACGAACGTTACAACGAATGCTACAACTACACCGAACGATCCTTGTACAATATTATTGTACAAGAATAAACATTATTATTGTACAAGAATATCATTAGCAAAAGATTTATTATTATTTTCTGAAGAAATTTCAAAAACCTGGCAATCCAAGAAATTTTGCGCACGACTTGTAAGAAAATCGGTATTTCAAACAGTTGCTTGTAAAATTTACCAATTATTAAACAAATTTGAAACATTCTAGGAGTTGACGGTTGATTGAAGTTTTAAATGACTGTTGCTGATTCATTTACAAGCTCATCAAAGATAATCAAAAATAATTTATGAATAAAATCGTTCATAGATAGTATATAAATAATACGATGTAAGAATACCTTTAAGTACAAGAATACAAGTAAACGAGTTTTGCGACATCGTAACAGCACTCGAGCTTTTGAATTATATCTGTGATGAAAGAGGGCGTATCGATTTCTAAATAGCATATTAAAATCGTTAAATTGAAAAATTATACGTGTTACAAAAGTTCACATTCTTTTACGTATGTAGATAGTTTATATTATTCAAATTTTTACGCCGAGTTTGTATTTTAATTACACGTAAGTATATAAGTCATTTTTTTAATTTTGTTTTGCGTAGTAAGTATATATCTACGTAATAACTATACAATATACATACTATAGAATAGATTATAGAGAAAGCAGGTCTTTCGTACAAGTATCGCACTGTCAAAGAAATTGTTTTGAAAATGACACAAGAAACTAAGAAAGTAAAACAAAAACAAGTAGGAAAAGAAAAAGCAAGTCAAAAAAATGAAGAGAAAACTGAAGAATACGTGAAAGAAGACACAACTGACAATGTTAAGTTGTATGTAATATAAAAATCTAATTTTAAAAAAGTGTAAAAATATTATTAAAAACGCAATTTATGTAAAGCATTAACTTTACAAATTACATATGATTATAGATAATATGTTATATTTATTAATGTTTATTAGTATTTTTAGTAACATTGTTTCATAGGTTAATGTTATTTTCGTATGTTTACAATGTATATGACACGTGTTATTGTATGTTGTTTTTGTTTCTTTTTTAGCATACCTTAAAAAGTTCATGTGTATAAAAATTAATTTGCGATTAACTTTTCTCAAATCATTTTATCAATATAATTATGACTAGTTATTTAGAAAATTTATATAACATTATTATTTTGCAGAAAATATGGGCCTTCTATAAGATTTCCTTATCAAAGAGTATGGTCTCGTTCTGCCCTGATATTTCCAGCACTATTTATAGTTTGGTATGGCAGCAGACAGGGAAAAGAGATTTATTTAGCAAAACAAAAAGAGATTTTATTAAGTCGCACGTTGAATGTTGGATGTTCGAGTGATTATGAAACAGAGACAAGTAAATATCCTGACTGCGTACCTGAAAAATGTGGGAGGATAGTTACAGATAAATTAGTATCGTCAACAGAAACTGATATCTTATTGAAAATAGCAGTAAGTGGTTTGAATTTGGGTGGTTCTGATGGAGGTGCAAGTATCTTGGATCTTCATTCTGGTGCACTGAGTAAAGGTCAAGGTTTTATAGACATTTATACTTTACCAGAAGCAAAAAAGATATTCAATAGCGCTGATTTTGCAATATATAAGTATGCAAGTTCTTTATAGTTTCTAAAAATAAAATTAACTTTACATTGTAATTGTATAACACTTACAGAGTCGTAAAAACTAAAATACAACATGCAGTAGCACATAACTTTGGCATACCTTCGAACAAAATATTTTTAACAAAACCAACTTTTTTTTCTCGAATGACTAATGTGTCTGCAAAAACGATACATGATGAATACTGGCATCCTCACGTTGATAAGGTACATAAATTATTTATGATTAAATAATTTATATTTCTTTTTCAAATTGAAATTCTTGTTACAGGAAACATATGAATCTTTTCACTATACAACTTTACTCTATCTGAATGACTTTGGAAAGGATTTTGAAGGAGGCCGATTTATGTTTATCGATAAAAATAATGTGAAAACTATAGTAGAACCCCGTAAAGGTAAGTAATAATTGGAAAAACAGTACTGTTGATGAAAGAAAGGTATTACTTCAAATTTATGTTATAGGTAGGGTATCTATGTTTACTTCAGGTAGTGAGAATTTACACGCAGTTGAAAAAGTACAATCGGGAACTCGATATGCATTAACCATATCTTTTACGTGTGATCCAAATGCTGCAATTTCTGATCCAAATCATCGACTAAAACAAGGAAAATAAAATCATTCTATAAATAAAAATTATATATTCATTATAATTTTATATTGAAAATTTACCTTTAAAATGTTCCTTTTAATAAAATATCTTACTTTAAAACATTTTGTTTTTGTGTGTGCGTGTGTGTGTGTGTATGCATGTACATGCATACATATATTAGATACTTATATGATACCAGTATTGTATAAAAATTTATTGGCTTGTAAGAGAATGAACTAAAATTGATAATTTATTTTTTATTCACTTATTAATATGATACAAGAATATATGACAAATGCATAATGTATGCGTTTGATGACAATTAAGATAATTATGAACATGAATAATTATTGCTAATGAAAAAATATAAATAGTTGCTTTACAAAGCATTAAGTATGTTATGTGCAATATATTGTGAATGTGTATAAATATATATATATATATATATATATATATATATATATATAGGATATATATGTATTGAACTTTATCACTGGAATGTTTCTATTTTATTAGATTTATCATATACACTATTCAAAAGTGTAAGAGTGGAAAAAATGTATTACAGTTGTCAATTATTATCTTTGTTAGATGTTTTTTGTACATTATTTTTTTCTATTTGTTAGAAAAAAAAGTAAACGTTTAAAAAATTTGAATTCGAAATGATATTGACATTGTGTAAAATTTAATAAACTGTGTAAGTATATATATATGGACTATATGTTTAAATAATGGTAATCGTCCACCATGAAACCATTACAAAAACCTATAGTATATATAAATGTTTCTGAAGCATATTATGAACATATAATAATAACAATTTATATGTGTGCATAATTTAAAAAAACAAAATCATTCTTTTAACTTGATACTTATTTTTCATTTCACAACTCAAGATATTTACGATTAGAAAGTAGAGAAAGTGGCCATATAACTTAATTTAATAATACAAATGATATAAACAATGCATATAAGGACTTAACGAAGAGATATTTGTACAAAAGGAATTTCACAGAAAAATATATAGGAATCATTAAATATTAAACATTAAGTTTTCATGATCTTCATCAATATCAATGTACATTGAGAGTTCTTTGAAATATATATCTATGCAACATTTATGTACATTTAAGTAATGATATTAATAGAAAATTCTCAAATAATTTTATAAGTCGAGACAGTTTTTTTACAATCTTAAAACATTTGCAACTTGTGATGCGTTCTTTCCTACTAAAATGCTCCTATGGTTTCCAGGTATTTCTCTAACTTCCACGTTATTGCAAATCTATAAGAGTGAACATATAAATAAGAAATTAAAAAATGGAATGTATTTATATGATTAAATTAATGTTTCTTGTGTAAACGTAATAATTACCTTTGATAAACCATAGTCATTATGTAGAGGGACAAAGCTATCTTGAGCTCTAAGCAATAGAATATTTCCATTATATTTCTCTGGTTCATAGAAGAAAGCCACTTTCAATTTCTTGTAAAACAGTAGACCAGCAACTTTTAAATCTTCAGATTTCATATTAGGTTCATTTATTATTTCTACCACTTTGTTTAATACCTCGTCAGTAGTGGATAATTGTTTCAACATTTCGTATGCCTAGGAAAAAGAAAAAAGAGAATAAGCATACACAATAAAATTATGAAACAGCACATGCAGAAATAAAAAATACCTGAAGGAAAGTAATCTTGTTATTAAATTGTCTGACAAAGTACGATAAAGACTTTCGTAAACCGTCTGCAATCACTTCTGAAGTATCTTCAGTAGCACGCTTTCCAAGTTCCAGAGAATGTAACTTCAGGAAATCTGGTGAACCGTCAATGAGAGTTAAGTTCGTCTTGTGCCCAGCTTTCTCTAATTGTACAGCCATTTCAAATCCGATACAAGCCCCGAAGGAATATCCTACTATGTTATATGGTCCTTGACTTTGGATCTTCTGCATTTTCTTCACGTAAAAATTAGCTAACGCCGATACAGATTCTAACGGACTATCTTCTACACATTGGAAACCCCAAGCAGGTCGGTTTAATTCACCAACCAAAGTTTTAAATGGTGCAATAACTCCTTCAATAGCGGGAACGAAGAACAATGGCTGCCCGCTCGAACTCGCCGTCTTCAATGAGACAACAACCTCGACAGGTACGATCTCCGTATCTTCAAATAAGAGTAAACCACCACCGTCCTGCATCATTATTTCCTCAGTTTCGTCATCATCAGCATCATCGTTTGTTTCTTCTGTAGAATTGTCTAATTTTCCTAATTTGTCGAATGTTAAATTACGAATTTCAAGAGCAGATAACACTACATCATAGTTCCTCTCAAGGGTTTGTTTAATTTCTGTTCCCATCAAGGAGTCCATTCCCAGATCAGCTAAAGTAGTATTACCATTAATCGATTCTACCGTTTTAATGCCCAAAATATTAGCCACTGCTTGGACAACACTAACTTTGTTTGTATTTTCTGCGGATTTGTTTTTATTTCCCAGAACATACGAGGATAGAATCGGATGTGGCTGTTGAAGGAATATATCCATTGTATCAAGACAATTTTGTATGCGCTGCGGCAAAGTACCACCAATCTCAGTATCGTTAAAAGCACCCATTTTCTCTGTTAAAAAAGAAGAAAAAAGAAAAAGACCATAGTAAATATATCCAAACGTTTCATGAAATTATTCTCTTAATAACAGTAAAAAAAAATTTACCTAAAATTATACCAACATCGCCAATGGCTCCCCATTGAATAGCAAGACCAGGTAAACCAACTGCTTGTCTTTGTTCTATTATTCTTTCCATAGCAGAATTTGAAAGACCATAATTAGTTTGGCCCAAGTTGCCTCTTCCGCTTGTAATAGATGAGAATACAACGAAGTAATCTAGCGAGGAACATTTGCGTGATACTATATCCAGATTCTTGGTTCCGACAATCTTAGGTAACGCTGATATTACGAAGTCAGATTCAGTCAGATTTTCAATCAGACCGTCTCGCAAAACAGCTGCCAAATTGAATATACCACCAACTGGTGCCAATTCACTACTTTCTCGCATAAGTTGTTTCGCTCCATCCAATGTTGTTATATCTGCTGTCGAAACCTTTATTTGCGCACCCATATTGCGCCAGCGACGAATGCACAACCCCTGGAAGCCAGTACGTACTTTGGATCTCGATGTTAAGACTATGTATTTTGCACCACGTAAGACCATCCAATATGCGAGTTCCAAGCCAAATCCACCAAGACCACCAACTAATATGTATGATTTTTCAGGATTAAAGTACGTTCGTGGAATAGCAGAAACAACCTTCAGTGCTGGTTGTACAACTTTCTTCGTTTCCTCCTCTCGAATCTTCAACAGAACTTTACCAATGTGTTTACCAGTAGCCATATATCTGAATGATTGTTCAATTTGGTGTTCTGAAAAGACCGTGGAAGGAAGTGGACGAACAGCACCGCTCTTTATTCCTTCACTGACGAGTTTTACAACTTCTCGTCTTTCTGGTCCATCATCTTCACTGATGGCATCCAAAAGTATTCCATGAAAAGACACGTTCTTCAGGAACACAGACATTCCTAGAGGCGAATCTCTCGATAAATCATACTTTCCAATTTCAAGGAAACGACCACCTTGAGCGAGACATCTGATGCTAGCTTGTAGTTTCTCTTCGGCTAGCGAGTTAAGCACTATATCTACGCCATGTCCGTTAGTTTCATTAAGTATCAGCTGCTCGAAGCTAGTGTCTCGAGAGTTACCGATATTCCTGTCAGTCAATACAGGGAACGTTCTCTTCAAGAAGTCTCGCTTTTCTTGTGTTCCAACAGTGGTGAATACTTTGCATCCCGCGTGCAAGGCTATGGAGATACTCGCTTGCCCGACGCCTCCGCTACCAGCGTGAATCAGCACACTTTCACCAGGCTTCATACGACCTCGAACGCAGAGAGCATAATAACTGGTAGCATAAGCAACTGGAACGGTTGCTGCTTCTTCTAAGGACCAATTGTCAGGTACTTTCCACATGAAACCAGGATCAGCTATAACAGTAGTCGCCAAACCACGTGCTGCCACCATAGCCATGATTCGTTGACCCTTGGAATCACGTCCAGAAAATTCAAGACCTAGTATACAATCTTGCGAAGCTAAATTTCCGGGAAGAGCGTCTGGTGGCAGCTTTCCAGTTGCCAACATGATATCCCTGAAGTTTAATGGCGCATAGTATACAGAGCATAACTCGGTGTTCGGGAATTTTTCTGGCTGATAGTAGCTCAATGGACTTTCAATCCATCTTAAACTGCTCAGGTCACCTCTGTTCAAAGCGTTAATGTTAGCGTGTTCAACTTGAAGAGATTCTCTATTTTGCTGATCTAATTCAATATGTTTGTAAGATCCCCATTGACCTCCTCGCAGAACGTTAGCGATCAACTGTTTGTCCAGTTGTTCAGCATAAAATTTATTACTTAAGCTAAATTTAGGCATGTTCTTATCTTGGATGAAAACGTAAGACGCTTCTGCACCACCTTCTTCGAGAAGGATACAATTCATAAATCCAACCATACCTATAAAAAGCATCGCGTGTTATGATTATTAAGATTATTTTAATAATTTATGAAAATATATTTTGTAAAAAAAAAAAAAAACTTACCAAATAATTCTTCACCCTGACAGACGAACAAGGGTCTCTGATTCTCAGCCACAACTTTTTTCAAAGCTGCTTTGACACCTTCCACCCACATATAATTCTTTTCCGTCAGTTGTATAACAATAGGATCGGGTCTTACTTTCTTCTTTTTGAGTAAAAGATAAGATTTTCCAGGAATGACCTGTTTGGCTACATACGCTAAATCTGGATCTGTCAAATTAACATCAAAATGGTCCGTTTCTTCCAGAAGTATGAATCCTCCATCTATTACACTGTCTTTTAAATTTTTCAATACATGTGACAAATTTCTAGACAATACATTGCTAGCTATTACAAGATGTAAATCATGGCCAATCGGTTCTCTTTCTTCGTTGAGTTTTACAACTTTTATATCTTGTCCTAAACTGGCGTAGTACTTGCGCAAAATTGCAGCCAGTTGTAAATCCCCCTGAAAAATATATCAAGTCTTTGTATATCTTATTTTTTTTTTTTTTTTTTACAACAACATAGTTGTAAAATACTTACATTTATCAAAGGTTGCGCATAACACCATGTCTGTACATAAGGCAAGAGTAGAGAATCCACAGGACGATTTCCAGAAGCTTCGACAATTTTGATTTTGATTCCATGTATATTTTCGTAAACTGTTAATAGTAGTATATTAAGGGCATGAATTTTAGCCTTCTCTGGATCTTGTACTAATGACTGAGAATTTTGATAAGGCATGAACAAGCATCTCTCGAGTCTTGGAGATCGGAACTGTTCCTTCTTTGCAATCAAAGAGGCTTTCATTTTTCTGATCTCAACACCGCCTGATTTAATAATACCGATGTTAGGATAATTGTACACTGGAACACCTTCGTCTTCCTTATAATTTTTAACGAAATCTAAATGAACAATAGGGTTGATGGCAGCATATTGCAACCGAACTGGCACGTACAATCCTCTAGAATCTTTTTCAAGAATGGTGAACTGAAGCATAGTATCAACGAACGAAATCCAGTCGTTCGACCAGAGAAGTCTACCAGAGACTCCACCATTGTGGGCAGATTTAATTCCCTGGAAAATTCCTGTATAATTGTATCCTCGTAGTCTGAGTTCCTTGTAAATGTCAGTGGCATTCAATTCCACTACTTCGCCTTCATTTTTCACAATTGGTGCTGGTACATTTAATAACATTTTCTCAACATTTTCCGGTACAGAAATTGTTCCAGTTACAACAACGGATCCACTCTCACAAATTTCGAACTCTCCAGTGCCCATGAATATGTTGATCAAAAATTTTATATTGCCTTCCTTCGGCATAATGGTAGCTCTTTCGAATTTTACATTCTCAAACGTAACCGGCAATTTCTCGTAGTCCGTCCCATGCAATTTCGCGTAGGTTTTCCAAGTAATTATTAGATAACCAGTTGCAGGGAAGAGTACTCTTTCATCGATACAATGTCCAACTAAATAAGCATCAGTTTCTTTGGCCAGATTTACCTCCACTACATTTTCACCAAAAGATTTAGATTTTCCTGCAAAACTGGCAACGCTCCATTCCACAGAATGGTCCCATCTAATCAAGGTATTGATCATTGGTGTACCACGACCAACTGGATATTTAACCGGTGGGTACAGCTCAGATACTTTGGGCTGTCCTCCTGCTAAGTATAATTTTCCTACATTTTCCAGTAGGAAGTTCAGATTGTTTGTATGACCTCGTTTATGCAGACCAATATTGGTCACAGTTGGTGGCAATGATCTACGCAAAATTGCTTGTAACAGACAATGTGGTGCAATTTCAATAACTATCGCGTTATCTGGGATATGAGATAATCCTTGGTGAAATAATACAGGCGACAATAGGTTATTCACGTGATAAGCAGCACTGCTAAGTTGTGCCAGTGGAGTGCCCCAAGCTGATTCGGGAAGTGACGTAGAAATCCATCTGGAAGATCTTTGTTTGGGATTTGATATAATCTTCTCTAACATAACACGAAGTTTTTGACCCACTGGGGCTATATATTTACTATGGAAAGCGACACCAGAGCTGTTTACCAATTTTGCGAAAATGTTGTCTTTTTGTAAATCTTCAGTGAATTTCTTGATAGATTCAATTGGTCCAGAAATTGTCACAGAGTCTGCTGAATTATTGCAGGCTGGTATTATGTCTGATGGGCATCGAGCTATCGTTTCTTCCCAGCTTAATCCTATAGCAGCCATTGCGCCTGGCTCCAATTTTGAGTCCATGATTGTTCTTCCTCTCCAATATGCAGCCAGAACCGTTTGTTCTGGAGTAAAGGTGCCATCTGCATAGGCACATCCTAATTCGCCGACGGAATGTCCAATAATACCATCCGGTTGAATACCCAGATGTGTTAATACATCTACAAGAGCAACTTGAATGGCTGCAATTGACACAAACGAGTACACAACATTTTCATCAAAGGTCTCGACCGTTCCATTTTGAATGAGATTCATTAAATCGATTCCTTCAGGTTTCAAAACATCAGCGCTTCTTCGTAAACTCCTCTGAAACACGTCGATAGAGAACAAATCTCTACCCATTCCGGGCCATTGAGATCCCATGCCAGAGAATACAAACCAAATTGGACGATTATCATTAACGTATGGACTAATTTCTTCGGTGTTAACGTCTCCAATAATAGAATATCCCCGATGAAGATGACCTGCTATGTTATTCGCATGAATATCACGAAGCAAAGCAACGAATTCATCGTCTTTTTCGTGTTCTCTCACTTTGTCTAAAAGTAACTTCACAGCCTCTTCACTACGACCAGATACAGTGACCAGTTTTGGTATTTTGTTGTCTAGAACTGGCGATAACTTTGGCTTAGGGTTGCTACGAAGAAGTATATGAGCGTTGGCTCCACCAAAACCGAACGAATTCAAGGCCACGAGTCCGCCTTTCCACGACATGTTCTTATCAACAACTTGTATACTTCCGTCGTTCAATGCTGGTATGTCTTTATTCGGACTCTTGAAGTGCAGATTACCTGGGATTATACCGGACTCCATAGCGATCAACAATTTTGCCATGGAACATACTCCACTGGCTGGTTCTGAGTGTCCCATGTTAGATTTGACAGAACCAAGTAACAGAGGACCTTTTCTACCTTTGCAGAATAGATTCGCGATAGAATTGATTTCTTGCGGGTCTCCGACCTTGGTCCCGGTTCCATGAGCTTCTACGTAAGCAACGTCCGCGGGATTGATACCTACTTCCGCGTAAACTTCGCGCATCAACTTGTTCTGCATGTCTCCACTAGGGAAGGTAATTCCTTGACTTTTGTTACCGTCGACGTTAGTCTTGGAATGTAAAACAGTGGCGTATACTCTTCGTGCATCCTTTGCTTTTTGCAGAAAAATAACCGACACAGCCTCTGACCTGACATATCCTTTGCCATCAGCATCGAATGCCCTACATGCACCATCCTGAGACAACATGCTTAATCGATGAAATTGAAGGGACATCTGCGGCTTTAGGAGAAGGTTGCAACCACCGACGATAGCTGCATCACATTCACCTACGCGAATTGAACGAATTGCTTGATGCATGGCGTAAAGAGACGAAGAACACGCTGTGTCTATTGCATAACTAGGACCGTTAAAATCGAATGTATATGAAATTCTGTTTGGAAACATAGCTCTGCAGCAGCCAGTTAATGCGTATCCTGTAAACAAATATTTAGTAAGTAATTATTCTATTTCCGTCATTATTAAGTTCTCAATATATATTATTGCCACAAATATTAGGTTTACCTACCGTTAATTTGTTCCGGATCAATGGTCCAAAATTCATCTGATTCTGACGATGAAACACCAATGAACACACCAGTTCTGGATCCCCTGATATCGTTTGGATTGATACCAGCGTCTACAATTGCCTCGTAAGTTACTTCTAACAGCATACGCAACTGTGGATCCATTACGTGAGCCTGCTTCGCATGAACCCCAAAGAAGGTTGCGTCGAACGATTTGATATCCTTCAGTTTACCAGATCTCTCCGGTAAGCCATAAAGACCGGTAGGCCAACGACGATCATCATCTGTGATCATATCAATGCCTTCAAATAAATTTTTCCTAAATTCTTCAATGTTTGTGGATTCCGGGAAACGACCTATAAAAATTAAAAAATTAAAAAAAAAAAAAAAAGAAAAGTATAAATATTAAAAGTAGTAAGAAAAAGTATAATTTACAAATCGTACGTAATAGATACGTAGATACAATTCGAGATGCATCTATATAATAGCTAATTACCCGAAAAACCGCTGATGACAATCTCATCGTTGAGATTGTATGCGTTGCTATTGCCATTCATTATAGTCGGTTCCCTCACAATGGGTGTGTTTGTACTTTCAAATTGAGCTGGCATTGTGATAAATACTAAATGCAATTCTTCTTTATGTGATCTTTATTTTTGCAGAATTTATCAAACGTGGAAGCGTGGTGGACTGTAAGCTGAAAATGAAAAATAAATAAACGGTGTTTGAGAAACATGTTTGAAATATCATACAATTTTCTGCGTCAAGTTAACAGGTATATAAATAAATTTGTAATATACAATTGTTCTTTTCTTTTTTTCCAGATTCGTTTAACAGAAATTAAATTTCTCAATTTTGTTACTGAAACTAAACAGAGTTTCTCTAATCTGAATAAATTCTTTAAGAAATTCGAAAAAGAAGAGACAGTTACGTAAGAATATCAATTAAGATTACTATTTCGATAATTAAGACAGCCGTGATAGTCAACCGTGTCTTGTTAAATATTTCAAACGTCTCAACAATCGTGTATTAGATTACCGTGGAAGTATCTCCTCTCGCGACATGCGATTAATTGAGTGATTTCAATTGGATTCATTCCCCGGTAAATCAGTTTAGCGATGACTTTATGCGCGTAAGATACAACTTTGCTTGTGCGGTGTCACCAATGGACTTACATATATATATATATATATATATATATCTGATAACTATTTAATAAACTATCTAATTATATAAAAAAATCGTACGCTTCGTGCTTAGAATTACTACCACGTGTCAGATATTATCTGCTACTATCTTTTGCATTCGTTGCTTAAAGTATTTTGTATTATATTAAATATTTTATGCGATAATTGCAAAAAAAGACCAATGTTCTTTCACTTCGCTTCATTATCAAGGACAGTTATTAAAATAGTAAATGTCCGATGTCGATTAACGCAGCTCGAATAGAAAGTCTAAGAATATGAATAAATTAAAATATTTTTTACATAATTATCCGATTAGATTGAAACGCAATGGTAGAACACGTGATACAGTGTTGACCTGACCCCAACGCGGAGACGCAATATAAATTATATCATCTATCACATGTTATAAGTTACATCACAGTTGTTAACATACTTCATGTGATAAAAAACTTACGATTCGTGCATGTCATTTATGTATGATTGTCAATTAGGATCGTATCATACGATATTTTTTTTCCCTCTACATATATAGCAGCTTAATCCGCAGATAATGGATCGATTTACGATTTGGAAAGATTCACGATTAAAACGGTCGTGCACGAGATATGATCTTTCTCACGAGAACAGTTAATTAACAGATGAGATAAGGGGATAACATGTTTCACGTTGATCAGTATCTTTTATTGGTATTTATCAAGAGAAATTATATTTTCACAATTGCTGTATACTATAGACACCGAATTTGCCATTGTCGGGGAATATTTTGGATGAAGTCGAAAACTAAAATTCATTTTTCACGGGAATGATTTCACAGCTTTTCAAGATATTCGCAAAAAAAATTTCTCGCTACTGTTGTAATGAATTTTGTCCACATACGTGTACACACAACTATAGTACAGTCACGTACAAATTTCACACACGACTAAGAATAAAAGAAAAGAAGTCTTGGATTCCATTTTACCCGGTCGTCGTAAGATGATCGGTAACCAAAGCTGATGACTATACTGCCACAGACGCACAATTATAAGCATATATTGACAGATAGCATATATTTTCTCGGATATTATATGTATATTCATATGATACAATATAGATAAAGAGTATATTATATACATTATATTATGTATAGCGTTACATCGTCAAGAATTGCATTAGTGGATTGCTCCAATTCACTGTACGTATAAAAGGAACTTAATAAATCTATTTACCTATTTATACGTATATATAATGTGCGTCAATTGTTTATGTAAGCCGAGAAGATTCGATGTAATAATATATGATTGTCACAAGGAGGCAGAAACATTTCAGATATATATGCATATACATATGTTTTTTCTTTTTTTACAAATTATGCGCTAATGTAAAAAACACGAATATCATCTTCCTGAATCTCGTAAGAAGATGAAATTATATTACATATCAAATGAAAAACTGTTACAAGTCCTCTATTTTCGCAAAAAAAAAAAAAAAATTCGAGATCATCTCTCGAATTTTTTTCCTTTTTTTTTCATTTTTTTTCTTTCCGGATATTCATTGCATACGTGGCACGTTCTTATTTTATCGTCACGTGTGACAATTGTCGCAAATCGGGTTGCACATTCTTATATCTCTAATCTTTACTCTCGCATCTCCTGATCTTGGAAACGTAACTCGTAATGATTCGCCAACTTCTTCTCTTTCCTGTATTTTTCTCAAGAGTCAATATCTCTAAAGTAGACAATGTACTTACAAATACAAATCTTATAAATTCAAATCATAACGTGATTAGAAATATTAAATCACAAATTAAATTTCCGACGTTCGAAAAATTGCTGGTAAGAAAAAAAATGAAAAAAAAAGGAAAAAAATTCGAGAGATGATCTCGAATTTTTTTTTTTTTGCGAAAATAGAGGACTTGTAAACTGTTATAATTTTGTCAGTCAACCTGGGCTGATTTTAAAACTACTCTCAAAATACAACGTTCATTTTGTTCTCAAAATACATCATTCAAGATGTTTTTACAGTGGGAAGGATACTTTTCCTCTCGAAAATACTACAAATTGTATCGTGGCAAATCGAAAATTTCTTGTCGCGATTGGATTCACCATTGCCTTGAAGATTGAAGTTTTGAAGTATTAAGCTTGGACAACGAAAATTCTAGGAAATGGTAATGGAATATTTCGGTCATGATTTGCCTTCAATCTTCAAATCCGTAATAAAAAGAATTTTTTAGTTTTTTACATCACTATTGAAAAATAGTTTTTACATATTACGATAATTTATGGCATTTATAGAAAAATGTCTTCACCTTCCCACGAGATATTTGTAAAAATATCTTAGAATAAAATGAACAACGTATTTTGAAAGTAGATACTTCAAGCTAAGACTGATTGCGAAAGGAATTCCTCTTACGAAATAACAGTTTAAATATCGATGATTTTTCGAACATTGAAAATTTCACGTTCGAATAACATTTCATAAACAAGTGTAACTTCTTTTGAATTAAACAATTTTTTAATGAAGTTCTCACGCTATCGCGTCAGATCGATGATACAATGGAAAAAAAATTGTTCAAATACAATCTATTATGCAGTTATAAACATATATTATGAACATATATAATAAACATATTTATAGTATGTCACATGATATTTTTCGTAGCAATTGTATTTAAATGTATTAATTGTATTTAAATGAGTTACGTAAATGAAAATCATTGAATGTAGTATTAAAATTATTGAATTAGTATTAAATATTGAAGCGTAAATAATATTAAAGCGTTTCAAATTAACGTTTAATCTCAAATATAAATTAATGTAATATATGCAATTGATTATCGACATCTGATGTTATATGAGCCCTCCAATTGACGAGGTCGTTATGAGGCTATGGAGATAATAAGTACTATAATTATGCTTATATCATTTAGCAATTTAACTTATACAATAACAAAAATAAAAGTTACTTTTGCATGTTAAGTACATTGTGATGTTAGACTATCTGTTATTTTACTATCTAAGATAAATATAGTTCTTTGTTTGTTCACGTTATCATAATTACTAGCATTACTTTATTTTTTTTACGACAAAACTGCATTTTATTTTTACTTTGCTATGAAATATTACGTTATAATTACTAGCCTTACTTTATTTTCTTACAACGAAATTACACTTTGTTCTTAATTTGCTACAAATTACGAAGGTCGAATTTTTACTACGTCAACTAGGAATTGACTTGTCAACTAGGAATTGACCTATGTAAATTAATTTTACGATTTTTATTATAAACGATGAGACTTTAATTTTCAACTTTTCAACGAAAGTTTACAGATAACACTAAAGAGAATAACGCATTTGATCATCAAAGTTACTGATATTAACTTTGTTATCAAAGAACGTGATATATCGTGCTGTACGCGGGATATCGAATAATTTCATCGCGTAAAAGAATACAGCTAGACAAAAACTGATCACTCAGCTTTAGTGCTTCGTGAGTTGGTCACGTGTTGTGCAACGCAGGTGACCGTAGAATCAAAATATCAGTATCAATCGATGTAACGAAAAAAAAATTTTCTACATATTGACGTGAATAAATTTTTTTAAATTTTACCGTACCGATATTTTTCAATGAATTAACATCATTTGAAAATTATAATAATATTTTTTAGATTGATATTTGATTGTACTTATCCTTGTAGAACAAAAAAATGTTAAAGTCCTTTTTTGATCGTGAGTTTGAGAAAACACGAATAAACTATCGTGCTAGATAAATCTATAAATAATTTCCGAGAGAGTTCGAAAGAAATCGTAGATTTTTCTTCGAAAATTACTAGGAAAAGAAAATTTACTTAGAAAATTTACCAGGAAAAAGACGCTTGATTAATTAAATTTTATTGGGCAGGCAATTGTACATCTGAATTTGGCCAATTTTATTTGTGCCTACGCCTGGCTTATGCTTTTTGATCCGTTACTACCCAGTCGTTGAGGATACTACGTGTACGACGCAGTAGTAAAAATTTATTTAAGTCAGACTTAACACTAGCCATAAGATTAAACGTGTCATTCGCATCGAATAAATATACAGACTAAGCTAATATCGATACGAGAGGTTCATTTGTGGGTTTCAGAAAAACGAAAGAGCATATCGGTTAATATACTTCACTGTACGCGATACGAATAAAAATCACGATATATATGTGGATAATACCATTCATAGAATATTATTCGAAATAAAAATAAAAATAATTATCCATCTCTCGAATAAACTTTTTTATCTTACTGAAATCAAACGTTACAAACGTGAATTTCACGGCTAATCGTAATCTATTAGATAATATTTAACAGCGATTAGATTTATCATAAGATGTGATATATATTCCGTGAAATTTCTTAAATGAAAATTGAAATCAAAATTAATAATTAATCGCACGACTAATTATCAACATTCCGAATAATATCACAAGTTGTCTTACTTTAATCGGAGCTATAGAAATTAAATAATTTTAATTTCGCTATTACCAAGCGTTCGGTTTACGACATAAAATCTGCACAGTTGTAAAACGACGTTGTAAAAAATGTTTCTACAGTTCTACAAATGAAACGCATTTCTATTATCGCTTGTACGATCAAATAGTTCACAGCAATGACAACAGTACAGGTACGTGCTAACGGATTTTTACATGTTAACGTGGCAATGACATTTTTACGTTTAAACAGTTGAATATTTAATAACATACGATTAATAAGTCGATCAATTTTTCCCGAAGATATGCGTGCCACAATTATTACAAATATTACAGTAATTTAAATAATATTCAGTCGGTAAAGCGATCATATTTTGGTAAATTTATCAATGGCAAAATGCTCAATCTCACAGTAATGGAAGTAAAATAGCACCTACCTTACACGTGGATATAATCCTGACAAACGACGCCAATTCCCGAAAAACCTGCCGTGTTCAACTAACGTACACCACCGACTTAGTACAATAAATAATGTAGATCTTGACGGACAACTTATAATAATGAGAATGAGGAGACAACGGAATGTGTAACGATATTTAACTAGAAAAATGGCCCTAGCTTTTAGTAAATTTTCTTAAAGGAGCGACGTGCGGTTTTTCTATCGTTATAACCAGTACAAACACCACGAGCACGTCGCAGAAAACTGGCTAGCATCTAGTCCGTGAGCATCTCGTTATTATTGAATTGGACAGACCCTATGGTCTGACATCAGACCATGTGGCGTCGACCAATAGGAATTCACGTTTCCGGTACGCACGCGCATGAGAATGGATCGACGTTCTATCTTCCGTTGTGAATATTCCGCTTTTTCTCTGAATTATATTTATTCTTTTGACTGTTTCACTCTCTTTAAAATTCGATTGATTGGAGTACATGCAACTGTCACATGTCAGCTCGTCACGTTTTTATTTTATATAATTTTGAAATTATCGATGTCGATAACTAACATGGAATCGTTTGCCGCTATAACACGACGCGAGGAATCGATATTTTAGTACAGCAACGTAAACGGCGGATTTTTAGAACATTTGTAAATAGGTCCGTTTTTTTATCTGTAATTATCTGTAATTATTATGTTTCGAATTAGTGCGAAAACGTTTCACGACAGTACAAATCATGAGGAATTTCGGAAGATTTTTTGCGTGTTCGAAATGTTTAATCTGTCTGTAAAAGTGGAGGCGCTAAGAAAAACGTTCGAGCCTTTTGTCGCTCTTGTTCCAAGTTTTGTTTTTATAATAACGAATTACTTGTAATGAACTAGAACTTCTGCGATAAAATTATTAACCTTACTTTTATTTTATATAATTTTGAAATTATCGATTACGTAACATAACGCTAATGTAACTAATAAAAATTGCTGACTATTCATTTTATTGAATATTAAAAATTTCAAAATTATTACAGACGACAAAAATTGTCATTGACGGAGGAAACGTTATAAATTACAATGCGCTGTCTGACTTATGATAAATATGTTAATTGGACCTTTCCATAAATAAAAGAAATATTTAATCTATTTAATCTATTGAATCTATACGTAAAACCTAACGCATTTAATAATTAGCGTTTAACTTTTTACTGATGTTTCAAAAGAACCATGAAATCTTGCGTGATATGTCTTCGTATATGATATGTTTTCATATGATCCAAAATAAAATTAGTCAATTTAATATATTTTGATAAAGAAAAAAAAATGTATATCCTCTCCTTGCCCCTTACTGATAACACTTTGGTGAGGTCTTTGCCATTGCCTCCAGTCTTATAAGTCTTATAGTCTGTTCGCCACGTGTTATATCATGCGAACCGAAGAAAGAAACATACAAGATATATAGCTTTAGACTTAACGAGACTTTTGTACAACGATCCAAAGCAAACGGAGTCACCCTAGTTATCTTTGTTACAAAAGGATGTTCACGAATAAAAACATGCCACATTGCAATTCTGTCGCTCTTCTCGAGACTTACGTTACTAAAGATGATTATGTGACGATAATACTCGTAATAGTTTTTCTTTTTTTTCTGACAGAACTATAGAACGTGATTAACACGCAACTATGAAATAATTACGAAAATCAAATCTCGAATCTCTTATCACTTTAACGCGAGGGCACGAATTATTGTCGTTTCTCGTGAAAAAAATTAGTTCTTACGTTAATTTAAAAGTGTCGAATTATTACGAAAATCTTTAATTGCGAAATTTTATCAAATGTTATGTATAATCAGTAAAAAAAGAACGATTGCGATATAATATATACTATATACAGAGAATTCTATATGTTTCTTTTTTTATGTTTGTCGCGCTATTTTTTGATAAAAGAATGTAAAGCTGTAATAAGTATTTTTGTATGGCCATTTTTGTTTGACTCTTGCGTCGTGTAGCTGGCAAACTCACTTTTTACTTAAACTAATACTCGAAACCGGTTTCGAACGTACACAGTGGTTACGTTGCATTTACTTTTACTTACGTAAATTGATTTTGCATGCATTTTTGCAACAACTTAGTAACCAGTGACCAAAAAGAAATAAATAAAATATAATGTCATACAATTATTAACCTGTCTCAGTTTATATATATTAGTAGAAATTGATATCGAATAAAATATCAATAGAAAAGAAACAATCTTGATGGTTAATTTTAATGAATAGCAATGAATTATGGAATATTTCTTTTGTGAAATTAATTTTTCCTCAGCTTAACTTGAGTCAAAAAGCAATAATTATTTCGTATAATTTTTTATCACTTATAAGTCTTACCACTTAATTAAAAAATGAATTTATTTATGAAGATCTTTTTCCTTTCTTTTTCTGCTTCTCATTTGCTTCTTCCAACTTTTGAAGCTCGAGTTCAAAAACTCGTTGTTTTTTACGGCTTATAGGTGTCTTTAAAAGCCATGCTGTAATTAACTATGATTAAAATATATACATATTTATAATTTACAAATATATACATATTTATAATTTACAAATATATACATATTTATACGCGGTACGCGTACCTAAGAACATATCTTCTTCTTCGCAAAAAACTGGATCTTTCGAACTTAACGCGTTTATTAATTCTCCATGTGTTAACGGATGAGTTTTTAATTGTACTATTCGCTTTGTAGTCATTACCTATTATACATAATATATATAAATTATATTATACATAATATTATATAAAAAATTGTAAAATTGTTATTAGAACAAACTTATACATAACACAATTGTATTTTAATGATATAGAATAATATTTCTTTTCTTACCTCGTTAATAGACGCTAATACCGTACCAACGGTAAAACCATCACAAATTTTAGCCATAACAGATGTATCGAATTGTCTATTAATTCCGGGATGCTGTGAATATAATATTTATATATTATATTTGAATGTATTTATAAATATATTTTATTCGATTAAAAAAAGTTTAATGCATATTGTAATTTATAAATAAATAAAAAGAAATTAATACCTTATATAATAAATCTTTCCACATAAGAGACATAGATCCATAATCTGGTCTCGGAATATATATGACTTTATCGTATGTTTGATATAAGAGTTTCTGATCTCCATCCCATGGTGAATTTGAAGTTCCTATAAGGATAACTCTATCTTCATTTGTAATACTTTTTACTAATTTGGGGAGATCTTTTTTTAACCGTTTTGGATCAGTTTTATCTGTCTTTGACACCTTTTTTACAAATGGTTTCTCTGCTTCTTCCATGAATATCACTGATGGTTGGAGCAAACGTGATAGCTTCATGTAAAGAGAATTTAAAATAAATATTTGTTTTTTAATTCATTTAATCATTTATACTTTTTTTCTTAACATACCTTTGATATTAAATGTATAAGCATAATTAATCCTGATTTTCCAGGATATTTTCCAACAATATTAGCTGGTGTGATATCAAATAAAGTGGCTCCAAGTTCTGTGCAAATTGCATTTACTAACATCTTTTTGCCACTGCCACGTGGACCAGTTATTAACACTGATCTGATTAAAGGTGTAAATTCTCTAAGAGTGTTGTTTCCCAAAGGAAGTATACAATATTCAATTATCAATTGCCTTATGTCTCCTATTACATTTACAGTTGAATAATTAGATTTAAAGAACTTATACTCTTCGTTAAGAAGTGTTTAAAAAGCTAAAATTTGATTGAGAAATATAACATGTACTAATAACTACAGATTTATATGAAATACTTAACCAAGTGCTGGTAGAGGATCCTTCTTTTTTTCTCTTAAATTATGATTTATAAAAGACTTTTCCCCTTGAAAACTAGTAAGTGGAATTTCTCTATGTAGTTTAACAATTCCTTGAATTAACAATTCTTCAAATAATGATTCTGCTGTTCTATCAGGTGTCAAATCCTTTTCTTTCCTCTTTTTATTCTTTTTTCCACTGCGGCGAATTTTTTTTTGTGCTTTTTTAGTACGTTTGCTTTTAAGCCCTTTGTCTCTGTCTAATGCTAATTGTAGTGCTTCTATGTCATCTTTAAATATAATAAAATTGATTAATTTAATTACGACAAACAACATTATTACTTCATATTTTAACTGCATTGTAAAATTTACTACCTCTAAGTGCTTGGTCAACTGTAATTCGTACTTCATTTTCTACTTCCTTAGTTATTTCATTCTCTATCATGTCCAAATATGGTAACTGAGCAGCATTCGTTGCTTCATCTTTATTCTTCCATACTTCTTGATATTCTTGATTAGCATGTATCAGTTCCGACAGAAAATTCGAAGGAATTGACTTGAAACCTTGCTCAGTTTCTTCCTCTGATTGTTCAGCATCACTGTCCTTCTTTGATTTTGATCTTTTAGATTTCTTGGATTCCTTTGATGATACTGCTGTAGATTTACTTATAGTACTCTCAGTTCCCTAAATAAGAAATTATGTATTAATTACTTATTAATTCAATTATTACGTCAAAGTTATTTAGTTTCTCAAAATACTCAAAGTTTAAATTAGTATTTAAATTTACCTGTCTACTAAATATAATTCTAGATCCTCCACTTTCAGCAGATGGTAAGTCGGGAATTTTTCCTGTCTGATGAAAATAAGTGTTTACCCAGTTTCGAACTTCGTTTCTTATATTTTCTTCTATAATAGCACTTTTCTCTTTACGAATTCTTTCTCTAGCTTCGATCACCAAATTTTCGTACATTTCTTGATATTTAACTTGTTTCTCGTATCTTTTTTCTCTAACTTTCTCAACTTGCCTGGCATTTTCTGTTATTTCTTGACTCGGTTGAAGCATACCTTTGAAAATAAATAATAAATAAATAAATAAATCTATCTATCTATCTATCTATCTATCTATCTATCTATCTATGTAATATACATAATTATATGTACTACAAATATATATAACTATATTATTAATATATATTTATTAATATATTATTAATATATATTAATACAGATATATTAATAGTAATTAAATTACCAATTAATAACATTTCTTCAAGACGCCGTTTCCGAATTTTGCATCTAGTCACGTATCCTCTCCAAATCTTTTGAATTTTTATCACAGCTGCCTTTTTGTTTGATTCGTCTTTCACTTCTGCCTCTTCTTTAATCACGAATTTATCCTTTATTTGACGAATTTCTTTCATAAATTGAAATCTTAATCGGCCTTGTCTGGCGCGCTCATGAGCCTGATATTTGCACAGATAATATTTAAACGATACAAGCAATAATTTTATTTTTAAATTAGATTTAAATCATTCGCACCTGTATGAGTCTTATCGCTTCGGATTCAGTTATCTTTTTTGGTACGACAATTTCATCCAAAGCACCTATACTTTTTAGAGTATTTTCTATATATTTCCGCTTCTCGACAATTTCTTGTAAACATTCACGTCTAAAAAATCTTGGAACCCGAATCTCAGCTTCTTGCGGAGTAACATTTAATTTTGTTAAAATATCATCGAAATAACTATACTCTGAAAGATCAATCTCGACTAACTCGTGTTTCAGTTCTAAGATTCTACCAAGACACGATACCAATAATTGTTTTATTAATATGCGCTTTTGTGGTTGAATTACTTGATCGTAACACAGTTCTAAGTTATTACAGATTAAAATATACCTTACGTATAATTCCGAAACTGTGTTATGTGCTTTTTTACGATCTTTTTGCGGTTTAGCGTTTTGTAAATTTGTGTCAATTTGAAGGACTTCCTCCAGATCAGTTTGCGCACTTTTCCAAAGCTCGTTGTATGTCGCACTTGACATAATCAGACATAAAATATCAGACCTTTCCTTTTTTATGAAAAAAGTAAAATTACTGAAATTACTGAAAATTAAATCGAACGATAACGTTCTTGTAAGTGGGGAAACACTTTGCTTTGTGATTGTTGATATCCTAGCAACCAATAATTGATCTAATAGTATGCACAGTTCTTTTAAAAAATCTTACTTAAAAGAGATTTTATGCTTGCATTCAGTTTTATCTTCTTACGAATGTTAGTATAATGCGTCCAATTATTTATACAATTATTTTATTTAAGTATCTAAACACAATCAAATAAAAAAGTTGCATTTATTTTGAAATAATAAATAAAAAATCATACATGAATATAAGACATAATTTACATAATTTTGCTCAAATATCGATATAAGATAATTATATTAGACTTATAAGAAAGATATATTTGTACCAATACTTTATATTATTACTTTCATTCAAATAGTATGTTGGATGTAACATAAGAGGGAGTTCGATGCAACCGGCTATTCTCGTAACATGCTTCAGAGCATTCCGGTTGCCTGTTTCAAAACGTCATCTTAAGTGATCGCTTATTCACGAAAATAATTTCTGTAAATACGGTTCATCACCGATTAAAGGTGGTGATGAGAAGAAAGCATTTGCAATAATGGCGTCGGCATTGGAGCAATTTGTAAATAATGTGCGGACGCTCTCAAAACAAGGTACGACAGATGTTCGAACCTTCCTTACATTTTTGTAAACCTAACCTCCAAGAATAATCCTGAAAAATTATGAAAACGTTCTACGTTACTTTGAAATGATGCTTTCCTCAAAAAAATAAGACTTGAATTCACAATGTTTTCTTACTGCAGTATTGACAAATTTCTCTATTTTAATTTTATTCAGATATAAAAATTCGGTTTTTACATCAAGTACGTCTATAACCAAATCTTAGGCGTTAAATCTTAATTTTTCTCTGCCATAGGAACCGTATAAGCTTTTTTCTTAAAATTTTTAATATTAAACATATATTAGAAACATATGCGTTTGTTAAAGCGGTGTTCCGTTGTATAAATAAAATTATAATATTTTTCTGAAGTAATTATTAAATAATATTATTCAATTGTCTTCTGTTCCTTAGGTAATTTTAGAGAGTTGTCTGAGATAATAACTAAAAGTACAGATGTTCTCATAAAAAATGGACAGCATTTAGATAATGTTTTGGAAACTCTAAATCTACAAGAACACTCGTTAGGTATTTTGGCAGTATTATGTGTGAAATTTTCACTGCCTAATCCTAATGGTGCGAACAATGTCGATGCTTATAAATCACTATTTAATCAAGTTCAGGAATTTATTATTGGTTGTAACGGAGAACAAGTTAGATTTGCTTCTGATATATGTAAGTTCTTATTTTTCTCTCTTTTTCTATTTAGAAACATTCAGAAATTTTTATCTTTTGTTTGCATTATTTACATTATAGATGCAGAATTATGCCATTTATTTACTCAAACATTAGTTGAACTACAAATACCATTGCGTGGTATTGAGCTATTATGCCGTGCAATACGTAAAATACAGTTATTTGATAGCCAGCTTACTTCAATACATGCTGATCTTTGTCAACTTTGTCTTTTGTCTAAGTGTTTCAAGCCAGCACTTGAATTTCTTGATATAGATATTACTGGCATCAGTCAAGAAGAAGGACAATTTGATTCAAAATACTTTTTACTTTATTATTATTACGGTGGTATGATATATACAGCATTAAAGAATTATGATAGAGCATTGTACTTTTTCGAAGTGTGTGTAACAACACCTGCCTTGGCAGTTAGTTACATTATGTTAGAGGCCTACAAGAAATATATTCTGGTCTCTTTAATTTTGCATGGGAAAGTTTTAAATTTACCTAGGTACACGAGTCAAGTAGTTAATAGGTACATGAAACCTCTGGGACAACAGTATCAAGAATTGGCTACAGCTTATCAAATGAATAGTTGCGAAGAGGTACAAAATATTATCACTAAATATCAACAACTGTTTACAAGAGATCACAACATGGGACTGGTGAAACAAGTGCTCAGCTATTTATATAAAAAGAATATACAAAGATTGACAAAAACTTTTTTGACTCTTAGTTTAAGTGATGTGGCTAGTAGAGTTCAATTATCTGGACCTGCTGATGCAGAAAAATATATATTAAACATGGTAAATGCATTTATTATTTATATCTATACATATGTTACATACGTATGTTACAGATATTTGTTAAAGATATTTTATGTTGATGATTGTAGATAGAGGATGGTGAAATTTTTGCAACAATCAATCAAAAAGATGGTATGGTGGTGTTTCACGATGATCCAGAGAAATACAATTCACCGCAGATGTTGGCAAAATTAGAAAAGGAAATGGCAGCATGTATGGAACTGGACAAACGAGTTCTTGAAATGGAAGAAGAAGTTGTTCTTACACCACAATATGTTCGAAAAGCTTGTGGACAAAATGATCAAGATGATCAGACACCTGGACCTGCTCCAACAAATGTAACAAATGTGCAAGGTCAATCTAAACATAGCACTTATTCCATGTAACATATACACGTCGTTGTGCGTTATCTTTATTAAAAAAGAGAAAAACCGAAGCAAATCTTGTTGAAAGCAGAGACTTGAACATTTAGAAGCCTGTTTTGGATGAAAATCGATATCCGAAATTTGGCTAAACATAATCTATTTTGTACAAAATAAAAAGAACATTGCTATCTACCATTATGTGGAATTATAATTGCTATTAAAAAGATAAAAGTAACAAAAAATATGAAAAATTAAAAAATTTCCTTTTTATAGCGAGTCACACGTGTATCCTTTCTGGATCTTTCTGAAACTGAAGGCTGATAGATAAGTTATAAAGCGTCTGTGAGAAGTTACCAATTTAAATATGCTTTATTTTCTAAGCCTTATATAACTAGTTTTGTACAAAATATACTATGCACGTAGAATGAAATTTAAAATTATTTCCTTAGTAATTTAACATCTGAAGCAGGCTTTATATGCAATGCAACAAAAAAATTGTACATGTTGTAGTTAGAATATTGTGATACATAGCTGCAAAATTATCACATTTTTAACATAAATCACATTTTATTCATATATGGGCATTTTCATGAAAATTCATAAAAATTCATCAATTCTGATAATGCAACAATGACATATGTACATACATTTCTCACAAAAAAAAAAAAGTGAAGAAACATAAGAAATGTACTTATCATTTATAAAAAAAAAAAAAACAAAAACGAAATCGTTCAATGCACAATTGTGCCAGGTAAGTACACTAAGCTCTTCAGCTCAGTAAAAAGCAATTGTCCATTTATATAGGGAATTTGATATACAGAATTAAAATGTATGATATTGCAATTATTTTATTTCAAATTTAACAAAAAAATATTTAAGATAAATGATTTAGATATTATTATAGAAAATATTTCAGAATATTAATTATATCTTATTATAAATATTGAAACATTGGAATGTATAATGAATGTTTTTTTTGGAACTAATGTTTGTAACATCATCTTTCTGTTAAGTGATAGCTACATATGCAGAACCAATTTATTTATTTTTTATAGCTCTAAGTGTTTTTCTTTTTATATGTAATAATGATTAAGATTTTACGATAATAATTTTTTTATTTCCGTAAAAATCATTTGAAATATTTCTTCTTTACTTTTAGAACCATCAATGAATGTTATCGTGTTACAAAAATCATTGTCTTTTATTAATTCGTCTTTATACTTTACATATTCTGGCCATGTTACTTTTTTGAAGTAGCCAGGAACGTCTGGTGGATCGTATATTCTTCCCTTCCTTCTTTCCCAACATTCTTCTTTCGTTAATGTTATGAAATATTTACGATCACATAAATTTGAAATAACCTCACATTTAAAAAGCAAAAACCCCTCTAGTATTAATATATTCTTATTAACTGTTTCGGAAGAACTATTTTCATTTGGTGGCGATTCAATTAATTGTAAAATATCTGAATGCATTTTGTCCATATCCATACTAGTTATCAGCTCCCAGTTGAGATGGTTAAGATCGTTTATTTTTACATGTCGTGGATCGTCTTGTGGCAAGAAATAGTTATCTTGATGTATTACCATTGAATTTTCCAGCTCATTATGAAGTCGATTACTCAAAGTAGTTTTTCCGCTGCACGTTGCACCCGAAATACCAATTATAAACCATTTCTTTGAAGACATTTCAAATTTCTTTTATAAGTAATTTTACTTATAATTTAGAATAGGTTAATTTGAGCTATAGTCTTGAGATAACAACAGTCTAGTTATATAAGTTACATTATCTTTATTATTAATTTAAAATAATAAAATGAGTCAGTGTTTTTCAACACAATTTAGTTAGCAATATACAATATGGTTTTTTTATTTACATTTTCTTTTATGTAAATGTTATGATTCACGAGATTTATTTGACTTAATATTAGAAAAATACGGCTTAACATGATAAATTGTAAATAATACTAATCCACCAATGAAGCACAAGCCAGAAACTGCAGGAACTATTAATGCAGTATTGTGAGAACCAAAAAATGATCGTATTCTGTTATCATCGATGAAAGGTAGACCAATGATCCATACAGTATAATAGAGAAATAAAAAGGAAATTACAATTAATGTCACTTTACCCTTTTTACGATCACTGTTAAACATTTTATGTTCAACAATTTATAGTAAATTAAACATTTATATATAAATGTATAAAAAGTGATATTGCTTTACAAATGAAATACAAATAAATGTTTGTATTTCTACGATGATATAATAAGTGAAGTTCACTAATTCATATGCCTTAACATGTAATTCAAGAATGTAAAATGTAAAATTATTGATCTATGTACTCTTTCTCAAACTTCTTAAAGTCTTCTTCTGTAAATACAGTAGTTTCAGATTCTTTAGGTTTCTCTTCTTTAGGAATGTATTTCTTCTTCAAAGCTCTAGTTAATAACTAAAGTAAAATTTTTTTTAATTAACAAAACTTATTTTATGAATAATTTAAAAATTTATAAAAATTTCGAATACCTTGTTCGTTGTATCTGGATTGATACGATTACTACTAAATATTAAAAGTCTCTCTACATTTTCGTCCGTAGGATCTCTTTGTGCAGCTAATTTTTTTTGAGTTTCATAAACAGTTACTCTGCTTGATTGTCCAAGTATTGTGCCAAGATCTTTAAAAATTGTTTTGTTAATTAATAAACAATCGTTTAAATCATTTTATTTTGGTGGTGATAAATACCTGTTTTATCGGTTTTAGATAATATTCTGTGTTTTGAAGGAATTAGATCCAGTGAACCTTTATATTTTATGTGTTTTCGTTTCTTTTTTTCTGTAAAATAAACAGTTTTTTGTGAAACATGAATATACTTTTGTAACCTATACAAATTAAAGTACGGAACTAACAAACACCTTGTTTCACACGGTTTTCATAACCCAGTATTTCAAGACCTCTTCGTACAAGCGAATTTGACATTTTTATAATATATTAAATCAATTTTTCTTATGTAGTTTATATTGTCACATAAAAATATCAATTGTAAAGTATCATGATATATAACTATGTTCAATACAATAGAATCAAGAGAGAAGCATGCCATCTGTATAACGTATTTAATAAAATGTGTAAAATATATAATTTTTCATTTTTTGTTTTATATCATTTTTTAAAATTTTATAAATATTTTATAAATTTTTCTATTTTGTAAGATAGATATTTTTTTATCATTAAAAGTAAAAAAACAAATGAATCGATTAAAAATATTTTATATATGATTATTAATCATATTTTTTAAACAGATTATTAATCATTTTTAATTAAAAGATAACTAAAAAATCATTTATACTCGTTTATTCGGTTATAAATCAGTATCATGGATTTTTTGTAAATAAACCATGAATTTGAAAAACCAAAGATCTCTTTCAAGTCAAAAATCATAACATACGTATTTATATTGAATAAAATTTAGAAAATATTGATGGAGAAATTGACAATTATAAAATAAAAATTAATTTTATACAATTTAAAATGTAATATACAATGTTTATTGTAAATAGTAATAAATAAAAACAATAAGTATAATACCTCAAGTCTAACAATAAGTTTATTTGAACATGGTTCGAGTTGGTTGTTCGAATGTTAGCTGTAATCGATTACTAATTCTAAAGAAATTGATCTGATTTCTGAATTTGTAGAGGAACAATAAAATTTTATCTTTAAAATTTTTATCGTCAAAATGCACGACGCTTATGAAGAAACGTCAATATTAAATATTTCTGTTCAAATAGAATCTATGGCTGCGTATGGTAGGAAACATAACCTTAAAGCTAAAAGTTTTTAATCCGATATATAATTTTTTGTAAATGTATTTATCATTCTTCGCGTATAGAATTATTTTTATTATACCTTCATAGAATGTAGTTATTAATTAAGTGATTAAGTTATTTATTTTTAATATATTTACTTTTAATATTTCATATTTATATGTAAGCGTAAATGAATAATAGCAAAGTGTTTCAGATGACAACTTATTAATTGGAACAAGAGAGGGTCATCTTCTTATGTATAATGTACCTTCTGTATCAGATGACAATCACAAGTTAGAATTATTACGTCATAGTAAAAATTTTAATAAAAAGCGTATTACTCAAATAGATGTTGTGTCAGAACATAATCTGCTTATAATTTTAACAGGTATGTATTTTTATCTTCAAACTTAAAATGAAGGAAATATCTAATTTATTGTGTCTTTTTATAGATAATATAGTATGTATACATGATTTAAACTCTCCAAACTTTCAACAACTTTATCAATTACAAAAAACTCGTGGTGCCACATTGTTTGCTTTAGATATAAAACAAAATGAAACTGTAAATGGTGAAAAAGAAACAGTTGTGCACTTATGTGTTGCTGTGAAACGTAAGCTACAATTATATAATTCAAAAGGAAAAAAATTTGAAGCGTTTAATGGTATTGAATTGACTGTGCCTGATATTCCACGTGAATTATCTTGGTATATATTGTTTATTACATGCAAAGTAAATTATTTATTTTTATGCAATAATAAAATATTTTAATTGTATTAAAGGTGTGGTGAAACATTAATTTTGGGTTTTCGTGGTTTGTCATATACAATTTTGGATTTAAATGGAAAAACTAAAGAACTATTTCCAACTGGGAAATCTCCTGAACCAAGTGTTACAAAATTGTCTGATAATTCCTTTGTATTAGGGAAAGATTCTCAATCATTTGTTATGGATACAAGAGGAGAACTGATTCAGCATAATCCAATAAAATGGACCGATACACCAAGTGCAATAGGTATAGAATATACACAATTGTATATTGAAATATGATGAAGACATTTACTTATTTTACATTTATTATTTATTGAATTATGTATGATAATATATAGAAATTGAATTATTTCAGCTTGGGATGATCCTTATCTACTTGGAATTGTACATGATAGATTAGAAGTATATACTATAGAAGGTTGTCTGCATATTCAAACAATAAAAGACTTAAACAAAGCTAGGCTTATATATAGATGCAAACAAGGAAAAGTCTTTGTAGCATCAATTAGCCATGTTTGGTGTGTGAGAGCAGTTGATGTAACACATCAAATTAGAACATTATTAGAGCAAACTCAATTTCAGCTAGCAATAAAATTAACTGTACGTTAATGATACTTATTGTTCTATTGCAATACTTATTTGTTTCAATCCAGTGGAATTTTAAAATAAAATCTTTTATTATTTTAGAGCTTATCGGATATATCCGAGGAGGAAAAACAGAAGCAAATATATAAGATTCAAACATTATATGCTCATCATTTGTTTCGTAGTAAAAGATTTCAAGAAGCAATGGATCAGTTCTTAAAAATAGGAACAGATCCTTATGAAGTGATAATGTTGTTTCCTGATTTAGTTACACCATCTAGTAATAACCCTGAAGTCAATGATCCAACTTTGCCTAAACTCCAAGACCGAGATTTAGAAAAAGGCCTCCGCGCGTTAATCATTTTTCTTACTGAAGTTAGACATAAATTAATGCGTGACGCAAAACCTAAGGATAAAGAAAATAGCGAAGAAAAATCTCTAGTAGATGGGAAAAAGAATATGACAGCAGTAGCTACAGAGCAATTATTAAAAATTATAGATACAACTTTATTAAAATGTTATCTACAGGTAATTTAGAATTTACTAACAATAATAAGTGGCTACAATTTAATTTTATGAAATATTTTTGTAGACTACTGATGCGTTGGTAGCACCATTACTTAGATTAAACCATTGTCATTTGGCAGAAGCTGAAAAGACTTTATTAATGCATCAAAAATATCCTGAACTTATTATATTATATCAGACCAAGGGACAACACAGAAAAGCATTGGAATTACTTGAAAAGCATGCAAAAGAAAATGATTCTAGTTTAAAGGGTACTGCAAGGACAATACAATATTTGCAACAACTTGGTAAAGATCATATGGATTTAATTTTAAAGTTTTCTGGTTGGGTTTTGAATGAAGATCCAGAGCAAGGACTTCGAATCTTTATGGAAGACATGCAGGTAATACGTATTATATAATGTTTGGTGATTCTTTTACAAATTGTATTTGTAATTTTAGCAAGTTGAACAATTACCAAGACCAAAAGTATTGGATTATCTTCTTCGTTGTCACAAAGATTTAGTGATAACGTATTTGGAGCATGTAGTACATGTTTGGGAAGATACTAACCCTTTATTTCACAATGTTTTAATACATCAGTATAAAGAGAAGTGTTTAGCATGTATGAGTGAAAATGCTACACCAGCTGAAAAGCAAACAGCTCAACATATAAGGCAAAAATTGCAACAATTTTTGGAAAAATCTACGCACTATACTCCTGAAACGATATTAGTGCATTTCCCGTTTGACAATTTGTTCGAGGAACGTGCAATTATTCTTGGGAGACTTGGACGTCATCAGCAAGCTATTTCAATTTACATTAGTCTTCTTAATGATATACCGAAGGCAACTGAGTATTGTTATAATGTATATACTAGGTATCAAAGTACGTGTTAACGTAAACGTTAAAAAGACTTATTTACAAACACGCGTAATTAATTTTTTATTTCTAGATCAAGAAAATGCAGATAAACAAAAACAATCTGACGGAGCTGATGAGGTTTATGTCATGCTTATTCAACAATTATTGAAACCCGACAACGAAGGAGTTTTAATGACAGGTAAAATTTTGCTTTCTTTTTAAAGTAACAATTAGTATTATGTTATTAGTAATATTATACTAACTATTAGTAAATATGATATAATACTTATTAAGAATTATAAGCATTATAAACATTATGCCATATTTATATTAGGATGTAGCTCTGAAATTCAAAGAACAGCCCAACCTGATTTGGAAATGGCGCTTGAACTACTTGAGAAACACGCATCGAAAATAAATCCGTTAAAGGCATTAGAGGTTCTCCCCGATACAGTTCCTATAGGTAGAATAAAGCATTTTTTAGAAGTCAGTTTACAGGAAAAATTAAATGCTAGAAGAAGGATTCAAGTATTAAGAGGTTTACTTTACGCTGAACATTTGCAAGTACAAGAGCAACGTATGCATTATGAATCACAGAGTGTTCTTATGACGGAATTCAATATATGTCCGGTGTGTAAAAAGAGATTCGGCAATCAGAGGTCAGTATACAAATACTATATCATCGAGTATAAGTATTTTACGAATCAATTTCAATATAAGTTATTTTTTAGCGCATTTGCAAGGTACCCGAATGGTGATATTGTACATTATTCGTGTCAAGATCGTAAGGTATAAGCTATATATAATTTAAATGTAATTGTACTAATTAAGTGATGTAAAATGTACATTGTGATGTTCTTCTAGTGTGTATATACGTGTATACATTTTCGATTTACCTTATATTCGCTGTGATGTATTTTTAAACTTATTTCCTAATACCATTTTTAACTTTAAGAAGAAATGGAAAAACATTGATCTAATTATATTACTCATGTACACGTTATTTTTAAAGTGTAATTATAAATAACGATATTTCGATAATTGATTACTAATTAAGGAACAATGAATTGTAACGAATGTGATTATTTATACTGTACATGTACGTTTTACTGTTTTATTTGGGATATTCTTTTGTATTTAATTTCCTTTGAATATTCAAAATAAATTTTCTCGTGCAATTAAGTAGTTATCATACGAATTTTTGTAATAATGTATAATGGAGAGGATGGGGCGTGCCCAGTCTAGAATATGGGTAAACGGGACTAGTGATGTCATAAGCTATCTTGTATTCCTACGCCGACTGTTAGGTACGGTACCGAATCGGTACTACCGATATAAGTGCAGCTGTAAACGCGTCATTTAAATTTGTTCAATAAAAAATTGAAATTACTTGTTATTCTCACGATAAAATTATACAATAGGTAACAATAAAAAAATTATTTATACATTTTTGATTTCTATCTTAATAGAAATTAATATACATATGTATATATATTTATGTGTTTTCTCTATATCAGTAACGGAAACTTTATAAAAATCTATTTTACAGTCTCTTTAAAAATAAATTTTTCCAAAAAATTATTTGAAAAATATTCCATTCGTCACAAAAAATGCCTTATATATATATATATATATATATATACACATGTATATTAGGAAATCATTATCACTGATAATGTAATAGTATAAATATATAAGAACAATTATTCATTTACTTGAATGACTAATATGTACACTAATAAAATATATATCTGTTGCAGTTTTAAAAATAGTACAGCACATTTGTCCCGTCGTAAAATTTTTAATTGATAACTAAAAGGGCTGCCTGTTAAAAAATCTATGTAATCGTTCTGCTGAAATTGCAAATCGGTTTACTGCAGGCATTCATATTCTCACGCGTGTTTTTCATTGGTGGATGAGAACTGGGACTAGCTACGCTGGCGTAGGTCGACGCCGTATGCGCTCAGTCAGTTGCGCGCCGGTCGAGTGTGTGGATGGGTTCGTGTGGATCGTTATCGGTGGTTTTTGGTGTACATTGGCTGGTTTTTATGCAAGTACTGGGATAAAACGTTGTCACAGGGTATCCTCACGAGAAGGTACGTATAGCATTTCCTTTGGTTTCAGTTCGAAAACGCAAAAGCGATCAAATTTTACGATCGGCTGTCTCATGACGGCTCGGACTTCGCAGATAAAAATGGCGTCTGCCGCCTTAGCTTCTCCGATTTCTCTCTACTTTTGAATCGTCACACACCATCTCGTTACACGTATACTTTGACAGCGCTCGAACGACACGCATATTCCAATGGTACGTGAGATCGTTTGTCATTTATTATGACCGCTTTGTTTCTTATAATTTCTTTGCTCAATTGTGGCATTGATTCTAGTAACAACGAATGGTATGCTCACTGTGCGATTAAAATATCATTTCGTCTTACCTTGCCGATCTTCGTCGGAGCACTCGTAATTTCCTTCTTCGTACATGGTATAATACCAAAGAAATGAAAACGAGAGATACGTTTTTCTGGTGCAAAAATAAAATTGCGAGTGTGTCGTGCAATAAATCGTAAAAAGTCCCCAAAAACGCACCGTCGTGAATCTGTAAAAATTTTTATAAGAAATTACTGAACTGGTCGTTTTAACCACTTTGATAATTCTCGTGACAATTGGTGCATAAATTTTTGTACCAAAACGATACCCCGTTATTCCTTTCGAGGTAAGATCGTTGTGTTCTCGGGTTCTGTGTTCATTTATAGCGCTTTAATTTCCGCTACATGGTGTTTTCCGAATGGTTTTGTTCACCTGTCAAGACGCCCTATCTGCCGATGACCTAATTTTTGCTCTCCACTGAAAATCTGTCCGGTATTGTGCCGTCGTTCTGTTCGCCGGAATGTCAGAATATCGTTTTATGTAAAATCGAATCTTCTTCTTTCAAACTATCGTTGACCTAAAAAATATATTTGCAGTGTTTTACAATATACGCAACGCGACGCAACACGAATATTCCTGGAATCTTGAAGGTACGCTGTATACCATAATCTTATTCTTCGCAGTTCTTACAGTCTTCTAGAATTTTTCATTGTACGCATTCCACATTGGAAAATCTTTCCGCGGAGAAATTAACCGAGGGTAATCTAATCATTTAGAAGCGTGTACACGATGTTGTTTTATCTTGATAACGCCGTAAAATGGACATTTAATAACGATCGTGTTTAAACTTCGTCGACAAAATGACATTTACGAAATGTCGTTCGTATAAAAAGTGTAGATACCTATATACAAGAATATTCGTAACTGTGATACAGATATCGGTGGATAATTTTTATTTATATTTACTCGGCGTTCGCAGCGGCATTAATAGCCAATTATGTAGCCGTAGTTGTTTGATTAATGCGGATACAATGTTGGTCTATTCGGTGAAAATGATTTCGTCACGAAAATAAATTCGATGCTGAGTCATTGTCAAAATCTTTCTCGTTGCTCGTAAAATGTTATAATAAACACATCTTTACACGACGGATATTACGAGACGAAATTATTACTATCGATTCTAACTGAATCTAAAAATCTCCCAGTGATAAAGTCACGTCTATATTTGTTTTTACGTTGTTTTTACGTTTTATGACGTTCGAGACAATGACAAACTATCGAAACTCTGGACCATCAGCTAAAAAGCTTACTTGTGCAAAAGTTATTATTTTGGAAAACATATATATATTATAACAATCGTATGATATATATTTAATTTTCAATTTAGTACGTAGTACTCCTTTCGGTGTTGTGTTTACAGTTACGTCACCGTTGCCGAGTTTGGGCGTGTGCGCGTCTTCGGCATAAATTAATAAATTAGTGTCGTGTCCTTCCGGATTGCGTTTTCGGCGATATCTGCCTGTTTCATTCAAACCGGGACAATGTTGGTGCGTGAAAACGTTACATTGTGCTAGGCAAATTATATATACAGGGTGTCCTCGAACTTAACACGTTCAGTGCCAAGGCAGTTTTGGGCGAGTTATTCCAAAATGTCGCGCGTACCATAAATTATACACGGTGTACAGTTTGGGAAATATGTAAAAATTATATATTTTTTAGCGTCTTGAGAGCTTATGATATTTATTTATTATTGCAATAAATGCCGAAATCAGAAAATACATTGTGTATTTACAAAAAAATAACTTTATTCATATGGAAAATGTACAAAAATAACAAAAAGTTTAAAGCAAAAACTTCGTTCGAATGAGGTTCACCGTGTATCAAAATTATAATACGCGACATTTAACGTGGTCAAACTGCAACAATTGTTGTTCGTAACAAACCTTTTAGTGTTGCATTTTATATAACATTTTTTTCTTTTTATGACACCCTATATATAACTTTACGGAAATTAGTTTGGACATTAGAAGGTTCGAATAAGAGAGTCTCTACTCTGTATAAATTATAAACTTTTACGACTGCAACAATGTAATACGAAAAATTAAGAATTAAATTTATAACATGGCATAAATTACTTATTTGAGGAATATAAGTATTAGAAATAAATAATTACAATTATATCGTGAGAATAATACTTGAGGATGTTTCGTTTGAGCATTTGCTACAATTTCCATCGTTGTTTAAAAATTTGACCATTATTCGAAAAATGTAGATACAACATTTATCACAAGTGATTCCTAAAATGTTTCTGTTCTGCATCCAAGTGAAATTTTTTTTTAGATAGTTAGAGTTTAGTAGACTTTCTCGTAACGATCGTTGTTTTATGTTTTGATGTTAATCGTTTATAAATCGTCGTCTGCCCTCGACGGTTCTTAATATTTTGACTAACAATAAATCATCGGGAAAGTAGAAATCTATTGCAGTTGTTGATGCTCAATCTATTGCAATTGCATGTATGCTTGCTCAGTCATGTCTTATCTTGTTCAATGCGTTCAGGCTTAAGAAATTTGTTTAGAAGATGGAAAACACACCAAAGGATTGCATTGTAATCATTGATTGTGATATTTATCCAAGAAATAGTCGAATTGCTTAAATACGATCGTTAAAAATGACTATTGATAAGTTTTCAAAGAAGTCGTATGCAAATTATGTGCATGATGTCATCAATCTATATATACATATTGTGAATATGGTCATTGTGTACACTTTTGCATGATTGAATTAATATTGTTAGTGAAATTTTACAAGTTACAACTAGTATTGACAATATTAATGTAAATTTTTTTATATAACAGTCATAAGTTTGGTGATAAAAAAAAAGAAAAAATAGAATTTCACAACTTTTCGACGAAAAATTGTAAAATTGCCGAAAAAAGTAATTGGAATCTATAGTTTACAATTTAGTGATATCATCATTTGTTAAATTATCGTGTAAGAAGATTTAGAAGCAAGAAAATAAAAATTTTAAACAAAATATGAATTTTATTTATAGATCAGATATAACATAACTTAATTGTCGTGTTATTTAATTGGTTTACCTCAAAGACACAGATGAAGTTTCTTTGAGATTATTATTTGAAATGCTTACTAAAATTAACAGCTATGTAAATCTTTCTAAAAAGTATCATTAATCATTGAATGTAAATTCTATTAGCATTCGATGTAAAATTGCTACCCCAGCAAATTATATTGGTCTGCGTTTTCGAGTATAGATTCAATAATAAAAGCAGCATAAATTCAACTTATGTTACTAATCATCAATTTAAACATTATTTAAATATTTTTAATTACCGAGAAGAACATATTTACAAATATCGCTGATGAGTATTTGTATTTGTTACACTGTCGTGTTGTTCCTGGAGGATAGATTACATTAATCCCTTCTAAGAATACTTCATGGGATGTTTTTAAAATTTCTGCCCTGATTAGTACAAGATTACTTTTATTATGCGCTATCGGGAAACGATACTGCGGCGTAATATTTAAGTATTGGAATACATAGTAGGGACATTAAACCGCTTTCATCAATTTTCCAGTTTCCTGTAAGTGTATACTTTTTTTTACATTAATTATTTAGTTCCTTTTGCATTATTATTAAAAATAGGTCGGAATTTTGGAATTGCAAACCTCAAATTCGGAACTTTCAGAAGTCTGTTGATTTAGGAACTCAGAATGCTTATTTTTGTAAAGTTTCTTTATCGTAAGACAAATTTAAAAAATCAAATTACTTTTTAAATCAAAATCGCTACGATTCAATAATAAGTAAATAGTTATCGTTTTGGTTTGCAAAAAATTAAATTTTGATATCTTATTTTTTTTCGATATGGACGATTATAATAAATTGGTGAAATCATATCGTGAACAATTAATTTATTAAGAATCAAGGAATATTTTGTCATAATAATGGACAAGGAACTATATTATTATACTATATTATAGTTATTATATATTATATATATTTTTTAAACGCATGATGTGGATTCGTAGATCATTGATTAGCACAGAATCTCTTATTAAATAATTCTTTAGAAATTAATTATATTTTCTTTCCCTTTATTACCTTATTTTTTTTACTACATCCTTATTCACTTATTTCGTCGTTTTAATTTTTTTTTATAATCTCCTGAGTTAAATTTCATGTCTTATGATATTTTTCTATGGAGTTTATCGTAGTAAAAATTAATTCAGTCATTGATTGCCACAGATCTGCATTTATTTTCTAACATTTTTTTATTGCTTTTGCTTTTTATTCTCGATAAAGAAACTAGTTACACCGGCCATTTTATAGTTTCTGTCCCACGTGTCATCGACTAATTAACCGATGTTGAATTTCTTAATTGAAACGAGTGTAACACGAGAGTGTCGGGAAAGTTCTTGTAACCGGAAACGTTGCTTTCTGGTTCGACGATTGATAAAAGATATTTCAACTTTTTCCTTTCTGATTGTATCTTAGTTGTTCAGTTATCGTCGAATTCACAATTATTTTCTCTATCTCGGTTTCTTCTCGATTCGTCGTATCGTTCTATCGATGAATCATACGTATTTATAAACGAGAATTTTTTATTTTCGGACAAAATTAAGCGAGAGCGGGATTGAAAATCTGTTTTGAAAATCATTTATTTCGATTACTTTTTCTTGTAACGTAGTTTTTCTATAAAGTATCTACAGTTGCTTTTTTTAAATTTAGTGTTTTCAATCAGCACTTTTTATTTCTCGAAATATGTTGTTCCCCGTATTTTTAAATAAAATTATACGATAAGTATATATATATTAATTATATATTATATTGTATATATACCAGTACATAGTAATTATAAGTTGAATTGTTGATAGCTAGAAAAATTTCTATAGCTTCCTTAATTTTTTTGGCTTCGGCTGTTCATTTCAATTAAAACGATATTATTTAATTAAGAATTAATAGCTGGAATATACGATTAAAATTCACAAAATTTCGACCGCTGTTGGCTTGGTAGATGTTAACGAATAAGCGTTGTAATAGTCACGGCCGGCAATGTATTTTGGGACGATGAGAAAGTAAAGTGGATGAAGCACGAAGGCCGAAAAAGTCTCGATTAAGGCTGTGGAAGCTGGGTGCATAGAGAACGGCTAGTCCACTGTTACACACGAAACTACGTCACGTCCGCATTTACGTTAATCTGCTGTCAGCCGACTTGGTTACCTCCGTCATTTACTTGAACGCCGCGTTACAACGCATCGTTTGCCACTTAAATCTCCGGCCGAAAATTTGCATATCGGATCCGGTGATCGTTTAGGCAGTATCAAACGCGAGAAAGTAAAATTCATCGAGTTAAGGAAGATTTTCTGAATGTTCGATGTATCGAATGTACGTGTATTAATTAGAAAGTAAAGTATACGAGATAGATTACAAGAAATTTGTTAATTTTAAAATAGTAAGTAAACTTTTATCTGCAACATTTTCAATCTTAATAGAATAATGTATCTTTCAACGACTTTACACGATTTTATGTATTTTGTATATTAGGTAAAAGCTGCGTTTATAATAATATCCCGATGTTTATTCGAGTTAAATTTAAAAAGGAATTTAAAAGAAAAAAGAATGTATGGTTATTATACGTGAAGAATGTATTATTTTATCAGTTTTTCTACTTTTTCGTTTGTGAAGTTAATCGAGTCGGCTCATATGTTCTATTCTTCATATCCACTTGTACTTGATATCATCATACATGTGGTCTTTAAGTAGACTTTTTTTTTTTAAATCGGCATTACTCTAAGCTGAAAGAAATATTTCAAGATCAAAAACTAAAAAGTGGAATTGGAAGGGTTAAAATAAGCAAAATATCTATATACGACGATCGTATCGATTGTACGTCACGTTCGTGCGTGTTAATTGATTGATAATTCCTATCGATCAGACGACGAAACGACCCAGAGTCGTTCACGTGCAGAGTATTTTGTCTGCGGATCCGATTATTGCTACGCTCGGATCTAAAATTCCTTGGCAGCTGGCATGCTTTTCTATTTATTGTGGATGACTCGGCGTGCAACGAAAGGTCAAAAACCTGCAACTTGCGGGGATTCAGAAAATCAGATTTAAATCCTCGTCGTGCGTGCGTGCAAGCCTCGAGATGAACATAAGTACAGTCATTCTCACTGTTTCATGCAAACTAATGATCTAATCTGACAGTAAAAAATAAGCATCTTCATTTTGTACGCGTCATTTGCAAAAATGCTCCAACGAGCATTTTTGGAGCCTCGTAGTTGTTCGCATTATATTTGCAGAGGTGTTAAAGAAGCTTCGATTATCGTCATTCGCTGTTCGATAAAAAATAAAGGAAAGATAATATTAGATTGGTATACTATATGATACGTTTCTTCAAAGAACATGTTACTTCTTTCAAACATCGTACATGAGGATTAAAAGATAGAATCGTGAAAATGAATCTTTATGCGTTAGTACAATTTTAAATCATGTTTTTATTTAATTTAGCGATTAAATAAATATTTAATTTATTGTTCAATATTTGATTTAATTTTCATTTAATATTTTTTAACATTTCAATGAACAATTTTTATTTCGTTACAATTGCATAGATATTTAATATTTTTCATTGATTCATTTTTAAAGAAGAACCATCTTTTATAATATTTAGCTCCATCATTATCGAGGATGCAAATTTGATACACTCTATAGTGAATTAATTAACATACGACGTTTCTCAGTATATACTCAATTCGTCAAATTTAGGTGTTGAAATTTCGGATCACTGAAAATAGTTTCACTTGTTCTAGTTTCAATTGGATTCTGTGCCGGCACAGCTCGATAGCCGAAAAATTAATGAAAACAAAACTCGGAATAGGTACATTTTCACTTTCTTTTGCCTTGTTTTTTTCTTTTTTTTTTTTTTTTTTTTTTTTATAAAGAGATAAGAAAATATCTGGTCTAAACATTTCTCTCTGTAACTTCACCACGTTGTGGAGATTATTATAATTGCTTTATTTAGCATTCGATGCGTTATCTAGTCTCGTTCTTAACCTCATTAGCCAATAGATCCCTCTTCCGAGTCGAATAAAATTGCATTGTTGACGACCTCCTCTGGAATTAGGGACGCTGGAAATCAGGTCGTCCCCTCTCCCCTGGGCCACCACGATTTTCATCGTTCATTGTCCCTCGGAATTCCTTGTTATACCTTGGTTATTCCGCTTACTGAGCAATCCTGTGACGAACAGTCGCGTTTAACTTCATTCATCTTGATTCCAAAAGTTTTGTCAATAGGTGCACCGAAAGATACAATAGAATTTTAAAGTGTCTAGGATATTTTTAATCAGTTTTTATTTTTACTCTTTAAAGGAAGGAGCGCAGTGTTATTTCAGTCAACTTAACGCGATTTAAAATAATCAGGAGGGTTTTTCTATTCTCTAGACTCGAGCCACGAGCATAAGATACTCGTAGCTCGAGTCTAGATATACTTGTCAGGTAGTGCCCTTCTGGGATTGTCGTGCACAGGTACAAAAAGAATATACATATATGTACATTAAATGCGCCGTGCGACGTCTCCGAAATATGATCGATAAAATAATACCTTGACCTGACTAATTTTCGTTTTCTTCTACTCTTTTCAATCGTGTTACAGCTATTTTCGACTGAAATTTATTCCTGTAGCTTCATTTACCGAGTGACTATCGATTATAATTTTCGGCTAGCCAGTTGATTGATTAGAATCGTTAACGTGCTCCGAATAGAATAGTTAGATCAGTGACTCTGTTGATGTCTTCAAGATCTTCAAGATGCAATGAAGCTTTCTCTGTTCTACTTGGGATGATTAATTAAAAAAAGTTACAGACAGACACGTGAGAAAGTATCAAATTGTGATCAATCATTCTTTTGTGTGTGTGTGTGTGTGTGTGTGTGTGTATGAGAGCAAACTGATCTTCTGAAAGGTTCTTATTATTTTCTATGATTTCAAGAGACATCTGGCATCTAAAATTTCTGTCGCTGCACTCGTTGAGGATGGATTCATTATGGAAAATTTTTGTGTCAGGAAACAATCGTGTTCACTCACGTCGTAGTCAAAACCAGACCAAAGAGAAAGAATTAATTAAAATTTCGTTTCACTTCTCACTCAAATGCATTGCAATGCATTTCTTTTCTTCTATCGTCGGCGGTTCAAAAGAATTTGACAGCGTGGAAGAAAATAAAATTCAGGAATTGTATATGAGTAAGTAGGTGACTAGGTATTGTCTATAATACTTCAGTAACTAGGTATAATGCCTGTTATAAACGAGATGAAAGTTCTAGTTTTAAAATTTCCTTTTGCTTATCATCTACAGCATTCTAATTCGTTTTTTTCTTTTGCTCGTGAAAAAAAATTATGACTAGTTATAATTTTTTGTTTTCAATGAGAAAACCGGAAAACTGTACCAATAACTATTACGAATGGATTCCATGGTCATGAATTATGATGTAATAATAATAATGTATATATTGTACGTAATAATAAAGTGCTTATATTCACCTACAAAATTCTTTGTACACCCTGTACAAAGATTATTTTTATTAAAATTAAATACTACAAAATTTTACAGCTTATACTTTTATTTTGTCAAGGCTAATTATTTATTTAGTGTTTTAATTACTATACTTTTTGCTATTTTATTGCTATTATTGTTTTATATATTAATAACATGTATTTGACTTTTATTAGGTCACTATATATAACTTTTAAGCCACATAGGGTTACAGAGGATTAACCCTAGTTGGGTCCCAATATTAAGTGACCCAACAGTTTAGTTTAGACCTGAGCCGGGTTACCTAATTTTAGAATATTTGATTTTAATAGTTGGTAAATTATGCCACAAAATATAATATATTTTTGCTATTAATAGATAAATTACAATAAAACAATTATTCTTTCGTTTCGAAATACTTGTACGCGCTTCATCGTGTTTTACATTTCAAATATTCACTCTGTTAGCAAATAAACGTCCACTTCGTACTACGAAACAGATCATTTTCACACGTGTATTAAACTTTGTAGCTCAAAGTTACTTGACCGAGAGAATTTAAAATTATAATTATTTTCACAAGCATAGAGAAATGAAATTGTAGGTCGAATTGACACTAGGACTATCGACGACCGAAATATGAAACTATCAGGAAAATTAAAAACGCAAGGTTCAAACGAAAAATCATTCGATTCTCTAAGAACGCGATAAGTCATTCAAAGATAAATCTCATTTCATAAAAATTCATTGAAACGAATTGATCATTTTGATTAATTCTGGCAGAAAGAGGCGTTAAGAGGAACGTAAAGAAAAAAAAGAGGGGAGGGAATGAATCTCGCAAGAATAGTACAAACAGCGGTAAAACACAATAAAACACCCGGTATATAATATATATCGTAAATATTGGCGCCACGGTGACTCCGCTGGAAAATCAATAGCCTGACGCTGTGTTCGTGGCGAGTTCATCTTACTACCTTTGGCGTTGCTGCGTCGCGTCTACATATATCGTGCTCTTTTGTGCACGACACTGAATGATGTACCTACACAATTATCCGCCCCCGAGTATGTGTTTAAAATGAACAGAGAACCGATTAAACGGTGGATTAGCCTTAAACCCTGGCGAATATTGTGAAACTAATAATAAGCGGATATGGATAGTGTATGTATGAAATTCGAAAAAGTTGATTTTTTTTTAAATTTGATTATTTAATTCGTAGCTGGTAGTCTGGAGAATATTTGTTAGAAATATTTGTTAGAAAATTGACTGAAAATTTACGAAATTGTAATTAAGATAATTGCAAGTAATTTTTGTAATTAAGATAACGTTTGTAAATTGAATATCTCTGAAATAACTTTATTTTAGTTGAGCATTTTATCAAGCTATTTTATGTTGCTTTTTAAAGTACACTTCTCACTCTTATCTTTTTCGTCAGAAGAATGTTTTAACTGTTCATAAATAGCCTGGGTTGTCCGGCTTGAGCAAAATTTCATTCGCTCATTTTCTTCATTCGTAAACTTTCATTATCTTCGAAAAATCTTTCAAAGATTTTTGAGTTTGAAAATTGATTGTATAACACAGTAAAGATTTCGTTAATCGATCCAACATTTTTTCATATTTCTCGAAAGCTTGAAAAAATAAATAATTTAGGCTCGCCCATGACTGTGAGCTTAATTTTTCTGCTGACTGCGACAATATGCTTGGCGTTAGATAATATTTATTTTCCTCTCCTTTCTTTTTCCTCTTCCTAACATTTTTTTGCCGAAACAAAAAAACAATTTCAACGATGCAACAATTCGAAATGTAAGCGAGATAGATAATTGAGTCGAACGTGTTAATCTGTATTTCTAAATCTGTCGTTGCGTTATCTCGTGTTGTTGTTTCTTTATTAAAAGGAACGCTTGAAAGAGTTAAAGCCATTTGAGGCTCACTCTCTTTTCTTTGATCGGTGTTACGACTACAATTAATCATCCTTTTAGGAAACGAACTCACAAGCGGTCGTGAGAGCCGCTTTGACCGGAGAGGAAAAGGTTACGGAGCTTTTTTTCGAGTCAAGGTGAAGGCGAAAGCTTAGACCGTTTAAAGTGCGTCTCTTTCAGAAGAAGGAGAGAATTCTTGCTTATATCAGGGAAGCTTAACACGTGTATTTGAGATTGTCCAATCGTTCGACGACTCTGTCATTGTGTGTTAAAGAGAAATGAAACGTGTACATGTAGAAAAATGAAAGATGCGTGTATGTATACCATTATCCATTATAGCGATGAAGTTACTTTGTAAAGAATGACTGATCGTACAATTTTTTTTTTTTAGAATATACGTATAAATTCAAATTACTCCAAAAATTATTCTATCGTATAATTGCAATCTTTATCGATCGTGTTCGAGAATTTATAAATATTCATTTAAAATTAAATATTTAATATTTTTCTCAAACTTAAAAATGTCCTTAACTGCTGAAAAATACTATTAGGACGGAAGAAGGACGTGGCAGAATACAAAAATTTCTTGAAGTTTTGCGTTCGTTAGTTGCAAATTAAATGTGTGTGAAAAGAAAGGCATGAAAATCGAAGAATGCTAGAGATTCACAGTGCAAACGGAAGTCTTGCGCTCTCATGCCGAAGGACAAAGAGCTTCTTGTCTCGTGGTTTCGTTTCTTTCAGTCGTGTTTGTACGATGAAACGTTGTTCTAACTAGGACGGTCCTAGTTTTCTTGATTGCAGTCGGACCTTGTCTTTTCCTTTTTTAGGAATGAGCTGTCGTCTTACTTCATCGGCTGTAGTAATCCACGTTACACGCGATATATTATGCAATATTATTTTAATACTTCTTGCGATTGCTTACTTTTTTCTACGCGAACGAAGGGACAAAATTTGACAAACATCTGAACGATTCGAATTTTTAATTTTTAGTCCTCCTTGCTTCTCTAATTTAATCTTCCCTCACTCGTGAATAAAATGCAACCCTAGTTTTTCTCTCTTATTCTTTACGATTATATTTCTTTTCGAATTCCGAAATACTTTATTCGTGGAAATACTAAACACAGTAAAATTTTAATATCCATTCTAAGTATTAAAATCGAATATTTCAACATTTTATTCGTATTTATTTCCATTTATTTCCATTTATACTTATTTTAATCATATAGGAAAACGGCAAGATTAACGAGAGAACTAAACATTAATGGACTAATTCTAAGAACGAATGAAAATTCATGTTTTTCATAAAATGGTTAAGCAATTTGTTTCGGAGTAAATGTAGCAAATAAAAGAAAGGCTAGTGCGATTTTTCGTATAAGTTAGCCTTTAGAAACAGGCGAAACGAAAAGTAGAAGAATAGTATTGATTTATGAAGAAGTTAGTCTTCCGCGAGATTCCATAAACGCAGAAACGTGTATCAACTAACATTATAATTTCTAAGGTTGTATTTATCGTTGCTTCATTATAAAAAGTGTGCAACTCAATTTTTAAATTGAACTTCCTTGGAAACGGAAGCAGCCACGGGAGATACTCTGCGTACAACTTTCAATACTTTCGATACTTTCATTCTGATACGATGTAACAGAACACTTACCTAAAAGAATTGATAGAAAAAGATATCGTAAGATGAAAGATTAATGAATATTTGAATCGTTAGATTCGAATAATAACCACAGATAACAACACGAGTACAATCTCGAGTATAATCTTTCGAAGAGTGAAGTTTTTCCACAAGTTGATTCTACACTCTATAGTGAGTAAAGTTATTAACCTTCCTTAATGATCGTGTCATTCACTTTTGTGATTCATCTCACTCCGCCCACTTTTAGTTGTCGAGGCAGAGCAGCTAATCTTTGTCCCTTGCCTCATCGGTCTGCCTCTCCCCTAGTTTCTGGCAATGCTCATTAAAGTATACCAACGGTGCCAGTGTAATTGCTCTTAATTTACCGCAAGTGTCTGTCGGAATTTCATTCATCGTTCTTACTTTACTTTTGTTTGCCAGCCTTCGATCCATTCGAACGATCTATAAATTCAATCGATGGAAAATCATGGTTTCTTTTTTTTTGTCCGATTACCGATTTGCTTGTTGTTTTTATTCTTATTTTTTTTCTTCATCTGTATCGGATGAAGACAAACTGAAACTTTATAAATCAAATAGGACAGATAAAGAATTCTTTTTTTTTTTTTTCGTACTAAATTAATCATAGAATTAATATACCAAATGATTTGAAAGTACTCTCAGAAAATCTTGCGTTTTTTATAATGAATGATGCGTCACCGTAGTAGCGGTATCGTATCTCGTATCTTTGTCTATAAAAAGAAATGGAGAGAAGTAAATTTATTTGATAGCTCGTCTTGACATATACGAAATGTCTCAGTATTTGGCGTTAAATGAAGACTAAAGTTTCTTCCAATATTCAGAGAAACAAGAATTTCTGTGTTTTCGATTAAAGTAGTAAAAATAAAATAAAATTTATACCTATAAATATTCCAGAGAAGATGTAATATCTTTGTTCTACGATATAAATTAGATACATTACGTGTCTAATAAATGTTATTTAAATGGTACCATTCGGATGACTCGTACATTTCATATTCGAATTATTTTTCTAAAGTAGTTGTACGATTAACGAAGCATAAAAAATATACGTATCTTAAAAGATATATTAAACATATATAATATACGTATCTTGTTTAAAATATGTTATATATACAAATATCTGAAATATTGCTTTTGGACAAATGTTAATTTTCTTATTTTCCTGTCCAATTCGTCCCATAGTTTTAATTAGATTAGAAATCGTGACTTATCAACTTATGACATTTATTTATTTATATATACCTATATGTTATTAATTTCGCGTTAAAATATTATTATTATAAACCATAAATATATAATAAAAAAATATACAATAAATATGATAAAACTTATTTGGAAACAAATAATTTATATAATTGGAGTTCACATAATAGGAGTTGAAGTTCAACGAAAAAGTGCATTTAACCAGCAAGGGTTCATTTAATCTAGCGTTGATTTTGGTTGAAATAAATGGAGTTCTAAAGTTAAAAGACAAAAGCACGCGAGGGAATCGTACCAATGATTTAGTAATCATTTCGAAATTAGCAATGTCCGGTGACTTATGAACGAGGGTGTAATCAATAAAAATGTTGCGACAGAACGTGCAACAGAATGATACCAGAGAGTCATAGGTTCGGGGAAAACAATTATGTATCAAAGTTCAAAAAGATGAATGTAAGATCACGAGTTTTTTACGTAAGTGGATGAAATTTGAAAGTACAGATTCATCCTGAGACATCCATGACCTCGTTGAGAGCTCCACTCTCAGCAAATCAAAGGTTAAGCAACGTGTTCAGACAACGCGACCGGGCAATTTTCTCCTTTCTTTTTTTTTCTTTTGTTTTCTCTGACTAGGTACTCGGTTATCTCCCTCGAAACAAAATTTTCTTTTTTTTTATTATAAAGTATCGATGTCGTGCTAAGGTATTCCCTCGCTTGGCCGAGACTATCTGTCGCGAAATGTCACCGTGAAAGAACGACTCCCGTATCCACTTACTGTGGTTTTCCTTGAGTTTTTGTACTCGCTACTCGCGCAAACACACTGTAGGGACGTGATATATTAGCCGGGTGTACTCGCTCGGATCGAGAAAACTTTGAAGGACTTGAGCCAAGTGCAAGAACCCTTTGAATCATACACAGTGCATCTAATATCTGCTACGAAACCTGGTGTCGTCTCTAAATTCTCGATATTTATTATTCATTGTTACAAATATGCGATATTTCGTTCTAAATGAAATGTATATAACAAAAGTTGTGTAATATTGTGTAATATTATATACAGTGGCCGGATGAAAGTATTCGACGAGAAATTGATATTTTAAACTGTTATAAACTTCTTGAAAAAGAGTCGTATAAAAATCGAGTTGGCTCGATTTTAAAGCTTTTATGTACTTCGTAACTAATTCGTAATTCTTCTTCGTCGATTCTTTGAAACGTTCTGTATAATCTTTTTTTTTTTTGCCATTTTATTGAACTTAGAGCGTTAGCGTTTAACGACGAAAATGTTATGCTGTTTTAGGGAGCAAATTAGTTTTATTTCTGGAACAAAGATTTTTGACAATGGATCAACGGTTTGATCTTCATGCGATCTCTGAAATACCTATCGTATACTTCAGATAAAAATGTTTGATTGATTGTGTGATTATTTTCGACAAGTTTTACCATAGTATTAGATAATACTTGAACTATGCTTGTAACAATAACGCTTATTAAAATTATAAAGTATTTGAATATCTATAGTTGCCTATTTTCCGCTTAGAAACGATTCTTAGAAAATTCTGACAAATCCAATATCATTCCACGACCACTCGACTATTAAAATTACCTGTCATTCTCGACTACCCACTTCAAGCCTGCAATTCATTTCATGCAATTCTGCGCGCATCTTTGTGTAATTATTCTCTCCCTTGTTTTTAAAACTCGCATGAAAGTACGGTACTCCTCAGAGTAAGAAAGAGAAGGAATCTGATTTTCTAAAGAGATTCCGCGTTTTCTAGGCTCGCGATCTAGTAGAATGAACACGCGTGTACTATTTCCAGAGCACGATTCACGCAATTCTCACACAGAGATAACAATTGCGAAGCAATCTTATTTGCACGGACCAACGTCTCTTACGTGTTTCGTAGTGTGCCGTTGTCGGCGGAAGATAAGTAATATCTTTGATCGAGAAACGTATGTTTCAAAGGAGCATCTTTTCCTTTTTGGACGAAATAAGGACGATGTAATTATAATTTTGTAATTTTTTAAAGTGTTCTATTCTAAAGTCGTTAATTTTATTTATGCGTTTATCGTATCGATATGATTAATGACATTTTCATCGTAAAAAAGAATGATGTTTAATCGTAAATGAAATACTTATTTACTTGAGAAAGACATTATTTCTTTCTGAAATCTTAATTCATTGTAAATCTTTGAATGGCACTCGTACACTATGCAAGTTCAAAAGCAATCGGAACCAGTTTTATTTATTAATAATTTTGGCAGAATATTTTTAAATTATGCAAAGTGATTTTATTCTTTATGATCATCATAGTTACGTCAAATTTTTGGTCAAATATATATCGATCAAAACATCTGGATATTCTTCTGATGGACAAAAGAGAGTATAAGGCCTAAGAATTAGTTTAGTTAGTTCTGTAAAAAAGTATTTATAATATTTAAATTTTAAGTGCAAGATCATACCAGATTTTGGACGATTTTGAAAGTTGGTAACATGTAACATGTCTCATTTTATTGTACTTTCAAAAAATATGCATCAATTTTATTGGAAATGATCACTTATATTATTTTGATGAAAATATGACCTTTACTCTTTTTGTCGGCTTGTCGGAATAATAATTCATGAACGGTTGTTTATATCCGTGTAATTAAAACTCTTTTTGCAATTAGCATCGTAAAGGCGAACGAAAGTGCAATTTTTCGCTGCCATAAACGCGTAATTAATTCTAGATGTGTTCGGAATAATATACCGTAGAAACTATTCCTGGAACGGCAAATAAAGATTCTACAGCAGCGTAACCGTGCACGTTTTTCAATGAGAAACGGTGAACTTATTAATTACGAATAAAACAACGTTTAAAGATTCCTCGATAACGATGAAGATAAATGGAATCGTGTAAAAGATAGATTGATGTTATTTAACACGTTGAGAATTAAGCAGTGAAATAATATCCTGAAAGTTATTTGAATAAAATATTATTACAAATGAAGTAAAGATATTGAAAGTTAAAAATTCCTTCGTGTTGTACGATATAAAGATATAACTGGTTTAGGCAGATTTGATTTTATTCTGGGAATTATTTAATTCTGGGATCGGTATTTGATTTTATTTTATAGTATAGTTAGAGATGATAGAAAATATATTTTCACGATGTGATTATCTGTAACTCGATGATAATCTTAGTATTGCAATATTGTAAAATACACACTTCAAGATAGAGATTAAAAATCTCAGAAATTAAAAGTAGGGGGTATCAATATTTAAAAAAAAAGCAAAGTAAAAATAAAGAATATTTAGATTAATATAATCAATATTAAGAATATAATAATACAACATATTTATAATATAATATTAATAATATCTGCAATGTAATTGATTTAACATAACATGACCAAGCATTCTTTCGTAATTAAATTTTTTAGAACCAAAGTCACGTCTCTATATATATAACTTTATGTATTAATTATCTATAATTTTATATATTCTTTTTGCTACATTTTATCGGCGAAAAGCATCAAATATTTGTACATCAAAGTAATGGAGTACGACAGGCTAACAGATTTACCGTAAGATTTGTATTTGTCGCACAACGAATGTTAACACGTCAGAGCAATTTATTCACAATCGTTATTTAAGAAAATTTAAAATTGATCGAGATTGCGCAATAACAGTATATTTGCCGATTCTGATGGTAAATGGTAAAGCAACGCGTTAAATCGCGAGGTTTTTTTTTTTTTACAGAGCAACGACAATCCGAGAATGAATAAAACATAATCGCTCGCATGATTTCATCCTGTCGATCGAGCAAACAGACTTTTATAGCGTATCGCTGATTGAAATTACATAATCGAGGTTGCCGAGCGTTGCAAGTGAAACACGGTGATAAGAATTCCATTGATTCGTACGATCTTTTTCGAAATTCTTAGAGCAAAGACATTTTTTTTTTACTTCTCTTCTGTTATAGATATAGCTTGGAAATATTATTCTTAAATAGCAGAAATTAGCAGAACATGTCGTCTTATTTTCTCACTTTTCTGACAACAACGATGTAATTTAATTTAATTCTAGATATTAGTTGAATTGTAACAATTTAATTCTTCTCGAAGGAGAAGAATTATCACAAGATAATTTTTATAACTTCTCTCGTTTTAAAAATTGTATTTTATTCTTTTTTATGCAAATTAATGAATATTATAATTTATACTTTATCGTATTGTTATATTCATTGTTCAAAGAAATACCTGTCTTGAAACGGGAGATAGTAGATCAAGTAATTCATGTGACGAACGCGAATATAAATGTAAAAGTATGATTAGAAAAATTATGTATGATGATATAATGAAAATTTATTATTAGCAAATATGAATATATAAATTCTTCGTACTTTGAGAATTCTTCAATGATGAAGTTTGTACATCAATTTTTTCGAAAATAAATTTTTCTCAGATTAGAAACAAGATAAGAAAGTTTGTACATCTATTTTTCGAAACTTTTAAGATAAGAAACAAATATTGGTCACGTTTTAAAATAGAATTGCATCAAAACTAAAGTTTGATTTTCGTAATGGTCAATATAATGGTTAACAGAGAAGACCTAAACCAACATCTTTAATTTTTTTTTTTTAATTGTTCGACGTTCAAGCAAACTGGACGTCATGAACGACTTGCAAACAGTTCCTAAACCAATAATTCTTCTCTAAAAGTGTATCTCAATTTCGCTTTCAGTGTACGTGTCCTATTTACAGCAGTTATGTGAAATCATGTAATCGATTGATAAAATTACGGCGAGTTTTACTTCCAAATTTTGTTCAATAATTTAGTTACATAATCAACCTTCTCCTAATCATTACAGGTTTTCTTCATCTGCGTGAAAATGTTAAGGCTTCTAAAAAAATTTCAAAATTCATTTGATTAAAAGATTTCAGTTTATGGACAAAGATCTCTGTGATTTTGTTTTATATTGGTTAAAGTAATTGTAATTAATACAGGAATTATCTAAACGTAAAATGTAATTTCAGCTGAATAAAATTTATTAGTTAGTAATATTTATCGTTCATTTGGTTGGATTAAAAAATTGGTATTTATCAAATATGAATATTAATTTATTATATTATTAAATATAAATATAAATATTAAAATGAATATGAGACGAATTGAAATTTGATATAAAATAAATATTAGAGAGATATTTTAATAACATACATTCAAACAAGAATTTGAATTTTGCCAGTATATTGAATTACAAATTAGAACCTTAAATCAATGCGCGATGTTTCTTCGTCCCTGCATGTTACACGAAATTACAAGGAAAATACAAGACGAGATATTTTTATCACAGCTAAAAAGTTATTTTCGATCGTTACATCATATAAAATGAAAAAAGAGGCTTTTTTATATTATCTATATAATTATTCAACAGCGTGTCGAATTTTCAATAAAGAATAATACAAATGGAATATGAAAAAAAAAAAAAAAGAACTCCGTGGCTTTTCGCTTCATAGAATCGCAAGAAATACGTGTCTTTATCAAAAGTGGGAACTTTTTATCAGATAAAAACGGCCACGTTAATTAGATTTAGAAAATTATCTTCGCTCGTTACATCAGAGACTTTTTACAACGAGTTTATCGCGATCGGATGGAAGGAAGAAAGCAATGTACGACCGGTATTGTCAAGTGCACGTACCGCTTACATATTTTTCAGACAAAAATGTGCCATGAACAAACTCTCTCGTTGCCTTACGTCTCGAGTGTACGTGGGAGTTGGTTGGACGTGCGATTACATCACACGAATGATGATGTCACACGTGCGAAATATGCACCAATGGCGTACCACGCCGGCTACGAACGAATGAATAAAATCGCTCGTCCCGTTCTTCGTATCCGCGAATCGCTTCTTCCTGATACCGTAACCCGTAATTGAAACAATTTGCCGTTGGTTAGGTTGTTGATACCAATCATCACGCTGACTGAATATACGTAACGATAATAATATATTAATAATAACGTATAATATATATCATATTGATATAATGTAAATTAATATTAAAGTAAGTACAATATAATGTAGTATATATCATTATATATATAGTACTTAAAAATATGTACTTATATACTTAATATAAGTTAGTACTTAATATAAAATACGTACTAATATAAAATAATATAAAATAAATACTATAAAATAAGTACTTAATATAAAATATATACTTAAGTCTGAGTCAAGATCGATATCTAAGATTTGTATTCGTGGATTTCGAATGCTACTCGCTGCACTTACGAATATCACGTACTCACTTGCAATGTATTCATTTATAAAAAGAAAGAAGGAAGGGAAGAATCTTCCAGAATCTTTATATAAAATTTGTGCTCACGACCGTGATTAATCAACGAATAATATGTTATCATTCTGTTTCAGGAGTGCCCTTCCGAAGGGTAAGACAGAAGTGAGTTGTTGGTCCGATTGACAAAATGACGACCGACATCTCGGTGGTGCGCGGGGGTTGGGACCCCACGCTACAACAAGAGATTGTCGATGAGTACGAATACGACGGAGGAAACTCGAGTTCGAGACTTTTCGAACGTTCACGGATCAAAGCGTTGGCTGGTACGTCTTCATTTTCTTCACTTTTTCCCTTTCCTTTTTCTTCTTGTCTGTCTTGAATGTCTTGATGACTTGACAATGGATGACTTGCTTCAAGGCAAACGGCGCAATTGTGAGAAAGAGTAAATCCTTGGTTTGGAAAATCCTTTTGAATTCCGTTTTTTTTTTTTTTTGTTCAGGATGAAAGTTCAAAATTTTAAGACACTCAATTTCACGTGCTCGAAGTTTTTAGGGAAAAGAATGAACTGAGAAATTCGTCATTTTTGATTTTAAATCTTTTCAGTTCTTTCGCTAGTTGCAGTTATTAAGTTCTGCTTTTGTCAAATGATTCCAAACTTTTAGATAATAATTGACGTTAGGTAAGATGTTGTTTCAAAATTGTGATGGTATCTTTTCTAGCAAATTAACACAACACTAGGTTTAAAATGTACCAAATAATGATCGTAGCATCTTCATAGTCATTGTTTAATTGAATTAAAGAATAGAATAATTTCAGCAAAAAAAATTTTTATTAATTAAATTAAAAAGAACAAGTAGGATTAAAAAAGGATTAACAATTGATTTAGAGCAGATTTATTTTGAAATTCTTTGCATATAGATCTTACAAATAATCACATATTTTGCACAAGGAATATTGATTGATATTTTCACCCATTCAATTTTAAATTAATGCGATTAAGAAATACAAGTTAATTTGCAGTTAATTTATGGAGATTTATTTTAAAATTCTAGCTATTTATATATGTTAGATATATAAAATGCAATTTCATAAATGATTGATAGGTATATTTTATATATAGATCGGCAACCACTTGCACGATGACATTTCGTCGACGAGTTGTTGGGATATTAAAACGGCAAAGAATTATTGCCACATCCTTTGATATAGATACTGGTTTGACAAGTGCACGCTTTAAAGTCTATATTCTTCGTAGAAAATGCTTAGTAGTAGCCGTTCGGCGAATCTAAAATCATTCAGCGAGCACAGTTGAGTGTATTAAAAAAAAAAAAGAAAAAGAAAAAAAAATGTCTAGAAAGAAAATATCGCGACTGATATCACGAGATAGATAGGCGCGAGTTTATTTGAAAATGAATTACGATAAAGTTGTGATAGACTTGCGATAGGTAAGTACAGAAAATTCGTTCAAAATCATGGCAATTTAACAAATTTTTTTCATTGGGAATTTACTAAATTTACTAAATTTTCTACTTTTGTTTTTCCTTTGCGTTAATCTAGTAATCTAACGGTCAAAATTTTTCTGTAAGATTTACTTACACGTGCAATTTTATTTTATTTCAACTGCATAATTAAGAAGTTCGGATTTGTTTTACATTTTCCTGTCCAGTCTTATAAAATTGTGCCTTAATTGTTTCGTTTCACTTTGAATTTACAAGATTTATTTAATTTCCTATTTTTATTTCTCTTTCTTTGCATTCATTTAGCGATCAATCGTTATTGAAAGAAATTGAAATTTCTTTGTGACATTTACTCAATTTCCTATCTTTGTATTTGTTTGAAATCAGGCGAACGTGAATTGGTACAAAAGAAGACTTTCCAAAAATGGGTGAATTCCCATTTGGTTCGGTGTTCCTGCCGAATCGGCGATCTGTACGTCGACCTTCGAGACGGAAAGATGCTTATCAAGCTTCTCGAAATTCTCTCCGGAGAACGTTTACCACGACCTACAAAAGGGAAAATGCGAATTCATTGTCTGGAGAACGTCGATAAAGCGCTGCAATTCCTTCGCGAGCAACGGGTGCATCTGGAGAACATGGGATCGCACGACATTGTCGATGGGAATCCTCGTTTGAGCCTCGGCCTCATCTGGACCATCATCTTGCGGTTCCAAATTCAAGACATCACTATCGAGGAAACCGACAATCAAGAAACGAAATCAGCGAAAGACGCTTTGCTCCTTTGGTGTCAAATGAAAACCGCTGGCTATCACAACGTGAACGTGCGAAATTTCACCACATCTTGGCGTGATGGATTGGCCTTTAACGCCATCATCCACAAACACCGTCCAGACTTGATACAGTTCGAGAAACTCTCCAAGTCTAATGCTATTTACAATTTAAACAATGCATTTAACGTAGCAGAGGACAAGCTTGGTCTTACGAAACTTCTAGACGCTGAGGATATATTCGTCGATCATCCTGATGAGAAATCAATCATTACTTACGTAGTTACGTATTACCATTACTTCTCCAAGATGAAGCAGGAGACTGTGCAAGGTAAAAGAATAGGCAAAGTAGTTGGCATTGCCATGGAGAACGACCGTATGATTCACGAGTACGAAAGTCTGACTAGCGACTTATTGAGATGGATAGAAGGCACCATAAAAGCTTTGGGTGATCGTCGGTTTGCCAACTCGTTGGTAGGAGTCCAATCTCAGCTCTCCCAATTCTCTAACTATCGTACCGTAGAGAAACCTCCAAAGTTCGTCGAGAAGGGCAATTTGGAGGTGTTGTTGTTCACTTTGCAATCGAAGATGCGTGCCAATAATCAAAAACCGTACACGCCGAAGGAGGGTAAAATGATCTCGGATATTAACAAGGCGTGGGAGAGGTTGGAAAAAGCGGAACACGAGCGTGAATTGGCTCTCCGTGAAGAATTGATTCGCCAGGAGAAACTGGAGCAGCTGGCAGCGCGATTCAATCGAAAGGCCAGCATGAGGGAAACCTGGTTGTCCGAGAATCAACGTTTGGTTTCTCAGGACAATTTCGGTTTCGATCTAGCCGCCGTGGAAGCCGCGGCTAAGAAACACGAGGCCATCGAGACAGACATTTTCGCTTACGAAGAACGAGTCCAAGCTGTCATGGCTGTTTCACAGGAATTGGAAGCCGAGAACTACCACGATATCGAGCGTATTAATGCTCGCAAGGACAACGTTCTTAGATTGTGGAATTATCTGTTAGAATTACTTCGCGCTAGAAGGATGAGATTAGAGCTGTCTTTGCAACTTCAACAGAACTTCCAGGAGATGCTGTACATCTTGGACAGTATGGAGGAGATAAAAATGCGCCTGTTGACCGATGATTACGGGAAACACTTGATGGGCGTTGAGGATTTGTTGCAGAAGCATTCTTTGGTAGAAGCCGATATCAACGTTTTGGGTGAAAGAGTCAAAGCTGTCGTTCAGCAGAGCCAGAGATTTCTGGAACATGGAGAAGGTTATCGACCATGTGATCCAACTACCATCGTTGAACGCGTACAACAGCTCGAGGATGCTTATGCCGAATTGGTACGATTGGCTGTTGAACGTAGAGCCAGACTGGAGGAGTCGCGTAAACTGTGGCAGTTCTACTGGGACATGGCCGACGAGGAGAATTGGATAAAGGAGAAGGAACAGATTGTATCGACTGGAGACATTGGTCACGATTTGACAACTATAAACTTGCTGTTGTCCAAACATAAAGCATTGGAGAATGAGATCCAGTCTCACGAACCGCAGCTAATGTCTGTGGCTGCTGTCGGAGATGAATTAGTTCGTCAGAAACACTTTGGTTCTGACAGGATTCAAGAGAGACTGCAAGAAATCCTGGGAATGTGGAATCATCTCTTGGATCTGGCCGCTTTCAGAAGGAAGCGTTTGGAAGAGGCTGTGGACTACCATCAACTGTTTGCCGATGCCGATGACATTGATATCTGGATGCTGGATACTTTGCGACTCGTCTCGTCGGAAGACGTTGGTAGAGACGAAGCCAATGTCCAATCGTTGCTGAAGAAACATAAAGATGTGACGGACGAGCTTAAAAATTATGCTGCTACTATCGACCAGCTTCATCAACAGGCATCCTCTCTTGGTGAACAAGACGCCAAATCGCCAGAAGTATTGGAGAGATTAGCATCCATAGATTCCAGATATAAGGAACTTATGGAACTCGCAAAGCTTCGCAAGCAGAGATTGCTAGACGCGTTATCGTTGTACAAGTTGTTCAGTGAATCGGACGGAGTGGAGCAATGGATCGGTGAGAAGAACAGGATGTTGGAGACTATGGTACCAGCCAAGGATATCGAAGACGTCGAGATCATGAAGCATAGATACAACGGCTTCGAGAAAGAGATGTATGCCAACGCTTCGCGAGTTGCTGTGGTCAATCAGCTGGCCAGACAACTGTTACACGTCGAACATCCTAATTCCGAGCAGATCGTGGCACGCCAGAACGAATTGAACCAGAAATGGGCTGAGCTGCGTGAAAAAGCGGAGAATAAGCGCGAGGAATTGAACTCTGCTCATGGTGTGCAGACCTTCCACATCGAATGTCGCGAGACAGTGTCCTGGATCGAGGACAAGAAACGTATCCTTCAACAGACGGACAGTTTAGAGATGGATCTGACCGGCGTCATGACTTTGCAGCGTCGATTGAGTGGAATGGAACGCGATTTGGCAGCCATTCAGGCGAAATTGGACGCTTTGGAGATGGAGGCTCAGAATATCCAACAACAGAACCTGGAAGATCCTGAAGTGATCAAAGGAAGAATCGATCAAATTCACACCATTTGGGAGCAATTGACGCAGATGTTGAAGGAGCGTGACGCGAAATTGGAAGAGGCAGGTGATCTTCATAGATTCCTCAGAGATTTGGATCACTTCCAAGCTTGGTTGACCAAAACGCAAACTGACGTGGCCAGCGAAGATACTCCAACCACTTTGGCCGATGCTGAAAAACTCCTGACACAACACCAAAATATTAAGGAAGAAATTGATAATTATACCGATGACTACCAGAAGATGATGGAGTATGGTGAAAGATTAACCAGTGAAGCTGGTGATGGTGATACGCAGTACATGTTCCTCAGAGAGAGACTGAACGCCTTGAAGATGGGCTGGGAGGAGTTACACCAGATGTGGGTTAACAGGAAGATTTTACTGTCCAATTCTCTTAATCTGCAGATTTTCGATCGCGACGCTCGCCAGGCAGAAGTGCTTTTGTCCCAGCAAGAGCACATTCTGGCCAAGGATGAAACACCGGCGAATTTCGAGCAGGCAGAGCACATGATCAAACGACACGAGGCGTTTATGACCACGATGGACGCGAACGACGAGAAGATCAACTCCGTGGTACAGTTTGCCGGACGACTTGTCGACGAGGGTCACTTCGCGGCAGACAAAGTCAAGAAGAAGGCAGAGAGCATCAACGAGCGTCGTCGTGTAAACCGAGAGAAGGCGAACCAATATATGGAGAAGCTTAAGGATCAGTTGCAGTTGCAGATGTTCTTACAAGATTGCGAGGAGCTGGGCGAATGGGTTCAGGAGAAACATATCACCGCTCAAGATGAGACTTACAGAAGCGCCAAGACGGTGCACAGCAAGTGGACAAGACATCAGGCGTTTGAAGCTGAAATCGCAAGTAACAAGGATCGTTTGCAGCAATTGCAACAGGCTGCTGAAGAATTGATTCAACAGAAGCCGGATCTGGCTAAGATCATTAAGCCTAAAGTGGCAGAATTGGCTGACCAATTCGAGGAACTTGAAACCACCACTCACGACAAAGGTGAACGCCTGTTCGACGCGAATCGCGAAGTCCTTATTCATCAGACTTGCGACGATATTGATTCTTGGATGAACGAACTGGAGAAACAGATTGAAAGCACGGATACTGGTTCTGATCTGGCGTCGGTGAACATCTTGATGCAGAAACAACAGATGATTGAAACACAGATGGCCGTGAAAGCGAGACAGGTTACGGAGTTGGACAAACAGGCTGAACACTTGCAGCGCACGGTGCCCGAAGACAAGATGGAAGAGATCAAGTGCAAAAAGGAGAAGGTTGCACAGAGATTCGCTCAACTCAAAGCACCATTGATCGATCGTCAACGTCACTTAGAGAAAAAGAAAGAAGCCTTCCAATTCAGGCGCGACGTCGAGGATGAGAAACTCTGGATCGCCGAGAAGATGCCTCAGGCTACCAGTACGGAGTATGGAAATTCGTTATTCAATGTGCACATGCTAAAGAAGAAGAACCAGTCTCTGCGTACTGAAATCGACAACCACGAGCCTAGGATCAATTTGGTCTGCAACAACGGCCAGAAACTTATAAACGAGGGTCATGAGGACAGTTCTGAATTCCAGAAACTGATATCTGAATTAACGGAGAAATGGAAGGAGCTGAAGCATGCTGTGGACGATAGGAACAAGCATCTCTTGCAAAACGAGAAAGCGCAGCAGTACTTCTTTGACGCGACAGAAGCGGAATCTTGGATGAGTGAACAGGAACTGTACATGATGGTAGAAGATCGTGGCAAGGACGAAATTTCTGCCCAGAACTTGATGAAGAAGCACGAGTCTTTGGAACATGCTGTGGAAGATTACGCAGAGACAATTCGCCAGCTTGGAGAAACCGCCAGGCAGCTCATTAACGACCAACATCCTCTTGCTGACCAGATTGCCGTTAAACAATCACAAGTAGATAAATTGTACGCTGGTCTGAAAGATCTTGCTGGTGAACGTCGAGCTAAACTAGACGAAGCTCTTCAGTTGTTTATGCTAAACAGAGAAGTGGATGACCTCGAGCAGTGGATCGCAGAGAGAGAACTGGTAGCTGGAAGTCACGAATTAGGTCAGGATTATGATCACGTGACACTTCTTTGGGAGAGATTCAAAGAGTTTGCTCGCGACACCGAGGCGATAGGCTCAGAGAGAGTGGCCGCAGTGAACGAAATTGCAGATTCTTTAATAGCAACTGGTCATTCTGATGCCGCTACGATCGCAGAATGGAAAGATGGTTTGAACGAAGTGTGGCAAGATCTATTAGAATTAATCGAAACTCGTACGCAGATGCTACAAGCTAGCCGAGAATTGCACAAGTTCTTCCACGATTGCAAAGACGTGCTTGGAAGAATCTTGGAGAAACAGAACGCCATGTCTGACGAATTAGGCCGTGACGCTGGCTCGGTTTCAGCTCTCCAACGGAAACACGGCAACTTCATGCAAGATTTGTCTACGTTGCAGAGTCAAGTGTCGCAGATACAAGAGGAATCTGCTAAGTTACAGGCCAGCTACGCTGGAGACAAGGCTAAAGAGATTACTAATCGTGAAGGAGAGGTAGTTGCTGCTTGGAATAACCTTCAGTCGCTTTGTGATGCTAGAAGAACTAAATTGGAGGATACCGGCGACCTGTTCCGATTCTTCAATATGGTTAGGACTCTCATGATTTGGATGGATGATGTAGTTCGCCAAATGAACACTTCAGAGAAACCTCGCGACGTTGCTGGAGTGGAATTGCTAATGAACAACCATCAGAGTTTGAAAGCGGAAATAGATGCCAGGGAGGACAATCTGATGGCGTGCATCAATCTGGGAAAAGATTTGCTAGCTAGAAACCATTATGCTAGCAGCCAGATCAAGGAGAAATTGGCAGCTTTAACTGATCACAGAAACGCGTTGCTTCATAGATGGGAGGAACGTTGGGAGAATCTACAACTCAGTGCGTATATGCATATCTTGTTAAATACTTTATTGCTAGATTGTTTTTACGCATTTATAGACTGCATATACTATGCAAAAATATAAATTGTTTAAAATGAAGTACTAATCATAATAATTAATACATAAAATTAATTTCTGCCGAGGTTTCATTCTTTTTTAGCAATGTCTGTAATGAGTAATTATAATTTGTTTATTACGATAAAATTAATATCTGTGTGGTATTGCAGTTTTGGAGGTGTACCAATTTGCAAGAGATGCGGCTGTTGCTGAAGCATGGTTGATCGCCCAAGAACCATATCTTATGAGTCAAGAACTTGGTGTAAGAGGCCTTAAGTTAATTTTTAACATGATTCCTTTAATGGTTTTACCAATCGTAATTATTACAGCACACGATCGACGAAGTGGAGAACTTGATTAAGAAACATGAAGCATTTGAAAAATCGGCAGCTGCTCAGGAAGAAAGGTTCAGTGCCTTGCATCGACTCACTACGGTTAGTTCTCTCTCTCTCTCTCTCTCTCTCTCTCTTAAAATCACAGATTAGTTTACTAAATGAAAATATTCGTACTTGTTATAGTTTGAGTTGAAGGAAATGAAGAGGAGAGAACAGGAACGAGAAGAAGAGGAAAGACGCAAAAAGGAAGAGGCCGCGGCAGCCGAGGCAGCTCGATTAGCTAAAGCAACACCAGTAACTAGTCCAGACGAACCACCGAGCGAAAGGTAGCATTAAGTTTTTATAATTTTCATTATATTCTTTGCTTCAAACTAGTTAGTAGCATGTATATAATACTTAGCCAGTAAGGAAAGTATAATATTGCACTGGGTCTAAGATATGATAGAAAGAAAAGAAAATAAAACAAAATATTATGATTGTAATAATATTAAAACATTTTTTAACAGAGCCGAAGCGGAAGGTGTACCAACTGGAGAACGTCCCGCTGAAGACGAGTCACATGGTAAGATAATAACACGTACACTGCATAATATCTTGAAATTCAGTTTGATAAGAGTGTCGTATAGATTGTATTATAATGCTCTTGCATTAGAGAATACGAATAATAATAATTATTTAAAAAAAATAATTAAAAGAAATACTTAAAAGAAAAAGTAAATTTTCTTTGGAAAATATCTCTATCTATTTGTCTTGCAAAAGCAACAATAATACGGAATTGATAATCGTTAAGCGCTCGATTCGACCAAGGATGAATAGAATGTTTATTTTTTTCTTTTCTTTTTTTATTATTCATTCTACTAATACATGTATCTTACAATTGTGCTTTCCACGTATCTTGTACACTTAACTCTTAGGCGACTGGTTTTACAAACTGGTTTGTTTGGATAAGCATGAAATTGCTAACAGCACGTTTATTTTTGCCTTTCTCTCTTTCCAATCCATTCTCGACGTTGTGTCTCCGCTCCATGTGTTTCCAATGAATCCCGATTATTGATCCTTTCCTGAAACGCACCTTAAAATGCGGCACGGAATGCACAAACCACAGTGGCACATCGCAAGGCTTCTACACGTACACCACAGCCTCAAGATAAGCCCAAGGAAGGTGAGTGTCCTGATGAAATGAATATCGTCATTTTTGCACTCGAAGTTTTATTGTTTTTATTTCTAAATGATTATCTCGTTTTTTGTCTATTATATTTATATTACGTGATTCAACATCGTATATATCACATTTTGTTTGTTTCATTTTAATTACCATTTAACGCATTGTACGTCTGCTAATTTTTTTATTGTAATTTTCTGTTTCATTTTTTGCACAATTCACTTTTACATCATTGGATTTCATTCATTGTGGTTAACGAGTGCAAAGAATTGAAAATCTTTTTCAGAATAATCAAAATATTGTGTATTATGACACAATATATCGTGTACTAACTTTATTATCGTTTCTTAATGGCAACACTATTAAATACCAGTGCCTTTTTTTATAAGAGACGATCGTGTCTTTCGAACATATTAGAACTCTATGTGGCTGGCTGTTCATTCATTCCACACTAGTAACATTATCTGTTTCTGGACTATATAGGCTCTGGTATTTGATGATTGAATTGCTTTTTATATATAGATCCTGCTATGTCGATCCTCTAAGCTGGTGATGGAACATAAAATCAAATCATCTGGCAGCGTTTTACGGCAGATTTTTCTTCTTTTCTATCCAAGGAAATATTTACCCGAATTGTGCAATTATATTTGTAAAAAAACAATATAAACTTTTCAATCTTCTCAGAAGCATAAAACTAGCTTCTAAAATTCTTATTTGATTTTTACACAATTCAGGTTAAATAATGAATTTCACATGTTCTTTCAGCATATTCACAGGCAAATTATTACTGCCTCTCGCTATAATCACAGCTGCAAACGTTTATTTGCTTTTATTAACTTTTTTAGCAGGTGATGGAGTCATTCTACCTGAGACACAATATTTATATCGAAAAATTATCAAAAAATTATTAAAGTGACATCAGAAAAGTTTTTTAATTAAAACTGAACTTTTGCATGCGTTTTATTTATATATATATATATATATATATATATATATAATATAATTATTAAATGTTTATTTTTTAAGTCATATATAAATTAATGCTATAATTTTTCAAGTAAAAGTGGTGGGTACAAATTACACAAATTAGTTCTTTTAATGAGTTCTTCTTAATAAGTTTTTTCTCAATTAATCACGTACGACAAAATTTAATCTTTGTTTGAAAGGTAAGCCCACGCAGTGATTATACTACAATATAGTGTTAAACTTTGATTCCAATTTTTAATACGCTTGTATGCATGTATATTTAATAGCTTTTCTTGTAACAGTAGATGCTTTTAGTGCAACTTGTCTAGCTTTATTGTTAATTCATTGCAATCTAAAATCTTCTCTCATCTGTGTTTCAACTTCTGATGCTTAAAAATTATTTATTGTATGTGTTTGCTTACTCTAGAAAAGTAATGTGATAAAATGTTTAGTTTGTCGTATAAAATATTTTGCTTATCATAAAGAGAGTGATATTTTCACTCCCAGTATACAATTTCAAAGTATAGCATGTTAAAATTGGTATGATGGTATATAGTGCATGTTCAGAAACCTGCACGTCAATCTATACGAGGAGAAGCAATACCACCTGCCACTTCCTTGAAATCTCCACAAGGTCTATCTAGTTCAACAAGTAAGTTCATTTTAAGGATTATCATTTTTTTTTATTTGTCATCCACGAAAAATACTTACAAAACATGTCATATTATATCAAATTATAATCCAAAATTCATCTCAGATCATCTAATAGAATTCTTTTCCACAATTCCATTAAATTAAAATTTAGAAATATATCTAGTGTGAAAGAAGCTCTCTTTTTCAGTAAAATTAAAATTAGAAAGGGTACTATATGAATCGTATTAATAATTATTAGAAGGTGGTTATTTATGGAAAGTTTGAAGATGCAAAAATATACAAAATGCATATAACACTCGAAATTGATATAAAAATAACAGTAAAAAGAACGTGACAAGTATGCTTTTGTTGATTTTTTAATTTTGAGGTCATTTTGTGATTGAAGAGGCATATTTTAACACAAAATAGTTGAAAGTAGAAATAATCACTTTAGTCCAAAAATACAGTTGATAATGTTTTGCACAAACCAGAATTATAACTGTTAAGAAAAATAATATTTCAATATATTCATTCAATTATATAGAAGCTATTATTAATTATATTAGCTACTGATATTACGATATTATTAATTTTTCAAATTATGAAAGAAGTCATATAGGAATTAAATAAGGTAAATTTGATACAATGAAATTAATCAACAATATACCGAAATGAAAAATTGACTTATCATGTTTAAAATGTAGTTTTAACTGTATAAAATATCCAAATTATTATAAAATTTAATAAATAAATTGTTAAAAAGTTGTTAATGCTGCTGAAATTTTATTTATATATAATTTTCTTTTTAATTGTATTCAAAAAAATATAAATTTGCATAAACATCCACAATCTAATGATCATGTATTAAAATAGGTTTGTCCGTTATTTGTAATGCTTAGTTTCTCCTTTGGACCAGCAGGACAAGTTTTTCCAAATTCGTCAACGAATTTACACGCTTCTAAAATTCGTAGAGTCTCGTCGACAGAGCGAGCCAGATATATCTCATTGATTGTGACGTGTCGAATTAACTGGTTTTTATCGATGATGAACAGTCCCTTCAGAGATATTCCTTCTTTTTCGTCGAGTATTCCATACATTCTCGATATATTTTGATTTTTATCAGATAGAACGGGCATTCTCATTTCACCTAGACCACCTTGCTTCCGGGGTGTAATAATCCATGCTAAATGTGTGTACGGAGAGTCCGTAGAAATCGCAACTAACTCACAGTCTGTTTGTAATTTGAAGTTTAGCATTGATTAAAATGAAATATTTTGTGAATTTCTTGATATGATGTATGAAATAAAAGAAAATGAAAGAAAGTAAAAAATAAGCAATTTTTGAATACAGAATTATTATGTTAAATGCATAGATCATTTAATTCATTAAATGTATTTATTTGTAATACATTTATTTGTATACTTATTTACATTTAATTGCTACATAAATTAAATAAAAAAGAGAAAAGCAGAATATATGGGAACAAAAGTGAGCTAAAGCACGTTTTTTTGAATATTGACCTAAAATAGACCTAATTTATTCCAAGTCTAGTTCTGATAAAATTAATTTGTTACAAATTACTATAACCGAATGAAAGGAAAAGAATATCTATTGAATATAATTTACAACATAGATGAAAGAAAAGAAAAGAACATAAAGGACGTGTAGTTTATACCTAATTTATTGAATTCCTCAATTCGGTCATTGAACTGTATTATTTCTGTGGGGCAGATGAACGTGAAATCGTAGGGATAAAACAACATAATCAAGTACTTTCCCTTATAATCGTTTAGAGATATATCTTTCATGTTTAAGTTTATTATTGCCGTGCCTGACCAGGTTGGTGCTGTAGTTGACAGCGCTGGTACAATGTGCACTTCCGGTTTACGCAGCTTTTGTGGTTGCTCGCTGCAACAGAAATTATTCTGTTCTATTTTGCTTCTAAGAAACGAATCGAAAGTCGACATGATAGATTTAAATAAAAATAATAATCGTATAAAATTGACGTTTCCTGTAAACGCGAATGTTGGCAAATATCGTTTTATATCGATAGCAAAAACAAAAGTTGGCAGATCTTCTCTATGGAAAATTTCAATGAGGTAAACAAATTTCAAAACTTGTCTCCCTTGTGAAAAACACGATATTCCATAACATAACTTATAATCCCCACAGTGTTTTCAATTGCTTTGTTATTGATGTCAAAACCTATTAGAAAAGAAAAAGTTGGTAGAGGAGACGGGATATTTTTACAATACATTAACTGTACTGAAATAGAAAAATTGTAGAATTTTAGAATTATGCTTTTCATAGTAGATTATTAATTATAAATTAAAGGAAAATGTGATACGTCATGTTCTTTGATTTTTAAAAGTAGGAATTTTACAAATTTATATTTAATACATCATATTTATATCATTTACATTTATCATATATTAGAATGTATCATGTATCATATTAGAATATTCTCATTTATCAACCAGGTAACATAGAAATTGTAAAATTTACAAAAATTAACTTATCATATTTTTCTCGTGTAAGCTTCAATTCATTATTCTGATTCTTTTTCTAAAAGGCTAAAAGTTATCTTCTTTTCTTTCTTCTTTTAACTTCAGTAGCAATAACATTTAATAAATTATCAGCAGTCAGAGAAACTGGCAAAATAAAAAAATTATAGTCTTTCGTAATTGAAGGAACTTTAATTGCAGTAATTTGAATGAACCAATAAAAATCAATTAAAAATGCAGTTAGTGTGCTATAAATTCACAGTTAATTAATATTCGTAATAACAAACGTATTGTATTTTCTATAATTCTAATTTTTAATTCTTCTTCTATAATTTTTAATCTTAAGAAGAGATAAATTCAAGATATCAAAAGAGAATTGCACTTATGTGAAAAAGAGATACATGCAATCGTGAAGACTAAGTTACGGTACGATAATTGCTATTGACTCGTAGAATTATCATCGTGAAGGTAACTTTTAAAAATCAACTCCAAAAAAAAGAAAAAAAAAAAAATTTAGCAACGTTCTCAAAAATAAACGATAATAGTCCTTACGATGCATGCATCTTAATAGTATCTTGTATCTTGCTGGGTTTCGCATGAGCATGTCGCATGAACAGCAAAAGCATGCGAATTGAACATCACGTGTTTCACGTGTTTCTATCTTTTGTATTCCTCCAAGTACAATTCCTTATAATGCTAGGCTGTCGATGTGACTCGATGTAAGTAGTTAATAAACGTCGCGTGTGTTGCGTGTGTCGTGTTAAAAGCTCCGAAAGGTGGAAGCGGTTCCGAGTCTGGTACTTTAAGACGTAAGGAACGTAGTCGCAGCAAATCGCCGTTCAGGAGCTTCCGTTGGAGGAAGTCCGCCAAGTCGCCGAGTTTAGATCGAAGTGGCGTGAGTGATGATGAGCGCAGCATTTCCGGTAAGTAATTCTATTCAAACATCATCCACTGGAGCTTTTTTTATGCTTACCCACCATTTTAAGCATTGCGAGAATAATTCTTTATTATTACGATAATAATGAAATTAATGTCCCACTTGAAAAAGATCTAACGAAAATTCAACGGCAAAATTATTATTTAACATTAGTTGATAATTAACATTAGTTTTAACATTAGTTGATAATCGATCGAGATACATTAATAAATTTATAAATACTTTATTTAGGTTTCGATGCGAGCTCTTGAAAGATAAACCTCCACGGTGTCGAATAATTACTAAACATTTTACTATTTTAGCTTCGTTGAGGATTACAGGAAGCGTTTCCTCCCTAATTTCCTGAATTATGTATGTGTGTCTCGAGTACGTGTACAAGGGATGTTGAATGAAACGTTAGGAATCTGGGCTATGGTAATATTAATGTATGCATCCTACTAATCATACGTGATCAGAATCATGTTTGCGGTTGGTGCTTGTACCGTGAATGCGTGTACACGTTTGGATGGCTCAATTGCATTCCCCAGCATTCGTTTTATAACGTCCATTTGATTAACTGTTTAGGTCTTCCTACTCGGAACGGATTCCTTCCAGTGAATGTATAATTATGTTTGCAGCTGTTGTTACACGTTAGAAAGAAAGCTGGATGTTGTAACGTAGATTGTTTTCTTTCTCTTTAAATCTTCGCATATCATTCGTTCTACTAGTAGTTTCTTGTATCTCCGCTTGTTTATTAGTTTGAGCTAAAATTAAATTTGATTTTACAGAACAACGAAGTCCCACCGACGATGAATTCGAGGGCGTGTTGCAACGAAAGCACGAATGGGAGAGCACAACGAAGAAGGCGTCGAATCGATCCTGGCACAAGGTGTACATGGTCGTTCGTGGACAGAGCTTGTTTGTATATACGGACCAAAAATCATACAAAGCAGCGCCCGATCAACCGTACAAGGGAGAGTCACCTCTAGACATTAGAGGAGCGACTATTACCGTGGCGAGCGATTATACTAAGAAGAAACATGTCTTCCGAGTAAAGTGAGTTTCGTTTTTACGATATACAACATAAAAATAATATACCATGTAAATTTAAGTTGTAATTGTAATATAAATTTGTAAATTGTATTTCTCCAGATTTGTCGTAACATAGATTCGTTCTTTATAAGCGTTTTGATTTAATGAAATATACTACTCTTCGTATGATATTTGTATTAAGTACATTAATATAGTATATTATGTTTCTTGCTTATTTTTTTCTATAATTATAAATAATAATGCTCATTTTTTTCTATGATTATAAATAATAATCGATTAATTTTTCATGTCTTTCAGGTCACAAAGCGGATCAGACTTCCTATTCCAGGCTAAAGACGATGCTGAAATGAATGAGTGGGTTACTGTGTTGAACCAAGCGGCACAGGGTACATCAGGTGCGGGCACGTCCAGAGCGCATACTTTACCCGCGCCTACACAAGCCGAGACCAAGCGGCGTAGTTTCTTCACTCTCAAGAAAAAGTGAGTCTCTCATTAGAAGTATCTGCAAAAAAAGAGTTCAGCAAAAAGGGATGATCGCGGTATGATATACGTAACGTCTACATATCATATATATAAAGTAAAAAGAAAGATGAAAGAGGAAATACGGGAAGATTAATTTGATAGGAATTTCATAGGAAACGAAATATCATTAGCCAAGCGCTTTGCTGTTCAAATCTTATTTTCATTTCTTTAATCATCGTTCATCTTGAGTCGATTATAAATTTCATAAGAGTACTTCTCATTATTTATGTCTTACCTTCCATACAATTTTTTCTTCATGTTGATGATTGTCAAATCACTTTCTTTCATTTATTTATTTATTTATTTATTTATTTATTTATTTATTTATTACGACGTTGTGTCAATTGTTAACGCGAATCATTGTTAGTAGGCATTGTTAATCGCTCGTACTAGAGCTTATTTACAGGGTATGTATGTTTAATCATGGACTTCTTAATGTTTTCTCCTTGCTCTTGCATTAACCATTCAGTAATCTTGATTTTTTCGCTAGCTTGTCTTATCATCTGTACCCTTGTGAGAGCTAAATAAAACTCTGGTTAAAAGTTCCGGTTTGAAAAGCGTGTTCGAAGGCGTAGGTATTTAACAAATATTTTGCTTCCTTTTTCTTAATGTCATTAATCATCATTATACGAGTGGCAGGGTGATCACCTCGGACCGTAACTAATGATAGTTACTTATGATTGTTCAAAGGATTCGAGGTGTCATTCCCTCGTGTCATTTTCATTTCACGGTATACGTTTAACGCTGGCAGACATTTTTCCATTTCATTCGATCACATTTTGCATTTATCATATTTTAGAAAAGCCAAAAAGTAGAAAGTGTGAAACCAATGAACTGTAAGAAAACAGTACACAATTGGAACAACATTTAGAGAGATTGCGGTGAGTCGCATCAATCATTAGATCATTTTTACCGTCGTACTGCTGCACGATTGATTATAATTTACCAATTGTTTTTTTTCTCTCTTCTTTTGGTACACCTTTTTTTTCTTTTTTTTTTTTATTCCATGTATTAGTATATCTCGAAAAGTACAAGAGGAATGTTCTTCCAATTGTGAATGCGGAATGATATATATTATAAATCGAGGTTCTCTATAAAGAGGAGAATCTGTATACGTACAGTGCTTAACTGTGTTTCATATGCGCGCTTATAAAAGATTCCTTTGATAAAGTTCAAGTCGCTAATTACAGTCATATCAAAGTTATCCATTATATATACATCCTGTATCTCATAACTATGAAATTTTCCAAAAATTTCAATTTTTATATCCTGTGTTATATATTCTATAATCATGAAAAGAAACGGAGTATGTCGTAGGAAAGTAATTTATGTTCTTTCTTAAAAAGAAAATTAACTATAAGGTCAGCATAACAAAGTTATTATTTTATTATAAAAAATTGAATTCAGAATAGAACAGCATTCTGATTAATAAAAAATCAAATTCTAATCAGATTCTGTCGCGTTATATTTTATGCATCGTACCTATATAAAAATTGAAAATTTTCGAATGATTTTGTAGTTAGAAGATGCAGTGTATATTCTTCGAATGATAGTATTTGTTCATTTTGAGATAGGTATAACAACAATTTGAAGTAAAGTAAGAATTTTAAATACAAAAAAGGGAGAAAGAGTTGTTAATTTTTACTTTACTTCTTGCAGACATTCAATAAAAAATGCTAAATAAATTTAAATAAAATCTAGCGAAATTATGCATAATTAAGTGTTAAAAGAATTTCTCATGTTTCTTCATTAGTAAATTCTGAAATTATTGTATTTGAAGGTTCTAAAATTTTACGAAGTGTATAATTTATTAAAATTGATAAATATTAGTTGAATGTAAACGTATGGATAGAAGACGTAAGAAGTAAGTAAGTGATTGTACGCAATTTAAAAAGAGGAAGAATATCATATTTCGTCAAGAAAGTTTTAATCTCACAAAGTGTAGCATCAGCGGATCAACGAATTGCGATGAGTTATTGTCATCTCTAAGCAAGCAGCTGTACTTTAGCGACAAAACATTTCCAGATGTGAAAATGAAGTATATTAAATATACGAATCATTTTCACTCATCCGAAAAAGTACAAGAAGAAAAGGAATATGAAACACAATCATTTTAATCGTGTCACCAAAATCAAGCTCAATTCACAGGCGCTTCTTATCCGCTTTTTCGTGAAACATTTATTTCTTTCGTTCGCTCTAGTATAATGTATTGTTATTATTATTATTATTATATATATACGTAGACACACATGATTTATTGTATATCATTGTTGGATTATATTGTTGCCATCCTTTTGTCATTGCTTCATTATGTCATCATACATATATCATTTGTTCACGCTTTTTTGCTGGTCGGAAAAAAAAATACTTTCAGACAAGTTGTCCTGGTTTTCAGTAATACACACTGTTGCCTTCTACTGTTAGAGGTAAATTTTAACTCAACAGCGACGTACATAGACGTTTGCAGCTCCTAAATGATAGAGCTGATTCATGCATTTACTTTCATTGTTCAGATTTGTGTGTAGCATCCGTATTTGCCCGTGTCAGACCTTGAGCGATAGTATCATAGCATTCGTTTAGCAGCATTAAAAGATATTTTGAGACGTAGTACTATTGTTTCCACGTATACAAAGCAGTCTGTTTTAATCTGTCCATTTTATTATTTTAAAATTACGTTTATTATTAAGAAAAACGTTAAAATTAAAAAAAGACTAAATATTAAAAAAAAAAATGGAGAGATAAAAACTGCACTGTTTCCTTATGGATATTCAACACATATTCTTGCTCAGTGTTGTGGACGTTTAAATTTTAAAGAGGCTAGAGTGTCACAAAATTATTAACAAATTATCCAATAATATTCTAAATTTTGTGGATATCTTCCTAGTTAAGATTGAAAGAAAGAAATGTAGACTTGATCTTTTTTTAGTAAAAGACTTAAAAAATAATTTAAGAATTGCTTTTACCATTTTACGAAAAATAAGAAGAAAAATAAAATTAATTTAGCTCTATGCCTCGTTAATTCATAAGAAATTCTTATTGATTTTTTGAAGAAACACACATACACACGTGCCTCCGACGTAATGTGCGTTAACACTTTTTAATTTAACGTTTGCTTTGTTTGCCAATTTTCAGCTAAACTGGAGCAGTGAAGTTCAGTATAAGCCGCTCAGCACAACACACACAGTTTAAAAGAAATGTTTCGTCGCTCTACGTGGTTAACAAATAAATAAAAAAAAAAGCAACAAGATTATAAGAATTAGGAGACATACATGCGGACATGGTGTTTGAAAAAAAAGAAAGAAAAAGAGAAACAAAATTGAAGGAAGACTCAACTTACTATAAGATCTGCGTTGTTTTTACGAAACACGCCTATCATCTTCGATAACTCGTCACGGAGAAAAAGAAAACTAATAGAAAATATTTAAGCAGCTGTCTGTATGTGTCTAAAACATTTTACGCGCGTATAGGCCATTTAAAGTCTCTAATTGCGTTTTTTTTAGTTTCTTCAAGGAATTTTTCGGACACTGCAATATATCGCTAGTTGTGAAAGTGACTCACACATACATACACACACATTCGATAATGTCCCACGTTAGCGTGATCGAGTTACTTGAACATGGATATTGATTGTCAAAATTAATTGCCCATCTTTCTCGCATATTTATCGTACGGTAATACGATAGTACTGCTAATGGTAAACTCGGTGATATAAGTTGAATTTTGTAATTTAATATTTGCGTTTGATATCGTTTTACAATGTCGTCAAGACGATCCTTTGTTTTTTTTTTTAAATTTTTAAGCGATATCACGTTGCTGCAAAAGTTCTATATATTGTAAGTCAAATAAGAATTCGATTCTAAATTAATTCATACTGTTCAAGATAAACCAGATCACATTTTGAAGCGAAATGACTCGTAACAAATTGAATATCAGACGTAAAATGTGACTCGATAGAGTAATTTTCTATTTTGAACAGTATGCTAACATATTTGCTAACATTACTTCGGACGATTTTCTATGTTTCTACAAATCGTATAAATGTCAACTCGATAATGCCTTATAAGATATACTCTCGTTTAATTGAAAACTATCTTCTAGCTCTTTTTATATTATATAGATTAAAATTTATAGCGGTTTAGAGAGAGCATTAATGTTTCCATTTTAGAAGGAACTCTTATCGGAGCTTATGCAGTAACTTGATATACATTGTTGCCTGTTTTAAGAAGGAAAGAAGCGTTGTTCTTTTTAATTCACGATCTATTTTGTTTTATTTATTGTAAGCAGCTCAATCGATACACGTGTTCATTTGTAAGGTCTATACACACGTATATATTATTTGTCTCATCCAGCACTTCTTTTTTTAATTTCGCGTTTCTCCGCAAACAGTTCGTTTGCGTTTCGATGACTGCCATATATATATATATATATATTTTTAAGCGGCACACTAACTTGGGACATAATATATATAAATATATAAATAAATATAAATATTATATATAAATATAAATATAAATTAGCTTTTAAAAAATTGTTAAATATATGCTACGTCCTGAGGGAATACGCATTGGAGGATTATAAAAAAAAAAAAAAAAAAAAAAAGAAAGAAAGAAATGGAACACACATTGTGTAATAATTTAAAGAGTTTCCTCTTATATACGATCCCAAAATATCACGAGATTCTACGGAATTAAAAAGAGAAAGAAAGAAAGAAAAGATAATATTTAATTGTTCTTTATAGACGTTTCTGCGTGTGCGATGCAGTTTTTATCAAGCAGCTTTTATCAACGAGAAGGATCAAGGGTGATATCGATTCCATTTGAAACCTGTTGCTTGGTACCAACTGGCATCATGTTCACGTTGCAATTTACGCGATTGTTAACTTTCTTATTCTTTATTCTTTTTCTGTCTTATTTTTTGACATTTTAAAATATTTATCACGTTCGTTTTTCTGATTCGTATAATATAAGGACGGTTAAAAGTTGAAACTTAAGAACCATGCTTTCGATCATTTTTTTTCAGTGACGATTATTTGAGAACTATCCATTTTTATAAGAAGTTTGTCTTTTTTTTTTTTGTTCGTACATTGTCCAATTACAATGCGACTCGTTTCAATTGACATTGACTTGTTCCATTTATTCTTGGAACGCACTTTTTCTTAACATGGTATATAACATATTTTTCTCGATGAAATCTCTGAATAGCACATGTTGGGATACGTTTGTAAAACGTTTCATCTTTTTTACTATATATTGTACGCGCTTCACTAATTTGTACATATGATCATGAGTAACGCAGTATACGCCTAGACATGAAGACAAAATACAATAATTAATGATCTTAATCAAAAGAAAGAAAGAAAGAAATAATGAAATGGATGACACCGTTCGCTTTTTTCTAGTTTAATGCATGTGCATTTAGTGGATATTTTTTAAACTATTCAGAGTCGCATTGCTACACTACTACACACAACTTAATATTTCATAGCTATGTGTTTTATATATAAATATAAATATATATATATAAATATAAATATGAGATCATGAAGGACAGTAAATTATAAGAAATAAAAATGATTATAGAAAATATATGATAATTGTAAAACTATCCAATGATTATACTAATACAATGAAATGATCCTAAGAATGATTCCATCCTCATCCATGAATCCTAATTTTAAGATGTAATATATGCTTATAATTTACGATATCACTTTATATTAGGCAGTAACAAGTGAATCTTTGTTTTAATTAATTCTAATTTTAAAAATTTGTTGCTTTTTGGAAGATAAAGTTTTTATGAAATATAATAATTATAACGTTATTAGCATAAGTAGAAATATAATAAAAATTTTATTATTTATAAAATACATTTTATATAAAAAAAATTAAGTATTGTATTTAGTGATCGAAAAATGAAAAAAAATTTTTTAACCATACATTCTACTTCAATACATCTACTGAGGGAGACCTTGATGGTGTCGCCAGGAAATGATAGCCATTATCTAATGTACTTTTATTATTACATCTGAGAGTCATCATTAAAAGTACTTACTGCCCCAGCGGTGGCTTTCAATTTTATTACGAACATTTTTTTCTATTCAGGAATATATTTACAATTATTTTACAACTTGTATTTGAATAATATTATTTTGTATTTAATTAATTTTGTAAATATTATGAATATCTTCTTAATTGTGTTTTAATTGTTTAGTAATTTCAATTATTTTGAACATTATTGATATTTATTAATTTACAAATTGGATGCATTGATAAAAATTCTATCATTATTCATCATAAAAAGATGCATTAGTAATAATTTCCAATGATTCTTTAAAATTGATTCTAATGCGATTTAAATTTGAGTGTGTTCCGAAACACAATCAATAATCGCCACAAGATACGGCCACGTCTTCAATGTACGATATTTTTGTTATTTCAATTTTCATTTATTATATATGAAATGGAATTACATAAATTGCGAAATATTTCTTCTTTTTAAAATATTTATCTTAATTCAATATTATTTATTATTACTTCATAGTAATATTTGAGATAATTTGATTTAAAAATTGATGCAATAATGAATCACGCATGCGCATTAATTTTTATTAAATTACATATGCAGTTTCTCATCTTGGTATATTTTGTATAGACATTCGCATATAAAATATGTATACATGGTGTTTCACATAGTTTGATTAAACTATCACTTTGAAACGGTAAAAGATAGAAAAAGATCTATCAGGAAAAATTAAAAGACTTTAAATGCTCTGTAACTTCAAAAGTTGAAATGTTTTGAAGAACTTACTTCCAAGTGAAACTATACATTTGTAGACTAATCCATGCATTTTCTAAATTCTTTGTGAAAAAATATTATGACATTTGTGTTGAAAATTGATTGATATAGATGATATTTAAACTTTAATTTGATAGGACTTATTCTATCACATACAAGGAGAGACGTAGTGTTTTTGCATTAATTTATTTTCTTTCCTTTTTTAAAAAAAGATGATACTAAATATTTAAAGTAGTTATTTTTAGTCACAAATAATTCGATGCTTCTCTTATATATATATATATATATATATATATATATAAATTGATTGATATATATACGAAAATTCATGGTTCACTCAAATTATAATAATGATAATTTTAAACTTTACGAAATTCCATTTTTGGAATAAATACATACAACAATCATGTGCGTCATTTATTTTTTTTTTTCTAATAGAACTTTTCTTTTTTTAATAGAACTATAGCGCGACCCTATAGTTATGAAACATCCTATACATCTAGTTATATATATTTGTACATGGTGATTAAAGAAAGTCAGTCTGAGCAAGATGGCCGGCCGAATGACTTCGGCTCTCTATTATTCCGCGATTATTTTACATCTAATACTGTTAACAAGTTTTAATAACGGGCAGAGATTCGGTTTAAAAGCGAAAACACTTCATATCGCAGAGGATTATGAATCTTACAGTTATAGAAAACCTCTTGTCATAAATCGAGATGATTATTCAGATGTGAGAGAAGCATCAGCTAGTCGAACGCGCAGGGATGTTCCGCTATTTCCAAATAACAACCCAAACATTACAACGAAGGTACGATATTTCATTTTAATATTTTATCATCGACAGAATTCTTTTGATAAAATCTGTTCAACGGCAATGCCATCAATTTATTTCCCGCATAATTTACGTTGTTTTTGCTTTCTTATCGTCCGTGCTTGTTATTCGCCGATAAGGTGCGATTTTACAATTTTACGCGGCAGTTAATAAGGCCGGTATATACAGTGCTTGCCTTTGTGCTTTCAACAGCGGAGAACGTAATTGCCATATTATGTCCCTTCCGGACTAAATTTAATCAATCTTGACGAAACGGAGTAACGCGTCATAGTTGTTCTGTTATTGACATGCAGAGGTCAGTAACCGCTTTATTCGACTCCTTTATTTTCTACGACGGATTCTCATGTTTTTCATTAATTTTCATTTTTCTATCTTCCTTTTAGTGAACAACCGATCCGTGTTTCGAATACATAATGCACTCTATTGATTGTTATCGAATAACCGCGATCTTTTGTTCGTCTTAAGTTGTCAGCTGGCCGGACTCTGCCTACTGACGATTTATTCTAATTGAAATGAATTACATGTTTAATGTTTATCGTATTGTCTGCTCACAAATTGCAAATAAGGTTACTCAGCGAAAAGAATCGCTGGTATATCGTTGCTTCATATTTATCTAGATTGAAATCGTAAAAATCATTATTGTTACAGTTGATATTGTACCTTTTTTCTTTGTTATCTCTTTTGTTTTATCTTGTTCGATTTTTGAAGTAATTAGATAGAGGTGTGCTTTAACTTCCTTTTTTTAAACTATTTATTTAGAATTTATTGGAAATAGAAATCAATGAAATATATAAGGTAATAAATAAAATGAAATAATCCTATCTTTCAGCTTATCTAACAGTTTTATTTTTCTTTAAGTATGCGTATTTATACTAACAAACGTATACATGTATGAAATATTCTGTTGATGCGTGTATAACACTTACTCATAGGTAATACGAATCATTCCAGTGAAGTCAATTAAATCCAAAGTAAGATTATATTTTAAAGTATTTGTGTGGATGACAACAAAGGAATATGAAGTAGTTAAGAGATAAAATAAACTGTGTAAATTAATTATTAGTCATTTGTATTGATAGCTAGAATTTTAATGTATATGAATTGTATTTTTTATTTTTTTACTATAAGCTCCATTAGTCAATTAACAGAACAATAATTATAATAAAATTAAATTTATTTCAAAATAAAGTTAAATAAATGTTTTGTTTTCAAAAACATAAAATTACAAATTACATGTACAGTAGTGTAAAATGTGAAATAATATGTGCAGAATAAATATTAAATTAATGAACAAATATTGCCAATAATTTCTCACAAATTCCTTTCATTTTTTTTCATAAGTATAATGTAATCATATTGCAGCAATATTGTCCTTGAACTTATTTAAACCCAAGAGAAAAATAAAAATTTATCTCATGATTTTTGGAGCTTGTAATATAAGTGAAAATAATATCTCTGTAATATATTTATGTAATATATTATATATTTATATATTATATATTAATATTTATATTTATATAATAATATATATTTCAAAATGTTATCATACAATTCATAATAAATTAATAATATTTGCTAATTAATTGTGTGTCATTTTGTTAAATACTACATTATATTATGATTTGTTATTAGATTCATCATATCACAATTTTTTTCTGTATATATTTTCACAGTAAGAAACACGTCATTTTCTTCCACGAATTGCAATTATTCACTGACTCATACACATCTGATCTCTAGACTTAAGGAAAAACTTTGTTGTATTATATACCAATAATATATAAACAATTTAATATTTTTTTCCTCTACGTCATATCTGTATTTATAGATAAATAAATTTATTGTGATAACTGATTTTATCCCTGAAAATTTTATTTTTGAAATTCATATATTAATTGTTTTCTATTTTTTTTTCCATAGGTCAATGCTTTAAATGATTCTCATCAACAGCTGATAGTTCACTGGGTGGGAGAAAAGTCCAATGTGATAATATGTTTGGCAAGGGATAGTACGTCAGTGATGAGGGGCAGAGTCCCTCTATCTACTAATCCTAGTGCTGTGTACATAAGTTATGATTATGGTGATACGTTCGTCAATATAACTGAAAAATTTCGAATTGGAGATGATCAATATGCTACTCTGGACAAGTTCACTAATCATCCAAAATATAATAGATTCGTAAGTGTATATTTTATTAATACTATCCTATCCCGTATATTTTCTGTTTCAGTTAATTTTTACTTCTTCTGTTATTCTGTTAATTTCATTTTATACTTTATTAATTTTATTTATAATTTAATTTCCTTCCAGTGTATCTTCGTGGATAGTACAAACAAGTTACTTTTCATCACACCAGATAATGGAAAAATGATAAATAGAGTGCGAGTATGGTTTCACCCTAGCGAAATATCATTTTACGAAATGGATGTTGATATTGTCCTTGCTTTGGACAAAGTCAATTCTGTACCCAATGTAAGTTTCGTACCCTTCCATTAAGAATAATTTTCAATTCAGAAAAATAATTTTATATCGTTATACTTTCAGCTGTGGTTGTCAACGAATACGGGTTTCACATGGACAATGTTGCGTCCGTCCGTAAAAGCATTTTTTTGGTCGTCTTCAGCTGCTTTGATAATTGAACGTGCGCATTCTGATGGAAGAAACACCGTTTATCAGATTGATTTGCAGAATAATTTATTGAAAGACTCAGTGGCACGCTCGGAACCATTGACAGTAATTATCTCAGACGTGGAAGACTTTCAAATTAGAGGCGATTATAGATTTGCCACTTCAAAGAAAATGAAGGCACGTAATAAACTGAGTTTGTAGGAACTTTGTCGTGTACGTGACTAAAAGTAAATTATGATTGAGGAAAATTTTTCTTTTCACAGAATGGCACGGAGCATCTGGATCTTTACGTGTCTTACAAAAATTTCAGTTTTGTCAAGGCAGAATTTAATACGGCTTTGCCAATTAAGGATTATTATGTCGTCGATGTTTCACATAATAGAGTTTTCGTTACGGCTTCTCACAGTGAGACGCAAGTAAATCTTTACGTATCAGAGATTATAGATCAGAAAATGGCTACGTTTACGTTATCTCTCGAGGGAATCTTCACATTTTTCCCGAACAGTACTTGGAAAGACAGTTGGTTAAAGTAATTACTTTAAATTTGACAAAATAGTATATGTAAATAAACACTTGATAAGATAAAGAAAAGTAATAAATCTGTACATCTGGTTTTTCCAGTGACGTGGCAGACGAAGCATTTGCTGACTTGTACAAAGTCGAAGGCCTTCGCGGCATTTATATAGCATCACAAGTAAAAGGAACACCGAAATCAGGATCTATTGGACCCGAACATTTAGTTTCCTTGATAACGTTCGATCATGGCGCGACCTGGAATAATATAAAACCACCCACTGCTAATCACGAAGGTTTCTACATTCATTGTACTAAAGATTGTTCGTTGCATTTAAGTCAGCGTCTCAGTCAGCTGTATCCTGTGACAAGATCGGTATCTATTATGAGTTCGAAATCTGCTCCTGGTATTATAATGGCCACCGGAGTGATAGGGCCGAATCTTAAAGGTCATCCTGCTCTGTATGTGTCGAGAGATGCTGGCCTTACTTGGAAACAGGTCCTCAAGGATTACTACTTCTTTAATATGGGAGATCATGGTGGTATTTTGGTAGCGGTTAAGTACTTCAAGTCACGCGGAGAAACCAGAGATATTTCATATTCTATCGATGAAGGGGAGACTTGGCAGTCGTACGAGTTTAATGAGAAAATGTTACGAGTATATGGACTGATGACAGAACCGGGAGAAAATACTACAGTTTTCACGATGTTCGGTTCAGCTAGCGGCCAGCACCAATGGTTAATAATTAAGGTTGACCTGAGGAATGTGTTCGAAAGAGATTGTACCAAGGATGATTTTAAATTTTGGTCACCAACAAGCGTTGATCAACCAATGGTGGCTTGTGTGTTAGGCCGAAAGGAGACTTATCAAAGAAGAGCCGCGAAAGCGAATTGTTACACAGGGATAGATTATGATCGGCCAATAAGAACGGAAATATGCGAATGCGATTTTAAGGACTATCAATGCGATTTTGGTTTTGTACGAGATCAAAATCACTGTATCAGAGACAAATCCATGGCTTTCTATGACCCTTATGCTGTACCGACTACCTGCGAACCTGGTGCATTTTATAATCGAACGAAGGGTTATATCAAGATAAGCGATGATGAATGTGTAGGTGGTCTAGGGAGAAATTTCGAACCAGATGAAATTCCATGTCCTATAGAGGAAAAACCCGGATTCTTATTGGTGGCTCAACGTGAACATATTTCGCGGATTGATTTAGTGGATGAGAAATTGGTGACACTACCTATCCACGATTTAAAGAATGTTATAGCGATCGAGTTCGACATGAGGAACAATTGTCTGTACTGGGCGGATATTGTTAACGACACTATAGGTAGACAATGTTTCAAAGATGGAACGAGTTATCCCGAAATTCTTGTGGAAACCGACTTGAGTTCTATAGAAGGAATGGCGCTTGATTGGGTCTCTAATCTTTTGTACGTCGTTGATGGCGTTAAAATGAGGATACAGGTGATTAGGACAGACGTGTCTAACATGGGAAGGATGCGAAGGACTATCCTAGGGCCCAACAATCTACAAAAACCTAGAGGAATAGCGGTTCATCCAATGAACGGATATATGTTTTGGACTGATTGGGCTCCAGGGAATGCTTCGGTGTCAAGAGCCAATCTTGATGGAACTGAAGTGAAGAGACTGTTTGTGGAGCCAACCGTCGAATGGCCAAATGGAATAACTATCGATCACATAGCGGAACGTATTTACTGGGTGGACGCCAGGCAAGATTACATCGGGTCTAGCGACTTTGATGGAAAGAAATTCAAGACAGTGATCTCCAGAAGTGACAAAGTGTCACATCCTTTCGCCATAGCAGTATTCAAGGACAACATGTATTGGGACGATTGGAAACAGTCTATGATATTTGTTGCAGATAAGGATCATGGTTTTGGCATCACCACCATTATAGGTCACTTACCTGGTCTGATGGACCTTAAGGTATTTGCGCATAGTAGTCAGCATGGTAGCAACGCTTGCGCCAATAGTACTTGCTCGCACATTTGTGTGGGAGCGCCTCGTGGCGGACATGTTTGCCTCTGTCCTGACGGAATGGAAATGATCGACGGCAAGTGCATGTGTCCAGGAGGAATCGCCCCATTTTCCAATTCTACGTGTCCCAGAGTTGCCAGCACGTGTGCTCCAAATCAATTTGCTTGTGCCAATGATGTATGCATTCCAGCATCATGGCGATGCGATCGGGACAACGACTGTGGCGATAATTCAGACGAAATCGGTTGCACACCACACACAACATGTACGCCAAATTTCGAGTGCGATGACAACAGATGCATCTCGAAGCATTGGGTTTGCGATTTCGATCATGACTGTAACGACGGCAAGGATGAGATGAACTGCAAGTATCCGCAATGTACAGAGTCGCAGTTCAGATGCGACAATGGTAGGTGCATCTCCCATAGGTGGCGTTGCGACGACGAGAACGATTGTCGGGACGGTTCCGATGAGAAAGATTGTGCCAAGAAAGTATTCCCTGGCACTTGTAGATCCGACGAGTTCTCTTGCAAGGCAGATAGAACTTGCATACCGGCTAGTTGGAAATGCGACGGAGAACCAGACTGCGAGGACAACTTGGATGAGAATGACTGTAGCGACATGGCATGCGAAAGCTGGCAGTTCACGTGCAATTTGTCGCACAGTAAATATCGTTGCATATACAATTCGTGGGTTTGCGACGGGGACAAAGATTGCGCCGATGGATCCGACGAAGCCAACTGTACTGCTACCGTACGCCCACCATCATTGGCACCGATTTTGCCGAATAGCCCTTGCAATAATTGGATGTTCATGTGCAACAACAAGAAGTGTGTGCCGTACTGGTGGAAATGTGACAGCGTGGACGATTGCGGAGACGATTCAGACGAAATGGGCTGTGGTAATGAGGAAGTTGAGGAGTGGACCGTGGTGTATCCGACAGAGCAAGCCAAGGTTTGTCGGGAACACCAGTTCCAGTGCTTGAACGGCGAATGTATACAGGATTCGTGGGTCTGCGATGGTTCCAATGATTGTACTTCCGGCGAGGATGAGGCGCACTGTGCAGACAGTGATCAAACCTCCTGCAGAGAGGATCAGTTCACATGTCGTATGGACGGTGCGTGTATTCCTATAAGAAGTGTTTGTAACGGAGTGGAAGAATGTCCAGACGGTAGCGACGAGTTGGGCTGCTCTGACGAGCAACATTCTAGCCCGGCAGCGACGCCGTCCTGTTTCTTTGGTTTGTTCCCCTGCGACGAGACACGGTGCTTCCCTTTAGCTGCATACTGCGATGGCAAACAAGATTGCGTGGACGGTTTCGACGAGAGCAACTGCGAGAAAAATAGTTCACGCGTTTATCAGGTACTTGTAATGGGAGTGGACGAACGGTCGGTCAACGCTACCAGTTTGTTTTTGTACTGGTGGATGCCTGTGCCCACCAACGTCACTTTCGAGTTTCTACCTTCGATAGCGTACGCCGTACCTGGAGCGAACTGGACTAACGCTAGCAAATGGATCGATGATATGGAGTATCAGTTTAACAATCTGAAACCGTATACTCGTTATAATATGACAGTTCACGTTAGAATAAAGGGGCAAACTACGGTGTTCCCACCAGCCAAGTATTTGATTGTTACAACGGGCGAAGGTGTCCCTTCAGAGCCTTGGAATGTGACCGTGACTCAAAGAAATGGAACGAGCGTGGAAGTCACCTGGAACCCACCTGTTCATCCGAATGGACCCATCACTGGTTACGAAGGATTCGTAGCACCACCAATACCACCCATACGATTCTTCAGGCAAAAAACTTCCGCAATATTAGACATGCCATTTCAGGCAGGAAAGAATTATTCATTTTGGGTAATAGCAAAAAGCAAGGAACGAGAGTCTGCCTCGTCCAATGTAGCTACTTTAATCTTTGATGGATCCACTAATATAGATAATATCGAGGATCTCAAAGTGGAAGCACTCACCAATCATTCGGTAACTTTGTCGTGGAAGAAGATGAAAAATGTTTGTTATGTCATTACTCCGAGAGGTCCAGCGAAGTATCCTGGATTACCACAGATTGTTGTGGAAGAGAATCGCGCGGAGATACAGAGATTGGCTCCAGGAACTATGTATACTTTCGAGGTCGGTGCCAAAAGGAAGACCTACGTCGGAAAGACTAAGACTATTAGTGCAACCACGGAGGGAACGCCTCTGCCGACTGTCACAAAATTAGTCGCCCAGTTAGTGAAACCGCACGGAACTTCGGTAAAGCTTACTTGGGATCCGCCTAAAAGCACCAGGAAAATTAAGTGGCAGTATGGAATTCATTATGCAGTGAATATGGTGGAATTCTTTGAATGTAATAGTCTTTGTAATATAAATTGTAAAAATTATTACTGATCATTAATTGAAAATTAACTTCATTTTCAGCGTATAAACTTTTAACGACGAACTTGTCAGCGACTATCAAAGATTTGGAAGCTTGTGAGTCTTATGTATTCGCAGTAGGCGTGAACGGAGATTATGGTGCCGGGCCATTGAGTCAACCAGTTTCTGTCTTCACACATTTCAATCAACGGGCTCCTCCAAAGAAGCTAAAAGTCACCCCAACAGAGAAATTGGATACTATAACTATTTCTTGGAGTGCCAGCTGCCCTAACATCGACGAACCAATTAGATACACGGTGAATAAGGGATTTTTACGACATGAATTTTTGCATTGTATCTTTTTCCCCTTTGAGTTAAAAGAATATTGTTATTTTTGAATATTAATTAGAAAATAGCATAAAATTTTTCAAGAATTATTATTTTAAAAATTACAGATCACCGTAACAGAATCGACACTCAAAAAACATTTCGTAGTGACTTTGCCATCGACAAATGAATCTGTTATGAAACACACGTTCAATTCAATTAAACATGGTGGCAAGTATCGAATAACAATATCTACAGATGTTGAGGATGCCATAGCAAGTCAACCGGTTCTATATATGGCACCAGACATTCCGCCTCCTCATCAGGTGAAGGTTTTACACGAGGAACAAGGTTTTTTTGTTTACTGGGAAGAACATGATCTACCAGATATGAAAGACGAAAAGTATCATTACGAAATTTTGGTGGTGGAGGGATCGCATATAATGAACGAGTCAATTGCGAAGATTTATAAGATCGATCAGCCACCGTACATATACAAAGATGTGAAACCAGATGTTATGTACACGTTTGCCGTTCGCTTAGTTACAGAAGAAGGCTACCAAAGTTCTTTGAGCGAAGTTTTTAGCACCAGATATAGCGCAAGTAATTATAATAATTTAAATAAAATTTTAATCATTAATTCTAATAATAAATTATTAATTTCACTTTTTGATATAAGTGAATTAATTAAAATTATAGAAATTGATTTGATTGATCTTTTTCATCAATCATAATAAAATAATTCAAAGATGTAATAGTAATTGATAAAAAATCAATCTTTTCAGAAGTATCATCGTTACCAGTGACTATAAATACGTCCAACATTCTTTCGTTTGCGATACCAATCTGTTTGTTGATCGTCGCTTTAGGATCTACATTGGCATATTTTGTTGTTAGACACAGAAGATTAACCAATAGTTTTACACAATTTGCTAACAGTCACTATGATACTAGACGTGGACAAGCAACTTTTCCGGGTACTACAGACGGCTTAGGTAAATTTATAATCCATTTAATTTCGGGATTTAATCGACTTCATCATCAATTTACACAATCTTGATAATTTTATTATTTATTTTAACAAGAAATGAAGATGTTTTAAAATTTCTACTTTTACGATTTCAGAGGAAGAAGATAGTCCAGTGATTCGAGGTTTTTCCGATGATGAGCCACTAGTAATAGCATAAATTCACGAAAGGTATCGCACATAATAACATGATACATTCGCACTACGAGGTATGATCAGAAAAATAAGTACATCACATTTTCTATATATATAAAATGCATATTGTGTATTATATATAATATGTCATGTATCATATATATACATATATATGTATGTATATATATAATTCATATTATATATGTATGAAATATAAGTGTACGTATTAGGAGGAATGTGCCAATATGCTATTGATATGAAAAAGTTCAAGGTGAAAGACGACTTGATCATAAAAGTAGAAATCTTTTATGAAAGTGGCTCAAGACTGACATATACATACACATGCATACACACATGTACACATTATACTTGTAGAAAATAAATCAAGATTGATTATACGAGCTCTTCAGGATATTTGAAAGTTTCGCGACGACAAAACGAAAAGATATCACGTCACCCTCTGTTTGTAGAGTGCTATTATACGTGTACATGTTATATACATAGATTTGATTAATAAGTATACGGATGATTAAGTTAACGTCATACCGATGGGTTGTAAGAGAAAGTTATTGTTGTTTGTTTGATATCTATGTAAAAATAGAATGAAAAGGAACGAGAGTACGACGAGAGTAACGAAAAATGAGATAGAAAAAAAGAGAGAATTTGTACATATAGTAAATATTTTGTACGAACATCCCAACAATTTTAAGCTTTTTCGGGAGATGCCATATATAACGTTTATTATTGCATTTGTACTATATGTAGGATAACGAGAGAAAACATTTCATTATTTGACTAATTTTTTTTTTGTGATTTTGCTTTATGTGTCTTTGTCTTTTTAAATGTCATGTGATTGTATAAAATTCGTTTTCTTGAACGCGAAATCTCATTCTCTCAGTGAACGCGAAATACTTTGCTCCATTATACAGCAGCTATGTAATAAAATTAGAGGCTATTATCGCATTTAAAACACTCGGCACTGCCTCCACTGTTTTGTAATAATTCCTTTTTTTTTTTTTTTCTCTTTGTATATATATATATGACAAACGTGAATGAGCTTGTTCATATATAATGGCTGTATATGAACAACATATATATACATATATATGGTTGTATACTTTTAAAAAACAAATGCGATGAAACGCTTTGACAATGGTGAAAGTTCCATTAGAGAACTATTAGAGAACTATTAGAAAAAGAATAAATGAATAAAAACAGGAAGAAAAATATCTTTTCTTTGCAGTTACAAAATTTGAGATAGAATACTTTACTTTTATATGTAAATCGATTGTAACTCGCATGTTTTATTTGTTCTCTACAGTTCGATGAAGAAAAAAAAGTCAAGAAGTAAAGAGAAGACAGTTCGGATCATTGAGAGGCAGGCAGGGTCGTAGATGGCACTATTAGATGCGCGTAAAACTGGAAATATGTGGCGTTTATCTTTAACTATTTTTTTAGCGGAGATGTTACGAAAACGAAAGTAATGCTGGTGCGATTACGAGATCGCCGTTGTTTTAGATATGTAAATAATAGAATATTTGTTGCTCGATCATTTGATTGGTTGATTGATTGATTGATTGATTGATTGAGAGAGAGAGAGAAAAAGAGAGGAAGAGCGAATGAGTGCTTGCGAATGAGAGAGCGCGAAAAAAGGAGAAAAGACATGCATCAGTTTGGCTTTTTTATGCAATGGAGTCAAAAATTTAGTATAAGTACGCAAACTTGTCATTTTACCTATTCTATTATTTTTTACGTGAACTTCTCACCTTATTCGAGTGACGTGAAAATTGTATGATTTTTCAAAAGTAATGCGAGATTTAAGATCAGTTTTTCCTTAATGTTGAAAGAAGCTAAAATTTAATTTAGAAATTAAGAAGTCAATGAATATTCTTGAATTGGTAATTTTATTTATATCTTTTGAATATTTTCTCTATGAAGTAAAATATTATTGATGATACTATAATAGTAGTATTATGATATAATATTATTCAAATGAAAATTAATTATATTATAATATCGTGATTAATATTAATAATTTTAATATTAAAGTAGATTTAACCTCTGACAAGCTGAAATTATAACATTTGTCTTTTTTTAACTATTTGTTTCACGAAAAAACTTTACGATCGTGTTTTATATTTTCTTTCGAACGACTGTTCAATGGTTTGTTGCTCAACAGAAATAATCAAAATGAAGTGGTGTGATCAGCCAAATCCATGAGACTAAGATACATACATTCTAGTATTATCAATGTCTATTTCATTCTTTATAAATAGGCAGAAGAAAAATTAATGTTCTATGAACCAAGATCTGTCAGGTGCCACTGTTTTTGAATTTTATCACGATCGTAATACGACAATATTTTATATTCTAAACATTGAGAACGAATTCTAAATTCAGATTGTTAACTTTTATCAAGTTTACGAGACGATTTTTTACAGCCGTGGAAAGGGAAATCGATTCTCGATGTTTTTATATTAGCCGTTTTGGCAATGATATTCGTTCGATAATTGATCAAGTAATCGTAAATATTATACATATTAAATCGAAGAAGATATATCACTGTGTAAAATGAACGAAGTAATTGCCAATTGAATGCTTCGAAATTAAAAAAAGAAAGAGAGAGAAAGAAAATATAGTTTCAGCAAATCTGTTCTCATTTGTTTGCTACGATAACATCGACATTGTAATGTGAGCTAAGAGAGAGTAAAGAGTAAAAGATTTCGTGAGATCGACGATGTCGAAAGAAACGTAGGTTGTACGTGTAAATCTCAAGGGTTATATAGCAATATAACAGTGATATATACATAATATATATAAATATCTATACGTATATAATATATTTGCGTGTAAATAAATGAATTTAAGGCATATGACTATAGTAATCTTTTCTTATTAATATCGGGCTCCTCCTTTCCATCCAACGTAAAGAGAGAATGATATTCAATTATAAAAGGCACGAAAGTTTAATGCTTTAAGTATGGGGACCATTGTTTACTTTTTCTTTCTTTTTATTTTCAAGAAATTTCTTGTTAAATAAATTGTGTGTAATTAATAAATAAAGAAACTGTGAGAGAAGAAAAATATTTGAAAAATTAGAAGAAACTCTACGTGCCATGAAATTTAATTTCATCGTAATAAATCTCGTGTAACGATAGCAAAGGTTTTTAAACAAAGTGCAACAAGAAAAAAAGATATAAATTATATATAGTTATATAGGAATTTTCTGGCGAAAGTATCCATAAAATGTTGAAATAACTAAATTATGTCGAAAGTTAAAAATAGTATGATGTATATATAGTTCTTAGAAAACTTTGTTTTTTTTTTATTTCTAAATAATCAATAAAGATTTTGTAATAATTTAGTTTAAGTAAAAAATATACTTGGTCTTTCCTTAATTATTAACTATATTTTTATGATTTGTTTTTATCACATTTAGTTAATAATTACATCGTTGCATTTACGTATCATTTTTTACCTTTCTATCTCGCATGAGTGATAAAGCGATGACGAATGTAATACATAAATGTTTTAAAAATATTTGCATTATTCATAAAATATACGAAACACGCATTTTGTACATAAATTTGTAATGAACGAATACCAATAAATATTACGTATATTAAATTAAATATTTAATTAAATACATATCGTGTATTAAGATTTCAAGTAAAAAAAATAGCCTATTAACTGTCTAAATCTAAATTATTTTGCTTGTATTTTGAGTGTCGCATATAACACTTTCATCACTTCCAAAGCTTTTTATGCATAAAAAACAGAAGAATGTTACAGAATTAAGATGAAAATGTTACCTAAATTAATAATTTTTTGACATACATAAGTTAATATTTTTTTACAAAGAATGTTGAGCTGCATCAATTAATGAATTAAAAAATATATTATTTCGTTTAAAAAAGTAGATCTCAAAATCTCCGAAATCCTTCTATGTAAAAAAAAAAAAATTATTAGCACTATATTATGGCTCCGTCTGTACTGAATAGGTTTCGTTAATAAAATTTTTTCATATCTTCAAAAATAACGGAGATATTCAAGGTGATCAAGTTAGTTGTTCATTTAGAAATATATGAAGTATACATTTCGAAAAGAATTTTTTTATTAATTAAATTAAATTAAATTCAATAATTATTATTTTTTGAATTTAATTGAATTTTACTAACTCGTTTTATATGTTCGAAAATATCACTTATTGTCCCTGTCATTTATTTGCAATTGTTAGAAATACTTTTAAACAATCTTTAAAACAATCTCTGACTCATTGTTAATGATAACTTATTTTTCTATAACGTAAAAACGTCACGAGTTTTGTTATTTCTTTTTTGAGCATTGACGTTCTTCGTGTATCATTTGTATGACATATACTAGAATTACTGGTTACCGAATATGTATATTTACCGTGCATGTTATATGTATTTATAGCATATGTATTACGTGTTATGTATTATTGTAATTCAAATGACATTAATTAAAATTAATGAGTCCACATAATTATTCTGTTATTTAAACAAAAATCAATATAAATTTTAATAGAAACACGCGCATCTTTAATTGTAAAAGTAGTAAATCTGAAATCTGTCACTTTGAAGATTTGATCGTTTCAATGTTAATCAAAGATTGTGAATCTTTATGCATTTTTAGGTAATTTAAGATTTTAAAAATTATCAGATATTCTAAAAATATATAAAATATTAAAAGTAAGGCATTTATTGTAACATTTAGTATGTAGATAAGATAAATTTCAATATAGACTCATTTCTTCAGTTATGCTGATAATAATAATTATCACAATGACAAGAAAATTGTATTTGTAAACATTTGTAATCTAGTAATTACTATTCATAATCGACTGTTGCTTTGCGAGCGTATTTATAGTAATTTTGCTTCTAAATTTTTGACAAAGAATTATTACACTTTTATCCAAAATGAAGGCAACGTATATTACACGCAAATCTATATTAAATTTATTCATAAAGTAGAAAATTCTCGAAACGTAGCATCGTGAATGCTTCATTATAACTTCATTGACGTAGTTAAAATTAAAAAAGATAAATAAAAAGTGAGAAACACCACGTTTTGACGAACTGATTATTTTTAATAACAAAGTTAATATATGCTTATTCAATATTATACATACGTTGCTGACGCAAAAATATTCTTCCTTTCTTTTTTTTTCTTCTTTAATGATTTATTATTTTAAATTCACATGCGATTATAAGTATTAGGTCATTCAGCAAGTGTGTTTTTAATATCGCGTGCAAGAAGGCAACTCATTTACATATTTAAATAATGTAATTTTCTCATTTTATTTGCAGTACGATAAGAACTTTATTATAACAATTTTTAGAACGATGGTTTATTAATTGCAAATCGAAATCAAAACAAGAATACCTCTGACGACAATCTACGAAGCTAATGACGAAGCTAATTATTCAAATGATTCAAGTTTTTTTTCTTCTTCGACATTCTGTAAGAATGACAGAAGTAAACGTATCCTCTTCGGACGATGATTCTGAACATGTGGTTCATTCCGAAATAGAAAATTACAAGAGAAAAAGGATTGCCATCAATCAAGATCTAATCAAATATTGCGAAAAGAAATATAAACTGTTTTCACGTTAATAATTTACATCCTACATTTATAATATTTAATATTTATTTCTAGCACAGACACGGTGTATGAATAGACCCAGCCACAGACGAGATATACCTAGCATACCAATGTATTTTTTTTGTCCCACGACTTCGCGGTCATAGGGCATCCTTATTATTTTGGTGTCAGAACCTGCAAATCGTACTGATTTAGGCAGGTTTTGCATCGCAGCACTATTAGTGATGAGAATTAAAATAAAAAGTTTATTTATTGAATTGAACGTGGCACTTTATCGATAAAGGAGTCTAACGATTTAAAACAGCAATTGATGGAAATTGGGATGAAAAATTTATTATATATTTGATTATTTACATCTATTTAAAAGTATTAGAAAAAATTGATTGAAACACATTTTTTGACAACACAATTAGGTATGATTAAGTAAAAATCATATATGTGATTTTTTACGAAATTATAACAAAATATAACAGTTTAAACATTTCGTGCGAAATGCGCGTATAAAGTTTAAATTAATTAAGGATTACAGCGCCAACGGTGAAGTACGAAATACACTTTCTACGGCTCTCGAACGTAATCGATATTTCTCATCGATTTCTGAGCAGGAAGAATGGCGGAAAGAAGCACGTCTCATCTCTTGATATTGTCATATTCTTAAAATAGAATGGAGTCTATTAACAATATAATTAAATAAATTTTTTGTTTTAATAGAAAATTTTTATTACAAAAAAGATTAATTATAACAATTTCTTTATAATTAATGTAAAATGTAAAATTAAAATGAAATTAATTTAAATAATTGAATTAAATGTTATTGTAATATAAAGTAATAAATAACATATTATATAACTGACATTATAAGAAATTATAAAATTATAAAATTTTCTTTACAATATTTTTTTTATTGGAAATAAAATGTAATATCATGTGATATGTTATTAAGACCAATCAGGAAGTGTGAGGGAAGTTTCCAAATGTCTCATTGCCACCCATGAGATAATTCGGGTGGGATGACAATTCTAGGAAACGGTCCCATCCTCTTCTGGAAACTGTCCCATTGCTTGCACACCTCGGGTATGCACGTGTTTCTGACATGGCAACCCGTTGCGACTATGTTGCGAAGACCTCATTGTATTTGAAACTAACTAAATTTATGGGGGCCCTACTTTGGAGTTTTCTAAAAAAGAAATATCGCTGTTTTACAAAACGTAACGAAAATTCTAGATGCAGCCCATTATGCGCCGCGACAATTTGCGACAACTTCGAGCCGTGTCCATTTAAAAACCTTACCATGTGCAAACTATCTGTACAGTACCATTTAGACAATATAACAATGAAGTCTAGTCCGTCCTAGGCAACTTGGAGAAAAAATCGAATTCGATTGGCTGCAGCCAGTTACTAATTTCCCGAAAGATTTGACGGCAAAAAGACAATGTTGCCCTTTCGTCTTCAAGTGATCTTGATGCAAAAATCAGAGTCACGGTTCGTTCAATTGGTGAGCAAGATCCCGAGTAACGCTTAACCAGACAGTTCAACGAAAATAAACAGACAGTTCAACGAAATGGAAATAGACAAAGAATTTTGGGAGGAATTTATAAATATTTACAAATTACACGAGTGTTTGTGGAATAACAAAATAGAAGCATATGCAAACAGAAACATGCTGCATATGATGAACTAATTGAAAAGTGCAAAGAAAAATATCCGGCTGCTAACAAAGATTTTGTTACTAAAAAAATTCATAGTATGAGGTGCAGTTTGCGAAGAGAATTAAAAAAAGTGCAATTGTCAAAAAGAAGTGGCAGTTCTGCGGATGATGTATATATTCCAACGCTGTGGTACTATAATACACTAAAATTTATCACAGATTGTGAAATATCTCGTCAAGGACTGTCGTCTTTGGATGATGGAACAGAAAATGAACCGGTAGAAAATAATATAGATGAGGTACGTATAGATCTTTATATTTAAAGTGACAATACATTGTGTTTATTAAATTGTATTATTGTTTGCCATTTGTTCTTGGAATTGGCCTTCATTATTAAAATAAATTTTATATCGCTCTCGAATTTCTTTCGCTTGTGTAGTTGTTCTCCTTGGTGTACGTTGTAATGATTGTAAATTATTTCCATTTTGACGCCAATTCCCAGGTATAATATAATTGTGTTTCTTTCTATATCTTCTCTGTCACTGTAATTGTCACTCGGTGAATAAGTTGCATGTGATGTGCGTCTCAAATAATTGTGGAGCACACAAGTTGCTAAAACTACTTTATCAACATTCTGAACATTAACAGCCATATCTGTTTGTAATACTCGAAATCAAGAAGCCATAATGCTAAATGCGTTTTCCACAGTTCTTCGTGCACGACTTAGACAATAATTAAATATTCTTTGTTCGTGTGTAAGACCTCTTTTAAATATTCTCCTTTCAATTCTTCGTAAATAGCACACGTAAATACACACTTCAGGTATTATTTTGCCCAATAATTGAGGTGAAATTGCACTACTAAATTTTAAATTTTCGTAACTCTTTCCCGTTGCTAATCTTTCTTCTGCACTAACTGCATCTCTCATTATTGTATTTTTTTTTCAATCCTTGGACGAATTTTATTTAACAGATAGTAAAAGGCACAGTCGTCCATACGCAGATAATTTTCATAGTCACAAGGCTCATTCGTTTTTAATTATTTTAATAACGCGGAATTGGAAAATCTATTTCTTTCGATTAACCATCTTTTCGCCCATTTCTTTTTAGTTCTTAATTTCTTTTTTTTTGTAAGTGATAATAAACCTAATATTACTATCACTAATATTGGAGCTGGAAGACGATTCGACATTTTAAAACATTCGTTTCAACTTTGGCGCCACACGATGAATTGAAGACTCGGTAGTGGAGGCAAGCTGATTCTGAAGCATCATCTGATGTTTCATGAAACCTAAGAGTTGATGCATGCATCGCAGGATGTTTTAACGTCTATTGAGGCCTTAAAGGAGAATGTATTATCCAGAAAAATCATCTAGAAATTCTCAGGTAAAACTTTAAATCAATAGCTGTTAGATTTGTATTTGTGTTGTGAACTTTTAAATTATAACTTGCATTTTTGGCAATTCATCTGCTAGATTATTGAAAATTTTATGTATAATATTTTAGTCCCTTTAATCTAAAGTAAGATTTAACCAAATAATATTACATAAATTCAACAATTAAAGAAATAATAGTATATAAATATTTAAACAGAACACACTATGCTAAAAATGATTTATAACTAGTTAAACTAGCCTACTAGGGTTAAATTAGCAAAATAGACGAGTTAGAAGATTTGTCGTATGTTTCGTATCCGTCCGAGCTCGATTAACTTCGTCTGTGGAATAATGTCACATCTACATCGAAAATTATTGACTTAAACGCTTTCTTATTTGCATAGCTATTCTTAAAAACCAATTTAATTTTTGACCGTCATATAATTATTATGTACATCGTATTATATGTCACAGACTTATAATACGATTAGTATTACATGTCAACAGAATTATAAGTTAAAAACTACCGTGCAAACGTAGTTTCATTTTGTAAAAAATATAGAAATTACAGTATTTATTGTTGCTTTAAATTAATGGGGGCTACAAAACAATAAAACTGTAAAATTGTAAAATTTTAACCAAATAAAATCTAAAAACTGTAAAATTATTGATTACTGTAATGGAAAAAGTGTTTTTGGAAGAAATTATTGACAAAGACTACCACCTGTTGCATCACTGACTTTACCTGAAGGTTGAGCAGCGAAAAAGGTCATTATAAATTGAACCTTCATCGTGTGCACATCGATTAAACTTTCGAAGTGAATTTTTAAATATTATTTCTGAATATTCTAATTGTTTAAACATTATATAATATTTCTAATAATTTATTTGCAGCAATTAACCAATAAATTCTCTTCTTTAATGTTTCTAAGTGTTATTTAAAATTTTTAACTAATAATTTATAACGACCTTGAACAATGTATCTAAGAGAAATGATTTTAAATTATTGAATGAAATAATTAATTTAATTGTATCAAATTAATTGTTCAAACTGTAAAATAATGTATTTCAATGATATTTTTGTGTATTATTTAACAATTGTAACTATTTACTTGTAACAATTGAATCAGTGATTGAATTCCCAAGCATTATTTCATAGTTTGAATAATTCATTTATAACAATTAAATTACTTTATTTACAATAACGGAAAAGACACTTACATATACTTCTTGCTCTTAAACAATAAACGAGCAAAAATTTTTACGTTATTCGATTATTCTAAAGCGATGATCACTGCTTAATTCGATTTTTGGCTACATAACTTTTCTCCAGATAAATTTCTATTTAATATACATCAATGCAGTTATAATTCAAAAATTAAAATCATGAAAACGTAAATTTAGTTTTAGCCGATAAAAAATTAATTAATTATTACATTTAACATTGTAACATATCCGTGAAAGTGTAACTTTTGCGATAGAAATGTAAAAATCAAATTATTGATTAATATAACAGAAAAACTGTTTCTCGAAATATTATAGTGATATAATTTAAATGATTTATTATATTAAATTATTAGCAAAGAAAACGGAAACAAAACAACAAATAATAAATGCAAGATAGAATAATTATTCGAATAACTCAAACGACACAATTAATTTTATTAATTTATACAACACAAATGATCACTTTTTTGACCACACTCATTCAACGTTCTTTTTCGACTCTCCGCTGACTCTGTTTTTTACTCGGATGACTTTCCTCTTTTCAAAAAGAAAAGCGCTCAATGCCAACGCTGTGCCTCACATCACATTCATACTTTTTCGTTCACGCACCTCCAGCAAACAGGCCATCTATTGAAAGTAAAAGTAACTAAAAATATAACTATACACAATAAATTCGATACTACAATATTAAAAAAAATTATCCATTGTTCCGGATCACTGACGACCACAACATAAGATTAATTTTGAATGGTAGGGAGGCTCATTACCAGTTTAACTTATACGTCGTATTTACATCGAAATTTAGGAGTGAATTTTTAAATAATATTTCTAAACAATAGCAGCTTGCGTATAGGCACTGTGGAACTGCAGCATCCCTTATTTCCACTTGATATTATCGATAACATTTAATATAGTCCTAACATGGGTCCTTTTTTCTTTAATTCTTTCTTGTACAATATATAATCCTTAAGCTTAATGTAGTAGCCATTCCCCAGTTTATGAGAAAAATACAAAAATCTTTGTATGGAACTGTACACTTCGCAGTTCCAATGGCGTGTTGTTTGGCTGTTGTGCGCATGCGCACGTAGGAAGCTGCACACGTGCTGCGAGGGAGAGAGCACAGTCATTCCCGTAGTGCCGATCCGGCAAAATTTACTTTTTGTACATGCTTGTTTCTTTTTACACAATTCTAAAACAACCACTGTTTTTAAATATTCCAATTATTTAAACATTCTGATATTTAAAGAATGTTAAAAATATTGAAACTGAATATGATAAAAGTGTTAAAAACGAGTAAAAAGTGAAATTGTGGACTGTGTTCAAACGCACATTGCCGAAGAGAGTTTGAGAACTAGAAGCATCAGTATTCAAAAAGTTTGGAGGCATCTAATATAATTAAATCCAACGTAGCCAAACCTTAATCTACAATTCTGACTTCACCGATCGTTTTCATGGCTTGGTTAGGTTTAGGTTAGGTTTAGGTTGTGAGGTGGGGATAGCTCAGACAGTAGAGCATCAGACTCTCTTAATCTGAGGGTTCAGGGTTCGAGTCCCTGTTCGGGCGAAAAAAAGACGTTGTCCTTTAGGGACAACAGCACGGGAGAGCCTGTGTGTTATATAAAAAGGTCCCGGAGCTCTCTGCCAACGTGCGGAGGACGGCCACCGTGGAGGTTTTAGTCGGTAAAAATCCGACACTACCTGGGTCTTCCCTTAAAGACTCGGGTGTCTTATGAAGATTTCCTCCACGTAAAAAAAAAAAATAGGTTAGATTTAGGTTAGATTTAGGTTTACTCGCGATGGCGAGATCGCGGGCGCAACAGCAAGCCTTTTCGGCAATGGAGGGTTGAACTGGAGGAGAGCGGGGCCGGCAACCGAAGGGTCACGGGAGCCGTACTCACAAACTGGAGTGAGTGGATGGACAGAGGCCCCGGAAGACTGACTTTCCGGACGACACAGATGCTAACGGTGCACGGCTGCTTCGGCGAGTATCTGCGGAGAATAGGGGCAGAGAACACTGCCGGTTGCCATCAATGCGGCGCAGAGACGGACACGGCGCAACACACGCTCGACGCGTGCCCGGCATTCGAGGCGCAGAGGCGCGCTCTCACGACGGCGAGCATAGGAGACGACTTGTCAGGCGAGGCTGCAGTCGTTAAGGCGCTGCTGGCCGACGACAGTATCACGTAATAATTGACGAGGTAATATATAAAAAATGATCGAGTAGCCGTAGCTTTATTTAGAGAATACGTACAATGTGGTAGAATAAAGGTTAGATCAAGACTAACTTAGGCGGCTGGAGGAGCCTCTACTTATACTACGGTTTATCTTCTTGTTACTCTTTTTATCTGGTATGGACACGGCACGATGTCTGGGGCACATTCTGTTTATCTTTCCTTATCGGGTGGTGTTTACCTGGAATTTTTGCTGTCACATTCCCCCCTTGTTAGATTGAGTTTGGTCCTCCAAACTATTTTCTTCGTAGGATGCTTCGGTGGAATCGGACTTTGTTGGTTGGTTCGAACAGTACTTCTTCCGTGCGAGTTGGCTTCTGTGTTTCCTCTTCGGCCCATCGTATTTCTTTTCGTGCCTCGATAGGTGTATATAGGTTGATTGGAGCGCTAGGTATTATTCTATTTTCTATGTGATTATTTTTAGTTTTACAGCATAGTAAATGTATACATAATTTGTTTGGCATGCATTTCTTAATACAATCGAACATGCCTGTTTTATTTAACGCATAAATGCGTTAGTTAATGTAGCAAGAGCGAGGTATCCTAATATTTGTAAGGTGGTCAAACCCCAATATTGTAATGTTTTGATTCTATGTGCCGTTTGTAGTGAGTTTACTTCATCGTTTATGTGTTCTATGGTGGTTCTGTATCCCTGTAAATTGTCAATGATTTTCGGTGCTAACTTTGTTAGTAGTTGTTTATAATCGATATCGTTTTTGAATTGGATTTCTTTAATTTTTATGGTATAGGTCACGTTGCTTTTGGTTTCTCCTATTTTCATATGTTCGTTTCCATAAATTAAATCGCATGTTTTGGTTGATCTTAGCAGTGAAGCGATGGTTAATTTCTTTACAGTATGTTCTTTTCTGCAAATAACATTAGTTCTAGAGGTCGTTCTGGTATTGCTATGTATTAGTTACTGGTTTTAAGTGGTATGAAACTTATAGTGTTGATTTTATATACTACCAGTTTGCAATTATTAATTGAGTTAGCAAAATTTATAACTTCTGATTGACAGTCGTGTTGTGAGATTCTATCGTGTATTGGTTGTGTTTGTTTGCAAAAGGTTATTCCAATTTTATTCTTACAATGTATATCGAGATACTCTATATCAGCGTTGACGAAAGTTATTCCGGATGTAAATACAACAGAAAATAAATTTGCTGTTCGACTAAAGGTGCCATAAATATGTTATTTCGTATTGTTGGTATGGGGTATACCTGCACTATATCCCATTCCAAGTCAGATATGATCGGTATTGAGATTTTAAAGAATATTTCGTTACTTACAGTGAACATCGTCAAGGCTGATATATCTAGTATAAATTGAAAGTTGCTTTCTTTTCGTTCGATAGCGGTGTTGAGGGACCTGTGGCCTAATGCTTGTACATAATTCTTCACGAAAATTGATGGATCTATCAACTGTGGATTTATTATTCCTTGTTTACCTAGAAGTATTGCGTTAAGTAATTCATCAAATTGGAAATGTAAGTCTTGTATAGCGTTTTCGGCTCTGATCATCAGTTTGGTCATGAAAGAGTTTCTGTTAATGTCTTGTGATATGTTTCGTAGGTCGTTGTTCAATTTCTCGATTTGTTTTAGTCCGTCTGAGTTTATTATTTTCCGTATTAATGCGGTTTGGTTTGCTACTATCAGTATCTACTGATAGTTGCTACTATCATTTTAGTTTGTTTTCATCGTCAAATAGTTTGTCAATGTTCGTGTTAATGAGCGTTAGGTCATCGTTATTGAGTGTTCCGAATAGTATCTTGGATATGGATCCTATTATGTTTAGGAGTCCTCGTCTGTAGCGTGAATGTGTAAGTATCTTCATGTAACACGCTAAGTTCTCGAGTTGTTTGATGCGTAGGCTAAATGTGCTGGTTTCGTCTGAATATTCACAGTTCTCGCAGTGTTTAAGAATAGTTTTAACAAATAGTTTTACATCGTTAAGTTTTAGAAATATTTCATCTATATCTAGTCCTATAATTATATCTATTGTATGATACGTTATAAAGGTAGGCTTTATCTATTTTTTCTTGAAATATTGAATTCTCTTGTAACGGTATTATTTCTACTTCGCACATAACCGTGATCATGCAGATCGTGAGGGTTGTCCTGGAAAGAAAGGTTTAATTCTGTTACCGTGAATCTTTTGTATTCCGTTTTCTGTATTAATTTCGTAGTATGGAGTCATTACTTTGTCAATGGTGTAGTATGGCCCTAACCATTCATTGCTCAATGTATGACTCTTGTGATCGTTATGTACAAGGATTTAATCTCCTTCCCGAAATATACTTTGAACTTTAATTATTTTTCTTTCTTGATCGCGCTTGTATCTTTGTTTACTTTTAATTAATGTTTCTCGTGCCTTGCTCAATCTACTGTTTCATTCCTTCTTTCTAAATTCTACTTCGTCAGGCAGGGAACGTTGAGGATTTTTAGAAATTGTGGAAGGGAGGTTCGCTTTGTGTCCGAATGTTAGCTCAAAAGGTGTAAAGCTCGTAGCTTCATGTACCATAGTGTTGTAAGCTAGACATATGAAGTTTAATTGTTCGTCCCATTCTTTTTCAGTGTCTTTTTAGATACATCGCAACATATCGTTTATTACCGTGAGTTCTTTCCAAACTTCCGTTATCCTTAGATTGTGGATGAAAGCTTGTTGTTTTGATGTGCTTTATTTTAAACACTTCTTCGTATCGTTGCATTAACTCGCTAATAAAATTTTGTCCTCTATCAGTTAGTATGCGTTTGGGTACTGAGAAGATGTAAATGTAGTGGTTTAACAGTGCGTTCCATATTGTTTCGGTTTGTTGGGTCTTTAGCGGTACTAGTATCAAATATTTGTCAGTTCGTCATGTATAGATAGTATATATGTATTTCCTCGTTTAGTTTTTGTGAGTGGTCCGAGTGGATCCATAGAAATCTTTTCATTGCTTTCGATCGGTGTGTCCGTAACTACTGGTTCTTCTTTTCCTCTTATGCGCGTGGTTTTGCTCGTTTGACACGTTTTACATGTTTTTACCTTGTCCATTATTCTGTCCATTAACTTTGGTATATGATAGCGTTCCTTGATTCGTTCGTAAGTCTTTTGTATGCCTGGGTGTCCTATTTTCGTATGGTTTTCTTCAGTGATTTCGTCGATTTCTTCTTCATTTAGTTCTTGAATTGGATCCCATGCGAGTATAAGGTTTCCATCCTGATCATTGAAGTACATCATCATTCGTTTAATCGTATTCTTTTCCATTTCAGTAAATGTTGGATCTGCTATACCGATTTTGTTTTCTCGTTGCAGAATTTGTTGTAGTTTAGTTAACCATTCCGTCTTGTCGTAGGGTCCTAACTCATCGCGTGTAAGTTGGTAAAAGTTTTTACTGTTTGGTTTGATCGGTAAGAGTTTGGGTAATGAATCCGATTTTTCCCAGTCATCAAATAAATTGGTTAGATTTTCTCGTCTTGTTATAGCGTGTACTCTTGATAGTGCGTCTGCCGCAGTGTTGTCTTTACCTTTTGTGTATTCAATTTCGTACTCGTACTCTTCAAGTCTTAATCTCCATCGCATTAGTCTTGAGGATGGGTCTTTGCAGTTTTGTAACCATTTGAGCGCTTGGTGATCTGTTCGGATCGTGAATTTTCGTCCCAGGAGGTATTGTCGTAGTCGTTTAATTGCCCATACAATTGCTAGTAATTCCTTTTCTGTAGTAGAATAATTTCGTTCAGGTGGGTTAAGTGTTCTAGAAATGTAACAGCATGGATGCTCATCTTGCGATAATATGGCTCCTATACCTTCGTTACTTGCATCTGTCGTTAATGTAAATGGTTTCTTGAAGTCTGGGTATTTCAGTACTGGTGAATTGCATAGTGTTGTCTTTAGTTCTTGTCTAGTGCGTTTTGGTGTTTGTCGGTCCAATGGAATTTTGTATCTTTTGTATCTTTCGTGAGTTCTGTTAGTGGTTTGGAAATTTTGGAGAAGTTTCGTATGAATTTTCTATAATATCCTGCTAGTCCTAAAAATGATTTTACTTCAGTTGGGTTGGTTGGTGTTTTGAAATTTTTTACGGCTTCGATTTTCTTCGGGTTCGGTTTAACTCCGTCAGCGGTTACTATGTGTCCTAGGTATTCGAGTTCGGGTTTGAGAAATTCGCATTTGTCTGGTTGAATTTTCAATCCTAATTCTTTTAGTTTCTGTAATACGATTGCTAGGTTTTTGTTATTATTCTTCGATGGATTGTCCGAATATGATCATGTCGTCCAAATATACAAAACAATTTTTGTTAATGAGTCCGCGAAGTGCAGTGTCCATCATGCGTTGAAATGTTGCTGGGGCATTTTTGAGTCCGAAGGGCATTCTGTTGTAGTGATAATGTCCTTACGGTGTGCTTAAATGCTGTGTATTTCTTTGATTCTTCGTTCGTCGGTATTTGGTGAAATCCGGATGATAAATCTAGCGCTGAGAAGAATTTAGCGTTTCGAAGTTGCGAGAGAATGTCGTCGATGTCCGGTAGAGGGTATGCGTCTTGGTCAGTTCGTTGAGTTTTCTAAAGTCGATAACTATTCTCCACTTTTGTTTTCCTGATGCATCGGCTTTCTTGGGCACTACCCATACTGGTGAATTATATGGTGAGTCCGAAGGTTCTATTATTTTTTTGTTTAACATGTCTGTCATTTGTCGATTGATCTCGTCTTTGTGGCACTCGGGAGGACGGTAAGATTTGGCGTTGATGATCTTGTTTTCTTTTAGCGTAATGGTATGTTCAGTAAGATTGGTGCAAGGCAAGAGATCGGTTTCTAAGTTAAATACATCAATGTAATGTAGAAGAATCTTTTCGATGGGTTCGCGTAATGCTGGCTCTATATGCTTCAGTCGTACTAGTTTTTGAAATGTTTGGATTTGTTCAAAGTTGATATTTCGTTACATCAAATTATTAATGGTTGATATGGACTTACCACAATTGACATAGCATACTTGCGTTGGTTTCCCGTCTAGGTACAATGTTTGTTTCGTGATCTCGCCCGATAGTAGTGTTTTGGTTTCCGTAAAGGCGTATGGTTTTGTTATCGAGTATTAATTTATCGTTCGAAAGAGAGAATTGGAATTCTTTTAGACAGGGTAGTCCGATGATTCGGTCTTCAATTATGGGGAAATCGTTAGGTACAAGAATTTTATAAGTTTGTCGCAAATGTTAATTAATGTTCCTGTTTCGCTTTCGAAGTTTGAGTGTCCCATAGCAAATTTCTTTATTGGTACTCTTCCTGGTGTTCCGCGTAATACTCCTCGTTTGATGATGTTGATGCCGGATCCTGTATCCACGAGGTATTTTCTTCCGCCAAGTCGTACTGTTGGCAGTTCTCCTGTGGTTGCATTGACTCGTATTCGTTCTGTGTCTCTGGTTTGTCTGTTCGTGGAACGATTCGAAAATTTGAGCATTGGTTGGAGAGATGTCCAATCTTTCCACATTTGAAGCATTTCATTTGTCCGCGTTCTTGCAATAGTCGTTGTTCCGTTTGTCTGAATGGTGCGACTGGTGATGAGGCGCGTTCGTTGCGTACTGATCGCTCGGCAAACCTCGGAGTTGGTCGTGCTACTTGGTCGTAGCGACGAACTCGGCGTTCTCATGGCGTTCCTCGCGTAGGTATCGTTCTAAATCTTTTTTTTCTTCGACGAGTGAATTTGGTTTGCTTGTAAATATCATGTGGCTTATTTCTCTCCGTAGTCTATTTATGTAAATTTTGGTCACTCGTTTCATTGTCGCTTCCATCATTACACGTTATAAGTTGTGGGTATTCGTTCGTTATGGAGTAGGTTAGTTTGTTGAGGATTCGTCGGAATCGTATATTGAAACTTTGAACGCTTTCATTCTGTCCTTGTTTTAATTCTCGTAGTTGTTCGTTACATTCATCGGCGGATACTTGTAGAGCGACGTTATTTCGTAAGGCGTCATACAGGTCTGCGTAATTTTCGATGGGTATATTACGAATGCTTTGTGCAGCTCTACCTGTAATCTTCTCGACTTTGATGGCTTTTAGTAGCAGCCCAGTTTCTGTGCACATGCTCCGTAAAGCGCGTACTTCTTTTATGAAGTCTTCGACACCTATATCGTCGTCTGCACTAAGTACAGGGATATACCTAGTGGCGTCTTTTGCTCGCAGCGTTGGTTGTTCCGTAGGCGGAATTCGTTCTTCATCATGAAATTCCGGTGGTGTGTTTGGAATTGCTGGTGGGATATTAGAGGTGCGTCTAATGGTTCCCGTATCTCTTGGTCCGTCGTCGGTCATTATGGATGCAAAATCTTCGGTTACAATAGTTCCGTCAACGTGTATAGCTGATATAGCTCTACTAAGCATTTCAATCTCTTTGGTTCGCTTTTTATTTTCTTCATTAGCCAAGCGTAGCGCTTGTCGCATTTCTTCTAGTTGTCTGTTATTTTCAATATTTTGTTTTGCATATAGTTCGTTTTGTCTTCGCATTGCATCAAGTAATTGACGTACTTGTGAATCCACTTCCGTAGAGACGGTGCTCACATTACTTTCTGCGGATGCCATTTTTATTCTAATTTGTTTTACTGAGTCTTGACTATCGGTACTGGTACTAGAGAAACTTGCTTTTCTCGTACGGTATTTAACAAAAGAATCCAGTTTGTCTTACCTCCGTCAATGCGTGGTTTCTCCGTAGAGGTATGTATGTGGTCCGTGGATCAGTTGTTCCTCAATACTGACCGTGGTCCGAACTCTCGTGGTTTCGTTTGATCGAGGTTAGCTGATCCTGGCAGGATCGCCAAAATGTCACGTAATAACGAGGTAAAATTGACGAGGTAATATATAAAAAATGATCGAGTAGCCGTAGCCACTCGATTTTTTCTTTATTTAGAGAATACGTACAATGTGGTAGAATAAAGGTTAGATCAAGACTGACTTAGGCGGCTGGAGGAGCCTCTACGTATACTACTTATACTACTTGTACTACTTATACTCGCCAGCAATAACGAGGCAGGTAAGGTAAATTGGGGTCGACGGAAGGACAGGTGAGGGCCTGTCCATTCCATCGAAGTCGCACCCCCGTCACCGAGCACGAGCGGCGCCAGGTTTATGGCCCCTGGCGATGCAAACAGGTAACGGGAAGGTAGATCAAAGAGAGGGGCATTATCCCCCGAGCCGTGAAGAAGCCTGACAAAGGCAATATGCCTGGGAAGCACCGTGTGTATAATAATTAGTCCCGGAGCTTCCCAGGAGGCAAGAGGATGGCCATCGTTTTAGTCGGTAAGAATCCGACACTACCCGTCTCCTCCCCCCCCCCCCTCAAGGGAAGGCAGGTGTCTTTCGAAGATTTCCTCCACGTAAAAAAAAAAAAAAAAAAATAAGTTAAATTTAGGTTAGATTTAGGTTGGGGAGCTGAGATCGGTGCAGGTTTTTCCGATTTCAGGGAATCCTGAATAGGATCAAACACTTTGATGTAGCTGATGTTTCACATAAGGCCTACTCGTTTGTAGGCGGTGTTTGTTCGGCAAAGTTGAAGACTTGTACCGATCAAATGGTCCACTCGCCTCACCTCCCTGTGGTGCTCCCTGGGACTCTGTGGAAAAATAGGCTACGGTCTTTGAAACAGAGTGCGAAAGAGCGAGTGGTCGAGAGGAAGGAGAAGAAATTTTTAAAAATAATGATGGAAACTATACAGATTGTGAAAGTTACAGGTTCAGGGGATATCGGAGTCCCCAGGCCCGGTACGGTGGGGACGGTCGAGCGGGTCCCTGCCGGATCGTTATCGGAAGACCGCGACTGCGAGCAGGTGGCTGCCCAGGCCTGCTCCACTAGCAAAGCAACTGGAGCTGCAATGCAACTGGAGGACATGGTCATGGTGATCAGCTCGGAAGAGACTGACACCGATGACTCGTTCATATTGCTGGAGGCATCGGAGCAATCCGGCAGCGCCAGAGAAGTCAGAAAAATGAACCCGATCCCCAGAAGACATGAGGAAGAACAGAGTGACGAAAAAGAAGAATTAGAAGAAGAAGAAGAAGAAGAATTAGAAGAAGAAGAAGAGTTAGAAGAAGAAGAAGAGTTAAAAGAAGAAGAAGAGTTAGAACAAGAAGAAGAAGAAGAAGAAGAAGAAGAAGAAGAAGAAGAAGAAGAAGAAGAAGAAGAAGAGTTAGAAGAAGAAGAAGAAGAAGAAGAAGAGTTAGAAGAAGAAGAAGAAGAAGAAGAGTTAGAAGAAGAAGAAGAAGAAGAGGAGGAGGAGGATGACCACTTGTTTTACTCGGCAATGGATGTGTTTCGTCCGTGCAGAGGATCGAAGCGCCTACTGACGGACGAGGAAAGAGTGGAAAGAATCCAGCATCTGCCATCCGTGTTCCTGCTGGCCTCCATCTTAGAAAATATGATGATGGTGGAGAAGATAGCCGTCTACGGAAACTTAGAAAGTAAATATAAACGGGACCTTCTAGAAGCTGCAGGAGAAGTGCGCGCCAGCGTCATTGAGATGGCAAAGAGGACCATCACATCGGGATACCAAACGGTTCTAGAGATCGAGAACATGTTGCTCATAATCCGCAAAAAGAAGCTGGAAGAAAGGATCGCGAAGCTGGAGAGTATGGCCCCTAGATCAACCGAGAAGACTGCTGTCAAGGCGGCACGTAAAGCCGCCGCCATAAGCAACTGCGAAAACCAAAGGGCCCAGATATGCCCGGGTCCGCCGGAGCCCGCGAACCAGACGGCTTCTACGAGGACCACGCAACGCAGGGCTCTTCCACCAACGGACGCAACATTCCCCCTGCAGGAGCTGGTAGAAGAGGTCGAGGTCCTGAGGGAAGAGGTTCGAGGAACACCTTCACGTTTGGCAGCTCACGACACTGTCAACGCTGAAGCGCCACGACCGAACCCTACCTCCGACCAAGGAGTGGACAACAGGACCACGGGACGCAAAGAGGGAACGACAACGGCGAAAGAGAAGAGGATGACAAGGAAGAACAATCCAGCAATGGACAGGGAAGGCACGGAGGCTTCTCAGGAGAACCATGCTAGAAGAAAACCAGCGGAAGCAACCAACCCGAAGGCCGCTGCATGGACCACAGTGGTTGGACGAAAACAGGAGAAGGAGGACAGGAAGAAGACAGAAGCTTCTCAAAGGCAGCAGCGGCAGCCGAAGAAGAGATCGACGAAAGAGAAGACCCGCCCTCCTAGGCTCCCAAGGAGAACTGCGATTTCACTGACCACCGCCCCGGGAAGCCAGAAGTCGTACGCTGATATCATGCGTGAGGCCAGGAATCGGATAAAGCTGGACGAGATTGGAATCTCGGATATGCGCATCCGGCGAGCGATTACTGGCGGTTTAATCCTGGAAATCGCGGGGGAGGATAAAACCAAGAAGGCGGATAATCTTGCAGGCTGCCTAAAGAAGATCTTCCCGGAAAATGGAGAAGTGAGGGTGGCTCGACCCATCAAGAAGGCCGAAATACGGATCACCGGCTTAGGCGACTTCATCACTCCGGCCGAGGTGGTATCGGCCGTAGCTGCAGCAGGCGAATGTGAAGCGTCCGAGGTCAAGACAGGAGAAGTTCAGCGACGGGGAAGGATATGGGTGCAGTGTCCTGCCACAGCGGCGAAGAAGATAGTGAGCGCGGGCAGAATCTCAATAGGCTGGGTCTCTGGTCGGGTGGAAGCACTGGCGGCCCGCTGCTACCGCTGTCTGGAGAGGGGGCACGTCACACGAAACTGCGCTGCCGACACCGATCGAAGCGGATGCTGTTACGCGTGCGGAGCGCGCGATCATCACGCCAAGAACTGCAACAGGCCACTTAGGTGTCCGCTATGCGCAGACAAGGGAAGACCGACAGAACATCGCCTAGGGAGCAAGGCCTACTGCCTTTAGCCCACGAGGAAGAAGACCGGAACAGGGAAGATCGAAAGTCGAGAGTAGTGGACTGTATTTGAACTGTAAATGCTAGATATGTATGATGTACTATGACTGCGGAATGATTATTTGACGCACTAATTGCGGAGTGAATTTAATATCGCACTGGCGAATATTGCACTGTCGGAATTTGTTGTATCACTGTTGTTAGATAAGGATTGTTGTAAATGGCCAAGGGTCGCTCCAGACAAGGCGCCTCATATATATTTAGGCATTCTGAAGTGTGATGAAGATTTTCCAAACCATAGCGATTGCTAGGTTATAAATACGTACTCGAAGGAGTGTGTAAAAAACGAGATAGTTTCTAGGAACTAATGTTATGAACAATGCCACCCCACTAAAGTCACTCGTGGCTGTGGGAAAATTTAGAAATTTCTATCACACTCCTGATTGGTTCTAACACATCCCCCGCTTCTCAATTCTTCCGAGTCCCTCGGAAGGGGGTAATCCAAGGTGGAGAGAAGGACTCGGAGGATAACACAGGAGTCAGAATTTAGAGTTTAATCAAGAGAGTCAAAATTTAGAATTCAATAAAGTCAATAAAAGACAGTGAACAGTCAAATTTTAGAGTTTAACCAAGAGAATTAAAATTTAGAGTTGAATCAAATCAGTCAAAGACTGAGTTACAAGTAGTCATTTAGTTAGAGTTAGAACATCGTACACGACGTATATAACATCGTCCACGACGTTTAGAACATCGTATACGACGTTTAGAACATCGTATACGACGTTTAGGACATCGTACACGACGTTTAGAATATCGTACACGACGTTTAGAACATCGTACACGACGTTTGGAATATCATGCACGACGTTTAGTTTAGTTATTTGTACGACATTCTTGCCCAAGCAAGAATTGCATTGAAGCCACCAGGCTTAATAGTCAATAGAAACTCAGAAGTCAGAAAAACAAATTAGTTTCATTTTCATCACATCAGTGGGTAGTCCTTCAAGCAATACGCAAAGGTGCAAAAACAATAGCAGTCATGATTGACCTTAACAACCCTCTTCCCCGTCGATGGCATATAGATATTAATGCTTTATCTAATCTATTTTACCAAAATTTTTATATACTTATATAACTTATTCTTTTTGATTCTTTCCAAAAATATTTCATTTACATAATTCCAATAGTTATACGGCATTTCGTTTTCTTGAATATAACTTTATTCATTTAAATTCTTATACATTTAATTATATAATTAAATTTTTAATTAAATATTTATTTATCTAATAAGTATGTAATTTTACATTGTACATTTAATTAAATATTTATATGTTTAATTACATATTTATATATATTAAATATATTATTATATATATTATCTATTAAATACTTATTATTATATATTTAATTATTTCTACGGGATTTAATACGAATACTTTTCCATTTAGGAAATTCCAGAAACGTAACAACTACCAATTTGAAAGTTAAACAGTTTTTGAAATGGGGCTATTTTATTGTTTTTTATTTATATTCTCTTTTAATCAGTTTATATATTAAAAAATTGTCTAGGTGACATTGTCTAGTGACAAAAAATGTCTTTAACTTTTTCCAAATATTTATTATTTTTCAAATAATTTCATCTAAACATGAATTTACAAAATTAATAAAATCTTTGTAATAATTTACTAAATTATATTAATATTAATTTACATATATTAACATTATATTATTATAACATTATATTAATGTCAATTTATATTTCAATTCTATTTATAATTATATTTATATTATACGTTGAAATTCAAATATTATACATTACAGCCTCAACAAGTTTTTTTTTTACATATTTCTGCGCACTAATCCGCGCCTAAATTGTGCGCAGAGTCGCCCACAGGTTCCGTATTATATTAGTATTGTTCAAACCGTCTTTGACTGCGAGTCGTATTTGAATCATGCGATGTGCATTGTTTTGAACACAAGATTTCTAAAAATTACGGTGAGTATTTTTGTATAATTCAAATTCAAGAACAGACGATTCATTAATTTAATAATAATATTTTAGTTCCGTAATGAATATTATTTATTTTATTGAAATTAATTCCGTAATGAATGTTACTTATTTATTGAAATTAATTTTAAATAAATTAGTAATAACATTTCAATAGAAATTTAATATTTGTTTTTTTAATGTTATTAGCAATGGGTGGATTATCGTGTGATATACATCGTGTTGAGCACAGGATTTCGCCTAAAAAATTACGGTGAGTTACTTAATTTAAGTTCAAGAACAGACGACTCAGTAATAATTATATTTTAATTTCGTAATGAATCTTAATTTTATTGAAATTATTACATTTTAAATAAACTGATAACGTTTCAATGGAAATTTAATATTTGTTTTCAATGTTATTATTTATTTTCAATGGATTGTAAACTCGAGCAAATACAAAAAATTTTAACGTTCAGAAATACCGGTCGCTGATGTATTCAAAGCAATTAATTTACATACGTTTATAATATTTAAGAATACTTGTCTTACTTAATTTTGCTCTGGTTATCTAATTATTGTATCCCAATATTAGTCTTATCTATATTAGCAATTTGTTTTGTTTTAAAAGAAAGTTTGATTGTATTACATTTTTGTGAAACTGAGGATACTTTTGTTAAGATTGTAGAAAATTTTTAATGCCAATTCAATCGGCTTATGAATTGGAATATTATTTTGTTATTATATTAAAATAAAATATAAGTTTAATAATGAATTTAGATATTTCGTGTAGAAAAATCTCGTCAAGGAAAATGAATTAAAAAAATAGTAGGCTTCAATTGTACCAATACGAAAACAATATTATAATTTAATTGTAAAATCATATTGCACCAAAGTGCGAAGGTTATAATTGCGTGATAAAGAAATATGTTCAACGTGATAGAAAATTCAAAATCCCGATTCTTAATGTACTTGGGCAATATTTCGTTTTATTTGTTCGAAAATCAAAACAACTTCTCTGTATATTACTTTATTACTTGACTATCAAACGAAATTTATTCATATTTTATCTTGTATTTAATTAATTTTTATTGAAATATTTTCTTGAATACTAAGAACAGATACAGTCGTAAGTTTTTGTTTATTCGTGTTGCATATTATTTGTCTTTTTTTTATTAATATTCTTTCGTTTTAGAAACGTTTTATAATCCAAATAAATTGTAACGTACTAGCTATATTTAGAACATGTATAATATGTATCAACATTTTAACTAATTATATGTGTTAAGTCATTTTTATAATACGACTCGAAGTATTGGGTATTCTATAGTTGAATATTTTCGGACTGGACTGTGGACAGCTTGTCCAACGTAGTTTGAAATTAATAAAAGATAAACGTGAAGAATTCTTAGAGAGTCAAGATTTAATTTGATTTGATTAGCCAATCATATGTGAATGCCAAGCCATTTGATTATTCTACTGTGTAGGTCATCAGAGAAAAGCAATAAACTATACCGCATCGATGAAACGATTGATATTAACCGTTTGTAGTATGACAAACAAACAGGCTCGCGGTGCCGTCATGCGACGCTTCTGAGCCCTGGTTCCGTAAACATTAGGCAGAAACATTCGACGGAAACATAAGTAATGTAAACGAAAGATCCATAGGCGTAGAAAATCTTATTTTTTATATTGTTTATTTTATTAGTCTCTGTTTCATATCGAATTGTTTTATAATTTTCAGAGCTTCAAAAATCCTTCAGAAATCAAGCAGAGTCTAAGAAAAAAACTAAGGCAAGTCTATGATTTTCGTTATGCTCTCATGGTAAGTTTTTCTCCACATTTTTCATTAGTTTTTCGTTTTGTGATCAATATATGCGGTCAGAAATTGATAGCTAAAAGAACAGTTTTATCTTATTTTTATTTGTAGCATATATATGTATATATTTGTAATATATCTTTAATACTATATATATATATATATATATATATTAATACTATATATATATATTATATATATATAGTATAATATATATATATATATATATATATATATTATATATATATATATAATACTATACACACACACACACACACACACACACACACGTATCTTCTGTATAAGTAAATATGTTATGTAATAGCATAATTAATATAGTAAAAATATTATAAAATTCCAAAGAAATAGGTTTTTCTCAGAAATATATAAAAAAATCACTGCGCAAGAATAACAGCATATATTAAAAAAATGATTAGAATCTTCATAAATAAATACTTTTTTACTATTAATACCAAATTAATTTCATTTTCTAAAACGTCCGACGTCTTGGTAACGATTCAAATAACTTTTTATATATATTAATAAGAGATTTAAATCCACTTCTCTTGAACATACCATTTTTAAGGACATATTTTTTTCGTTGGAATTTTCATATATACTTCTTATTATTGTTGTCCAAAAATTTTCTATTATATTGAGATCACAAGGCCAATCATTCCACAATACTTATTTTTTTTAAGTGTATCGTATATTAAACATATTTGTAGCTATATCTATTCTTTTTTGCTACTTGCCTGGCTGTCGATGAAGAATTGAAGCGATTCTTAACACGCTATATTGTAAAACTATTGAAAATTAATAATACTATTCACTTGTATACTCTTCACTATTCTCAGAATGTCAGTAACAAGACTTTAGATTTTAAATTATTCTTCTTTGTAAAAGAAAACTTAAACAATTAAAGAATGTTAAAACTACAACCGTTCACAAATAAATTTTATTATAATGTATATGTATACATATAGAATATATGTTATTAATACATCTATCTCCCAATTACACTGAAGGTTCTTCAGAAAACCATGTAAATCGAAATCGTAGATTTTGATACGTAAAACCGTATAAATTGAAAATGAAGTAAAATGTGCATAATTCAATTATTTATTTTAACGCACAATAAAAATAATATATCTTGAAAAATATAAAAATTAAATGATAGATAAATAAGGGTTAATCTGTTACTCTTTCTCCATTACGTAGACAACCTAAAATTTTAATTTTGGTTTCTAAAGACTTTAATAACTTTTCTTTTCATTTGTTTTTTTTTTTTAAATGTCTTTTGGCCCCTAAAATTTTAATGAAATTATAAAAGTGCTACAAAAACTATATAACTGTTTATTACTAACCAGTAAATATGAAGTTTTAAAAAATTCCGATTAGAAAAAACACAATAATATACACATTTCTGCTGCTAAAAATTTAGCGTGTTAGTGATTTCTGCACTAAATCACAACAGAAAGTTTTATTGTGTATACAAAAGGGGAAATCCCCATTTTTTAGATTTGATACCAGTGTCAAAAGAATGGAATTAAAAATGACTAGAAATATTTCGCAACTATTACCAAGCGAACTAATTAAAAAATGATTATAGAAATATGTACGTAGCGAAAATGTTCATTTTCACCATTTTTTTTAAAAATCTGTTTCAATTTTCAAACCGTGTAAAAGCGAAATTGTGTAAATCGTGTAATTATAAACTCAACCATACATATAAGTAGCAAAAACTGTCGTTTAAGGAATTCACTGCCGACAACTCTGACTTTTATGAAGCATATTCTGTTACTTCATAATCTCATTGATCATTACTTATTTTGTACAATATAAATTAGTGTTACGATTAGAGTTAATGTGAGACCTTTGTTTGAAAATACGCAAGTGACTGATTTCACGGCAAACCGTCCATGTTAGTGATGTTAAATAGTGTACCAAAAAAAGTTTCAACGTGAAATATAGAATTAAAATTGCAAGTATAGGAATATTAATATACCACGTATTATAGAAGGTATTCCTGAAGAGCAAACAGGCCATAAGCGTTATAAGAGCAAACGAAGGTCTTAATGGTTACTCAAGAGATAGCTGTGATCTCAAGCTCACGAATAAGATCACAATTATTTGGAATCGTGTACACAGTTTTAATTGTTCAATTTTAATTGTAGTGAAATATCCAATCAAAAATATCGTCTTACGCATATTGTCCCCGTTACACGTTACCGCCTCTTGGCTTTGGGATACGAAATTGTTCTGGATATTTAAAAAATTAAGTATTTCCCTGGTAAACGAACTTCATTAGTTCTTCCTCCCATAAGAGTAATTGAGCACGTTTAACATGGAGACATTCCCCTAGCTCATCTCTTTAATGGCTGTGATAACTGTCAAGAAAATTCTTGTTGAAAATTGTTATACATTTGAAGCTGAAGCTGAAGTTGAAGAAGAGCGGCGATGCCAAATATATTTTTATACTTTTATACAAGTGTCTTATAATAATAAAGTAATAGCAATAAAGCCCTTTGTACTAGTAAAGCTGAGTTTCCGTGTGCTGCAAATATTGCAGTATCATCTGCGAATGTGTATGTGTATCTGTATTGCATTATTAGGCATTGTTAGAATATTTGCGGTGTAAAGAATGTAGAGAACAGATCCTAATACGCTTCCTTGTGGCACTTCTGCATTATGCTAGAATATGAATCTCTTATTTTAATATAAAATATTCTCTTTGTGAGGTACAAATATAGTAGCTGATAGTGCGCGTCTGTGAAGCGATTTTTAATAGTTTTCAGTAGTTTTTCATGCCAGACTTTGTCAAACACTTTCTCTATATCCAGGAATAGACATGTACAGTACCTTTTATTTTCAAGAGCCCGAGTAATTTTGTTGGTTAGCCTATGTACCTGCTCAATTGTAACATGTTTGTCTGAAACCAAACTGATGATCCATTTATTACCTCTTTAATTCCATTATGAACATTCTTTCTAACATTTTCGACAGCAATGACTGTAATGAGGTGGGTCCTATACAAGGAAGAATATTCATGAATATTTTTGTCTGGTTTTGTCTGGTATTATTACTTCTGTAACAATTACACATAGTTCAATATTATATATATGCGCCATTTCCAATTTAACTAGAAAACGCCCAAATATCTGAGAAAACATAAAAAATATGAAAAAATATTTTAGGGAAGTATGAATATCGAGGGACACATGTTCACACAATGGTCTTACTCGTTTGTCGTTGCAATGACTTTGAAATGACCACGTCACATTAAAATCTTTAAGTGGATTGTACCATCTTTGATTACATATTCTTACAACTGACGTAATTATTCTTTTACTGTATGCACTCTCATCTTTTACTACATATTTGTCAAACGTCATCTTATTGGCAGATACTAACAGATACAGTTGACGTAACTAACGGTTTAGGTTAGGTTAGCAGCCAAATTTCAGTGATTCCAATTATTTCCTGTAATTCAGGACAATTATGAACAGGAAGACGAAAAAAGACCAATATATGTAATATCCTTCACTCTGTTGAGGAATAACTTAATTTTCACGAATTCATAGTAACGTTCAAGTATATGAAAATTCTAGTTTTGATGGAATAGTTTATCACTTAATCAGACTTATTCTCTCATCTTTCGTACTTCTCAATCTATACAGTCGGACATATGTTGGACTCAAAGAACTTTGGCGGCTGTTTAGAGAATCGATATCATAATTCCTACTTTAGAACTGAACAAGTACCTTCTTGATTATTTACATGTATAGACCGATTTAAAAATAGAAATAAATAAATTTCTTCAAATATGATATTTTAACACTTTTCAAGGTAAGAGTAATAAACTATTCGCTGTTTTTTTTCGAATTGCAATTTGAGTTTAGATAAAGATGCATTAAGGAATTGTAATGCAACAGAACACTCAATGTACACACACACACACCTTCAAGGCTTTAAAACGTTACTAAAAAAATTTTTCAATCCTGAAACCTTTCGTGAATAAGCATTCAAAATAAAATCTGCATAAAACGAAATCTAACGTTCAAAATGAATATAAGACATTGCCCACAAGAGATCAAGATGCAATAACTTAAAATTGTCGCTGATTTCAAGAAAGGTACCCTTCAGAATACGAATTCACGCGGCGCAATTCTATTTATTAAACAGATGTTATTAGGATTGGTAAATGCTAAACATCCGTGCAATATGTACAAAGATACTTGAAAGAATATCAAAGTACATTCAGAAATTTACATAATTCATTGGACAGTTGATTAGAGACACTGGATTCTTAAACACTTTATCTTTGTAACATAATCATTTTGTTTCTCACTGATCTTGAGTGCCAGATGCGCCGGTATGAACCTTGGAAGTGTTCTGCAGTTCGCTGACGTTTACACAGCATCGTGCAACTATATCGCTAAATAATATCCTAAAGTAATAAAAAGTTATTATTACTTACAGTGCCAGACTAGAGTCAAGCTCGACAGGGTTTTCTTTCCTCGCTAATTTTTCCAAGCCCATTCCCTTGGCAGTAGTTTCGCTAGAAAGTAGATAGGGACAGAGGGAGTCTCGTTAATCCATGCGCGTCACTAATTAGATGAGGCATTTGGCTATTTTTTTTTTTTTTTTTGAAGGTGGAGAAATGCATTTACGCACACTGTTGTAGTTGTCCGATAGTGTGACTCTCGCCAAGGCGCAATAAATCTTGCTTTATGCCTGAGATGGCAGGCAGCACCGCTGTTCTGGATCACCTTCATGTCATTCGGTTCTCACATTGTTATTTGAACGCATGTTAATAGTACGATTAAACCTCCAAAAAGATCCTAGTCCCCCGATGATGACCCTGGTGGATAGGATCTTGAGCTCTGACTTACATACGTTCTTGCTGGTTAGGTCCCTTGCTGATGTTGCACTCTATATTCCGCGGTAGGTTATGATGGCAGATGTGAGTTCCACTTTATTCACTTTGTATCTCTCCTTGATTCATAAGCGGCTTGGTGTACTTCCACTTGTTCCTATGCGCTTGTTTCCCATGAGCATCGATGACTGTGGCTGAAGTGTTAGAAACCGCGACGATATCAGGTTTCCAGATACCGTCGGGTGTTCTAAATAGTGGCTCCTCATGTGCAGTCTCGAATTGCTTGCCCAGCGCTCGTTTTAGATAGGACAGAACGGTATTGTGACCTCTCTATCCGTGCCTCATGTGTTCTGTGGCACTGCTGAAGCACGTGGGCAAGCGTCTCGACGGCATTGCATCCTGCTCTACATGAGCGGTCTGATGGTCGACCGCGAGAGGTGCGAGACCGCGTAGGCATTGCATTAATTCTTAATTTGACTGCGTTGACAAAGTCAAATTAAGCCCTGTAAGAAGCTTGTTCCCTTCGATAACCCACCGATGTTGTGGGATGTTACTGGAGATTACACGTAATCCACGTTCATCCATGGAACCATAGAGCATATCTCTCCACCTTTTTTCTAACATAGCACTGTACCCTTTTCTGTAAGTCGACGGATCGACCTTTGAATCTCCTGCGTGAGATAGAGGTCCGATGTCTGCGACCCTCTGGTTAGTTTTTCGAGTCTTTCTTTCTTCTTAAGAAGCATTAACCATCTCATCGAAGGGATTGAGAGGCCGCCGTCTTTGTAGCTGGCGTGGAAATAAGCCGTTACAATATCGTGCGGTAGGCTGAGCCATTTCCTAATCGCCGATCGTATCTGTATGATTCGTTAGATAATACAGAATCTCCTGCTCAATTGTCAGTTACGTCTAAGAGTATCGGAATGACCGACGCCACATTGTTGTCAAAATGAAGTGTCTTATGCAATTTTGCACAAAATCGGATATTCTAAACTTTCTAATGGTTATTTGCGATATGATCACGATCACTGTTATGTGACGCCACATTGTTGTCAAAATGAAGTGTCTTATGCAATTTTGCACAAAATCGGATATTCTAAACTTTCTAATGGTTACTTGCGATATGATCGTTAACACGATCACTGTTATGTAAATAAACAAATAAATAGAATTACTACATGTGTATTTCCATGTACAACCATGTCAGTCACTTGCAATTTTTAATGTTTATCACGTTCTTTAATAAATTATAATATAGCGAAATGTATATCTAAATAATTAATTCTTGCAGAAATACTTAAATAATATTAATATAATCAAATTTCAATCAGTAGCACAAACAAACAGCATAAACAATATTTGTGCATGTGTCGATTCCCGACAGTTTTTAAGTAATTTCATTTCATTTATAGTTACATATGAATACATGTAATTATATTAAAATAAAACGTCTGTGATATTTTGATTTCTACTACTAACTAAAACTTTACGCATCTACAACATATTATGAATCTGCATCGAACTTTCGTAGGGAATAATTGCTCGTCTATTAAAATATTTTTATCAGTTTCATCCATTTATTATGTCAGGTCATAACAGGATTGACTTTTGTTTATAAATTGTTTGTCCCATTGTCAAATTGATACATATTCGTAAAGATAAGTTTACGACATAAAGATTTTCGAGATTAGAAGGCTTAGAAGAAAATGAATTGGGATATATATTTGGATATATAGTTTTTATTTATAAATGGATGAAAGTCAGTATAAAATGGTAGGGAAAAAATGTAAACAGTTGCTGTAATTTTCCTTGTAATTAAAATTTGAAATGCGCCGAAACGATGTGTTCTGTAAACCTAATGTTTTAGCTGATAGTGAAAAGGAAAAAGTGCCGTTGTCCGTATTCGTAAAAGAAATTAATATTACCGGAATTTGGGATTTTAGTAAAGTCTGTAACAATATATTTAGTAAGTCTTTAACAATATATTGATACTAACGGTATAGTATTGCGCATCGTCGGCAGGGGTACCGAATAACCAATTTAGAGCATATGATACATCATTAATTAGTCCGCGACGTTTTCGTGATTGTAACTTTTGGCCTGATAAGTGGTGAATTGTTTTAACAGTTGTACCAGAGAGTTGGTCTTTTATCATGCTCAAAGTTTGTTCACATGGAGACTACCATAATTATACTTTGAAAATTTTTCTAATGCTAATTTACAGAAATTTTGAGATTGAAGATAATGCTTTGCCGTTTCAAACGCTTGGTTCAAATGTGTAAAATTTATGTAACTGAGTAATGTTAATTTGCTCCCATTTTGTTATAGAATATACCGCTCGATCGATTAAATGGGATATTGATACATATATTAGGATACTACACAGGAGAAGAGTAGGGAAAATATGATTAAAAATGTAATGAACGGTATCTGAAACAAAATGTTTCAATAAACTAGTATGATACCTTTTTTTTTGCATGCCTACTTGAATTTCTACCGTCTTGTTTGGGAATATTTTTGTTATTTTTTACAATAGGGAAGTTTGAACATAATTTCTTGTTGGTATAACTTTATTCTCTCTTGTTTGTTCTAAATGTATACTGAGTCTGACCTTGAATGACTCGAAATTCTTTAGGGTTGGTTTTTTTATCATAATGTTCTTTGCTCTTAGTTTTTGCATTAATTATATTTTCACGTGAAATTTTGAATGATGTATGTAATTTGTATTGTAAAGAATTAATATAATCGTCGTAAATGTAATTTAGATTCTTGAGTAATTGATGACGGTAAATATACTTTGGAACCAAATAGTAATTCATATGGTGTAAAATTGGTAGTTTTATGGACTGACGTATTATAACTGATCTTACATAATGTTTAAGATAATCCTTCAAGGTTAAATACGATCGTTTGAGAGCGCCATTTGTCTATAGGTAATACAGTGTGCTCGATGTGTGTTTAGTTTTGAATAGTTGTTTGATCAAATCCTTCATTAACTGAAACATGAAGTCAGCACCTTGATCAGATAATATGGTTTTAGGAATATCGAAGCTGTGATTTTTGTCAGAACTTTCGCGATAATCGATGCTTCATGATTAGGGATAGCTTCGGCGAAACTGAATTTGGTTAAGTCGTCTTGTATTGTTAAAATGAATTTATTGCCGGCTTCAGTTAAGGATCCGATTACATCTAAAGCCAATTTTTCGAATGGTTGATCTGTGGTGGTAATTTCCATTGGCTGCTTGGTAAAGTTGCTTTAAAGTAACATAACGCTCTAACATAAGCCCCCATATCTTTTTCCATTGTTTCCCAATAATAACGTTCCTTAATCTTGGAATAGGTTTTATTGAATCCGTAGTGTCCTGAGAGAGTTTGCTATCATGATTTTCTTGAAATATTTTGGTTATCTCGTCGCGAGTCCGAGGTTCAAGTCTAGTAATCGAATCTGATTATTGTCAAATACAAATCTTAGCATTATCGACAGAAGCGTTATATTTATATTTATATTATGTTTCCTGTTTGGAAGTATTACAATAAATTGTTTCTTTTGATATGATAACGCGTATTTATCGACGCGTCTTCATCTCATCAAATTCTAGTTCAAACGTGTTTGAAGTTACTTGTGCTTGTAAATTTATTAGTCGAAAGCAACCAAATGCTCGATTGTATTGTATTGTAGATATCAAATGCTATTATCGAGCGCCTTCGAGCCTAAATGAGTGTACTTTAACAAAATAAAATATTCAAAGAGATTTGTATTTACATTTTAAGCATATAAAATTTTACGCGGCGTGTAATAGCGATGCAGATAGTGATGAAATCTGGAAAAGAAAACTTCATTGCTTCGAATTTAAATATATAGAGAAAAATTCGAACAAACATAACTCGAAGCTTAAAAGTTTCGAAAGTATTGGAAGCTCTCATAAATCTTGAAAGTCTTGATGAAAGTAGGGATCGAAATAATTATGATATCGGATTTGATTCTTAACAGTTATAAGGAATAATACTGAGATAATTATGAGTAGAAATGATTCTAGCTTATATCAGTTTCGATATTTTTCTTTTTTTATGGATGTACGATGTGTGTCTACAAAGAACTGAATCCGTAGCTCGATATCGATAAAATCAACGCCAATCGAGATATTTTATTTTTATTTTATTAATATTCAGAGGTAATGAATATCCTTTAGTATACAATGCAAAGTACTTGGACAGTAATTACTAGATTGCGAATTTTTATGCATTTATTAAAAATATATAAAATTGCACGGAATGTACATAATATGAAAAAATATGTAAACATCCAAAGTATAATGCATTTTATAACATTTAGTGCATAATACACTTTTTTTCTTTTCTTTTTCTCTTTTTCTTTCAATCTTATTCTCAGAAATATGAAATCGCATAAAAATCGGCACAAGTTTGTAAGGATAGATCTTTTGCAATAGATTATTAAAAAACTTAGGTAATTAACGGATTAATAAATGCAAAGGTGATTGACGCAATTACATTATTCATGAAGTGATGTGTTTGAATGAAGAAAGTTAAATATCATGCGCATTTTTCTACTAAAAACTAGTAAGATGTAAGGATAGTAAGTGGTAGGAAAAATTTACTTATGTCGATTATGCCTTTTGTCATTTTGACAGTGTTTTTTTATAATATGGAGAATAATCAATGAAATCTCAGTTGGGAATAAAAAAATAAGTTACACGATAATTTAGATAATTTTTAAAATGATATTTTAAGAAATTTTGTTCTAATAAGACGAATGTGAGTATTAAAAAAGAGATTTGGCGAGAAATAAATATCAAGAATACAGTTGTAAGTTAATAGATTGTTATTACGATAGAAATAAATATCACGAATACTATTAACAGTAGATAATTGAGAATCACCTAGGTTATAATTGTAAATTAAAGAATTATTATTACGATAGAAATGAATAACATGGCTGTTACACGGCACCGTTACAAGGTACCGTTTAAATATTCCGTTACTTAGGGAAGGTTTTCCCGGCCGTGCAATAAAACGGGATCTATTGATCATTGTCAGGGTGCTTTTCCTAATTTTTATTAAGATTCGGAGTTCCAAGAAGTTCTTGGAACTGTAATGGTGACAATCTTATGAAACCTTCGAAGAATAATCCTCAATAGAAATTAAAATTTACAGTTCTATACACAAGGCACATCAAACAGAAACAATAGCGATATACAACATCCATCATAAATAGTACTGCCCTTCATAAGTTTTGTTACCGTTACGGTTAAAGGTCAAGGTTCCCTCGAAGGGTGTGTCTGATGTACCTACAGATGATCGAAAAATGAAAGAAGTTCGCTGATACAATTCATTGTTTCGAATTGTCAATCAACGAGTTTTATTGCACAAAGCACTCTTCGAGGTGTATAAGCATCCGATCGACACGTTTCGAGATTAGTTCTTTTACACAGTTCTATCAGTTCTTTCTGGACAACAATCTCATCGTTCCTCTTGGAGAACACCGACGTGAGTAAGTTTCTCTCTACAATCTCACTAGCAAGCATTGTGACTCAGTGTTTCTCAATCAATCAGTCACTCCCAATATGTCACTTAATCACATAAGGCTTCGTCATTCAAACTGAATTATCCTTACCTTCGTAACTATTCGCAAGGAAAGCGGACTAAACGGAGACGTATCCGCGAATCCGCGTCGTAACATTTTATGGTTCTTCGAGCCGGATTTCGGCTTAATATTAAATAACAAGTAATTCAGTGATTGAGTGAGGTGAACCGCAACTCAAGATTACGGAGATGAAAAAGACAAATCGATGTCGGTATTCACTCGCGGTACCACATCGCAACGTCACCAGTACTCAACATTTGAATCACTCTAGTTAAGAGTGAATTTGATCACGCGACCGACAACAGTCGTCCGTTCTCAATATTTCGAGCAAGCGAATCATCAATGAATCTGAATACGCGATCGACATCAATCGTCCGTATTCTCAACATTTGTATCACTCCTGTCAACAGTGAAGCCGAATACGCAATGAAACACATAGTCAATCTCGAAATCGAACTCGAAGGAGCACCCAGAAGGAACTGGGCAGACAACAATGGCAGCAGCAGTCAGTACGAATGTACGAAGCATCCTACAAAAATATATCAAACACACACTTAACCAAAGAAACGAAAGAAAGACATCTAATTGGTGAAATGCCGAACAAGACTATTGACTCTAGAAAATCAATCGCAAATGTTGTCGAATATAGAACTTAATGCGTTATGACGTAAACGCGGCAGAATCCTTGGAATGTTAACATCATTCACAAAATTCTTCGACGTATAAGAAGAGGCTGGACAATACAATCGCGACTTCATACAGATTCATCTTAATGGAATGAAAGAACAATGGAGAAAATTCGACGAGATACAAGAAAACGTATAGATAGAAGAATCCTTCTAGTAGAACTCAATCCTTCCGAAGAATCACGAGGTTATGAGATTCTATCAAATTATTACGCAATTGTTAATCGCGCGAATAAGCTGATAAAGACAAGACAATTCACCTCGCGTAGCATGAACACTTCTCCGACACAAACTATTCCGCAACAATCATCTATACATGGATGCTTTCTCCCGCATCTTGGAGTAATCTAGAGCTCCAGTCTCACAACCAACTTGTAGATTTCACAAAGAACGATCATGTGTGGCATTGGCCGACGAACCACAGACAGCTAGTACACCGTTTAAGGGGAACATTAGGAACTTAGTTACATTAGAAGAACATTCTGAATCATTTGGTTCAGAGCAAGGGTCATTAAAGACAGACAGATGTTTCTCAAGGCCGAGTAGACCCTCATCGAGAGGAGTGTTGGCAAGAGAATCAAAGTGAGCGTCAGAATGACAAATGCGCCTATAGATTATATTAACTATTTTAGTATGTTACAAGCGCGACAATGGCGGGCCAGACCCTCAGCAAGGCATGAGTGCTTCAGGTCACTACATGCAGAATACCGACAAGTAACATTTTCCATGCGAGAACAACATTGGTCATTGGTTCCCAATAATACTACTAAGAGAGTAAAAAATCATTTGAGCCAAGAAGATATGGAATGGTAATTCGTTTTAACACAATCATCACAGTTTAGTGAATTAGATGACACTGTAGCCAAGTCTGCGAGGCATTATGTAAAACACGTACTAGGAAATCAAAGACCCATTCACAAGGAATTAAGTAGAGCAGTAACGCAAATAGAATTCTGTCCACATTCCCGATCATTATCTCTTGCATCATCAGATGTAATGTATTCATCTCCGCTAAACCAGACATTCCCTGATCGGTGTAATTCACAAGCAATATCGAAGCATGAACTCAAGGACATTCAAATAAATAAGTCCGCTCAATAAATTCCGTCAGCACATGTTTCAGTACCTTTGAAAACGGCGGTGGAGAGATTACATACCTCATCGACAACAGTGGCACAAACGGCCATACTCTTTAAATAAAACAACTGCAATCGGCCCCTTAAGACGCTTGTCATCAGTAAGAAAAACAATATACCGCAGTGGGATCCAGGAGGAGTCATACATCACCCAGAATCAAGCTACGCACATGCAACAACAATTAGGATTGGCTTTGTGGAGATCAGGAATTTTCAAGTTCACCCAGCATGTGAACGGACGCAGAGCTCCACACGGACACAATCAAGCATTGACTCAGTGTTTCTCAATCAGTCAGTTAATCATCTAAATACTATATCACCCGATCACTAAGACTTCGTCAAAGTCCAACGTCAATATGTCATTCAAACTGAACTATCATTATCTTTGTAATTGCTCGTAAGGAAAGCGGACTGAACGGAGACGACCATCGTGTCCGTGAATCTGTTTTAAATAATTTCAGATTGTCAGCGGACAACAAGCAATTATTATAAGCGAATATTTCTATAGTTTGTAAGCAATATGAAATGTAACAGTTCAGGAAAAATCATCCTTAAAACTTATTCCTGCAATGCGACCTGTCAGATAGCGAAGTTGGTTCTGAAAAGTTCACAAACTAATAAAAGGAGAACAGAAGAGGCTTGTGCTTATTATATCTTTCTCGACGAATCGAAAATGATGAAAATTTTCTCCAAGACATGTTCAAGTGATAAATCGTTTATCAAATCAAGCAATGTTTGAAGAGGCAGACAAGCACACCGCAATTTTAGGAGACAAAAACGAACAGATGTGAAATCAATAGTATTTTTTATCAATAGTATTTTATTAAATTGAATTTCATTTATTATCGGGCAAAAGCTCTCTCCATTGATACAGATAACACTTACTCTCCACGTTCCGAGATTATTCAAGATTATTCAAAATTAAAATAGTATATACAATAATTATAGAAGATGCATGGAACGAACATTTTTTTCTTACAATAAAATCAAGATTGTCATGCAGCAATACAAGATAATTTCAGTAATATTTATTCTTACGATAAAATCAAGATTGTCATACAGTAATTTTAGAGAATATAAGTAATAATTATTTTTACAACAAAATCAAGGCTGTTGTACAGAGAGGTATACATGTGACTTATTGTTAAGAGCACATTTCACTATATGTTAAATGCAGTTCTTTTACATTGCAGCTGCGAGTCGAAGAAAAAGTCAGTCAAGTCAGAATATTCATTTGCTGTATCGTTTCCTGTAATTATATCTGTGTTAACAAATCTCAACTTAATGCACATGAAATAAGAACATGTGTCTGACGTGAAAATACACATTGAAATTAATCAGTCTTAATAAGCAAAAATTGTCGATTCCATTACTTATAACGTCATCCAGCAGAGTAAAGGGTAATAGGTAATAATCCTATGTAGCTCTGAAAATTTATCGAACATGTACATAATTGTGCCAGTTAATTGTAATCGCTAAATTATATGCTAAAGAATCCATTTCTGTACATCAAGACTCTCAAAATGTCTCATTGCTGGATTCTCTAATGGATTACAGAATCTTTCAAATGTGATAATACCAAAAAGACATGAAATGAAACTTTAGAAGAGTTTAAAAATTCCTAAATAGTTTACTAAATATCTATTGTCTTTCTTCTCGTCGACATTTATCATAAAAAGATACTATAATATATGATCTTGAATATAATATATACTATACTATTTTAAAATCTTTAAAAAATTAAAGAAAAGGACGAATGGTGATCGAGACATTGCAAATTTTTGAATGTTATGTTATGACAACGTTCTATATTACACTGCTATTTTTTTTTTTTTTATTCAAATACAATGTATTTGAACAAAATATAAATATAAATAAGTATTTCTGTAATTCTATGGTTTCCATATTCGCCAAATTTCAAAATTCGTGTAACTTCTTTTTATTCCGAAAAATCAAATTTCACTTGAAATATTAACATATTAACACGCGAACTGTTTACAACATCGTCGTAATAATTTAGCTAAAAATATTTCCAACTGGAGATTTTCACCACTATGATCGAAAATAAGGGCAATATAATGATACTGATAATGTGCAGCTTTTCTCAAAAAGAATTCTTTTTAAGGGTTATTTTTAATATTGATGAATACATAAATTATATATAGAAAATTATGTCGCGCTAGTTTCATTATTTTTTTAATAAATATTTTTTTTAAATCCGTTACCTTGTCTTAAAGAAACTGAATATTTTTATGCACAATAGAAAATTGTTCTCCATACCAAATACAGTTTTGCTTTGGATATTTTTTATATTATTTTATGTTATGTATATTTTCTGCAATTTTATATTTTAAAATTTTTTAAAAATATATGATAATCCGCATTTTATTTAATATTAATTGCTGTCTTAGTATGATATGCAATTGCGTTACAGTTTGTTGCAACTAAGGATATGCGATTTTGATTTTTTATTAAACGAGTATGTTTCTTTAGTTGCATCTATGTCTAGTTGCATATAGAATATAAAAAAATTTCACGGATTTATTCTAAAATACTTTCATGTTTATCTGATTCAATGAATATCGAAGCACGTTTTGTTTCTGTCATTTTCTCATATTCTGTCATATTCATTTTCTCATATTTCCGTTTTAATTTAGCATTTCTTGATGATTTATCACGTAAGAAAACTAAATGTGAGGTTGTGACTAATAATAAATAAGTGAATTAGCAACTGTGCAATCGAGAATAAAAATCCCACGATATGATTTATCGAATTTATCATTTTGAACTCTAAATGAGTGCAATTGGAACTTCCCAACTATCGTGTTGTATTCTGTGTAATAGAATAACTCTTTTGATTTTCAAAGTGTTTTATTAATCGTTGGAACCGTAGTAAAGGATCGTGTACAAATTCTGTCGACCTGATGGAAAAGAACGCGAACTTCTTCCTGGCATGTCTTTTCATATTCTTTATCATGATCAAAAGAAAAAAGGGGGGGGGGGGAAGAAGCACAGATGACCAACTATTTAATTTTGCCCTTATGACTAATTATTTGCAGAATTATTACTAACTCAGTGTTAGCACTGTTCCAATATTATCAGGCCGAGTTGGTCATCCAACAATCGTTTAAAAAATTAAAATCTGAAAGAACAAAAGAAGAATATTTATTTTTACATACATTATATCTAATACTGATATTAATAAATTGATTTACCAACGTGTCAGGAATATTGTAGCGTTCGAGAATTTTTTTTTTACGAAGACGCACTCTGTCGTTGATGTTAGAGATTGGAATTCTCGGTATTTTATGTGTAGATAGCATTGGGTTGAAAGATTCAGATGCTAAGAAATCTAATACTTTATACATTCACGCAGTCCGATGCCGAAACAAAGACCATGTAGCTCGCTCGATTCGCCCGGTAGTTCGGATAGAATCCAATTGAATTCGCCTGTACTTTCGACTGTTTTTTATAATCCACAGGTAGCGTCCTTATTCCTTCTAGGAATCTCGCAGGTTCTAGAAGATCGGAGGGTCCTGTTACCTATTTTATGATCGACCTTCAATATGGATTCCATAATAATGTCGACTTTCTTTACATTCGGCCATCTTGTTCAAGTATCTGTTCTTAGACATAATTCATTATCTCTGTAACATGGCTGAATGTATGAATATCCCCTTTCTAAGGTTAGACCATGCATAATTGAATATTTCAAAGTTTAATATACTCATCCTGTTAGTGGAAGAAGATGTGGCCTAGGTTGATTTCCTTTCGTCCTCGTGACATTTGTCTTTGTTTGACCGTATCGGCATAGTATCTCCGTATTACCCAAAATCAGTCCACCACCGTGACAAGTTGTAACCGCGTTGGCGTAGTACTACCCAAAGTCAGTCCGCCACTACCGTGACATATTGTGACCGTGTTGTCAGTTTCCTTTTAATATAGGCTTAATATGGCTGAACGCTGCGTCTTGTTCCTCCGCCCATGTTTTTTTTTTTTTTTTTTTTTTAATAATTTTATCTGGTCGTAGGTGCGTCCGCAGTCACCTGGGGCCGTTTCCGCCCTTTAACCTGCATACATAATGAAGTCGTGATTATTATAGTTCTTATAGTGTAGTATGTGTGTAGGTGTGATGTTTGGGTTATGCAGGAGAAGTTTCAAAAAACCTGCTTTACTTTATATGAGCACTGTATTCTATGGTGTTTATTTTAATTGTCCTACGGCATGTTTGGGTAGCCGGATCTTGATTTTTAGCGGGATCTCGGCTATGTTGTAATTCCCTGTGTTGAGTTTGAGATGAGTGAGTTTGGGTGCGCGTGGTTGTAGGTCCGTGCGGTGGATTCTGTGATGAACTCACTGATTGTCTGTATATTTGCCACACCTGGTGTCCGTATGTGATTAGCGGTCGAATGCACGTCTTATATAGTGTGATTTTGATCTCGTTCGCGATTTTACTGTTGCGCGCTATGAGAGGGTAGATTTTCCTGAGGGCTGGGTGTGCTAGCCTGGCTTGGGCTTCTATGGCCGGAGCCCATGCCAATCTTTTGTCTATAATGACCCCGAGGTATTTGACCTTGTTGGCCTAGGGTATAAGGTACTCGTTTACCCGGATTTGTGTGGAGAGGTGGAGGGTTTTTCTGGTGAAGGTGATGGCCTGGGTCTTTGTGGGGTTGACTGTGAGTTTCCAGTTTTCTAGATATTGAAGGATCTGGTCAAGGTGCTCCTGGATGTATGTGGAGGTTTGGCAGGAGCATCAGGAGGATGCATATATTGCAGTGTCATCCGCGTAAATAGCCAGATGGGTCTTATTAGAGATGGGAATATCGTTTGTATAAATATTGTATAGGATAGGTCCTAGTATTGATCCTTGGGGGACTCCTGCTGTTATATGCTTTAGCCTTGAGTTTCCGTTCACTGTGACAAATATTTTTCGGTTTGTGAGGTAACTTTGAATTATCCTGGTAATTGTTAGGGGAGTGTGAATCTGGTGAAGTTTTTATACTAGAGCTTGGTGCCAGACCGAGTCGAAGGCTTTTTTAATGTCGAGTAGAACAAGTTGCATCGGTTTTTGTTATATTTGTTATATTTTGTTATATTCGATCGTTGCGAATTCTGTAACTCTTAGTAATTGTTGTATGCACGAGTGTCTTTCCTGGAAGCCGTATTGCTGGTGTTTGAGAATTGCTTTTTCAAATACTTTACTGAGTGTGCTGAGTAGGCTGATGGGGCGGTAGGTGTTGATTTCGGTGTTGTTTTTGCCAGGTTTAGGAATGGGATGGATTTTAGCGATTTTCCATGTATCAGGAAAGTAGAATATTTGCAGGCACGCTTTGAGGATGTAGTATATTTGTACTATTGCTTTCTGTGGGAGATTTTTTAACTGCTCAGAGGTGATTTTGTCCGGACCCGGAGCCTTTCTCCTGGGTAGTTTTTTGATGATGTTGCGGATTTTTTGGGGTGTTATGATTAGATGTTTATCTGTTCGTGTGTCCTCAGTATTTTTAACAGGTTGGTGGTTTGATTGCTTTGCAATGGTTTCGTCCAGTGGGGAGGTTGCCATGTGAGCCTTGTTATGGTAGCCGACGAATGTGTCAGCTAGTGCCTCAGCTTTTTCAGCGTCTGTGTAATAGGTATCATTTGTGTGTGGATTTTTGAGAGCAGGGATTTTGTTTTTGTTATTTCCTACTACTTTGTATGTCTGCCAGAGAGTGTGATTTGCCTTGGTAATCCTGGTGAGTTTAGCTTGCCATTCACTATTTCTGTTTTGCTGTATTTTCTTCTGGATTTGTGTTGTTAGTGTGTTTCGGAGAAGCTTATACATGTGGTTTCCTGTTTTCTGATATTTTCTTCTGTATCTATTACGGGATCGGATGAGGTTTTATAAGTTGGTGTCTGTGTGGTGCAGTGGTGCGGTCGTGGTGAACTGTTGAGTTGCTTTCCTGTAAGCTAGGTGTATTTTGTTTTGAAGCTCTGTGATTTGTGTATCAACTTCCTTTGATGTGTCAAGCCGGGTGTTGATTTGGAGAGTATTGCATTCAGTCCTGAATTTTTCCCAGTTCGTGCTGTGGGTTTTCCTGTTTTGCCTGTGGTCTATGCCAGTTTCTATTTCTAGAATTACCGGGAGATGGTTTGAGGAGAGTTCGTTTAGTGTTTTGACTGTATGTTAGTAAGGGATGTTTGATAGGAATATGTCAATGTTGGAGGGTCTGCAGTTTGGTTGCTTGTACGTGAATGTAGGGCTATGTATGATAAGGTATTTTTCAGTTTCTGCGTGCTTTTTGATTGCCATTCCATTTGAGTTTTTGCAGAAGTTGTTCCACAATTGGTGCTTGGCATTAAAGTCCCTTCCAATCAGGTAGTATTTGGCCTTGTTCTGCTGTGTGAGTTTGTCCAGTTCGAGTTGAGTTATTTTGTGATTTGGTGGTACGTACACTGCTCCAATGGTAATGTTTGGTGTGGTTTCTGTCTGAACTAGGACTGCTTCTATTGTTGTGATAGCTGGTTGAATGGTGTGCTCAAATTGAATGTTGGTTCGAACTACAATTAGTACACCTCCTCTGGGTGTAGCACTGTTCAAGTTTTCCCTGTCTTTTCTGATTGTGTTGTATCCTGGGAGGTGGAAGGAATTTTCTGCTGTAAGCCAGGTTTCAGTTACCAGGGCTATGTCTATTTGCTGTTCAACAAGAAATTTATGAAGTTCGAGGTGTTTGTTTTTAACGCTAGTGGCGTTCCATAACAGTATTTTTAGCTGGGTTTTACGGTCCAGCTTCAAGTTCCTTTACTATAAGTATTGTCGCCTTTACTCGATCCAGATTGTTTGTGCACTTGGTGTAGTGCTTTTGTATTAGTTCGATGATACGCTGGAATAGATCAAGATCTGCTGCTTTTACTTCGTCTATGGATTTGAGCATTTGTTCTTCTGTGGGTGCGGTGATTTTGGTAGGGTTTGCTTTTCCTGCGGTAATGTTTGCGTAGGTGGAGGTCTGGATAACGGTTCTTGGTTGTCCTGTTTTCACTGTGAGAAGATTTGTCATTCGTGCCTTTGTTCCTGGAAGTCCGGGGAAGGCTTGTGGAGATGCAGTGTACTGTTAGTGGGTACTGTAGCTGATTTTGGTGTTTTGTCCTCTTGGCCAGGAATGCCAGAAGTGCAGGGTATTTGGAGTAATTTGCCGGGTGGTTTCCTCCGCAGTTTATGCATGTAGGTGGGGCCTCGGCGGTTTTGGTGCAGTTTTTAGTGTCGTGGGAGCCTGTACACTTCACGCATTTAGGCAACTTGTTGCAGTTAATTGACGAGTGTCCATGTGCTTGACATCTATAGCACTGGATGGTCGGTTTTTTGATTTCATATTTTTCCCAGTATATCTTTATGTTCTCTATGAATCTGACGTGATTAATTTTAGCAACTGTAGTTCCCGGGGCAAAGGTAATTCTGTATATTGGGTATCTAGTGTGTGTTGGTATTTCAGAGCAATTGAGTGGTGTGAGTCCTTGTGATTTGAGGTTGCTGATTATGGTTTTGTCTGGGAGCTTGATCAGTCCCTTTAGTACAACTGTCAGTACTTTTTCGGAGGGGATCGCGTACGTGTGGAACTGTATGTTGTCGTTACGGCATATCTCTTTAAATTCTTTGTAATCTGTGAGTTTTTGGAAAGAAATTTTAAGTTTGTCGGCTGTGTATTTAATGTGAAAGTTGTTTTGATACTTAGTTTGAAGGGCTTTGAAGAATTTTTGGTGATTTATGTTTCCATGAACATATATCGGGGGAGGTTTAACTTTGGAGGGGTCAAGGGGGGTCGAGTTTGTCTGTGCTTCGGGTTCTAGCGGGTTTTGATTGTCTTCGTGGTTGTTCTCATTGTTGACTAGGCAGTCCGCGAGAATGCCGTATCTGTTTTGCGTGGCAATGGTGGGTGTGATATCCATACCTTTTTGTACAATGACTGGTGGTGTTGAATCTGATAAGGAAGATGTCCTCCTCTTGACTGTGATTGACGTCTTAAGCGATTCAGGGGGTCTGCGTTTTGGAACGGGTCATGGAGTATTGGGTGAAATCTCCTTCCTAGTTCCCTCCAGGGCGGAAGTTGTTGCCGGAGGTTGTAGTCCTCTCACTTTCACTTTTACTTTTGAAACCACTCAGATACCCTTAGGCAATGTGCGTATGTATGTATGAATATGCTGTCACTATTCAATGATGTATGAATGTATGCTGTCACTCATGTAATGATGAATGAATGATGACTCTGCATGTTACCTTCGCGTGCGCTTCTGACTGTCCTTTATAGTCCACAGGTAGTGTTGCTTGTTCCTTCTAGAAGTCTGGCAGGTCGTAGAAGGTCGAGAGGTTTACTTATTTTATGATTGATCATGGATTCCATAGTACTGTCGACTTTCTTTACACAATCTTATCGAATAATTAATAATAATTCTCACTGCAGTTTTTAGTATCTGATATATGTCGCGTTATGATGTTACTAAGACGTTATGTCAAAAACGTTTGAGCAATGCTAATATATAATACACGGGATCTACGCGCGGATTGCTACGTGTGTCTCTCTGTGTTCATGATTTGCCATTCCCCGAATAATTACGATTTGCTGTTTGTGATTCGTTAATCTGTTATTCCTGCTCCTGAATTTTTTTTTCTATTGTTTCTATTTTTTTAGCCATGACTAATGGTAAGGTCAATCACGACTGTTGCCGTTCTTGTGTCACGTTGACGGAGGTAAGTTTAATAAAAAATGAGATAAATTTCACGTGTGATCACTTTACGATTCACTAAACAAACTGATATGTTTTATGAAGAAAAGAAGAAAAAAATGATTAGACTTTAAAAGAAATAAAACTTTATTAACTATTCACACCAATTCCAGATCGATTCAAGGTAATAAAGAAAGAAGTTCGAGTTATAATCCAAGACTGATACTTTATTGGGCGTTTAGGTTCTTTTATAATATTGGGCGTGTACCGAGTGGGGGCACGGACCTGGGTCGCTGAATCTGCTGACTGCTAATTTTGAGAATAGGTGAGGTGATCTGAAATTAAGAATTCGGAGGATGGCTGGAAGTCTGCATCTTATCGGTGGGAAAAAATTTTTAACTGCTGACTACTGACAACGACTAACCGAAGTATAAGCAGAAATATAAATTGCACTCGTTTTCAAACCAAATATTCCTCTGTTGGATATAATTACGAGGTGACTTTTCCTCGATAATATAATACAAATAGTTTATTTCATATTCTTCTTATGTTTCACATAAGTTCAAATATCTAAGTATTTTTTTCGACAATTTTCTAAAATAAAATTGTTACGCTCATCTAACGACACACAATCAAGGGTCGACTGTGATACAAATTTTAAAACCGTATAGTTATTTTTAATGAAATAAAAATAAATCTTCACTTTAAACCTTGTGATTATAGAAATTACATATGGATGATTCTGCTTTTTATTATCTGCTGAATAAAATTCGCCCAAGGTTTAAAGGATTACTTTCCATTTGCTTTATAATGGAAAAAGGATTACTTTCCATTCGCTTTATAAATTTAAATTATAAGCATTTGTGTATATTTAATATTATTCGATTTTGCTCGTAATTTCAAAATTAAAAGTTTTATCTACATGTGATTGTTTAAAATTAAATTAGTTCAAAAATATAATAAATAAATTATGAAACAAACAATTTGTCGAATTTGTTTAATAAATTTGTTTATAAAATCAATAAAACAGCGATTAAACAAACATGAAATATATTATACTGTATATTATTGAATATTTGTTATAAATATTTATGACAAATTTCATTGTGATATTTTTTAAGAGTTATTCAAGAATGTCGCGAAAATTCTCGATCCGACCCGTTGTTTCACGACAGTCGTACCGACGAGGATAGCGAAATCCGAAACGGACTTTCTTTGTTCATCTAATATTAGGTCTATTCCTGCATCAGTGATTCCTTGCTTTTGATGCTGATTCACTGATGCCAAGCTACACACATTGCAACTTGCTCATGAAACTTAAGAGTAGATGCATATACCGCAGCATGTTTCAATGTCTGTGGGGCCTTTAAGACGGTTGGCATAGATCACTGTATCGTCTATATGTCAATCATTTCACCGTTTTTAGACTCGTAGTCTAGAACTACGGCTCATAATTTAAAGTGATTGGTCCGCCATCACTTCTCTATAAAACAGGCCCGCCGTCGGCGGAGAAGACAGCGATACAACAAATTCCGACAGTGCAAAATTTGCTAGTGCGTTATTAATTCAATTAATATTGACGCAATTAGTGCGTCAAATAATCATTCCGCAGTCATAGTACGTCATACGTATCTAGCATTTACAGTTCAAATACAGTCCACTATTTTTTAGCAACTTTTGATCCTTATTGGAACTACTCTCATTATATTTCATACACCGTCGCTATCCGCATCAAATACAAGCGTGCGGACCGCATTGTACGTATAAAAAAAGTTTTTGATTTTATACTGATCGTTGTTGATACCGATCGTTGCTTGGCCAAATCTTAATGCAATTTTCATCTTCTGCGATAGCTGAAGATCTCGGTATCTGTACCTAAGACGAGAGAATTATTATTTAATAAAGTATATGTGTCTTCTAAAGTATTATTTAATAAAGTATATGTGTCCTACAGATTATGAAATAAAATATTTAAAAACTTATGAATAAGCCGTCAATTGCTGATTTCGTCAATGCAGATAGAATATTTACTATTCTTCTGATCTGTAAAATTTAAGTCAGTAATTAATTTATTTGTAAGAATATATCTGAGCATTTTATTTACTTGCTATGCTGTATTTTTCTGTACTTTAGAACTGACAGAAATGACATCTGAAAATATAACGGAAAATTATATATTAGGAATTATTTATCACTTTAACCTGATTATCTTACGCATTCAAGAAATATTCTGAGATATTAATTTCTAATCACTTTAGATTTTTAACAATAATACCAATAATATAATTGTTGTGATAGTAATGTAAAATATATTAATACCAATGACGTGTCATTAAGCAATACATACCAAGAGAGAACAGAAGAAGAGATTGGATAATAAGAATAGTGGAAATTTTTATCTAAATAATAAATGAAATGATAAACTGATACAAAATGTAATAAAATGTTTACATTTTTGTCGTTTTTTGTATAACATCTTACGTATTAAATTAAAGCAGCAAATAAGTTAAATAAGTTATTTAACGACATAAATTAAATAAATATAATTAGAATAATATACAGAAATTTAGGAAATTATGAAATTACAACTTTATACACAACTTTATATACATAAAGGTATACAATTTTTTTCCTGTCGAAAAAGATATACAATATTTCTCCTGTTTTTACCTGTTTGTCCTACTTGAGTCGTGAAAAAAATTTCCAAGGTAAAAGTTATTTTCTTCATTTAAGACAACCTTGTGGTAAAAGATTTTTTAATTGTTATAATTAAACAGAAATTATAAACAAAAGTATTAATGATTTTTTGTTAAATTCATCTTTCCGCGTGAAATTTTCATTATTAGATGATATGTTTGTGAGATATAAAAAAGCAAAAACTGCTCACCTCTAATGATCTTGATAATGAATATTATTAAGACCACGTTCCTGAATGAACTTTTTCTCACCTCTCGTTGTACTCTGAAAAACGATATTAACGATTAGCTCATTAATTGTTGATTAATTTAGGGTTATTGACGAGTATATGTATTTCTACCTCATTTGTGCTGAAGATATTCAATTGTCAACACTGTGAAGATATTCGATTGACAACACTGTAAAGGATATCATTCTCTTTATCTTTTCTTGAACCAACTTGTATCATTTTGTTTGACGTAGTTCTCTAATTCGCCGTTGTTTAAGCGTAGAGGACGCTAAATCAGTGATTTTTTTCCCTAGTCGGTATTTCAGACCCTGAGACACGTAACTCCATTTGATGTCCAGTCAATGCTGGGACACGAAAAAACATTGGATGTCCAGTCTATGCTAATTAGTCAATCGTCCGGTCTATGCAAGTTAGTCAATAATGACGGCACGCAGCTCATTTTTATTATATTTTTTGGCACTACTTGTTCATAGATGGCAGCACATTCTTAGACGGAAGGCAAAGCAATAGTGTGTGACTGGAACAAAGATATGTTGCATGATAGTCAAGGTGCACTATTATGCGACAGAAACAGTAATAGATAATAGTATAATGTCTTGCTAATAGTCTAGTGCACTCCTGTTCGAATAATATTTAATTTTCTGCAAAATATGTTTGTGATTTGAATCAAAATCGTTGAATGAACTCAGTTAAAGATATTTATATACAATCTTGGATGCGACACTTTATTTGATCGTTCAATTATTAAAAATTACTGTAGAAAATCTGTGCGTTGAACATATACACAATTGTCGTTGTAACAAATTAATTTACAGGTGAAATTTCCTGTAACTAACTGTAATTCCACAAATTTTACAATATTTTTGCTAATTGATAGGTACTTCTAAAATTATTATTACCATTATCTAATAATTAATACATAGATATAATTATTCTTGTTGATTAAGTATTAAATAATGAAATTAATTGGAAATAATATTTGGTATTTTAATATTTCAGATAAATCAATATTTATTAATTGAAATATCAGACAAATTTTTTTTGATAGGTGCATTTATACCTTAGTTTATATAACCTTAGTTCCGGGATAATTCCTAAAATGAGGTTGTTGTCGTTCTACTTTTTTGGTAATATAACGGAAAGGTAATGTTTCCGCCGATTGTCAAACTTCCGGTCTCCATTTCAGCTGGTGAAATTACCAAAATCAATAAAGTATGAAAGCTAGTAACATGGTCTGTTGATTAACGAAACATCAGTTTGAACTTATTGTTTACATAGAAATAAATTAAGAGATGTTTACATAGAAATAAATTTACATAGGAATAAATTAAGAGGTAAATCTAATTTTAGCATACGCAAGTATAACAATATGAAATAAAGTTTTAATTGAAAGATTCCAGACTCTAGATTCTAAGAGTCTATTGTAAGATTCTAGAATTTCTAAGAAGGAAAAGACTTGTTTTAGAAGTAATTTCTAAAATCGGATGGAGGAAATAAATAATGTTATATAAATTCCCTGTAATATATTTCAATAATCATTCAGCGCGAGAAACTATGGAAAACAAAAGCTAACCCAGTAATGTTTCCTTTGGTTGAGCTTATTTTCTCATGAGGCTAGGTGACTGAGAAATTGGTGATAATTCCATTGTTACGCGGCAGTCGGCTGATATTTTAATTGTAGGAGATCTCGAACCTCATTTCAAAGGCGATCTAGATTAGATACAACATGATTCTAAATTCTCACGCTTTGCATAGTTCTTCTATATATGTATTTGCGGTGTCTTTTGTATGCATTTGTATTTTCGAGTATTCATCCTTGAGTATTCATTATTCACTTTTCTTTTGTGAAATGTAATATTTTTAAGACATACATGGGCGAAAGAAAGAAATTTATTGTAAAGTTGATCGTTATTATATGTATGTATGTATATATATATATATATATATATATATATATAAAACGATCATTTATTCTCTGGAATTTAATATTTTAAAAAGAAATACGCAATGTTCTCTCTACAGAAGATAATTTCAACAATTTGAATCAAACAGTCGAAATTTTTTAAATAAATTTATCTTCATTTTTTTGTTATAAGGTATCATATTAGGTAATAAAAGATACCTCTGTTAATTTCTAAAATACAAGACAGTATAAATTGCGACATATAAGAATTACCCAATAAGAAATTTCATTTCCGGTTGTGAGTTTGGGCCTGAGTGAGCCCAGTCTTGAGCTTTCATTTATTATTATTATAAATATAAAATACCCTCAACGCAAAGAACGAATGAGGGTAAACAATATAATTAAAAACTATAAGTAATTTTTGAATTCTATGGAACTATGGAAAATCCTATGTAAATTCAACACGAGTATTGCGTTCGATGCGTCGCGTCGTTACGCTACGGGACGCTTTTAAGAATAGTAGAAATCTGGGCTACGCACGTGCAGATGTACCGTAATAATAATTGTTTCCTTAATTACAGCCGTAGACTATGCGTGCAGCTCGTCGCGTTTTTTTACGAAGATCGCGTCATTTCTAGAAAAATGGTTCTTCTGGAACAATTTCGATGATATCTGTCTGTGAACAAAGATTTAACGTGATCCCATTAAAGCATACGCGTATACGAGTTGGTGAATTTTCGTTGAAAATAGCGCGTGAAAGTTTACGACGAGTTTGCAGCGATGAAGTCATCACAAAGATGGAACAGTGAAATGCGTGGGTGAACATGATGGTTTGAGTTAGAATTTTAAGTTCTTCATGACATTTATTTTCGAAATTCGTTGACAAACGAGTGAAAGCGAGATAGGTGTTGATTAGTATAGAAGGATGATTAGATAATGGATGTTCATGGATTGAGTCAATACGGTGAATATATATTAGATATATATTAATTGGGGGAAATTGTAGTATCAAAGACCAACCACTTCAGATTAAGAAAATAAAATATTTTTGGGGAGAGTAAATTTTTAAAAATTTATTTACAACAATGGAAGGAGAAAAATCGTTTTCCATACCAACGGAAATAAGAATAAGTTTTAATCATGCCGATCATTGTTGTATGACTCTTCACTATATCAAAAAAGTGTTAAATTAAAATTGATATGCGAATAATAATTCAAATAAGAATTTTACAAAGGTGAGACAAAAGGTTTCTATAAAATGTAAATTAAAATAAAATGCCAAGAATTACGCAGTTTCTATTACTGGGCTGTCATCATTTGCTATGCTTGCATTGAAATCACTTCAAGCAACACCTTGTCTAATGTTACAATACGAGATCTTTCTCGTCCTATTCTTCCTTTTCTTTGCTCTCTCTTCTCTTCGGAATTTTTTCTTTTCTGATTATGTTTCTGTATTTCTTTGCTTTTTATTCACATTTTCTTTCCTTTTATTAATTCCTTTTATCCCTTTTTCCTTTGTTTCTTCCTCGTCACTTGCACTCTTTGCTGGCTATATCCATTTTATTTTTCTCTTTTTTCTTCTTATTTTTTTTCGCATTTTTTCTCTTTTATTTTTATAAATGAGAAATTTCCCTACAATGATGATTTTATATCTTAAAATATTTATATTAATTATAGAATTTCGATTTATTATAATTTTTATATTCCTTTCTAGCTTGTCAGCTTACTTTACATTCTAACAATTTTAACTACAATTTTAAAAATCTTCTATTGTAATTCATCCAAATATTTCCTTGCTATTTTCTTTTATTCTCGTATTATTTTCAAAACGCTTCTTCTTCTTCATTTAATCGTTAATTACTAGTTTAGTAATACATGGAAAATCTTAAAGTACAAAATTACGCTTATAATATAAAAAAATATATAAAATATTCAAAACATATTTTATATACAATATTTGATATACAAAACAATTTTCTATTTTTACTTTTTATTTTTTTTAATAATCTTTAATAATCTTTAATATTCTCAGAAATATGAATTTTCATAAAAAAATGTATTATCAAAATTAATTATTATTCCACTGTGATTTGATTTATTGCGCTTATGATAACGAGTATAAAAAAGATCTTAAACGATTCCAGACTGGCTCATTAACATGCAAATGGATGGTTGGAATCCTATCGAGAAAATGGAGCGCTCTTCAGTCGTAAAACGATCGAGATCGCAGACGTCACGAATTAAATTGCCGAGTAAGTTAGTGCAACAGGGAAACAATAGGCCGTTCGATGCGAACAGTTATGGGAAATTAAGCCGTTAACATAGCGGATTAACATGTTACAACGTAAACGCGTTAGCATTCGCCACGAACGACACCTTCTTGCACTCGACTCGAGTTTTCCGGTTTTGATACAAACCGTTTCAGCGCCTTCTTTAATTGATCAATTAATTTACGGTTAAAGTAAAGCGTTAAAAGCGTCGGAGGTTGCCTTTTCTGGCAACGAGAGGGAAAGGAAGAAAGTATCGTTCAAATTTCGAGCGTCTTCCTTGTGTCTTTCGTTGCAACACTGCAACTACATTTCACCGTTAATTGCGATTTTATCGTTAACCGTTGATTTGAGGTAAAAGTAGATTCTAAGGATAGATTCTTTATGCAGGAGAAAGGAAGAAAAAAGTATTTTTAGTATGAATGTTCGAAATTATTGGAATTAATAAAATAAATTTTCAATTTTTCTGTGGTGCAAAATTTTTGGTAATTACAAATAAAGAAATTTGTTCATAGTGTTTATTTTAATATTCTTCTTCTTTAGAGATTGTCGAAACTAGTAAAAATTTAGTATTTTTGTAAAAATATCAAATTTAAATTTCAAAATTTGAATAAGATAATAAGAAATATTCTTAAATAGTCGAAAAAAAAGGATAGAAAATTTTAGAATCTTCAATATTCAACACCTTTTAAAATAATTCTGATAATTTTATAAATATTTTTATAATAGAAAACTAAGGAAAGGATAACACGATCTCCGTCACACTTACATGTTTTACCTACAATTCTTATTTTATTCTATCTTCTATATTTTCTACGCTTTTGCACATTACGCGTAATATCTACAATATAAGCGCTACTAACAGTAAACTTCCAAACAGATCAACATCTGACCAACCAACAAACATATCTTACGGAACGTCGTAATACCGTAAAACAACCATGAAAAACAATAATGGACCGTAAAGAAAAAAAAAAATTGATCGATCCCGGACACGAACAACACGAACACATTTGAGTCGGAGCCAGCGAGCGAACAGACAGATTCTGAATATCGACACGAATCTCCACTTTCGAGGCAGCAGCGGTATTAGTCGCGTGAATGATGTTACCGGTTAAACGGGAGAATCGTGGGAACGAGAGGAGACTGAAACAGACCTATAAAGACAAAGAACGATGATGAAGAAGAAGGAGAAGAAAGAGAAGAGGGAAAGAAACAACAACAATAGCAATAGCAACAACAACAACAACAACAACAAAATAGAAGAAGAGAATGCGGAAGAAGGTGAAAGAAATACGATCGGTAAGGAGATCTTCTTCCTTGGTGTAAGTAACGAGGATATAGCGATTGTGAACAGCAAGGACACGAACAGAGTTCGCGAGCAGCTCTTCCCAGCGAAAGAAGGGATATCCGAGTCCCCACTATTAAATAGCTCGACTCTGACGCGGAAAGGAGAAGCTACATCGGGGGCGGTAGAACACCACCAGCCTCAGTGCAATTTCGACACTCGTCTGGCAGCCAGTTGTCACAAAAGGGTGATTGTTCGCGATCCTGTTTGACTGTTGCTTCAGCTTTGTGTTTCAATTTTGAAACGGAGTGAGAGAGAAAAGGGGATGAATCGAGGGGGATGATAACGGAGAGTGGAGACGTTTGAGGGACTCAATTTTGAATTTGAGGATGCTGTAGAAGTTATTGAAGAAATAATTGAGAGACTTGTGATATCGTTTGAAGAGGAGTTTTGCGATTGAATGGAATTTTTTTCTTCGAGGGATGATTCTTTCGAGGAATTTGGAGTTTGGTGAAAAGAAATTCTTTGAAAAAAGATTCTTTTTTTGACAAAGGACTAAAATTTGGAGATGTGAAAGGGATTAGGAGACATTGAGCTGAAAGAGAAATTTTAGGATTCTGTAATAAAAAAAATTCTTTTTTTTTTTGACGAAGAACTGAAATTTGGAGATTGTTGAAAGAAATTAGGTTAAAAGATGTGAGAAGAGAAATTCCATTTTCTTTTCTTTTCTTAACGAAAAAAATTGGAATTGGAAACAAATCGAAGATTCAATTATGTTGAAATAGAGCTGTTTGAGACATAAAAGGTTGAAAAATATTATTGAAGAACGTCGAAGAGCAAAGGTAAAATTCAAAGAATAATCTTTGTACAAAATAGAACAAAGTATAGTTTAAAGTAAAGTAAAGAAAGTATTAATTAAAACTTAAATATTAGTTAGAAAGAAGAAGTAAATCTTTGGAAGAATATGATCAATTGTACGGGCAGTTGAATTAAATCACTTGAGCATCAATAAGAAATTGAAAGGAGAAACCTGATTAGCAAAAACATCAATAGGAAGTGAAACTAACAAAAGAACATCGTTTGTAATGAGCACAGTGCTACAAAGTCTTAATTTCCAAATAGAAGCGTTATTTTTACAACGAACTATCGAACCGATCGGTCATCAGCTTTTTCACTTCATTGATCGTCGAGAAACCAGCGGAAGAACTCTTCTAAAACAATAAAATAGAATTGTTCACGCAACATTGGAAAAGGAGAAATTCTGAATGAAGGCTCGTAAAATTCAGGCGTGCAATTAAAGCGTGGAAGAGATAAAAAGATTTGACTTTGAAAGGGGAAGAGAACGTTTGACTTCCCATTTTGGAAAAAGTCGAAAAGCAGCGAACGGTGGAATTGACCTGGTCAGAAGGATTCTTTCTCAATGACAAACCTCGTTAAATTGAACGTTTCCTGTGATCTTACTGGAGCACGAACAACGTGTCTACGAACGACGTGTCTCCACGAACATGCAAGACTTCTTTGATGCACGCAATGACACAAAACACGTATTTATTTCTTCTTCGTCGATTAGCATGTCCACCTAAAAACCGATCTTGTGTCGGAAGTCCATCGTAGAATCATCGAGAACTATTGAATTCAACGAGATCTCGGTCACAGGATCAATCTGTCATCTGTGCGTGATTGAATGGAACAAGAAGAGTGTCGCTACTTTTTCAAGGTTTTCTCGTTTCAGGCTTTTTCATTCGACACGATATTTTAAGGATACTTTAACAGGAAAATATTTAGAAAGTATAATTCTCATTGAAAAGTAAGAAGAGAGGAAGAATATTATTTTTGCAACGTTCATTTGATTTCTTGCGTCTGACACAGTTTTTAGATTATAACATCTGCAGCAACAGTGCATGATCAAAGAATCGTTGATTATTGAATCAAGAAGAAGCAGGATATTATTACTTGGATTTCAAAATTACTTGGAAAGCAGTCCTTCAAGTTCGAACAGTACACAATCGTAGAATTAACGATTTATCACATATAATCGATAATACGATTCTGAAATTACTTCTAGAAAAATAATTAAAAACATATTCTTTTGAATTCAGGATCAAAATACAATCCATCACATATAAACTGATTGGAAAAAGATAAAACAGGAGAAGAATAATTAAAATCATTCATCGATCGATTAGACAATAAAATAAAGAAAAAATACTATTTCCATCTGACATCATTCCGAGGTCACTTCTCTAGAAAAGTAATTGAAATCTTAAATGAGATAAAATAAAAAAAAATAATCAAAATCTCGAAAGACTTGGAGGAGACGAGCACCGGAAGTGGTGGAAAAGCGACGAAACTTCGGAAAAGAGTAAAAGCGACGTCAGAGAAAGACGAAAACGAAGCGGAGAAAATAGCAGAAGATCGATTCGAACTGCATAAAGGGTGTATCGTTTCGTAGCTTATGAGCCGTGAAGCAAAGATTGCGAGTCTCTTGAAGAAGTGGTTCGTTAAATAACGAGCGGAGGTTCAGAGGAAACAGGAACAGGATTAGTAGAGTACTTACGGAGGAAACTTGGATGTTATGAGGCGAGGAAAACTGAAGATGAGTTAGGAAGTTAGAAAGAAAGAAGCGAAGCGAGTTTTATAGTTGAAGAGGTGAAAAAAAACTCTTTTCACTTTAATCGTTATTGTTCGCCTTTCTCGAAGAATGTATTTGAACGGTAACGAAAAGAAATTTAAGAAGAAATGGAAGATTTTGTTTTTGGAAGAAGAGAGATTGTTTTCTCTAATAAGAGAGAAAAAGATAAGAGAAGAGTGAAAGAAGAGGTAATTAACTGCGAGGAAGTTACACAAGGCTTTATTAGTATTGTAACGCCTTAAACGAGAAGAAATCTTACAAGGTAAGGTACATTTTTTGTGAAAAATTCATACGTGTTATTTTCTATTTATGCGAAATATTTTTAATTAATACGTATACTTAATAAATTCAATAATTAGACTTTTAGATTTACTAGTAGATTTTTATACAGATCGTATTTAGTATGCAGAGATATTTTTATGCAGAGATATTAGAAATAAACTTCACCACTATCTTTGAATTTTCGCATTCTCAATTTTGCTTTCATTTAAATAAAGGAAAATTTAGGAGAAGCTGAAACGAGAAATCATATTGATAAAACATTGATAAAGCTTCCTTTATATGAATTTTGTTCAAATCGAAGATATTTGTTTATTATTAAAAGAAAATATAAAAATGTCAAAGTGAGAGATCGACAGAAGTAGGAAGAAATGTTGTGCGTTTTTAGAAATGTGTTCCCGTTTTATCAGAATCTAATCAAATCTGTGTGATACGACGAAAGGAGAAGAGAAAATATCAGCATACCAGAGCAATCGCGATTTCCACGCATCATTCACGGTACAACGCGAATCAACATTTAATATGCACGTTTGCATCGGTCGTAAAACTGAAAAGCAACATCGATACCGTGGAATGTAGGTAGACGAGCCACCTGGTTTTATTGGATGCAAATAATAATAAATTATCTCGTAGAAAGTACGGCATGCAGGAAGCTACCAATATCTCTTGATAGAAAAGGAAAGCTAGTAATCTACATATAAATTGAACTTTTAAACGAATGTGAAAATACTGAATTTTCTCGAAGAGTTCAATGTTGACATTTTAATTTAACTACGTTTGACAAATAATCAATTGGCTTAGAATAGTTGTGTATATCAGTATTATACATCAGTATTGTATTAATATGTAATTATGTATATTAATTTATCGATATACAGTTTTTGTAAAATGATTTGATATATATTGCAATGTGTTGCAATTTTTGCAAAATTCATAGCGAGAAACCAGGAAAAATTAAAAGTTAAGAAAATTAGATTTAAGATTTGGTAAATTCTAAATTCGAAATTTAAACTCGTAGCGGAGTTTAAGAAAAAATTAAAAATTGAGAAACTTGAATTTAAAAAAAGTTTGAAAATTAAATTAGAATTATTTTTTTATACTGTTTCAATTCTCAATGTTTGATTTTTATCTAGAAACTAAGATTTTCAGCTTGTCATATAATCACAATACATCTTTGTTATACTTTCTTTGAATATGCAAATAAAATTGTTTATATAGGAAAAAGAATAGGCTCAATATAGAATAAATAAATTCGATTATTTCATGCACGGTTTGAACGAACGATTGAAACCTTGACAAAATCAATTACTTTGACCATAAAACAATGTTCTATTTCAGAAGTGGAAGTGTTGCCACTGACACCAGAAAGTTGTCGATCAGGTGAATTGAGTCGACATCGCATCATAACGGGCGATTCATAACGAAACGAAATTGACCAGCATTCCTCTGCAGCAAGTAAAAGAGGAAATCAAAGAAAAGAACGAGAAATATTTAAAATCTAAAGTTGGTAAGTACTTTGGAACTTGTTTAGAAAGTATGTCAACGACAATTTTTAAAACGAATAATTGAAATAAATAAACGAAATAATTAAAAATTGACAATTTTTAAAATTAAAAGTAACTAGAAGATAATGTTTATTCTAATCTTTTTTATATTTAAACAATCAAAGGTTTTAGATTAAAAAAAGAAAGTATTAAAAATTGGAACTTGAAAAGATTGAAACGAAAAGATAAAAATAATATATAATAAATAGTAAAGGGTGAAATACTTACAAATTGAAAAGATCGGAAAGTAGTGAAAGTTAAAATTTAGAAAATTGAAACTCGGTATTTAAAAGATGGAGAAGTGAAAAATTGGAAACTTCAAAATTTGAAATCCTTAATTGGAGCTTTATAAAGTCGAAAGTAGAATTAGAATTTTCTTTTTCTTTCTCTTTTTTTTTTGAATTTTAAATTTAATCTAATAGTCATCTAACTTAAAATGAAATTTAATGATCTAATTTAAATTAAATTCAATTCAAAAACTTAAATTCACATTAAATTCAATTTAACAATTTCCTAGAAGTAACATTCAATAATTTACAGCAAAAAAATACTTAAAGAATTCTTTAAAAAAGTAGGTCAAGAAATCAGACATCAGGTTGGCAATATTTTATGAATGATATATTAATGTTGTCAAAGTGTCAAAGATAAATTATTATAGTAATAGCAAATATAAAATATTGAAGTAAAATATTCAATGGAGCGAAGAGAAAATATTTAACGGTCCACAATATTTGAAATACAATTTACGAGTTTTACGAAGTCACGACGGATGCAATCAAGTTTCGAGGTGATTTTATCGCGCGTGGAATACGATGCTCGTGGAGAAGCAGAATGTAGGTGGCCATTATAGCGAGGGTAATCAGAATTTCATGCAGGAAATCGTCGGTGAATGATGGTACGTTGCTGGCGTTGTTTACAAATATTTTTGAATTTTTTTTTTACACGCGATATAATTAATGAAAAAATAATTAGCGCGTACTTTCGCGAGCAACAAAGCGCCTCCTTTTGAATATAATCATTTCATCTTTCGATTCATAACGACTCTCTTTTCGTTTTCATATCTCTTTTGGTCATTGACTGAAAAATATTCTTCTCTTCTTTATATTTTATTTTTATTTTGTTCCGTTCCATTGTTTGTCAAACAATTTTTATTGTTCTTATATTTAAAATTTTCATTATTTTTCATTAGATATCTTTTTCTTCTCCACAAGTTGTTGCATTTTTGTATTGCAGGATATTGTTGAATTGTTTGTAATTTCACATTTTTTTCAATTTTCTTCATTAAGGTAATTTCGCAGCTATGATGCTATAAACAATAAACATTTTTCCATATTTTAATATTTTAGTATTTACGATTGCTTAAGTGCTTCGATTCAAGAAAAATGATTTTAGATATAGAGAATGTCTAACAAATTATTCATAAAATTTCGACTAGTGTTTAACTATTGTTTGAATCTTTTCTATTTTCCAAGAAATATAAAATTCTATTTCTCATAAACAGTCAAGATTTCCTTTCATATTACGATGCTCATCTGTTTCAAATTAAATTTGTACATAACATATTCGAGTTCATTTTCGAATGTATTCTTAAAAGCAACGCCTCCTGTTACTCGCGATCCATTCTATTTAAGACGAAGAGCATATGGGAATACAAGTTGAAAACGAGTTGGCACACGGTATCTCCAGGTTTCACGTGTTCGACAATTATCACGATGGGAGCAATTAGCACCGTTCCAAGGAGCCGAAGTTACTTTTTCCTTCTTCGGGTGTTGTTTCTGGTTTCCTTGAAACTTTCGTTCTCTTCACGATCGATGATCTCTATGTGCATCAACGTTGTGCTTTCTGTAAAATAATTTCCTCATCTTATCAACAAAGACCGTGCGGATCTTTTTATTCAAATAAATCTCAACTAATTTCATTCCATTTCAATTTCATTGATTAATAGTTTCGCGTATAATGATATACTAGTCTACACTACTTGTATTACTTATCTATTTATTAATATATCATTAGGATACTAATCGAATGCAGTAGATGAAGCTATTTTATTTAATTTATATCCATTTGTTCAACGTAATAAACTCAACGCTCGTTTATCACACTTTTTATTGAAATCTATTTCGAAGTTTTATTTAATTTCAATTATCAAAGAAAAAGCATATTTTTGTTAAAATTTAGCACACTTTTATTAAAATTTTGTTACGGTTAACTAAAAAATGTATCCAATTCTGATTATGATGATGATATTTATGATACGAATATTATGATAGATTGATTTTGATTTTACTCTTCGTGAAAAATTACTTGATCTAAGACACTATTTTTGCTAATATTTGAGTTTTTAGGTAGACAACATTTTATACGGAATCGAAAAGTTAATAATAAAAGTGTAAAATAATTAAAATCTAATTTTAGAATTCTACTTGATTCTAATTTTAGAATCATTTTTAATACTCTGTTAACGATATTTATTTTTTCTTTTTTATTGTTTTAACACTTACTAATAATTTAACTTTTTTTTTAGTGAATAATGACTACTAATGAGTAAAGAGAATGCAGCGATACGTTCTGAACGTCTATTCTACGGAGTACGTTCAACTTTAGTACATTTTTGTTGAAATTTTGTTGCACCTCAGGTCGAGGCGTGTTCAATTCCGATTATTAAAGAGAAATAGCAGTAATATATAATACATTCTAAACGCCGGATGCATGTCCTGTTCAGCTAGTCGAACTAGTAGAATTTTCGTATTCATAACCTGGAGTCTGTAAAATTCAAGGTTTTAATTAACCGTTCTCGATCCATTTTTTTCCAGCGGATCGCCCTCGTCTGGTTTCTAATGAGACTACATGTAAAACAGTTTATTTATCGATTGGTTGTCAAACGACTCGCGTTAAAAGATATTTTTCGATCGATAACGGTGCTCATTGCGGAAACGCTCCCCTTCTACCGATCCGAGGACGTTGCTCTTAATTATTTATTACACGCCGATGACGTAATCTTTGGTGAATCGTTACGGTGTAATCGACATCGGCGGAAATTTTAATTCGAAATTTTATTCGTTTTGTCTTGCATGATCTCTCCTTCTTCATGGGAAATTTTTCAATTTGTGGGACTACAGGTTTTTTTTTGTCTTATCGTTTGTCTATCTGATCTTGCTGTTTGTTGTTGCTTGCGAATTATTTCAGAAAAATTTAGAAAAATTATATTCGCATTTGTTTAAAAATATTCAATTTGACGAAACGTAGTTATATTTTATTTTTTTTTATCGAACTTAACACATATTTCGAAAATTATTTATATTTACATTTAGTTGAGTTTCGATTAGGTCCCTCGACAAGGTTCGTAGACAAAAGTAAAGAGTAAAATAGAAAATTTGAACTACGAAATTTTTGCCTGGATCTAACACAAATTTAGTAGATATTCTACAAACTGCATATTCTTCTATATATTTTTTATATATTTCTATTTTGAAATGCAATCCTTCATCAATGTATCGCCAATAATGTTTAAGATCCGTTGATAGATACAACGTTTCTTTAGTAATTTTCTAATCGTCGTGTTTAATTGACCAAGACTTATCACGAGAATCGTTCAGTCTCGACTCATCGACGATGATTTATATTTTAGAGAAAGAATCATGACGTTCATTTAATTTTCCTACAACAGTGAGGTTAAAAAATTAAAAAATTAAAAAATTATTTTATATTTCCTTTCTAATTTTTATATCTTACGTATAAAATACTATCTATTCAAGAAAATTCAAATATTATAAAAAAAAATACTTTTCTTGGATCAAGTATTTGATTTTACACAAATAATGTCAGAATCAATCTATCACGGTATCATAAAATTCATGCTCATCGTTATAAAAATCTGTCGTTATAAAAAAAAGAGAAATTATATCTCGGATGATAAATTACGAATGTAGAAATAAAATCTCTCGCTCCAAAATTTTGACGGTGTTAAGATTCCAAAAGAAATATTAATAACAAGTAAAGAGCGCTCCAAATTTTTGGGCGTAAGTGTATAAATGTATTAAGTGATAAAATATTAATAGTGTTTTGCTTTCTAACCAAATATGTACTTTTTACAAATTTCCAACGATTGAATCAGAATCAATGTACATTCACAAATATTTGTATTCAATAATAAAATACAAGAATATCTTTTCCAAAATTTTTTCAAAGAAATTCCCACGAATCGATCTTTCATAATTTCCTCTAAAAAAAAAAAAAAAAAATTACGTTTAAGTCTAAGTAATCAATTACCTCCTCCGTACAACCGAAAATACTCTCCTTCGATGTTAAACGCTCAACTTCTCAACGAAATTCCCACGCTTAAAAATCACAATCGTTCCATCATGATTTTCCTATCTAATCACGAACGAGAAAGAGTTACGTCAAATCTCACGAATACGCGAGCTCTTCTCGGATTTTCCACGATAATAATGAAAGCCCGTTTCTGGAATCGTTGGTGGGACCATTGTTTCACGGAGGCGGTATTAATTTCTTCTTCTTTTTCCATCACAGGCACGCGTCGAAATGGTCTGGCGACAGTGAGGTCGACAGGCGTCGTTTGGTAACAGATGGGAAAGGTATCTAAGAAGTGCCGCTATGTCCCACATCGGCTGCCTATGATTCTGGCACGGCAACCACCTTCTCCCATTATATCGTGCACACACCTTCCGGGAGATAGTTCCTGCCATTTTCTCTCTTTGCTTCTTAGAGATGCACGTAGTTCGATTTAGAAAATATTCTATCTTTCATGCGTCAGTAGAATTTCATTTATATCAATTTATTCTTGGGACAGATAATTTATACGATTGCAGATTGTATAATAAATGTCCATTGATCTCTCCTCTACTATTGGTTTTTCGTTCTAATAGGAGTTATATATCTAATAGGAGTTCAGGTCTCAAATAGTTTAGATTCAACCAGCAGGAGTTAACTTAGAGTACTTACAATAAATTTTCAAATTGAATTTTCTTGAAAACGTTTCATGGGGTTTTTAATGTAAATTTTCCTCGATTCTTCCTGATAGTATTAAAAATTTTATTAAAGTATTAAAAATTATATTAAAGATAGTATTAAAAATTAATATTACATACAGTGGTTGACAAAAGTATTCGAACCATAGAAGAGCGTTTATGTAGATAGTAAATTTTTTATTTAATTAAAGGAATTCTAAGCTGTTTCCTTCTAAAATTTTTAAGTTCTATGAAACACATAAAAATGTCAATTTTTTTTGGCTATTTACGACAATCATTTTTACGTCGACTTTGTTTATCACCGTTTGATAATTACTCGTTATTTCGTTTTCGATTTATTCGTCATGCTATATATGAATATAAGTGGAGTATTTAAAGCGGTAAAGCATGTTCGTAACCTGAATACTTTTTACTCTTTTCATAATTGGTCTCATTAATATGAAAGAAGAATGTGAATGAGGTAACATTATCATACAGTTGTTGATTAGTATATAAATGTAGCAGGCAAAAATTCAATTTTCCTATCTCGGAGAAAAGATTCAATTGAAACGTATATTTATAGTTACAAAAGATAATTAGAGACTTTATTCAACATTTATAAGAAAGAATTTACTTAATACATATAGTTGAATATTTATGCATATGGTTATGGGTATTATGCATAGGATTTAAAGTGTTAATGTAACTGGATGTTTGCGATGAATGTTAATTATAGAGATATCTTGCTTTTAGCTAATAAAATTTTGACAATTTTATCACTTTAAATATAATTAAAATTTAATTATATTTTAAACATAAAAAAGTCTGAGATTAATATCTTCATTTATTTATTATATTACATAAATATAATAAATAATTTATTATATTATATCATAATTATATGGATATGTATATTTATTACATACGTATAATGAAACAAAACGTTTACATATAATCAATTTCAGTGCAAATTTAATTCCATAGTACGTATTCAACAGAATGCGAAACATTTTAGAGATTGTTTGAAGTAATATTTATCTTCATGAAACTTCCTCTTTCATTGTGTTCTCCAATATCCAATCCATATACATGAGTAAGCGTATAGTGAAATTTGGTAAGGCGAAACATAGTTAAATATTAGCACTGAACAAATATTCAAAGAAACTTTCTCGGAAAGAAATCGTAATTGTATTCTGTATGTTTAATTTATTTTTTCGATTATATCAATTACAAAACATTTTGAATATCGAGAGTGCATTTCTAGAATTTCTATATATTTTTTTTTAATTAATGAAGATTCTTAAGTTAATATGTTATTAAATTCTTTTTTCTTCTGGATCAGTCTTTTGACACTTCGTAAGTTTTTACTTTTAAAAGTGCTAACTATTATTTGAAACAGATCAACTCGAGAGTTTCGTTCTATTTAAAAAATCGAATAAAAACAATAGAAAATATATGTTTCCACAACTCATGTTGATGAGCAATTTCTTTATTTTTAAAAATAGTTACTACCTTTTCTTAATTTAAAGTCTGTTTTTATTGAAAAAATATAATTGAAATCAATTAAAAAAGAATACAATAAATTATTTGTTCCTAAAGAACCAGAATCGTTCTCAAGAAAAAGAATTTTCTCCTTCTTCTTCTTTTTTTTAATTACTAAACTTCGAAGATACACGCCGATACACTAACAAATCTTTTATTCGAGTACGTTAAAATTAGTTCAAAGTAATGTAAGACCAGACATACCAATCTTTTCCTGGTCTCTAATTCCCATCGAAATATATATGTATGTATTCACAGCCGCTCGACTAGTTCTACTCTGTGCGGTAGTAATTACAGTTATCTTGATACTTCTTTACTATTCAGGCTGGATGCTCCAACTATTTAAATGTACCGATGCTTATGCATATTCAATTGTTCTCAGATAACTCGAGAAATACATATGTTCAAGCGTGAGCTTGAATTTCTTTTGCCACTTGTTGATATGATAATATCATAATATCATAATATCATAATAACATCTTGCATGTTTATCTCGATCTTTGGTTTCCCTCCATGAATTTCGCAGTTAAAGTAACTATTGCACATCACGTACATTCTGCACATTTTTGCACTATTACTATTTACATTTTTCTATAACTATATATACAGTAGTGACCAAAAGTGTGTTTCGCAATTAATTTATTTTATTTCGTATATTTTCCATATAGTATAATACAATTGTATTAGTAGTTGTCCATTTGTTATACACAATATTACTAAAATGTTCTTCGAGTAATTCTATTTAATTTTAAATAGAAAATCTGTGTGATTTCATCAAACTTTTGGCTGACAGCGTAATTATAGTTAGTATATAATAATTATTGATTGTTATGCAAGAAAGTCCAGAATTCCAACAAATCTAATTTTTCAAAATCATTTCTAAAAAAAAAAAAATATATATATATGTTACAGCGAAAATTTGAAATAAACTTCAGACACGATTAGAGCATTTTATCTCCTATGGATTAAAAATTTTTAATTTGTCTTTTTCTTTCGATCGCAAAATCGTATAATTAGTCATTGTTATTTTTTTCTATATTTTTTTTTTCTAATATTGTTCCGGTGTAGCTGATAGCGTTAGCAGTCACCGGAAGTGACTGTCCACCTCCTCCGCGTTGTCACGTTCGCGCGTCTCCCGTTTCGTTTGAATGATTCCAAATAGATATCACTCGTTCCTCGGCTAGAACCAGTTTTTCCAGATGGCATATAGTATTCCTGTCGATTACTGTCAACGTCATTATCGCGTGCAGTGAAATCGAGTCATAAATATAAGGCTCCGCGTAGCGTAAATTTAGCTGGGAATATTAATAGACTAAATTTAATCCCTTTCTAACATAATACGAGTAGATAACAAATTACCATAGGAAATTGATAAGTTGAATTCTAAAATTGATAGCAATAGATTAGGATATTAAATTTACAAGATAAATTTGCAAGTTAATTACATCCATACAAGTGTGATTCAAAGGTTATTTATATTTGTAGCAAAATTAGAATAATGTTTTAGATAATATGGATTTAGTTTAAAATTTAGTTTAAAATTTACTATTTGTCGTTCAGAATGTATTTAAACAAAATGATATTTAAATATCCACGTGCCGGGGCATTCTTATGTTTCTTGCATAGTGTAACGTCATTAAGAAGCAAGTAGATCAGCAGTACGCATCAAGCCAGGACGTGCTTTAAAAACAGACCTGTTATGTGTTCGACGATTACTATCGCGGTGAACGTACTTACCCTTGGAACCGGTTTCACGGTCTCTACTAGGATTACAAAAGCATGTCGGAGTATCATCAGTTTTTCTCGATTCTAGGTCGAGATCCATCGCGTGGCTATAATTGACACAAAAAAGAGAGAGAGAGAAACAAGAGAAAACAGAAGGCAAAATGCTTTAATAGGGTCAGAGGTGATATTTGATATTACCTTCCTCAATTTTGAGAAACACAATTTTTCTCAAGTTGTTCAGCTTATTGGAATGTTGGAATTTTGGAACTGGCCGTTTTTATGTAAGAATTTAACAAATAGAAGTTTTATGCATTTATGTAAAATTCGAAGCTACAGAAATGCATATTACAAGCTATAAGACTGCACATAAAATATATAAAATATCCAAAGTACAGTTGTTGTTATAGTACATGAAACAAACCTCTGCTTAGGTTTTTTTAAATTATTTTCGGAAAGAAATACATTTGCATAAAAAAACCTGCAGTCTATTAATAGGTGACGATTCTCATTTTTAGGAAATTTCACAATTTTTGTTTGATATTTAATTTATTAAAGTTATCTTGGGACTGTGTGTATATATAAAAATGTGTTAAGAAATGACAAGAGTGTGAATATTTATGTATTTGTGTAGAATTTACAATTCTTTGTTATTTAATTAATTATTTAATAAATAAATAGATTCGAATGCGAAAGTTTATGTACATATTTTTATGAGAAATTTTAATATGCAAAAATGTACAAGATGCAGACAAAATGTAATTTTGAAAATAATATAAAGGTTGATGAAATTTGTCGACTAAACAGTTATAAGTTTGGGAAAATAATTTTATTTATTTCTATTGAGTAATTTTATTTTTACTTATTTTTATCGAGGCTCTATACAAGGATTGAATTAGGAATAAAAATATTAATGAATTGATAAACTACTAGTTACGATAGATTACTAGTTTTTTAAACTAAATTTGTAGCTTCAAATAGAATATTTAATTGACGTAATTTATTTATCGTATTAATACTAAAGAATTTGTAAAAGAATTAATATTAATAACTAGTAATTTTCTATTTGTAAAATTACACTAAAAAAAATGTTTGATGACATTGTTTGTCCAGTTTTAACGTGTTTTTATTTTTAAAAGAATTGTGAAAGTTTTAAACTTCAATTAACTTCTCGGGGAATTAAAATACCATGGTATAACTGTTATCCGCGCATGGATTACTCATATCTCGCGTTGTGTACGGTATCTGACGTTCTTTTTCTCAGATATCATCAAAATCTGATTGTTGCTGATGTTGCTCGAGAGAATGTGGAATCTAAATTATGATACATCGTGGATTACAGTAGATACGGTAATTTACGTTTGAGAAGAAATTTCTTTCAAATATAAATTAGGGAACTTTAAAAAAGATGAAGATAAGAAGTGGAAAAATTTTAAATGTTATTAATTATGTTAATTAATTTATTATAATTTATTATAATATATGTGTAATGTATTATAATTTATTTGTTATATATTATATAAATTATATTATAATTTATTATAATGTATAAATAATGTTAATTACAAATAATGAGTTTCAGTCATTTTATTTGTAATTATCTAACGTTATTAATTTTTAAGTAGTTTTTAATTTTGTATCATCTCAACTATCATCAATTATCATTGGCAAAAGCATAAGTTAGGGCTAATTGTTTGAAATAAAAATATTCAATAATTCAAGGTTATCAAAATTTTCAAACTGATTTAATAAGAAATGTATCGTATTTATAGTTCTCACATGAAAACATTAATATTAAATAGAAAATATCACACGTCTAGGAAATGATTCACTTCCGCGATTAAATCGTTTAAAATACATATTTTTTTACGGTAATTAATTCTTTTTATTGAAGCAATTTAATAATGTCTTAAGAAATTCTTTCAAAGTAACATCCATTGAAATACAAATCAAAATTCATTTTAGTATCTTATATTTCTCTAAAGTAAATTTGATTTTAATTATAAATTCTAATTACTTCTAAGTTTCTTGTAAATAAATTTATTTATTTTTTCCTCCTTTTTTAAATAATCGAAGTTAAATAAATTGCAAATATTTGCAATGTTATTTATAGGAAAGATGAAAAAATTCATGAAATATACATAATATATAATAATATAATAATATATAATAATAATATATAATATATAATAATATATAAAAATATCTAAAGTATACTACTCTTTATAATATTTAATAGTGTAAATTTTTATTTAGGTTCCATTTTTTAAATTTTATTCATAAAAATACAAACTGGTACAAATATTAAATTGCGGAAGTTTTCTTTCTAATAAAAATAAGAAATTCGTTCGTCGAATACATATTTTATTTATTGTTTGGATCATTTTCGACTCGGTAATATTTTTTAATCATAAAAGATATCCTCTGTTCGAACAGAATGAATTTTTGCTAGTGTGCACGATTTCTCGTTTTAATTTTAACTCATAAAATTTTCTTAAAATTTCCTTCTTCTTTAATTACAGTATACAGTTTGAGGTATAAAAATTCAAAGATCGTAACAGAATGAATTTCATCCATAAAAATATGAAGTTTTATAAATATTCACAATTTAACGATGAGAAATAGATACAAATAGGGTCGCAGATAGATTCAAATAGGTTCAATAGTAAAAATAAGAGTCCAAATTATATTATTCCTTGGACCACGTTGAACAACTCCATAGAAAATACTCGTAGAGATCTCGAGAAATTTCCTGTTCGTTTATAAAATTCTAATAACCTTTTATTCTCAGACTATTTAACTGTATTATTCAAACTACATCAATTTGATTTCCCTGCTGCGTTACAGTTTCCCGATCGACTTCCGGGAACTGAAAGGAGGAAAACAGATTTATTCTTAATGATAAGCTGAATGTAACGTGGGTATGTTATGGCGAGAAAGAGTTTACGCGTGCAACGTGATAAAGCCTCGTTATTGCAGAACAACGTTGTTATTAACTAATTACATGTAGTTTATTAGTGTCGAGATATCTCGAGGAACTTTTATTGTCGCGTGTGGCAGTGAAACGTATGTATGGTCGAAGTTTGAGTGGTTAAAATTACCAAAAGTTTGAAAATTCAGTATCGAGCTTAATATTGATATATTTATTTAATATACTCAGTTATTTAACCTATCACGCACATTACTATGATATACTGTATTATAAATACTTTGAACTCCGTCAGAAATAAAATTTCGTTTGCATTTCTACAGAAAATCAAATATTCCAATGAAATAAATCCAAATTTCAATGAAACTATCGAATCCCAAATTTCTATTTCAAATTAAATATTCTTATACAACAAAACTTTAGAACTTGTCCAAGAACAGACAGTTTGTATACAGTAGCGGAGAGAAGAAAGTTTAAAAGGCAAATAGCACGAGATAATCTACAATCTTACAAAATGAAATTATATTTAATATGTATATATATATATATATATATATATATATATATATATTTTCAGTGTATGATCATTACACTTATGTTTATAAATATATCTAGTATATGCACACACCATGTCAAATATAAATTTTAAACTTTCTTTTATGCGTCACTCCGTAATTATTGAGTTCATGTATGTAGCAGAATTTCACTAATTATTCGCCTAATATAATAGGGAGCTCAAACTCAAACAAATTCAAATAAATCATCACGAGTTCGTTCAATATTGACTGACGTTTGACTCAAATAAATAAAGTTCATAATTAACAGAGTTCCACTGGATGTAAATTTGAATATCTTCTTCGTACAGACCCATTCTCACCGAATCGCCTACATTTTTTCGCGTATCGTATGTATTACATCATTCAAGTAATACCAATCGAGCGTGCAGGCTCTCTTCCGTACGTCCTTTCCCGTTTTCGTTCGCTCGTCTCGGGAGGAATCGGCGGAGATTCACCCAGTTCCCGGAGGTGATCGGCCAAGGTAGTCACGAACACGCTTTAGCATACACGCGGCGAAGGTTATTCAACCCGAGGGGATCTCGTTCGTAGGCAACGCGGAGTAACGGGTTCCCGATGACTCTCGTGTATGAGGCGCCTCTCCACGTTGCCGGATTACCCGGTGGCCAGGCTGCGTGCACGAGGGGCCCGCCACTTCTTCAACCTTCGAGCCGTGGATTCAGTCAGCCGTGCACCATTGTCGAAACATCGTCCTCCGCTGGACGACATTCGCGGTTCCTCTGGGCGGTTTATTAGACAACGATCCATTTTCCCCCTCAGGTTCTTTCTTTTTTTTTTACAGCGCAGCACAGTCGAGTTTCAAAGTCGGTTCGAACCGAGTGTGTAACTTCGTAATTTTTTCTTTTTTAATTTAACCAGACTAGCTTGTCACTTATTGTAGTGTTCTCGCGTTCGAGATTTGAGATTTGGCCCCCCGTCAGTGTACTTTTCTTCCATTTAATTATTCCGCGTGTTTGGTGATTAAATGCGGTTTCCAGGTGAATTTTGAGATTCAGGTAAGAGAATAGTTTCGGGTTCTTGATGTGTGGGTGTCACGGAGGGTGTGAGATTTTAGCGTAGAATAATCTTTATTTAAAGGTATGAGAAATGTAAATTGATTTTTCATTTAATATTTCCTGATTTGCTTTCTGAAAGTAAGCATCGCGTTTGGTCTCTTATCATTAAATGTGATTTCGAAGAGAATTTTAACATAAAAAGAGATTGAGAGATTTTCGATTAATATAGTATGCGAAAATCACAAAATGTACAAAATTTTAGAATAAAATAATTTTCACTTAAAGCATGAGATTTATTAATTAAGTTTAATGAATAATTTGTCTTCTAAGAATAGCATTCTAATATATAATTTTTTGTCTAATGTATAATCTTTTGTCACTAATTTTCTTTTTATTTAGTTATTACACATGTTTGGCGATTAAATGTAATTTCTAGAACAATTTTGAAATTCAGATACTAATTGTAAGAGAGTAAAGTTTCAGTTGGGTTGGTCTTTGGTTTTGGTGTGCAGGAGTCAAGAAAGCATGTTCTGGAAATTTATTAGCTGATTTGTATTCCTCCATAGTTTTTCAGTTTTAGTTTTGTATTACTGTATTTTTTTTTTTAATTATCGCGCGTGTTTGATTATAAGAGAAGTAAGAGAGGTTTGAAGGTTTTAATTGGATTTTGATAAAGAAAGTGTACTTTATGTGTCTCTTTAAGAATTTACTGGTTGATACTTTAAACTTGAACAGGTTTCTGACCGTTCATATTAGAACAAGTTTGACGTTTGAATTAAAAGAAAATTATAGTAGTGAAACTTTTTATAGAATAGGAATATGCAATATCCATATAATTAACATCATAAAGTACTCATTTCTCTCAAGAAAGTCTGAAATCATTATTAAAAGAAATAACAATTTCTTCTATAGAAAAGAATAATAATATAACTAGAATAAAAGAAAAATACAAGAAATTGATTAACATCGTTCTTTCATTCTTTCTTTCAATTTTTATCTCAAAACAATCATTTATTATCAAATTTTTTAGAAATTAAAAATTCTTTCATATACTATGTGCTTTCACATACAATGCAATATTATACTTTAATAAATTGATTAAGTAAACAATAAACGAATCTATTTTTAAATTATTGAATTTCTCAAAATCCAAATTTTCGAACTTCAATTTGAATATCAGTCTAATGCGTAATCTGAATTAATAGATTGCAGATATTTATACATTTATGCATAAATTTGAAGCTGCAAAAATGCATGAACTGTACATGTAAATACCAATTGTAATATAATTATCACAGAATTATATAAACATATAATTATATAATATAGATATATAATTATATAAATGTAATAATGTATTATTAATATAATTTAGAATTGTAAAAAATCAACGTCAAATGATCAAATCAGTATCAATAATCGTCTCTGTTAATTAGTATTAATTAATTCAAAATATCTCGATTCTCTTCATTTTCGGTGTATCTTAACGGTAATAGTTAATGAGCAAAGGATTCGCTGTAACTTCTCAAAAATGACTTCAAAACGAGCTGAAATATATAGGAATTCGCCGACTTGAAACCCGTCCATTGGACTGAACGCGAGAATGACTATGAAAACGGTCCATCCAGAGGAAGCACCGTGACGATGGATCGTTGAAACGACATTCGCGATCCGCGATGCACGTATCAAAAGTATTTCGACATAACGGTACACGTGTACGCTCGCTGTAATCTAGCTACGATATCCTACGACGATTTAACAGCAGTTTCTGACACGCTGACCAACCTACGCCGAAGGATGCACCTCGGTGCATGCTGGTACATGCAAATGAGGAGGGTGGAGGGGATTAAGAAGACCGATAGTCCTGGTACCGTTACCGGACGCGAGTATCAACGAAAAAGATGCAACGGTATAAAACGAAAGGAAACCAAAAAAAAAAAAAGAAGGAACACGATATTTTTACGACGTTCGCGGAGAAACCACCGAGCAACCAGGGAGCTTGGAACGTGACGAACACATACTCTCCTCTGATTGAAAGGAGAATGTGATTGTGTTAGTCAGACGCTCGGCGCTTCGGTTTAATTGAGTTTAATGGAGTTTCGGTTCAGCGGGATTGGGATTTCGAGGATTGTGGTGCGGTCTTGTAGTATTTGCTGGATAATTCAACAAGAACTGTAATGTTTGCTGTTTTAGAGTGGAATAAAATTACAACTTTTATTAGGTAAATTAGTATTTTGCTGGTTTGCTTTAAATGATTGGTTTTATTTCGTTCATTTTCTTTTTTTTTTTGACACTTTTTAAATATTTGTTAAATAGAATTCTTCAAGAAGAAAATATTGCTTGAGTATTTAGAGTGTTTTAGTTTTGCGTTTTGAATTTATCAGGATAATTGGGAATTTTATTCTTAAATTTTAGAAACTTGAATTTTTGGGGTGCTTAGGAATTTCGTTGATGAGATGGGATTTGAATTTTTGATTTCTTCTTTTTTTAAGTATATTTTTCTTTCTTAATATATTTGATAAGAATTATTGAAATTCTTAGAATTTACTTGTAATGAAAAGAAGAAGAAGAAGAAGAAGAAGAAGAAGAAGAAGAAGAAGAAGAAGAAGAAAGACTTTCCAAGAAGATGTCACTCCATGTTTCGTCGCCAGGTTTCAATTTACATGAAACAAAGCGAGAATTCAATGGTGTCTTCCTCGATGTCTACACCGTGGATCGAGCGCAAAGCTTTTCATTTTCATGCAGCCGGCATCGCGTAGCGAACGATCGAGGCATGAGGATCGAATACAAACGATTACCTCGATCGAGACCTTCGTACGAAAATTGTCTATCAAACATTCCCGGTGTGTTGCACTCGAAAACGATTGAACCACCTGTTTCGATTGTCATTGCGTCATTCCTCAGTGATTTACCATACTGTATATTCATATTCGATTGCGTTTTATTGAACGATCGTTTCATCAAATGATTCATCTTACGAATTTGGCTCACTTCCGAGAATGTCGAAGTTAATTTCTTGAGGAAGACAATAGACGTGCTTCCTGGTAAAATTATTCAAATTACTTTGTTCGTGGTGAACTCTGAATAGTGATGTAGTTTGGAATATTGGGTCAAGGAGAAACCGTGGCCCTTAACTTTTCTTATTTATCATTTGTTTTTTAATTCTTCGTTTCGTGAGTTCACGGTGGAATCTTTTTCAAGGTGTATCAATTAATCATTTACCAAATGCTCAGGATATCTCTAAAAATTTAATAACAAGATCAATAGTTTTTAACATAGTTTTTAATTATTTTTGGTTTGGTTTCAATGCAAAAATTCGAATTTAAATTTGTAAAATTTAACTAAAATTATAAAATTTAGTATATTATAATTCACATTACTTCAAAGTAGTATGTATAATTTTGATATATATGATTTATCTTGTTTTAAAACAGTATGTACAATTTATATTATTACACAAGATTGCACAGAAATTTATAAAATTCATTACCGAAATTACTCATAATCAGGCAAGAAGCTGTAAGTACACGGTTAGATGAAACCACTATTTTTCTTTTTGTTTCAGTGCAAAAATGCGGATGAAGCTATTAAAGGTCGTAGTAGTCCTGTTGCTGTCAGGATTGGGCGACGCCAGACCGCAGAGACTCGGTAAGAGAATCATCTTCTTACTAATATTTCGCAGGAATAATATCGTTACGATTATCGATAAAAGTCGGATTCGTTCGAGGGAAAAATGCCTCAGAGGAAACGTGAAACGCTATCACGCGAAAAAGTCGAAAGGAAAGGGCGTATCTTTCTCGTGGAAGTCAGACGTTTCAATCGTCGACTAATCATCGCGAAGAGACTGCATATTCATTCGCATTGCAAATCAGCTAAGGAAAACTTAGCTAGTTTCCGTGAAAGTTTCGATTTAACTTAAGTTTCAAGTCTTTAATCAGGAGAGGCGCTGCTTAATTATCGAAGATTATCGGCCTGGCAAATTGTTGGAATTATTATCATAGTACATTGACTTGTTTCGTGTAGATTTGTTTTCTCATAAAGACTTCCTGTCGAAGCTTCCTTACTATTAGTATTAGAATTAGAATTAGAAGATTAGTATTAGAAAAACGTGAATTTCCTGCGATTTTTTTCTGTATTCGGTTGAATTAGATTTTTATAATTTTATAATTTTTATAACTGAAGAAACAAAATCTAAATAAAAATTTATTTTGTCTACTACATATTATAATAAATACTCTGCTTGTATTGCACTTAATTATACTTGTATTGACTTTTTTATATATACAGAAATAGAAGTTTTTTCTTGAGAAACAGTGTTTCATACAAATTTACAGAACAATAAAATAAAAAGTAGAATAATAAAATTAAAATAGAAAAAACTTAAAATTCATTGTGTTCTTGTTAGAGTTTAATCCGATAAATGTTGAGCAATAGTTTATCATAATGTTTAAAATTTCCTAAAATTGCATGTAAAAGTTTTATTTATATCACTCTACTGTTTCTTTTTAAGAATGAAAAATGTTTAAAAAAATTTTATTTTCTCACAAAGTTTTATTTTTACCAAAGCCCACTGTTCTTAGTCAATCGGTATTTCATCATGTCAATCATATCAACGATGTTCCGTGTCCGAGGAAAGCACGTCGCGTGGTACATGATTACGCGAATCAGTCTGCACGCAGATTGCAGGTTCACCAGGAAACATAATTCGTGGAGTCGCAACTGAAATTTTCTGACCGATTGATTTCTCCGTTTGTTACAAAATTTCATTTCGCAACACAAAAGTTTTCCTTTCTTCTTTTTCATTTTTCTAACTGGATTTATATTTTACTCGCTAATTATCTCTGTTGTAATCTTCCTGTCAAAAAACCACTGTTTCATAAGAATGTATCACAACAATTCGTATTACGAAACGATAAATGGAACTGTTTCTTTTAGAATAAACGTGGGTTCTATTTACAGCACGAAAATCGTGAGAAAGTTGAAAAACTCAAATGAATATTTTAAAAATATTTATTTTAAAAATATTATTAACTCTTAAGTGATGTCATTAGAAATCAACAATTTAGAGTTTCATATTAATTTTTCGAATTTTTAATTTGATTCAATTACTCGATTTTATTACTAATCTTTGTATTAAGAATGCAACATTTAGAGTAAAATGAAATATCCAAATTTGAAATAAATTATTACAATCATTCATAATTTGATCATTACACTGCATATTTAAAGTGAATGAACAATTTATTTGAATGGTTAATTTCAAAAAATGTTACAAGTTTAATTACATATATTTCTTATTTGATTATTTTCTAAATATTATAGTTTCAGTTTCTTGTATTGTGAAGTTATATATATAATCATTCTGTTTATTTTTATGAATTTGTAATTAATTTTCAGAAGGATCGATCGACGTTCAGCCATCAAGAGCAAACCAGGAGCAACGGAAAAGTTCCGACGCCTCTCAGACCGTTCGAGAAGATAGCAGGTACACGTGGAATTCCGGAAGTAGTACTATTCCCTACGTTAGCTATTATCGCGGTCATATCGATCCCTTTATCGAGTCAAACATCGAGGTAAGTCTCAATGAACCGAGGAAACCAGAACCGACGAACTCTCATCGTCTTAATTCGAATAATTTCTCGAAATCTCAATCGAGAAATCGAGGGAGAACAATCGACAAACAGATCGCTAGTATATTTCGCGAACGATCAACTACAAACGACAATTTAACCAGTCGAGACAGAAACGTATTTCGTCGTCAACCGATAGTTGCAAAAAGTTACGGTATCGTTTCAGACAAATCGAATATCGATTCTACCCAAAATTCAACGAACCCTTTCTCAAAATCGTCAAATCAGAGGTTCAATGCAGCTTATAGATTATATAACGTTCAATCGTTAAATTCGAGAATTCCGAATCGAAAGAAAGCCACTAGATCGAATTCTGTGAAAAACGCTCCTATTAGAGATCTCGTGCGCAATAATTCGTCATCGAGAAAGACGAACGATACCCTAATGAATAATTCACAATCTGGTGGCACCTTGAGCCAGAATTCGGAATTCTCGAATCAGGGGGAAGTGTTCTTGCCCGCTTCGGACGAAAAGGTCGAGTCCACGACTCCGTTCGATCACGTCGCGGCCATCAAAAAGATCACCGGCATGTTGATCACTCGCAATCGGACTACCTCCGAGTTGCCTCTGGAAAGCAAAAACAGTGTGAACGTTGGCATTCCGCTGGCCCTACCTTTGCAGATTCGTCATTCGAGCACCAAGTACATGAACAAAACGAGAATTCGTCGACCGCAGGGTCACCACGCAAGTTCGAAGAGAAAGAACCAGAATAAGATTCATTTAAACAAAATTCATTCGAGTAAGAACAATTCGAATCCCAATATGAGTTTGAAGAACTGGCCCAACAGCGCCATTCAAAATGCCGAGGATCTTCATAATTACGATCAGTACACCAGCATGGACGATGATCTGAAATTGGAAGAGTCGGTTCAGACGCCATTTCCATTGAGAAACTTTACTACTTTCAATTACCACGTACCTGTCTCGAGTCCCAATTTTCAAGAAATAGTCCACTGGCTGAAGATCCCAGCTTTCATGACGAATGGTAGCCACATAGTAGAGAGTGATCAACTCAACAGTCCGGTCACTATCGCTTTCGACCCAGTTTACCAAAATTTGGAGCCGAACAAACCTTCCAAGCCGAGTGTCCTCCAAGATTTGAAGCCTGGTTTCATTTATCCTCTTCGACCTCCGAGCTACCCCACGGAGAAGGTTCCAAATTGGCCGCCAGCTGATCAGAAGCCTCTCGTTCATAACCCGCAGACCCAAGTCTCTCAGAATACGGTTGTTCATTTGATAAATACGGACTTGAAGAAGCCAAACAGAACGGTGCTTGGGACGAAAGTGCCTGTAGGATTTGTTCGACCCGCCGTGCCTGGTACTTACGTTTCTACTTCAGGTCTTACGACCCCTTTGACTTCTTCAGGATCCGGTTCATATACATCTTCGTCCTCTTTAGCTCCTTTAGGCTTTGGTTCGCATTCTCCCTCGTCCTCTTCAGCTCCTTCAAGTTCTGGTTCGCACACTCCTTCGTTAATTCTCTCGCAATTGTATCCTCCAACATCGACCACCTCGAAGCCAGGTCCAAACGTGCACATAGGCTTCACTTCGTACAAGGACGAGAATAAAATATCCAACGAGAAACCTCAGACTCCAGTCGTCACTTACGATCAGAGTTGTCCTACGATTCTCATAAACTCCTACACGAGGATTAACAATACCATTCAAAGCAAAGAAGGTTGCACTGATTTGAACATCATCATCAATTCCCATGTGTTCAACACTAACGTCTTCGAGCCTACGCCCTCTGCTCTACAAGACGAGCCTAATACCGAAGACTATCAAATTTATGGAGAATTGGACAAATATGGCGGTCAAATAGATCCAGGTTTTAACTATCAATCTGTTCCCATTTATCAACCCAGTTTTTCAGACTCTCAGTGGCCTCAGAGTGGTTACAATTCTCAGAAAGACCCACAGAGTCAGAATCTCCAACAAAACGACGTTTCCAATGTGGAAATAGTCCAAGATACTCATATTAGTATCTCGAGTCCAATTGAAGTCTCTCCTCCAATCGAGTCTTCTCTAACTGGCGATTTGAATGATAATTCAGATTCTTCGGCAGTGGTTGGGTCGGAAGTTGGCCAAGCGAACAATTCTCCAGGCGGGAGTTCTCTGGTTCGACCAGCTGTCGCACCAGCTACCTCGAATCCCTCTTCTTCGGATGTTTCCCCAGCAGGTTTAGGCGCAGGATCGACTACTCCGACTCGTCCAACTCAGAACGACGACGACGACGACTTTGATTTGTCGCCGAGTGGCATTATGGATTCCATAGCTTCGGTGTTCACTTACTTCACGTTTGTTAATCCCCTGCATTATGGATTCTTCAGCTTGGCAGCTGCTCCTTTCACAGCTCTCGCGGCTGGAATACTTGGTATCGTTACGTTTATATATCCTTGGCTGTTTCCCAGTTCGTTTGGCTTCAGTAGGGCTAATGGTAACAACGAGGATAATTTTTGGTATAATCTTGAGGAGGTTGTGAATCAGTCTTTGGAGAAATATGGAAGGGTGAACGAATGGAAGAGTAAGAGGAAGAAGAGAAAGAGATGAAAAGAGTCGGGGAGTTTTAGAGTTTGGATTTTTTCGATGGTAGTTTTCTCGTGTTGTATAGACTGGATTCTTCCGATGGTTTTCTAGTAAAGAGTAAAGGAGTACAAGTCAGAATTGTTGATTTTGGAGAGAAACACACAAATGGGAACAGACACACTAATGTGAATAGTTATTAGTACAATAATACAATTATTATATAATTATTATATAATTGTATTATTATAATATTAGTACAATAATACAGAAAGTACAATATAAGATCAGGTAATAAATTTTAGATTTTACAAAATTAATAATTAGACTGCGGATTTTTACGTATTTATGGGAAACTGGATGTTACGAAACTGTCTGAAATGTTCAAAGTAGATAAAATATAATATGTACCGTACATAATTTAATCTATATATAAAATTTAGATTCCACTTTTTTCAGTTGAAAATTTTAAAATGCATAAAAATTTGCAGTCTATTAATAACATGTGTCATTGTACTTATAAAACATATATCCTCTTTTTTTTTAAATTACGACTTTTTGATCAAAATTTGACTTATACTCTTTTGTCTACCCATCAAAGAATTTTTCGCGATGTGGAAGTTAAAGTTTGGGGATTTTTAAATGGTTTATGGGCTTGTGCGTTAACAGAGGGAAAGTTTGGGTAATTTAAGTACAAAATAGAAATAACACTGACAGTGTGGATGCTAAATTAGGTACAGCGTTCACAAGATGATTCAATAATGGTGTTTTAGAGGTCATAAATATATAATAACTTTTACACGCCAGTTTTACAAATTACAAGCCATCCAGTTGTCATACTTGACTTAAAATAAGGAAATTGTACAATAGAAATCTATACATCCTTCCGATTGTCGATCCATTAGTTATTAGTAGACAGCGGTTTTTTTTATACATTCGTGGAAGAAAAGTGTACGGAATGTACATAAAATATTTAAAATGGCATAATAGTTATGATATCTCTGCTTAGATTTGATTTTTGTTTTCCGCATAGGAATTTTTAGAAGCTTCAATATTTAATAATTTTTACTAATAATACTTTAAATCTTACTTTCAATCTTGATTTCTTTCATTTATTCTATTTATGCGTTGTTTCATGGTTAAGGGATACAGAATAGTATTTAGAAAATAGAAAATTAACCTCGCCAACAGTAGCTTTAAAATGATACTGAATAAGTAACTATGAAGAGTATGAAGAATATTTTTTAACAATAGATACACACATACACAGAACAGTATTACAGATGTACTTATATTATACTCTTGAATTACTTTGAATTATTTTTTTTCCCTTTAGAGTACTTAGGGCATTGCTAGTACTTGTGCCAGTGATTGTAATTGAAATAAATGATTGGAATGAACAAATTTGCATTTTTTTTTTAATATGACCAACAATGTTTCAGGTTCTTTACTTTTAACTTTCTACTTCTGATGTAGATGTCTTCACATTCCTAAATCAAAGTAACTTTATTTAATTTCCATCCTATATTCCAGTAATCATTTGCTATCATAATCCTCCCACAAAATGATTGAAAATTATGGTATTACAAGATTTCTTGAAAATTATTGAAATTTATATACACACATTATATTTATTGTGTATATATATTTGTTATTGTGTATAAATATTTGTTATTTAATATTTTTATCATCGTATTGTATACTCAATTATTATTAATAATAATATAATATTATTATTAGTAATAACTGAATTAATTCTTTTCTCAAATATTTCACAGACTCATAGAAAGGTAAGGAACAAGTATTCAATGATCATTCTGTTACTTAAGTTATTTTTATTACAATTTAATGGTACTTTTTTAATTGCTACATTATAGCAATATTTTAACATTATATTATTAAAACAGAATGTCTTCTAGTAATGATAAATAAGTATGACTTTTCAGTTACTAATAGACATTCCATTCTAATAATATAATGTTCTAATATTAAAATATTCAAATAACAAAGATTCGGACAATTACTACTTTAATTTATCACAACTACTCTAATTTATCAAAAATTATATTTATACAAACTTCGAATTTTCTTTCAGTATCAATACAAACGACACACAACGCCACCTGAAGGACTTGCAGCACATAGACCAGTCTCTAAGAACAGTGGCCACTCAACTACTAAACGTGACCAACCCGGAAAAACCGCCAAAAATCCTCGATAACGTGATCAATAAGTCTGCCGCGAGTCAGAAACCAGTCGAAAGAAACGAGGCTGTTCCAATCAAAGAGATCAACGTGAATAACGCTCCGCCTGTCAATGTCGGATTCGGCAGGCCGATTAATTCCAAGTTCAGCTACTTCGAGACGAGTCATCCGGGTCAAGCGATGGCCATCACCGAGGAGGAACTCGAAAGAGAACTAAGCTCGACGCGTCTGATGACTGCGTATAAGAATCATCCAACGACCACTGGTGGAATCTCTACGTGGATCCTTTTGAATCCACCGTCCACCACGTTGAAGACGATGGAGATAGAAAAGAAGACGAAACAACCGATCGAAACAGACGTAAAAGTGACCGATGCGAAGCCAACGACTCTGATGGAGAGAATAGATACCACCGAAAGAGTGACCGAGAAGGTTACAGTGCCTGTTTCGACGACGTTGATCACAGACGAATCTTCTACCACGAAGAAACCCGTCTCAACCACGAAAAAGACAATTGAATCAAAACCAGAAAAGATACAAAGCACAGAGAATGTCTATTCAGAATCTATTCAGAGTACCACTTTGAAAGCTCCTCACACCACTGTGAACAACTCGGAGACTAAGGAGACTGTTACAAGCACTACGAAAAAGGTGCAGATCGCTAGAACGACACCAAAGCCTAAGACAGCTACCACGAAGACCACTGTGTTGTTGAAACATTCTGTTACCAAGCCTTCCAGACCTCAACATCAGAACAGGCCTAAGCTACCTATGAGAAGGACAACTACCGTTAAACCAGATGCCGTTAAGAATGAGACTGTTTCTGCTGGCAAGATAGAGAAAGTTACTTTCAGGCCTGTCCAGATTATTACCATTCCGAAGAGCAAGGTAGAAAGCACCGAGAAGCCTATGTTCGTGACCAAAATCAAAGCTTCTATTCTAATGGACACTCAGAAGACCACTACGCAGTCTTTTGCATCGTCCACGACTAGTTTGGAAGTTACCACAACCCCCAAACCGACTACAGTTGGCAATGATCTGTTGGAAGTGTCTGCGAAGCCGAAACCAGTGGGAACGAAGGTGAACAACGTGCTGAAGGTGCAGTTGAAGAGGCCTTCGGACGAAGCAACGACCAGAATCGAAGTAGAATCTGTTAAAGCAAATGCTGCTGCGTTGAAAGTCGAGAAGGTGGAGAAAAACGAAGTCAAGGAAGAGGCTGAGAAGGAATTGGAGAGTCTAGATAATACGAGGATAGATTTAATGCAATTTGACTTTAACCCTGAACTAACGAAAATTAATGTAAATACAGAAGTTTCCCCGACATCGATCAGCACTATACCATCGACTACATCTACCTCGACCACCAAAAGACCTAGGAACAATTCCAAGAGAAAGAAGAACAAGAACAGAAGGCGAAAACCAATCACGTCTACAACAATGACCACCGTTTCTTCTGCGACGTCCAGCACGATAGAAAACGACTTGGCAGAGGAATCCATTGCTGAAATTGGTATACAGGAGTCGAAGATAGTGCCGGAGACCAAGGTGGCTAGTAACTGGACAAAAACGAAGAAGAAACCAGCTCCGACGCCGATCAGCATGCAGATTTACAATTTTCTGAGCAGAGAAGTGATGCCTAGTTTCGGGGTAATGTCCTTGGTAGGACTGGGACTCGGTCTGGCTTCTTACTTCCTGTACCCACTTGGAGGAACCGTGACCAGGAGGAACTACGAGGACGAGCCAAAGTACAAATATAATTTCGACGAATACGGCGGAAACTATGGCCAAAGCGAGGAGGAGGTTCTGTCTAAAGTTCTTCAGGGGATGACGACCGACGAGAGCAAATATCCCGGAGGTTCGAAAGACCATGACAGTAATTATTACAGATACCAGCAGTACGATGGAAACTATGACACTCAACCGATTAAAAAAAGCGATCAAAAGTATCCTTCGTCCTCTCCGATGTATCGACCAGAGAGTACAGCGTCTGTGCACAAACCGTACAGGAACACCGATTATCGTTACATGCAGAGCACCAGCACTTCGAATTACTACGACAGGCCCAAACATCGCGAGTATGTGGTTGGATCGGCTCTCCCTAGCACGGCCAATCGGCAGTTCGTTGTCGGAAATGTTCCGAAAGAGTACCCACCGTATGCCGACAATCTTGCTGCGTTGTCGACTACAGGGAAACTGGTCAACAGTTACGAACCTACAGAACAAAGTGGTCAGATACAATTCAATCACGATATAAATCAGAGCTTCGATTTTCCTGTGGGATCTGTTCAGAGCTATGGCCAAGTTCAGACAGCCAGACCGGATGAAACTTACGAGGAAGTGGAGATTACACCTACCGCGGTTGCTGTAGAGCATGGACCCAGGTCTCTGAAGGTTAAACGCTCCTTTCAGGAGCCGACAGAGGCGCCCTCGACGAAGGCACGCCATTCCAGAAGAAGAAGGGACTCGGTGATTCAGATTATACCGTCGAAACGAGAATTAGAAGAAGAAGAGAAGGAGGAGGATCTGAGCAACGAAATTCTTAATATAATCGATTCGGCTATACCGGAGGAGAATTACGCTAAGGAGAAGAAGAACAAGGACAGGGAGACGGAAGATTTTGAGAGTCAGAGGAGAAAGGAGAAAGAAGATGAGAAGAATCGGTTGATGGAGACTGAAGACAAGACCACTGTCAAGAGTCAGACATTGAAAACGAGCACGGTTACGTCCGTGGATATTTCCACAGCAACGAAAGAGACTACTGACTCTTCCTCTTCTTCTTCTTCTTCTTCTTCTTCTTCTTTTCCTTCTTCAAGTTCCACGGAAAGCGTGAGTTCTGAAGATATCACGACGAACAGTCCGAAAACGACGGAGAGCACAATCGAATGGACCGACGCGACCACGAAGAAGCCAGCCGAGCAGAACGGTTTCAATCTCTTCAATTTCGTGAAGAGGATTGCCGAGATCAAGTTCAGGCTCGGTCTAACGCTCCTGAAACACGCGAGCGAAGGTTTCGCCAGATATCTCGGCCATGTGCAGAAGAGGATTAACGGAGAGGAGTGAAGGAGGCTCTTTCCAGATGGCTGAACACAGTATGGAATCGAGTGACGAACCCGATTTACACCGTCACTAAGCATGTACCTTACCTCTTCGAGCACGCCAGGACCTCGTATTGAAAACGGAAATCCTTCGTGTCTTGACGCTTGTTTTTCGAGAACGTTTTGAGAGGATGGAGACGATTTTGAAACGTTTCTCGATCGAAATAGTCTTTCTACTATTGGGGTGACTTTTTTTTGTAGAATTTGAAGTATCGTCGTCGTTACTTTTCTTTTTTCTTTTTTTTCTGAGGGAAGAAATGTTCGTTTCTGAGCGACGAAGATAATTTTTTGATAGAGAGATTTTTCAGGTTTTTGTAATAAAGTTATAAAATCGGAGAAGGATGAGGATTTAAAAATTAAATTGTAATGTAAATCTGTATTTTTGTATAAAAGATTGGTATTTCTTGTTTTAACATTTTAGGGGAATTATATTATAGAAGATTATGATATTTTAAAAAAATGTTAGAGTATAATATAGAACAATTATATTCTAAGAAAATTCTTTTAATATTCTTAGAGTATAATTATTTTTTAACTATATTAATTATTCGATAACGTAGAATATGACAATTCTATAGTTACAGACAGTAATTAAGAATATTGAAAGAATAATTTTAGAATTCTATTATCAACAATAAGAATATTATTGTATATCTTACATTATGATTTAATATTCCAAGAATTCTAAAAAGTATTTTTTTATTTGGAAACGAATATTTCTTTCTCTCTACAAGAACGACGAAATTATTTTTAACTCGTAGAATCAACTAAACAACTCACCCACTGTTAGCACAATTGACGATGAAAAATACTCTGTCTATATTTTTTAAATAGTTCTTATTACATATTATAGTTACAGTCCTTGCAAATTATCCTGAAAATGTTGGTCTATTCATTTATTAATCTACATATAAATTTTTATCATGCTGTTAGGACCAAAAAAAGAAAAGGAAGGTGCTCGGACGTGAGAACGATAAGCTTTAAAATAAAAATCAAGGAATCAGGGATTTTTCATATGGAATATAATTTCCATTGGAAATTCTTCTCAAACATTTTGAAACTTCAGGAAAAATGAGTGAGGTTTTGAAGAGCTTCCAGCGAAAAGTTCTATTATTTTTTATTCTCTAAGTGATTCTTTCGAATCTTCGATCGTATCTATCGTTAATACTTATGTTTTTTATTAAGTATTGAAGCGAACGACGAAATGTAAAGTATGTTATAAATACGTATATAAATAAATAAATAATAAATATGATGTGTGTCTACATAATATCCTGACGTGTGTGTATGTGTGTGTATAGATATACGAACGAAACTTGTAATAAAAATCGAATTTTTCCACCTGCAGGAGCGTTTTTTTAATGAGAAAATTATAGAATGATATATGCTTAAAATTATACAAATCAATCTTCCTTTTTGAAATCTAACATGTTAATTTAATTTCTTTTATTTTATTTTATTTTATTTTATTTTATTTTATTTTATTTTATCTTATTTCTTATATTTCTTATTCTATTTCTTATATTTCTTATTCTATTTCTTATATTTTCTGCCAGAAGTTCATTCTATTTTTCTTTGTCTTTCTCTAAATTCTTTCTCTTTCTAAATTCTTTAATTTGCATCCGTTATTGTTTTTTCTATTCCCACGAATTATTAGAGACTTCATTTCCCTAGATTAGTTTCTCTATCGTAGTCTCGTTTCGCGGACTCGGTGTTGGCTCGTGGGATTGAGATCACGAATACTCGTCACTGAGTCATCTTGATCGAGGAGTCTCAATCCGGAAGTCATCAAGTCCCTCTTTCGACGGCCGAGAAACATTGGTATCATCATCGCCATTGTTGCCGGTAATATCCCTGCAGAGGAGCAAATTTACTCCGACGAAATTAATTTCCTTAAATGTTAGTTTTTAATCTTAGTTTTCAATCTTCTTGTTATTAGATATTTACTGGATTTATCTCGTTATTTACTGGACATTTAATTTATAATAATTTTTGAACTTAGATTTAAAATCTGTAAATTGTCAAGTTTTTCTTGCTTAAATTTTAAAAACTTTAAGTTCTTAATCAAGAATTTAAGCATTTTCTTTAAGATTCTTTCTGATTCTGTATAGAATTCTGATCCATTTATTATTTTGAATAATCAGTTCATAGAATTAACTAAACATAAACGAATTTTAAAGTATACGATATTCGATTCGTAATTTGCAAATAACCAATTCTTGCTAATTTTATAAGCATTAAATCTTGAGTTCAGAAATATTTGCAGCGTGAGGGACCTGATATAATTTTGATAGAACATTTCTGATAATAATTCATAACATTAGTCTTAAATATCTTTTCATTTGTAATAAAATTAAACAATCAAATTTCGCAGATATTACTACTTTTACTATACTACTATAATTTCTACAAATATAATTTTTATGAATAATTTATTTAATTTCTATGACTAACTAATTTCTATTTTCTACTCTGAAAAATATTTAAATCAACTAGTAATAAGTCACAAACTTACCAGCACCGACAGCAGCTAAGACAGCAGAGCTAGATGCTTGGTTTCCTAACGTATTCCTGATGGGTCTTTTCTTCAGAATCGTTGGTAACGTTTGTTTCTCCATTTCGTATTCCTTTCGGCTCTGGTCCACGCTCTTGAAGGTTTTCTCCACTTCCAGAAGACCTCCGTGTGATGTTGTCGTGTTTGTGCCGTTGATCGACGGTAACACCGTCAACCTGACCTAGGTAAACGATATTTCATCAAGCGTTTGCCAGTTTGTAGAATGTATTTGAAGAATCGAAGACACTCTGCATGTAAATGATGTACGAATTTATTTTTGTTGATCTTTCTTTAACATTAACACGTTAAAAAAGTTGTTAGAAACATTCAAAGAATAAAAGGACCTTTATTCTTAATAAATATGAATCTACCACCCAGAATTAAGATCTAAAATTTAGTAAAGATAAATTAATTTCTGTCTGATTCCTTCAGATCCATAGATCCTTAGTCTAAATAACTAATATAGAAATTATTATTTCCAAGAGATTAACAATCTAGTTAACAGACTATATAATATTTCTCCCAAAATAAATTTCTTATTCCAAAAAAGAAAGAAATCTCAAAATTACGTCTATATTATTTAAAAAAATCTTTCGTCTATATCTAAAAACTTCTTTGATCATCTAGCCTAACCTGTCTTTTCGATGTCATCACGGCGATTGCTGGATCAGGTTCCTCTTTCCTACCAACGCTCTTAGTCACGTTTTCTACTTGACCTATCGAATCTATCTTCATCGACCTTTGCCTGGATTTGGAGTAGCCTCTATTCGTGGACAGTAGTACCCATTGGCCATCGCCGTTTCCAGGATAATTCTGCGGATGATTGTCCACGTACTGATACTGGGAAAATCCTGGTCTCTCTGTAGAAGGTCGTAGGCGATCGTCGAATCTCGTCGGGAAATTGTGCCAGTCGTTGTTCTCTTCTGCTTGATTTTTATCGACGTATCTATCCAAATACTGATAACTTGGTTTTGTTGGTTGAGGCCTGTTCCAGGTATTTGGGAAATTGGCTGGACGATTGTCGGTGATTATATCGCTGTTGGGACGATCTGAGTATTTGTTCCAAGATGGTCTTTCCGGAGGCCACTTTTGAGCCTGAGTCTCTTCAGGTTTTTCTGTGTAGTAAGCAGGACGAACTGTGGGCTTCTGCCATGGTTTCTCGTTTGTGTTCTCTGGCCAGGTTGGTTTTGGTTTATCCATATACCTAGAATAGGGACATCAATTATTTTAAGATCTTTAAGATATTCATTTATGAAATGTTTTTTAAATATTCATTTAGATATCCATTTTAAATTTCTGATACAATACTAAATATACTAGGATATTAAAATATTTATTACAATACAACGATAATTTTTATATTAAATATAAATATTTAGTGTTTTATTTCAATTTAAAGCTTAGTTTTATTTATTACAATACAACGATAATTTTTATATTAAATATAAATATTTAGTGTTTTATTTCAATTTAAAGCTTAGTTCTTCGCGGAAGCTTGGCTTTAGTTTCAATTAGAACCGCAAATGTAGAAAATAGAAAGTGAACCACTTAAGTATAAAATTGTACGCGAATTTACCATGGCTTATTGTTCTCGTAGATTGGTCTGACAGAGTAATCTGCGGCCCAAGGTTTTCCAATGCTCGGTTTGTCCCATGGTTTCATTTCCAGCCATGGACGTTGGGTATTTGGAGTCGCTTGCCATTTAGAAATTTTACTCTTAGACCATGGTATTGCCTCCAAAGTAACCCAGCCGTTTCTATCTTCGTACGAATTTGCTCCATAATATTTATTTCTCTTCAGAGTGTCGTTTAATGTTGAACTTAACTGAAATGATCAATTATGAAATAATTGATTTAAAAAAATCAGCAATCAGTTAGGGCTTTCTTTTCTTCTAGTCGAATAAAATTATAGTTGCAGACAGATGTAGCATTATATTTTATTGTTGATTTAATTTCAATTAATTCTTAAGTCGTTGTCAAAATTAAAAATTGTTAAATCAATATATATACTTATATACACTTATATACATACTTTGACGTAAATTATATCAATATTAAATTAAATTAAATTATCTATGCTTTTAACAAAATATATGTATATAAGTAATTTAATAATCAAATACATTACTTCCATTAAATTAAAATATTCTCAAGCTAAATTTTATAAAATTACGATCTTAAAATTCTAAAAATTCTGAAAAATTTTACATTTAGTAAATTCTTACCCCATCTTCAGTGGACGTAGAATTAATCGTATCCTCTTCATATTTGGTATTCTGATCATAATTAACACTAGTTGACTGAGTGCTAGTCTGATCTTCTACCTCAAGAGCTAGAGCTTCTGTAGGCTTGATGATCCTGAACGGATATCTTTGATACTTCTCGGTGGTGCTCTTAATCTTATTCGCATATTCCTCCAGAAACTTGTTCAGCACGTCTGGATTGAACGTGGACGTTTCGAACCCGTTCCTCGAATCGTCCTCGCTTCTCGGGAAGTCCTTGATCATCCTTTGGTTATTGTTCTGAAAGGCAAACTTTGCTTCACGATGTAATGGACTTGGTGTAGCCGCGATTGGTTCGTCGAGTACCCTGAAGCTTTCCCCCTTCGTCTTGAACAGCTCGGACGTGTCTGCCTTTGCCTTTGCGAAGTATCTTGTGCTGCACTGCGAGCCTCTCAAGGTCAATGCCAGCAGGAGCAGGCATATGGTTCCTTTCGCCGCCATCTGCAAAGAGTAAGAGAAGCATTTGTAAAACGACGTTTTTACTTTTACGAAGATACTAGTCTGTTTTTAGTGAGCGAAGGAAAGACAAATGGTTTTTCTTTTTATTATTAGTGTTTCTTCTTTCATTGAAAGAGAAGTATTTTGAGCAAGAAAAGGTAAAGGAGTTGATTAAATAATTATTGTAGAAAAATGAATTTATAGTAATTTATTATATTTTTTAATTTGTATTCTATTTACATTAATTTTTTATACTTCATTCATATTTTATTAATGTTTTATAGCAGTCATAAAACAAATTTGTAGAACATAATTGGATATTATGTTTCGAAGCAATGTCAATGTAAATTAACTTTTTATTGTGTAGAGTATTAAAACATATTAATATAACTATATTTGGAAATATTGTGGAAATAATTAGTTTTTCTAGTTTTAAAAACTTCAAAATTTTGTAGAAATAAAGGATTTTGGGATTTCGAGGATAGAATATTTCATCGTACATGAATTATTTGGAAGATAAAATTAATTGACATAAATTACATCAAAAAATTCATTCCCAAATAACTTTCATTTTTTTTTTACAATCCAGCAAAAGAGTCTCAGTCGCCTCTCTTCTTCCAAAAAAAAAAATTTGTTACAGAAAAATGAAACCAACAACAATTAACAAAAACCAAACCAAAAACAATAACCAAAAATAGAAGCACATCGCGTCACTAACCGTCTTCGTAGATCTTCCAAAACTTCCAGTCCTGGTGGCGACTTTCGATTATAGCCAACGGAAACCAGGAACCCTTTAGGAAACCACTGAGTAACCAACGTGAACCGACCAAGCTGAACCGCGCGTCGACCTCCACTCTTGAAGGTCCGAGATGGTTCTGTCACGGAGACGTTGTCCTCGTTTGCTTTTAATCCAGGTCCCCACTTCCTGGGGACCTGGTCCATTTTGCATCTCACTCGTGCAACCACGTGCTGCAACAAGCCTGTCTATGCCTCGTACGCTTGGTCACTTGGAGAACGGACGCGGCGCTCGCGTCTACTATTTTTCTCCTCACCTCCTATCTTTGTTCTACTGTCCGCTGATAATTGTCAGCTGAGACGTACGCGAGGATTCGGCGAGCACTAACTGACACAGATCTCGATCTCGTGCTCAGTTTCGTCTTTTAGACGAGCCTGAAATCCAGCAAGGCGAATTCAGAGCTCAGTTTTTATCAATAGGCGTCGTTTCTTAAATTTTTATTTTCATTTTCAGTCTTTTAATAATTATTTCGAGATTGCCAGTTTCACCTATTATTAAGTCAAGATTTAATTTCAATTTTCTTCAATCTAGTTTTCTTAAATTCTTATTTTTATTCAAGATTAGTTCATCAAAAACCAAATTCTAGCATTGAGGCTACGGAAGAGAACTACTTTCGATAATTTGATTAATAAATTTGAGAATATAATGTTATGATAAATTATCTGTTTGATCTGTAATAGATCAAACACAGAAAAATTAAAAGGCTTTCTAGATTCGTAGATCTTTCTAACAGACATTTTAATATGTCTGACACAGTCTTGGATTGGACTTCAACTAAATTTTCAAGGATGTTAAAAAATAAAACCATACAAATACTCTGCCTCCTCGAATCTTGTCGACAGACTTACAGAGGTGTAGATGGAATCGCGAAGAAGCCAGGGTTTGTCACGCACTAATTGTTGCCAGCGTGGACAATCAACGGCTGCTTTGCACGGTGGTTTTTCTGGTTATGATTCGGAATGTCAGTTGCGTTCACGCTAGCCGCGTTCTCTACTTTTCCGACACCTCAATGGACAATTCCTGTCGATTCATAGATATCTTGCCAGTAAATATGTATTATTGATCGGAGATCTCTCAAACCGGTTCCTTGACACTGACACTTGTTATTGAACTTTTTCTCAGATACAAGTATTAATGATATCGGAGGAGGATAATCGAATAAAAAATCTAATTTACGAATATATATTTGCGATATTTATAATTTAAATAGCTTGATATTTCATCGATAAGAAACAGTTCCCTAGTTAAATTACTTTTCTTCGTTCGTTTAAAATATTGTTTCTGTATTAAAAATGTAATTGAAATTATTAATTTTAAAATATTATTAACATGTCCTTTTAATACAAATTTTGTTGGATCTTATTCCTATCATTCCAAAAATTCGGAACACCTGTCAATTCATTATAATTTCATAATAAAAAAAAAGAAAAACAGACACATAAATAATCTGTAACTCTAATAACATAATCTTATAGTTTTAATTACTGAAGTCACAACAGTTTATAAAATATCGCTGGAAGAGATGGTTTTGTCCAAACTTTTGGACAGTGTGATTTTAAACTTTCGTTTATCTGTCACATTTGATATTGAAGGGGAGATTTCAAACGTTAAAAATTTCAATACAGGACCCTCTATTGTTAGTCGTCTCGCCACACTGAATTTATTCATCGATTAAGGACACACAGAAAAAGAAACAGAGAAGCGTGATGATGTTCGTGCTTGATAAATCATCATGATTTCTTCAACTGTTTTATAGACAGAGGGAGTCGATCGTTTCGTGATTTTTGCGCTTTCTCGACACAGAAACCCCGCGAATTTTTTCCCTTTTTCATCTCCTCTACCTCACACTATGAAATCCTTCCGCCTTGTTTTGCGAGTGAAACGCCTCGAATTACGTTTTCATTTTATGAGCAGCTTCCGAATCACTCGGGCTTGGATTTTCACATTTTTGCATCCTCGACCCATAAACCTTTTGTTAAGTTTTTCTTTCTTTCACGGGTAGGATTAGTAATTCAATGCAGGAATCGTTTCTGATATCTTTTATCCAACGTCTTTTTGATCTATCAGATACTTATATTTCGTAATAAAAGTAAAAAAAATGTTTATTCCATTTGTCTTTCGATTTAGAGTTAGTTTGGCATTGATGCGAATTTTAGAATATTTTATAGAACGAATGAAATGTAAATGGAGCTTTTTTTATAATTATATATATATATATTTTATAATGTTAGAGAGATATCTCCGATATTATAATCTCTTTAAGAATAATAATAATTCCAACTTCTTATAGAAACTGATATGTATTGTCCTAAGGACGATGATTTATCGAGTATTAGACTTCCGAGAGACATGCAACGGGCCAGAATTTTTCGCTTTCGATTCCGGTCTGACACCGGTGTGGTTGGCTGGCCTACTCGAAACCGGAATTGGGTCGTTCTCCGGCGTAGATAACCGCGAAAACGAGCATCAGGACGCGCATCGAAAAAGAACAGAACAGACTGCGGCTGTCAAGCGCAGGGAACGTCTACTTTCGTTGTCGGCCGATCTACACGGAAGGGGAATATCCTGTGTAGTCACAGACTTGTGACTAGCGTGCTCCGCGCGTTTTCAACGAATCAGCATATTCCAGACGGATTGTGAGAAAGATTATTCGTTTTGAAATTGAAAAAATTAAATGACACTTTGTACGAGAATATTAATATATTAACAGTCGTGTATAATTAAAAGATTGTATCATTTATGATGAGTGCTGAATATTAAAAGCAAAAATAATCGAAAACTTTTGAGCGGGAGTGTACAAGTGTGTGAATTGATTCTTGAAATTTTGGCTAAATATTAATAAAAATCCGACTTTTCGGACGAAGAAAAAAAACTCGAACGTGATACTATACGAGTTTATCTTTAGTCTAACATCTGCTTCGACCAGTTCCTCGGCATGACTTGACCTCTGTTTGAAACAAGGCCAGACTCTCGCCGCTCGCTGATAAAACTCGCCTTAGAAAGTCTTTTCACCCCTTTCCGCTCTTTGCTCACATTCCGTGAACAGCCGCGTAATAAAACATTTTTCCTTCCTATTTTACGCCTCGACTGTAGAAATTTAACCGACTGGGATCGTTTCTTCCTTCACGATCCAACTGCTTCGCCGATCGATTTCCTGTTTATAGTTACGACACTTGTTTCTTTTGAGCTTTTTCGCCTTATCGTGGAAATTATGAATTGTTCCGTGTTTAAAAATTGTCGGATCGATTAAAATTGATTTAAGGATCTTTTTGAGGGGAATTGTATTCATGGATAGATAGTTTGATAGAAGAATTAGGGAATTTATATTTTTGAGAATTCTATTGTTTTGTAATAGGCATAACGTGAAGAATCGAAATCAGGATTTTAAGGACTTGTAGATTTCAAAATTTAATTACCTTGAATTGTTATCAAATTAAAATATCATATAATATCAATAATATATAATTAAACTATGTAAAATATTTATGTAATAATTAACTATAATATATCTAATATAATATAATTCTAATTAATAGGTAGTAACTAGTTAACTTAAAATAAAGTTGAAAGTTTAAAATATACGCGATAGAATAATAAATTAAAATATTTGAGAATTATATTTTTGTCCATAACGTACGATTAACGTTGATTGTATCATCCGAAAACTTCTCTCGTTGGTTATTAAAGTATTGAAATATTAGTCATTGCAATTTCCACGACTTGACAAGCTGAGAGACAGAGAAACCAGGGAAAAGTGTATATGAAAAATGCGTTAAGCGATTATTTCTTCTGTTAATGCACGTTTACAAGCGGTCAGCGTGAAAAGTGTCCCAGAATCCATCGCGAGAAATCCGATATAAAATAACTCGGTTACGAGGGAAGCTGTACTACGAGCGTTTCGTGACTTCTCGCGTTAACATGCGACAGTAAAAACGTTTCATTATTCTGAAGTGTACTTTCCATGGAAACTGGTTGTCGATGCATGAATATCGTCCTGACATCTAGGCTATCCCCTTTCGCGGTCATCCTTTCTTCCTTATTTTTCCCGCGACTTTCGTTTCGACCTCGCCGAGATGTTAACGTGCTGATAACGAATACGAGCATTGACTAACTAGGATAGATCCGATATCCAATGTTTTTTCGTGTTCTACGAAAGGATTTTGAGGATCATCTGACTAACATTTTCGTATCACATTCTACCATATCGTAACTATTATTTAGGCAAGTTTTGCACTACGGCGTTACTAATAATAAAGGAATTAAAATCAGAAAATATGAATAATGTTATTACATCTACGCACCGAAAATTGTTGATTGAATTAAACGTGAACGCTTTTTTACTTGCATAATTATTCTTAAGAGAAATTACTATTTAGCATATTATATTAGTTGTTTAGTATATTTATGTTAATAGAATTACAAATTAAAAACTAATCATACAAATGTAGTTTAACTTTGTAAGAAGTATAGAAATTATTGTAGTATTTATTGTTGCTTTAAATTAATGGGGATTATAAAATAATAAATACTGTAAAATTATTGATTATTGTAATAGAAAAACTGTTTTTGAAAGTATTGAAATAGACTATTGATAAGACTGTCACCTGTTGTGCATCATTGACTTTACCTGAAGCAGGTAAAAAGTCATAATTTAATCTTTTATCCTGTACACATCGATCAAACTTTCATCATCAAAGTGAATTTTTAAATAATATTCTAATTGTTTAAATATTACTTAGTATTTCTAATAATTTATTTGTAACAACGAAATAATTAATTCTCTTGTGTAATGTTTCTAAGTCCTATTTAAAATTAATAATTTGTAACAGTGTTGAACAATATACTTAGAGAAATGACTTTGAATTATTGAATGAAATAATTAATTTAATTATTTAATCGTAATATGAAAGTTGTAAGAACTATTAAATAATGTTTAGAAATGTTGTAGAAATAAAATAATTTAATTGTTTTAAATGAATTATTCAAACTATAAAATAATGCATTTCTATGATATTTTTGTATATTATTTAACAATTTTAACTATTTATAACAACTGAATCAGTGATTGAATTCCCTTACATGTTCAAGCATTATTTCATAGTTTGAATAATTCATTTATGAGACTCGATTGTCCTAATTACATTGACTTAATATCACGATTATGTTGATTTAACCCATTGAGAACTAACAAAAATATAATATATAATACAATATAATATATATTAGAGTAATTATAATAATAATATAATATATGATAATTATATATATATACAATGAATTATATTAATCATTGTAATTATTACATGACGTACAAATTATTGTTTCGTCTTTCATAAAGAGATAAAAACTACTACATTTCTATTTGCTATTGAAATAAATTGATCAGAGTAATTAACGGCGAACGTTGCAAGAAATACGTTCTCGAAATATTTCTGCAGCGTCCCCTCCGCTTTAGCTGGAACTAAACGAGCACTGTCAACGGCAATTGGAGTAAGCCTAACGATTAAAAGACAAATTTCACCTTCACGCTTTTTAGAGAACACTTTGAATCTAGTTTCTCGCGAGTTAAAGACACTGAATTCTTAAAGATCCTGCTTAGTGTAACAAGTACATCATAGATAGAAACGTCTTCAACATCCATCGCGTCTTTCGTTTCACGAAATACCATATTCCAATATGAACAAACAAAATTCCACGATAAAACTCGTCTTCTTCATCTCGTTACTGTTTACGAGATTAAACTCGATCCACACTCAAGATCCAACAAAGCCGAAGAACGTGTCTCCAAACGACGATGTGAAACCAGTTGAAGAGTTTATCGAAGAGTCATCTACCGAGGAACAATTTTCGTTAGAATCTGCAACGACTACGGAGTCTACGACTACCCTAGAGACCTACCATAAGCTGTCCATCAATGCCAAGAAAAATATTTCCAGAGAATTCAGACCAAGTGTACATTTAGGTGTAGTATCTTAATTTCGAGCAAATGCAGAAGAGAAGTTCTTGAGTATTTGCATTTGATTTGTGCGAAATGTTAGTGAACTGTTTATCGATAGCAAGTGAGGTTTTCGTATGGGCAATGAATACGTAGATTGGGACGTTTGGTTGCACGTGAGAAACATGTGAGAAGTCTTTGATCTTCGATCATTATTTCTGTTTTCTTTATAACATTGTGTAATTTGAAAGTTACATTTTGGAAATTTTATTTTATATGTTGCTTCACTGTTGGATTTCGATGCATCGTTACAAAAATGATTAATATCAATTCTATATTAGATATTTAATTGAAATAAATAATCTTCTTCTTTCAAGATATTAATCTATCCTTTTTCTATTACAAATTTAACGAAATTTTGGTTATAGATGGTTAATGAACAAAGAGACTTTTAATATTTTACAGAATCAAATGAAAAATAACCCATATCAATGACAATCTTCTATGCGATGCTTTTAAATATTTTTAACGTTATAAAAACATGATAGAATCCGAGTTCTTTGAGTTCTTTGAGATTACTTGCGTTACTTAAATTGTTAAAGTTGCAAACACGATCCAATAGATAATCGATCATTAAATTATGGATTTCTATGCATTTATGGGCGGATTAATTAAATGAAATAAAATATAGAGTTTAATTCTTAAAAATCTCAATGACCTTTGGATCTTTTTGAAAAATCATACAACACTTTAGATGATCGCATTCAATTGATGCACTCTGTATAAAATATCCAAAGTACTCTTTTCAATATTTAATTATTTGGTAATTATTAAAATATTATCTACCAAATTAATTTCAGTTTCGTTATTAAAAATCTCATATTTAGATGATCCCATTTAATTGATCTGTATAAAATATCCAAAATGCAACAGGTATTCATTTCAACATTTAATAGATAAAGTAATCATCTATCCAATTAACTCCAATTTTATTATTAAAAATGAGAATTCACGTAAATATTTATACCTGTTGAAATTAATAAATGTCACATTTTTTTAGGAGAAATTAAAGAATCCAGAGTCAGTACCAGCCCCTTCAACGCTCTTCGTCATTTCAACTTCGACAACGCAGTAAATCCTGGTTCATATCACGAACACTTAAAAGATTTCCAAGTAATTTTCCAACCCGCAGTCAAGACTGTTCAAACTCTTCAAACTCCTCGGTCAGTTAATCAAGAAAACCAGAATTTATACGAAACTGCTGTTGGATCAACTGAGGAGAGTAAAAAAGATGGAGCAGAGAATGGTTACGTTAAATTTCAAGATGATGCGTTGGACGCTTCTAGAGTTCCGTACAGCTCTTCGAAGGACCAAACGTTCCATCAACAAGTTTCCAATTCGGTTGTTGACAATTCGGGGACGCAGTACGACTTGGATCAACAGATCTATCAAAATTTAGAGAAACCCGTTTTCGAGCAAGAAACGTCCATCATTTGGGGGAAACCGTCTAAATTTCAGAGTGAACCTCAGAGACCGGAATTGAACGTCAGTTCTTTGAAGACGCCATATTTTCCAACAGTTTATGATCATCAGGATCAACAGTCGAGTTTGCAGGATTTTAATTTATCGAAGAAGCCGAATGATGGCGTGGTTTTTGTTCAGGAATCGTCGTTCACGAGAACTAGAAAATATCCTTATCCTTATCAATCACACAGTGGATACAATCAGGCTGAGTTTCTTGACGACAAACGTTCGTCTGTGCTCAAGAGAAGGTGAGGTTTTTTTTAAATGTTTTTCTTTTCAATATATCTTAAGGATTTACGAGCCGAATGTTTCTTTACTTTTTAGTTCTAGTTTCCTTGCTGTTTAACTTTTAATTATCACAGTAACTTTGGATTCAATTGATGCAAAATTTATTTCTTTGCTTTTTAATTCTAACTTCCTTCCTTGCTCTACGATTTTAATTTCAATGATAGTGATTGTAACAAGTTATATTTGTTAATTTTCTCTCCTTTTCTTAAAGTTCTTAAATTAAAATTCTTATAAATAAGTCGAAATGCTTTAAATAAATAAATCGTAATATTTGAAATGTTGTTCACTTTAATTGCAGAGTATCTCCGTGGAAGAAGATCTTTCATCTGATCGGCGCCATTTTGCCCCTTGGTCTGCTCATAGCTGCTCTGACTCCAAACGTCGTAAAGGTCGACAACACTACGTGAGTGGTGCACTTTCGTTTTCTCTTTTTTTCCGGTCCAGAAAAACGTGTCGACTCGAATTCTAATCACGAACCAAATCCCTTTAGCCAGCCTAATATCGTTTTGTCCAAATGGAGGGTCGCTGACCTGCCGGTGGAACATAAACAGGCGCGATTCAACGATCCCTTGAGTGACTGCGAGGAAAGATCCATCTGTGGCATGATTTTGGCTGGCGGTGACGTTGGAGCCACCGTGTTGCAGAACATCTTGTGGAATCTGGCGACAAGGTAATTGTGTTAAATTGTTTGAAAAATTAGGAACAAGATTTTACGAAAGAATTGAATAGCTTTGTATATTTTCATTATTTGTATAATATATTATAATATAATATGTAGTTTTTATACACGTATGTGTATAATTTTGGCTGAATGGAAAATTAGAAAAATAAATATATTGAAATGAATGTAGAATGATAGTCTTGTTGAACGATGGTGTTTCAAGAGCAAATTTAACTATATAATATGTAACTATGCCTATGCATAAAATTATGTAATAATTTATAATATAATAATTAACTATAATTATAATATATTATAACGTATAATTTGAATAGTAGATTCAAAATTTAAAACAAAACCGAAGCTTAAAAATTTATTCTATTTTTAGATGTAACTCTTTAGAATGAAAGAATTATAAATTTCAAAATATTTGAGAATAATTTTGAAATTCTAATTTTGTATATTTGTACAATTTGTGCGATGCAATACAATATATAATTTTAACTGACGTGAGAATCTTATAAATGGAAGACTAGAAAAACTAGTTATGTTAAAACAAATTCAACATGATAGTTTTGTTGGTCAATAGTAATCATCCAAGAACAAAAATTTCTCGATAAAACGTTTTATTAAGAATGTAATGATACTGTTTTTATTAAGCTGAAGGAATTCTCTCAATATAGAAAACACTTCCTTTATACTGCTCTTTGTCACACTATACATTTACATTTTAGTATTGACATTTTTTGAAAACGATTAATTATGGACTTGAACTTTCCCTCAGTTCACTGATTCAATAATTATGAGACTTGTGGAGAATTCTTGGAAACTAAGGAACAGTGATAAGTGACAGCAAGCATAACAATTACACTTAACGGGTTAAAAATCGCTCCATTAGTTCTCGAAAACGTTGTTCGTTTAACTCTGAGGTATTCATCAGTGTATTTTTAACAGCTTGTCAGCCGGATGACAGCGTCTACGTAATTACAAAAGTGGAACATCGAAGGCAATACTTAAAATACGAGTGAATTATTCGCGCGATGGCAATCCTCGTCTCTCTCGATTTCGAATAAAGAAAAAAAAGAAAGAAAGAGAGAGAGAGAGAGAGAATTTTATTTCTAAAGAGTACTGTTGCAAACTTTTCCTCGATTTCTAAAACGTGAAGAGAGAACGTTTCTCCTCTATTCCACTTAAAGAAATTTCAAACTTACGAAATCTCAATGAAACCATTGTTTTCTAATCTCTTGCTGTTTTATTGTCAGAACATCGACGACTATGGCGAAAGAAAGCGGTCTTCACGAAGTTTTCGAGGCGGTGAAGAAAAGGGATTGTACCAACATTCTTTGCTAATTCACTATTGGAGTATTTTAAAGCGATTAGAACAATATGAATATCACTTTTCAAAAAATTTCAAATAACATAAACAGATAGCTAATGTCATAAAATCAAAAACGAGTTTTCACTGCGCTTTTATGGTAATATAGTATTTTAATTAAATTACAGAACCTCCAATATGTATCCACATGTATCTGGATAATATAAGGTTCTGCTACAGTGCTTGTTCTATACACAAAACTTTTTCGTAACACTCAACGCGTTAGTGTGTCTTTTAATTTTAAAAAATGGCACCAGACGACGATAACAGTTCATTATACTCACGGATGTGAACAATTTTCACAATGAAAAATTGGAACCAACTAATGTTCAACTTTCTCTAAACTCGTAGAAATTCAGCAGAAAGTAGCTGCCAAGTAATTATTGCTACAATTCCAGTAACTTATACGTTCATTTTTGCAATTAGAAAGTACAATAATCATAACCTCGAGGTTATCACAATTTCAATTTCGACTTTTATAATTGTATTGTAAAAAGATGTAATTAGGAAAGGATATTAATTTTGCAATAAATGTTTTTCCATCTATCTAGGTTGTGATAATTTTGTTTTTCATACAACTACTAGCCGAAATTGTATTTGTATTTCATTGTTAGTTTAATATTTAGTTATATTAATTTCCACATATTTTTTGGCTGCACTATGTAATGGCACACAAGTTCATTTCACAATATACTAATTACTAATTGTAAGTGTAATAAATATAAGTAATATAGTTGAAATAAATATATTGATATATTTCATACAAACAAAATTTTTATATATTTTATATTTATATATTTTTCAAAAAAAAAAAATTAGGATATATTAGGATGTGAATTAGTCGAATATAATGAATTGATTTAATATTAAATAATTAAATTTAATTTTAATTTTAATTTAATTCAATTTAATATTGAATTAGTTCAATATAATGAATTAATTTAGTGCAGTGAATTAATTTAATATCTGAATGATGCTATATCACTAGCTATAACACGTTTCTCTGCGTCGATGAAAGTGACCGAACAAGGGCATCGCGAGCGGATGAAAGGATTATTTGGGAATTGTTCGTGTCAGTGCGCTTCTGCTCGGCACAAGTGAAAGTAGTCACAGTGTATAAGTGGGTCAACGGTATTCTATGCCAGTTCAACTCAGGAATTTATGTCCTCGCGACAAGATACGGATTATCGGCAAGTGCAACGAGCTTTCACACGCATCTCCTCAATATTCCAAGGAAAAATGGCCGAGCTGTCTCTTTTCTTTTTATTTTCAAATCACTTCCATTGTTTTTTTTTTGTTTTTTTTTTTTTAGTATTCATAATTCAAAGAAAAATTATTTTTATCGACCGCTTAATGGAGAAACAAATTCTCACGAATTACAAATATCACATTTTCGTTAATTAAACGCGTCTAAGTTGAAAAATAACCGGATGAGATTCGAATTTCGGGTCAATTCGCCTCTCCGTTTTCACTTCAGGAATGCAAGAAAGACCAGCGTCGATTACCGTACTGTTTCCTGAACGATTGATTAATGATACACTACTCTAATTTTGTTTCGTGCGATCAGACATTTTTTTCATTTCCTTTGATCAATGCTCTTCCACTTAATTATCCATTTAATACTCAACGTGAATTTCTACCAATTAAATAAATGAATTATCGTGTCTCATGTGAAAATTGTTATTTCCAATTTTAACAAGTTCGAGCTATTAATTCATCAATCTACTGGATTTAAAATATTTATTTTTTCAAAAATTGTGCGATTACTAACAAATAAATATAGATAATATAAAGGCATTTTAATTAAATTTATATTGAATTTCAGAGAGATGAAATATTGAAATAATGACAGAGTTTATTGTTACATAAAATACCCAAGGTACTTGTGATACTTATTAGATGAAACATCAATTTAAATATTTTTTTCGATTTCAAACGTTTTCAAAAACAATAAACAAATTATTTTCATGATTTAGCATGATCTTGAAGACTGAAGTCTCTTCTTTGCAATGACTTCTTCAAATTCAAAAAATTCTATCATTTCATCGCGTAACTCTAATATTCAAAAATTAATAAAATGGAGAGGAAAAATCACATTTGAAGCCTTCATTGTAAACTCTTAAATGGAAAAATTTTATTCCTTCTTTTTTGATTCATTTTTGCATGCGAAATTACCCCATCAATCACTTGTCCACGTAGTAGAAATTTCATAAAACGCTCGGTCTTTCTCACATCGAATCGTAATCTGCTCAAATGAATGCAATCTCTTTCAATCGCGTGTATTTCCACCATGTGTTTAACCACTTCTACAAAACATGACATAAGATACTGACATGCGAGTGAAACCGATCTTCCATTTCCCACGATCGTTATCCTGTCCAATTAATGGCACACACGCGCCACATACGCAACAAAGCGAAGAGCAATGATAAAACAAAGAGCAGAAATGCAGCGCGTGCATCGATTCAGAAGTAAAACAGTTCTGTCTGAGATAGAACAAGCGTGGAAAGAAAGTCCAGCCAATTACGCACGCTTATCCCTTAATTATCCTAACCTCTTTCCTAATAAACACACTTTCGCGGAACGTCGTTCCTTTTATGGTGATGGTAAGATCGCGTTTGTATGGCAACGAAAGTGAGCCACTTTTTGTCGACGGTTCTGACCACGGTCTCTCTCGATGAGCCGACGATCGACGTGTAAAAAACCGAATAATTATACCGAGTTTCCGGTCATCATCAACGAGGATGCAGAAATTAGTTATGGCGATTTCTTGTCGTTGTGAGAATTGTATTAACAAAACGACATTTAACAGTTAACTGTTAATACTGAAATTTTGACCGAAATTCACCAGTTTATAACTTTTTAGAAATTTTTTATAACTTTTAGAAATTTTATAGATGCAAAACAATACACTTCTAGAGATTTATATTATATATAACTTATACACGATTTTTTGGTAAAATATACGAATGAAAGCTTACGTACTCTATTGTATTTCGAAGTTTCTACCTGTATATTTCTGTCTATCTGTATGTATATTTTATATATTTTTCATACATTTTTAATATAAATTGAACAATCAAGAATTTTTAGTGTCATTCGTCAATTATAATATCTTTGAATTTAATATTTCTTATATCTTATAAGAGTTATCTATAATCTTTTTAATAGTTTTTTTCATTTTTAGTTACTTATAACATGATATCACAACAAAAAATCGACAAAAACATATTAGCATAAAATGAAAATTCATACAATTCATGTAATTATATTTCTAATATATTTTTTCATTTCTTTTTTTACGACTTACTTATGATATGATATCAAAAAATTAACAAAAATACATGTTGTATTGTATCCCTTTCCCCCTATAATCTTTATGCATACATTTTTGCTAGTGTACATAAATTATAAAAATAAAACACAAGCGTAAGAACGAAGAGGAAACTTTTCAACCGACCTATCCATCTGCATAACCACGTCCACGATCCACGATCCAGAAAATTCTCAAAATGCCCGATGCTCGAACCAGCGTCTGACACTTTCACTTTCCTCCAGCTTTCTCCTCTAACGAAGGAGACGCATCTTTCTTAATAGCCATCTTCGGTTAAACGGAAACGTCTTGAACTATCGCTTCTTCAACTGTGATAAATATTTTTTAACGCTTGCAACGACGACGTGGTCTCGAACGTGGGTCGTTCAGCTATGAAACGCGTAGGTTCATCTTCGAGGTATGTCAAGGAAAACGAGTGTGTGCAACGGACACAGAACGATATTGGAAAATCAAAGAGGCCTTCGTGGATCGAACACAATGGGATTCGTACGCATCTATAATTCTTGATGACTCGCGAGGCTCGTGAGGACGTCGAATTCTATCGAAGGACGTACATTAGTAGTCATCGGACGATAATTTACTCAATTATTCGTTTTTCGAGTCTATGATCTTTTAGCAACAGAACTGAGGTATGAAACATCTACTTAAAAAATTAAGATAATGTTAATATTAATATTACGATATAATTATACAATAACATAAAATTTATAATATACAAAAATTATAATAAAAACATAAAATTTATAATATAAATAACAATTACTACTATTACTACTATTAATTAATGTAATTACTTAATAATTTTTGTAAGTTATTTATTTAATTGATGAAATTTATTATTCCTTTTAAAAATTCATTGCTTATTTACATTTCATCAAAATACATTTTAACTTTGAAAATAATTTTCCCGCTATATTAAATCGATTTTACTTTCGAATACCTTCCTTAACAGAAGATGTCAATTAAAAAATTCAATCATTACGTTCTCAATCTCTTCAGTAACAATAAATTTTATCTTCTTATAATCAATAGTTTTTAAGTCCATCAATACTAACATTCTGTGTTCTTAGCCTTCATATTTCTTCACATCGTTTTCATATTGAATTCTTTAGAACAGTAAATCACCACTATACTACTATATCAGCATTATGTTCACTTTGTTTTGACGTGACACTATAGACTGTCTTTCGAGGGATATGAACAGCCAACAGGTAGTTCGTATTATCAACAGGTCTCCCTTTCATATTTTATCGCTGACTATGTCTATGGCTTGGTCATGTAAAATGTAAATGATCATAGTGTTATGTAGACAGTGAATTGAAAAACAGAGCTTGAATATACCGCACGAACGTTTTACTTCCCGCGTTCCTTCGTCGGCCTTGAACAGCGAAAGTCGACAAATTTTCTACGTGTCGTGACTTCGGTATTCCCATAGATCGTTTCCAGAAATTCCGCGCAGATTCATCTGCTGTCACAGAGTGCCGCCGAGACTCGGTAAAGTCGAGGAAGGTCGCCGAGCCAGGAAAACGATTGGCTACTTTCTTTTTCTCACAACGTCCGTTTCAATAGTCCGATTCAATAGACTGACGACCACTCGTTTGCTTTAGGAAATTTGTCGGAGAAACGGCACACTTACTCGCGTGTGTTCTTTTTTTGAGAATCTGTACGTTGTGTGCTTTAGTGGTTAGCATTGCATTGATTATGGCCAGACTATGAATTTTTCTATACTTTTGTCACAGTACGAGCGAAGAAATATAAATTTAACTCGAGGTTTCTTCTATGTACTAAAATTTGAGTGTTTTATTAAGTTGTAATGTTCGACGTTGTGTCAGCATTTTAAATATCTTTTTTTTTTCAATAAATATTTAAATTTTCGGAAATGTCTTGAACACCACTTCAACTTAAATATAATTTTTTGAATAATTAATTTTTAGAAGAATTAATTATTTATTTGTTTTCAGGATTATTGAAATTATTGAGAAACAAGCTGCGACAATTTTATTTCAGGAACTGTTCAGTTTCATAATTGACAATTCTTATAAATCTGCATTTATGAAACTTAGTAAATAAGTTAGAAGAAACTGATTGAATTATGCTAATAGCTACATATTTTAACTAATTTTTGAATTAGTAGTTTCTTAGGCCTAGGCCTTTGACAGATTTATTTCCAATTTATAAATTGCCGATTATTAAGGAATAATTAAGTAATTGAATTTTATGATAATTGGGTATTAGGATGAATTTGAAAGGATAATAAATTAGTAGGTTTTAATTATGCATCTTGAATATTATATCCGTTTTGATGAAATTTAATTATCCTACTACCGGTGGTATCATAATCGTTTATCCGCGTGCCAATCTACCGACATGTAAATGATTCTCGATCAAAAGATCAACGTAATCAGATATGTATAGTCTACACTATTCATATAGCGAGAGTTAAATATCAGTTAATTGTAAATTAGAGATTATATTCTATCTGATTGCTTATAAATCGTTTACTGAATTTTTTTTTTTATTTTCGCTTATGACTTATCTTCACGTAAAATAACATAGGAACAGAAAAATGTTCTATCTATCTCATGTGAAAGTTAAGTGAATTTCTAGATTGAAGGGTGACTTTTACAGCAAAAGGAAATTAATCCTTTGACTAAAAATTTCAGTACATTTTAGTGGAATGTTAGTTTTATAAAACTAATTGTTCAATCTCATAATAGGTTTTGAAACTAACATCCCATTTTTATAATAAAGTTTGTTAAATGTAAAAATAAATTCAGTGTTTCTTTTTCTTTTTTAAGATAATCTTCCCATTTATCTTTTGATTTGCTTATCATTCCGAAGTTATTTTCTGGCCAATCTTTGTCTCCTTCTTTGTTATTTTATTTGCAAGAATTTAATTAATTCTAAAATTGTAGATAGTAGTAATGACGGATGTAATGACGTGAATTCTTCCCTTTCATAGTTCCAATATTAAAAAAACAGAATTCCAAAATATAAATTGATTGGAAAAAATTGTAAATGATACGTTGAATTAATGCAACTACTCTTTAACGTCTTAATGATGCAGTTTCCTAACCAAAGACTTTTTTGATTTAATAATTAATAATCAACTGACTGCGAATTTTTATGCAATTATAGAAAGTGCAAAATTGCAAACGATGCATATATTATCTTTAATATAGTAATAATTATTTTTAATTATTTTAATATAATAACGATAAAAACTTAATTTATTTAAGTTTTATATTAATATAATATTTTTATATTAATATAATATCCATTATAATTATTAATATTAATTCTTATTATAATTATTAATATTAATTCTAATTCTAATTATTAATATAATTATTAATATTATTAATATTATTAATATTAATTCATTATAATTATAAATATTAATATAATATTCATTATAATTTATCATAACATAAATTCAAAGCATTCTTACAGCATTTAGTATGTAAAACAATTTTCTGTCTAGGCTCAATTTTTTCAATTACATTTTCAAAACTGTAAATCCGCAGTCTAACAACTAATAACAACAAATTAATTTTAATCTCTGCAAACGTAATTATGATATAATTTACTTTTAATGATACTACGATTTAAAAAAGAGAAAAGAACAAGAATCTACGAATATATTGATATCATATTCGAAATACATTGGAATACCAATGACGAGTCAATTCATCCTTCCCTGTCAACAATAATGCACCGGTCAATAAAGCTCTTGTCATTGAAAAAGCCTATTTTCACAAAGGTCACGTGTTCAATAATGGACAGGGAGCAACAGGAGGTTACACGGTCATGCAACGACACGTTCTTCTTCGTCGTCGTCGAACCGATGGACTTTCACTGGCAGGTCCCTGAACCCGGCGCGCCGCCGCTTGAACATCGTCTCTTCCGGTTCGGCCGCGCTGGTTCCTTTGGTCGTTCGTGAACTTGAAAACCAGACCAGCCACTGTCTCAAAGTTTCGCGAGACTCGTCTCACCCTTCTCCTCCCCTCTCTTCGGAACTCCCGTCTGCGAAACTTTGCACAGCTGTTCGTGCATTTTACGGAACGTTCGCGCGGAGAAAGTGGCGGAGGAACGAGCGAAGAATCGAGCGTAGTCGAGAGTTATGCGTCGTCATTGCAATCCATGGTAGTGACCTTAATAACGATGGTAATCTTTAAGGTACATCAGATAGATTTGCGCGTCACACGATGACATGTTCGAAATGAAAATTAAGCAGAAGTTTAATAAAAAGTTCGTCAAATGGTTGTTATTAATTCAACTACGTTAACGCGTTCATTAGGAATTTCTATTTGATATGGTACACAAAGTTTTAGATGATGGTTTCGTTATATATTTCTATTTTATACGAATTCTTCTTCCACGCAAATTTATATTTTTGTAAATAGAATGGAACGAGAAGAAAATTTAAAATATAGAGATTTGTTTTATTTTCTACGTACTATAACTTGTTAAAAATTTCGTCTTCAAAATATTATAGCCTAATTATTAATTAATTAGGATATTTGGTGATGCGAAATGAAATTCAATATTGACCTGGATTAGATGGATAAAAATTTGAAGAATCTTCTGCTTTCGTTTGTGAATGAAAGGTGACTGACAGTTGTCAAGTTAAGGTGGCAAACTTCTAATTTAAATTCCTACGTTGGAAGGCAATCGATTTCTCTTGGTTCCGACGATTTGAAAAACGTACGACTTCAGTGTGGAGTATTGAAAAAAAAAAGGAAATACTTTCGATCCAGACGATTTCTCTCTGAGAGAGTTTAGCGATTCTTTTCTTCTCTTAAACTTACTCCCGCCATTTGATTTTAAAAGAAATTACTAATTTCATATTGAGGGATCCAAATCTCCAATTTCGAAACTTTCAAAATCAAAGTCCACATGTCATTAATCATTAATCGTCATTCCATCGTTAATCAATTTCTGTTTAACTCGCATGCAATCAGGCGATTCCAAAGCTAACTTTACACACTGACAGAAATCCTTGAAGCATCGGAAGCCATGGAGATCAAAATTCTACGAATCAAGATTCACATAGATTGACAATCGGTCTCCATTGACCAGCACCCGGCGATTCGGAAAATGTAACGATCAATCGGCAGAGAGACGCCGAACGTCGCGACGGAAGAAGACGAAGGCGAACGCGGGAAGTAGGTCGGAGAGAAGTGCCGGTTCTTCGTTGGAGACACGAGGAGCCGCTGACTGAGCGCCTTCGTCAGTCTCGCGAAGATATTCCGGGAGTCAACAGGTGCGTAGAAGCAGGTCTTTCCTTTGCTTCTTAAAAAAAAAAAAAAAGAAAGAAAAATAATAGAGCATTTAATTACCTTTCGTCTCTGCGCTCGGCATTTTCAACGCGAATCGATCGTTTCGTCAATATCGTTCTTTACGCGCCGATCATGCGAATCTGACAACACATCCACGTTACACTTTTTCTTCTTCTTTCTTTTTGCTTGAAATATCTTTTTCTTGCTCATTCGTCTCCCTCTGTTCGCTTTCTCTGGACACGGTATTTTCACTGGATCTTTGAGCATCGACTGGATCACCGAACGATCGAAGACACACAAAAATGGACAAATTGAAGGTATTTATATCACTTTTGATTTTTAAGGTTTGGCGCGTAGATTTTTTTTTCGAGAGTTAACAATTTTTGATTATTACTGTTGAGAGTTTTGTGTAAACTTCTATGTTGTTCTTTATAATTTTATGTATTTCTAAACCTAAAGTTTCGTGAAGTTTTATAAAAATTCTCGTCGTACTTTATAATCGCGTATATTTTTTGAAAATTTGCAAACAAATGTATTTGATTTGATTTAAGAAAAAAATTGGTTGCCATTTAGTTGCCATTAGTTACCATTACCACAGCTTTTCGATATTCGTTAAATACACTTTATTCTTTCTCCATGATGCAATCGTAAGATATATTTTTACTTTTATTTCTTGAATTCTCTGTTCATTTTGTTCTGAAATAACCTTACGATTTGTTCATCGAGTTTCTTCAAGTTTTTTTTTACTTTCGATATTTATTTCTTTTCCTTCTTCTATTTATATTCTTGTATGTGGAATTGTGAGACCTTCTCCAATATATCCGCGGCTCTTTTATCTCAAGTATGAAAGAGTTTTTTTGTCCTCCACGTCTCAAGCTTTCAGAATACGTAATCATGAATGCACCTCCTACATTCTTCATTCATCTTCTTTAAATCAATCTTTATCTCTTTAGAGATTTTATAGACATTATACACTTGGTAAATTAGATTTTCCAAAACTACGAAGTTTTGTTATATTCTAAAAATACAGATTTTCAACACACATTTTTTAAAATATTTCGCATTACAGATATTATAAGTCTAACAATATATTATTATATCACGAATGTGTTATAAATTCATTTATTCATATAAAAAAAGAATTATCTTATTCCAAGAACAGTTCCACTGATATCTCATAAATTTTCAATATCTTTCTCTCTTCTATTCTAATTTTTCCATGTGACATCTCTACTAATAAATATTCAGGAGACATTCTAATTAACCTATTGACATGAACAGTATGCCAAGCAGTCTGAGATATTGCGGCTGTTTCATGTTAATCCTTATTCAAGAATATTCAATATTTTAGGATTGAGAATTTTTTTTCTTCAACATTTCTGTCATTTATTAATAGCAGTAAATAATGATTTTAGTATAATAAAATTCTACGTGCACAGAGAAACGAAATTTTGTAGGCTTCTAAAAATTGTATGTATTTTTATCGAGAAAAACAAGAGAAAACAATGTATAATTACATGTCTTAAAATAATATAGAAAAATTGTTTAATTCAAATTTTCTTTTTTCTACCACAATCCTATATTATATTTCACTATTTCGTCAAAAATATAAACCCATATTTTCAACTCTTAAGTGACATCACGAAGTGTTAGATGATTATAATAATTTGTATTATATTACAAAAATTTTTTACTTAATTTTATTTTGTATTTCGTATTTCCCTGGTAAAGATTAGCAATAAATAAAATTAAACAAGACTAAAGATTTCAAAATTAAATGAATTGTTGGGTTAAACCTAAATTTTTATGGCCTCTAATGTCCAATGATTTAAAGGTTGAACTTCTCGACGTACGGTTCAAAATTTATTAGAATTACTTATGTTGAGACAAAAGAAAAAAAAGAGGGAATAACAAAACAATAATCGTTAATTGGCAAACTTTCTGGAGCGGAAATCAATGTGACACAGATTGAGGCCATCGCAGTTCGCGTGGATCATGCACTTCCTTCGTCGAAATGAACATTAATCGCGTATTCGTTCATTAGCTGGACATTGCAATTTTCATGTTCCCATAAGCTTGATAATGCACAAATCTTTAATTTCATGCTTCAACTATCTATGTATATATATGTTCGTCAACTACTATCGATCAAGCGATTTATTCTTCGCGTGTTTCTTTGATCCAAGCCAAATCGATTACAATGATCTGATTTCTTTTTATTTGCCAAGTGATTTGAATCGTTTGTGTGTAAACATGGAAATTATTTATATACATTTGATTGAACAGAAAAAGTTTATTTATTATGACTTAAAGAACTTATAATTAGAGGAGAAATGATACGAATGAGAAATTCCTTAATTTGAGACAACTGTGGATTCAGTTGTGCTTTAATAGAAGAATTTGTGGCATGAAAACAATGGAGAAGAAAACTTGTTAGAAATTAAGATATATGCTTTTATAAATTAAAATATATTGTTAGATATACACGTGAAAGTTAGAAGATTTATAAAAAATTTTCCTAAATAAATTCATGTTCTTTGATAAATTTTTTAACTCGTAGAAGCTGTGAAATTTTGTTAAATTTTTCAGGTTTTATGATAAAATATTCAACTTGCGGATTCAGTTAAACTTGTGATACAAAATTTACACATACAGATTAAATTTGTGATACAAAAATGATGAAAATTTAAAAAATCAAATTAAAAATTAAAATAAAACTATGATAGAAAGAATAAATAAGTTTTAAAGTTATAAGAAGTTAAAAGAACAAATATGTTTCCAAATATTAAAATATCTTATTATATGAATATTCAGAAAAGACTGGCAATTTATAATAAAATTCTCTAGCTAAGTATTTATAATACTTATAAATAAGTATTTTCCAATAAGTATTTCTAAATAAATATTCTACTTTCTAAATGCTGTATTTCGAAAGTAGAATAAATAAATGTTTTTAACAAGAACTTTTTAGATAAGTATTTTTACATTATTTTTATTTTTCTTTTTTTGTTATTCTGGAAAAGAATGCATTCGAAATCTTTTCAATTAAAATAATATATACGTGCATCTTGCTTTCAAGATTTTATCATCTGTTTAAAGGCCATTATCTCAGAAGTCTGAAAAGTAAAGAGAATGGATATATTATAATTCTATTCAACGAAGAAAGATAAGAGTCAAGAGTCATGAAAGATCTGCGAATATAATCGCGACATTGTAAAAAAAGGTGACTGAGGAATTCACAGACCTAGAAATATTCCGAGAAGAAGATTTATGAATTGAAATAGTTCCTCTAACAATACGTATTCTCTCTGTTAATTATAAATTTTTATTATTTCGTATAACGGAAATTCAAATTCAATGAACATCACAGTAGAAGAAGTTCCATGCACGTGCATTGTCACCAAAGTTCTAAAATTAATTTTGAAAGAAGTTCTAACTCGATTTTTCAAATATTTTTGTATCTTTTGTGTATATATACCATAAAATATTCTCGTTGTATTTATCGTTTTCATTTGCTAAATTAAGCATTTAGCTATTTATACACAAATGATATTCATTTATTATCTTGTTTATAAATGTCATTTTAATATTGGACGATTCGTTGCTTTGTCAACTTGATATTTTCACTTCGAATTTCAAATTTAACTTCATAATTAAAAAAGATAGCTGTACTTCAGATACTGAACCAATGAATTGGTTCGATGCTGGAAGAAGTTAGGATCCTGTTTTCGAATTTAACCTTAATTAATTTAACATTGATCTGTACGATTTAATTCACTTGTAAAAATATTTATAACAGCGAACGTCACGGATAGGATGTACTGCAAAAGTAATACGAATTGTTTGTCTGCAATGTGCATTGAACTAAACGTAACCACTGCTATATCGAAATTAAAAAGTGTTACACAGAAGAATGTATCATTCTGTTATAATGAAAAAATGATATATACTGTAGAGAAATAGTTGACATTAATCTTGAATTTTTCATTGCCTCGTTAAATTATAAGTTCAATGTACTATACCCGATTTCTAAATACTTCTGTATACGAAAATTAAAATTATTACTATTAAGTGTAAGCATAATACTATAAATTATAATTATTACTACTAAAATATTACTATTAAAATTAATTCACTACGAAAAAAAAATAATTCAAATTACTCCGCTTGTATATTATTAGAAACACAACGCTTCTCAAATTGAAATTAATTCCAAATCCAAACGTAATTGTTGGATCCATGGATCTTAGTGCGTTTATGAAAAACTGAAAAATGCACAGTATATGTACAATAATACATAAAATAAATGCAATAATCCCTGCAACATGAGTATTTACTAAACTTCTAAACCTCTATTTCACTCGCGTTTGTAAAAATTTGAATTACCATAAACGTCCGCAGTCTACTGATTACGTCACAGTGTTGTATTTAAAGGGAAATTTAAAGGAACAACAGAAGAAGCAGGACATAAGGTAACCTCGTACCATTTGTGAACGCCACTGCAAGAACACCATTAGAGTCCGCGCGATTACCAGAAGATTCATTCCACTTTCCTTCACATATTTCTACACGAGATGTGGTGGCTGCTGGAAAAGGCAAAGAATGTTCGCGAGGTCGTGGACGCGCTAAGGTCACGGGGGTGTTCGATCAGGCCAGTGATTTCTCGGTATCGATCGGTTCGGCCGTGGATCGACGAACGAAAGTCACCAGAATGGAAAAAGTAGATCGTCTCGTCTTGGACGCGCGTGGACGCGTGCAGAGCGAGCGTGCGCGAAACGTGCCCAGGGAAAGCATGTCGTTCTATTTCACTTGCTGATGCCTAGGCTAGCCTTCTCGGTCCAGTTGTCGATTTTATTTCGATCTGCAAATGACTCGCAAAAGTATCGGAACATTTATTGTAAACTGCCGTTGGAAGATCTTAGGATGTTTCTTGCTTCTAATATCCAACGTTGAATCGTTGAATTTTAAAAGATAATTTGATAAATTAATGATACATTCTTTCTATTTATTGTACAAAGTACTGTCTCATTTTTTTTTCCTTTTTTTTATTATGTGTGATGTTTTAAGATTTTGATATATTATATGTGTTGTGAAAACACTTTGAAATTTCATTAACATTGTAATATCAATAATATTTTTATAGACGCAGTTAAAAAAAAATAGAATCTATAATAGAGGTTTGTTCTACTAAATTACAATGAGTGCTCAGTAGTCCCCTTTTTTTAGTTCAAGAAGCTGGCTTGGTAGTTTTAAAAGCTACATAGTGTAAGAATTATTCTACGAGTTGCTAAATGTTTGCAAAATGAAGATCACAAAATTATTTTGATCTAAATAATAATTCGATATGTTTTCATGTACCAGGAAAAATTATTGTCACGTTGTAGCGATACAAGCAGTTCGGCAGAACTCCGTTTATATGTGTTCCATTTATTTGAATCCAATTTTAATCAATATCCGATTAAATAAACTCTAGCTACTTGAGTTCATTTGTTTGTACCTGAACTTAGCAACGAAAAGTCACTATTAGCGAGAATCAGTAAACTATTTTTTATATTCTCATTATATCTTATATTCATTCTAATATCTTCAGGTTGCCTTTTCTTTCGAAATAATCGAATTATCTCAAATCAATGGTAGATCGTTGTTTAAACGATATAATTGCGTATTCTCCGTAGATAATCGCGATGTTTATAATAGAAAGTATCTAGTCAGTCAGTTATTGCGTCGCTATTTTCTAATCCTTACCGAAGATTTCTGCGAGCCATTAAATTTCTCTCACTGTGCGTGATTACCTCCTACGACGCGTTTCTCGCTTCTCAAAGACAGATTCGTCTTTCGATGGTGCTTCCCAATAATTTATTTGCAAGGTTGTACAGTGGATGTTAGCCGAAGAGCAATTTATATTTGAGAAACTGACAGATCTCTATTTGCATTCAGAGTTCTTAAAAGTTCCTTTCTTTTAATCTACAGTGAAGAGTACAACTATGATCAATAACAGCAAAAAATTTATTTAATTTCGATAAATTAAACTCGCGCAACTTTGTATCATACGATCCACTTGGTCTCATTTTGAAGCGTAAAACCTCTTTGACAATCGTGAACTTGTTTTTCGCCCGTGAACGAATAGAAAAGTGAGGATAATTTTTTCTCGAAAATTTCAGGAAATTTCAACGCGTTGAAATGGATCAAATTTATGTACGTACGTAATACTTTCTTGTAATACTACAATTATTTCTACATTTCAAATTTCAAAATCTTAAATGTAAACCTCATTCCTTTTATAGAAGAATTCGAAACACCTAAAATAGTTGAAACAGGTTGGTTTTACTTGGATTGCAGAGGAAGTAAAGGAGAAAGTTCGATGATTCATAAAGTGTAATATAGATCGCGTGTTATGCTTCTTTTATTCGATGCAACTAAATACGTCTACTCTTCGAAAGTTAATCTCACGTGTTAAAAGCCTTTTTTCAAAAGACTCGCTTACTCGTAAATTCCTCCCTTCTCAATTTTTAGATAAATTTCTTCTCTTTCTTTAGTTTTTAGACAACAAAAAAATATCAACGATTGTATATCTATCATGGACGAGAAACTACTTCAGAATATTTTTTGAACGTAATTTGCAACGCTAATTTTCTACAGAATTCTCGAAGTCTTGACTGATTAACACTGGAACTATCGATGATTAAAGTATAAAGTTTGTAGCAGAAAAATTAAAGTACAAGGAAAAATTATTGAAGTCTCTAAAAATACACTGTTGTGCAAATATGTAAAATTGCAAATCATTTTAACTCCTTTGATGGATCCGCTGTTCTGATATCACGGTTTTGGTGCAAAAATTTTTCGTTCAGGTTTCACTGATAAGTTATTCCGACGACACAGTACGAAAAGTGAAAGTGACCCTAAAATCATCGAACCAAGTCGAAAACTTTGATTTTCAGCTTTCGTTTTCAGCTCAATAAAGTAAAAATAAGTATTTAGACACGTAATGCAAGTTGATATTTTTGTCATATTTAAAATTATTATACTAGAAGATCTTTCCTCAAATATTTTCCTTAACGTGTAATTGAAAGTGAAATAATTCTTTATTTAATTTTAAATATACAGCGACTGCAAAAAAATATTTACAAACATTGTATTCATTATACCGTTTATGTATTAATTAATTAGTATTTCATTTCGTATCATTTAATAATTTTAGTATAATATTTTTATACGATTTGATATTATGAAAATGATGCACCGTCCCTGTGAAACATATATACATATATATACTTGAAGATATCCAACTTCTATATTATATTTTTACGTTTGTTTAAAACATGTTTAATCATGATAGTCGAGCCTCATTACAGTATTACTCTAATTTCCACGTTTAATTCATTCTCTACACTAATATAAATTTTTGTATGTAAGTCTACAATTTATGTATTCTTATATTTCTATACTTTATTATATTTACAATAACAAAGGTGTTTTTAGTGAACAGAATTGGATACTTTGTATGCACGAATAAGAAAGTATTCGAATCAACTAATTATGAAATCAATCTAACCAGAATTTACTCTTTACTTCGAAACCTAATTGAAGCTCATTCTCATTTACATTTTTATTTAATTCTCACTTCATCAAACTCATTTTATTCTTTGTAACAATGATTCATTGGAAACTAGATTTCTCATAATAAAAAATTCAACAATAAATTACACGGTTAAATGGAGAATGAACATCTCGCTTGCCACTTTCCTCGGACTGATCACACACTCGTTAATCGCAATCAAGCATCAACCTAATCGGTTCACCAACCTTCATTTAATACAATCGCATTCACACCCACTTAAATAGCGAAATCACGAAACTCAGCCATAAAATCCCGGCACAAAGAATCTAAATAGGCCCTGTAAGCGTAATCGAGCACGTAACATATCCCATACAAAGCTATGGGCAAGATGTAACGCGTAAAAGTAGCTTGGTATCGAGGACTGCACAATGGACTTCCGGTAGACCCGTTTCCAATCCAGCCATGTAACAAACGAATTGTTATATAAGCCACGAAACGTATATTCATGGTTAATCCTTTAATTCCTATAGATAGTTATAAGTGTCATCTCTAAATAAATGAATAAAAGATACAAAATCTAACTGTATTTATAATTAAATAATTGTTTATTATATTATGTGTATATGCTATCATATGTATTATTATTATACCTTTCGTTATTATTTAAACGAGAATTAATGATTTCAGGTAACGTTCACTATGGCGTTGATGATGCTAGCCATCATTAACAGCAATATGGCAGATTTACCAAAGCCCAGCTACGCTAGAACGATGCTCAAAGTATCGCGAAGTCTTCCGGGCGAAACGGAGGAACGAAAAGTGTTAACGAGCGAAGGAAACGTAGCCACGTTGATCATCAAACGCCGAGACAAATCCTCCCCCGAACAACAGACACCCAACGAACCGCCAAAAATTTTCCAAAATCCTCAAAATCCAACGTCCGCAACATTCAACGAAAACGTCACATCGTCAAACGTATTGAAACCCGCGAAACTCGAGCCCAAAACCAAAGAGGACGTCAGGAAACTAGAGGAAGCCCAAATAGAAAAACTGAGGGCCAAACTGTCAGACTCTGAGAGGCAAAAGAATTTCTCTAAACACGAAAACGTATCCACGAACGAAAGAGCGAACGTCACCGAGAAAGTTCGACCGGTGAACGAGGGGAACATCGATTACGGTAATTGGACGCCGTTGGGAACCGATGGACGAGCTGTCCACCTCGAGGAATCAACGACCGAGGAAGTCTATCAAAGCTGGAAGCCCGTTCAGAGCGATCTGAAGACAACTACCGAGGAGAGGACCAATTACGCGAGATTTGACGCAGCTTTTCCAGCGGGGGGGTTGCTTCTGCCGCGACATTTTCAGGACAGGTCGCAGAGGAAGCTGCAACTGGCCGACCAGGCCGAGGAGAAGCCTCGTTACACGTTTCTGCCTCACCAGATTCGATCCTCGAGGACGAACATCGGGGCGAACGCGTCGAAGAATCGTGACGGCAAGAACGTACCGGCGGAAGTGATCATCAGGTCGGAGATAAACGTGAAATCGAGCTCGAAAAGGTCGCCGATGACATTGGATACAGATGGCACTCCTGTGATTCATGGGAAGAGGGTCCCCGACGAACCGATGGACAAAGTTCAAACGTGGCGTAACGCGAGAGTGATTAATAACAAGTTGATACACAGCAATGGTGGTGGATCTGGGGATAATTTGGATGCCTCGTCGAGTTTTTATCCGGCGGAGAATGTCGTGGAGAGACAGACATTTGAGAAGTTCTTTAAAAATGTTAACAGAAGGTAAGTGGTAAATCGAAGTAATTAAATTTGGAATTAATTTAAGATTAAGTGGATAGATAGTGGAACGAAGGTTCCGAGTTAAAGGTTTTCTTTTTACAATTGAAAGATATTCTTGGGTTATTTCGCACGACTGAATTGATAATATTGGCAATAGTAATTATTGTTAGAATTTTTACAAGACATAACTACGAACGTATTCATTAATTATTAAAAATATCAAGACGAATTTTAAAAACACATTTAATATTTTTTATCTCGAGAATATCAAGATTACAATTAAATATATTTACATGAAGTTTATAAATAATGCAATTAATTGAATTATTTTTAAGATAGATACAGTTGGTCACGAAAGTATTAAGTAACAATCACAGAAACGTTTTATTGAACATATCATGTATCTTATATGGAACACGTTGATATTTGATTGATATCATTGAGCAAGTTTGAAACAAATAGAAATAATACATTTATAAGATATAGAAATAATACATTTATAAGATATCTAAGTATAGTATATTTTGTAATATAATTATCCTTGTCATTCAATATATTCTGTATTTAGATGGCTATTAATACTTTAATAAATATATGTTTACGACAATTATCTTGTAACTCTTTCCATACAGGTAAGTTTCAAATTTTATTAATATATGTTATTTATACATTTTAAAATATTCTATTATAATATATACATGAACGTATATGTTCGAATGCTTTCGTGGACAACTGCACATATTTAAAAAAAGCATGAATATAATATAATAACATGATATATTATATTGTTACATAAATATATAATATGTTATAACATCACACATCTTCTTCAATTCCTCTTCAATTCCTCCAACAGATACGGGAAAGACTACGAAGAGGAAGGAAAAAACGTGTACTTCGAATGGGACCCGAAAAACTATAAGAACGAAGCTCTGAACGCAGAGGTTTACGAATCGAAAACCGAAAACTATCGAAGCACCTCGCACAAACGAATGCTGCACCCTGACGGCGTGTCGGTCTATCCAGTCTCCCAACTGTACACCCCAGAAAGTCAGAAAATAGCACCGGTCGCTTTGAAACCAGGCGCCAGAGCGCCCGTTCTTCAATACGCTCATCCAGAATTAGGTGTCCAGCCGGCGAAGATCCTGAAAAACGAGAAACGAAGACCGGACAACTTCCCGGAAAATCAGTACTCCTTCACGGAGCAGAGACAGAAGAAGAAGTATGTGTTGAACGACAAGAACATCGTCGACAGTTACACCACCAAGAACTACTACCCAAATCAACATTTCTACGGGCTGAAGAGGCCGAACGACGCGCCGTTCTGGGTGAAGATCTCGGAGAACTTGAAGAACCAATTTTCCAGCGGCGTGGAGAAAATGTCGCAGCTCACTCGGCCGGTGATCGACCCTCTGGTGGAGGCGACGCATAAAATCTCGCAGAATCTGGGCCTCTCGAAAGGCAAGGAAGCCGAGGACAAGATCGGCACGGTCACTTCCGGCGGCAGTATCCTGATCCCAGCCCTGGGACTCGTGGCGTCAGGCGCTGCTCTCGGAATTGGCGCCGTCGCTGTCGGAAGGTACCTCGACGTGGACGTTCTAAAACGATCTAACGAGGCTCTGGGCACTGAGGTGGAGTATCAGAGAGCTCTGGACGCTAGCCAACCTTACTCGAAGGAAACTGATCGAGAGAGCAGAGACGAGGGCTTGGATCGGATGGGCAAATACGGTGAAACGGTGTACTTCCTTGAGAACGTGCCGCGAAACGAAGAAACGAGAAACAGTTACAACGACAATAAAAGTTCAAGTAACAGTCAGATAGGTGTTCTGTTGATCGTCGAGGGAGATGATGGATCAACGGGGAACGGAGAAATGAAGTCGAGCATTGAACGGAACGAGCGGGAGAGCAGTGTTTCGAGGAGAAGGAGGCGAAGTCTGAATTATTTGGACATTTTCCAAGCTGAAGGGGATCTGAAGAATTTAATCAGGGACAAACGTTTTCAACGAAAGGGGGCTGACTCGATCAGCGAGATTGTAGAGATCGATTTTCCTGCTCGTGAGCGGAACGTCGACGTGACGAGGTTTCTTATTCCGAGCAGAAATGTGAAGGATCGAAAAAAGAATAAAGATTCTGCTGTTTTGATAATTGAAGATGGCCCTTTGGGATCTTTTCAGACGAATTTGGCTGATAGGAAGAATTTGGAAAGGGTTGTAGAGAATCTGGCGAAGGTTGAAAAGAATTTTGTCGATGGGAGGAACGAGAGAAGGAGAAGGAGTATTGAAAGTGATCAGGAATTGGAAGACGCTCTTCAGAATCTGGAGAATGCAGAAGTTGCTGAAGTGGCTCATATCGATGGAGATTGGACCAATACACCTTGTGCTAAAAGGATATTCTGTGACGCGATGATACAGAGAGGTGCCGACGCGGTTATTTTAATGGAGAAAAAGATGGCTGCTCTTTTGGGCTTGTGAGTATCATGCTTCGTCTGAAATTGGATGACTATTTTTAAAAATTATCGCGATAGACAACTTTGAGATTTAGTTTGAAATTATTGATTTTGGTATAGTTAACTTTGGAGAATTATTGTACTATTGTAGCTGTAGAACTGAACTGTTGTGGTGCTTTTGAAAAATGATTGTTGGAATAATTTGCAATTTATTAATTAAAAATTATTAATTAAAATGGAATAGAGCATTCTAATAATAATTTATCGCATGAATTATTATTAGAATAGAATGTCATTATTAGAATTATTATGGTAGATATTTTTTATTTTTTCGTAAAATTCGAACTTAAAATTTTAATAAAACTATAGATAAGGCCTCGAATTTTTCAAAAGCTAGAATAATTTATTTTTTCCTTTTTTTTTTCTTTCTTTTTAAAGAAATATCTGACACGCGAAGAATTAAAAGTCTTGACTTTCTTCTAGAAAATAAATTTATTTATTAATGAAATTGTATCAGATAAAATGAGATCTGAAATCTAAACAAATTCAATTGGACTATTATTACTTAAACAAAAATAAATTCATATCGTTACAATATTATTTATCTGAGTTTCGAAAATTTCAAAATAAGTTTTAAGTTTCGAATGTTTTCCAGATTTCAAGTGTTCTATTTCTAGTACAGTTAAGGTTAAATTGTTATGCTGGTTTTCAAAAATGATTCCTTTACACGTAAAGCTTTATAATTAATATTATAGTTTTTACGAATTATTATGGTACATAGTTTTGAAATTGAATTATTATTCTGAAAGAATTGTTATAGGACATAGCTTTGAAATGAAATTATCATACTTTTCCAAGAATTATTTTCCTTTCAGTAAAAAGGTGAACGCAGAGTTACAAAACACACGGGAAGTTGTTCGTTCGTGTGATATAATGGCAATTCTCGTTAATTAGCATATTGTTTTGTAGCTGGCTATGTTTGGTGTGCGGCCTTTCAGTTTCGTAGATCCGAGAAATGTCGATAGGCTTCTTTTTTTTCATTTCATGACTTCTTTTAGAAAGAACGAGTCTTTTTATGGGTATGAAATATTTTCATTGCGGATTCTTTAGACAGAGATAAATAGATAGCTATGAAACTATAAAAAGCTCACAGAATTTTATCTACAAATTTATCGAAATATCCAATAAAAATATTCAAGAAAAATTCTCTTTTAGGAAAGGTACGATTGAAAAATTTTAATAATTCAGCTAACGATATTATTTGAATTTTTTAAAGAAATTCTTCTCCTTCTTTCTCTTTTTGGATATTTTCTTCAAAAACAAACCGATCATTAATTTCTTTTAGAAAAAGAAATAAATTTTTCTGAAGACAAAAAATTCATGTCAAAAATTTTTTTTATTCATGATGTAAAAACTTTATCTAGAAAAGTCTGTAGATTTTTAATGAACAGGATAATAATTATTCTTCTAAAACATAAACACGTCTTTTTCAAAACAAAATCGGTATTATTCGAGTACTTAATTGATAATATACTTAATTCGTTCTATTGCCAAATTCTCAAAAATAATAATTTGATATTCCAACTTTCTTTCTTTCTACATCTATGTATCTATCTCTATCTATCTTTATGTCTATCTTAATTTTTGTCTATATCTCTTCCACCATCGGCAAATATCTTCTTAAAAAATCGTGACTATTCGAATCAAATATTCTACGCGTGATTTAATATTCAAACTCTCTCTTCTTCTCTTTATTTATACAATATTACTTATTTATGTCTATCTTTGTTTTTATCTCTATGTCCATTTATCCATTTCTTTGTTTTTCTTCCAGTATCGAAAAATTAAGATGTTACTTCCTTAAAAAGTCATAAATATTCCAATACACATGCAACTTCCTATCTATTAAACTTAAAATTAAAATTCTTTCTCCTTTCTTTATTTATGTATCTACTTTTATATCTATCTCTATTTCTATCTCTAGCTCTATCTCTATCTCTATTTCTACTTTTATCTCCATCTATCCATCTATTTGTCTCTGACAAATTGGGATATTTTTTGCTTAAAAAATATATTTCAATATTTCAATCAAACGCAACGTTCCTATCTATAACTCAATTTCTTTCCTCTATTAATGTATCTACCTCTATTTCTATCTCTATTTCTATCTAGTCCATTTATCCATCTCTCGTCCAGCATCGACAAGTTACGACATTATCTCCTTAAAAGCACCATAAACACTCGAATTAAACGCATTACCCAGTGCAATAAATTATTCACGAATGTCGATCGGAGTGAAAATCGATCGAGTGCCGGTGAAATTACGCTGAGAACGAACATCAGGCGATCTCTAGGTTCTAGAAATCGCTTATACGATCAATATAACCAGATGCGACGAACTAAATGACGCGACTCGTTCAGATCTTCAGATCAATTTGTCATCGTTCGATTTTTCTGTCGTTCGTTCGAACGTGGGGGACTTTTCCCGGGACACGCGTATCGCTCGGTCCTATCACGATCGTGTATGCGCGTATGCGCAGAGTGAAATTGTGCTAAGAGGTAAAAGTCGAATCAGTCAGTAGGACGTCGCCGGCGAAAGCTGGGAAGAAAGTTATCTGTTGCTCGCTACGATTCCGTTCAGCCGGCGAGGTTCTTTGATTTTCTCGGCTCGTACCGGTATAATCGCTTTGTTTAAACTGGTTTCTAATGGAAGGGAAATTGGGAAGCCCGAAAAGGAAATGCACGTGTAGTCGAATCATAGAAATTCTCTTTTTTCCTTTTTTTTTTTTTTGGATTTTTGGTACACGTTGACTGCCGCGTGAAAATGTTTAAATGTTTCACCTGTACGATGAAATTTTTAATTTTTATTATACTACAATAAAAGCTATATTTAATTTATATTTTTATTACAATAAAAATGCAACGAAAGCGTATTTTTCTATCGGTGATATTCATGTGATATTTTAATCGTTCTAAAATATTTGTAGAAATAGAAACATCAGTTGCCAATTATGACAATCAATGTGTTAATATTACGGATCAATTGATAATCTAATGGTTTTGTTTAAACTAATTCCTAATGGGAGGATGATTGCAAAATCTTCTCATGGAGATTCGTTATTCTTTTCGAATTAATAAAGTTGTTAATCTCGATGATTTTTTAAATCGATGGATTCGAAATTATAGTAGATATCGTATACCATTACGTTCGGTTTGTCGATATTCACGAACAGATAAAATTGAGAACAATCCTTCAATAAAAACTTGCGCAGTATGCGAGAAGGTGCCAAGCGCTTAATAATTTCCCTCTGAATATTTAAAATAATACATACATGCGTACGTATGCGAACTTTCATCACTAACCATATTTGTTTAATCAGCCTTTCTAACCTGTCGCTTCGTTCCGACGGGGTCGACTTTCCTCGAACTTCATCGCCTCGATTACTTGTCGTCGTCCTTTTCGTTCAAACAGCTTATTAACGATATTCCAATTACACGTCGTTCCGCTAGCTGTCAATTACTATCAATCCACGTGACTATCAATAATCTGACAAGTTTATAGTACCATCAGGCTACTCCCTACGAACCGTCATCATTAACCATCAATCATTACCGTGCAATAAAATGTATATAGCATTTACAACGCTGTTCGCAGGATTCAGCCGGGGGCAGCTGTCCAAGTGTCCAGCCACTTTCAACAGGTCATGGATGCTGTACGAAGACACGATTGTTCGAGCTTTCTGTGTCCGCAAGCCAGGCCAGGGAACGTTTTCTTCTAGAACGAAGAAACCTCGCTCGTTCAGATCGCTGCTGCAGGTTCGACGGACCGTGTAGTACTTGCCCTCCTCTCCTCCTCCTCGACACGCCGCCGGTCCCACCGTCTGAAAGAAAAGCGGAACTGATAAATCGCTGATTTCACGACCGGTGAAAGCATTCGAGTGATTTGGGATTCGAGCGATTCGACTCGTTTTGATTTGCTTTTAGAAAAGTTTCCGAGAGTTTTCTTCAATCAGAACACGAAAAGCGGACAATTTTTGTTCGACTGCTGTTGAGCGCGTTAACAGTCTCGATCATCGGGTTTCGATAGTCGATATACGTGACAGAAAATCGATTGTGTTTCGATAAGATTTGAAGATTGGAATTTGATGGTGGGTTTCATTCGAAGATCGAAAGCCAGATTACTTGGATATTTCTTTGGAGGGAAAGTGGAAGTTTTAAAATCCGATGGTATAATTCTCACGGAGAATCCTTCGAAATTTCGAAATATTTTTATCGTAATTTTAATGATCATTCAAGTGACGAAAAGTTTGGTTATAATTTGAAAGCGGAAATTTCAAAGCTGAGATTCTAATCTTAAGTCAGATACTGGGATTATACTGGGATTCCTGAAGAAATGCGAGAAAACGTTCATTTGTACCGAAGTTCTATCGACTTTGTCTCGTAAAAAATGGAAATTTCAGAATTTAGAATAATTTGAATCAAATTGAATTTGATTGGAAACGCAAAAGGTTTCAAAATTTCTATCAAAATTTGGATTATTTGATTCTTTGTGGAAAGAAATTCTATTTATGATGGAGTTTAATGAAAATTATTTAAATCCGAAACTCATTGAATCGTAGGTCTAGAAATTTGAACTATTTTGTTGTCTTCCCAAATGGAAGAGAAACATAATTTTTAATAAAATTCGACTGAATCTGATATTTGAGTCAATGGAACAAAAAAATCATAGAGAACGTAGTCAAATTTTTCTAAAATAATTGCAGTCGAGAATAATGCAAATTTGCAAAACTATCAAATATTTAGTAAATCAAAACGAGTTGAAAAATGGAATCACGAATAATTTGGGTGAAAAACATCAGGAATCGGTCGTCCAGTCAAAACTGTATATATTTGCCACGTTATTTAATACAAAACTACGCTCGTAATTTAAGAAACTAGAATTAATTAACTTCCAAACCGTTTGTCAAGCTAATAAGAAATTAACGACACAGCTCAAACTTGACCTAAATGATTGAATATTAGATTGTACTTTTTCTTTTTTTTTAACAGAACGATTTAAACAAATTGTTAGTTAGTACTTTGGGTTAAATTTGAGCCTCTACTTGAATCCTACGCAAAAGGAAAACTTGGATTTTGCTCGAGAAATCCAGAGAAGTCGATTGATTTCTTGAGAAAAACCTTGTAAAAACAAGCAAATTTGTAATTAATATTAAGACGTATTTATTTTACTTCTTTCATATTACTATTTTACCTACGCAACGGAAACATTTTCAATTTTTGTAAAATAGAAATAAATTATACTTCCTTGCAATACTTCTTTTGTTTTCTTAATAATATATTTAGTAATATTGTTAGTAATAAAAATATATTGCTAACAACATATATATTAATAAATACTAATAATTCAAGTAATAATGAGAAAAACTAAAATCGAAGTCAATATTCCTACATTACCTTCATCAATGTCGCTCACAAATATATCTTTTTAGAAATGTGAACTGGCTTATAATTAGTAACCAACTATAGAAGCGAGATTATGTTTGAAAGACAAAGATAATACGAATAGAAATCTACACTTCTGAGTACTGAATTTCGTAGAAGAGATAAAAGAAATAAATTTATATAGAGATTGAATACACTAAATAAATATGTAAACATTTCATAATCAATATTATAGATAGTCTTACCCAATTAGGGTTTTTAATGTTTATATACTACAATATGCAATTAATACTCAATATATATATATATATATATCAATATATATCAACCATGATAATTAATAAAGTTTTAAAATATACCAAAAGAGTTTCTATAGATATACAAATAGTTTTGTAAGCAACGTGTGTATATTCTGTTTAAATAGAACGAGCGGCTAAAGCTCAGAATCATAAAGAAGCTGGATGTTTCAGAACCAAGAAATGAGCGACTGCACATATGAATCGAACTGGTATAACGTGTCACCTTCTGAAGCCAGGTGTCTTCTATTCATCATAAACAGATCCATTCGTCCACTCTGTTTGGCAGCAAGAAAATTTAGCACTTTTTCCATGAAATTTAGTAGCGCATGTACCATGATTGTTACCTTAAAAAATACACGATATACAGAAATCTTCAAATCGTATTTCAAATTCTAAAAACAACGATTAGGTTATCTTTCGGTGTTGCTAACAGTCGCAAATAGCCATTAATCCCTCGATATAGAAATTTTCCTTTAGACTAGATATCCTGAATTGTACAAGTCTTCGTCCATGAAGAACGTCTATGTACATTCATCACTATTCACGGATTACTGCTAAGCGCATTAAACATTTCTCATAAACTTCTCGTCATTCTCCCTAATTTTTTGTCGCACTGAATGTTTCCTCTGAGGCGAACAAAAAAAATTCGAAATAGGCGAAAGTTTCGAGCTTCAACTGCAATTGGACTCGAGGCGAAGTTTTTGTCGTTATTTCGAAGATAAAATAATTACTATCGAAAATAAGAAGTTTTACGGAGAAGGCAGACTATCAAGAACGTAGTTCTTTTTATTTAGATTCGTCGGTCTTTGTTCTTATCTACGAGTCGAAAGAGTTTGAATTGCAGGGTCTCTTTCATTTCGCAAACTTGCAAATTGCGACCATTAAAAGTTCTGAGCGAAAGGTTTCAGCGAGACGATTCAGAATGCGTAATGAACAGTACGAAAGGGCTGCGCGCAATCTGGAGAATCAGTTGTCGGAATATCGACACTGAAGAAAGAAAGACAAAGAATAAAATAAACAGTTGGGATAGTCGGAGTTTTACTTTTCTCACGTGGTGAACAAATTTTTACTTCACGAGTTGTTCGTTTTTAATTTTTAAAAAATTGATTTTGAGATTCGTAATCTGTTGAGCGCTTTATGATCTGAGTGATTCAATTTTTACAGTCGTGAAAAATAGAGATTTGTTGATACCGGTTAATTGGTGAACGGTTAATCGCGCTCTCTAATATTGAATTTTATAATTTTATGATTTTTTTCTTCTCTCTATAATATTGAATTCTATAGATCCCTGAATTTAGAACTTAATAATTTTAATTCTCTTTCTCTTCATAATTTTAAATTTTATAATTCCTCTTTCTCAAAAATTCTAAAATTTTATAATATCCCTTTGTTTCTCACTTTCTTTCTCTCTCTCTCTCTCTTTCTCTCTCTAATTATACCATTTTAAATAAAATCTTAAGTATTCCTAATAATATTATTTCGTCAATGCATTCAGATTTTTGTTCAATAATTATAATTATTACGATTCTCGACGTTACGTGAAGTGTCGTGCAAAACGAGAAATGGAATTTGCTATGGGATGGAACCGTTTTAATTTGACGTTACTTGGTGTGTGGCCAGAACCGAGGAGAATATCTAGAGGATCACGACTTATTTCGAGTGTAATATTCTGGTTCACGACTTCCGTAACATTTACTTTTATCTGTGCCCCTCAAACAGCGAATCTGGTATTAAAATCAACCAGTTTAGATGAAGTAATTGAAAATTTATCCATCAATATACCGATCGCCTTTGCACTAATTAAGCAGATAGTTCTATGGTACTATAAAAAAGGTAATTTAGTACTTTTCAATATTTACGTATTATAACTAATATATGTATATATATATATATATATATATATATATATATATATGTATAATCTTTTATTCTTTGAAATGGGACGATCGTCTTCATTAAGAAATAATTATAACCATTTAAAAGAAGTCAATTTTATCAACTTTATTAACCCTTAAGTACCATTTATATTCTGTAATTTTATTTTACATTTTTCAATACATTTTGATATTATTCAATTAAATTTATAAACTTTTATCGTCAATATATAAAACAATAACAATTGAATTTAATCTTTATTCGATAGTTGTAGATGTGAGATCTTCAAGAACGCTCTTCAATTTGAACGTCTATAATACTTAAGAGTTAATTAATTAATACCTAATCGTTAACAATTTTCTTGACAATTGAAGACTGATATCCACCAATTCAAATCATTCTTAACTATTAATATTCTCCAAAAGTAACGATATCTGTATAATTTCTATCCCTCTAGCCCTAACACTATTAATTAGCCAAATGCTGGACGATTGGACCGAGCCAATCGCAAATCGCGATCGACAAACGATGATGAAAAACGCGAAAATCAGTCGAATGATATCCATTGTTTGTTCCACTCTTACCTACTTCATGCTACTCGCTTTTATATCGCTACAAATTTGGAGTAACATGCAAAACGCGTCAGAAGTCGATCTAGGAGGGCTTCTTCATCCGGCCACGTTCCCTTACGACACGAATAAGAGTCCAAATTTCGAGATCACATGGTTGGGACAATTTATGGGCACAGTACTAACTGCAATATGCTATTCCTGCTTCGACACGTTCCTTGCGGTTCTCGTGTTACACTTGTGCGGTCAATTAACTGTTCTTCGAGTAGCTCTCGAGGATCTAGCGAACTCGACAAAGAGCAATAATTACACAAGATTCCACGAGCGACTGGGACTCATTGTGAACAGGCACAATCAGTTGTTTAGGTTGGTGGAAGTGAGTCATTAATGGACTAAGAATATTTTAAATGATATTTAAACTCGTCAGGCGTAGGTATTAATTTGATTCTTTTGAATTGAATTTGAAACTTGAAAATTTGAAGAACCTGAGTAATTATTAAATGAAAACTCCTTTCAAATGCAAGAAGAATTTGTTCTATAACCAAAAAACAATTTTCTATCAGAACGATTCAAGAGTAAAACCAAAAAATATATAAATAAATAAATAAGATAGAATTAATTTCCAAAAATAATAATTTAAAAAGTGGAAGCTAATAGAAAATTGTTTTAGTTACTCTTTAGTTGTGCCTGAATTATTATTGAACATATTATTCAAACATAATTTAATTTAATTTAATTTAATTTTTGCTTTATTCCATTTTATTTGAACATTATTTTATTTTAATATTGTCTTATTCGAATCAGATATCAGAAAATCAACTGCAGATGTGCTAATAGAAATTTCAGTTGTACGAAGTAATTAATTTCTTTTCTATTAAAGAACAAAAGTAGGACTTTGCTCTCACTTTGACATAAGTTATCATTCTTGAAGTGAAGAAAGTGTCAGTCGATTTAGCAAATAATTGAGAAAATTTAAAGAAATATTTGTATCAAGGTTCGCTGTGATTGTGGAAGATTGCTTCAACCTCATGTTACTTGTTCAAACTATAATCTGTACTGCGATGTTCTGCCTCACTGGATATCGCATGATAACCGTATGTTAAAATTAAATTAAATTTACGTTAAAAAAACTGTTAAATAAAGAAAGAAGAACTCAATGTGCAATGCAAACTCTTTTTCGTTCTTTTTAGTCCGTAGATCAGGAACAAGCAGACGTACCAATTGTTGGAATGATATTCTTTATCATACACGTAATTTATACTATGCTGCACCTTTTCATTTATTGCTATGTGGGAGAAATGCTTCTTGGACAAGTGAGTTTGTTATCTTACATACATATATGCTAAATCTGTTATTATGGACAATATTTGAGCATCGTACACAATTCAATTTAACGGGTGAAAAGAAATGTCCAGATTGTTTTCAATTATTGTATATTAAAATTATCTAATATCTCTTCATATTTCAAATTAAAGATTAAAAATAATCTTAATATCCAACTATTTTATTATTCCAATATGGCAACACTTAATGTACAAATTAATTTAATATATTAATTCATATATTTTATTAATGTATTAATTAATTATATTTAATTAATGTATTAAATTAATATATTTAATACAAGTAATTAATTTAACACTTTATATATTAATTTATTTTCAGAGTACTGGTATCAGTGAATCAGTATACGATTGCAATTGGTACGATTTACCACCGAAAAACGCAGTTTCATTAATTATAGTAATATGTCGTGCAAGAGTATCGTTTCAAATAACAGCTGGGAAATTCAGCCCCTTTTCTCTTGAACTTTTCAACGCTGTAAGTGAAACACGATCATGGACTTGAATTATTTTTGAGAAATAGTGAGATTTGAAATTAGAACTGTTCATAAAGAAAGAAAATTTGAACTGTTCATAATAATATTTTGTTAGATCTTAAAAACATCTGCTGGATATCTTTCCGTGCTGCTAGCTATGAAAGATAGATTGGTCGATGAATAGTAATATAATTATATGGTTGTAATGTGCTTGTTCCTGTTCATGGTAATAAATGATACGTCACGCTGAGCATTTTATAAAATCACAATGGTTATCGAAGTATTTTGATATCTGTTCAAAGATTCACATTACGATTCATGTAATGAAACCCCATAAAATAAAAATGCATAACAATATTCAAAAATACTAGATCTATTGGAGCATGCAAAAGATTGTACAAAGATTTCTTAAGGTAATTAAAATATTGAAATATCTATGGAACTTGCGTTTCGTAGAAATACCACTCTTTTTTTGCTTACACTGCTTCTAATTAAAACACTCTAACTCACTGAAAGAGGAAATATGAATTGAACAATTGTATATTTGTTTAGAATTATTAAAATGTGATAAGATGAACATAAATATATGTGCTACATATTATGTAAAAGTAAGTATCTCTATGTGCAATGCACAGCGAAAGACATCTAACATACCTTGTACCAATATTTGCTTCTATGTACGTTGTAATATGTATACTGTTCGTAACTACAATGAGGTCCATTCATTCAGCAAGGCCATTTTTAATGTTCCAAGACTGATGTCCCATTTTTCTGCTTTTATTCTTTGGATCGTGGTCCTTATTTTTCCTAATTTTTCTTCCATCCGCCAATATCCATTTTTTGTTTCCAGTACAATGTTCTTCTTCGCTGGAGAACATTCCTCTTTTGGGCTCCTCGGCAGGTTTCCAGTAGTTATTTCAGGAACACGGACTTCTGTGTTCTTGGTAGTATCAGTTTCCTGGACAATTTTAGCTTCATCCGCTTTGACCGTGTTTTTCCTCTATAAGACGTCTTTGCCGGCAGATGAAATACTCCTTTTTATCAGAGTACTCTTCGAGAGTTCACTTGACGTCCTTCGTGAAGGCCAAATGGTCGCAAGCACTCCAATTACTTAGCTCTTTGCAGCATAGATTTCTTGTGATTCTTAAAACGCTCCATAGTTGATTTTTTGTCAAGATTTCTTTTAGTCGCCTCCTACGACAGACAGAGAATATATTAGGGGGTATTCTAATTCCAGATGAGAAAATAATTTATATTTATTTATTTTTATTTATAATCTAAATCTATTCTCGTTTACTTTACATATAAAATAAATTTATAAAATTACCAATGATTATTATTCATAATCATTTAAATTATTATTATTTATAATTCGTATTCCTTAAATTCAAATATAATATTAATTTACCATAATCACAGTAAGAATTTATAAAATTATGAATAATAATCATTTGAATAGTATGTATATGCAACAAATTTAGTGAATTTAGTATATACAACAAATTTAGCACTATCGTATAAAATAATTTATAGAATATAAAAATGGTTTCAAAAATTCTCTCTCGACACATAAATAATATCGTGAATTTAGAGATATAGTAAGTTTTGTTATATTCTAAAAAATTGATATACTTAATTTTATTTTGCATATTATACTCTTCCTTATAGATTTGTAATAAAATTAAATGAAGTTAAGAATTTCAAAATAAAACGATGTAAAATCAAAATTTTTATAAATTCCAATGACCAATGGTATTAATTAGACATTGATAAAAAGAATTGAATAAATCGCCATTTATTTTTTAGTTTCATAATTAACTCTATTCCTTTGTATATGTAATAAAAAAATCAATAATTGTGCCGTGTAAAGTGTCGAACATCATAGTCAGATTGTAAAGAGTATTTCTCTTTTCGGTCAGCTAAATGTTTAAATTTTTGCACAATTCTAGTTAAGACTAAAATTGAAGTCAATTCAAAATTTTCTGAACTACCTTTATCAATATCCTACGAAGAAGTATATCTACTCATAAACGTGAACTAGTTCACAATTAGTAACCAACTATGGAAGCAGACAAATGAAAATAACCAACGAAGTGCCATGGAAAAAGTTTCTGGACGGACGCGATCAATTATTCAACAGAAGACAGAGAAATACGAGGCAAGTATTGGAGTTTGTTGTTAGTTAAAGACGATTAAAAAAATATGTTCACCCTCGTAAATGCGATACTTGGAAGTCTAATTACGCACTTAGAAGTTTTAGCATCTACACATGAGGCACTAAAAAAGAGCATGCGCCTCTCTTTCACGTAAAGAACAAGACAGTTCGCTGCAGTCATTTGATCGTGCAGTTCGCGTGCGTATGCATGACTTCAATGGACTACGATACTGGTACGTTTCTGTCATCTACGTCTCTCGATATTCGTGAATTTCACTGAGACTGTGCTCTTGTTTAATTAAATACCATTTTGTCTCCTATGTTCCTTTAGTTTCGTGAATTTTACCGAATCTTTGTTTAATTTATGCTTGTTTAATTTAAAAATGTTTCAAGACTTCATTTTCTTTTTATTACAAGTGTCTCTGTATTATTATCAATCCTTGTTCCGACGAATCGTTTGACAAAAATAAATGAATTTCTGTATTAAATAATTATTGGAATTACATGATATTCTTTTTTAAGAGTAATATAAGTATTCATAATTTGTGGAAGAAGATTCTGTGTTGCCACGTTATCTCGTAAAGTGGCAAATATAATATTAATATAATTAAAATGTAATATTTTTCAAAGAAATATTTTACAAAATTTCAGGATTGAAAGTAGCTTTAGGATGGAATCGTAGGAACATGGAATTAATTGGCGTTTGGCCGGAACCGGCTAGAACCAACGAACGATTGCCAAACTTTAAAGTTCTGTTTTTCGTGTCTATAATATTTCTATTTGGAATTTTACCGGAGAATGTGAATCTATATTTCATATCGGGAAATCTTGATCTAGTGATGGAAAATCTAACGATGGCTAATTTACCTGGTCTAAACGCGATGATAAAATTTATCTACGCTTGGTATTACAAAGAATGTACGTACAAAGTTTGCCAATAACTGTCCACTGTAATTACAATTATTTAATTCCATTTAAGTTTTCACAGTTATAAAATATTTCTCTATGACTTCATCTAATGAATTTTCTTTACTGCTTTTGTCCATGATTTAGTAAATGAAATAACTAATATAATAAAATAACTAATATAATAATAAAATAAATAACTAATATACATAAATGATTGACAGCATTGGGGCAACAAAGAATAATATTCTACTTAATGAGAGGATAAAAATGAATACTGAATATATATATGAACATTGATGATAAAATTATCATACTATATTATTGCAGCATCGATAATAATTGTAATAATATTAGAATAAATAATATACAATAATATACCTATCTAATATTTATAGAATATTAATATTTATTTACCTAATATTAACAATATTAATATTCTACTAAACATTAAGTGAATAAATATTAATATTCTATTAATATATATTATTTATTATAATAATATTAAAATGTGAAATAATAATATTATTATTAATGTTCTTTTGTAGTATTATAAGATTATTTGTATTATAAAAATTATCATTCTATATATAATATTAAATTTTATTATATTAAATTTTCAAGCTTTGAAACCCGTCATCAAATGTTTCTATGATGACTGGTACAGGGTAAAAACAGAAGAGGAAAAAGCACTGATGTTGAAGATGGCTAAACCCGGCAAATTTATTTCTGTGTGGTGTTCGATGTTAAGCTTAACGATGCTCGTTGCATACCAAACCCTTCGAATATTAACCATCTCTGTGACTGACAAAGCAAGCACAAATCAGGATCGCTTGATTATATATCCTGCATATTTTCCTTTTGATATTCGACCAACATCAAGATTGTTAATAATCAATTCTGCTCAACTGATAGCAGGATTTTCAGACACAGTTGCTTATAGCACGGTCGATACTTTCATTGCCATGTTGATCATGCATATTTGTGGACAATTTGCGATTTTAAAGAAGAAATTATTAAGGTTGATGGACAATGACAGACAGAGTAAAAGCATGGATGAGTTTCAAAAGGAGCTGGCTTTGATTATCAACAAACACGAGCAACTGAACGGGTGAATAATTTACTAAAAACAATAGTAACTTTTTGAAGAGTTTCTGCTGATATTCAATGGATCTTTTAAATAAATTTTTAAAATATTTTATGATCATATTTCTTAAGGTATTAAATTTGTACTATTTATGAAAATTTGAATATTTTACTACCATAACATACTGAAATAACTGAAATATTGATACTGTCATATTGCAATAATTTAATATTCCAAGACTGTAATTCTTTTACTTTTCATTCTCTCATATTTTTTTATTTTATAATCTCATATCGCAATATTATAATCCAACTATGTAATAGTCTTCAGTATCCAATGTTTTAATGCTTTGACATTACAATATTCCACTATCTTAATATTGAAATACAGTCATAATATTCCGATATTTTAAAACTCTACTATTCAAAATATTATACTAATAAAAAACTCAATTTGTATTCAATGGACTAATTTATTCTCTGATAAAGAACATGAATCTATAACAGTTAACATAGTGAATTATTCACTTGTTGCACAAATTGTGAATAATTCATGTTTAAAATTCCAGCTTAATTAAATTATTATAGTGCTCGTCATTCTTTATATGGTAATATTCCAATCATCAAATTGCTTTAAAAGCAATCCTACAAATTTCTTTTTCTTTCATTAAAGACTTGCGGCAAAGATCGAAGAGTGCTTCAATATTCTCTTATTGCTTCAACTGTTGTTCTGCACCATCGAAATTTGTCTCCAAGGTTTTATACTTCTCAATGTAAGTTGCATTTACGATACTTCTAATCTTCCATGGTTGTAACATCAGAGAAATAACATGAATTAACCAGGTGATACTTAAAAACGAAAATGGAATCTTCCACTTTCAAATGGTTCACTTCATTATCTTCGTCAGCTTCGTGCTCGTGCATATATATCTCTATTGTTACATAGGCGAGATGCTCCTCGTTCAAGTAAGCAATCTTACTTGTTAATGTAATTATTTCGTAATTAAATTGTGATACATTCTGTCATATTAACTATGATTTGAAACTATATACACACGAAAATATTCGAAACTTACGACAGAAGAAATTTTAGAATTTTATTAATGTTGCAATAAACAATTGTCACGATTATATTGTTACAATTTCAAGCCAATTTTAAATTTATATAGAGATTGAATACACTATAAATATGTAAACATTTCATAATCAATATTATAGATAGTCTTACCCAATTAAGGTTTTTAATGTTTACATACAACAATGTGCAATTGACTGTTAATACTCAATATATATTTGGTCAATATATTAACCATGATAATTAATGAAGTTTTAAAATATACCAAAAGAGTTTCTATAGATATACAAATAGTTTTGCAAGCAACGTGTGTATATTCTGTTTAAATAGAACGAGTGGATAAAGCTTAGAATCATAAAGGAGATGGATGTTTCAGAATCAAGAAATGAGCGATTGCGCATATGAATCGACGTGGTATAACGTCTCACCTTCTGAAGCCAGGTGTCTTCTATTCATCATGAACAGATCCATTCGTCCACTCTGTTTGACAGCAGGAAAATTTAGCACTTTTTCCATGGAAATGTTCAGTAGCGTGTGTATCATCGAATTATTACCTTAAAAATCTACAGAGATCTTATTCTAACCTTATTTCAGATTCTAAAAACAGCGATGGGGTATCTTTCAGTGTTATTAACCGTTACATGTTAATCTCTCGAGCCTTAGAAACTTTACTTTAGAGTAAATACCTTGAGCTGTGCAATCGCTCGTCTCGGCGAAATGTTATCACTGTTGAAGCACACACATTGTCGTTACTATTGAGTGTGTTGAACGTTTCTCACAAACATTTTGTCTCGTCGTTTTTTGATTCGACATCGAACTGAATATTTCCTACGAAGTGGGAAGGGACTCGAGCTTCAACTGTAACTCGATTTGAGGAATATTTCTGCCAGGAAAGAGTTTGAATTACAGGTTTCTTTCGATTCACCAAATTGCAACTTGCAGCTTGCGACCATTAAAAGTTCTGAGCGAAAGGTTTCAGCGGTACGATTCAGATGCGCAATGAGTGATACGACAATCCTGTAATTTGGAGAAGCAGTTGAGGAAATATTCGTTAAAGAGACGAGAATAAAGAGTAAAAATAGAAAACGTCGAGATGGTTGAAATTTTACTTCTTTTCGTGCAATGAATGAGTCATTTGTTTGTAATTTTTTAAGAAGTTAGTTTTAGGATTTGTAACGCGTTGAAAATTCAATAATTTGAGTGATTTAATTTAAACAAATAGAGATTTGTGTAGAATATGGTCCCTTTCCATTCAATATGAAAGTGTGAAGAAATTGAATAATCATTAAAATAAATGGAAACTCTCCTGAAATGCAACAATATTTTGTTCTACAACGTCCAATAATCCAAGAAACAGTTTCCTGTTGGAATGATCCAAGAATGAAACTAACAGATAAATGGGAAATTTTTCTAAAAACAATTTCTGTAAATAATAATTTAAAATCTAGAAACTGATAGAAAATTATTTTACTAATTGAATTCGATAGATCCTTTAGAGTACATAATGAGAGTACATGTTAAATGAAGTGGAATATACTTCAAAGTAAGTATCTCTACATGTAACGACAATATTTACCATACCTCCAATATTTACTTTTATATACGTTGCAATACATTGTTCCAGAAGACTCTCAAAGCTGCGGCGAAGTGCATCGAATCTTTCAATTCAGAAACGCCATTTTTAATTTCCATGATTATGATCCACTGTTTGTTTTTGTTCTTTGGATGGTGATATTATTCAGTTTTCGATAAGCCAGTTCAATGCCTTTTCACGCTGGAGAAATTTTTGGGCGCTCCGCCAAAGTTCTTGTGAGTTATTTCAGGATCACATGCTCTTGGTAGCATGGTTTCTTGGGCAGGCTTAAGGCCCCCATAGACGTTGAAGCATGCTGCGATGCATGCATCAATTTCTAGGTTTCATGAAACATCAGATGATATTTCAGAATCAGATTGCCTCCACTCTACCGATTCTTCAGTTCTTCGTGTGACGCCAAAGTTGAAACAAATGTTATAAAATGTCGGATCGTCGTCCAGCTTCAATATTAGTGATAGTAATGTTAAGGCCCCCATAGACACGTTGAAACAGCTACGATGTATGCATCACTGATTTAAGCACCACTGAGAAGCAAGAAATCACTGATGGAGGAATAGACTTCTAGCATTAGTTGAACCAAGAAAGTCCGTGATGATAAACCTAACATTACTATCACTAATACTGGAAGACGATCCGACATTTTAAAACATTTGTTTCAACTTTGGCGTCACACGAAGAACTGAAGAATCGGTAGAGTGGAGGCAAGGTGATTCTGAAACATCATCTGACGTTTCATGAAACCTAGGATCGCAGCATGCTTCAACGTCTATGGGGGCCTTTAGATTCCTCCGCGATGACTGCGTTTTCCTTCCATGGGATACGTTCCCAGCAGATGAGGAATTTCTTTTTATCGGTGTATTCTTCCGGAACTTTTTCACTTGACGTCTTTCGCGAGGGTCTAAGGACTGCAGTTGCTCGAAAACGACGCTAACTTTCTCAGCTTCTTGCTCTGTAAGTTGAGAGTATAATTAGAATGCTTCATAATTGGTTTCCTATGGAGGAACTTTAGTTTTACTCGCTTTCTACTAGAGACAGAAAATAAATTAGAGGATGTTAGACGCAAAAACATATATATTAATGATAGTCATAAATACAATAGTAATTACAATAATTATAAGTAAGAAATATAAGTAATGTTCATAAAATTATTCTAGCCCGACTTATATGTGCAAAACAATCTTTTCAAAATTATTATTTAGAATTGTTAAAATTATTGTAATACATAGCTATTATTTAAGGATAATTATAAACACGATTACTAAATTTATAGAACTGTAAGTAATAATTATTTGAATGATATATGCAACAAAGAAAATTGAATAGATTATACATAAAATTTAATACAAAATAATAGCAACACAAAATAATTTGTAAATCTAACTCATAAACAGTATCATAGATTCACAAATGTAGTAATTTTTATTACAATAGAAAAATTTGATAATTCCAATCTGTATTAATGAAATTAAATCAACTGAAATCAATGGTACCAAGTAGAGATTAATAAAAGAACAATTATCTATGAGCTTGCAGTTACATTAATTACATTAATCGTCACATATTTTTTAAAAGAGTAGCTAGAGTAGTTTACTAATGGAGCTTGTTCCTCTGTACAAATAAAAAAATCAATAAATGTGCCGTGTAGAGTGTCGAACATCTTAGAGAGATTGTAAAGCATATTCCCTTCTTTCGGTCGATTAAACGTTGATTAAATTTTTGCACAATTCTAGTTAAGATTGAAATTGAAAGAAATTCAAAATTTTCTGAACTACATTTATCAATATCCTGCGATGAAGTACATCCAAAAATGTAACCAACTATACAAGGAGATTAATGAAAATAACGAACGAAGTGCCATGGAAAAAGTTTCTACCCGAATGCGATCAATTATTCAACAGAAGACAGAGAAATACGAGGCAAGTATTGGCGAGTTTGTTGTTAGTTAATTTAGACGATTAAAAAAATATGTTCACCCTCGTAAATGCGATACTTGGAAGTCTAATTACGCACTTAGAAGTTTTAGCATTTACACATGAGGCACTAAAAAAGAGCATGCGCCTCTCTTTCACGTAGAGAACAAGAAAGTTCGCTGCAGTCATTTGATCGTGCAGTTCGCGTGCGTATGCATGACTTCAATGGACTACGATACTGGTACGTTTCTGTCATCTACGTCTCTCGATATTCGTGAATTTCACTGAGACTGTGCTCTTGTTTAATTAAATACCATTTTGTCTCCTATGTTCCTTTAGTTTCGAGAATTTTACCGAATCTTTGTTTAATTTATGCTTGTTTAATTTAAAAATGTTACAAGACTTCATTTTCTTTTTATTACAAGTGTCTCTGTATTATTATCAATCCTTGTTCCGACGAATCGTTTTGACAAAAATAAATGAATTTCTGTATTAAATAATTATTGGAATTACATGATATTCTTTTTTAAGAGTAATATAAGTATTTATAACTTGTGGAAGATTCTGTGTCGTCACGTTATTTCGTAAAGTGGCAAATATAATGTTAATATTAATATAATTAAAATGTAATATTTTTCAAAAAAATATTTTACAAAATTTCAGGATTGAAAATAGCTTTAGGATGGAATCGCTGGGGTATGGAGTTAATTGGTATCTGGTCGGAACCAAGTAGGACCAACGAACGATTGGCAAATTTTAAAGCACTACTTTGTTTGTCCATTGTATTTATGTTTGGTGTTGGACCGCAGAGTGCAAATCTATTTTTCATAAAGGAAAATCTTGAGTTGGTTACAGAAAATTTGTCGACAGCTAATATACCTGGCATGAACGTGATGATAAAGTTTATGTTCGCTTTGTATTACAAAAAGTGTATGTATATAATTTTCTACTAACTATCCACTGTAATCACAATTATTTTATTCCATTTATATTCACTTCAGAGTTATGAGAAAGTTTTCTTTTTTTTTTTTGTAACTACTCATCGCAATTAGGTGTGTGACAAATGAAACATAGCATTGTATTGATATTATATATTACTCATTATAATATTATTATCAATTATTTTATCTTTATTAAAATTCATAGTATTGTAAAAAAGATTGTAAATATGATTTGTAAATATGATTTACAAAGATTCTAAATATGATAAAATAAGATTGTAAATATAAAGATTAAGATTTTATATACTACTAAAATTGCTTATATTTCAAGCTTTAAAGCTCATCGTGAAGTCTTTCTACGACTGGCACGATGCAAAAATGAAAGAGGAAAAAGAGGAGATGATGAAAATGGCTAAACCTGCCAAATTAATTTCTGTGTGGTGTTCGTCATTAAGCCTCACTATGCAACTCTATATCTAGGTCTTCGAGCGGTTACTGTTTATCTAACTGATAAAGCAAACGTAAACCAGGATCGTTTAAGCTTGTATCCCGGATATTTTCCTTTCGACGTTCGACCAGCACCGACATTGATAATGGTCAATTTCGCTCAAGTGATCGTGGCATACTCAGCAGCTATTTGCTATACTACTCTCGATACCTTTATTACGATGTTGATCATGCACATATGTGGGCAATTCGCGATTCTAAGAAAGAAATTATTAAGGGTAATGGGCGACAAAAGACAATGTAGAAGCATGAATGAATTTCAAAAGGAACTCTCTTTAATTGTCACCAGGCACGAGAAACTGAACGGGTGAATATTTTATTGAATTATAATTATACAATTATATAATACTTTAAAATATTTTAATTGTATAATTATAAGGCTAGCAGGGAAGATCGAAGAGTGCTTCAGCATGCTGTTGTTACTTCAAATATTGCTCTGCACAATTGAAATCTGTTTCCAAGGTTTTCGATTTCTCGATGTAAGTTATGTTTATTACGATTTACGTTTATTACGATTCTTTATATTCCGTGATTCAAACACCGGAGAAATAACAAGAATTAAGCAAGTATTACTTAAAAACGAAAACGGGATCTTCAACTTCCAATTGGTTCTCCTCGTCATCTTCGTCTATTTCATCCTCGTTCACATATATCTCTACTGTTACATAAGCGAGATGCTTTTTGTTCAAGTAAGTGGCTCTTCTCGTTAATGCACTCGATTCATAACTAAATTATAATATATCCCGTTTCATTATATGCGTAAATTAGAAATTATAGTTTAGTGTTTGCACATGTACATGTAAAAATAAAATGCGTACCTATGTCTGTAAGACAAGGACGAACACAAATCTAAACATCTGAGTACTGAGTTTCACAGAAGAGATAGAAGAACCATCTCCGATGTTTCAGGGTAAAGAAATGAGTGACTGCGCGTACGAATCGAACTGGTACAACGTCTCACCCCCTGAAGCCAGGTGTCTTCTATTCATCATGAATAGATCCACTCGTCCACTCTGTTTGACTGCAGGCAAATTTGGCACTTTCTCTATGCAAATGTTCAGTAGCGTATGTACCTCGATCAATACTACGTGCTAAATTGCGTGTTTTTATGTGCCTGTTTCAGAAGAAATTTTTGTAAGTGCGAAATTACGCACAGTGCACGTGATACGAAAAAGAAAAATCTAGAATGTATTCAGAGTACACTGCTTTTATATAACGTTCGATATAATATTAAGACAAGTTTTTCTACCGAAAAAAATTTATCTTTTTTTTCATTGTACTCCCAAAAATATTTTTCGCAGCCTAATCATTGCTTCGAAAAACACACGATCCGCAGAAATCTGATTTAAATTTCGTTTCAGATTCTGAAAACAGCGATGGGTTATCTTTCGGTGTTACTGACAGTTACAAGTAACGATTAAGTCCCTCTGTTCGTAATCTACATAGAAATCTTTCTTTTAAAATAAATATCCTGTGCAGCTGTTCGTTTAAAGATATAGTTTAAGATATTGTTTAAAGATATTTCAACGAAATGTTATCGCAGTCAAAGCACAATACGATGTCGTTAATGCTGAGTGTATTAAATGATTTTCCGTCAACAAATTTCCGTCTATTCTTTCTTGATTATTTATCGAACTTCATCGAATACTTTTTTAGACAAAAAGATACAAAACAAAAAGATAATTCGAAATTGGCAAATTTTTCGAGTTTCAACTCGAAGTTTCTGTTGATAATTTCGAGATAAAATAATTTTCATCGAAAATAAAGGTCGTAATATGTTCGTTCCTGTACATGATAATACAAGATATGACGCGCTGAGCATTTTATAAAATTTGCACACAAGTTATCGAATAAATATTTCAATATCTGTTCCGAGATTCGTATTACGACTCACGTAGTCTCATAAAAAATATTAAAATAATATTCAAAAACATTAAATCTATTGGATGATGCAAAGAATTGTACGAGTATATAAAACATTTTGATAAAACGATTAAAAAATTGTAATATCTACAACACTCACGTGTTTTGGAAATATCACTTCTGTCAGAGATTCTTCTTTTATTAACATCGCTTCCAATTTACACTTTGTCATTTTCACTGAAAGGTGAAAAGTGAAAGGTGAAAAACACGAATTAGACAAATGTATTTTTTGTTTCAGAAAATTATAGAAAAGGTGCAGAATTAAAAAAAAAATCTACGAATAAAATTGAGGTGCATGCAACGCATAGTAAAAGACATCTCCAATTTGTAAACTCCGCGAGGAGAAGAAATGAAATTTCCAATTACTTTTACTTTATATCTTACATTTCAATTTTGTCAATCGAATTTCAACAACATAAATATAATTTAATTAATTTTACATATCCTACATTTTACAAGAAGAAAAAAAGAAGAAAGAGCGAACGAAGAAGAAAGAAATATCTTCAACACTAATTTTTAGAAACAAGTTCAGTTATTGGATGGTTTTCGATGAAATGAAACTTATTTTACTTGCATAATTTCGCGTTCACGGGAGGAAGGAAGTATGAACTAACACTGGTATCGTTGAGAACAATGTCTCGTGTTTCCCCCTTTACTTCCTCATACATATGCACGAGGTTATGAATTATTGCAGATACTTGCAGCAACTAAAGTGAAATTCGAGCAGAACGTACTAAGTTGAAAACAACACCGAACTACCTATTGACGAATAATTGATAAGACAATGCGCATTTCGAGTGGATGAAGGGGGCATGCGCTGAGAAAAACGTCGAGGTACGTGAGAACAGGTGAATCAGTTATCCGAAGAGAAGCATCAATGAACATTCAGCAAGGTAACCTTTGTATACTTGCTAATAAATATTTCTAAAAAAAAGAAAACATTTTTTTTCGCCTCAACGATTAAAAGCAAATAAATAAATAAATGTGTATAAGGAACAGAGAAAGATATAAGAAATATTAACCCTCCTTGGATACTCCTGTATCCAATTTCTGCAGCTCCTGATAATTTTTTCAAAATGCTTTTGAAATATTTTGTAACAGACTTAAAGTACCTGTACGGTTGGAACTACTATGTGATGAAGATCGTAGGTATCTGGCCGGAAGAGAGGAAATGGAACCAACCTTCGAGTTACGTCGTCCTCATGCCGTTTCTCACGATGCTGTGTTTTGTATGTGTTCCACAAACTATTAATCTAGCGTTCATCATAAAGGATCTGGATTTGGTGGTTGAGAATTTATCGATGGGCAACGTGTCCGTCATGATTTGCATTGTGAAAACCATGGCTCTTTGGCTCAATGGCAAACGTAAGTATTACGTAATTCAATCGTAGAAAGTATGTTCGATTTTAGTTAAATTTTACATTTCAACTACCAATTAATATAAAAAATTGAAAAATTTATAAATATTGTAATTACTTACTTATCATGTTCTCTCCGTACGAAAATATACACTGATTGCGAAAATAATTGCAATAAAATAACAAAATCGTATGACATCCAAAAAATCATTCACAAAAAAAAAATTACAAATTCAAATACCGCAAATGTTAAATAACACTTTTTACTTTCTGACCAAATTTTAGTAACCCAAGGAAACATATCTACGTAAACTTTAGATTTCTAACTGTTTTTGCAATTTATTGACAATCAGTATAATTAACAAACTAAAAATAACAAAGAAAAAAATTTTTACAACACGCAACAAACGTTGCAAGACGTATTCTATCCACAACATTCTCTTCTTGCAAGCATTGAAATCTCTGATAAATTGTATGGTCAACGACTGGGGCACAGTGGAGACGAACACCGAACGAGAAACAATGGTGAACGTCGCGAGGCTCACCAGAAAGACTATGATAAGATGCACAATGATGTGCCAAGTCGTACTCGTCGTTTATGTTTTCGTACGACTCTGTTCTATGAAATACAGCGATACCAAACTGCTCTTCCGTGCCTATTTCCCCTATGACATTACCATCAGCCCAAATTACGAATTGACGATGATCGGTCAACTCATGGCTGCAACGTACGCAGCAATCACGTACACCATCGTGGATACTTTCGTCGCTATGCTGGTTTTACATATCTGCGGACAAATTTCGAATCTGAGGGAAGACTTAAGGAAACTTCATTCGTACGACAGGAAAAACTTGCAGAAGAGGTTGAAGAAAATTGTTCTGAAGCATAATTACATTACTAGGTTCGTATTGAAAGGAATTTTTTAACGAGAACTTTCACTGAAGAAGAATGCTAAAGTGGAAAATGTAAATTATAAGATAAGCATCGAGTTGTTAAATGGTGAAGTATCAATTTGCAAAATGTTCATTATTTACTTTTCTTTTAATCCTCATATGCGCAATTGTAATTGATAATACACGATTATTCGGTAACATAATTATAACATTACGAGTGATGTGAGAATTTGGAAATTACAATGAGTATATCTCCTTTGAAATTATTACGACATACATGTATTGTATCTTGAAATTTCGTTTAAATGCATAATCATGTTGATAATCAGTGAATCTATTTGATTTTTATTGCTATATTTCATACTTGGAATATTTATTATTATCCTAAAGCATTTTGCGACTTATATCAAACGACCAATAAGCTCGAAGAATTAATTTTTACAACATTTAATTTGCGTGAACAAATAAAAAGACGAAAATGAATTTTTCGAAAGGGATTCTTAGAATTATTTCTCCACGATTTTGTGACACTCGACAATTTGAAGCAATGGTGCATTTAAGGATTAAATCAATTTTCAAACGAGAAACAGAGATTCTTCAAATTTTTCTAATATTATTAATTAATGTGTCTCTAAGTTTCGCGGACACGGTGGAGGATTGTTTCAACGTGATGCTTTTGGTTCAAATGCTCGGTTGCACCGTCCAGTTGTGTTTTCAATGTTTCCACGCTATCATGGTAGCTATCATCAAGAACCAACATGTCTTTTTCCACAGTACGAAACATTTCAAAACGATGCACAATTTTTAATTCAACTTGTAGTCATTTGGAGAAGAAGAACGGCAATACATGATTTTTCAACTCACGTTCCTGATCATCTACGTAATTTCCATTTTAGTGCAATTGTACTTATACTGCTACGTAGGTGAAAAACTTTCAACCGATGTACGTATATAAAAGCATCATTAACTAATTCCCGAATTACGAACGTCGGAATGGCTCTCTTGCCGTTACAGTTTTTGTTACTTTTACTTTTTTTTACTATATGTCTTCTTATTACTGAACTTAGAAAATAATAAAATAATTGTACAGGAGGCTTAGAAAATAACAAAATAACGCTAAAAGACAATAGCAATTATTACAAATTCTTCGTAATTACGACTCGCAATAACCCGGTATCAATGCTCAAACAACCGAGGATTAACCTATCAGGGATCAAGCAATCGTTTATTGATACAGTAGAACTCAGTTTGTCAGAATAAGCTTGTCGAAATACAAATAATTTATACTTATAATAGGAGTTCAATGGATTTAGCTAATAACAGTCTATTTAATTTAATAAAATTTATTTCGAATTGAGTTCTACTGTAATTCAATTTCTTTCAGTAATGCTTCATTTAACCGGATATTGACTAAAATTTAATTTAAAGGAATGGCTTTAGTTCTACTGTGCTTACATTTTTTGACATTCCATAAAGTAGCATCAAAATGGAGAAAATAATCGAAGCGATTAGCTCTGAATTAAGTTTTATAAGCGTAACTTCGATCAAAAAATTCGTCGATTGAAAAAGAATTGCAAGCACCTTAATCGGCCTTAACAGGTTAATCTATGGGGTGCTTTTCTAGCAAAAAATTTAGAAAATGATAGCTTCATAATAGCAGTTTGGATACTTATAAAAGCAAGCAATTTTTTCAGAGCACACAGATAGCGAACACAGCATACGAAATCGAATGGTATAATTTGTCCCCTAGAAGCGCAAGGTTGCTTATAATTATTATGTGCAGAGCTAGATCATCACCGTTAAAAATTACAGCGGGAAAATTTTGTTGCTTTACTACCATACTATACTGTCAGGCAAGAACAAACGATTTATATCGTAGAATAGAAATTTTCTTGTAATCTGTCAGTCGCAAATTCGGCTGTGGTGCGCTAATTTTTGCAAAAAATTATAGCAATTTAATTAAGATAGTTGAAGTACTAAATAATTGAACCGTTTAATGGGTAAGTGGTGTAAGTCAATTTTTTGGCGTAATCTGTTTGACTTTTAACACCGCATTTTGAAAATTTAAGTTTTATTCTAACATTCTACAAAACGTAGTATAAGATATAACTTCACACATTATATCAGAACACTAAACTACTGACGATTAAAGTAAAAACTTCCATCGGAAACATTAAAGTAAAAATGATACAATGACGTATATACATAAGCTTTTATTTACACGTTTTAAGAAAGGTCATTTAAATTTCTAAAAATACTGTATTTTATATCTATAAACATTCAACAAAAATGAAAAATTCGTCATTTCGATAGTTGTAGTGTTAATAGTTAAGGAACTTTTATACCTCGTATTTTAGTATTCAAAAATTTTGTTGACTTACACCACTTTTGCATTTTATGAACATATAACAAATAACCTTCTCGTACGTTTCAGATTCTGAAAACCTCGGTGTCGTATATATCCGTTCTATCGGCGACGAAAGATAAATAATGAGACGATCCAATGAGTCTCGAATATTTTGTAATTTTTAATTATTCTTGAATGGAAGAAATAGTAGGAAAGGAATATTTCTTTGAACGATGTCTTAGAAGAGGAAGGAATAAAAAGAATGAAAAGAAAGTAATAACGCTGTTCTCAAGAACGAGTTCTCCTCGCCTAAGTCTTAAGAAGATCATTTTTCTTTTCTTTTGCACCTGGACATTTTTCCAATTTTGTTTTTTCAATCTTCATCTGTGTCCTTTGTCAATGTTTCTTGTGCAACATACATTATGTGGTTCCAATAAAAGGTAATATGTAATATTCTAACATATTATAACACCTAATATTTTAGACATTTTTGACAACAGAATATGCTGTCAAAATTGCAAATATTGATTTTCAATTCCCCTGCTTTCTAATTATTAGTTTTTTAAATATACTTTCGCTTGCCAATTTTTATTATAACGCTATTGTTTGCTCAAATTTTTAGGTTAACTGTAAAATTGTAAAAAGTAACGTTGTAACAAGTGACAAACCTAACCAGAACAAATGATCTCAGAGTGGAACAAAACTAGAGAAAATAAGATCACGAAATTTGCTTACGTGAGAACAGAATTTCTGTAAATTTAGTGAATGTAGAAATTTAGTCCGTTTATCGTCACAATACAAGAATTGGCAAATTTAACAAATTATTCATTTTTTTAAACTGTAAATATTAATTCTTTTCCCATTACATTAATTTGGTATCAAATAAAATTGGAAAAACGACGATCAGATGAGGGTTAAGAAACTATGAATGCACATTAGAGCAATATTACAATCAACCGGAACATGCGCGATAATCGATGAATATTTAGTCGAATAGTCTGCCAAACGTAATTGGTAGATTTATTACAAATATTATTACACGATAACTTTGGTATTACTTTCCCCTATTTTTTCCACCTTAACACTTTACCGACCGGTAGCCTATTAATCGGCTAACTATTCACCGCTAATACACGGTCGGTAAAGTGTTAATATCGTATAACAATATATTTGTATATATTAATATACGATATTACTGGTCGGTAAAGTGTTAAAATATATAAATATATTATTACACGATATCGACAATTTACCGACCGATAGCGGTAGATAGTAGCCGATTAATAGGCTACCGGTCGTGTTAATAACGGAAATTTCAACACTGACAATTTGAATTTTATCATGAGAATCAAGAATGACGAAATTTCTAACACAAATGCACCATTGCACTCGACATGGAGATTACGTGAACATTTCTGAGGCTTCACATTTATGGTGAAAAGTTGTAATTGAATCATACAACGATCCATTTAGTCTCGTTTTGAAAGATAAAGCTTCTCCTCAGTTTGTTTCTTTCTAAGATAACTTCACGTAGCAAGTAGGAGAAAGAGTGAGGATATTCTTTTCTCAAAAATGGTAAAATTGTAAAACTGGCATATTGAGACGAGTTTGATAAAACAATTGAAAACATAAACTGTTCGAAAAAACGTATTCACTTTTACGAATATCTCAACTGATTCTTCTTTTGTCAATTTACACGTCCCTTCACCGTTTTAAGTGAAACATATAATAGGTTAGTTAATCGCATTAAGCTACTAAAGCGCAAAAAAATACAATAAAAGAAATCACATTCGTCGTTAATGATGAAATCGTAACGATATTAATGTCAGTAAAATAATAGATTTTCTAAACAGTAAATTAAAATACACAACAGACTTTCTTAATTTATAGTAAATAAAGGGAGATGACGAACCTACGACACGTCGCGTAGAACTATAGGTTTATCGCAACTCATGACGAAAGACTTTTAAAAACTACTACGTGAATTCTGAATAAAAAAAAGTCTGATGGAGCTACGTATCATATTGTATCATAAACGTTATTGCGTATAATCATTAGACTACGGATTTCTATGCGAATTCCTGTTTTTGAGAATATAATAGAAAAAATGGAATTTCGATGGAAAGTTATTTTACGTACTAGAAAGCACTGTTGAAAGCACTGTATTTTGAATGTTCTGCACTTTCTTGCACTAAAACTTTGGACAAATGCATAAAAGCTTCCAATCTAGCATCAAAACAATCGAAGAATTATTGCGAAGACAGCCGATTAAACTTTTATGCGAGAGTTATGTTTCACTTTAACTTGTTGGTTATTTATAAAATCGAGTTATATTTTGTAAGATAATCTGTGTTTCACATTCGTATGACATTCAATCAAGTCGATTTATAATCAAAACAACGAAGGTCAAATAGAATTAATTGCACAGAAATGAAATAGAATTTCGAATCACACGTTACGTATTTTCAAGATTGTATCACATGTTAATATTTATAAATCCAACACGTGTTTCACGAATTTGATAATGATTTTAGCAATCAATTCGACGAACTGCACATTTTATATTCCATGAGAAACACTTCCAAATATTCATTATATTTCACCACTTACAACGCAATTCTCTGAAGAATAAATATCATCATCGACATGACCCTTCGCGCGACTTGCTCTCGCTTGTAAAATTCGACGCGTACTGATGAGAGTGTACGCAGGCTTGCTACGAAAACGCAGGCGTCATGTGTGTCTCACCCTTGCACCCTGGCGCTGTGCACATGGCTACAAATAATTACAGACGTCCAAACACGCATGACAACCGTAATTACAGTCTCGGCTTAAATAGCACACGATAACAGATGACACCGAACTACCTTTTCACGAATAATTGATATCATAATGCGCACTCCCAATTGTACGAAGGGGAAACATCTCGTAGAAGTTTGTAAAGTTCAACGATGAAAAAAGAACCTTGGACGGCCGAGTTAACTGTGCATTAATCAATGCAATTGGTAAAAAAATAGTGGTGTTTGCAAAAACTTTTACGTCTCGTATGTTAAATATTAGCAAAGGTAAGTAAATGGAATGTATATAAGAGAGCAGAGAAAAATTTGACACGAGCTACGAATATTAAATTGTACCGATTTTTTTGACAAAATTATCGCGAGATCAGAAATTGTAATTTTAGATGATGATATGCGTATACGTTTGCGTTTCATTTCACGTAAAAATTCGTAAAACGATTCGAATAAATGTTCGAACAAACAAACAAACTTTTTTATATATCTCAGGTGAACGATGAAAACGACAATGTCGTATATTTCCGTTCTCTATGCAATGAAAAATCAATAGAGCGACGATCCTCTAATTACGAATTTTTATAACTATTCATCACTTCGACAGTACGAGAAGAAACATTTTGGTATCAATTTCTGAATGGTGGCGTGTGGAAAATAATATACCTATTAAACATTAACGAGATTCCTTAAGAGTGTATTTTATTTTTTTGCAAAACCTCGAGAATATCATTTTTCTTTCCCCTTAAAAATTCCCGTTAAAAATATTGCTTTCCCTTTAAGAATTCCGATTCTTGATTTCATGTCTGTTTTTGAAGAAATTGGAGATGAATCGAACAGAAAATTTAATCGAAAATAGAAAAATACGTATACTTTTAATTTTTAATAAATTTTAATTTGCAGAAATTAAAAAATAAACATATTACGTCTTATTGTACTTTAAAAGATCATTTTTAAGAATACTGATCACATTATTTCCCTCAAAGCAATCATACTTACACTCTTTTTACTTGTCGGAGAGTTAATCAGAGAGTTAGTTTTTTCAGTTTTAAAACAAAACACAATGAAAGATTAATATGGCATAAATTTCTAAAACTACGTACATTCTACTACTAGACATAATCAATTTTATGATACCACGTATGTTAAATACAAAAACTTCCAAGTATTACACTTAAAAATATTGCTACGGCAACACCTCACTTTCTAGTTAGTGCTGAACTACATTTTTTGTTCGCGAAGCGATGAAATTTCTTTTACTCGCAAATTCTTTCATGAAATTTCTTTTACTTGCGTATTCTTTAACTCTTCGTGAAAGACTAACAGTGTTGAGAAAGTGCCCTTGGACGAGATCACAAAAAATTACAAACGAATAATTACAAAACTTTCTGGCGAACAAATTGTACCATTGCATCCAACTCAAACATGCTATTAGAAACGACAAAATTACCCGTCACGAATAATTGATGACATACGCGCATTCTGAATGCACAATAGAGGCATGCGCTGAGAAAAACGATGAAGTGATCGAATCGCGTAGAAACAGTCACGCGAATATTAGTTATCATGGACGTCCAACGAGGTAATTTCAACTACTACAAATAATTACAAGTGTTATAAAAAGTGTTATAAAAGTACCAGTGTTTGCAAAAATTTCTATTTCGCAATTGGATATTTTAAAAATAAATAAAAGACATGAAAATTAGATTTTCTCAAAATAATATACACCAGAAATGTATATACCGGCATTAATATACTGAACGAAGATGAAAAATTGGTTGCTGGAAATCGATCAGTGACGATTCATAATTCTTTATTCTGTGTTTGAATTATATAAAACTGTCACATCAACGGTTTCTAATTATTTTAAATATTTTAAACATTAGAAAAAGCACATTACTTGGAAGTTCTTTTTCGAAATTATTCAAAATTACTTTTAACGCCCATGTTGTATTACAGGACCGTGGATAAAGCAATTATTAATTAAAAATGTAAGATATTTTCATTGACAGAGATTATAAATAGAATTAATTCAATTTGAGAATTCCAAAATATGGCTGTGAAAAAATTTTGTGACTATTAATGTCCAATTATTCAAGATATGCAGATATGTAGAAAATGAGATGCAATCGAAATAATATATTTATACAATAAATGTATGTACATAAAAAAACAAACATAGATTTTGTAAAATTCAGAAGTATTCTTTGAAACAGTTATCCATGACTGAGATTTTAAGCAAAGTAAGAAATAGTGGTATAACGCTGACTAATTATAAGTCTAATATATATATAAAAATAGGAAAAGTGAATTATATTTATAAATAATATTATGGATAAAAAATGTAACTTTTGCGCCCCAAAATAATTTTTGTGATAGATTTAAACTACCACATCGGTGTGAATCGTTACATAATGAAGTACATGGGTATCTGGCCAGAAGAGAGGAAATGGAACCGACTTTCGAGTTACGCCGTCCTATTACCATCTCTCACGATGCTGTGTTTTGTATGTGTTCCACAAACCATTAATTTGCCGCTCATCGCAGGCGACTTGAATCTGGTGGTCGAGAATTTATCGATGGCTAACATGACCATCTCGATAGCGCTCGTGAAGACTATAATTTTTTGGACAAATAGCGAACGTAAGAATCTCATGATTTAATCGGTGTAATCAATTATATTTTCTTCATGTATTAATCTTAAACGTGAATGAAACCTGTATTTTGTTATGAATTCAGAAATTAATATGGACTTGGCTATACCAAGTATTCTATTTTATTCATTTTCCATATTCCATTTTTCATATTATTATGAAATATTTATTTTATATACACTTCATTTATTAACGAAAATGCAGATTAAAGAACATTGGAATTTCATACGATTACCAAATGCTAAAGTCCCAGAAAAATACATTATATGTGACTTCCAGATTTGCGAAAAAAATACAACCTCTAAGCGAGTAGTGTATAGATATACAATTTGGTAAACGGTAAACGTGTAATTAACAAAATAAAAGTACTCTTGCAAACAGCAGAATGAATTTTATTATCGCACTAACTTTCTATCTGCCATTTTCTCCACTTGCAAGCAATGACGTCTCTCCTGAAGTGCGTGGCCAAGGACTGGGCCACGGTGGAGACGAAAACCGGACGAGAAACAATGATGAACAACGCGAGGATCAGTAGAAAAACCACGATAGGGTGCTTGATACTGTGCCTAATCGTAACCATCCTTTTCATGTTCCTACGACTACCTACTTTGAAAGATAGCGACAACAATTTGGTCTATCGTAGCTATTTCTTTTACAATACAAGCATCAGTCCAGTCTACGAACTGACAATAATTGCTCAAGTAATGGCAGGTGTATACGCATCATTGACTTATATATCCGTGGACACGTTTATTGCTATGCTGATTTTGCACGCTTGCGGACAGCTTTCGAATCTGAAGGACGACTTGAGGAAAACTCATTTGTGTGATAGGAAAGATTTGCAACCAAGATTGAAGAAAATTATTGAGAAGCACAATTATATTGTCGGGTACGTGTTGAGACTAAATTACGAACAGAAGTGTACAGACTCTTATGAGAAATCTTGAAACGTTGAAAATGCACAAAAGGTACGAAAGGTAGATTCTAATGAGAGCAGTTGTTAAACAGCGAAAAATCAATTTGCAAAAGCCATTTCATATTCGCGCCTGGCACATTTTATTTATATATGGTTAATAATTATTTATATATGGTTAATTATGGTGAATAATTATTTTATACTTGGAAATTTAATTCTTGAGAGATAGTAAAAAAATTTCATTAACGAAAGAGAAGTTTCTCAAGAGATCAAAGGGTCAATTACTAATTCAAATCTGTTTTAATTAAAATTAAATTCAGCAAACTGCAATATATTACTTTTTATTTATTGGTCAATAATAATTATACTTAGAATTGTTAATAATATATTGTTAATAATATCGTCTATTATATAATATATTACATTTCAAATTTATTTATTTATGCATTCAGAATTATTGCGGTCTTTCATTGCAAAAGACCCATAAGTAAATTTTTAAATTATTTATTAATTATAGAATATTTTTAAATTATTTATTAATTATTTAAATTATTTATTAATTATACCATATGCACGTTTAAGGTTCGCAGAAACAGTAGAAAATTGTTTCAACGTAATGCTTCTGATTCAAATGCTCGGTTTTATAGTTCAATTATGCTTCCAGTGTTTTCAAGCGATCACGGTACGGAAAAAGAATCATACTTTTTCTTAAATTTATATTGTACAAAAAAAATATATTGTAAAATATATTGTAAAATATAAAATAACACATCTTCTTTTTAATTTAATTTAACTTATAGTTATATAGGAACAGAGCAGAGCCACTCGTGATATTCTATATCATATTTCTCATTATCTACATAGCTTGTGTGATGGTGCAATTATATCTGTATTGTTACGTAGGCGAAAGACTTACGCTGGAGGTATTACTTGTGAGAGAAAAATTAGTCTCTGTTTTTCTCATAAAATTTGAATATTAGATATTTAGATACAGGACAATTTAGTCATGTCGATAATTCGAACATATATAATAAATTTTACAATTTTTCAGAGTAAGGGTGTAGCTGACGCAGCGTACAATTGCGAATGGTACAGTTTACCTCCAAAGTACGCAAGACTATTTGTAATTATTATGTGTCGAGCCACAGCAACGCCGCTAAAAATTACAGCTGGCAAATTCTGCTGGTTTACTGTGCTATTATATTCCCAGGTAACTAAAAATAATTTATACGATGTATGAATACAATTTTCGGTGAAATCATCTTTCCAATCCTACGAAAATCGTGATCCCTGAAGATTCGGTCATATATTACAGTTTATGTAATTTAAGTGATTTTAATATGTAATGTATTATCAATTTTTATAGAAGAATTATGTCTATATGAAAATCGTACAATTTTACTAAAACATTCAGCGTATAAAATATCTGTAGCTCATGAAAGTATCATAAAAAAAGAATTATTTCGATCATATCATGTTTCAAACAATATGTAAAACATGGATATTCCTCTACCATTATAATGAAATGTAAATGGCTTAAATATATTGAAATCAATGTGAAAGAAGTTACAAGACATTTGTTGTTAACATATGTTTAGTACAAAATTAGTACACAGCATGAATAGTCATGTTAAGAATATATTGAGAAATAAAAATAGACTAAAGATTAAAGATTATCAGCATAAAGAATTATAAAATATTTTTATATGATTTCTTTTTTTTTTGTTTTTTTCTTTTTTGAAATATATACTTGTACTCTCATGTCTAGGAATACATATAATATTTATATTATAACACATTAGAGTATTAATGAAATTTCAAAGTATTTTATGTAAATATAATTCTATTAATGTTCGGATACTTTGGACAGCAATATTTTTGTATGTTTCAGGTCCTGAAAACCGCGATGTCGTACATTTCTGTTTTATACGCAATGCAAAACTAATAAAGGGAATTCCATAATTATGATTCTTTAACATTTCACTTCGATAGTACAAATATCATGAAAGGAATATTTCAGTATTCTATTTAGTTATTTATACTTTGTAGGAATAAAAAATAAAGTGACGTGTTCAACAATTAACAACCGTAGAAAGTAGTAAAGCTATCATAAATGTTAACGAGATATTCCCTGAGTAAATGTTTCTCGCAAAATCTTGAAAATATAAGTTCCCTATCCTTCTATTTCTCTACATTTTTCAAATTTCTTACGTGTATTCCCGATAAAGAATTAATAAACGCAGAAATAACGAATTGACAAAACAATGGAAATTTATGTATGAAACTTACATTCTGTTGCAAATTCCATTGCATCCGACCATTTTTCTTTTGTTAATTTCTTCCTTATCCACGAATCACCATATATCACTGAAAGAAAAAGGTGTTGATATCATTCACGCAACAGACTTTCACAGTATATAATAATACACAAATTATAAAAATACGTGATATATCGCGTGTACACACAACTGTTTAAAAATGTCAAGATGCAAATCATTCTTAGTATTACATAAGAAAATTTTTAAACTTTATTTCTATTTTGCAATACGATTTTTTGTATACACACATGAACTTGATCATTTAATTTTTATGTAAAATATTTTTCGTGGGCGGGCCCTCCGAATAATTTCTAAATCCCAAAACATTCGCGAAGGAATGAAATTTTTTTCACTTGCAAGTTTTGATGTACGTGCATGAAAGAAAAATAGAAGGGACTAACAATGTTGAGAAGCCGCGAGCATCCCTCGTTCCACGCTTGTTGCATCGTACCCTGGGCAAGATCATAAATAATTACGAACGAATAATAACAAACTTGTGGCAAACAAACTGTACCAGTTAGTTTCAACTCAAACGTGCAATTGAGTTCAATCGAACTACTAATAATTGATGACATATGCGCATTGTGAATGCAGAATAAGGGCATGCGCTGAGAAGAACAATGAAGTAACTTTCGAATCGCCTGAGAACAGTCACGCGAAAATTGATCGTCATGGACGTCCAACGAGGTAACGTATTACGTATTAACTTACAAATGGTTTCGACAGTTCAGAACAAGTAAACAAATAAATAAATATATTGTTAGTAAAGTCAATACGAAGTTTAGAAAAAAAAGAAAAATTGAATTTATTAATATAATAAATACGCTATATTCTATTGAATGATCTTGTACTGTTGATATTGTTGATTTCTGTATGCTAGATGAAGGTGGGAAATTGTCTAATGTTGAATTTTCCTATACTTACGATTTCATTCTCTTGTATAAAGTTTTCTATCGCTACTCTACGAAACTCTTACAATTAAATACACAATTCTCAGAAAAATCCTTTCTCTGTAGTTCAAAATTATTCTTATAACCCACGAGTTTGCATTATATGACAATTAAATATAATTTTCATTATATTGCAAAAATGTGAAATATTTAATTTTATTCTGTCTTTTATATTTTGTTTAATGGAGATTAATAAAGATAAAGTGAAATCAATTTAGCAATGTAAGAAATAACAAATAAGAGTCACATCTTTAAATAATATCACAGTAAGAAAGAAAATAATCCTGTGGCCCACACTAATTATTTAATTCTCCATCTGTAACAGAACTGAACTACCAGTTCGGTTGGAACCGTTACATAATGAAGTACGTGGGTATCTGGCCGGAAGAGAGGAAATGGAACAAACCTTCGAGCTACATCGTTCTGTTACCTTCACTCGCGATGCTGTGTTTTGTTTGTGGTCCACAAACCATAAATCTGCCCTTCGTCGCACATGACTTGAATCTGATCGTCGAGAATCTATCGATGGCTAACATGACTATTACGATTTCGCTCATGAAGACTGTAGCTTTTTGGATGAATGGCAAATGTAAGAATTTCATCGTCATATCATCATATAAGCTATATTGAATTTTAACAGAGGTTACAGAATATTGCAAAATATTACTTTTCTATTTTTCCTAAACAAGTTCAGTTCAATGTCACGAAAAATGTAATTTCTAGATCGATGAAATCTCAAATTTCAGATGAAGGTTGTAATATCTTTCGTCAAACAGTGTTATTAAACTAAATTTCTTTTTACGAATAGCAGGAAAAATTTTATTTTATTACACGAAACAACACTTTCCAGAGATATTCTATCCGTCGTTCTCTTTGTTCGCAAGCATTGAAGTTTCTGCTGACACACATGGCCAAGGACTGGGCTGCGGTGGAGATGAAAACTGAGAGAGAAACAATGGTGAACATCGCGAGGATCACCAGAAAGACAACGATAAGATGCTCGATGATGTGCCAACTGGTGTTCGTTTGTTACGTGTCCCTTCGATTACTTTCCATGAAACACGACGACAACAAACTGTTCGTACGCGGCTATTACCCTTACGACGTAACCATTAGCCCGAATTACGAATTGACAATGATTGGCCAAGTCATTGCTGGTATATACGGAGCTGTGACGTTTCCAGCTGTGGACACTTTTATCGCCATGCTAGTTCTACATGCCTGCGGCCAGCTTTCGAACTTGAAGAACGATTTGAGGAAGATTCACTTGTACGATAAAAAGGAGCTACGAACAAAGTTGAAGAGAATTGTTCAGAAGCACAATTACATTAATAGGTTCGTAATTGACGAGAAATTGTCAACGGCCAATTAACTGGAAAAACTTCTTTTTGAGAAGATCCGAAATTGGTCGATGATGGTAAAAATTGTACAAACTGTAAGTCATATCGATTATATAGACAAGGATAGTTGAAAAATTAATTTGCAAAATTCATTAATTCTTTTACGTTTCTTTCGTTTCAGCTTCGGCAATTACAATAAACAGAAATTTGATTACTTTTGAACCGTACTTTGAAACGTTATTCTATCTGAAAATTATCAATCTGCAAAAATAATTTTCTGTCGTTCATTTTCGATGAAATCCATGAGGGATATTTTAAAAAATTGACGATTTCAGAATATTATCAACTGCGAATTCTGATTAAATATAAATAAAAATATAAATATAAACAAAAAGGCAATTGAAAACTCTTGCTAACGAAAAGAAATTTTTCTAATTTCAAAAGATTAATTAGTAATTCCAACATTTACGTATTTATCTGTTACTTATTAATACATATTCTATTGTGTATTCGAAACTTATTTTTCAATTGAAATTTAGTAATTATTACTTAACAACACTATTATCACTAAATCATTATTATTTACTTATCGTTATTTGAAATTTATTAATTTATAGATTTATAAATTTTTTCTAACTTTTATTAATTATACCACTAAGGTTCGCTGAAACGATAGAAAATAGTTTCAACCTGCTGCTTTTGTTTCAAATGCTCGGCTGCACCGTTCAACTATGCTTCCAGTCTTTCCAAGCTATCATGGTATGAAAAAAAAAATATATATTTCACATAATTTACATTTGCACAAAGAAAGAATATTGTAGAATAATTCGTCTTTTTCACCATTATTTCATTTATAGTCAGTTGGGGAGAAGACTGAGCAATACATGATTTTCCAAATTACATTCTTGTGTTATTACGTGGTTTGCGCGATGGTGCAATTGCTTCTCTACTGTTACGTGGGCGAGAGACTTGCGTCCGAGGTATTGAAAGAGGAATTAATCAGTTCATTAATTTTCTGATAAAGATTTGGACGTAACATCGATATTGAACATCGATACTAATTATTTCATAGTAAAGTTTATTTATTAATAGCTGAGACACGCATTGAAATTTACAATTTCTCAGAGTACAGATGTAGCTGAAACAGCATATCATTGCGAATGGTACAATTTACCCCCTGAGATCGCAAAATTACTTATTATTATTATGTGTCGAGCGAAAGCATCACCGCTGAAGATCACAGCAGGCAAATTTTGTTGGTTCACTATATCGTTATACTCCCAAGTAAGTAAAAACAAATTTTAACACAATACTGACTGAATTTTCCTTTCAACCTTAGGAAGATTCAGTCACAGATTTAAGTGGTTTTAATGACTTTAATTTAAATATAATACAAATTTTTAGGAATTATGACCACGTTTAAAAACACAATTGAAAGATCACAACTGAAAAATGTTCAATTTCTTTGAAACACTTAGAAAATAAAATATTTATAATGACGTGCCTCGTCGTAGCTCCTACCATTTTTCGAATAATTTCAAATGTAATCCTTGTTTAATAAATAAATTTATATAATTTAAAAGTAATGCATGTTTCAGGTTCTGAAAAGTTCAGCGTCGTACATATCCGTTCTGTACGCGACAAGAAGTTAACACAGGGACGACTCCACAATTATGATTTTATAACATGTTCAACGACTGTCTGTTACTTCGATGCACAAATACCGATTTTACTATCTATATATATCTCTAACTGGTGAACTATATTTCGCTGGAATAAATAACGATATAACGTGTTGAACAATCGTGGAAAATAAATTCCTCGAGAGAAAGCCTTGAAAATATTCTTTTCTTTCTATTTGCATCTTGAAATCTTCTCTTTGGAAACTTTAAGCTTTCATGGACGATTCGCAGAAACACCATCGGTGAATAACTAAAACATTATTCATAGTCTTATATTTGAAGAAATATCGTTCAAACGTAAAGATATTTACCACAGTTGGTTGCGTCAAATCTGAATGAAAATCTGTTGACACTGAACTCAGTTTTAAGCCTGATTCACACTGATGCAGGAGATACAAGAAAGAGGCAAGAGCAAGGTAAACATGAAAGTATCACTGCATTAGAAAATGATTCTAATGCGATGATGTAGACAATGAAATCGCAAGAAAATTTGTTATTTATGAAATTGCGTAAAGAATAAAGTAAGAAATCTAACGTGTCACACGTATTTAACATCATTAGTGTGTTAAAATAATTAAAAAACTAAATAAACTGGAGAAATAGATTGACAACTAATATAAATTATATAAATTTCATAAACGACAAATTTGATGAAATCATGAAATATCAAAGTATGAAACTTACATTTTCTAGAAATTCCACTACTTCCAATGTTTCTCCTTTAGTCAATTTATTCGTCATCTTCGTACCACCACTGAACTACTTTTATGTCACTGAAACAAAAAATATAAGATGTTAATATCAGTAGTAGATATTCGTAATATTTCATAATATAGATACACAAGAATACGTGGAGCATTGCGTTTACACACACTTGCAATGTACAATGAAAGACTGCCGAAATTACATACAACTGCAAAGGAGAAAGTCCGATAGATCAAAATACATAAAAAATAATAATACAGACTAAAATCACTACATAACGACAAATTTAAAAGCAATACCCGACAGTTCTTGAAATTAAATTGAAATTGAAATTGAAATTAAATCATCAGTTAAATCATATAATATTTATATATATATAATATTTCAATATTATAAGTTTAATCCAAACAATGTTATTTAATTTACGAGTTCAATGTTATAAAGTGCATACGTTTAATTTCGTAGCATTTCTAAATATTATCGTTGTCACTTATAAAAATTTCTACGGCAATACTTTCAACTTTCTAATAAGTCCTCAACCATTTCTTTAAATAAAGTTTCTTTTAATAGCAAAATCTGATGCACATTTATGGAAAAAAGGGTAGCATAGACCAACGATGATGAGCAAACGCATCACACGTTTTCCGCTTACTGCTTCGTACCTTCGACAAGGTCACAAATAATTACGAACGAATAATAACAGACTTCTAGCAAATAAACTGTACAACTTTTCACCTCGAGCGTGTAACTGCGAACGACATCGAACTAATCACCCATTCGCAAATAATTAATGACACATGCACATCCTGAATATACAATAAGGACATGTGCTGAGAAGAACAGTGAAGTAGCTTTTGAATATGAGAACAGTCATAGCCATCATGGACATTCAACGAGGTAACTTCTAGTATTACGTAACGAGGTAAATTCTCGTAACAAAATAGGAAGAAATATAGTTTGCAGAAATTTTTGTTTCGTAATCGGAATTGTCAAAAGTAAATAAATTAATAAAAGAAGAATAAGTGAATTAAAAAAAAACTAAAAATTAGATCTTAAACAAATAATAAAAAGAAGAAAAAAATATTTTATTATTTGCGCGATCCATAAATTAATATTTTGTTGGCCAATTCTTTATGTTAGAAAATTAATTGTTGGAAATTGACTAGAAATAGACGAATTCTCACATACATTTACAATTCCTTATCTTCTGGTGTTAAGCTTCCCAGTACAATTTTGTAAAATCGTTGTAATAACAGTTTTCATTCTTTTCAAAAAAGACGCTTTAAAATCATTACTTGTGTAAAATAATTATTTCATTCTTAAGGTTAATTAAAAGTACCATTAACCCTCAAGTAGTGTTAAAGAGTAGAGGCAGCAATATTTTATAAAAATATGTTAAATATAAATTGAAAATACTTAACTTTATTTTGAATTTTACATTCTCACTGATAGTGTTTAGTAATAAAACTTGAAATAATAATTCTACAATTGAGTAGCCTCAGCTTCCATGATCAGTATTCAATGGACTCGAGCAGTCATTTAAGAAATGTAGACTTAAAATAAGAAATCGAAATTGTACTTTTTAACAATAATATATATACACAAAAAGTTAAAAAACGTCTCCATTACTTTATGATTCAGAATTAATTTTAAACAGCTATTACTGATAAATTTGAACTAAAATGTCTGCTTCAAAAGGTAATCCTAATGCAATTCATGAAAAAAAACAACATTTCTAAATAGTATTAGAGATAAGAAAGAAAATATTGTAGATTCAATTACCGCAGTTTATAATGAATATTTAAAAATTTATCTTCATTAGATTTGAATTACCAGTATGGATGAAACTATACCGTAATGAAGTATACAGGTATCTGGCCGGAAAAGAGGAAATGGAACCGACCTTCGAGTTACGTCGTCCTGATACGATGCTGTTCTGTATGTGTTCCTCAAACTATTAATCTAGCGTTCATCCTACAAGATCTGGATGTGGTCGAGAATTTATCGATCGGCAACGTAACCGTCAGGATTTGCATTGTGAAAACCATGGTTGTTTGGCTCAATGGCAAACGTAAGTATTACGTAATTCGTAGAAAGTATGTTCGATTTTAGTTAAATTTTACATTTCAACTACCAATTAATATAAAAAATTGAAAAATTTATAAATATTGAAATTACTTACTTATCATGTTCTCTCCGTACGAAAATATACACTGATTGCGAAAATAATTGCAATAAAATAACAAAATCGTATGACATCCAAAAAATCATTCACAAAAAAAAAAATTACAAATTCAAATACCGCAAATGTTAAATAACACTTTTTACTTTCTGACCAAATTTTAGTATCCCAAGGAAACATATCTACGTAATTTTCAGATTTTCAACTAAAAATAGCAAAGAAAAAAAATTTTTACAACATGCAATGAATTGCAAGCAACGAAGTCTCTGATAAATTGTATGGTTAACGACAGGGGCACAGTTGAGACGAAGACCGAACGGGAAACAATGGTGAACGCCGCGAGGCTCACCAAAAAGACTATAATAAGATGCACAATAATGTTAAGGCCCCCATACACGTTGAAACAGCTACGATGTATGCATCACTGATTTAAGCACCACTCAGAAGCAAGAAATCACTGATGGAGGAATAGACTTCTAGCATTAGCATAGTTCTAGCATAGTTGGACCAAGAAAGTCCGTGATGATAAACCTAACATTACTATCACTAATACTGGAAGACGATCCGACATTTTAAAACATTTGTTTCAACTTTGGCGTCGCACGAAGAACTGAAGAATCGGTAGAGTGGAGGCAAGGTGATTCTGAAACATCATCTGACGTTTCATGAAACCTAGGAGTTGATGCATGCATCGCAGCATGCTTCAACGTCTATGGGGGCCTTTAGATTCCTCCGCGATAACTGCGTTTTCCTTCCATGGGATACGTTTCCCAGCAGATGAGGAATTTCTTTATATCGGTGTATTCTTCCGGAACTTTTTCACTTGACGTCTTTCGCGAGAATCCAAGGACTACAGTTGCTCGAAAACGACGCTAACTTTTCCAGCTTCTTGCTCTGTAAGTTGAGAATATAATTAGAATGCTTCATAATTGGTTTCCTATGGAGGAACTTTAGTTTTACTCGCTTTCTACTAGAGACAGAAAATAAATTAGAGGATGTTAGACGCAAAAACATATATGTTAATGATAGTCAAATATAATAGATAGATAAATATAATACAATAGTAATTACAATAATTATAAGTAAGAAATACAAGTAATGTTCATAAAATTATTCTAGCCCGACTTATATATGCAAAACAATCTTTTCAAAATTATTATTTAGAATTGTTAAAATTATTGTAATACATAGCTATTATTTAAGAATAATTATAAACACGATTACTAAATTTATAGAATTGTAAGTAATAATTATTTGAATGATATATGCAACAAAGAAAATTGAATAGATTATACATAAAATTTAATACAAAATAATAGCAACAGAAAATAATTTGTACATCTAACTCATAAACAGTATCATAGATTCACAAATGTAGTAATTTTTATTACAATAGAAAAATTTGATAATTCCAATCTGTATTAATGAAATTAAATCAACTGAAATCAATGGTACCAAGTAGAGATTAATAAAAGAACAATTATCTATGAGCATTGCAGTTACATTAATTACATTAATCGTCACATATTTTTTAAAAGAGTAGCTAGAGTAGTTTACTAATGGAGCTTGTTCCTCTGTACAAATAAAAAAATCAATAAATGTGCCGTGTAGAGTGTCGAACATCTTAGAGAGATTGTAAAGCATATTCCCTTCTTTCGGTCGATTAAACGTTGATTAAATTTTTGCACAATTCTAGTTAAGATTGAAATTGAAAGAAATTCAAAATTTTCTGAACTACCTTTATCAATATCCTGCGATGAAGTACATCCATCCAAAAATGTAACCAACTATACAAGGAGATGAATGAAAATAACGAACGAAGTGCCATGGAAAAAGTTTCTAGGCGAATGCGATCAATTATTCAACAGAAGACAGAGAAATACGAGGCAAGTATTGGAGTTTGTTGTTAGTTAAAGACGATTAAAAACATATGTCTACCCTCGTGGATGCGATACTTGGAAGTCTAATTACGCACTTAGAAGTTTTAGCATCTACACATGAGGCACTAAAAAAGAGCATGCGCCTCTCTTTCACGTAAAGAACAAGACAGTTCGCTGCAGTCATTTGATCGTGCAGTTCGCGTGCGTATGCATGACTTCAATGGACTACGATACTGGTACGTTTCTGTCATCTACGTCTCTCGATATTCGTGAATTTCACTGAGACTGTGCTCTTGTTTAATTAAATACCATTTTGTCTCCTATGTTCCTTTAGTTTCGAGAATTTTACCGAATCTTCGTTTAATTTATGCTTCTTTAATTTAAAAATGTTACAAGACTTCATTTTCTTTTTATTACAAGTGTCTCTGTATTATTATCAATCCTTGTTCCGACGAATCGTTTGACAAAAATAAATGAATTTCTGTATTAAATAATTATTGGAATTACATGATATTCTTTTTTAAGAGTAATATAAGTATTTATAACTTGTGGAAGAAGATTCTGTTTCGTCACGTTATCTCGTAAAGTGGCAAATATAATGTTAATATTAATATAATTAAAATGTAATATTTTTCAAAGAAATATTTTACAAAATTTCAGGATTGAAAATAGCTTTAGGATGGAATCGCTGGGGTATGGAGTTAATTGGTATCTGGCCGGAACCAAGTAGGACCAACGAACGATTGGCAAATTTTAAAGCACTACTTTGTTTGTCCATTGTATTTATGTTTGGTGTTGGACCGCAGAGTGCAAATCTATTTTTCATAAAGGAAAATCTTGAGTTGGTTACAGAAAATTTGTCGACAGCTAATATACCTGGCATGAACGTGATGATAAAGTTCATGTTCGCTTTGTATTACAAAAAGTGTATGTATATAATTTTCTACTAACTATCCACTGTAATCACAATTATTTTATTCCATTTATATTCACTTCAGAGTTATGAGAAAGTTTTCTTTTTTTTTTTGTAACTACTCATCGCAATTAGGTGTGTGACAAATGAAACATAGCATTGTATTGATATTATATATTACTCATTATAATATTATTATCAATTATTTTATCTTTATTAAAATTCATAGTATTGTAAAAAAGATTGTAAATATGATTTGTAAATATGATTTACAAAGATTCTAAATATGATAAAATAAGATTGTAAATATAAAGATTAAGATTTTATATACTACTAAAATTGCTTATATTTCAAGCTTTAAAGCTCATCGTGAAGTCTTTCTACGACGACTGGCACGATGCAAAAACGAAAGAGGAAAAAGAGGAGATGATGAAAATGGCTAAACCTGCCAAATTAATTTCTGTGTGGTGTTCGTCATTAAGCCTCACTATGACAACTCTATATCTAGGTCTTCGAGCGGTTACTGTTTATCTAACTGATAAAGCAAACGTAAACCAGGATCGTTTAAGCTTGTATCCCGGATATTTTCCTTTCGACGTTCGACCAGCACCGATATTGATAATGGTCAATTTCGCTCAAGTGATTGTGGCATACTCAGGAGCTATTTGCTACACTACGCTCGATACCTTTATTACGATGTTGATCATGCACATATGTGGACAATTCGCGATTCTGAGAAAGAAATTATTAAGGTTAATGGGCGACAAAAGAGAAAGTAGAAGCATGCATGAGTTTCAAAAGGAACTCTCTTTAATTGTCACCAGGCATGAGAAACTGAACGGGTGAATATTTTATTGAATTATAACTATACAATTATATAATACTTTAAACTATTTTAATTGTATAATTATAAGGCTAGCAGGGAAGATCGAAGAATGCTTCAGCATGCTGTTGTTACTTCAAATATTGCTCTGCACAATTGAAATCTGTTTCCAAGGTTTTCTGTTTCTCGATGTAAGTTACGTTTAATACGATTTTTATATTCCGTGATTCAAACATCGAAGAAATAACAAGAATTAACCAGGTATTACTTAAAAACGAAAACGGGATCTTCAACTTCCAATTGGTTTTCTTCGTCCTCTTCGTCTGCTTCATCCTCGTTCACATATATCTCTACTGTTACATAGGCGAGATGCTTTTCGTTCAAGTAAGTGGCTCTTCTCGTTAATGCACTCGATTCATAACTAAATTATAATATATCCCGTTTCATTATATGCGTAAATTAGAAATTATAGTTTAGTGTTTGAATATGTACGTATAAAAATAAAATGCGTGTTCAACCTGTGTCTGAAAGACAACGACAGTACGAATAGAAATCTACACTTCTGAAAATGAGTACTGAGTTTCGTAGAAGAGAGAACTACCTTGGATGTTTCAGGGTAAAGAAATGAGTGATTGCGCGTACGAGTCGAATTGGTACAACGTTTCACCCTCGGAAGCCAGATGTCTTCTATTCATCATGAACAGATCCACTCGTCCACTCTGTTTGACTGCAGGCAAATTTAATACTTTTTCCATGCAGATGTTCAGTACCGTGTGTACCTCGATTATTACTAAATAGACTGCGGATTTTTATGCACTTGTAAGAAACATTATAATACGAAATATAAAATACGAATGGAGTCTACGAAAGTACGCTGTTTTCTGTAATATTTGGTAAATAAAAGAAAAGAACGTCCCGTCTCTAGTCACTGTATTTCCAAAAGTGTGAGTATGCACCAAAATCCGTAGTCTTTATTACTGTCTTTAACATACACGACCCACAGGAATCATATTCAAATTTTGTTTCAGATTTTAAAAACAGCGATGGGATATCTTTCGGTGTTATTAACTGTAACAGATTAGCGATTAGATCTATTCATAATACACATGGAAATTTTTCTTTAGAGTAAATATAACTCTGATCTGTAAAATTGTTCGTTTCGACGAAGTATTATCATTTTTGAAACACAGCACGATGTCGATTTCGAGTATGTTAAATGCTTTTCACAAACTTCTGTCTCGTCGTTCGCTATTCTTTATCGAACTGAATATTTTTTTTTTCATGACGAATGATATTTTCTATGAGAAAAAAAAATTCGCAATAGACAAAAGTTTTGAGCTTCAACTGTAACTCGACTCGTGGCAAGGAACTTAGTTGAAGATAACATAATTATAATATCGAAGATATAATTTTACGAAGAAGACGGATCACCGAGAACGTAGTTTTTTATATTTAGATTGATTAGTCTTCATTTTATTAGTCGAAAAAACTTGAATTACCAAATTGCAGACTAATTTTAAGTAATAGTTCTGAAAAGTTTCAGCGATACGATTCAGAATGAACAATACAAAAGAACTGCATGTTAAAATCAGCAATGACCGTAATTGTGGCACGGATGGTATAGAAGATTTGTATGTTTAACATATTGGATGCAGGCACTGGGCCTGCATTCCATCGATAGCATTACAACCATCCCAACTATGGTCTCTAGAACCAACATATAGCTCTCTGGGAAAGGGAAAGTTTGACTTTCTCGAAATTTCTTCCACCCGTATTCGGTTCTTGGAATCCCTTTCTCTGGAGTTTTCCAAAAAGGGAAAATACCCAAGTCTTCATCGGGAGGATTTGGGGATAGAAAGATGAGAGATGCAGATGTTCAACGGGAGCAGATTACTATACACGTTCATCGTGAGCAGATCAAGACCGCTATTAACACTAGAACTACCGACAGTTAAGACGAAGTTATTTCTACCAAAATTATTTTGATTTCTAATAAATAAAAATAAAATAAAATTCATTATATTATTTCTTTAGCTATCACTGTAAAAGTCATTGCATCATTGTGGGGAAAAAATTGTAACATGAAATAGAAATTTTAAAATAAAATTGTAAAACCAGTCATTTCGACTGGTGTGGTAGTTCTAGTGTTAACGCTCATCGAGAGCATACCACAATAGACGCTCAATTTAAACAATTCAATCTCGAGGCTACGTAGAACACTTCGGCATTTTCGGTCCCACGTTTCTGTGGGTGGTACTTCGAGCATTTAGACTTCAGTCGCGACGGTCGAAAATGTTAAGCGGGCACACACGAGTGCGATATTTCAAGTTTAATCGCGATTCGGAAAGCGGTGGACTTGGCACTGCACATAATTTGGAGAATCAACTATTCTATTGCTCATTTTGAAGAAAGTAGAATATAGAATAAAAAGAACGTTGAGACAGTCAGGATTTTACATTTTTCTCGTGGTAAACAAATTATTTGTTTGCCGTTTCTAGAAAATTTAACTTGTATAATTATCACAATAAATGGAAACTTCTCTCGTTACCAGGAAGATTGTACTACGACACTAAATGATTCAAAAAACAATTTCATCAGAATGAAGAACAATATCTGAAAATGAATGGTAAATTAAGCGTCCTAAACTGAATTAACCTCTAACAGTTATAATCAAGAAAATAAAAGCTGATGAAAATTGTTTTACTCATTCTTTAGAGTGTAGAGAGTGTATTGTTGTTTGAGTATTTTACATGTATTCAATATGTATTTAATTTCTTATAAAAGACCGAAATCTAATCATGAGAGAAAAAGAGAAAGTAACAAAAAATGTATATTGTGTTGGACATCAATTAACACATTTGCAATCGCTGATGTGGATTCACGTCAACTCAAATTTTATTTATTTTGAATATATTGTTCAAAAAGAAACATAATTTAATTCAATATAATTTTTACTTTAATTTATTTTATTTGAACCTTATTTTATTTCAGTACTGTTTTATTTTAATCAAGTATTAGAAAACCAGTTGCAGATGTGTTAATGGAAAGTTGTACGAAATAATTAATTTCCTTTTAGAAAACAAAAACAGAACATTTTCATCACTCCAATGTAAGTTATCATTCTTGAAGCGAAGAAAGTGTCAGTCAATTTAGGAAATAACTGATAAAATTTAAAAAAACATTTGTATTAAGGTTCGTTGTGATCGTGGATGATTGCTTCAACCTCATGTTACTTGTTCAAATTATAATTTGTGCTGTGATGTTATGCCTCATTGGATATTAAATAAAGAAAGAAGAAATGAATGTGTAATGCAAATTCTTTTTCGTTTTTAGTCCGTAGATCAGGAACAAGCAGACGTACCAATTGTTGGAATGATATTCTTTATCATACACGTAATTTATGCTGCACCTTTTCATTTATTGCTGCGTGGGAGAAATGCTTCTTGGACAAGTGAGTTTGTTATCTTACATACATACATGCTATGAACAATATGATAAATCTATTGTTACAAATAATTCTTAAGTATTATGCCCAATTGCTCGTAAACATACATAATGAATATAAAAAAATTCGAAAATTGAGAATTACACTCTTCCCTGAACATTATAACAGTGTCAATAACTGTTACATAAAAATCTGAATGAAACAGTTTTAAAAAACCAAAATAATCTTCAAACAGTTACGAGTTATATTACAATGAAATAAATATTTCAGTATTAAACATTCCAATATTCTAATATGACCTTAACATTTTAGTATTAAAACATCAGCTTTTCTTACTGATCTAATAACCGCTTTCGTGTTACATTATTTAATGTTATAAACCGCGAAATTCCATGCACTTATGGGAAATTTGCAGTTGTAAAAATTATTTCTCAAAGAAGTATTTTACACTATACGAAATCTGCCGAAATATAAAAAATATTCAGAGTAAAAGTCTATTAAAAGTCTTCTAAATCACTTATTTACCAATATTCCACGAAGAAGTACATCCATCCATAAATACGAACAAGTTTACAATTAGAAACCAGCTATAGAAGCAGACAAACGAAAATAAAGACGAAGTGGCGGTAAAAGTTTCTGCCCGAACGCGATCAATTATTCAACAGAAGACAGAGGAGTATGCGGCAAGTACTTCAGTTAACGACAGTGTGTTGTTAGTTAAAGACGATTAAAAACATATGTCTACTCTCGTGGATGCGATACTTGGAAGTTTAATTACGCAGTTAGAAGTTTTAGCATCTACACATGGGGCACCAAAAGAGAGCATGCGCCTCTCTTTCACGTAAAGAACAGGACAGTTCGCTACAATCATTTGATCGTGCAGTTCGCGTGCGTGTGCCTTCAATGGACTACGATACAGGTATCTTTCAGTCATTTGTGTCTCATGATTTTCGTGAATTTCACCAAGACTGTGCACTTGTTTAATTAAATCGTAACAATTTCATCTCCCACGCTCCTTTATTTTCATGGATTTTACCAAATTTTTGTTCTGGTTGAATTTATGATTGTTTAATTTAAAAATGTTCCAAGAATTCACTTTATTTTTATTAGAAATGTTTCTGCTGTCCTGTATTGTTGTTAATCCTTGTTTCGACGAAGCCTTGTAACTAAAACGTGAGATTTTTCAAAGAAATATTTTACAAACTTTCAGGATTGGGAGTAGCTATAGGATGGAATCGTTGGGGCATGGAATTAATTGGCATCTGGCCGGAACCGCGTATGACCGGCGAACGTCTGTCAAAGTTTAAAACTCTACTTTATTTGTCCATTGTATTTATGTTTGGAGTTGGACCGCAGAGTGCGAATCTATTTTTCATATGGGGAGATCTCGAGCTCGTGACAGAAAATCTGTCGATGGCTAATATACCTTATATAACCGCGATGATGAAGTCGATCTTCATCTGGTATTACAAGGAATGTACGTATAAAAATTTCTACTAACATTTCACTGTAATTAAAATTAATCAGTTTTCCACTAAATTTTTCTGTGAGTTTATTCTGTTATAAATGTTCAATTATGTCCTGTTATAAATGCTGTATTCAAATTTATTTTGGTGTTACAAAAGAATTTTCTTTACTGCTTCGTACAATTATGTACTTTCCCCATTTGGTAATTAGTCGATAAATATAAATGAGTGAACGCAGTATAAAGATTTCGTATTGAAATTGATATTCTAAATTGACGAAAATTAATATTGAATATGAACACTTATGATGAAAATTAATATTAATAATTATAATATTGTAATAAATAATATGCAATATTATCCTCCGTAATAGAATTATGATAATAATATAGATAATTATCTAATAATAGAGAATTATCTACTGAAACTGTTTGATGAATTGATCATGACAATAATAGAATTACATAATAGAATGATATTCATGTACTTAAAAATTAATATTCTATTACCTAATATTATATGTCATATTGTACATTATATATTACCATATATTATTCAATATAACATTATTCTTAAATAATTATCATTAACGTTTTTACTATAACATTGTAAGATTATAAGTATCATAAAGATTAATATCCTACATAATATCAAAATTGGTTGTATTTCAAGCTTTCAAGTCCATCATGGAGTCCTTTTACGACGACTGACACAGTGTAAAAACGGAGGAGGAAAGGGCAACGATGCTGAAGATGGCCAAACTTGCGAAATTCATTTCTGTACTGTGCTCGTCATCATCTCTCGTGATGATCACTGCATTTCTAATCTTTCGGGTAGTGACTGTCTATCTGGCCGACAGAGTAAACGAAAATCAGGATCGTTTGAGCCTGTATCCCGGATATTTTCCTTTCGACGTTCGACCAGCACCGACGTTGATAATGATCAACTTCGCTCAAGTAATCGCGGCGTATTCAGGCACTATTTGTTACACTACGGTCGATGCCTTCATCGCGATGTTGATCACGCACATATGCGGACAGTTTGCAATATTGAAGATGAAATTATTAAGATTGATGGGCGATGACAGAAAGTGCAGAAGTATAGATGAGTTTCAAAGGGAACTGACATTGATTGTTACCAAGCACGATCATCTGAACGGGTGAATAGTTTATCTAATTATAATTGTAATTTTTCAAAGAACTGTGTATTTATTTATTTATTTATTTATTATTAATATTATGATAATGTATGATAATTTCAATATTTTAGGAACATGATGTTGATGTATTGTTCATGAATTCAATGTCCCTTGGTTACAATTTAATCTTTAATCAAACCAACTGAGCACTTAGAGCATTAGATGTGTATTATTAATTCAAATTTTCTTTTATGATCATTTTATAATTATTGTAAATTCAATGTTTCAATACCATGATGTATATTGTCACAATGCGATAATTTAATCATCTTTAATTCTTCAAGACTTATTTTTCGTTTTCTCATATTTCTTTATTCTATAATCTCATATCTCAAAGTTACAATCAAACAGTGTAATAATATTCAAAAATTTTCCCACTTTCTCATTAATCAAATGCTTTGATATTCCTACCTCAATATTGAAACATAATCATAACACTTCGATATTTTAACTCGTACATATCGCTAATAATGTAACTTATATTGTTAATTAATATTTAATTAATTTCCTTTCATTAAGCCGGAGAATAATTTTGATTATTAAATTACTCTGTTTGTTAAATACTGGTGCTCGTAATGCTTTACGTGTTCCTCAATAGCAATTCTACAAACTTTTTTTTCATTTCATTGAAGACTTGCTGCAAAGATCGAAGCGTGCTTCAACATGTTGTTATTGCTTCAATTATTGCTCTGCACCATCGAAATCTGTTTCCAAGGTTTTCTATTTATCAACGTAAGTTCCCCTTGCTGTACTTTTAATATTTCATGACTGTAACATTAGAGAAATAACACGAATTAACCAGGTAGTACTTAAAAATGAAAATGGGATTTTCAGCTTTCAAATGTTTTCGTGCTCTTCATCTGCTTCGTCCTGCTGCACATATATCTCTATTGTTACATAGGCGAGATGCTTCTCATTCAAGTAAGTGGCTCTTCTTGTTAATGCACTCGATTCATAACTAAATTATAATATATCCCGTTTCATTATATGCGTAAATTAGAAATTATAGTTTAGTGTTTGCACATGTACATGTAAAAATAAAATGCGTATCTAACCTATGTCTGTAAAACAAGGACGAACACAAATCTAAACTTCTGAGTACTGAGTTTCACAGAAAAGATAGAAGAACCATCTCCGATGTTTCAGGGTAAAGAAATGAGTGACTGCGCGTACGAATCGAACTGGTACAACGTCTCACCCCCTGAAGCCAGGTGTCTTCTATTCATCATGAATAGATCCACTCGTCCACTCTGTTTGACTGCAGGCAAATTTGGCACCTTCTCTATGCAAATGTTCAGTAGCGTATGTACCTCGATCAATACTACGTGTTAAATTGCGTGTTAAATTTATGTGCCCATTTCAGAAGAAATTTTTGTAAGTGCGAAATTACGCACAGTGCACGTGATACGAAAAAGAAAAATCTAGAATGTATTCAGAGTATACTGCTTTTATATAACGTTCGATATAATATTAAGACAAGTTTTTCTACCAAAAAAAATTTATCTTTTTTTTCATTGTACTCCCAAAAATATTTTTCGCAGCCTAATCATTGCTTCGAAAAACACACGATCCGCAGAAATCTGATTTAAATCTCGTTTCAGATTCTGAAAACAGCGATGGGTTATCTTTCGGTGTTACTGACAGTTACAAGTAACGATTAAGTCCCTCTGTTCGTAATCTACATAGAAATCTTTCTTGTAAAATAAATATCCTGTGCAGCTGTTCGTTTAAAGATATAGTTTAAGATATTGTGTAAGATATTTCAACGAAATGTTATCGCAGTCAAAGCACAATACGATGTCGTTAATGCTGAGTGTATTAAATGTTTTTCCGTCAACAAATTTCCGTCTATTCTTTCTTGATTATTTATCGAACTTCATCGAATACTTTTTTAGACAAAAAGATACAAAACAAAAAGATAATTCGAAATTGGCAAATTTTTCGAATTTCAACTCGAAGTTTCTGTTGATAATTTCGAGATAAAATAATTGTCATCGAAAATAAAGGTCGTAATATGTTCGTTCCTGTACATGATAATACAAGATATGACGCGCTGAGCATTTTATAAAATTTGCACACAAGTTATCGAATAAATATTTTAATATCTGTTCCGAGATTCGCATTACGACTCACGTAGTCTCATAAAAAATATTAAAATAATATTCAAAAACATTAAATCTATTGGATGATGCAAAGAATTTTACGAGTATATAAAACATTTTGATAAAACGATTAAAAAATTGTAATATCTACAACACTCACGTGTTTTGGAAATATCACTTCTGTCAGAGATTCTTCTTTTATTAACATCGCTTCCAATTTACACTTTGTCATTTTCACTGAAAGGTGAAAAGTGAAAGGTGAAAAACACGAATTAGACAAATGTATTTTTTGTTTCAGAAAATTATAGAAAAGGTGCAGAATTAAAAAAAAAAATCTACGAATAAAATTGAAGTACATGCAACGCATAGTAAAAGACATCTCCAATTTGTAAACTCCGCGAGGAGAAGAAATGAAATTTCCAATTACTTTTACTTTATATCTTACATTTCAATTTTGTCAATCGAATTCCAACAACATAAATATAATTTAATTAATTTTATATATCCTACATTTTACAAGAAGAAAAAAAGAAGAAAGAGCGAACGAAGAAGAAAGAAATATCTTCAACACTAATTTTTAGAAACAAGTTCAGTTATTGGATGATTTTCGATGAAATGAAACTTATTTTACTTGCATAATTTCGCGTTCACGGGAGGAAGGAACTATGAACTAACACTGGTATCGTTGAGAACAATGTCTCGTGTTTCCCTCTTTACTTCCTCATACATATGCACGAGGTTATGAATTATTGCAGATACTTGCAGCAACTAAAGTGAAATTCGAGCAGAACGTACTAAGTTGAAAACAACACCGAACTACCTATTGACGAATAATTGATACGACAATGCGCATTTCGAGTGGATGAAGGGGGCATGCGCTGAGAAAAACGTCGAGGTACGTGAGAACAGGTGAATCAGTTATTCGAAGAGAAGCATCAATGAACATTCAGCAAGGTAACCTTTGTATACTTACTAATAAATATTTCTAAAAAAAAGAAAACATTTTTTTTCGCCTCAACGATTAAAAGCAAATAAATAAATAAATGTGTATAAGGAACAGAGAAAGATATAAGAAATATTAATACTCCTGTATCCAATTTCTGCAGCTCCTGATAATTTTTTCAAAATGCTTTTGAAATATTTTGTAACAGACTTAAAGTACCTGTACGGTTGGAACTACTATGTGATGAAGATCGTAGGTATCTGGCCGGAAGAGAGGAAATGGAACCAACCTTCGAGTTACGTCGTCCTCATGCCGTTTCTCACGATGCTGTGTTTTGTATGTGTTCCACAAACTATTAATCTAGCGTTCATCATAAAGGATCTGGATTTGGTGGTTGAGAATTTATCGATGGGCAACGTGTCCGTCATGATTTGCATTGTGAAAACCATGGCTCTTTGGCTCAATGGCAAACGTAAGTATTACGTAATTCAATCGTAGAAAGTATGTTCGATTTTAGTTAAATTTTACATTTCAACTACCAATTAATATAAAAAATTGAAAAATTTATAAATATTGTAATTACTTACTTATCATGTTCTCTCCGTACGAAAATATACACTGATTGCGAAAATAATTGCAATAAAATAACAAAATCGTATGACATCCAAAAAATCATTCACAAAAAAAAAATTACAAATTCAAATACCGCAAATGTTAAATAACACTTTTTACTTTCTGACCAAATTTTAGTAACCCAAGGAAACATATCTACGTAAACTTTAGATTTCTAACTGTTTTTGCAATTTATTGACAATCAGTATAATTAACAAACTAAAAATAACAAAGAAAAAAATTTTTACAACACGCAACAAACGTTGCAAGACGTATTCTATCCACAACATTCTCTTCTTGCAAGCATTGAAATCTCTGATAAATTGTATGGTCAACGACTGGGGCACAGTGGAGACGAACACCGAACGAGAAACAATGGTGAACGTCGCGAGGCTCACCAGAAAGACTATGATAAGATGCACAATGATGTGCCAAGTCGTACTCGTCGTTTATGTTTTCGTACGACTCTGTTCTATGAAATACAGCGATACCAAACTGCTCTTCCGTGCCTATTTCCCCTATGACATTACCATCAGCCCAAATTACGAATTGACGATGATCGGTCAACTCATGGCTGCCACGTACGCAGCAATCACGTACACCATCGTGGATACTTTCGTCGCTATGCTGGTTTTACATATCTGCGGACAAATTTCGAATCTGAGGGAAGACTTAAGGAAACTTCATTCGTACGACAGGAAAAACTTGCAGAAGAGGTTGAAGAAAATTGTTCTGAAGCATAATTACATTACTAGGTTCGTATTGAAAGGAATTTTTTAACGAGAACTTTCACTGAAGAAGAATGCTAAAGTGGAAAATGTAAATTATAAGATAAGCATCGAGTTGTTAAATGGTGAAGTATCAATTTGCAAAATGTTCATTATTTACTTTTCTTTTAATCCTCATATGCGCAATTGTAATTGATAATACACGATTATTCGGTAACATAATTATAACATTACGAGTGATGTGAGAATTTGGAAATTACAATGAGTATATCTCCTTTGAAATTATTACGACATACATGTATTGTATCTTGAAATTTCGTTTAAATGCATAATCATGTTGATAATCAGTGAATCTATTTGATTTTTATTGCTATATTTCATACTTGGAATATTTATTATTATCCTAAAGCATTTTGCGACTTATATCAAACGACCAATAAGCTCGAAGAATTAATTTTTACAACATTTAATTTGCGTGAACAAATAAAAAGACGAAAATGAATTTTTCGAAAGGGATTCTTAGAATTATTTCTCCACGATTTTGTGACACTCGACAATTTGAAGCAATGGTGCATTTAAGGATTAAATCAATTTTCAAACGAGAAACAGAGATTCTTCAAATTTTTCTAATATTATTAATTAATGTGTCTCTAAGTTTCGCGGACACGGTGGAGGATTGTTTCAACGTGATGCTTTTGGTTCAAATGCTCGGTTGCACCGTCCAGTTGTGTTTTCAATGTTTCCACGCTATCATGGTAGCTATCATCAAGAACCAACATGTCTTTTTCCACAGTACGAAACATTTCAAAACGATGCACAATTTTTAATTCAACTTGTAGTCATTTGGAGAAGAAGAACGGCAATACATGATTTTTCAACTCACGTTCCTGATCATCTACGTAATTTCCATTTTAGTGCAATTGTACTTATACTGCTACGTAGGTGAAAAACTTTCAACCGATGTACGTATATAAAAGCATCATTAACTAATTCCCGAATTACGAACGTCGGAATGGCTCTCTTGCCGTTACAGTTTTTGTTACTTTTACTTTTTTTTACTATATGTCTTCTTATTACTGAACTTAGAAAATAATAAAATAATTGTACAGGAGGCTTAGAAAATAACAAAATAACGCTAAAAGACAATAGCAATTATTACAAATTCTTCGTAATTACGACTCGCAATAACCCGGTATCAATGCTCAAACAACCGAGGATTAACCTATCAGGGATCAAGCAATCGTTTATTGATACAGTAGAACTCAGTTTGTCAGAATAAGCTTGTCGAAATACAAATAATTTATACTTATAATAGGAGTTCAATGGATTTAGCTAATAACAGTCTATTTAATTTAATAAAATTTATTTCGAATTGAGTTCTACTGTAATTCAATTTCTTTCAGTAATGCTTCATTTAACCGGATATTGACTAAAATTTAATTTAAAGGAATGGCTTTAGTTCTACTGTGCTTACATTTTTTGACATTCCATAAAGTAGCATCAAAATGGAGAAAATAATCGAAGCGATTAGCTCTGAATTAAGTTTTATAAGCGTAACTTCGATCAAAAAATTCGTCGATTGAAAAAGAATTGCAAGCACCTTAATCGGCCTTAACAGGTTAATCTATGGGGTGCTTTTCTAGCAAAAAATTTAGAAAATGATAGCTTCATAATAGCAGTTTGGATACTTATAAAAGCAAGCAATTTTTTCAGAGCACACAGATAGCGAACACAGCATACGAAATCGAATGGTATAATTTGTCCCCTAGAAGCGCAAGGTTGCTTATAATTATTATGTGCAGAGCTAGATCATCACCGTTAAAAATTACAGCGGGAAAATTTTGTTGCTTTACTACCATACTATACTGTCAGGCAAGAACAAACGATTTATATCGTAGAATAGAAATTTTCTTGTAATCTGTCAGTCGCAAATTCGGCTGTGGTGCGCTAATTTCTGCAAAAAATTATAGCAATTTAATTAAGATAGTTGAAGTACTAAATAATTGAACCGTTTAATGGGAGAGTGGTGTAAGTCAATTTTTTGGCGTAATCTGTTTGACTTTTAACACCGCATTTTGAAAATTTAAGTTTTATTCTAACATTCTACAAAACGTAGTATAAGATATAACTTCACACATTATATCAGACTTGAACACTAAACTACTGACGATTAAAGTAAAAACTTCCATCGGAAACATTAAAGTAAAAATGATACAATGACGTATATACATAAGCTTTTATTTACACGTTTTAAGAAAGGTCATTTAAATTTCTAAAAATACTGTATTTTATATCTATAAACTTTCAACAAAAATGAAAAATTCGTCATTTCGATAGTTGTAGTGTTAATAGTTAAGGAACTTCTATACCTCGTATTTTAGTATTCAAAAATTTTGTTGACTTACACCACTTTTGCATTTTATGAACATATAACAAATACCTTCTCGTACGTTTCAGATTCTGAAAACCTCGGTGTCGTATATATCCGTTCTATCGGCGACGAAAGATAAATAATGAGACGATCCAATGAGTCTCGAATATTTTGTAATTTTTAATTATTTTTGAATGGAAGAAATAGTAGGAAAGGAATATTTCTTTGAACGATGTCTTAGAAGAGGAAGGAATAAAAAGAATGAAAAGAAAGTAATAACGCTGTTCTCAAGAACGAGTTCTCCTCGCCTAAGTCTTAAGAAGATCATTTTTCTTTTCTTTTGCACCTGGACATTTTTCCAATTTTGTTTTTTCAATCTTCATCTGTGTTCTTTGTCAATGTTTCTTGTGCAACATACATTATGTGGTTCCAATAAAAGATAATATGTAATATTCTAACATATTATAACACCTAATATTTTAGACATTTTTGACAACAGAATATGCTGTCAAAATTGCAAATATTGATTTTCAATTCCCCTGCTTTCTAATTATTAGTTTTTTAAATATACTTTCGCTTGCCAATTTTTATTATAACGCTATTGTTTGCTCAAATTTTTAGGTTAACTGTAAAATTGTAAAAAGTAACGTTGTAACAAGTGACAAACCTAACCAGAACAAATGATCTCAGAGTGGAACAAAACTAGAGAAAATAAGATCACGAAATTTGCTTACGTGAGAACAGAATTTCTGTAAATTTAGTGAGTGTAGAAATTTAGTCCGTTTATCGTCACAATACAAGAATTGGCAAATTTAACAAATTATTCATTTTTTTAAACTGTAAATATTAATTTTTTTCCCATTACATTAATTTGGTATCAAATAAAATTGGAAAAGCGACGATCAGATGAGGGTTAAGAAACTATGAATGCACATTAGAGCAATATTACAATCATTTGGACAACCGGCACATGCGCGATAATCGATGAATATTTAGTCGAATAGTCTGCCAAACGTAACTGGTAGATTTATTACAAATATTATTACACGATAACTTTGGTATTACTTTCCCCTACTTTTTCCACCTTAACACTTTACCGACCGGTAGCCTATTAATCGGCTAACTATTCACCGCTAATACACGGTCGGTAAAGTGTTAATATCGTATAACAATATATTTGTATATATTAATATACGATATTACTGGTCGGTAAAGTGTTAAAATATATAAATATATTATTACACGATATCGACAATTTACCGACCGATAGCGGTAGATAGTAGCCGATTAATAGGCTACCGGTCGTGTTAATAACGGAAATTTCAACACTGACAATTTGAATTTTATCATGAGAATCAAGAATGACGAAATTTCTAACACAAATGCACCATTGCACTCGACATGGAGATTACGTGAACATTTCTGAGGCTTCACATTTATGGTGAAAAGTTGTAATTGAATCATACAACGATCCATTTAGTCTCGTTTTGAAAGATAAAGCTTCTCCTCAGTTTGTTTCTTTCTAAGATAACTTCACGTAGCAAGTAGGAGAAAGAGTGAGGATATTCTTTTCTCAAAAATGGTAAAATGGTAAAACTGGCATATTGAGACGAGTTTGATAAAACAATTGAAAACATAAACTGTTCGAAAAAACGTATTCACTCTTACGAATATCTCAACTGATTCTTCTTTTGTCAATTTACACGTCCCTTCACCGTTTTAAGTGAAACATATAATAGGTTAGTTAATCGCATTAAGCTACTAAAGCGCAAAAAAATACAATAAAAGAAATCACATTCGTCGTTAATGATGAAATCGTAACGATATTAATGTCAGTAAAATAATAGATTTTCTAAACAGTAAATTAAAATACACAACAGACTTTCTTAATTTATAGTAAATAAAGGGAGATGACGAACCTACGACACGTCGCGTAGAACTATAGGTTTATCGCAACTCATGACGAAAGACTTTTAAAAACTACTACGTGAATTCTGAATAAAAAAAAGTCTGATGGAGCTACGTATCATATTGTATCATAAACGTTATTGCGTATAATCATTAGACTACGGATTTCTATGCGAATTCCTATTTTTGAGAATATAATAGAAAAAATGGAATTTCGATGGAATGTTATTTTACGTACTAGAAAGCACTGTTGAAAGCACTGTATTTTGAATGTTCTGCACTTTCTTGCACTAAAACTTTGGACAAATGCATAAAAGCTTCCAATCTAGCATCAAAACAATCGAAGAATTATTGCGAAGACAGCCGATTAAACTTTTATGCGAGAGTTATGTTTCACTTTAACTTGTTGGTTATTTATAAAATCGAGTTATATTTTGTAAGATAATCTGTGTTTCACATTCGTATGACATTCAATCAAGTCGATTTATAAACAAAACAACGAAGGTCAAATAGAATTAATTGCACAGAAATGAAATAGAATTTCGAATCACACGTTACGTATTTTCAAGATTGTATCACATGTTAATATTTATAAATCCAACACGTGTTTCACGAATTTGATAATGATTTTAGCAATCAATTCGACGAACTGCACATTTTATATTCCATGAGAAACACTTCCAAATATTCATTATATTTCACCACTTACAACGCAATTCTCTGAAGAATAAATAACATCATCGACATGACCCTTCGCGCGACTTGCTCTCGCTTGTAAAATTCGACGCGTACTGATGAGAGTGTACGCAGGCTTGCTACGAAAACGCAGGCGTCTTGTGTGTCTCACCCTTGCACCCTGGCGCTGTGCACATGGCTGCAAATAATTACAGACGTCCAAACACGCATGACAACCGTAATTACAGTCTCGGCTTAAATAGCACACGATAACAGATGACGCCGAACTACCTTTTCACGAATAATTGATATCATATTGCGCACTCCCAATTGTACGAAGGGGAAACATCTCGTAGAAGTTTGTAAAGTTCAACGATGAAAAAAGAACCTTGGACGGCCAGGTTAACTGTGCATTAATCAATGCAATTCGTAAAAAAATAGTGGTTTTTGCAAAACAGTTTACGTCTTGTATGTTAAATATTAGGAAAGGTAAGTAAATGGAATGAATATGAAATAGCAGAGAAAAATTTGACACGAGCTACGAATATTAAATTGTACAGATTTTTTTGACAAAATTATCGCGAGATCAGAAATTGTAATTTTATATGATGATATGCTTATACGTTAACGTTTCATTTCACTTAAAAATTCGTAAAAAGATTCCAATAAGTGTTCGAATATTTTCATAAGAAACTTTTTCACATATTACAGGTGAACGCTGAAAACGACAATGTCGTATATTTCCGTTCGCAATGAAAAATCAATAGAGCGGCGATCCTCTAATTACGAATCTTTATAACTATTCATCACTTCAACAGAAGAAGAAATATTTTGGTATCAATTTCTAAATGGTGGCGTGTGGAAAGTAATATACCTATTACTCATTAACGAGATTCCTTAAGAGTGTATTTTATTTTTTTGCAAAGCCTCGAAAATATCATTTTTCTTTCCCCTTAAGAATTCCCCTTAAGAATTTTGCTTTCCCTTTAACAATTCCGATTCTTAATTTCATGTCTGTTTTTGAAGAAATTGGAGATGAATCGAACAGAAAATTTAGAATAGTCTAGAGAAACTTGCACCATGAGAAGTACCAGAAAAAGTACTAAGTTAAGAAAACCAATATATCGAAAATAGAAAAATATGTATACTTTTAATATTTAATAAATTTTAATTCGCAGAAATTAAAAAATAAACATATTTCGTCTTATTGTATTTCAAAAGATCACATTTTTAAAAATACTGATCATATCGTTTCGCTTAAAACAATTATACTTGCCCTTTTTTTACTTTTCCAATCATTGAGTTAATTTCTTTAGTTTGAAGACAAACACACAATGAAAGATTAATATGACACAAATTCTTGTAAACCCACGTACGTTTAATTTCAAAAAATTTCCAAATATAACACTTAAAAATATTGCTACAGCAACACCTCACTTTCTAGTTCGTGCTGAACTACTTTTTTTGTTCGCAAAGCGATGAAATTTCTTTTACTCGCAAATTCTTTCATGAAAATTCTTTTACTTGCGTATTCTTCAACTCTTCGTGAAAGACTAATAGTGTTGAAAAAGTGCTCTTGGACGAGATCAAAAAAAATTACAAACGAATAATTACAAACTTTCTGGCGAACAAATTGTACAAATGACATCAAAATTACCCGTCAGGAATAATTGATGACATACGCGCATTCTAAATGCACAATAGAGGCATGCGCTGAGAAAAACGATGAAGTGATCGTGTCGCGTGGAAACAGTCACGCGAAAATTAGTCATCATGGACGTCCAACGAGGTAATTTTAACTACTATAAATACTTATAAGTGTTATAAAAGTAGGAGTGCTTGCAAAAACTTCTGTTTCGCAATTGAATATATTAAAAATAAATAAAAACTAATGAAAGTTAGATTTTCTCAAAATAATATATACAAGAAATGTATATATATCGACATAAATATCGTGATATACTGAACGAAGGTGAAAAATTAGTTGCTGGGATCGAACAGTGACGATCCATAATTCTTTATTCTGTTTGAATTTCGTAAAATTATCATATCAACGATTTCTAATTATTTTAAATATTTTAAACATTTAGAAAAAGCACATTACTTGGTAGTTGTTTTTTGAAATTATTCAAAATTACTTTTAACGCGCATGTAGTATTACAGGGCCGTGATTATAGCAATTATTAAATAAAAATCTAAGATATTTTAATTGACAGATATTAGAAACAGAATTAATTCAATTTGAGAATTCCAAAATGTGAGTAATTTCTGTGACTAATAATGTCCAATTATTCAAGATATGCAGATATACAGTAACTGAGAAGCAATCGAAATAATATATTTTTATAATAAATATACGTATATAAAAATACACAAACATATATTCTGTAAAAGAATTGACAAGAATTCCTTCAGTTATCCATGACTGAGATTTTAAGTGAAGAAATAGTGGTTTAAAACTGATTAATTATAAGTCTAATATACATAATAGAATAGAAAAAGCAAATTATATTTATAAATAATATTATGGATAACACATTTAACTTTTGCGGCCCACAATAATTTTTGTGATAGATTTAAAATACCACATCGGTGTGAATCGTTACATAATGAAGTACATGGGTATCTGGCCGGAAAAGAGGAAATGGAACCGACTTTCGAGTTACGTGGTCCTGTTACCATCTCTCACGATGCTGTGTTTTGTATGTGTTCCACAAACCGCTAATTTGCCGCTCATCTCAGACGACTTGAATCTGGTGGTCGAGAATTTATCAATTGGTAACATGACGATCTCGATAGCGCTCGTGAAGACTATAATTTTTTGGGCAAATGGCGAACGTAAGAATCTCACGATTTAACCGGTGTAATCAATTACATATTTTTCATGTATTAATTTTAAACGTAGCTGAAACTTGTATTTTGTTATAAACACAGATATTAATATGGACTTGGCTATATCAAGTATTCTATTTTATTCATTTTCCATATTTCATTTTTCATATTATTATGAAACATTTATTTCATATACACTTTTGTTATTAACAAAAATGCAGATTAAAGGGTATTGGATCATACATTTACCAAATATTAACGTCCTTGAAAATTACATATATGTAACTTCCAGATTTGTGAAAAAAATACAACCTCTAAGCGAGCAGTGTGTACATATTTTGATAAAAGTGTAATTAACAAAATATTGGTAAAAGTGTAATTAACAAAATGAAGGTACACTTGAAAACAGCAGAAAGAATTTTATTATCGCAAGAAACAAACTTTCTATCTGCCATATTCTTCACTTGCAAGCAATGACGTCTCTGCTGAAGTGCGTGGCCAAAGACTGGGCAACGGTGGAGACGAAAACCGGACGAGAAACAATGATGAACATCGCGAGGATCAGTAGAAAGACCACGATATGGTGCTTACTGCTGTGCCAACTCGTAGCCATCTCTTTCATATTTCTACGATTATCTACTTTGAAAGATAGCGACAACAAATTGATCTATCGTAGCTATTTCTTTTACAATACAAGCATCAGTCCAATGTACGAACTAACAATAATTGGTCAAGTTATGGCAGATGTATACGCATCTTTGACTTACACATCCGTGGACACATTTATCGCTATGCTGGTTTTGCACGCTTGCGGACAGCTTTCGAATCTGAAGGACGACTTGAGGAACACTCATTTGTGTGATAGGAAAGATTTGCAAGCAAGATTGAAGAAAATTATTGAGAAGCACAATTATATCGTCGGGTACGTGTTGAGACTAAATTACGAACAGAAGTGTACAGACTCTTATGAGAAATCTTGAAAGACGTTGAAAATGCACGAAAGGTACGAAAGATAGATTCTAATGACAGTAGTTGTTAAAGAGCGAAAAATCAACTTGCAAAAGCCATTTCATATTCGGACCTAGCTCATTTTATTTAGATACTGTTAATAGTGAATAATTATTATTTTTATACTTGGCAATTTAATTCTTTTAATGTAAACTAGACTGTGTATTTTTTTGCAATTTCTATTTTTATGGATAGATGATCTTTTGTCAATCATGTTTTATAAATCATCCTTGAGTTAGTGTCTTCAAGAATATTTCCAATTATAAAATCTGATCCTACATTCGAGAGATAGTAAAAAAATTTCATTAACGAAAGGGAAGTTTCTCAAGAGATAAAGGGTCAATTACTAATTCAAATCTGTTTTATCAAACTTAAATACAGCACACTGCAATATATTACTTTTTATTTATAGATTAATAATAATTTTACTTAGAATTGTTAATAATATTCATCTATTATATAATATATTACATTTCAAATTTATTCATTTATGCATTCAGAATTACTGCGGTCTTTCATTGGAAAAGACCCATAAGTAAATTTTTAAATTATTTATTAATTATACCATATGCACGTTTAAGGTTCGCAGAAACAGTAGAAAATTGTTTCAACGTAATGCTTCTGATCCAAATGCTCGGTTTTATAGTTCAATTATGCTTCCAGTGTTTTCAAGCGATCACGGTAAGGAAAAAGAATCATATTTTTTCTTAAATTTATATTGTACAAAATATTATATAAAATAACATATCTTTTTTTAAATTTATTGTAATTTGTAGTTATATAGGGACAAAGCAGAACGGTTCATGATATTCTATATCATGCTTCTCATTATCTACACAGCTTGTGTGATGGTGCAATTATATCTGTATTGTTACGTAGGCGAAAAACTTACGCTGGAGGTAATACTTGTGAGAGAAAAATTAGTCTCTGTTTTTCTCATTAAAATTTGAATATTAGATATTTAGATATAGGATAATTTGTCATGTGATAATTCGAACATATATAATAAATTTTACAATTTTTCAGAGTAAGGGTATAGCTGACGCAGCGTACAATTGCGAATGGTACAGTTTATCTCCAAAAGACGCAAAACTATTTGTAATTATTATGTGCCGAGCTACAGCATCGCCGCTAAGAATTACAGCTGGCAAATTTTGCTGGTTTACTGTGTTATTATATTCCCAGGCAAGTAGAAACGAATTGTACGATATATGAATACAATTTTCAGTGAAATTATCCTTCTAATTCTACGTGGAAGATCGTGAAAATTCGGTTATAAATTATAGTTCATATATTTTAAGTGATTTTAATATGAAATGTATTGTCAGTTTTTATAGAAGAATTATGTCTAAATGAAAATCGTACAATTTTAATAAAACATTCAGCATGTAAAATATCTATAATCGTATACTGTAGCTCATAACAGTATTTGAGCATTCATAAAAAAAGAATTTTTTCATAAATATCATATTTAAAACAATATGTAAAACATACGGTAATTCCTTTAACATTATAATGAAATGTAAGTGGCCTAATAAATATATTGAAATTAATGTGAAGAAAGTTAGTTGTTGTTAGTTGTTGTTAGAAGAAAGACGTTGTTGTTGACATATGTTAATACAAAATTAGTATACAGCATGAATAGCCATGTTAAGAATATAATAAGGAATAAAAATAGATTTACTAAAGATTAAAGGTTAGCATATAAAATTATGCAATATTTTTATATAATTTTCTATTTTTTTCTGATTTATTTTTTTTTGAAATATATACTTGTACTCCAATGTCTAGGAATACATATAATATTTATATTATATCATATTAAGTATTCATGAAATTGAAGGATTTAATGAAATTTCAAAGTGTTTTATGCAAAAACAATTCTATTAGTGTTCGAATTCTTTCGACAGCAATACTTTTGTATGTTTCAGGTCCTGAAAACCGCGATGTCGTACATTTCTGTTTTATACGCAATGCAAAGTTAATAAAGGGAATTCCATAATTATGATTCTTTAACATTTCAATTCAATAGTACAAATACTAAGAAAGGAATATTTTAGTATTCTGTTTAGTTATTTATATTTCGTGTAAATAAAAAATAACCTGACATGTCCAACTATTAACAACCGTTAAGAAAGTAATAATGCTATCATAAATGTTAACGATATATTCCCTGAGTAAACGTTTCTCGCAAAATCTCGGAAATATAAATTATCCATCCTCGTATTCCTCTACATTTTTCACATTTCTGACGTGTATTCCCGATAAACAATTAATAAACGCAGAAATAATGAATTGATAAAACAATGGAAATTTATGTATGAAACTTACATTCTATTGGAAATTCCATTGCATCCAACTATTTTTTTTTTTTTTGTTAATTTCCTCCTTATCCGCAAATCACCATATGTCACTGAAAGGAAAAGATATTGATGTTAATAACAGAACAGACTTTTTACAGCATATAATACACAAATTATAAAAATACGTGATATATAGCGTTTACACAAAACTGTTTAAAAATGTCAAGATGCAAATCATTTTTAGTATTACATAAATGTTTCAGTTTTATTTTACTACGATTTTTTTTTATTTGCAATACGATTTTTTGTATACACACATAAACTTGATCATTTTATTTTTATGTAAAACATTTTTCGTGGGCGGGCCCCCCGAATAATTTCTACTGTCCAAAACATTCGCGAAGGGATGAAATTTTTTTCACTTGCAAGTTTGATGAACGTTCATGAAAAAAAAAAAACAGAAGACTAACAATGTTGAGAAGCCATGAGCATCCCTCGCTCCACGCTTGTCGCATCGTACCCTGGACAATATCATAAATAATATGGAACGAATAATTACAAACATGTGGCAAACAAACTACCAGTTATTTTCAACTCAAACGTGCAATTGAGTTAAATCGAACTACTAATAATTGGTGACATATGCGCATTGTGAATGCAGAATAAGGGCATGCGCTGAGAAGAACAATGAAGTAACTTCCGAATCGCCTGAGAATAGTCACGCAAAAACTGATCGTCATGGACGTCCAACGAGGTATTAACTAACAAATGTGTTCGATAGTTGAGAACAAAGAAGAAAATGAATAAATGTTTATGTAAAAGCAATGCGAAGTTTAAAAAAAAAGAAAAATTGGACTTATTAATATAACAAATACGCTATATTTTACTGAATGATCTTGTGCTGTTCATATTATTGATTTCTCTATGCTAGATGAAGGTGAGAAATTGGCTGATGGAAATTGTCAATGTCGAATTTTCCTATACTTACGATTTTATTCTCTTGTATTAAGTTTTCGCTACTCTACGAAACTCTCACAATTAAATACACAATTCTCAGAAAAACCTTTCTCTGTAGTTCAAAATTATTTTTTTAACCCACGAGTTAGTATTATATGACAATTAAATATAATTTTCATTAGACTACAAAAATGTGAAGTATTTAATTTTATTTAGTTTTGTTTATTTTTAATGTCTTTTATATTTTGTTTAATGATAAAGTGAAATAAATTTAACAATGTAAGAAACAATAAATAAGTGTGATCTTTAAATAATATCGCAGATAAGAAAGAAAATAATCCTGCGGCCCGCACTAATTGTTTAATTACCCATCTATAACAGATCTGAACTACCAGTTCGGTTGGAACCGTTATCTAATGAAATACGTCGGTATCTAGTCAGAAGAGAGGAAATGGAACAAACCTTCGAACTAAAATGGTTACTGTCACTCGCGATGCTGTGTTTTGTATGTGTACCGCAAACTTTTAATGTAGTGTGCATCATAAAGGATGTGGATTTGGTGGTCGAGAATTTATCGAAGTGTAACGTGACCGTCACTATTTGAAATTATGAAAATCGTGGCTGTTTGGCACACTGGCAAACGTAAGTATTACATAATTCAATCATTTTAATTTTATATTAACCAGTTAATATAAAAATTAAAAAATTTACAAATATTGTAGTTACGTACTTATCATGTTCTTTCCGTACGACCATATACATTGGTTGCGAAAACAATTGCAATAATACAACAAAATCGTATGACATTCTCAAAAACATTCACAAAAAAAAAGTCAAATTCAAATTCTGTAAATGTTAAATAACTCTTTTTATTTTCTGACCAAATTTTAGCAACCAAAGGAAATATGTCTACGTAATTTTCAGATTTCTAACTGTTCCTTGCAATTTCTTGACAATCAGTGTAATTAACAAACTAAAAATAATAAAGAAAAAAAATTTTGCTACAGGCAACGAACGTTGCAAGACGTATTCTATCCACAACATTCTCTTCTTGCAAGCACTGAAATCTCTGATAAATTGTATGGTCAACGACTGGGGCACAGTGGAGACGAAGACCGAACGAGAAACAATGGTGAACGTCGCGAGGCTCACCAGAAAGACTATGATAAGATGCACAATGATGTGCCAAGTCGTACTCGTCGTTTATGTTTTCGTACGACTCTGTTCTATGAAATACAGCGATACCAAACTGCTCTTCCGTGCCTATTTCCCCTATGACATTACCATCAGCCCAAATTACGAATTGACGATGATCGGTCAACTCATGGCTGCCACGTACGCAGCAATCACGTACACCATCGTGGATACTTTCGTCGCTATGCTGGTTTTACATATCTGCGGACAGATTTCGAATCTGAGAGAAGATTTAAGGAAACATTATTCGTACGACAGGAAAGACTTGCAGAAGAGGTTGAAGAAAATTGTTCTGAAGCATAATTACATTTCTAGGTTCGTATTGAAAAGAATTTTTTAACGAGAACATTCACTGAAGAAGAATGCTAAAGTGGAAAATGTAAATTATAAGACAAGTATCGAGTTGTTAAATAGTGAAGTATCAATTTGCAAAATACTCATTATTTACTTTTCTTTTAATCCTCATATGCGCAATTGTAATTGATAATACACGATTATTTTATATTTGGTAACATAATTATAACATTACGAGTGATGTGAGAATTTGGAAATTACAATGAGTATCTCTCTTTTGAAATTATTACGACATACATGTATTGTATCTTGAAATTTCGTTTAAATGCATAATCATGTTGATAATCAGTGAATCTATTTGATTTTTATTGCTATATTTCATACTTGGAATATTTATTATTATCCTAAAGCATTTTGCGACTTATATCGAACGACCAATAAGCTCGAAGAATTAATTTTTACAACATTTAATTTGCGTGAACAAATAAAAAGACGAAAATGAATTTTTCGAAAGGGATTCTTAGAATTATTTCTCCACGATTTTGTGACACTCGACAATTTGAAGCAATGGTGCATTTAAGGATTAAATCAATTTTCAAACGAGAAACAGTGATTCTTCAAATTTTTCTAATATTATTAATTAATGTGTCTCTAAGTTTCGCGGACACGGTGGAGGATTGTTTCAACGTGATGCTTTTGGTTCAAATGCTCGGTTGCACCGTCCAGTTGTGTTTTCAATGTTTCCACGCTATCATGGTAGCTATCATCAAGAACCAACATGTCTTTTTCCACAGTACGAAACATTTCAAAACGATGCACAATTTTTAATTCAACTTGTAGTCATTTGGAGAAGAAGAACGGCAATACATGATTTTTCAACTCACGTTCCTGATCATCTACGTAATTTCCATTTTAGTGCAATTGTACTTATACTGCTACGTAGGTGAAAAACTTTCAACCGATGTACGTATATAAAAGCATCATTAACTAATTCCCGAATTACGAACGTCGGAATAGCTCTCTTGCCGTTACAGTTTTTGTTACTTTTACTTTTTTTTACTATATGTCTCCTTATTACTGAACTTAGAAAATAATAAAATAATTGTACAGGAGGCTTAGAAAATAACAAAATAACGCTAAAAGACAATAGCAATTATTACAAATTCTTCGTAATTACGACTCGCAATAACCCGGTATCAATGCTCAAACAACCGAGGATTAACCTATCAGGGATCAAGCAATAGTTTATTCATACAGTAGAACTCAGTTTGTCAGAATAAGCTTGTCGAAATACAAATAATTTATACTTATAATAGGAGTTCAATGGATTTAGCTAATAACAGTCTATTTAATTTAATAAAATTTATTTCGAATTGAGTTCTACTGTAATTCAATTTCTTTCAGTAATGCTTCATTTAACCGGATATTGACTAAAATTTAATTTAAAGGAATGTCTTTAGTTCTACTGTGCTTACATTTTTTGACATTCCATAAAGTAGCATCAAAATGGAGAAAATAATCGAAGCGATTAACTCTGAATTAAGTTTTATAAGCGTAACTTCGATGAAAAAATTCGTCGATTGAAAAAGAATTGCAAGCACCTTAATCGGCCTTAACGGGTTAATCTATGGGGTGCTTTTCTAGCAAAAAATTTAGAAAATGATAGTTTCATAATAGCAGTTTGGATACTTATAAAAGCAAGCAATTTTTTCAGAGCACACAGATAGCGAACGCAGCATACGAAATCGAATGGTATAATTTGTCCCCTAGAAGCGCAAGGTTGCTTATAATTATTATGTGCAGAGCTAGATCATCACCGTTAAAAATTATAGCGGGAAAATTTTGTTGCTTTACGACTATACTATACTGTCAGGCAAGAACAAACGATTTATATCGTAGAATAGAAATTTTCTTGTAATCTGTCAATCGCAAATTCGGCTGTGGTGCGCTAATTTTTGCAAAAAATTATAGCAATCTAATTAAGATAGTTGAAGTACTAAATAGTTGAACCGTTTAATGGGGAAGTGGTGTAAGTCAATTTTTTGGCGTAATCTATTTGACTTTTAACACCGCATTTTGAAAATTTAAGTTTTATTCTAACATTCTACAAAACGTAGTATAAGATATAACTTCACACACTATATCAGATTTGAACACTAAACTACTGACGATTAAAGTAAAAACTTCCATCGGAAACATTAAATTAAAAATGATACAATGACGTATATACATAAGCTTTTATTTACACGTTTTACGAAGGGTCATTTTAATTTTTAAAAATACACTGTATTTTATATCTATAAACTTTCAACAAAAATGAAATATTCGTCATTTCGATAGTGTTAATAGTGTTGTAGTGTTAATAGTTAAGGAACTTTTATACCTCGTATTTTAGTATTTTAGTATCCAAAAATTTTGTTAACTTACACCACTTTTGCATTTTATAATCGTATAATAACCTTCTCTTGCGTTTCAGATTCTGAAAACCTCGGTGTCGTATATCTGTCTGCGACGAAAGATACATAATAGATACGATCCAATGATTCTCGAGTATTTTGTAGTTGTTTATTATACTTCGGTGGAAGAAATAGTAGGAAAGGAATATTTCTTTGAACGATGTCTTAGAAGAGGAAGGAATAAAAAGACAAAGTAAAAAATAGAACGCTATGAGTAGTTATAAAGCTGTTCTCAAGAACGAGTTCTCCTCGCCTAAGTTTCGAAAAAATCAGTTTTCTTTCCTCTTGCATTTGGATATTTTCCTAATTTTGTTTTTTCAATCCTGATTTTTATCTTTTCTGAATTTTTCTTGTGCAACATGCAGTAAATGTTTAAAAGATAATAATATAATATGTATTATTTTAATATATTATAGACAATAAAATATGCTGTCAAAATTGCAAACATTGATTTTCAATTCCTCTGCTTTCTAATTATTACTTATCTAAATAAACTTTCGCTTTCCAATTTTTATTAAAACGCAGTTGTGCGTTCAAATTTCTAATTTAATTTTAAAATTGTAAAAATTGACGTTGAACAAGTGATAAACCTAATCAGAACAAATGATCATAGATTGGAAAACAAAACTAGAGAAGATAAGATCACAAAATTTGCTTACGAGAGAACAGATTTCTCTGAATTTGGTAAATGTAAAAATTTAGTCCGTTTATCGTCACAATAGATGAATTTGGAAATTGAACTATTCATTGATTTTTTTACTGTAAATACTAATTATTTACCAATATATCAATTTGGTATCAAGTTAAGCAATATTTACACTCATTTGGAATCGATTATTTATCGGCACATGCGCGATAATCGATGAATATTTAGTCGAATAGTCTGCCAAACGTAACTGGTGGATTTATTAGAAATATTGTTATACGATAACTTTGGTATTACTTTCGTTCTCTGCCTCAATAACGGAAACTTCAACACCGACAATTTGCATTCTATCATTAGAATCAAGAATAACGAAATTTCTAACATAAATGCACCATTGCACTCGACATGGAAATTACGTGAATATTTTTGAGAGCACTCGACAATTACGGTGAAGAGTTGTAATTAAAACAACGATGAAAAATTGTAAATAATTTAAACAGATATAAAAAAAAAATCATACAACGATCCAGTCTCGTTTTAAAGCGCAAAGCTCATCCTCAGTTTGTTTCTTTCTAAGATAACTTCACGTCACGGAGCAAGTAGGAGTGAGAGTGAGGATATTCTTTTCTCGAAAATTGTAAAATGGTAAAACTGGCATATTGTGACGAGATTGATGAAACTGTTTGAAAGAACGTATTTACTTTTATGAAAATCTCAATCTCTTTCGACTGATTCCTCGTTTGTCAATTTACACGTCCGTTCACCGTTCTAAATGAAACATATAACAGGTTAGTTAAGTCGCATTAAGTCAAAATGATTAATAACAGTAAAATAATAGATCTTCTAATTAAAGTAAACTAAAATAAACAATAGATTTTCTTAATTTATAATAAATAAACGGAGATGAAGGACGTACGACACGTCGCGTAGAACTATAGGTTTATCGCAACTCATGACGAAAGACTTTTAAAAACTATTACGTGAATTCTGAATAAAAAAAAGTTCAATGGAGCTACATATCATATTGTATCATAAACGTTGTTGCGTATAATCATTAGACTACGATTTACTATGCGAATTCCTATTTTTGAGAATATGGAATTTCGATGGAAAGTTATTTTACGTACTAGATGTTGTTGAAAGCACTGTATTTTGAATGTTCTGCACTTTCTTGCACTAAAACTTTGGACAAGTGCATAAAAATCTCCAATCTAGCATCAAAACAATTGAAGAATTATTGCGAAGACAGCAGATTAAATTTTTATGCGAGAGTTATGTTTCACTTTAACTTGTTGGTTATTTTAAAATCTTCCATCGAGTTATATTTTGTAAGATAATTTGCGTCTTACTTTCGTACGAAATTCAACCAAGTCGATTTATAAATTAAACAACGGAGGTCAAATAGAATTAATTGCACAGAAATGAAATACAATTTCGAATCACACGTTCTTATATTACAAGATTGTATCGTCTGTTAATATTTATAAATCCGATTCATGTTTCACGAATTTGATAATGATTTTAGCAATCAATTCGACGAATTTGCAACTGCGCATTTTATATTTCGCGAGAAACACTACCAAATATTCAATATATTTCACCACTTACAACGCAATCCTCCGACAAATAAATAACATCACCGATATCACCTTTCTCGCAACTTGTTCTCGCTCGTAAACTTCGACGTACTGATGAAAAAGTGCATGCAGGGTTGCTACGAAAACGCAGGCGTCATCTGTGTCTCACCCTTGCCCCCTCGCGCTGTGTACATGGCTGTGTACAAATAATTACAGACGTCCAAACACGTATGACAACTGTAATTATAGACCCGGCTAAAATAGCACACGATAAGAGACGACACCGAACTACCTTTTCACGAATAATTTATTATCATAATGCGCACTCCAAATTGTACGAATGGAAAATATCTCGTAGAAGGTTTGTAAAGTTCAACGATGAAAAAAGAACCTTGGACGCTCAACGAGTTCACTGTGCATTAATCAATGCAATTCGTACAAAAATAGTGGTGTTTGCAAAACATTTTACGTCTCGTATGTTAAAGATTACTAATGATATGTAAACAGAATAAATATAAAAAAGCAGAAAAAACTTGGACTATTAATTTTGAATAATAATAATAATAATTCTCGTTTTGAATAAAATATCGACACTTGACACGAGCTACGAATATTAAATTGTACAGATTTTTTTGACAAAATTATCGCGAGATCAGAAATTGTAATTTTAGATGATTATATGCGTATACGTTTACGTTTCATTTCAGGTAAAAATTCGTTAAAAAGATACCAATAAATGTTCGAATATTTTCGTAAGAAACTTTTTTATATATTTTGTGTGAACGCTGAAAACAACAATGTCGTATATAAAACCACGAACGTTTAATTTCACAAAATTTCCAAGTATTACACTTAAAAAAATTGCTACCACAACACCTGTCTTTCTAGTACTGAACTATTTTTTGTTCGCAAAGAGATAAAATTTTTTTTACTTGCGTATTCTTTCATGTATGTTCGCGAAAGACTAACAATGTTGAGAAAGTGCTTATACTGTCTTGGACGAGACCGTAAAAAATTACAAACGGATAATTACAAAACTTTCTGGCGAACAAATTGTACCATTGCATCCAACTCAAACATGCTATTAGAAACGACAAAATTACCCGTCACGAATAATTGATGACATACGCGCATTCTGAATGTACAATAGAGGCATGCGCTGAGAAAAACGATGAAGTGATCGTGTCGCGTGGACAGTCACGCGAAAATTAGTCATCATGGACGTCCAACGAGGTAATTTTAACTACTATAAATACTTATAAGTGTTATAAAAGTAGGAGTGCTTGCAAAAACTTCTGTTTCGCAATTGAATATATTAAAAATAAATAAAAACTAATGAAAGTTAGATTTTCTCAAAATAATATATACAAGAAATGTATATATACCGACATAAATATCGTGATATACTGAACGAAGGTGAAAAATTAGTTGCTGGGATCGAACAGTGACGATTCATAATTCTTTATTCTGTTTGAATTTCGTAAAATTATCATATCAACGATTTCTAATTATTTTAAATATTTTAAACATTTAGAAAAAGCACATTACTTGGAAGTTGTTTTTTGAAATTATTCAAAATTACTTTTAACGCGCATGTAGTATTACAGGGCCGTGATTATAGCAATTATTAAATAAAAATCTAAGATATTTTAATTGACAGATATTAGAAACAGAATTAATTCAATTTGAGAATTCCAAAATGTGAATAATTTCTGTGACTAATAATGTCCAATTATTCAAGATATGCAGATATACAGAAACTGAGAAGCAAACGAAATAATATATTTTTACAATATATGTATGTAAATAAAAACACACAAACACATATTCTGTAAAAGAATTGATAAGAATTCTTTCAAACAGTTATTCATGACTGAGATTTTAAGTAAAGTAAGAAATAGTGATTTAAAACTAACTAATTATAAGTCAAATATATATAATAATATAATATATATAATATATATAATATAATATAATATATATAATAAAGTAGAAAAAGCTAATTATATTTATAAATAGTATTATGGATAAAAAATTTAATTTTTGCGACTCAAAATAACTTTTGTAATAGATTTAAACTACCATATCGGTTTGAATCGTTACATAATGAAGTACATGGGTATATGGCCGGAAGAGAGGAAATGGAATCGACCGTCGAGTTACGTTGTCCTGTTACCATCTCTCACGATGCTGTGTTTTGTATGTGTTCCACAAACCGCTAATTTGCCGTTCATCGCAGACGATTTGAATCTGGTGGTCGAGAATTTATCGATGGCTAACATGACCATCTCGGTTGCGCTCATGAAGACTATAATTTTTTGGACAAATAGCGAACGTAAGAATCTCACGATTTAATCGGTGTAATCAATTATATTGTTTTCATGTATTAATTTTACACGTAGATGAAACTTGTATTCTGTTATAAACACAGATATTAATATGGACTTGGCAATACCAAGTATATTCTATTTTATTCATTTTCCATATTTCATTTTTCATATTATTATGAAACATTTATTTCATATACACTTCTTTTATTAAAGAAAATTCAGATTAAAGGGCACTGGAGTACGTATCATACGTTTATCAAATGTTAACGTCCTAGAGAACTTTATTATATGTGACTTCCAGATTTACGAAAAAAATACAACTTCTGAACGATAAGTGTATAGATATTTTGGTAAACGGTAAAATTGTAATTAGCATAGTAAAAGTATTCTGGTAAACAACAGAAAGAATTTTATTATCGCACGAAACAAACTTTCTATCTGTCATTTTCTCCACTTGCAAGCAATGACGTCTCTGCTGAAATGCGTGGCCAAGGACTGGGCCACGGTGGAGACGGAAACCGGACGAGAAACAATGATGAACATCGCGAGGATCACTAGAAAGACCACGATATGGTGCTTACTGCTGTGCGAAATCGTAGCCATCCCTTTCATGTTCCTACGACTATCTACTTTGAAAGATAGCGACAACAATTTGGTCTATCGTAGCTATTTCTTTTACAATACAAGCATCAGTCCAATCTACGAGCTGACAATAATTGGTCAAGTTATGGCAGGTGTATGCGCATCTGTGACTTACACATCCGTGGACACGTTTATCACTATGCTGATCTTGCACGCTTGCGGACAGCTTTCGAATCTGAAGGACGACTTGAGGAACACTCATTTGTGTGATAGGGAAGATTTGGAAGCAAGATTGAAAAATATTATTGAGAAGCACAATTACATTGTCGGGTACGTTTTGAGATTAAATTACGAACAGAAGTGTACAGAACCTTATGAGAGATCTTGAAAGACGTTGATAATGTACAAAAGTCACGAAAGGTAGACTCTAACGAGAGTACTTGTTAAAGAGCGACAAATCAATTTGCAAAAGCCATTTTATATTCGGACCTAGCTCATTTTATTTAGATACGGTTAATAGTGAATAATTATTATTTTTTTACTTGGCAATTTATTTCTTTTAATGTAAACTAGACTGTGAATTCTTTTGCAATTTCTATTTTTATGGATAGATGATCTTTTGTCAATGATGTTTTATAAATCTTCCTTGAGTTAGTGTCTTCAAGAATATTTCCAATTATAAATTCTGATCCTACATTCGAGAGATAATAAAAAAATTTCATTAACGAAAGGGAACTTTCTCAAGAGACAAAGGGTCAATTACTGATTCAAATCTGTTTTATCAAACTTAAATATAGCAATATATTACTTTTTATTTATATGTTAATAATTATTACTTAGAAATGTTAATAATATTCATCTATTATATATTATATTTTAAATTTATGCATTTATGTATTCAGAATTAATACGATCTTTAATTGGAAAAGACCCATAAGCAATATTTTAAATGATTTATTAATTAGACTATATGCACATTTAAGGTTCGCAGAAACAGTAGAAAATTGTTTTAACGTAATGCTTCTGATTCAAATGCTCAGCTTTATCGTTCAATTATGCTTCCAGTGTTTTCAAGCAATCATGGTACGAAAAAAGAATCATACTTTTTCTTAAATTTATATTGTACAAAAAAAATATTATATAAAATAACATATTTTCTTTTTAATTTAATTTAATTTATAGTTATATAGGGACAAAGCAGAGCGATTCGTGATGTTCCATATTATACTTATCATTATCTACATAGCTTGTGTGATGGTGCAATTATACCTGTATTGCTACGTAGGCGAAAGACTTACGCTGGAGGTATTACTTGTGGGAAAAAAATTAGTCTCTGTTTTTCTGATAAAAATTTGAATATTAGATATTTAGGTATTGGACAATTAAGACATGTCGATAATTGGAACATATGTTAAATTTTGCAACTTTTCAGAGTACGGATGTAGCTGACGCAGCGTACAATTGCGAATGGTACAGTTTACCTCCAAAGTACGCAAGACTATTTATAATTATTATGTGTCGAGCCACAGCGTCACCGCTAAAAATTACAGCAGGCAAATTTTGCTGGTTTACTGTGCTATTATATTCCCAGGTAACTAAAAACAACTTATACGATATATGAATATAATTTTCAGTAAAATCATCCTTCTAATCCTACGAAGATCGTGATTCCTGAGGATTTTGTCATAAATTACAGTTCATCTAATTTAAGTGATTTTAATATGTAGTGTACTATCAATATTTATAACAGAATTACGTCTATATGAAAATCGCTCAATTTTACTAAAACATTCAGCATAAAAAATATCCATAATCGTATACTGTAGCTCATGAAAATATTTGAGCATTCATAAAAAAAGAATTTTTTCGAACATATCATGTGTAAAAAAATACGTAAAATGTATGGAAATTCCTCTAACATAATGAAACATAAATGGCTTAAATATATTGAAATCAACGTGAAAGAAGTTACATAACATTTGTTGTTAACATATGCATAGTACAGAATTAGTATACAGCATGAATAGCCATTTTAAGAATATAATAAGAAAAAAATAGACTCACTAAAGATTAAAGGTTAGCATAATGAATTATGAAGTATTTTTATAGGATTTTGCTTTTTTGAAATGTATACTTGTACTCTACTTGTACTAGGAATACATATAATATTTATATTATACCACATTAAAGTATTGTCAGGGTTTATATAACTATTTATTGGATAAGAATACGGGATAATGTAAAGGATATGAAATGCATACGTACATGCAAATACATACATATTACAAAAGACAATCACACTCACACAACTCACATCATTCATCGATATATTCCAACACGTATTAATAAAATTTCAAATTATTTTATGCAAATACAATTCTATTAATGTTCGAATTCTTTCGACAGCAACATTTTTGTATGTTTCAGGTCCTGAAAACCGCGATGTCGTACATTTCTGTTTTATACGCAATGCAAAGTTAATAAAGGGAATTCCATAATTATGATTCTTTAACATTTCACGTCGATAGTACAAATACTATGAAAGGAATATTTTAGTATTCTACTTAGTAATTTATAAAATAAAAAATTAAGTGACGTGTTTAACAATTAATAACCGTAGAATGTAATAAAGCTCTCATAAATGTTAACGAGATATTCCCTGAGTAAATGTATATCGCAAAATCTCGACAATATATTTTATCTCTTCTCGTATTTCTCTACATTTTCAACATTTCTTACGAAAACTCTCAAAGTATGTATTTGGCTGGATCAAGAAAAAATTGAAAACCTGAATAAATTGAAATGATCGATAAAGAATTAATGAACGCAGAAATAACGAATTGATAAAATGGAAATTTATGTATGAAACTTACATTCTTTTCTTACATTCTTCTTTTGTTAATTTCTTTCTTATCCACGAATCACCATATGTCACTGAAAGCAAAAGACATTGATATCACTAACGCAACAGACTTTCACAGTATATAATAATACACAAACTACAAAAATACGTGATATATCGCGTTTACACACAACTGCTTCTAAATGTCAAGATACAAATCATTTTTAGTATTACATAAGAAAATTTTTAAGTTTTATTTCTATTTTGCAATACGATTTTTTTGTATACACACATAAACTTGATCATTTTATTTTTATGTAAAACATTTTTCGTGGGCGGGCCCCCCGAATAATTTCTACTGTCCAAAACATTCGCGAAGGGATGAAATTTTTTTCACTTGCAAGTTTTGATGAACGTTCATGAAAAAAAAAAACAGAAAGGACTAACAATGTTGAGAAGCCATGAGCATCCCTCGTCCCACGCTTGTCGCATCGTACCCTGGACAATATCATAAATAATATGGAACGAATAATTACAAACATGTGGCAAACAAACTACCAGTTATTTTCAACTCAAACGTGCAATTGAGTTAAATCGAACTACTAATAATTGGTGACATATGCGCATTGTGAATGCAGAATAAGGGCATGCGCTGAGAAGAACAATGAAGTAACTTCCGAATCGCCTGAGAATAGTCACGCAAAAACTGATCGTCATGGACGTCCAACGAGGTATTAACTAACAAATGTGTTCGATAGTTGAGAACAAAGAAAAAAATGAATAAATGTTTATGTAAAGGCAATGCGAAGTTTAAAAAAAAAGAAAAATTGGACTTATTAATATAACAAATATGTTATATTTTACTGAATGATCTTGTGCTGTTGATAATATTGATTTCTGTATGCTAGATGAAGGTGAGAAATTGGCTGATGGAAATTGTCTAATGTCGAATTTTCCTCTACTTATGATTTTATTCTCTTGTATTGATCTTCTCAGAAAGATTCTTTCTCTGTAGTTCAAAATTATTCTTTTAACCCACGAGTATGTATTATATGACAATTAAATATAATTTTCATTATATTAAAAAAATGTGAAATATTTAATTTTATTTTGTCTTTTATATTTTTATTGTTTTTTATATTTTATTTAATGGAGATTAATAAAGATAAAGTGAAATCAATTTAACAATGTAGGAAATAATAAATAAGAGTCGCATCTTTAAATAATATCGCAGATAAGAAAGAAAATAATCCTGCGGTTCACACTAATTATTTAATTCCCCATCTATAACAGATCTGAACTACCAGTTCGGTTGGATCCATTACATAACGAAGTAAGTAGGTATCTGGCCGGAAGAGAAGAAATGCAACAAACCTTCGAACTACATTGTTCTGTTACCTTCAGTCGCGATGCTGTTTTGTGTGTGGTCCACAAATTCTGAACCTGCCGCGCACGACTTGGATCTGGTGATCGAGAATTTATCGACAGCTAACATCACTTTCACGTTGTCGCTAATAAAGACCATGACTGTTGGAAGAATGATAAATGTAAGAATCTCATGCCATCACCATATAAACCAATCATCATATATCCAGTTTTATCTGAAGATAGAATCTATCAAGAAAGTCCAACAAAGAACATCGAATGTTGCAATTTTATATATTTTCATTTTTAAACAAGTTTAAAGTCACAAAAAATGTATCTGATATATGATTTCCAGATTTCTAAAATCTCAACTTTTAGATGAACATTGTATTACTTTTTAATAAAAAACGTAGTTAACAAACTAAATATATTTTTACAAATAGTAGGAAAAATTTTATGATCACATGAAACAAACTCTCAGGACATATTCTACCCGCCATTCTTTTCATATGCAAGCATTGAAGTCTCTGCTGAAGTACATAAACAATGAGTCTGTTACAGTGAAGACGAAAACTGGACGAAAAACAATATTGAACATCGCGAGGATCACAATATGGGTCTCGATAAAGTCTTCAATTATGTGTCAACTAGTAGTCGCTTCACGTGATTCTACGATTATATTTTATCAAGTATGATGATAACAAACTGTACGTGACAAACTGTACGTACCCCTACAACATAACCGTAAGCCCAAATTATGAATTCACTGTGATGGGTCAAACCGTGGCTGGCGCGAACAACGGCGTCATATATGCAATTGTGGATACTTTTATGGCTACTCGCTACTCGCTGGTTTTACATACATGTGGACAGATTTCGACTCTGAAGAACGAATTAAGGGAGATCTATTTGCAAAATTTTTTTAAGAAGACTTCTGTTAGACTATAATACGTATAAATGTCAAAGAGCTAAAGAATAATTTGAAAAATTGATATTTTTCCACTACGGTGTTCTTGTTACTTCAATTTAAGTATAAAAAAAATATGACTAATGAAAATAAGTATAATAAAAATGAATAATTTAAATATAGTAAAAATATGAATATGAATTATTTTACTATTTCAAATTTATCTTTTATTTCAAATATAATGATTATTACGCAAAATTATTACGATGAAATCATTCTTATTTATTTATTTTTATGTAATTTACACAAACATACGCACTTAAAGATTAATTTTATCTTTAACTCATAAGTTAATCCTAATCTTTATTAATTACTTTATAAGGTTCGCAGGAACGATAGAAAATAATTTCAGTATAATAATCCTGATTAAAATTCTCCGTTCCATCATTCAAATCTGCTTCCAAGCAATGATGCTATTAAAAAAATTCATATCCTGCTTTCTCTACATTTCGATAAAAGAAGAACATTATAAAATAATTCGTTTTTTCCAATATAGTTTAATTTATAGTCAACTGAAGAGAATGGGGCAATTTTTCAAATTACTCATATGTGTTACTATGTAATTAGCATGATGCTGCAATTGTTACTGTACTGATATATGGGCGAAAGTTATGTTCGAGGTATCGTTTATGGAAGAGAAATTAATCAGTTAATACATCTCTCACAAAAATTTGGATTTTACTATCGATATTGGATATCGGTTCATTAATAATTTAAACATACATTAATGTCTGTAATTTTTCAGAGTACAGATATAGCTGAAACAGCGTATGATTATCAATGGCATAATCTATCTCCTGAGATCACAAGACCATGTATTATTATTATGTGTCGTGCAAGAGCATTACCGTTGAAACTTACTGCAGGCAAATTTTGTGGTACTATAATTTACTATACTATTATACTATATTACTATACTATATATATTATAAATATATATAATTTACTATACTATTATACTCCCAACTAAGCGAAAACGAATTTCAACACACATATGAGACAGAATTTTTCTACAAATATCGCGATCCTAGAAATTCGAGTGTGAATTATGATATCTCTAATTTAAATAGTTGTAATTTGTATAATATAATACCAAGTTTTAAACAAAAGCTGTAATCAAATGAAAAATGTCCGATTTTCTTGAACCATTTTAAAATTAAAGTATTTCTAAACATATACTGCAGTTTACAAAAGTACACGAACACTCACAAAGAATATTGTTATTCTGTATTATATAAAATATTTGGAAATTTGAGGAACGATGCAAAGAAATATAAATTTCATTATTAGATTGAAACCAGCGTGGAATATGTACATAGAGGAATTTATGCATTTAGTTTAAAAATTTAACAAGAATTAAAGATAGACTTGTTAATATGACAAATAAGATTTTTGAAACAAATTTGAGATCTCTGTTGAAGCTGAGATAGCTTCAAGAAATGAAAAAAACTGTGGTCGAAGCATGCCCCGTCGAATCGCGAGGCGGTAGTAACAATCGCCAGAAAAATACAGAAATCTTCTAGAATTGAAGACTTATTAGCATGAAAAGAATATTCGGTAAATTCATAATATTATGATCGTAGGAAGCGGTTCGTCCACTTTTTCATGCTGGTAAAAAGTCCTAATTCCTGCCACGCTCGATCATGATTAATAACTTTTTTCGTCCCCTGCCGAAAGCGATTGACGTCAAATTATCCACAATAATATTCAAATTTGCGCTATGTAAATTTATCTGTGTGAGGGCAATCGAACGGACTGCACTTTAAATTCATTGGCTGCGACTTGTTAGTCAAAGTCTTTAAAACAGGCCTTGTTGTTTGTTGTTAGACAGTTGATCCACGCAGAAATACAGATCTACTTCTAATTTAACATCGATCACTAATTATGGCAAGCGTCCCATTTAACGCGTCGGCACAAAAATATAAGTGTAGACAACCCGTCTAATACGCTATAAGTTATTAACAAGAATCTGTTATGAATCGAATAGCTTGAAAAGAAATTTTTTCGTATATTTCAGGTGGTGAAGACCGCAGTGTCGTATATTTCTGTTCTGCGTGCAGTAAGAAATTAACTAATGCAATTTTACAATTACGATTATTCCATTTTATTACTGTTCATAACGTCGATGGAATAAGTACTGTAGTAGAAACATTTTACTATCTATGGCTAAATAGATAAATAGAAATAGTAAACTATTTTATGCAGATATAAAAAAATAAAGTACGATGAACAATTAAAAATGTAACAAATCTATTAAATGTTAACAGGATTTCTGGTAAAATCTCGAAAATACCTTTCTTTTCTTCTGCTTCTAAATATTTTCTCATTTCATCAATACATTAACTTCGTTTGTTGTTTAAGAAAAATTTGTAGATACCCCATCGATAAGTATCTAAACCTAATTTACGTTAACGATAATATCACGCTAAGACAATTATTAGTCAATATTATTCACAAATGATCCAATTAAACACTTATGTTCATTAATTTCTGTTAAAAGAATTATAGACATCTGTGCATACTTTGAAAATTTTTTAGACGAAACAACAAATTCGAAGCAGATTATGAAAATTTATACGTATTACGTACGTATGAAATTCTGTGGAAGCAAAGAATGAGAATTCAGATTTCTCAAGTGAACAAATACATAAAAAAGAAATAGTATAAAAAAAAATTTTAAAAAACAGAACACTCTGAAAAAATGTAACGAAAACAAATTGCATAAACGACAACTTTTATGCAATAAATGAAATCGGAGTATAAAACTTACATTTTGTAGAAACTTTACTATTGAGATCTTTCTTTTGTTAATTATTCATTTTCAACTCACCGTTTCACGTTACTGAAAGAAAAAAATAGAGGGTATTAAATAATAGAAAGGCAGAGACATTAATATCAATAAATAAAACTTTCAATATATATAATAATTCAATTGATTAAACTTTCTATACATATAATAACGCAGAAGTATAACATGTGTAACTTGTGCTGTGTACAGTAAAGTACAGTAAAAGATTGCCATAACATAAACTCCTGAAACTGCATATGTACATCTGCAAAGTATGATACAAGAAGGTCTGTTCGATCCATGTATTGTTAACGTATCAAGAGTGTTAACATCACAACATAACACAACATGTTGTAAGTATTTATATCACTGTGTTACCACGCATAAAAACATTGCAAGAAAACTAATAAAATTTTACATTTTACATGAAAATATATATACAATATTTCATAATATATTTCGTATTTCAATTCAAACAGTACTACCAGTAATCCATAAACTTTAGGCGTTAAATTTCATGTAATTCCTAAAGCGACATTAACATTCATAAACGACAATAATTTCAATTACCAGTGAATTATTGTCTCTAAGAGCTGAAATTTCGTCCATCAGCAAACTTCGATGCACATTCATAAGAGAGGTAGCAAAGAAGTAAAAGGAAGAAAATGTCTCCTTCTCTTTCCCGCTTCAACGAGGGTATAAATAATTACAAACGAAAACTTGTGGCAACCAAACTTGGACTGCAACACTTAGTTGAAGCGGACAACTGAGAACGACACCGAACTACCCCATTCATGTATAATTGATGGCATTCGTGTTCTCTGAATGCACGAAACGGACATGCGCTGACAAGAACGTTAAAATAGTTTTTGAATGTAAGGACAGTCTTGAGAAAACTGGCGATCATGGACATTCAACGAGGTAACTTCTCGCATTAAGTAATGAATACTTATAAAGACAAAGTGGTGTTTGCAGAAACATTTGTTTCGTAATCAGTATCGTTAAAAATAAATAAATAAGTGACAGAAGAAAAAATGAATTAAAAGAAATGGTGAAAAAGAAACTAGAGTTTAAAAAATAATATATATATTCAGGAGATAAATAAATTATCATATAGTCCCATAAATTAATACTTGGTGGCTAATTTTTAGAATTAACTAGAGGATTAGTTGCTGATTGGCGGGTGACAAATTGTCCAATACAGTTACAGTTATACATCAACTGGTATTAAATTTCTTATTACAATTTTGTAAACTTGTAATTATTGCAACATTTGTCATTTAAATAGATCTTTCAAAATAGTCGTGTTCGGTATAAGATGATCGGTCCTTTTTTGAAGAATAAAATTAATTTCAAACCCCAAGTACTGTTATAGAAACGAAAGTAACAGTAATTCTTATTTTACAATTACATAAATTGAAGGTATTTAATTTTATTTTGAATTTTTATTTTAACCGATAGATATTTGTAATAAAACTTCAAGTAATAGTTCTAAGATTTAGCAACCAAAGCTTCTATCATTCTCAGTATCTAATGAAGTTGAACAATCATTCAAGAAATATAAATTTAAAGTAAGAAACGAAAATTATATTTTTTTAATAATAATATATATACAGAGAAGGACAAATAATGTGCAATTTACTTTACGATTCAGAATTACTTTCAAACAGATATTAATAATGCATCTGAAGTAAAATGAGTGAATTTAAAAATGGTAGGTAATACTAATATACTTCACGTAAAATTATATTATTGAATAATAAAAATAAGAAAGGACATATCTCATATTCAACTACAACAGTACAATGATTTTTTAAACATTTATTTCTATTAGATTTGTATCAGATTTGAATTACCAGTACGGATGGAATCATACGATAATGAAGTACGTAGGTATATGGCCGGACGAGAGGAAATGGAACAGACCTTCGAGTTACATTGTTTTGTTACCGTTTCTCTCAATGCTGTGTTTCGTGTGTGTTCCACAAACCATGAATCTGCCACGCATCGCACATGATCTGAATCTTGTAGTTGAGAATTTATCGATGACTAACGTCACTCTTACGATGTCGCTAATGAAGACCGTGGTTTTTTGGATGAATGGCAAAAGTAAGAATCTCATGATATCACAAAAACTATACCCAACTTTATCTCAAGATGCAATCTATCATAATAGTCTAACTATTATAGACAATTGCAACTTCATATATTTTCATTTTTCAAACAAATTTAATGTCACCAAAAATACATCTCGTATACAATTTTCAGATTTCTGAAATCTCAATTTTTAGATGAACATTACATTTAGATGAATATTTAGTGAAGAATGTAATTAACTGAATACAGTTTTACAAATAGCAGGAAAAATTTTACGATTACATGAAACAGATTATCAAGATATATTCTACCCGTCGTTTCTATTCGTTTGTTAAGCTCTGAAGTCTCTGCTGCAGTGCATAGCCAACGATTGGGCTACAGTGGACTCGAAAACCGGACGTGAAACAATGATGGACATCGCGAGGGTCACAAGAAATATCATGATAGGATGTTCAATTATATGCCAATTAGTCCTCGTTTTTTATCTGATTCTACGATTATTTTTTATGAAGTACGACGATAACAAAATGTTCATACGTGGCTATTATCCTTATGATACAACCATAAGCCCAAATTATGAACTGACTATAATTGGTCAAGGCATAGCTGGTGCGTATAGCGCCAGTGTATTGTCAACTGTGGACTCGTTTATCGCTATGCTAGTTTTACATGCCTGTGGACAGATTTCAAATCTAAAGAACGAATTAAGGGAAATCTCGCATGGAAAGACTGATTTACAGACGAAGTTGAAAAAAATCGTTCAAAAACATAATTACATCACTAGGTTTGTACTGAAAAAAAATTATTAATAGTGAAGTGGAAATTTTTTTTTTTTACCCGCAAACTTTTGCCTAAGATAGTATTATGATAGGTCGAATTATAAAACAGCCAAAACATAATTTTCAAAATTTAAATCTTTTTATGTTAATATGATAGTCCTTTCACTTCTATTTAAAGATGAATAATGAATAAGTGTTTTACTATTCCAAACTTATTTTTCTACTATTTCAAGCTTATTTTTTAATTGAAATTTAGTAATTATTATGCAAAATTATTATCAAAACATATACATGTTATTATTTAGACTGCATTAACTTACGTACTTAAAGGTTGATTTCATCTATAACTGAGAAAGACTCATGAGTAAATCTAATATTTATTAATTACGTTATAAGGTTCGCTGAAACGGTAGAGAAATGTTTCAATATGATGCTTCTGGTTCAAATACTTGGTTGCACCGTTCAACTATGCTTCCAGTCTTTCCAAGCTATCACGGTATGATGAAAATCATACAATTTATAAAATCTACATTTGTACAAATGAAGAATATTACAAAATAATTCATCTCTCCCAATATAATTTAATTTTTAGTCAGTTGGAGAGAAGAATAAACAATATGTAATTTTTCAAATTACATTCCTGTGTTATTATGTAATATGTATATTGGTGCAATTTCTCCTGTACTGCTACGTGGGCGAAAGACTTACGTTTGAGGTATGTTTTAAAAAACAACATTCAAATGAAGATGGTTTAGATGATTTTTCGATAAGCATTTGTATTTTACTTTATCTGGATATCGGTTCATTAATAATTTAAATATACATTAAAACAATCTGCAATTTTTCAGAGTACAGATATCGTTGAATCAGCATACCATTGTGAATGGTACAATCTACCACCTCATATCGCAAGATTGCTTATTATTATTATGTGCCGAGCGAAAGCATCACCATTGAAACTGACAGCAGGCAAATTTTGTTACTTCACTATACTATTATACTCCCAGGTAAGTAAAAACGAATTTCAATACAATATATGGTACAGAATTTTCAATAAAATCTTCCTACATAGATGGCGATGCTCAAAATCCGATTATAAGTTACAATGCATCTAATTAAACTGATGAATATTTGTAATTTGTAATATAATACAAATTACAAATATTTAAAACTTTTACACAAGAATCACATGAAATATGTTAAATATTCTAGAAAAATTATAAAATTGAAGTATATTATAATTATACTATATATTATAATTATATTATAATTGAAGTATACTTATAATCATATGCTGTAGCTCACGAAAGTATACGAACAGTCACACAGAAATCTGTATATGTATATTATTATTCTGTATTATATCAAATATTTGGAAATTTTAAGAATGGCAAGAAAACACAAATTTAATGATTTTATTGAAATTAGTATGAAATATGTACATACAGGAATTTATGCATTTATTTTACGTATTACTTAGTTTAAGAATTTAATGAGAATTAAAGGAAGACATTAATATACCAAATCTAATTCTTGAAATATTTTTAAGATGTCTATGAAGGTTACATTCGTATTAATTATCTAGTAAGTTTTTTATTTGCTTCATCAAATCAGTCAATATAATCATGATATCTTATCTCATTAGAATTAATAAAATTTCAAAATGTTCCATATAATACACGTGATATATTCATAAAATGTTTTCGTACATGCATTTCAGGTCGTGAGGACCGCAGTGTCATATATTTCTGTTCTGTACGCAGTAAAAAGTTAAAATCTTACAATTATGATTCTTCTATTTTGCGACTGTTCATAACGTCGATGGAACAAGTAGTACAGCAGAAACATCTATCTCTAAATAGTAAAATATATTACGTAGAAATAAAAAAATAAAATATCATGAGCAATTACAAAGCAGATAAATCTATTGAATGTTAAAAGGATTACTCGCAAAATCTCGAAAATACCTTTTCATTTTCTTTTGCTTCTTGATATTTTCTCGTTTTATCGATAATTTAACTTAACTTTGTTGTTTAAGAAAAATTTTCAGATACACAATCGATAAGTATCGAAGCCTAATTTACGTTAGCGATAAGTCAAACATTAGTCAATATTATTCACACATGATCCAATTAAACACTTATGTTCATTAATTTTTATTGAATTTTTAAAAGAATTAAAGAGATCTGACTGTGCATACTTTGAAAAGTTTTTAGACGAAAAAAAAAAATTCGAAGCAGATTAAGAAAATTTACGTATTACGTAAATAATTATTACGTATTAAGTAAATAATACGTATTACGTACGTATACAGTTTCGTGGAAGCAAAGAATGACGATTTAGATTTTTCACATGAGAAATCTAAAAAAATTTACAATAGTATAGAAAAAACAAAAGACTGAGCACACTGAAGAAGTGTATTAATAACAGATATGGGATTTGCATAAACGACGAATTTAATTCAATAAATGAAATTGAAGTAAAAAACTTACATTTTGTAAAAATTCCACTGCTGCTAACAAGATCATTCTTTTGTTCATTTATTCACATTATTTTCGTCTTACCATTTCACGTCACTGGAAAAAAAATAAAAGATATTAAATTTTAGAACAATAAAAAGTCAACGATATTATTACCAATAATGGGTCATCAAATTTTCTATGTACATAATAACGCAGAAATATAACAATATGAAATATTTGTGCAACGCACAATTTGATAATATAAACTTCTGAAATATATGTACATCCTAAATGCAAATGATAGAAGATAGAAGTCTGATTGATCCATATATTATAAACTCATCGAAAGTATTAACATCACCACATAACTGCATCGCAAGTATAAATATCATTACGCAACCACGCATTTAAAAACATAGTAAAAGAAGTAATACAAGTAATTTATATTTTATATACAATCACATATTTAATATTTCGTAGTATATCTCATATTTCAATTCAAACAGCACAACCTGTAATTCATAAACAGGCGTCAAATCTCATAAAATTTTTGAATATTGTATTTACCATTTACACAAATTCCTAAAACGACATTATTATTCATCAACAATTACATCTATAATTAGTAATGAATTATTTTCTATACAAGTTGAAATTTCGTCCATTAGCAAACTTCAATGCACACTCGTAAGAAAGGTAGCAAAAAAGGAAAAAGAAGCAAAAGAAATGGTCCCTCCTTCTTTCCCGCTTCAATGAGGGTAAATATAATTAGAAACGAAAACTTCTGGCAACGAAACGGACTGCAACATACAGTTCATCCAAGCGGACAATTCAGAACGACACCGAACTACCCCATTTATGTACAATTGATGGCATTCGTGTTCTCCGAATGCACAAAACGAACATGCGCTGAGAAGAACGTTGAAATAGTTTTTGAATGTAAAAACAGTCACGGGAAAATCATCATGAACATTCAACGAGGTAATTTCTCGCATTAAATAATAAATGAAATCTTTCAAAATTGGAATCATTGAAAGTAAAATAAGTGAAAGAAAAATAAGTGAATTAAAAAAAGTTGTGTAATTGGAAAGAGAAATTAGTATAATTCAGGAATAAATAATTTATTGTGTCCCATAAATTGATATTTCGGTGGCTAATTTTTTTTTAATTTTTTATAGAAGATTAGGTGCTGGAAGTGACAAATTTACCTACATTTACAATTCTTTATCTTCTGGCGTTAAGTGTCTTATTACAATTATGGAAACTTGATGCAATAACAATTTTTATTATTGTAAATAGAACTTTAAAAGTAGTTGTATTCTCTGTAAGATTATCAGTTATTTCTTGAGGTATAAAATTATCTTCAACCCTAAGTAGAATCGTAGGTAATTCTTATTTTATAAGTACACATAATAAAAAATACATAAATAATTTACATAAATAAAAAATATTTAATTTTGTTTTGAATTTAACATTTTTATTTATACGGTTTAGTAATAAAGCTTCAAACAATAATTCTAAAATTTAGCATCCTAAACTTCTATAATTCTCAATATCCAATCATTTAAGAAAGTAAATGAGTTGAACAATAATTTGAAAAATATGGATTTAAAATAAAAAATCATATTTTTTTCAATAATAATATAAGTACACAAAAAGACAAACGTGCACTTTATTTCACGACACAGAATTACTTTAAATAGTTGTTGATGATTAATTTGAAATAAAATGAGAGATTCAACAGGTTGTATTAATGTATTTGATGTAAAATGAAATTATACTTTTATAAATAATATTACGGGTAAGAGAGGAAATAATATATATTCAGTGACTGTAGTTTACAATGATTTTTTAAACGTTTATATTTATTAGATCAGAATCATCAATATGGATGGAACTGTAACATAATGACGTACATAGGTATTTGATCAGAAGAAAGGAAATGGAACCGACCTTCGAGTTATGTCCTCCTGATACCGTTTCTCACAATGCACCACAAACTACATACACACACACACACACACACAGATCTACTTCCAATTTAAAATAGATCATTAATTACGGCAATTGTCCCATGTAACATGTCGGCACAAAAATATAAGTGTAGACATAAGTTTAATACACATAAGATATTCACAAGAATCTCTTATAAATTGAATAGCTTGAAATAAATTTTTTCGTATATTTCAGGTGGTGAAAACCGCAGTGTCGTATATTTCTGATCTGCGTGCAGTAACAAATTAACTAATGCAATCTTACAATTACGGTTCTTTAATTTTATGACTGCTCGTACGTTACCAAGCATTTAAAAACATTGCAAGAAAACTAATAAAATTTTACATTTTACATGAAACTATATATACAATATTTCATAACATACTTCGTATTTCAATTCAAACAGTACTACCTGTAATTCATAAACTACAGGCGTTAAATCTCATAAAATTCCTAAAAGCGACATTAACATTCATGAACGACTATACTTTCCATTACGAGTGAATTATTGTATATCTTGTTAGTGAATATATCTTTAAGAGTTGAAATTTCGTCCATCAGCAAACTTCGATGCACGTTCATAAGAGAAGTAGCAAAGAAGTAAAAAGAAGCAAATGTCTCCTTCTCTTTTCCGCTTCAACGAGGGTATAAATAATTACAAACGAGAACTTGTGGCAACGAAACTTGGACTGCAACAGTTAGTCGAAGCGGACAATTGAGAACGACACCGAACTACCCCATTCATGTATAATTGATGGCATTCGTGTTCTCCGAATGCACGAAACGGACATGCGCTGACAAGAACGTTGAAGTAGTTTTTGAATGTAAGAACAGTCACGGGAAAACTGGCCATCATGGACATTCAACGAGGTAACTTCTCGCATGAAGTAATAAGTTCTCAATGTTAATGAAAAAACGGTGTTTACACAATCTTTTGTTTCAAAATCGGAATCGTTAAAAGTAAAATAAGTGGAAAAAAATTAAGCGAATTAAAAAAAGTTGTGTAAATGGAAAGAAAAATTAGTATTTAAAAATATGTAAGGAGTCAATAATTTATTGTGTCCCATAAACTGATATTTCGGTGACTAATTTTTTGCATTGGAAGATTAGGTGCTGAAAGTTACAAGTTCTCGTATACATTTACAATTCTTTATCTTCTGGCGTTAAATTTCTTATTACGGAAACTTTAATAATATAACTTTAATAATCAAATATAATAACAATTTTCATTATTTTAAATAGAACATTCAAAGTGATTGTATTCTGTGTAAGATGATCAGTTATTTTTTTGAAGTATTGAATAACCTTCAATCCCAAGTAGTGTTACAGAGTCGAAAGTGACAGTAATTTTAATTTTATAACTATATTAAAATAAAGATATTTAATTCTGTTTTGAATTTTTCATTATCGCCGATAGAGGTCTGTAATAAGGTAATAATTCTGAAATTTAACAACCCAAGCTTCAATCATTCTAGATATCAAATCGAGTTGAACAATCAATTCAAGAAATACGGATTTAAAGTTAGAACCCTAATTTATATTTTTAAAAAATAATATATGTACACAAAAGATCAATTAACGTGTATCTTACTTGACGATGCAGAATTACTTTTAAAATACTTTTAATATTAAATTTGTAATAGAATATGAGATATAAAATTGGTAGATAATACTCGTGTAAAATCATATTATTTCTACTACATACTTCATGTAAAATTATATTATTAAATAATAGAAACAACAAAGGACATGCCGTACTTTACTACAGTCTATAATGATTTTTTAAACATTCATCTTTATTAGATTTGAATTATCAATACGGATGGAATCGCAGCATAATGAAGTACATTGGTATCTGGCCGGAAGAGAGGAAATGGAACCGACCTTCGAGTTACGTCGTTCTGATACCGTTTCTCTCGATGCTGTGTTTCGTGTATGCACCATTAACTATTAATCTGCTCTTCATCGTAAATGACCTGAATCTGGTGGCCGAGAATTTATCGAATAATATCACACTCACACTTTCACTTACGAAGACCGTGACTTTTTGGATGAATGGCAAATGTAAGTCCATATCATATCATCATATCATCATATAATCATATAAATTATATTCAATTTCATCTAAACGTAGAATTTCATCAAAGGACTCTAAGAAATCACAGAACGCTACAGTTTTTTACATTTTCATTTTCTAAACAAATTTAATTTTTACAAAAAATGTCTTATGTAATTTTCAGATTTGAGCCTGTATTTCTAAATCTACTTGTATAATATTTATCGAATAACGTAATACACAAACGAAATATATTTTTATACAAATAGCAGGAAGAATTTTATCAAAACATATTATATCCGCCATATATATCTTTTTTTCTTTGTTTGTAAGCATTGAAGTCTCTGGTGACGTGCATTGCCAACGACTGGGCTACGGTGGAGACGAAAATCGGACGAGAAACGATGGTGAATATCGCGAGGATCACAAGAAAGATCATGATAGGATGTTCAATGACGTGCCAACTAGTGGTCGGCTTTTACGTGATTCTACGATTGTATTTTATCAAGTATGACGATAACAAACTGTTCATACGTGGCTATTATCCCTACGATACAACTGTAAGCCCAAATTATGAACTGACTATGATTGGTCAAGTGATAGCTGGTGCATACAGCGCCGGTATATACTCATGTGCGGACACGTTTATCGCTATGCTGATTTTACATGCGTGTGGACAGATTTCGAATCTGAAGAATGATTTAAGAGAGATCCATTCTCACGATAAGATTGATTTACAGACGAAATTGAAGAAAATCGTTCAGAAACATAATTACATCAATAGGTTCGTATTGAAAGAAAATTATTAATATTTTCGAGAAGAATGTTTTTAAGAAGATCCGAAAGCTTTTGTCAAAGGTGGCAAAAAGATACCAAATGTTAGTTATAATAAATTTAATCATAAGAAGCTAAAAAATGATTTGCAAAATTTAAATCATTTTCGTAAGTTGTTTATTTTATTTCATTACAATAAGAAAAATAGAAGATAAATAATTGTTTTGCTCCTACCATTTCAAATTTATTGCTTATTTGATATTACTTATTATGCAAAACTATTAGCACCAAATAATTACTTTTACTTCTTATTATTTTAACAATATTAACTTATGCATTTACGCACCTAAAGATTAATTTCATATTTAATACATAAATTCTAATATTTATTAATTATGTTAAAAGGTTTGCTGAAACGGTAGAGAACTGTTTCAACATAATGCTCCTGATTCAAATGTTCGGTTGCACCGTTCAACTATGCTTCCAGGCTTTCCAAACAATCATGGTGCGAAAAAATTCATGTTTTTCTTTAAATTTACGTTTATGGAAAAGAAGAACGTTACAATACAATTCATCTTTTTCGATATAATCTATAATTTATAGTCAGATGGAGGAAAGAATGAGCAGTACATGATTTTCCAAATTACATACATGAGTTATTATGTAGTTTGCACGTTGATGCAAATGCTTCTGTACTGTTATGTGGGCGAAAGACTTACGTCCGAGGTATCGAAAGAGAAATTAATCAATTGATGCTTTTTTTATAAAAATTTGGAGCTTAGTATTTATTTTGGATCTCGATACTAATTATTTGATAATAAAGTTTATCTGTTTACGACTTAAATATATATTAAAATTTGCTATTTTTCAGAGCACGGATATAGCAGAAACAGCATATCATTGCGAATGGTACAATTTATCACCTGAGGTCGCAAGGCTGCTTATTATTATTATGTGTCGAGCTAGAGCATCACCATTGAAATTGACGGCAGGCAAATTTTGTTCGTTCACTATACTGTTATATTCCCAAGTAAGTAAAAACGAATTTCAATACAATATAAGGACGGAATTTTCAATAGAATTTTTTTTCTGGTCCTATGAAAGACGCGATCCTAAAAATTCGATTATAAATTCCAATGTATATCATTTAAATGGGGTTTTTATTTGTAATATACTAGAAGTTTTAAAACAATAATTGTAATCACATGAACAATTCAATTTCCTTCAAACGTTTTAAAATTAAAAAATTCACAATCATGTTTTGTAGCTCGTAAAAGAATCCGGACACTCATCAAAAATGAATCCGTATATACATATTGTTATTCTGTTTTATATAAAATATTTGGAAATTTTAAGAACGTTGCGGAGAAATGCAAATTTCACGATTATGTTGAAACCAGTATGAAAATAAATAGAGGAATATTCGTATTTGCTGTTTAAGTGTCATTTGGTATACGCATTCAGAAAGAATTAGAGATAGACTTATTAATATAATGATTCTTGAATTTTTTTTTAAGATCTCTACGAAATATACATTCGTATCTAGTAATTGTTATATATTTTTTCATATTTGTTATCCGCGGTCAATTATATCATGACATTGCATTAAAGAGTTAATGAAATTTCAAAATTTTTTATGTAATACACGTACTATATCTACAATAATCTCCTATAAGTGTTCGAATAATTTCAAGGGAAATTTTTTCTTATGTTTCAGATTGTGAAGACCTCAGTGTCATATGTTTCTGTTTTGTACGCTGTAAAAAGCTAATAAAAAGACAATCTTATAACTACGATCTTCAATATTTTAAAGCTGCTCATCGACATATTACACTGCTTCGATAAAAAAATTATGATGGGAGAAACATTTTAATATCTATCTTTAAATGGTAAATTGTACCATTAAATAATTACACTTTGTAGAAATAAAAAAAATAAAATATTGTGAATAATTTAAAATTGTGGAAAATAACCCTATTAAATGTATGATTTCTCTCTAAAATCTTAAACATATCATTTTTTCCTTTTGCATTTCGATATTTTCTCGTTTCATCGAGATTTTAACTTCATTTATTGTCGATTGTTTACAAACAATTAACGGACACGACATTGATGAGTATCTAAGCCTGATTTACATTAGCGATTATGTTAGCGTTAAATCAAACATTAGTCAATATTGTTCACACATAATTCAATTGAACAGTTATTTATATTAACTTTTATTAGAAGGATTAAAGAAATGTGACTGCGTGTACTTTGAAGAAATGTTAGATGAAACAAACAAAATATTAAAAACAAGTTAAGGAAATTAAAACATATTCCGTCTTGAAACCGTCTGTGAAATTTCGTGGAAGTAAAGATTATCAAGTGAAAAAATTAGGAAAATGTATAATAGTATAAAAATAAATAAGGAAATGAATAAACTGAAGAAATGTATTAATAACAAATATAGGAATTGCATAAGTGACAAAATGGAATTGGAGTATAAAACTTATAATGTTATTCTCTTACATTAAGTTTTCTATTGTTATTTTATATAATTCTCGCAGTAATATGTATTAGATATAATTTTTGAAAAAAATCGGAATATTTGCATGATAACCCGTTCTTTTTTATTCTGTTACTTTTATTATCTTTAACTCTCAAATATACCACGCGATCGTAGATAAATAGGTAGACTGTAATAATTTTTACTATACTGCGGGAATTTAAAATATTTGATTTTATTTTAATTGATTTTCAGTACTAGATATTAATAATAAAATAAGACCAATTTAGCAATGTAAAGTAGGTATAAGTTTTCATGACTCTCAAGTCAAGAATTGGTAAGTAATACCAATATATCTCAAGTAAAGTAAAAGAAGAGAAAAACAAAAACTATATTTTTAAATAATATTACAGACAACAAAAAAGGTATTGCAAGAGAGGAAATGGAACCGATCATTGAGTTATTACTGTATTCTGATAGCGTATAATGGTGTGTTACGTGTCTGGTCCACAAATGATTATTCTGCCGCTCGTCGCGCACGATTTAAATCTGCTGGTGGAGAATTTATCAGTTGCTACAGCTTTTTGAGTGAATGGAAAAGAATTTCAGTGTAATATTTGTAATAAATTTTTAAATGAAGATGAAGCTTGCTATATTTTAAATTACTCTCGACGAAGGCAGAGAATGTAACGTACGATTACGTGAAGTGTTAAGCATCTAATCGAGTTTTAATAATTCAAAAAAAAATACGTGCGATTTCCAGTGTAAAATTAGTAAATTGAAAGTTCTAACTTTATAGCCTTACGAAGATCGCGATCCTGAATATTCGATCACAAATTACAATTCATTTGACTTGAGTAGCAAATGACTTTAATTTATAATGTAGTTAGTCAATTTTTTCATGAAAATTATGTAACTACATAAAAAATGTTCAGCTTTATGAAAATATCACCATGGTTGAATACATTCGTGAGCAATCTTTTTGTATATTTCAGGTCCTGAAAACCTCGGTGTTCTATATTTCTGTACTATACGCAATGCGGAGTTAAGAGAACTATGAGTAGAACAAATACCATGATGAAAATATCTTAGTATCTGTCACGAAATGGTAAATAATGTAAATAAGCATTGAACAATTAACAATCGTGGAAAGTAATAAAGCTATGAAATGTTAACTAATGAGTCTCGAGAAAGTGTTTCTTGCGGAGCCTCAAAAATATCATTTTTCTTTCCTTATGATCCTCAGCACTTTGCCCGTTTCGTCGAGACTTCAAGTTCATTCGTAATTGACGAATGCTTTACATTAAAAAGGCCAAAGCCAAATTCTTAGGCACAATGCACACGAGTGATATGATTGCGCCACCGTTTCCACACAAGAGAGGCAAGGAGAAGACCCAGATGAGAGGATAAAATGAAAATTTAAGTAATTTACATTTATAATTACATTAGTATAAATAATAAATATTCCTAAAATAATAGCGGTACGTGAAAAAACTTTTGTTTCATTATAATTGTTTAAAAAATAAATGAATAAATAAATGAATGAAATAAATACACAGTGCAAAAAGAAATGGAAATTAGATTTTTAAGCAGTAATATGTACAAAAGAGATATTCCAAGTTTTATTGTGTGATCTCATAAATAATACCTTTAATAATTTTATTGGATGATCTCATAAATAATACCTTAATATCAGATGAAGATTATTAGTTTACGAAAATTTCCCAGTGTCGAATTTTTCTGTACTACCTACATTCTCTTGTGTCAAGTTTTCTATTGCTATTCTGTAGAACACTTATGATCTAGCGATTTCTATTATTTTAAATACAACTCTTTGAAGAAATACACTATTATCTGGCCAGAAGAAAGGAAATGGAACCGGCTATCGAGTTACGTCGTTTTGATAACATGTTTCATAAAACTGTGTTTCGTGTGCATCCCACAATCTGTTAATCTGCCATTCATCGCACACGACTTGAACCTGGTAGTCGAGAATTTATCGATGTCTAACGTAATTTATGCGATTGTAATTACAAAAGTTACAATTTTTTGGACGAAAGGCAAATGTAAGAAGAATTTTACGTTTTAACCACATAGACTATAATTAATTGAAGATAAAGTACTATATTTCGTATTGACGATAATGTGAAGATTAATATGAACTTAGATATACACATTTCACACTGTACACTTTATTACCAAAAATGCAGAAAGGAATACATGTCAAAGACCATTGAAGTTTCATGCATTTACAAACAACTGATATTCCAAAGAAATATATACGTGATTTGTAAAACTTCAACCTCTAAGTGAACAGTATTTTTCTATTAACAGCATAATTATCAAATTAGATGAACTCTTACATATAGCAGAAAGAGTTTTGATAATATACGAAACAAATTTTCGTGGCATATTCAAACCGCTATTTACTTCATTTACAAGCACTAAAGACTCTGCTAAAATGTATGGTCAATGACTGGGATACGGTGAAGATGGGAACCGAACGAGAAAGGATGGAGAACATTGCGTGGATCAGTAGAATGATTATGGCAAGTTGCTTAATATTGTGCTATATAAACGTCACGTTATGCGTTGCTACGACTAATTTTCATGAAGCACAGCGACAATAAACTGTTCTTCCGTGGCTATTTCCCCTACGACGTGACCATCAGCCCAATCTACGAACTGACAATGATCGGACAAGTCTTAGCTATGGCATGTTCAGCTACTGTGTATTTAACTGTGGACACCTATATCAATACGCGAACACTAAAATGTTTTATAAATCTTGTATTATTCTCCAAATGTTTAATTTAATTTTAGTCGTACATCCTATATATTCTAGTACATCGTAGTATATCCCGGGTATATTTTTCCAAATTGTATTAATCGAACAAGAAATGAAAGTGAGTTTGAAATTATTGTTCCACATTTCCATTACAGATACGTGTTAAAGCCTATTATTTTTTATTTGAAATTTAGTACGTTTAGTACAATCATTATGTAAAATTATTGTCATGGAATCATTATTATTTACTTACTATTATTTTGAATTTATCAATTTATGTGCTTAGATATAATTAATTAATTCGATTTTCAAATGGTAGAGATTTACAAGTAAATATTTCCTATGATTTATATAATCATCAAGGTTTTCGGAGACTGTAGAAAATTGTATCAACGTGATGCTCCTGGTTCAGATGCTCGGTTGCACCGTTCAACTGTGCTTTCAGTGTTTTGAAACTATCATGGTACGAAAAAAGTCATATTTTTCAAATTTATGCTTGTACGATAAAAAAGAAACGTTGGAAAATAATTCATCCTTTTTAACGTAATTTTATTTATAGTCCTTTGAAGGGGAACTAGGGCAACGCATGGTTTTCCAAATTATATTTTTGTGTATCTATATAGATTGCGTATTGGTGCAATTGTTTCTATATTGTTATGTGGGTGAAAAACTCACAGTCGAGGTATGAAAAAAAAATTAGCCGCTGTTCTTTGTTATAAGAATTTGGATAATATGGATGTCCAATTCAACCATTTATCAAAGTTTGCATCTTTTCGGAGTATAACCGACGCGGAATACTATTGCGAATGGTACAATTTATCTTCTAAGGATACGAGATTACTTCTCATTATCATGTGTCGAGCGAGAGCATCACCGTTGAAACTGACAGCAGGCAAATTTTGTTGGTTTACCATATTGTTATATTCTCAGGTAAGTGGAAATACTAACGAAAATCTTTTTTTCAACATTCGACTATAAATTACAATCTAACTGTGAACTAATTTATAATATTATAAGTATATTAATATTTAAATAAAAAATACTAAAGAATTTAGAGTATGAAATACTGGAAAATACTTGAAAGTATTTCAAAGTATTTAAACATTTAATACATATTATTCGAAACTATAGAAGGATCTTTATGTGTACATGATATGTGTAACATTTCGAGAATTCATTAAAACAAGTATCATGATTATATTGGTCATATTTCAATTTGAATGGTTCATTCAATATTTCTGCGAAATATGTACTTTTATTGAATATTTCGTAATTTCTGTATATATTTCACACTTATGACACTTGGTTTTCTCGTTATAGTGTTAATGAAATATCAAAATATTTTATTATGTGAATGAATTATATATTCGGAAAATATGTTCAAAAAAATATATATTATACTCATATATATTATAATATAATCGCAAAAGAAATAAGAAAATGTACGGAACAATTTATTTATTTCAGGTTTTGAGAACCTCAGCCTCCTATATTTCTGTACTGTACGCAGTAAAAGGTTAGTAAAGTTAGTTCCATAGTTCCTTAAGTTTTACAACTATTCGCTTCTTCGATAATGTTTTTATAACACACATTATGAAAAGTATATATTGGTACTTTTCTCTCTATGATAAATCGTTTCTGAAGAAATAAAGAAGAAGGCGAGATAGATATGGAAAAAAATAAAACTATTGAATGTTAACGAGATGTTATTTCGTGTGAAATATCGAAAATATCATTTCTTTTTTCTTTTGTTCCTCGACATTTTTTCATCGAAACAAGCTCATTCACAGTCGACTGCTACTACAGGTTCGCCAACAGGAATGTGAACGCTTTAGCAAACAGTGTTAGTTCGGTAAATGATACACCAAAAGATCCGTCCGAAAACTCGATACATTTCTGGATATATTAGGAGCCTCATTTTGTAATGCCGCAACACTACTGTTGGCGAATCTGTAGTTGGATGTCATGCATTTTCGTTAGCGAGCAGCTTACAAATTGCTCGCCAACAGTTCTGTCCAGTGTCAGCCCAGCATTACGAGTTTTAAATCTGATTCATACTAAAGGTCGAAGGTAATATTTTATGTTACATAGAAAAGAAATATATATGGCATATGGAATCACTTGTAAAATTGCATTGAAATGAAGAACATGTACCATGAACAATCTTATGTTAAAGTATAATATCAATAACATAAATATTATTAAAAAATGGAATAAATTAGGGAAATTGATTGAGAATTGGCAAATGAAATGCATAAATGAATTTGATAAAAATGCGAAATCGAAGTATAACACTCACATCTTGTAGAAATTCCAGTACTCCCAACGATTTTCCTTTTATTGATATATTCATTTTCTTTTGTTAATGTATTCATCCCCGAATCACCATGTGTCACTGAAAGAAAATAATAATATTAATATTAGAAGGTTAATGATATTACAGTTATTAATAATATTCATAACAGACATTCAGTTAATTTATATTATATAACAATATAGAAAGAGTATGTAAGAGTATGTAATATATTGCATTTATACAGTACTGCTCCAAAAACTTAGAACACGTTTTATTTTTAATATTAACTCATCCTAGATAATAAAATTTTTGCATTTTAACAGGATTGTTAATATATTAACACTTAAATTAATAAGTTAAAAAAGGACCATTGTTTATTTATATAGTTTGAGATATCGATTCATTTTAATATACTTTTAGACAGTATCATTTTTCTAGTGGACGGGCAAAAAAGTGTATAAGTAGAAAATGCTAGTTTGCAGAAAGGCATTTTTAATATTAAAACACAAAATACAATATAAAAAGAGGTGTTGAATTAAGATTCGTGAAAATAGAAAATATACGTCTCGTCTTCTGTGTTATATTCGAAACTATATGTATTATAGAGGAAAGTCTAATAGATCTATGTATTATTATCATATCGAAAGCATTAACTGCACTTTATAATCACACGTTTAAAGCTTTATACTAAAAAAATTAATTCAATTTTCAATTTACGTTTTTTACAATATATTTTACACCCCAATTTCAGAAATTCAACACAAATAACGTAAAGATCATTTGATTTCTGAACTAAATTTTATGAATTAGATTTCACAACATTTTAAAATATTTATATCATTTACACAAACTTAACATTGACAAACACTAACATTGTGTAACAATTGTACTTCTAATTAGCAAGGAAAATGAAATTTCCCGTACGTGCATATTGTCCCGTAGGTTCGCGAAAGAAATTTAAGACAGAAACGAGCATCCCCTATCTCGTACCTTGGACGAGGTTATGAATAATTGCAATGTTGTTTGCAAAGTAATTAAACTGCATTCAACTACAATTAAGAACTACCCTATTCACAAAATATGAAATTAAGAGCTACCCTGTTTGCGAGTAACTGATGACATATGCGCATTCTGAATGCACGAGAAGGGTATGCGCTGAAACCAAGTTGAGGTAGTTATCAATATAACTGAGGTAGTTATCAATATAACTGACAAACATGTAAAGTACGCAACGCATCCCTTATTTCCCACCCCCTTCCTTTCACGTACTTTGGTAGAAGTCATAAATAATTACAAAGGTATAATTACAAACTTGTTGCAACGAAATTATATTTTGCATTCAACCGAAACCTGTAATTAAGAACGACATCGGACTATCTTACCATGAATAATTGATTGACATTTACCTATTCTGAATATACGATAAGGGCATGCGCTTAGAACAATATTGAAGTAATTTTTGAATGTGAGAACAGTCACGAGAAAACTAGCCACCATGAACATTCAACGAGGTAACTTTGAGTATTAACTAATGAATATTCATAAAATAATAGCGGTACGTGCAAAAACTTTTGTTTCATTATAATTGTACAAAAAATAAATGAATAAATAAATGAATGAAATAAATACACAGTGAAGAAAGAAATGAAAATTAGATTTTTAAACAGTAATATATACAAAAAAGAAGATACTGCAAGTTTTATTGGGTGCTCTAATAAATAAGAGCTTTTATAAGATCAGAGCAGGTATCAGATGAAGATAAATTTTTTTTCCGAAAATTGTCGAATTTTTCTATCCTTTTTTATATTCTCCTGTGTTTTCTATTGCCATTTTGTAAAATTCTTATGATCTAACGATCACTATTAATATATAAATATAACTATAAGGATAACTAATTACTTTTTATAGTTCAAATTATATTTAATCCTGATGCAACATCGGATAACTATAATCATTTTTACTATTGTAAACAAAATTTTAGATATTTAACTTTATTCTATATTTCAACTTTATTCTTCGAGCAACGTTAAATCAATTTTACAATTCCAATAATTAGTAATGAAAAATCTAAAATTAGAATCTACAGAAATCTACATGACCAATGGCAGCAGTTATTCAAGACACGAAGATTTAAATATTTTTTAACAACGATATACATTCACGAATATTTTTCAACAAAGATATACGTGCACAACTAAGCAAATATGCATATCTTACTTCAAAATTCAGAATTACTTTCAAACAGTTGTCTACGACAGACGTAAATTCAATTAAGAAGTGGTGATTCGCAAAATTGGTAACAGTATATATTTCAAGTAGAAGACAAAAATAAAAATCATGGTTTTTGAATAATATTATAGATGAAGAAAACGATAGAATTATATATTTAATTTCTACGGTCCATAATAACTTTTTAAATAGCAATTTGTAATAGATTTAAATTACCTGCTCTATTGGAATCGTCACATGATGAAGGGCGTGGGCATCTGGCCGGAAGAGAGAAAATGGAACCGACCATCGAGTTACATCGTTCTGGGACCGACACTCATGATACTGTGTTTCGTGTGTATTCCACAAACCCTTAATTTGCCGCGTATCGCACATGACCTAGATTTGGTAGTCGAGAATTTATCGATGGGTAACATGTGTGCCACGATTGCACTCACAAAAACTATAATTTGTTGGATGAATGGCAAATGTAAGTATTTTATGACTTAATCACACGAATTACACTCGTGTGATTGTGTTTTTAATTTCAACTGAAGATGAAATTTCGAAATTTATTAAGAGAAACAGACTGAAAGTAATACGAATTTGACGATAAGGATAAGAAATGTTCCGTATTTTACATATATCGAAAGTGAAAATGTAGTAATGTCACCTAGGGTACGTGGATATATTTACTTCAATAATCCAAGAAACGTGTGTGACTTCCAGATTTTTCGAAACTCTCAATTTTTCAGTGAAAAGCGTGATCAGCAAATTAAAAGTGTTCTTACAAATAGTAAGAAAAAAAAGAACATAAAAAAAAGAAAAGAAAAAAAAGAAATTTTACTATAACGCGCAACACATTCTATTCTTTCAAGGCATATTCTATTCTATTCTATCCGCCATTTTCTTCACTTGCAAGCATTGAAGTCTCTGCTAACGTGCGTAAAGGAAGACTGGGCCACAATCCAGACGAAATCCGAACGAGAAACGATGCTGAACATCGCTAAGATCAATCGAAAGATCACGATGATTAGCACGTTAGTGTGCGAAACCGTAGCCCTGACTTTTGTGATTCTACGATTACTTACCATTGAATATAGAGACGATAGGTTGATCTATCGTGGCCTTTACTTCTACAATACATCCGTCAGTCCTAACTACGAAATGACACAAATTGGCCAAATTGTAGCTATCGCATATCTAGCCACTACGTACTCTGCTGTGGATAACTTTGTCGTTCTGCTGGTTCTGCACGCTTGTGGACAGTTGTTGAATCTAAAGGAAAATTTAAGGAACCTTCATTTGGTTACCAGCAAGGATATACAAGCAAGGTTGGCAAAAATCGTCAAGAAGCATAATCATATCGCTTGGTTCGTATCACATAAACTTCTTAACAGCATTCTGTCGATATTTAGGATTTTCTGAGTAGTTTCGAGAGATTTCATTTTGAGAGTGTAGCAAGTGAAGTGTGTGTTTACTCTCTATTTTCATTACTATAATCTTTGAATGAATAACTATAATGTATAATTCTGGATGCAACTGGAAAGATAGAGCCTCATTATATTGAACTTATTTAGAATAGCGACATAGGCAATCCTACCTGATATTCCATTTACAAATTATTTATATTTTATTTCACTATCGTATTACGTTTTTACTGTCCACCTAGGATATTACCGTATTTTCTATCTGAACGTTATTTTATATCTGGTGCTATACTTCCAATATTTATTACAATATTTATCATGTTTCGAAAACGATGAATAAATTTACTAATAATATAATATTCTATAGTCCTTCCTACATTAACCGAACAAAACACAAAGGAGGTCTTTGAAATTATTTTTCTATTTCTTCGTAACACACTAATCTTTTGAATTCTGAAAAATCATAAGCAATAGATTTTGATTTTTATACACACCGTCGTTATTTATCTAGAAATGTAACACTTGAATTCTGGAAACCGCCACATTAGTGCCAATGAACCTGAAACAAAATATGTGCAATTATGCTCCTGTGAAAGTTTCAAAATCTACCGCACAGTATAGAATTTATGATTATCACTTTTTTGTATTTTATACTCTCATTCCTTATTTGAAATTACTTTGTTTGAAAATTGTCGATCTCATCATGAGATTTGTGAAAATCATTAGGATGGTTACCTGTCCATGTGCCAACATCTTAAAAAATTGACAAGATATAGTATTTCTAATGATACGTTCTATTACTGCATTCAAAAAATAATAAAAAGGGAAAGCTTTCGTGTCTGGATTAATTAGTATTTTTAATATTTATTTATTTATCTATCTATTACACATGTTATATATTTGAAATATATTTTTTATATGAAATTTAATAATTATTATTTAAAATTATTATCATCAAATGATTATTATAAATGATTATATCACTTAAGGTTCAGTGAAACGATAGAGAGGTGTTTCAACATGATGTTCCTGCTTGCAATGCTCGCTTATGTCATTCAACTATGCTTCCAATCTTTTCAAGCTATCATGGTACGAAAAACATCATGCTACTTTCTAATATGACATTTATATTTAAAAAAAAAAAGAAAATATCAGAAAATAATTCATTTCGTATGACATAATTTAATTCATAGTCAGTTGGAGAGGGATCAAAGGAATACATGATTTTCCAATTTTTATTCTTATGTTACTATGTATTGTGCTCTTTGCTGCAATTGTACGTATATTGTTACGTGGGTGAAAAACTTATGTTCGAGGTATCGTTTATAAAAGACAAATTAATTAGTCGAGCTTTTTCTTAGAAAAATTTAGCCATATGTAGATATTAGATAGCGGTTTGTCGATAACTTAAACATGCATTCAAGTTTGCGTTTTTTCAGAGTACAGATATAGCCGAGACAACGTACAATTGCGAGTGGTACAGCTTACCTCCTAAGCACGCAAGGTCACTTATAATTATTATGTGTCGAGCCAGATCATCACCGCTAATAATTACGGCAGGCAAATTTTGTTGGTTTAATATAATATTATATTCCCAGGTAAATAAAGTCAAATTTCAACGCAATGCCTTACTTCTAACCCGACGAACATCGCGATACTGTAACATAGTATAAGTTCTAAAATTATGATCACATGAGGAATGTTCAATTTTATTAAAACTCATAGAATATATATAAAAAATACCATGATTATGCTCGTAAGAAATCTTTTTGTGTATTTTAGATACTGAAAACCTCGATGTCGTATATTTCTGTTTTATATGCTATTCTATAAGTTAGCAAAGAGACGATCCTGTAATTACGATTGATCAATATGTTATAACTATCCGTCACAATAGTACAAATAACACGGAAAAAGATATTTTAGTATTTGTCTCTCTCTCTCTCTCTCTCTCTCTGTAAATGGTATACCATACTTCGTACAAATAAAAAACAAAGTATTAAACAATTAGCAATTTCCGAGTGGAAAGTAATAAAATTATTATATGATTTCTTGAAAGTATTTCTTGCGAAACCTTGAAAATATCATTTTTCTCTCCTTTTATTCCTCAATGTTTTTCCGTTGATACACTCATGCTTAAAGTCTTAGGACATAAATCATTACTTAATTCTTATAATTTAAAGTATCGTTTCACCTCTGTAAATACATAATTCTCCTGACATTGTACTTCAATATATACATAATATTTTTGAAAACGGTTATATTGCTTTGTTTGAAATTAAACTTATAATGCTTCGCTAAGCTATTAGAGATTTAATTTTGAATACCTGTCCTAAAACTTTCGAGCGTTCATTACAGCAATGAAAAAGTGTCATAATATAAAATCCTGAAATTACTTATATTCTATCTGCAAAATACGATAGAAGAAAATCCGACACATCTATTAATTATTAACACGTTAAAAATATTAATATCACTGTATATAATCACACATTTGGAAACTATTCAAAGTTGTTCCATTTAAAAACTATTTAAAAAAAGAATATTAAATTTTTAATTCCATTGTTTTATAACACTTTCTATACTTCAATGTTATAACTCTAATTCAAACAATATGAATATCACTTAATTTGACTAAATCTTACAAACTAAACGTGAAATTTGACAGAATTTCTAAATATTGTACATATCACATAAAGAAATTCCTTTAACGTTGACACAAATATTCGGTGATGATTCTAATGAAGCGAATTATTTTCTCTATAAGATGAAATTTCTTTTACTGGCAAATATTGATGCACATTCATGACAGAGAAGTAACGTGGACTAACAATGTTGAAAGAACGTAAGTATCCCTTGGTTCTTTTGTCTTCTGGCTTACTAGACGAGATCATAAATAATGACAAAACACCACATGTAGCAACCGAACTTCATCACAATGTTTAACCAACCATGCAATTATGACGACGATATCAAACTACCCTATTTACGAATAATTAATGTCATATGTACAGTTCGTAGATGCACGCGCAGATAAGGACATAGAGGCGCTGAAAAAAATGTAAAAGTTGCTTGACTAGAGAACAAAGACTATGAGAACAGTTGCGACAGAACTAGCCATCGTGGATACCCAACGAGGTAACTTTACGTATTAACTAATAAATATTTAGACAAAAAAATGACAGTTATTTGCAAAAACTTCTGTTTCACAATTGTTAAAAATAAATAAACTAATTAATATTACGTGAAATAGGTATAGAGTACAAAAATGCATAGAAATAATATTTTTAAATGTTAGTGTATACATATGATAAATTTGTATATTCTAGCGATCGTTGATAATTTTTAAATTCATTCCTGAAATAGATTTGAATTACCAGTTCGCTTGGAACCGTCACTTGATGAAAATTATGGGTATCTGGCCGGAAGAGAGGAAATGGAACCGACCTTCGAGTTACATCGTTCTGTTACCGTTTCTCACAATGCTATGCTTCGCGTGGGGTCCACAAACGATCAATCTGCCGCTCATCGCGCATGACTTGAATTTAGTGATCGAAAATTTATCGATGTGCAACATCACTGTCACGATTGCATTTAGCAAGGGTATAACTTTTTGGATGAAAGGCGAATGTAAGAATTTCATGTTTTAATCCATAGAAATCATATTCATAAAAAAAAGTGGAATTTATCATAATTTGTACTTTATTAAAAAAACACAGAATTTAATTAGCTGTCTGCTTTTTGCACGAATAAAATTTTCAACATTTCACGTTTTTTTTTTCTTTAACAAAAAAGTAGACACGCAGATTACAGCACATTGGAATCTTATAAATTTACTAAATAATAATGCGACAAAAAATATATGCGACTTACAGATATGTGAAATTACCTCTAAGCGAGCAGTGTAATATTTTTCTAAACAGCACAATTAACAAACTGTTGTACATGTATTCTTACAAATAGCAGAACGAATTTTATTATCACACAAAACAAACTTCCAACACACTTTCTATCCGCCATTTTCTCCACTTGCAAGCACTGAAGAATCTGCTAAAATATATGGCCAACGACTGGGCTACGGTGGAGACGAAAACCGGAAGAAAAAGAATGATGAACATCGCGGGCATCAGTAGAAAGATCACGATAACCTGCTTATCACTGTGCTATAGCGCAAACGTCGCTTATGGGTTGTTACGACTTGTTTTCATAAAGCGCCGCGACAATAAATTATTCTTCCATGGCTATTTCCCCTACGACGTAACCAGCAGCCCAAACTTCGAACGGACAGTGTTTGGTCAAGCGATAGCTATGATATGTTCAACTACCTTCTATTCAACTGTGGATACTTTCATCACTATGCTCATTCTACATGCTTGCGGACAGCTCTCTAATCTAAAGGAAGATTTAATGAAAATTCATTTGTACGATAAAAATAATTTACACATGAAGTTGAAGAAGATTGTTCAAAAGCATGATTATATCATTAGGTTCGTATTAAAAGGAAATTATTAACATCTACAATATTAACATATTTTATATTTAGACGCATTAGAACATTTTTATATTTTATATTTTATATTTATATTTTATATTTATATTTTATATTTAACTGAACGAAAAATGAAAGTGAAATATTGCATTATAGAATTAGTAATACCAATACGTTTCTATTCGTTTACATTTGATATTCATTAATTTTTGTTTGAAATTTAATATCTTATCATTATGTAAAATTATTATTACAAAACCAATATTACTTACTTATTATTATTTAAAATTTTTTAATTTATATATTTAGATTTAATTAACTAATTTGATTTTTAATTAGTAGAGATTTACAAGTAAATTTTTCCTATGGTTTGTTAATCGTCAAGGTTTTCGAAGACTGTAGAAAATTGTTTCAACGTAATGCTCCTGGTTCAAATGCTCGGTTCTATCATTCAAATATGCTTCCAAACTTTCCAAGGTATCATGGTACGAAAAAAATCCTATTTTTTTACGTTTATACAACAAAATACGTTTATACGTTTATACGTTTTACGTAATATGTTTTACGTAATACGTAAACAAAAGAAAGCATCCTAAAATATTTCAGTTTTTTGACATAATTTAATTTATAGTCACTTGAAGAGGAACTAGAGCAGTACATGATTTGCCAACTTGTATTCTTGAGTCTCTATACAATTAGCGTGATGATGCAACTGCTATTGTACTGTTATATAGGTGAAAGACTTGCCTCCGAGGTATCGTTTATAAAAGAAAAATTAATTAATCGCTGTTTTTCTGATTCTGTTTCTCTGATGAAAATTTGGATAATTTTACTATTAGATTTAAACTATTAGATGTTAAAGTTTGAAATTTTTTAGAGTACAGATATAGCTGACACAGCGTACAATTGCGAGTGGTACAGTTTACCTCCTAAGGACGCAAGATTACTTCTAATTATTATGTGTCGATCTGTTTCATCACCGTTGAAACTTACAGCAGGCAAATTTTGTTGGTTTACCATATTGCTATATTCTCAGGTAAGTGATTGTTAAAAAATATTAAAAGGAACTTTAACGAAAATATTTCTTTTAATATTCAATTGTAAATTACAATGTAGCAGTAAGGCAATTTTTAATATTATAAATACATTAATATTTAAATAAAAATGGGTATTACAATATCTAAAGTATAAAAATTCGAAAGTATTCGAAAGGGTTTCAATGCATTCGAATATTTTATTAGTTTATTCGAAACCATTGAAGTATCTTTATCTGTATATCATATGCATCATAACATTTCAAGAATTTATTAACACCATAGTAAAATATGAGTATCATGATTGTATTGATCATATTTCAATTCGGATGACTCATTTAATATTTCTACAATCTCATACTTCTGCGAAACATATTTAATAATTTCTATATTTCTTTTATACTTAATCATGACAGTCGGATCTCATTACAGTATTAATAAAATCACCAAATATTTTAATGGATGAATGAATTATACATTCATAAAATAAGTTTAGAAAAATATATTCATATACAATATAATTGCAAAAGTAAGAAGAAACTGTACGGGACAATCTATTTATTTCAGGTTCTGAGATCCTCAGCTGCCTACATTTCTGTACTGTACGCTGTAAAAGGTTAGCAAGAGGCAATTCTATAGTTCTTTAAATTTTACAACTATTGACCGCTTCGATAATGCTACACTAGTAGATACTATGAAAGGAATACATTAGTATTTTTCTCTCTACGATAAATTATATTTCTGAAGAAATAAGGGATAAGATGAGATAGATACTATGAAGAGTAATAAAACTATTAAATGTTAAACCAGATTCCTCGAGAGATTATTTCCTGCGAAATCTCGAAAGTATCATTTCTTCTTTATTTTTTTCATCGATACTTCTCCGTTTGTTTGGAACTACAAGCTCATTTGCAGTTGACTGTTTATGCCGTGTTCACACCCCTGTTCGCCAACAGCAATGTAAAGGCTTTAGCAAACAGTGTTAGATCGGTAAATGGTATACCAAAGAATCTGTTCGCGTTTCTCGACGTATTGAGGGCCTTATTTTGTAATGCCGCAACCACATATAATGCTGTTGGCGAATCCATAGTTGGATGTGATGCATTTTTGGTAGCATGCAGTTTGCAAACTGCTCGCTAACAGTTTTGTCCGTATCGAGCATTACGAACAATCGATAAGTATTTAAGTCTTATTCATACTAATGGTGACAGAACGATCGGATCATACTAAATCAAATTCCAGTCTATATCGTTTCCCAAGTATTTAGAAAGTATTTAGAATACTTGGTTAGATGAAGTATATGCTGACTTTGTTGATTGTGAAGTCAGTTTTAAGTCTGATTTACACTAATGATCAAAAAAAGTGTTTCTTATATGTACCAAAAAAAAAATATATATATTATGCTTGATATATAAAATCACTTGTGAAATTGCATTGAAATAAAAAACAAGTAATGAGCAATCTAACGTTCTAAATGTTAAAGTCTAATATGGAAAACATAAAAATTTTTTAAAAATGGTATAAACTAGAGAAGTAGATTGAGAATTAGAGAACAAAATGCATAGACGACGAACATGACAGTACAAGCAAAATCGAAGAATAACACTCACATTTTGTAGAAATTCCAATACTCCCAACGATTTTTCTTTTATTGATTTATTCACCTCTTCATTTTCTTTTGTTAATATATTCATCCTCGAATCACCATGTGTCACTGAAAGGAAATAATAATATTAATGTCAGAAATATAACAAACATTCAAACTTTTACAATATTCAATAATACAATTGTAAGAATATTATACGTTAAATTTATACACTACAGCTCAAAAGTTTTAGAACACGTTATATTTTTAATGTTTAATTTTTAGTATTTTTAATATTCAGTACTTGTACTAGATAATAAAATTTTTAAAACAAATGTGCATTTTACAATATGATTATTAATAATATAAAATATTGTTTTATTTTTATATACGTCTATACGATGTTATTTCATTAGTGAACAAATAAAAACTAATGATTTGCAGAAAAGCGAAGCTTTTAATATTTAAACACAAAGTGCATAAAATTAGATATTAAATTTTGGATCGTGAAAATTAAAAATATATGTCTCGTTTTCTATATTTCAAATATAAACAAGTGTAAAATATTATTAAAAAAAAGTCTAACAGAACTGCGTAATATTATCATGTCAAAAGCATTAATTGCATTATACAATGACACGTTAAAGAAATACGTAAAAAAGAAATTAAATTTTTAATTACGTTTTGTTTTATAATATATTTTTTATTTCAATCTGAGAAATCAAATTCTAGCAGCATAAAATCATTCAATTTTATAAATTACTTACGTCAAATTCGAGCAGCATAAAATCACTCAATTTTATAAATTACTTACGCTAAATTTCATAAAATTACTAAATGTTATATTCACTTACACGAATTCTAACGTCGATATAAACATTTGATAATAATTACACTTTTGATTAGTAGTGAATAATTTTCTCCATAAGACAAAATTTCTTTCACTGGCAAATATTGATGCACATTTGTGAAAAAAAAGGTAACGTGAACTAAAACTGTTGAAAGGACGTAAGTATCCCTTGGTTCTCCCTTATTGGTTATTGAACGAGATCATAAATAATAACAGAAGAACACATATGGCAACCGAACTTTATTACAACATTCAAGCAAACCTACAATTGAAGACGATACCAAACTACCCTATTCACGAATAATTGATGTCGCATTTTGCATGCACACGCAGATAAGAACATGCGCTAAGAAAAATGTAAAAGTTGCTTGAATAAAGAACAGAGAATATGAGAACAGTCACAGGTGAACTAACTACCATGCACGTCCAACGAGGTAACTTTACGTATTAACTAATAAATATTTATAGAAAAAATAACAGTATTTGCAAAAACTTTTGCTTCATCATCGCGATTGTTACAAATAAATAAATTAATAAATAAATACGGGAAATAAGTATAAAGTTCAAAAATAGCATTTTAAACGATAGTGTATATACATGAAAAATTAATACATAACTCGTATATTTTACTGGTTCATTATATAAGTATATGCGGTCATTGATACTATGTGAAATTATTTACTAGTCATAGTGACATATTTTATAAAAAAACTCTCGTAATTTCCATTACTTTAAATATAACTCTTAGGAAAACCACATTAACTGTAGCAGAATTATATCTGTTAAGAAGTTTAAAATTACTTTTAATCCCCAAGTAATGACTATAATAATTTATATTACATCAGGAAAATTTAAGATATTTAAATATTTTATACATATTGATATCTTTTATTAAATTAGAATGTATTCTACATTTTCCTCATTAGATCATGAGATTATTATTAAATTCGGCAATGTGAAATCTAAATTTCAATGACTTTTTGGCAAGTAACATTGATATATGTATTTAAGAAATATTTTTAAATAATATTACACATAAGAGAAAAAACATTTAATGCGATCCATCATAATTTTTCAAAATTCCAGCTGCAATAGATTTGAACTATCAGTTCGGTTGGAATCGTTACTTGATGAAAATTATAGGCATCTGGCCGGAAGAGAGGAAATGGAACCGACCTTCGAGTTACATTATTATATTACCGTCCCTCACAATGCTGTGTTTCTTGTGTATTCCACAAACTATTAATCTGCCGCTCATCGCACATGACTTGAATTTGGTGGTCGAGAATTTATCCCTTGGTAACATGACTGTCACGATTGCACTCACGAAGGCTATAATTTTTTGGACGAAAGGCGAATGTAAGAATTTCATGCTTTAATCCATACAAATTATATTCAATTTTCACTGAAGATAAAATTTGCTTTAATTTGTATTTTATTAACGAAAAACACAGAAATAAATATTGATTTATCTGTACCGCATTCGCTTTTCACGCGAATAAAATTTTCAACATTTCACATGTGTTTTCCTTTTTATATCGAAACAACAGAAATGCAGATTATAAAACATTGGAATCTTATAAATTTATCAACCCTAAAAACACATGTGACTTACAGATTTATGAAACCTCTATGTGAACAGTGTAATATTTTTTGGTAAACATAAGTATAATTAACAAACTAGAAATACTCTTACAAAAAGCAGAAAGAGTTTTAATTATTTCCGCGAAAGAAACATTCAAGAAATATTCTAACCGCCATTTTCCTCACTTGCAAGCATTGAGGTCTCTGCTAAAGTATATGGCCAATGACTGGAATACGGTGGAGAAGGGAACCGAACGAGAAAGAATGAAGAATACAGCGAGGATCAATAGAATGATTACGGCAAGTTGCATAACATTGAGCTATATGGTAATCTTCATTTATACGTTGCTACGTCTAATTTTCATAAAGTACAGCGACAATAAACTATTCTTCCGTGGGTATTTCCCCTACGACGTGAGCATCAGCCCAAACTACGAATTGACGATGATTGGTCAAGCGATAGCTATGACATGTTCAACAACCTTCTATTCAACTGTGGATACTTTTATCACTATGCTGATTCTACATGCTTGTGGACAGCTTTCAAATTTGAAGGAAAATTTAATGAAGATTCATTTGTACGATAAAGATAACTTACATATGAAGTTGAAGAAAATTGTTCAAAAGCATAATTATATCAATAGGTACGTATTAAATAGAAATTATTAACGTTGGTGATTATTATAATTCTATTACAGATTGTTGATGATTTTAATAATATTTTCGTATTGAAAAGAAGTTATTAACGACTACGATATTGATATATTTTATATTTAGACGTCAAAATGTTTTATGTTTTGTATTATCCTCCAAATATATAACTTAATAGTAGATATTCTACATATCCCAGTATATCCCAAATTATATTATCTGAACAAAAAATGAAAGTGATATATTTTCATCATAGAATTAGTAATACCAATACGTTTTCCTACATTTGAAACTCATTATTTTTTATTTGAAATTTAGTATCTAATCATTATTTAAAATTATTATTATGAAACCATTATTACTTACTTATTATTATTTAAAATTAATTTGATTTTTAATTGGTAGAGATTTACAAGTAAATCGGTCCTATGATTTGTTAATTGTCAAGATTTTCAGAGACTGTAGAAAATTGTTTCAACGTGATGCTCCTGTTTCAAATGCTTGGGTTCATCATTCAACTATGCTTCCAGACTTTCCAAGTTATCATGGTACGAAGAAAATTATATTTTTCTCTGAATCTATGTTCATGCAACAAACAAAAAAAGCCATAAAATAATTCATCTTTTTTGACGTAATTTTATTTATAGTCATTTGAAGAGAAACTAGGGCAACGCATCGTTTTCCAAATTGCATTCTTCTGTATCTATATAGTTTGCATAATGGTACAATTACTTCTGTATTGTTACGTAGGCGAGAGACTTACGTTCGAGGTATCGTTTATAAAGGAAAAATTAATTAGTTGCTGTTATTTTGATAAAAATTTGGATAACTTAAATATTAGATTTAAACATACATTAAAATTTGTAATTTTTCAGAGTATAGATATAGCTGAAACAGCGTACAATTGCGAATGGTACAGTTTACCTCCTAAGGACGCGAGATTACTTGTAATTATTATGTGTCGTGCTGTCTCGTCACCGCTAAAACTTACAGCTGGCAAATTTTGTTGGTTTACCATATTGCTATATTCTCAGGTAGATGAAAATAAATTCAAATTAATAAGGAAAATCTTTTTTTCATTATTCGATTATAAGTTATATTGTAGCTGTGCGATACTTTGAATAAAAATGGATATTAAAATATCTAGGGTATAAACTATTCCAAAATACGCGTATGAAGACCATAATAAAATCTTTATCTACGTGTTGCGTGCAATATGTAAGACAATTTGTAAATGCGTGTGTCATGATTATGTTGGTCATATTTCAATTCAAATGGCTAATTCAATGCAATCACCTACTTCTGCATAATGTGACTTGCATTTAACATTTAATAATATAAATTTATATATATATTTTTATTTATTTATTTCATATTTAAGCCTATAATCATGACAGTCGGTTCTCATTATAAAATTACGAAATGTTTTATATAGGTCATATATCAGAAAATATAATTAGAAAAATAGATTTATATATGTATGATATAATCATAAAATAAGAAACTGTATAGAATAATCTTTTTGTATGTTTCAGATTGTGAAAACCTCAGTCTCGTATATTTCTGTATTGTATGCAACAAAAGGTTAGATTCTATCGCCTCTAGAAAAGAGGCGATTCTATAGTGAAATTTAGTTTAAATTTTATAACAATTCATTGCTTCGATAGAGCAATTTTTACCAAAGAAAAAATAAATTAGTACTTTTTTCTCTGAAGATATAAAGGAAAAGATAAGACGAAGAATCAAATGTAATAAAACTATTAAAACAAGATTAATCTACAGAATATTTCCTGCGAACCCTCAATAATATTTCTTTACTTCTCAACATCTTTCCGTTTCTTTAAGTTTATTCATTGGATTCCTTATGCCGCGACCATTTCGCTATTCGCCAACAGTAGTGTGGATACTTTAATAAACTGCGATTAGGTTACAGCAAGCTCGCTTGTAACAGCGAACAACGTTCACGTTGTTCAGTCGGTCGAGTCAAAGAATATGTTTACAAACTCGAAGCATTTGTGGACGCATTGAGCGCCTTATTTTGTAATGCCGGAACCACACTACTCTTGATGAACCCATGGCTGGATACGATGCAGATTATGGTAACGTGCAGCTCGCTTATGAAAAATTCTGCTCAGAGTTAACCTAGCATTACGAACGATTGATGAGTATTTAAGTGTGATTCGTATTTACAAAACCTGGTTAGGTATGAAAACCCTGAAAAACCTGGTCAAGCGTATGAAAATCGGTTGAATGTAGATTCAGTTTAAAGGCTGATTCACATTAACGATCGAAGGTAGTTATTTTTATTTTAAAAAAATTTATGCGTGGTATATGAAATCATTTGTAAAACTATATTAAAATAAAGGACAAGTACTATGAAGAATTTAATGATTCAAATATCAAAGTATAATATTAGAAATTTGAAAATGACTGGAAAATTAGAGAAATGGATTGAGAATTGGAAAATGAAGTGCGTGAATAAATTTGATAAAACAAGTGAAATCTAAGTGTAACACTTACATTTTTTCGAAATTCCAGTACTCCCAGTGATTTTTTTTTTTTTATTGATTTATTCACCTCTTCATTTTCTTTTGTTAATTTATTCATCCTCGAATCACTATATGTCACTGAAAGAAAATAATGATAATGATATTAAAAATATAACAGATATAATAATAAGATTTCACAACATACAATAACATAAAAATGTAAGGATATTTGTTATTCTTACTAGTCGCATATACTATTGTTCTAAAATATAAATATAAAAATATGAATTATTTTCAATATTCATTCATTCTAGATAATAAAATTTTTATTTCGTTCATTCTATAATACGATTATTAATATATTAAAACATAAAAACTATCATTTATTATATGGCTTATAATTTAAAGTATCGTTTCATTTTTATACACATTTATACAGTTATATCATTTCTCTAATGTTTCATTTTTATATACATTTACACAGTTATATCATTTCTCTAGTGGGCGGGCAAAGGAATGTATAAATGAGAATTGTTAGTTTGCAGAAAAGCAGTTAATATTTAAGCAAAGTAAATCAAGTATTAAAATCAAATATTAAATTTTGATTTGTAAAAACTGAAAATATATAAATACTCCTGTATTTTAGTTATACATAAGTACAAAATACAGTAAATACAGTAAGTATTATTAATATACTACACATTATTAATATCACAATTACTTGCACTACATTATTAATCATATCACATTAATTGCACTGTATAATCACAAGCTTATATAATATAAATAGATAAAAAAGAAATTAAATTTTGAACATTTACATTTTGTTTTAGACTACATTTTGTATTTCAGTCTGATAAATCAAATTCAAATAGAACAAATATCAGTTAATTAAAATCAATCTTATAAATTACATACGTTAAGTTTCACAAAATTTCTAAATATTATATTTATTACTTACACAAATTCCTACGTTGAAACTAATATTCGGTGATTGTTATACTTCTAACTAATAGTAAATCATTGTCTTCATAAAATAAAATTTCTTTCACTGACAAATATTGATGCACATTTATGAGAAAAATGTGGCGTGGACTAAGAATGTTGAAAGGACGAAAGTATCTCTTCTTTCTTCCTTATTACTTATTGAACGAAATCATAAATAATAACAGCAGAACACATATGGCCACTGAACTTCATTATAATATTCAACCAAGCCTACAATTGAGGACGATACCGACTACCCTATTCACTAATAATTGATGTCACATTTTGCATGCACACGCAGATAAGGACATGCGCTAAGAAAAATGTAGTTGTTTGAATAAAGAACAGAGAATATGAGAACAGTCACGGGGGAACTGGTTACCATGGACGTTCAACGAGGTAACTTTACGTATTCATTAATAAATATTTGAACAAAAAAATGGCAGTGTTTGCAAAAATTCTTGTTTCGCAATTGTTAAAAATAAATAAAACAATAAATACATGCGTGAAATAGACACAAAATTCAAAGATGCATAAGAACCACATTTTTAAATATAGCGCATATATATAAACTACATGTAACTTGAATATTTTATTGGTTTATTCTGTAAATATGCGATCGTTGATAATTTTTTAAATTCATTCCTGATTTTCCTAGATTTGAATTACCAGTTCACTTGGAACCTTTACTTGATGAAAATTGTGGGTATCTGGCCGGAAGAAAGGAAATGGAACCGACCTTCGAGTTACGTCGTTTTCTTACCATTCCTCGCAATGCTCTGCTTTCTGTGGGGTCCACAAACTATTAATCTACCGCTTATCGTTCATGACCTGAATTTGGTGGTCGAGAATTTATCACTGGGTAACATGACTGTCACGATTGCACTCACGAAGGCTACAATATTTTGGATGAAAGGCAAATGTAAGAGTTTCTTGTTTTAACAAACTACATTCAATTTTCGTTCGAGGTGAAATTTGCTATAATTTATATGTTACTGACGAAAACACAGAAATTAATACTGTCTGTACTGTATATTAATAATATCTGTATTCTGTATTGTATTCGCTTCACGGATGAAATTTTCATCGTTTCACTTTTTTTTTTCTTTTTTTAACAAAACAGCAGAAACGCAATTTACAGGACGCAATTTACAGAAACGCAATTTACAGTCTTATAAATTTATAAATAATAACATTCCGAAAAACATATGTGACTTACAGACTTATGAAATCTCAATCTCTACGTGAACAGTGTAATATTCTTTGATAAACAGCAAAATTAACAAACTGGAACTACTTTTACAAATAGCAGAAAGAATTTCATTACTACACGAAACAAACTTTTAAGACGTACTCTAGCAGCCATTTTCCTCTCTTCCAAGCATTGAAGTCTCTGCTGAGGTGCATAGCCAAGGATTGGGCCACGGTGGAAACGAAAACCGGACGAGAAAGGATGGTGAACATAGCGAGGATAAGTAGGAAGATCACGATAAGCTCCACAATACTCTGCCATTTCGTAATCGTCGCTTACATGTTGCTACGACTTTTTTCCTTGAAACACAGCGATAATAAATTGTTCTTCCGCGGCTATTTCCCCTACGATGTAACTATCAGCCCAAACTACGAATTGACGATGATTGGTCAAGGAATAGCTATGACATATTCAACTATTTTCTATTCAACTGTTGATACTTTTATCACTATGCTGATTTTACATGCTTGTGGACAGCTTTCAAATCTAAAGGAGGACTTAATGAAGATTCATTCGTACGATAAAAATAATTTACATATGAAGCTGAAAAAAATTGTTCAAAAGCATGAGTATGTCAATAGGTTCGTATTAAACGCAAATTATTAACATTAATGATAATATTATGATACTATTAATACTACGACTAGATTATTGATGATATTAATATTTTAATTCGTATTAGAAGGAAATCATTAACATCTATAATATTGGCAATATTTTATATATAGACTAAAATGTTTTATGTCTTGTATTATCCTCCAAATATTTAATTTAATAGTATGCATCCTGCATGTCCGCGTATGCTTCCCAAATTATATTAAATGACATCAAAATGATATAGGTATTTTCATCACAGAATTAGTGATATCATTATGTTTTCCCACATCTGAAACTCATTACTTTTTATTTGAAATTTAGTATCTAATCATTATTTAAAAATATTATTATGAAGCCATTATTACTTACTTATTATTATTTAAAATTTGTTAATTATGCATTATGTCAGGGTTTATATAAGTATTTATTGAATAAGAATAATATACGTGATAATATAATAGATATAGATAATATAATATTATGAATGCAATAAATGCATACATAGGTACGTTCAGAACGACGCCTCGAGATCAACTGCTTGGCAAAGAACAACCAAGCCGACCTAAGTCACCTAAGTTACACGCTAAGTCATGGCATACTTTTTCACAAAAGATGATCACCCTCACAGCATTCATCGATACACTCCCCCTAACAATGATATGCTTTTTGCGGACTAAATCCGCGTTTTTGATCTGACCATGCTTCTAAAAGTGTTTTGTCATTCAGTATTTTCGTTGGGCATCTATTTCTAATGTGAGTCGCCGAATTGATAGCCTCTGCCCATAATGACTGAGGAAAGCCTGCTTGAATCATCAAACTTCTTGTCATCTCGACCAGAGTGCGATTTGCGCGTTTTGCAATTCCGTTCTTCTGTGGGGTATACTCTATGTTCATTTGACGTCTAATTCCTTCATTTTCTAAGAATTCCGTGATTCTTTTGATAAATATTCTTTTCCGTTACCTGTAGACATTTTATCACACAGCCTGTTTTTTGTTTTTTTTTTTCAATGCGTCGTTTGTACTTTTTAAAGGTTTCAAAGACTTCCAATTTCTTTCGCAACATTGCAGTTTCCGTGTATCTAGTGCTATCATCGATAAACGTATCAAAGACAATTTTTCAGTTTTCTTTCTAAATACTTCTTTATATGGTTGTTGGCAAATTTTTGCTTTATTACATATCTTACACTCTATGTTAGATATACTCGAACGTAAATTCATACCGCTGACCATTTCGCACGAGTATAGTTTCTTTAAATCGGTTACATTTAAGTGACCTAAACGCTGATGCCACCTCATAGTATTATCACTTTTACGGCTCATATACATTACGTGACGTTTATTCTGATTTACTTTATATAATTGTCCATGCTTTATTGCTGTCAATATAACTGAACCGTCAGTGCATTGTTTCGACCGAAATTTACTTGATTGCCTTTGTTCGTTATAGCGGAAACGGACAGTAAATTGTTTCTTAATTTTGGCACGTAAATAACGTCTTCCACATCAACTTTTGCGGATTTATTTTTACTTACACAGACATTTAATTCTACTGTTTTTTAATTCCTTTACCACGTGCTTCTACAGAACAGTCTACAGCCATATAAACATTTGTTGGCTTCATTTGCTTCAACATGGAAAATTCGTTTTCCGAGTTACACATATATGTTCCGTCGCACCACTATCCAAGTATCAATTACTTGATTTCGCGAGTTCAGTATTGCAAGTGATTGCAATCAGCGAACAAGAATTACTATGATTTATTTTAGAACGGCAATTACGACTTATATGGATTTGCCACACTCAAAACAATTTTTGTTGTATCTCTGATTATTTTGTGTATCTTCCTTTAGCATACGCACGTGTTTGATTATATCTCGATTTTTTGTTCTTCATAACGAGAGCTTCAGATATTTCGTCATTTTGGCGTGATTTGGCCGTTCGATCGTTCTGTCTTGCTTCCTCTTCTTTGAACTTCGTTTTTAAGTATTCGAACGAGGGTAGTTCATTACGTGATTCGATCGCTACGGTAAAACTCTCATATTCGGGTGGTAAGGAAGCTAACATCATTATCGACAATAAATTATACGACAGCTCCATGCCTGCCGCTTGGATTTGTTCAGCTTTGTGTTCGTATTCGTTTGAGTATTGCATCATGCTTGTATTCGATTGTTTCTGCATACGAACCAATTCTTTGATTAGCGTCGTTCTTCTCATGGGACCTTTTGATTCAAATGCATTTTCTAATTTCTTCCATGCTTCTTTTGATGTATTAGCCATTTCTACATGAGTTGACCTTGTTACACTTATATTAATTAATGCAAGTGCCTTTGCATCTTTCCTTGTCCATTCTATCTCGTTTTGTTGTCCGTTTTTCACTTCACTTCCATCAACGACTGACCATAAATCATTGTATACGAGGACACTTTTCATATCCACAAACCATAATTATTGTCATTTAGTCTATGTTCAAAAGGTTGTGCATAGACGCCATAATTTCTTTTTTCTTCCACTTGTGTATTCAAGTTCGTCACACATGATTAATTTTTAGTCACAATTTTCGCGCATAGGAACTGTTCTGGGCCCATAACCTGTCAGGGTTTATATAAGTATTTATCGAATAAGAATACGCGATAATATAATTGATAGGAAATGCACATGTAGATACGTTCAGAACGACGCTTCGAGATCGACTGCTTGGCAAAGGGCAACCAAGCCGTTACATGCGAACTCGAGGCTCACTTGTTTACGAAAGATGATCACCCTCACACAACTCACAGCATTCATCGATACATTCCAACATATTTAGATTTAATTAATTAATTTGATTCTTAATTGGTAGTGATTTACAAGTAAATTATTCCTCTCATTTGTTAATCGTCAAGATTTTCGGAGACTGTAGAAAACTGTTTCAACGTGATGTTCCTGATTCAAATGCTCAGTTGCATCATTCAACTATGCTTCCAGACTTTCCAAGCTATCATGGTACGAAGAAAATTATATTTTTCTCTAAATCTACGTTTATACAACAAATCGAAACATCCTAAAATAATTCATTTCTTTTGACGTAATTTTATTTATAGTCATTTGAAGAGGATCTAGAGCAACGCATGGTTTTTCAAATTGTATTCTTGTGTATCTATATAGTTGGCGTGATGGTGCAGTTGCTCCTCTACTGTTACGTGGGCGAAAGACTTATGTTCGAGGTATTGTTTATGAAGGAAAAATTAGTTAGTCGCTGTTTTTCTGATGAGAATTTGAATAATTTGAATATTAGATTAAATTTGAATATTAGATAACATACACTAAAGTCTATAATTTTTCAGAGTACAGATATAGCTAACACAGCATATAATTGCGAGTGGTACAGTTTACCTCCTAAGAACGCGAGATTACTTGTAATTATTATGTGTCGATCTGTCTCGTTACCGCTAAAACTTACAGCAGGCAAATTTTGTTGGTTTAGCATATTGCTATATTCTCAGGTAAGTGGTAATCAATTTTAACGAAAATCTTTCTTTCAATATTCGCTTGTAGTTCCCAAACTATGAGGTAATTTGTATTAATAATTTGTAATATTAGAAATATATTAATATTTGAATAAAAATGGATTAAAATATTCATTCTTATAGTCTTTTTATATATTTCAGGTTGTGAAAACCTCAGTCTCGTACATTTCTGTATTGTATGCAACGAAAGGTTAATAGAGAGGCAATTCTATAGTTTCTTAAACTTTACAATCATTCATCGCTTCAAATACTATATGAACGAATATGAGCAAATACTACGAAGGGAATAAATTAGTATTTTTTTTTCTCTCTCTCTATGATATGCTCCAGAAGGAATAAAGAAAGAAACGAGACGAAGAATCAGATATTATAGAGAGTAATAAAACTATTGAAATGAAATTCATCTAGAAAATATTTCCTGCGAATCCTCAATAATATTATTTTTACCTTCTTTGCTTCACAACACCTTACCATTTTTTCGATACTCCAAATTTATTCGTATTCGATTATTTATGCCGCGTTCATACCAACGCTATTTGCCAACAATGTGAACATTTTAATGAACTGCGATCAGGTTCGCAACAACGAACAATGTTCAAGCGGTCGAGCCAATCAAAGACTATGTTCACAAACTCGAAGAGGACGTAGACCTTACTTCGTTATGCTGGAATCACACTGCTCTAGGAGAACTCACAGTTGGATGCGATCAATTTTTGGTAGCGAGCAGCTCGCAAACTACTTATGAACAATTTTACTCAGTTAACCCAGTATTACGAACAATTAATGAGTATTTAAGTATGATTCATACTAGCAGTAGTGGAGCGAACGAATCATGCCAAGTCTATCTATGACTACAGAACAATCGTTCACACGTGATAAAATGAAAGTATTTACAAAATTCGATCAGATCAAAAGTATGGAAATCTGTTGATTGTAGACTCAATTTTGAGCCTGATTCATACTACGATCAAAGGTAGTTATTTTTATTTAAAATAAATTTATGCGTGGTATATAAAATCATTTGAAAAATTAAAGTATTGAAAAGTATTGCAGAAAATTGTTGATAGATCAAACAAACTAAGGAAATAAATTGAGAATTAGCAAAAGAAATGTGTAAATAAACTTGAAACAAGTGAAATCGACGTGTAACACTCACATTTTGTAGAAATTCCAGTATTCCCAGAGATTTTTCTTCTATTGATTTATTCACAACTTCATTTTCTTTTATTAATTTATTCATCTTCGAATCACCATGTCACTGAAAGAAAATAATAGTGATATTAGAAATGTAATACACGTTGAGGTTCCATAATATTCAATAACATAAAACTGTAAGAATATTGGATATATCGCATTTATATACTAGTGATCGAAAATCTTAGGATATTATTTTTACTATTCACTCATCCTAGATAATAAAATTTTTATTATGTGCACTAATACAGTTATAATATATTAAAACATAAAAAACATCATTTATTATATATCTTAAAATTTAAAATATTGTTTCATTTTTATAGCAATGTAAGTAAAAATTGTTCATTTTCAGAAAAGCACTCTTAATATTTAAACACAAAGTATAATATAAAATATAAAATCAGATTTTGCAACGTGAAAAATAAAAATATCCTCGTCATCTGTATCTCAAGTATAAGTGTAAAGTGTTATAAAAAAAAGTTTAACAGAATTGCATCTTATTATCATATTAAAAGCATTAATTGCACAAGTTTAAAGATTTATAGATAAAAAAGAAATAAAATTTTAAATTACAGTTTGGTTTATAATATATTTTATATTTCAATCTGAGAAACCAAATTCGCGTAACATAAAATCATTTAATTTATGAACTCAATTTTATAAATTGCACGCGTTAAGTTTCGTAAAATTACTAAATGTTATATTTGCCACATAGACAAATTCCAACGTCGACATAAACATTCGGTAATAATTATACTTTTAACTAGTGATTTATTTTTTTCGTAAGATGAAATTTCTTTCACTGGCAAATACTGAGACACATTCATGAGAGGAAGGTGTAGTAACTAAAAATGTTGAGAGGACGTAAGTATCTCTTGGTTGCTCCTTATTGCTTATTGAACAAGACCATAAATAATAACAGCAGGACACACATGGCAACTGAACTTTATTATAATATTCAACCAAGCCTACAATTGAGGTAGATACCGAACTACCCTATTCACGAATAATTGATGACATATGTACATTTTACATGCACACGCAGATAAGGATATGCGCTAAGAAAAATGTAGAAGATGCTTGAATAGAGAACAGAGAATATGGGAACAGTCACAGGGGAACTGGCCACTATGGACGTCAAACAAGGTAACTTTACGTATTATACGTGTTATAACTAATAAATATTTAGACAAAGAAATGGTAGTAATTGCAAAATATTCTTGTTTTGTCACCACAATTGTGAAAAATAAATAAAACAATAAATACATGAATATACGTGAAATAGACACAAAATTCAAAGATGCATAAGAATCACACTTTTAAATATAGCACATACATATAAACTACATGTAACTTGAATATTTTATTGGTTTATTCTATAAATACGCGATCGTTGATAATTTTCTAAATTCATACCTGATTTTCCTAGATTTGAATTACCAGTTCGCTTGGAACCTTTACTTGATGAAAATTGTGGGTATCTGGCCGGAAGAAAGGAAATGGAACCGACCTTCGAGTTACGTCGTTTTCTTACCATTCCTCGCAATGCTCTGCTTTCTGTGGGGTCCACAAACTATTAATCTACCGCTTATCGCTCATGACCTGAATTTGGTGGTCGAGAATTTATCACTGGGTAACATGACTGTCACGATTGCACTCACGAAGGCTATAATATTTTGGACGAAAGGCGAATGTAAGAGTTTCTTGTTTTAACAAACTATATTCAATTTTCGTTCGAGGTGAAATTTGCTATAATTTATATTTTACTGACGAAAACACAGAAATTAATACTGTCTGTACTGTATATTAATAATATCTGTATTCTGTATTGTATTCGCTTCACGGATGAAATTTTCATCGTTTCACTTTTTTTTTCTTTTTTTAACAAAACAGCAGAAACGCAATTTACAGGACGCAATTTACAGAAACGCAATTTGCAGTCTCATAAATTTACAAATAATAACATCCCGAAAAACATATGTGACTTACAGGTTTATGAAACCCCAATCTCTATGTGAGCAGTGCAATATTTTTTTGGCAAACAGCATAATTAACAAACTGGAAGTACTTTCGCAAATAGCAGAAAGAATTTCATTATTACATGAAACAAACTTTCAAACGTGACTCTATCGGTCATTTTCCCCTCTTCCAAGCATTGAAGTTTCTTCTGAAATGCATGGCCGAAGATTGGGCCACGGTGGAGACGAAAATTGGACGAGAAAGAATGATGAACGTCGCGAGGATCAGTAGAAGGACGACGATAACCTGCATAACACTCTGCCATTTCGTAATCGTCGTTTACATGTTGCTACGACTTTTTACCTTCAAACACAACGACAATAAATTGTTCTTCCGTGGCTATTTTCCCTACGACGTAAACATCAGCCCAAACTACGAACTAACGATGATCGGTCAAGGAATAGCTATGACATGTTCAACTATCTTCTATTCAACTGTGGATACTTTTATCACTATGCTGATTTTACATGCTTGTGGACAGCTTTCAAATCTAAAGGAGGACTTAATGAAGATTCATTCGTACGATAAAAGTAATTTACATATGAAGTTGAAAAAAATTGTTCAAAAGCATGAGTATGTCAATAGGTTCGTATTAAACGCAAACTATTAACATTCATGATAATATTATGATTCTATTATTAGTAAATTAATGATAGTTATATTAACATTTTAATTCATAATGAGAAAGAAATTGTTACTATCTACAATATTGACATATTTTATATTTAGACACTAGAGTGTATTATGTTTTTTATTATCCTCCATGTACATATGTACATTTTTTCAGAGTATAGATATAGCTGACACAGCGTATAATTACGAGTTTAATTTAATAGTATATCGTACATATCCTAATGTATCCTTCCCAAATTAACTGTGTGAGAAAAGAAAATGATATAGGTACTTTCATCACAGAATGTAGTGAGAATTAGTGATATCATTATGTTTTCCCACATTTGAAACTCATTATTCCGTATTTGAAATTTAGTATTTAACCATTATTTAGGATTATCATTATGATACCACTATTATTTACTTATTATTAATTAAGATTTGTTAGTTTATATATTTAGACTTAAGTAATTAATTAATTTGATTTTTAATTGGTAGAAATTTACAAGTAAATTATTCCTCTCATTTGTTAATCGTTAAGGTTTTCGGAGACTGTAGAAAATTGTTTCAACGTAATGCTCCTGATTCAAATGCTCGGTTGCATCATTCAACTATGCTTCCAAACTTTCCAAGCTATCATGGTAGAAAGAAAATTATACTTTTTCCTAAATCTACGTTTATACAACAAAAAGAAACATCTTAAAATAAATCTCTTTTGATATTATCTTGTTCACAGTCATTTGAAGAGGAACTACAGGAACACATGGTTTTTCAAACTGTATTCTTGTGTATTTATACAGTCAGCGTGATGGTGCAATTGCTCCTCTACTGTTACGTGGGCGAGAGACTTACGTTCGAGGTATTGTTTATGAAGGAAAAGTTAATTAATCGCTGTTTTCCAATAAGAATTTGGACAATTAGAATATTAGACTTCAACATATATTGATGTCTGTAATTTCTCAGAGTACAGATATAGCTGACACAGCATATAATTGCGAGTGGTACAGTTTACCTCCTAAGAAAGCGAGATTACTTGTAATTATTATGTGTCGTGCTGTCTCATCACCGTTGAAACTGACAGCAGGCAAATTTTGTTGGTTTACTATATTGCTATATTCTCAGGTACGTGGTAATCAATTTCAACGAAAATCTTTCTTTCAATATTCGATCATAAGTTGCAACTATGAGATAAATCGTAATATTAAAAATATGTTAATATTTGAATAATAATGAATATTGAAATATTCAAAGTTCAAAATATTCGAAAGTATACGAATATTTTACTATTTAATTCGAAAGTACTCGCATGGAAACCATAGTAAAACCTTTATTTGTATGTTGCATGCATTATTATTTAAGATATTTCGTAAATTCGTTAATACAAAATGAAACGCGAATGTCACGACTGTGTTGGTCATATTTCAAATCATACAGCTAATTCAATATTTCCGCAATCCCTTACATCTGCGTATAAGCATTTGCATTAAATAATTTATCGTTATATTTATTTCATATTTAACCGGTATATAATCATGACAGTCGGTTCTCATTATGAAATTACGAAATATTTTAATACGTGGCACATATATTTTTTTTATTACAGATATATAATATATTCAGGAAATATAATCAGAATAGTAGATTCATCTTATACAATCGTAAAATAAAAAACTGTACAGAATAATTTTTTTATATATTTTAGGTTGTGAAAACCTCAGTCTCGTACATTTCTGTACTGTATGCAACAAAAGGTTAGCAGAAAGGCGATTCTGTAGTTCCTTAAATTTTACAATAATTCATCGCTTCGATGCAGCAAAATACTACGAATGGAAGAAATTAATATTATTTTCACTATGATAAATTACGTTCCTGAAGAAATAAAAGGTAAGACGAGACGAAGGATCAAATGTTATGGAAAATAGAAAACTATTAAAACGAGATTTGTCCAGGAAATATTCCCCGCAAAACATCAGTAGCATTATTTCTATCTTCTTCGCTTCCACACTTCTTTCCGTTTCTTCGAGATTCCAAGTTCGCTCATACTTCACAATTACTTATGCCACATCCATATCAACGCTATTCACCAATAATAGTATGAACACTTTAATGAACGATTAGCTTACAGCGAGAAATGTTCAAGCGATACATCAAAAAATCTGTTCACAAACTCGAAGCATTTATCGACGTATTAAATGCCTTTCTTTGTAATGCCGCCACCACACTGCTGTTGACGAACACATAGTTGGATACGAAGCAGGTAGCTAGGGTAACGTAAAATTCGCAAACTGCTCATGATCAATTCTACCCTGAGTGTTAACCTAACATTACGAACCATCGATGAGTATTTAAGTGTGATTCATACAGCGGTAGCGGAACGATCGAAACATGTCATGTCAAACTCCAGTTAACATCGTTCACATGTGATGCAATGAAAGTATTTACAAAACTTGCTAGGTCAAGAACTTGAAAATCTGTTAATTGTAGGTTCAGTTTGAGGCCTGATTCACACCAATGGCCAATGGCATTGTTCTAGTAAAAAGAAAAATTATTTGTGAAATTACATTGAAATAAAGGACAAGTACGATGAACAAATGTCCCAAACGTCAAAGTCAAAAATAGAAAAATTATTAAAAAATTTAATAATCTGGAGAAAAAAGATTCAGAATTGGTAAATGAAATGCATAAACGAATGAAAAATGAATTTTACAAACAAGTGAAATCGAAATACAACACTCACATTTTGTAGAAATTCCAGCATTCTCAGCGATTCTTCTTTTATTGATTTATTCACAACTTTATTTTCTTTCATTGATTTTTTCAGCCTTGGATCATTACATGTCACTGAAAAAAAATAATGATATAGAAGTGTAAAAATATTGGAAATATTGCATGTATGTACTACTGATCTAAAATCTTAGGACATATATTATTTTTAATATTCATTTATTCCTAGATAATAAAATTTTGAAAATGTATGTGCATTATATTAAAAACAGAAATTAAATTCAAAATTACGTTATATTTTATAACATATTTTCATTTCAATCTCACAAATCAAACTCAAATAGCGTAAACATCGTTTAATTCGTGAATTACATACAATTTTACGCATTTTATAAATTACTTACGTTAAGTTTCATAAAATTTGTGAATATTATGCTCATGACTTACAAATATAGAATCCAAAAATATTCCCGTGGCAACACTAACACGTATCAGTAAAAATTGTACTTGCAATTATTAGTGAATTAATTTCTTCGTGGGATAAAATTTTTTTTACTTGCAAATTCAGATGTACACTCATGACGAAAGCCAACATATATAAGATGTAGAAAAGATGCCCCGTTATTTTTCACCCATCGGTCGAGATCATAAATAACTACATACAAATAATTACAAACTTGTGGCAAACAAACTTTACTACAGTAGTCATCTGAAGTATGCAATTAAGAACGGCATCGGTCTACCTCACGAATAATTAATGACATGTGCGCATTCTGAATATACAATAAGGGCATGCGCTTCGAGAAACATGGAAGTAACTTTTGAATACGAGAACAGTCACGCAAAAACTGGCCATCATGGACATCCAGCGAGGTAGTTTTACATATTAGCTAATAAATATTCGTAAAAAAAATAACGGTATTTGCAAAAATATTTGTATCGTCGTAATTGTTAGAAATAAATGAGCAAATAAATAATTCAAATAAACACAAAGTGCAAAACGAAATGAGAATTAGATTTTTAAAGAACAAATGTACAAAAAGTGATGTCGCATATTTTATTAGATTAATCCCAAAAATATTGCGGTCGATGGTTTTTCTACACTAGATGAAAATAAAAAATAAATGCTTCAAGTTCACTAATGACGAATGTTGCCCATACTTTTACAATTTCTTCATGTTTTTTTGTTAAGCTGCTTTATTACTATTTCATAAAATTCTCATAGTAAAAGTTTCTGTTATTTCAACTACATTTATTAAAATCACATTACTTGTAGAATAACCAGTTTCCTTCTCTACCAAGTCAAAATGCAAGTATTTAGTATCACGCGATCACAGATGACTATTATACCATATAATAATACTACATAATTTTCATTATATTGGACAATATTTGAGACATTTAATTCTGTTTTGTATTTTATATCTTCTTTGATAAAGATTAATAATTAAAGTAAAACGAAATCGATATGAAAGTTACAAAGTTTAAATTGACTTTTCATGACCTTTAATGTCCAATGACAAGGTTGAAATGTAGATTCATGATATTTTCATGAAATATCTTATTCTCAACAACAATATATGGGCATAAACGTTTTTGAAGAATAATAATACGTGCGAAAAAAAAATATAAAATAACGCGTATTTTAACGATTCAGAATTACTTTTAAATTTTACTTCAGAATTACTTTTACTCTAAGCTGTCTATGATATATATGTGAAATAAAATGGTGATTTAGAATTGGTAAGTAACGCCCATATATTTCAAGTGAAGTAAAAGAACTAGAAAATCGTATGTCTAAATAATGTTACAGACAACAAAGGAAAAATATTATGCGTTTAATAGCGGTCGACGATCAGTTTTTAAATATCTAATTTGCAATAGATTTGAACTGCCAACTTGGTTGGAACCGTTACACGATGAAGTTCACGGGTATCTGGCCAGAAGAGAGGAAATGGAACCGACCGTCGAGTTACGTTGTTCTGATACCGTGTTTCATGATGCTGTGTTTTGGGTGTGGTCCACAAACCGTCAATTTGCCGTTCATCGCGCACGACTTGAATCTCGTGGTCCAGAACTTGTCGATGGCTAACATGACCATCACGATCTCGCTCGTGAAGACTATCACTTTTTGGATACACGGAAAGCGTAAGAATTTCGTGACTTAACCACGTAAACTATAGTCAATTGAGACGCGAAACATTTCATATTTGGTATTTTATTGACAAAAACAGAGAAACTAACATACACAAAACATTCCGTGTTTTTCATATTTTATGTGTTGTTAACAAAAACAGAGAGTGCAAGTCGAGTTACAGGATATTCAAGATTTATACATTTTCCTTTAACCAAATTTAAAAATCCAACTTCTATGTATAATATTCCTTAATGAATAGTTATACTAATTAATAAACTAAAGCAATAGCTCGAAAAATTCTATTATTTTTCACGAAGCAAAACTCTATCCGTCATTTTTTTCTTTTGCAAGCATTGAAGTCTCTACTCGAGTGCATAGCTGAAGACTGGGCCACGATGGAGACGAAAATCAAACGAGAAACAATGGTGAACACCGCTAGGCTCACTAAATTCATCACGACTGGTTGTATAATTATGTGCGAGGTTGTAGCCTCGTCTTACGTGTGCCTACGTATCGTTTCTATGAAATACACCGACGAAACTATGATCTACCATGGCTACTTCCCCTACAATGTAACATACAGCCCGAACAAGGAATTGACGATGATTGGCCAAACTATATGCGCCATGTATACAGGCACCACGTACGCAACTGTGGACACTTTTATCGCTCAACTAGTTCTTCACGCTTGTGGACAACTGTCGAATCTAAAGGACGACTTGAAGAACATTCACACGTACGACAAGAAAGTTCTGCAAGCAAGATTGAAGAAAATCGTCGAGAAGCATAATTATATCGCTTGGTTCGTATTAAATAAATCTGTTAACAGCAATTCAGTCGGTAGTGAGAACTCTTTGAACGGTTTTGAAAGACGATTAGTTTGAGAGTGTAATAGCGACTAAACGATGTGAAGCATTAATTTGGAAGTTCTGAATCTCTTTACGTTTACTCTTTATTTTCATTAGTTTAATCTCTGAATGAATAATTCTAATATATAATGTAGATACAACTAGAAAGATAAAATCCGATTGTGTTTGAAAATTGTGTAAAAAATAGTGATATAATAGGCAATTCTATTTGATATTGCATTTACAATTGTTTGTATTTTATTTCACTGTCGTATTATGGCTTTATTGTAAACACCTAGAATATTGCCATATTTTATATTCGAACGTTGTAGCCTTTTTTATATTGTTCGTTGTAGCCTTGTAGTACTATCCACCAAATATTCATTATAACAGTTACACACACATATTTATTGATAACAGCGAATCCTATAGTTTTTTCCAAGTTGTATTAACCCAGTAAAAAATGGAAGAGGTTCTTAAAACTATTTTTCGATATATTCGTCCTATGTTAACTTATCGGGTCCCGGGATTACATATGTAATACATGATTTCATTTTAAATGATAATTCCTTTGCAATATTCCGGATTACAAGATGTAAATTTAAAAAATTCTCAGAAGTGATTCTAACGACAAAGATTTATAAAAAAAGTTATCTGTTACAATAATTTGTTATTAATAGTTCAAACTAGTTCAAAATCTGTAAAATATTTTGTATTTTTGATTAGATAGCTTTAACTGGGAAAGATTCGTAAATAAATTTTTTCTAACATTTAATATTAATTGTGTCGTGTATATCTCCAAGTTTCGTGGAAACGATAGAGAATTGCTTCAATGCGATGTTTCTGACACAAATGATCAGTTGCACCATTCAACTGTGCTTCCAGACTTTCCAAGCAATCATGGTACGAAAATAATCATATATTCTTCGAAATTTATGTTTGTAGATTTAAAAAAAGATATATTTCTGATATAGTTTAATTTGTAGTCATTTGGAGGGGAAGCGGTGGAGTACATGATTTTCGAACTTACATTCCTGACTATCTATGTAGTTTGCGTGATGTCGCAATTGTACCTGTATTGTTACGTGGGCGAAAAACTTATGTGTGAGGTACCGTTTATGAGAAAAAAACTAATCAGTCGATAAGACTTGAATTAATTAGTCGATATCTTTTTTGATAAAATAATTTGGACATTTAAATTTTTATTTTTGCGGACAATTTAGACACGTATTTGCAATTTTTCAGAGTACAAATATAGCAGACACGGCATACCATTGCGATTGGTACAATTTACCTCCTGAGGACGCGAGATTACTTGTAATTATCATGTGTCGAGCGAGAGCATCACCGTTGAGGATGACTGCTGGCAAATTTTGTTGGTTTACTATAATATTATACTCTCAGGTGAGTGTAAACGAATTCCGACGCAGTATGTGATTTTTCAGATCTTCAAATTTTGGCGCGTATTTGATTTTCTTGTGAAATCTTTTTTCTGATTCACATACGAAGATCGTTATCCTGAATAATCGGCCATAAAGTACAATGCATTTGATTTGAGTCAGTATCAATGAAATCCTGATCAGTCAATATTCCCACTATTAATGATTCAGGGAATTTTATATAACACACACGAGATACATAAAGTTTCTATAAATGTTGGAATACTTTCGTGAGCAATCTTCCTGTATATATTTCAGATTCTGAAAACCACGGTGTCGTACATTTCCGTTCTATACGCAGTCAGTTAACGGAGAGACGGATCCTGTACCTAGTTACGAATCTTTAACATTTTAAAACTATTAAAGCTTCAAGAGTACAAATGCAACAGAGGAAATATTTTAGTATCTGTTTAAAACTAGTAAACTATACCTCATAAAGTTAAGTGGCGTGTCGAACAATTAGGAATCGTAGGATAATAATAAAGTTTAAAAGTATTAAATGTTATTAGTGTTAATGTTAACAAGCTCTGTTTTACAAAACCTCGAAAGTATAATTTTTGATTCTTTTCGATCCTCAATTCAATTCTTCAGTTTCTTTTATCAAGCTTATTTGTTACAGTTGCTTTTATCAAGCTTATTCGTTACGATCTACAGATATTCATGAATATTCACGATTCATAGATAGTGGTTACGATACGATCAGATCAAATCAGTCAATGTTGTGTCCAATGAAAGTGATCCAATGAATGTATCTAAAACTTGGTTAGATCAACTTAAATAAAAAGCTATTGTATATTGAATCAGCATTAAGCCTGATTTATTATAATGATAGAAGGTATTATTGCTTACGCCAGATTCTCTTGTCCGATTGCAAAAGAGACAAAAGGAAAACACAAAAGAAGTAAAAATCACGGACACATATACTTTCTTATAGCAAATCGCAATGCAATCGTGTCATTCGTGAAAATTGGGCTCTGATCTGCGTTTTGTGAACTCTTAGGATCCTTACACAACAATTCATTACTGACACATATCAATGCTTCTTCTCAATGTTCAATAATTCTCAGTTGAAGATTAAATCAAATTCGGTCAAGAATACTATGGTTTTTATCGATTGCTTAAATCGATTGAACAAGAGATTTTCATTTTTACGAAACCGCGTATTATGAATGCTCTTATTTAATATATGTGTGAGCATTCGGACGATCGACATATATTGTCAATATTTTAGGATTCTTAACATTGTCGTAAGTAAGAAATCCTCAGACAATATATCGATCGTTTCTTTGATCGTATTGATCGCGATTTGACCGTGCGTACATTGACACCTAGTGTGAATTAGGCTTAAACGCTATGATCATAGAACCTTTGTTATCAATAAATATTGTCAATATTTCGAGACTTTCAACATTCTCGTAAGTAAGGATCTCAGATCTTTTTTACATAGTGCTGAAAACTTTGAAGTCTATAATTTTGATTCAGAACAAAAATTGTTTAAGTGATACCAGGGTTAACTGACACAATCTAACTATATCTTGACCGCTAGTATGCGTCAGACGTAAACTTTCTTGAAGAAATATTAAATAAATCAAATGAAAAATTTAGCCTACAAAAATATATGCATGATGTACGAAATCATCTATGAAATTGCATGAAAATAAAAAAGGACAATAAGTGCAATGAGAAATCTAATGCCAAAAGTACCAAACTTTAATACTTAATGATTATCGTTCCATTTTTATTCATATATATCTATACAGACATTTTTCTGATGGATAGACAAAGAAATACAAGAGGGAAATTATTTGTTTCATTATTTAAATCTAATATAGAAGTATCAGATTCTGGTTCGTGAAAGCTAAAAATATACGTTTCGTCGAATGAAACTTGTATTCTCTTGTCCTATCACTACAGAGATTTAATTCTTTTAATTTTTAAAAAACACATATAATACCTGTTTTAAAACATTTTGGCCTTTAGCACTACAACAAATAAAAGACAGCCATAACATTAACATCTGAATCATTCTAAAAGTGCAAAGTATGATAAGAGGAAATCTGACAGAGCCATATATTATTATCACATCAGAAGTATTCGTATCACTACATGTAACCGCAAAATGTAAAAACTTTACGAAAAAAAGAAATAAAATCTTTAATTTTGTTATGTTTTGTAATACATTTTATATTTCATTCCCTTGAATTCACTTCAAACAGAACAAGTATCATTCAAATTATGCAACGATATCAATTTACGTCAAATTTCATAAAACTTATAAATATTACACTTATAAATATTATACATATTCGCACTTGCATAATTCCAATGGCAACACTATGAGTAATAATTATACTTTTCGTTATAAGATTATACTTTCGTTATAAGATATAAAACTTATAACTTACTTTTTATTTTTTACTTATCTTTTTTCGCGTGCGTACGTGGAAGAAAAGGAATATGGACTGAGGAAATTAAAGAAACGCGAGCGTCACCTTTTCTTCTCCCCTTGATTCCTCGTACTCTTGTCATACATGATTACAAACAAAAATTCGCGACAACCAAGCCGTAATATGACATTCGACTCAAGTATACAATTGAGAACGATACCAAACTACTGTGTTCACGAATAATTGATGTCATATGCGCATTCTGAATGCACGAGAAGGGCATGCGCCGACAAGAAATAGCTTTTGAATATGAGAATAGTCATGGGAAAAATGGCCATCATAGACATCCAACGAGGTAACTCTACCTATAAATTAAGAGATATTTATAGAAAGATAGTAGCATTTACGAAAGCCAATGCTTCGTCATCGTAATTCATAAAAATATGTAAGCAAACGATCAGCCAAACTTCGAGCTGATAGTGACTGCACAAGTAATAGCTACTATATACACAGCAACTTCGTACTCAGTTTTAGACACTTTTATCGCTATGCTGGTTTTACACGCTTGTGGACAACTTTCGAATTTAAAATACGATTTGAGGAAGGTCCATTCTTGCGATAATTCGAACGATTTCCAAATGAAGTTGAAGAAAATTGCTCAAAAGCACGATTACATCAATAGGTTCGTACCAGAGTTATCAATTAGGAGAATTTTTTGAGGAGGCACGATAGCTTTTTATTGCAGATGGTAAAAAGAAAAAGAAAAGTAGAGAATGGAAATTGTACATTGTGATAAGCGTCTTTGTCAAAAAGCGAAGAACCGTCCATATGTCATTATTTTTCACTTTAACTCTAACGATTGCAGCAAAGAAAGTATAATATCTCTATTTTTATCCTACAATATCCAATAAGAAATATTACAAAGCAATATACATACTTTTCTGACATAACTTAATTTATAATCATTTGGAGAGGAAGCAAAGCGATAAATGATTTTCCAAATTGCATTCTTGTGTTTCTATATAGTTTGCGTAATGATGCAGATCTACATATATTGGTACGTGGACGAGAAACTTGCGTTCGAGGTATCGTTCATGAAAGAAAAATTTAGACGATGTCATTCTGATAAAAAAAATATGGATGTTAAACGTCTGTTTGCCAACAAATTAAACGTTCGATCAATTTTTCAGAGCACGGACATAGCCAACGCGGCATACCATTGCGAGTGGTACAATTTACGTGACAATTTCCCAAATACGCGAGATTACTGGTAATCACTATGTGTCGTGCTGTCTCATCACTGTTGGAACTGACAGCAGGCAAATTTTGTTGGTTTACTATATTGCTATATTCTCAGGTAGGTGGTAATCAATTTTAACGAAAATCTTTCTTCCAATATTCGCTCATAAGTTGCAATGTAACTATAAGATAATTGGTAATATTAAAAATATATTAATATTTGAATAATAATGAATATTGAAACATCCAAAGTTCAAAATATTCGAAAGTAATCGAATATTTTAATACTTCATTCGAAAGTACTAGCATGGAGACAATAGTAAAATCTTTATCTGTACGTTGCATACATTATTCATTAATTCGTTAATACGCGGGTGTCATGATTATGTTGGTCATATTTCAAATCATACAGCTAATTCAATATTTCAGCAATCCTTACATCTGCGTATATGCATTTGCATTAAATAATTTATCTTTATATTTATTTCATATTTAACCGGTGCATAATCACGACAGTCGGTTCTCGTTATGGAATTACGAAATATTTTTATACATGGCAAAAATTTTTTTTTTTATTATACATGTGTAATATATTCAGGAAACATACTCAGAATAACAGATTCATCTAATCGTAAAATAAAAAACCGCTCAGAATAATCTTTTTATATATTTTAGGTTGTGAAAATCTCAGTCCCGTACATTTCTGTATTGCATGAAACAAAGGGTTAGCAGAAAGGCGATTCTGTAGTTCCTTAAATTTTATAATAACTCATGGCTTCGATGCAGCAAAATACTACGAAAGAAAGAAATTAATATTATTTTCTCTATGATGAATTATGTTCCTGAGGAAATAACAGATAAGACGAGACGAAGGATGAAATATTATACAGAATAGAAAACTGTTAAAACGAGTTTTCTCCAGAGAATGCTATCTGCAAAACCTCAATAGCATTATTTCTATTTTCTTTTCTTCCCAACATCTTTCCGTTTCTTCGAGATTCCAAGTTCGCTCATACTTCACAAATACTTATGCCATATCCATATCAACGCTATTCACCAATAATAGTATGAACACTTTAATGAACGATTAGCTTACAGCGAGAAATGTTCAAGCGATACATCAAAAAATCTGTTCACAAACTCGAAGCATTTATCGACGTATTAAATGCCTTTCTTTGTAATGCCGCCACCACACTGCTGTTGACGAACACATAGTTGGATACGAAGCAGGTAGCTAGGGTAACGTAAAATTCGCAAACTGCTCATGATCAATTCTACCCTGAGTGTTAACCTAACATTACGAACCATCGATGAGTATTTAAGTGTGATTCATACAGCGGTAGCGGAACGATCGAAACATGTCATGTCAAACTCCAGTTAACATCGTTCACATGTGATGCAATGAAAGTATTTACAAAACTTGCTAGGTCAAGAACTTGAAAATCTGTTAATTGTAGGTTCAGTTTGAGGCCTGATTCACACCAATGGCCAATGGCATTGTTCTAGTAAAAAGAAAAATTATTTGTGAAATTACATTGAAATAAAGGACAAGTACGATGAACAAATGTCCCAAACGTCAAAGTCAAAAATAGAAAAATTATTAAAAAATTTAATAATCTGGAGAAAAAAGATTCAGAATTGGTAAATGAAATGCATAAACGAATGAAAAATGAATTTTACAAACAAGTGAAATCGAAATACAACACTCACATTTTGTAGAAATTCCAGCATTCTCAGCGATTTTTCTTTTATTGATTTATTCACAACTTTATTTTCTTTCATTGATTTTTTCAGCCTTGGATCATCACATGTCACTGAAAAACAATAATGATATAGAAGTGTAAAAATATTGGAAATATTGCATGTATGTACTACTGATCTAAAATCTTAGGACATATATTATTTTTAATATTCATTTATTACTAGATAATAAAATTTTGAAAATGTATGTGCATTATATTAAAAACAGAAATTAAATTCAAAATTACGTTATATTTTATAACATATTTTCATTTCAATCTCACAAACTCAAATAGCGTAAACATCGTTTAATTCGTGAACTGCATACAATTTTACGCATTTTATGAATTACTTACGTTAAGTTTCATAAAATTTGTGAATATTATGCTCATGACTTACAAATATAGAATCCAAAAATATTCCCGTGGCAACACTAACACGTATCAGTAAAAATTGTACTTGCAATTATTAGTGAATTAATTTCTTCGTGGGATAAAATTTTTTTTACTTGCAAATTCAGATGTACACTCATGAGGAAAGTCAACATATATAAGATGTAGAAAAGATGCCCCGTTATTTTTCACCCATCGGTCGAGATCATAAATAACTACATACAAATAATTACAAACTTGTGGCAAACAAACTTTACTACAGTAGTCATCTGAAGTATGCAATTAAGAACGGCATCGGTCTACCTCACGAATAATTAATGACATGTGCGCATTCTGAATATACAATAAGGGCATGCGCTTCGAGAAACATGGAAGTAACTTTTGAATACGAGAACAGTCACGCAAAAACTGGCCATCATGGACATCCAGCGAGGTAGTTTTACATATTAGCTAATAAATATTCGTAAAAAAAATAACGGTATTTGCAAAAATATTTGTATCGTCGTAATTGTTAGAAATAAATGAGCAAATAAATAATTGAAATAAACACAAAGTGCAAAAAGAAATGAGAATTAGATTTTTAAAGAACAAATAAGTGATGTCGCATATTTTATTAGGTTAATCCCAAAAATATTGCGGTTTTTCGTTTTTCGTTTCGCGGTCGTTGGTTTTTCTACACTAGATGAAAATAAAAATTAAATGGTTGAATTTGACTAGTGACGAATTTTGCCCATACTTTTACAATTTCTTCATGTTCCTTTGTTAAGCTGCTTTATCATTATTTCATAAAATTCTCATAGTAAAAGTTTCTGTTATTTCAACCACATTTTGTTATTAAAACCACATAACTTGTAGAATAACCAGTTTCTTCCTGTAGCTCCCAATCCAGGTACTTAGTATCACGCGATCACAGATGACTATTAGAGTATATAATTTTTATTGTATGTAATGATATATAATTTTCATTATATTATATTGCACAAAATTTGAGATATTTAATTCTGTTTTGAATTTTATATCTTCTTTGACAGAGATTAATAGTAAAACGAAATCGATATGAAAGTTAAAAAGTTTAGATTGACTGAAAAATCTACATTTTCATGACCTTTAATGTCCAATGACAAGGTTTAACACGTAGATTCATGATATATTCATGAAATATCTTATTCTTAACAACAATATACGGGCATAAACGTTTTTGAAGAATAATATACGTGCGAAAAAAAAAATAAAAAATAACGCGTATTTTGACGATTCAGAATTACTTTTACTTTAAGCTGTCCATGATAGATATGTGAAATAAAATGGTGGTTTAGAATTGGTAAGTAACGCCCATATATTTCAAGTGAAGTAAAAGAACTAGAGAATCATATGTGTAAATAATGTTACAGACAACAAAGAAAAAATATTATGCGTTTAATAGCTGCGGTCGACGATCAGTTTTTAAATACCTAATTTACAATAGATTTGAACTGTCAACTCGGTTGGAATCGTTACACGATGAAGTTCGTGGGTATCTGGCCGGAGGAGAGGAAATGGAACCGACCGTCGAGTTACGTTGTTCTGATACCGTGTTTGGTGATGCTGTGTTTCGGGTGTGGTCCACAAACCGCCAATCTGCCATTCATCGCGCACGACTTGAATCTCGTGGTCGACAACTTGTCGATGGCTAACATGACCGTCACTATCTCGCTCGTTAAGACTATCACTTTTTGGATGAAAGGCAAATGTAAGAATTTCGCGCTTTAACCACGTAAACTATAGTCAATTGAAACGCGAAACATTTCAGATTTGGTATTTCATTGACAAAAACAGAGACAGTAACAGAGACTCGACTATATCGTGTTTTTCATATTGAATATGTTGCTAACAAAAACAGAGAGCGAAAATAGTGTTGCAGGATATTTTAGATTTAGATAGATTTCTCTTTAACCAAATTTAAATATCCAACTTCTATATATAATATTCCATAATGAATAGCCATACTAATAAATAAACTAAAATAATTGCAAATAACTCGAAAAATTCTATTATTTTTCACGAAGCAAAACTCTATCCGCCACTTTCTTCTCTTGCAAGCATTGAAGTTTCTACTCGAGTGCATAGCTGAGGACTGGGCCACGATGGAGACGAAAATCAAACGAGAAACGATGGTGAACATCGCTAGGCTCACTAGATTCATCACGACTAGCTGCATAATTATGTGCGAGTTCGTAAGCACCTCCTATGTGAGCCTACGTCTAGTTTCCATGAAATACACCGACGAAACTATGATCTACCGTGGCTACTTCCCCTACAATGTAACCTACAGCCCGAACAAAGAATTGACGATGATTGGTCAAGCTTTATCCGTCATGTACGCAGGCATCACGTACGCAACTGTGGACACTTTTATCGCTCAGCTAGTTCTTCACGCTTGTGGACAACTGTCGAATCTAAAGGACGACTTGAAGAACATTCACACGTACGACAAGAAAGTTCTGCAAGCAAGATTGAAGAAAATCGTCGAGAAGCATAATTATATCGCTTGGTTCGTATTAAATAAATCTGTTAACAGCAATTCAGTCGGTAGTGAGAACTTTTTGAACGGTTTTGAAAGACGATTAGTTTGAGAGTGTAATAGCGACTAATCGATGTGAAGCATTAATTTGGAAGTTCTGAATCTCTTTACGTTTACTCTTCATTTTCATTAGTTTAATCTCTGAACGAATAATTCTAATATATAAAATGTGGATACAACTAGAAAGATAAAGTCCGATTGTGTTAGAAGCTTGTGTAAAAAGTAGCGATATAATAGGTAATTCTATTTGATATTCCATTTACAATTGTTTGTATTTTATTTCGTATTGTAGACATATGGAATATTGCCATATTTTATATTCGGACGTTGTAATATTTTTTCATAGTCTTGTAGTACTATCCACCAAATATTCATTATAATAGTTACACACACATATTAAATGATAATAGTGTATTCTATAGTCTTTCTCAAGCTGTTTAACCCAGTAAAAAATGAAAAAGATTTTTAAAGTTATTTTTCGATATTTTCGTAATACGTTAACCTGTCGGGTCTCAGGATAACATATATAACATATCATTTAACTTTAAATGATCATTCCTTCGGAATATTCCGGATTACCAGATATGAATTTAAAAAATTCTCAGAAATAAAATTCTCTAGCGACAAAGATTTCTAAAAAAAATAATCTGTTATAATAATTTGTTATTAATAATTCAAAATTTGTAAAATTTTGTTGTAATTTTGATTAGATAGCTTTAACTGGGAAAGATTCGTAAATAAATTTTTTCTAATATTTAATATTAATTGTGTCGTATATATCTGCAAGTTTCGTAGAAACGATAGAGAATTGCTTCAATGTGATGCTTCTGACACAAATGATCAGTTGCACCATTCAACTGTGCTTCCAGACTTTCCAAGCTATCATGGTACGAAAGAGATCACACCTTCCTCTAAATTTATATTTGTACAAAAAAAAAGATATATTTCTGATATAGTTTAATTTGTAGTCATTTGGAGGGGAAGCGGTGGAGTACATGATTTTCGAACTTACATTACTGACTATCTATGTAGTTTGCGTGATGTCGCAATTGTACCTGTATTGTTACGTGGGCGACAAACTTATGTGTGAGGTACCGTTTATGAGAAAAAAACTAATCAGTCGATAAGAATTAAATTAATTAGTCGATGTGTTTTTTGATAAAAAAAATTAGACATTTAAATGTTCATAATCATATCGGTTTGCGGATAATTTAGACACGTAAGTCTGCAATTTTTCAGAGTACGGATATAGCTGACACGGCATACCATTGCGAATGGTACAATTTACCTCCTGAGAATGCGAGATTACTTGTAATTATTATGTGTCGAGCGAGAGCATCACCGTTCAGGATTACAGCTGGCAAATTTTGTTGGTTTACTATAATATTATACTCTCAGGTGAGTGTAACGAATTCCGACGCAGTATGTGATTTTTCAGATCTTCAAATTTTGGCGCGTATTTGATTTTCTTATGGAATCTTTCTTCTGAGTCACATACAAAGATCGTTATCCTGAATAATCGGCCATAAAGTACAATGCATTTGATTTGAGTCAGTATCAATGAAATCCTGATCAGTCAATATTCCCACTATTAATGATTCAGGGAATTTTATATAACACACGAGATACATAAAGTTTCTATAAATGTTGGAATACTTTCCTGAGGAATCTTCCTGTATATTTTCAGGTTCTGAAAACCACGGTGTCATACATTTCCGTTCTATACGCAGTCAGTTAACGGAGAGACGGATCCTGTACCTAGTTACGGTTCTTTAACATTTTACAACTATCCGTCGCTTCAATAGTACAAATGCAACAGAGGAAATATTTTAGTATCTGTCTAAAACTAGTAAACTATACCTCATAAAGTGGCGTGTTCAACAATTAGGAATCATGGGATAATAATAAAATTTAAAAGTATTAAATGTTATTAATGTTAAACGTTAACAAGGTCTGTTTTGCAAAACCCCGAAAGTATCATTTTTCTTTCTTTTCGATCCTCAATTCTTCAGTTTCTTTTATCAAACTTATTCGTTACAAACAATCTACAGACACGTTATTCTTGAATATTTAAGATTCATAGATAGTAGTTACGATAGGATCAGATCAAATCAGTCAATGTTGTATCCAATGAAAATGATCCAATGAATGCATCTACAATACTTGGTTAGATCAAGTCAAAAGCTATTGCCCAGCATTAAGCCTGATTCATGCTAATGATGAAAGGCAATATTTCCTACGCCAGATTCGCTTGTCCGATTGCAAAATAGACAAAAAGAAATAAAAATAACGTACACATATATTTTCTTGTTGCAAATCACAATGCAATCGTGTCATTCGTGAAGATGAATCTGTGTTCTGCAAACTATGAGGAACCTTACACTGCAATTGATTAGTGACATATATCAATGCTTCTTCTCAATATTCAATAATTTTCAGTTGAAGAATAAATCAATTTCTGTCAAGAATACTATGGTTTTTATCGATTACTTAAATCGATTGAACAAGAGATTTTCATTTCGACGAAACCGCGTATTATGAATGCTCTTATTGAATATATGTGTGAACGTTCAGACGATCGACATATATTGTCAATATTTTAGGATTCTTAAGACTGTCGTAATTGAAAAATCCTCAGACAATATATCGATCGCTTCTTTTATCATATTCATCGCGATCTGACAATGCGTACGACACCTAGTGTGAATTAGGCTTAAACTTCATGATCCTGGGACCTTTGTAATCAATAAATATTGTCAATATTTCGAGACTTTCAACATTCTTGTAAGTAAGGATCTCAGATCTTTTTTACTGAAAACTTTGATGTCTGTAATTTTGATTCAGAACAAAAATTGTTTAAGTGATACTAACCAGGGTTAACTGATACAATCTAACTATACCTTGACCGCGAGTATACGTCAGGCTTAAACTTTCTTGAAGAAATATTAAATAAATCAAATGAAAAATTTAGCCAACAAAAATTTATGCATGATGCATGAAATCATCTATGAAATTGCATGAAAATAAAAAAAACAATAAATGCAATGAGAAATCTAATGTAAATGTCAAAGGTACCAAAATTTAATACTTAATAATTATCGTTCCATTTTTATTCATATATATCTATACAGACACTTTTCTGATTGATAGACAGAAAAATACAAGAGGGAAATTATTTGTTTCATTATTTAAATCTAATATAGAGGTATCAGATTCTGGTTCGAAAGCTACAAATGTACGTTTCGTCCAATTAAACTTGTCCTTCCATCAGAGAAATTTAATTCTTTCAATTTTGAAAAAACAGATATAGTACGTGTTCTAAAACATTTTGGCCTTTAGCACTACAAGAAATAACAAAAGAGCCATAACATTATAATTTGAACTACTCATGATAAAAATGCAAAGTACGACAAGAGGAAGTCTGACAGAACCATATATTATTATCACATCAGAAGTATTCGTATCACCACATGAAACCACAAAATGTAAAAACTTTACGAAAAAAAGAAATAAAATCTTTAATTTTGTTATGTTTTGTAATATATTTCATATTTCTGAATGCACGAGAAGGACATGCACCTACAAGAACAATGAAACGTTTGAATATGAAAACAGTCACGGGAAAAATGGCCACCATAGACATCCTACGAGATAACTCCATAGAGATAACTCTACCTACAAATTAATAAATATTTATAGAAAGATAGTAGCATTCACGAAAGCGCACGCTTCGTCATCGGAATTGATAAAAATAAGTAAGCAAACGATAACCCAAACTTCAAGCTGCCAGTGACTGCACAAGCAATAGCCACTATGTACACAGCAGCTTCGTACTCAGTTGTGGACACTTTTATCGCTATGCTGGTTTTACACGCTTGTGGACAACTTTCGAATTTAAAATACGATTTGAAGAAGAACCATTCGTGCAATAATTGGAAAGATTTACAAATGCAGTTGAAAAAAATTGCTCAAAAGCACGATTATATCAATAGATTCGTACCAAAGTTATTAATTAGGAGAATTTTTTGAGAAGGCGCGATAACTTTTGTTGAACACGGAAAAGAGAAAATGAAAAGTAGAGAATATGTACATTATAATAAGCGTCTTTGTCAAATAGAGAAGAAAAAATTGACATCTCTTGAAAAAATATACATCTCTCTATATTCATATGTCATTTTTTTCACTTCGACTCCAACAATTGCAGCAAAGAAAGTATAATATCTCTACATTTCTCCTACAATATTTCTTATGTATTTTATATTTAGACACGAATACAATAATTATTAGTAATTCCAATGTGTTTTTACATGTTAGAAACTTATTATTTCTTTCATATTTGAAATTTGGTAATTATTATTCAAAATTATTATCGCGATGCATCGTTCAACTATGTTTCCAGTCTTTTCAGGCCATCATGGTACGAAAAAAGTCATACGTCTTTCTCTAAATTTATATATATATATATATATATATATATATATATAAATATAAAGAAATATTACAAAGCAATATAAATACTTTTCTGATATAACTTAATTTATAGTCATTTGGAGAGGAAGCAAAGCAATACATGATTTTCCAAATTGCATTCTTGTGTTTCTATATAGTTTGCGTGATGATGCAGTTGTACATATATTGTTACGTGGGCGAGAAACTTGCGTTCGAGGTATCGTTCTGAAAGAAAAATTTAGTCGATGTGTTTCTGATAAAGAAATATGGATGTTAAACGTCTGTTTGCCAACAAATTAAACGTTTGTTCAATTTTTCAGAGCACGGACATAGCCAACGCGGCGTACCATTGCGAGTGGTATAATTTACGTCCCAAAGATGCGAGATTACTGGTAATCATTATGTGCCGAGCGAGAGCATCACCGTTGGAACTTACAGCTTGGAAATTTTGATGGTTCACTATAACATTATACACCTACGTGAGTGAAACGACACTTTAACTTATACGGACGAAAATGTTCAATGACATTTACCATTTTTGATTCTACGAATAGCCGATTACCGAATGATTTTATTCGTAATATAGTATTAATTTTAAACGTAGCATAAAAATTATTGAGATTAATATGAGAAATGTTTAATTTTATTAAAATATTCAGAGTATGAAATTTTCACGATCATAGTCTCAGGTCTTGAAAACCTCGATGTCGTGTATTTCTGTTCTATACGCGACCAAACTTTAACAGAGAGACGATTCTCTAACTGTGACTCTCCAACATTTTACAACTCCATCGATAGTATCCATATCCTCGATAGTACAAATATCACGGAACAAGTATTTTAGTATCTATCTCTGAATGGTAAACTATACTTCATAGAAACGAACGGTAAAACGGCGTGTTGAACGATTAACAATTGTGGAAAGTAATAAAGCTATTAAATGTTAACGAGATTTGTTGAGAAAGTATTTCTTGTCTTTTATTCCTGAAAATTTTTCCATTTCCTCGAGATTTCAAGCTTATGACGTGCTTACGATACGATTCACAGACGCACCATTGACGAATATTTAAGCCTGATTCACACTAGCAGCGACGATCAGATCATGTCAAGTCATTTACGTGTGATTTAATGAAAGCATTAACAACACTTAATTTTGATTCAAATTAATAATTACTGAAAGTCTGTGGACTTATTTTTTAGCCTAATTCACACTATTTGTCAAAGGTAGATTTTCTTAGTCTGTGAGCGGCGGAAGAAAATCATTTTTTCGTTTCTGAAAAAATAGAGCAAGCGCGAAAAAATTATATACGTAAAAAAATAGTTTCTTCCTTTTTCGAAAATTATATACGTAAAAAAATAGTTTTTTTTCTTTTTCATTTTTTTCTCACACTTGCCATTTTCGAAAAGAAGAACCTTGTGGAGTAATAACGTGAATACTTTGTATTTTATGTTACAAATCCGTTTCAAACAGCATAAATACTATTTAATTTATGAACTTGATTTTATAAATTACATACATAGTATGTAATACATATGTGAAGTTTTATAAAATTCTTAAATATTATATTCATCACTTATTCAAATTCCTATGACAACACTTATAACATTTAGTAATAATTATATTTTTCTCTGTAAGATGAAATTTCCTTATTTGCGTAACTTCGCGTACATTCGTGAAAAGAAAATGACACAGACTAAGTTGTAAAAAATGCCAGCATTTCCAGTTCCTCCCCTTACTTCCTTGTAACTTGTATGAAATCATAAATAATTACAAACGAACATTTCTAGCAACGAAACATTAATATTAAATATAAAGTCGTGTGTCGAACGTTCACGAATAATTAATGTGATATGCGCATTCTAAATGCACGAGAAGAGCATGCGCTGAATGCGCTGAAGTAGCTTTTGAACATGAGAACAGTCGCGAGAAGAATGGTCACCGTGGACATCCAACGAGGTAACTTTGCACACTGACTAATAAATATTCATAAAAATATAGAATTTGCTAGGGCTCCTATTTGATTACTGCGATTATTAAAAATAAATAAATAAGAAAAAAAAAATACAAAATGCAAAATGACCAGCGACCAATATTTCTACAATTCTTTATTCCTTCGTGTTAAATTTCCTATTTCAACTCTCACAGTAATAATTTTCATATTTTTAATTATAGTCTTTGAAAAGCCAGTTATTTCTTATAGTTCATAGTTCAAAATTATTTTTAACTCTCATGTATTGTTACAACAACCAAAGTATTTCTTATTATATTATAAAAATTTAACACTATATTATATTTTATATTTTCTTCGACACAGAGTAAGAATAAGATTAAATCGGTTTAAAAATTACGAAACCTAGCCTAGACTAATGTCAAGTTATTGTGATTCTCAGCATCAGATAACAATTATACTGAACGACATAGAAATGGATTTAAATTAAGAAACAATCGAAATCATACATTTTAACAATATTGCATATAGAAACATATAACACGTTTTTTATTTCGCGATTCAGAATTACTTTTAAAGCTATTTCAAGTAAAATAGAAATGGTACTAGAACTGGTAAGTAACACTAAAATATATATCAAGCAAAATAAAATATAGAAATCATTTTTACATTACAGATAAAGAAAAAGGAAATATTACAGTACATAATGATTTTTTAAATATCTATCTGTAATAGATTTGAATTATCAGTACGGTTGGAACCTTTACACGATGAAGTTCGCGGGTATCTGGCCGGAAGAGAGGAAATGGTATCGGCCATCGAGCTACCTCGTTCTGATACCATGTCTCACGATGCTGTGTTTTGCGTGTGCTCCACAAACTATTAATCTGCCCTTCATCGCACATGACCTGAATCTGGTGGTCGAGAATTTATCGATGGGTAACATGACCTGTACCATTTCGCTTGTGAAAATCATGGTTTTTTGGATTAATGGCAAATGTAAGAATTTCACATAAATTGTATTCAATTTTTATTGACGATGAAATTTCCCCTATTCTATATTTTATTAACAAAAACACAAATACCGCATTCGCTCTTAATTAAGAGAGAAATTTATTACATTTCATACTTTATTGTCCAAAGTAATACAGATTTTAGAAAGCTATTTTTATTTTCTAATAAAATTCTTATAACTCAAAAAACATACATTTCCTAGAGTTGTGAAATTTCCTCGGTTTGTGATTTCTAAGTTTGTAAAATTCTAGACTTATGATTTCTAGGTTTTGTGAAATTTCTAGGTTTTGCAATTTAATTAACAAATTAAAAGTATTCTCACAATTAGCAGATTTTTAAATTTTATTATTACTCGAAATACGAACTTTAAATATACTCTATAGAACTAAAGATATAATCTAGCCTTTTCTCTATTTGCAAGCATTGAAGTCTCTGCTGAAGTGCATGGCCAAAGATTGGGCGATAGTGGAGACGCAAACCGAACGAGAAACAATGGTGAACAGCGCGAGAATCACTAAAAAGATAACGATAAGATGCACGATAATGTGCCAATTGGTACTCGTCTGTTACGTGATCCTACGATTATGTCTAATAATGAGAACAAATTGCTCTTCCGTGGCTATTTCCCCTACGACGTAAACATCAGCCCAAACTACGAACTGGGTGATTACCGGTCAAGGAATGGCTATGACATGTTCAACTATCTTCTATTCAACTGTGGATACTTTTATCACTATGCTGATTTTACATGCTTGTAGATAATTTTCAAAACTAAAGGAAGACTTAATGAAGGTTCATTCGTACGATAACAGTAATTTACATATGAAGTTGAAGAAAATTGATCAAAAGCATGAGAATGTCAATAGGTTCGTATTACAAATTATTAACATTAATGATAACGTTATGATTCTGTTATTAGTATACTGGTAATAATTATAGTAACATTTTAATTCATAATGAGAAAGAAATTGTTAATATCTACAGTATTGACATATTTGATATTTAGACACTAGAGTGAATTATGTTTTCTATGTATGTATCCTTCCCAATTAACTGAGAAATGAAAATGATATAGGTATTTGCATCACAGAATTTGTGATATCATTATGTTTTCCCACATTTGAAACTCATTATTTTTACTTGAAATTTAGTATTTAACCATTATTTAAGATTATCATTATGATGCCATTATTACTTACTTACTATTAGTTAAGATTATATATTTAGACTTATGTCAAACTCCAAATAACATCGTTCACATGTAATGGAATGAAAGTATTTACGAAACTTGGTTCGGTCAAGAGTATGAAAATCTGTTGAATGTAGGCTCAGTTTGAGCCTGATTCACACCAATGGCCAATGGCATTGTTCTAGTAAAAAGGAAAATTATTTTTGAAATTACATTGAAATAAAGGCCAAGTACGATGAACAAATTTCCCAAATGTCAAAGTCAAAAATAGAAAAATTATTAAAAAATTTAATAATATGGAGAAAAAAGATTCAGAATTGGTAAATGAAATGCATAAATGAATGACAAATGAATTTTAAACAAGTGAAATCGAAATATGACACTCACATTTTGTAGAAATTCCAGCATTCCCAGCGATTTTTCATTTGATTTATTCACAACTTTACTTGTTTTTATTAATTTTTTCAGCCTTGAATCACCATATGTCACTGTAAGAAAATAATGATATAGAAGTGTAAAAATATTGGACATATTGCATGTATGTACTACTGATCTAAAATATTAGGACATATATTATTTTTAATATTCATTTATTCCTAGATAATAAAATTTTGAAAATGTATGTGCATTATGTTAAAAACAGAAATTAAATTCTTAATTACGTTATATTTTATAATATATTTTGATTTCAATCTCACAAAGCAAATTCAAAAATAGCGTAAATATCATTTAATTTATGAACTACATACAATTTTATGCATTTTATGAATTACGTACGTTAAGTTTCATAAAATTTGTGAATATTATACTTATGACTTACAAATATAGAATCCAAAAATATTCCCGTGGCAACACTAACACGCATCAGTAAAAATTGTACTTGCAATTATTAGTGAATTATTTTCTTCGTGGGATAAAATTTTTTTTACTTGCAAATTCTGAATGTACACTCATGAAGGAAAGCCAACATAAATTAGATGTAGAAAAGATGCCCCGTTATTTTTCATCCATCGGTCGAGATCATAAATAACTACATACGAATAATTACAAACTTCTGGCAAACAAACTTTACTACAATAGTCATCTGAAGTATGCAATTAAGAACGGTCTACCTCACGAATAATTAATGACATGTGCGCATTCTGAATATACAATAAGGGCATGCGCTGAGAGAAACGTGGAAATAACTTTTGAATATGAGAACAGTCACGCAAAAACTGGCCATCATGGACATCCAGCGAGGTAATTTTACATATTAGCTATAATAAATAAATATTCATAAAAACATGGCAGTATTTGCAAAAATATTTGTTTCGTCGTAATTGCTAGAAATAAATGAGCAAATAAATAAGTGAAATAAACACAAAGTGCAAAAAGAAATGAGAATTAGAGTTTTAAAGAACATGTGTACAAAAAGTGATGTCACATATTTTATTAGGTTAATCCTGAACATATTGCGGTCGTTGGTTTTTCTACACTAATGAAGATGAAAATTAAATGCTTGAAATTCACTAGTGACAAATTTTACTATACTTTTACAATTTCTTCATGTTCTTTTGTTAACCTGGTTTATCATTATTTCATAAAATTCTCATAGTAAAAGTTTCTGTTATTTCAACCACATTTTGTTATTAAAACCACATAACTTGTAGAATAACCAGTTTCTTTCTGTAGCTCAAAAGTATTTAGTATCACGCGATCACAGACTATTTTACTATATAATTATACTATATAATTTTTATTATATTGCACAAAATTTGTGACATTTAATTCTGTTTTGTATTTTATATCTTTTTTGACAGAGATTAATAGTAAAACGAAATCGATGTGAAAGTTACAAGTTTTAGATCGATTGAAAAATCTAGATTTTCATGACCTTTAATGTCCAATGACAAGGTTGAACACGTAGATTCATGATATTTTCATGAAATATCTTGTTCTTAACAATAATATATGGGCATAAACGTTTTTGAAGAATAATATACGTGCAAAAAAAGAAATACAAAATATTTTAACGAATCAGAATTACTTTTAAACTTTACTTCAGAATTACTTTTACTTTAAGCTGTCCATGATAGATATGTGAAATAAAATGGTGGTTTAGAATTGGTAAGTAACGCCGAATATATTTCAAGTGAAGTAAAAGAACTAGAGAATCATAATTCTAAATAATGTTACAGACAACAAAGGAAAAATATTGTACGTTTAATACCTGCGGTCCACGATAATTTTTTAAATACCTAATTTGCAATAGATTTGAACTGTCAACTCGGTTGGAATCGTTACACGATGAAGTTCACGGGTATTTGGCCGGAAGAGAGGAAATGGAACCGACCGTCGAGTTACGTTGTTCTGATACCGTGTTTCATGATGCTGTGTTTTGGGTGTGGTCCACAAACCGTCAATCTGCCGTTCATCGCACACGACTTGAATCTCGTGGTCGAGAATTTGTCGATGGCTAACATGACCGTCACGATCTCGCTCGTGAAGACTATCACTTTTTGGATACACGGCAAGCGTAAGAATTTTGTCAAATTTATCATAGCCTGAATATAGCGAGAATTGTACTCGATTTTAACTCGAGAACTTTCCCATACTTTGTATTTTACTAACGAGAAGGGAGGTAATATGGCTAGACTGATGAGATTTTCTACATTTTGTATGAAACAAAGAATGTGAGATTCATAAATCGCAGGACGTTGAAGTTATACATTTTTACTGTTTGACCAAATTTTAATTTATGAAACTTCAAAATTCTAACTCTACTGACTTACCTTCTTTTTTTGAGACGATCTTAAATGTAATATTTCTCATGGTAAATAGCGTGTCTGACTGAAATTAGAATCACTAAATATTTATCGTTATACAAAGACACACTCTATCCGGCATTTTCTCCGCTTGCAAGCATTGAAGCTTCTACTCAAGTGCATAGCCGAGGACTGGGCCACGGTGGAGACGAAAACCGAACGAGAAACGATGGTGAACGTCGCCAGTATCGTTCGAAAGGCCACGATAAGTTGCACGATGGTATGCGAACTCGTGGCCGTCTTTTACGTGTCACTGCGGCTGTTTTTCTTGAAAAGCAATGACAACAACTTGATCTACCGTGGCTATTTTCTCTACAATACGAGCGTCAGCCCGAACTACGAACTGACGATGATCGGTCAAGCTCTAGCTGCTGTCTATGGAGCTGCCGTGTACGCAGCTGTCGACACTTTTATTGCTATGCTGGTTCTACACGCTTGCGGACAACTTTCGAACCTGAAGGACGATTTGAAAACCATTCACTTGTACGACCGGGACGATTTGCAAGCGAGATTGAAGAAAATCGTCGAGAAGCATAATTACATCAGTGGGTTCGTATCGAAAAGATTGTTTCGTCTTCTTCAAGTTATTGTACTAATTGTAAGTGAACAAAAAATGAAATAAAATGCATTTCGACATTATTTCTCCATCACCTTCATCACAGATTGATTAGCTTTAATGATTTCATCGTATTTGATATTTAATTTTTATTCGAGATTTAGTAATTATTGCGTAAAATTGTCGTAAAATTGTTATTATTATTATTCATTTATCGTTATTTAAAATGTATTTATCTACGCATTTATGCATTTAAGGGTGCATTCGATTGTTAATTTGCTATAATACATATTAATACTCGCGTACAGATTTTCTTCTAATATTTATTAACTATTATTGTATGTATCTCCCTAAGGTTCGCTGAAACGATAGAGAATTGTTTCAACCTGATGCTTCTGTTTCAAATGCTCGGGTGCATCATTCAGCTCTGTTTCCAGTGTTTCCAAGCCATCATGGTACGAAGAAAGATCATAAATTTCCTAAAATTTATATTTATGGATTAAAAAGATATGAAATGATTGATCGATTTAATTTTCGACGTAATTCGATTTACAGTCACTCGGAGAGGAAGCAGAGCAATTCATGGTTTTCCAAATTGCATTCCTGTGTTTCTACGTAACTTGCGCTATGATGCAGTTGTACCTATATTGTTACGTAGGCGAAAGACTTACGTTCGAGGTATCGCCCATGAGAGAAAAATTAATTAGTCGAGCTTTCTCTTATAAAAATTTGGATATATTATATATAGATTTTCGACAATCGGTTTGCCGGATAATCTAAACGTGTATCGCGATTTTTCAGAGTACAGAGGTAGCTGACACGGCATATCACTGCGAATGGTACAATTTTTCTCCCAAGAACGCAAGATTGCTCATAATTATCATGTGTCGAGCTAGGTCATCGCCACTAATGATCACAGCTGGCAAATTTTGTTGGTTTACCATACTGTTGTACTCCCAGGTAAGCAAAATTGAATTTCAATGCAATGTACAGGCAAAATGGAATCTTCTTTCTAATCTGATGATCGTGAGCCTGAAGATTCGATCATAAATTTACAATTTGCATGATTTTGCGTGAAAGTTATCATTACCACATGAAAAATATTCATTAAAACAGAACGGGTGGAATGGCCGAGTAATTTCGTGAGCAATTTTTCTATATTTCAGGTACTGAAAACCTCGATGTCGTATATTTCTGTTCTATACGCAATGCAAAGTTAATAAAGAGGCGATCCTATCATTACGATTCTTTAGCATTTTATAAAAGCCAATCACTTCAATGGTACAAATATCACGGAAGAAATATTTTAGTATCTGCTTCTCTAAGCGCTGAACTACTTGATATGAATACAATATAAACGTGACGTACTGAACAATTAACAATCGTGGAAAATAATAAAGCTATACTAATCGATCAAGATTCGTCGAGGAAATACTTCTTGCGAAACCTCATTTGTGAAATATCATTTTTCTTTCCTTTTGCATCTTAACATTTTTCTATTTCTTCGACGCTTCAAATGCATTCGTAATAATATTATGTATTTAAGCCTATACGATCAGATCACGCCAAGCGACAGTAAATATTCATTCAATGTGTGATCCAATGAGAACATTTACACTACTTATAATTAATTGAATCTGTTGAAAAATCTATTGAGAGTGAAATCAAGTTTAAGCCTGATTAAAGCAGTGTTTCAGAGGCCATCACCATGTCAGAGAGACAAGAGAAAGACATAAGAGAGATAAAAACAACATAAATATAAAAATATCGCAAAATAATCGTAGGCTGTCAATTTTCTACCGGATTGTAGATCAGTCGCATAACGACGAGAACAAGATCATAAATGATGATTGAACGAAAGAAGCGATATTTTCATGTTCACATTGTCCTTAAGATTGCAGTACGTTCGCGTCGTTCGTGCGTATTGGGCTTTAACCTGTGATCCGCGGACCCCTAGGACTGCGAAGTTCTTAAACTGCAAATTATTTATTGATGCATATCAATTACTAAAAAGAAACGAAGGCTAAATTTGAAATAAAATATAAATTACATAATAATTTGAAATAACGTACTGTTTTACTAATAGTTATTTCAAATAACATCAAACTAAATAAGATAATATATTATTTGCTTTTTCAATTTTAAACTATATTATTTGAAAGAAATTATATTGAGAGGAAGTCCTTGTTAATAAAAATAAGTTAAAAAAACACTTAGCATTCAATTGTATTAAGATATTCGTACTTGACAATCAGAGACAAATAAATCTCGTGGCAGTCTGCTTCTCACTATTCCCCTGAGGAAAGAATACTTCATCAAACGACTATACTTCTTTACGATTAACGTTTAACGACTATCTTACTTACATCTTATACTTCTTTACGATTTTTCTTTTCACAGTTAACGATCAAGTCAAATCCTATCAAAAATGCCGTGGTTTCGATCGTTAGCTAATATCAGTGATATATAGTCAAATTTTCATTTGACTTAACCGTATTGTATATTAGAGCGTTCAGACGATCAATTGCCAAGATTTCAACATTCTCGACATTCTTAAAAATAAGGGATCACTATTGACAATAAATGTTGAATGTTTTTGTGTGCGATAATGTTAAGAAATATTGACAATACATATCGATCATTTGATCGCTCCTTCAGTGATATTGACCAATGACTGAGCTAACGTCACCCATATCTGCTAGTATAAATCAGACTTAAATCTTCTAGCGGAAACTTTATGCGAATCGAAAAGAAAATTGAAAATAGTGTAGAAAAATTTATACGTGTCATATGAAGTTATTTATGAAATTGCATGGAAGTGAAGAACAATAAGTACCATGAAAAACCTACTATATCAAATATAGAAATATACTACTAAAAATATAGAAATAACTGAACAAACAAGAGAGATAGGTTGAAAATTAATAAATGAGCTGCAGAAACGATGAATTTGACAGAACTGAAAGACAGACGTGAAGTCTAACAAATGAAACTCACATTTCGTAGAAATTCCATTACTCCCGACGAGATATTTCGTTTGTCAATTTATTCATCATTTTCGAATCATCGCCTTACGTCACTAAAAGGAGAAAACATAGGATATAAAATATTTGTTTTATCAATGCCCGTAAAAATTCTTCATAATATATAACAATATAGTAGTGTGTATAAAAACATGTGATACATCGCATTTGTAGAAATCTGTTAGAAGTATTAGGTTACAGTATAACAAACATAAACTATCGTTCAATTCTTATAACTTAAAGTATCATTTCTTCAGCAAAATTATAGTTTCACAAAAAGTTTAATATTTAAATCCAAAGCGTGATGTAAAATTAAGTATTAGATCTGATTTCGTGAAAGCAAAAAACATTATTCTCGTCTCATTGTACTTCAAGATCAAATTATCTTTTTGAAAATAATATACTGTTTTGATAAAATAACTACACTGCTTTGTTTGAAACTAGACTTATATTTTGCTATAGAGGCTATCAGAGACTTAATTTTTCCCGTTTTGAAACTTTCCATAAAAACGAAATTAAACTTTAAATTATATAACTCTCGATTATTTTTAATTATAACTTTCAATTATTATATTTTATAATATAAGTAATATAATATTCTATATTTCAATCCTTTTCTATAGAAATCCAGTTAAAACAGCATTAATATCATTCGACACATGACTTCATTCTATAAACTACATGCTAAATTTCATAAAATTACTAAATGTTATATTTACCACTTAATTGAAAACTGTTACGTCGCCACTAACATTCAGCAATAATTATACTTTTAATTAGCAGTGAATTATTCTCTCCATGAGATGAAATTATCCTTTTACTGGTAAATTTTGATGCACATTCATGAGAGAAAGGTAGCGTGGACTAAAAATATTGAAAGGACGTAAGTATCTCTTGGTTGTTCCTTATTGCTTATTGAACAAGATCATAAATAATGACAGAAAAGTACACGTGGCAACTGAACTTTATTATGACATTCAACCAAGCATACAATTAAGAACGATATCGGACTATTCTATTCACGAATAATTGATGACACGTTCGCATCTCGAATGCACGATAAGGGCATGCGCTAAGAAGAATAGCGAAGTTTCAATATGAGAACAGTTACGGGAAAATTGCCCATCATGAACGTGCAACGAGGTAACTTTACGTATTAACTAATAAATATTCAAAATATTTATCAGCGGTATTTACAAAAACTTTTGTTCCATCATCTTAATTATTAAAAATAAAGAAACAAGTGAAGCACAGAAAGTGCAAAAAGAAATGAAAAATAAAAGAATGAGAAATTTGGCGATCCCACAAATATCATATTACGATTGTTAATATTTATATATTAAACGAAGGTAAAAAAATAAGTTGAGCAGGGAGGAAATTTTAAATGTTCCTACAATTTTCTTTATTCCTTCGTGTTAAGTTTCCTATTCCAACTCTATAAAACTCTCGTGATAACAGTTTTGATTATTAACTCTTAAAAAATGCATATTACTTTTTCTAGCCCAAAAACTAGGATATTTATATTGACATTTCATTTGATCTAGGATATTTCTTGTGACAGAGATTAATAATTAGAATTGAATCAATCTGAAAATTACGAAATTCAGCACTGAAGGATCTTAATTTTCGTGACTCTCAGTGTCCAATGATCGGGTTGAACAACTATTCAAAACGCTATTAAATTTAAATATTTCACAACAATAATACATACGTATACATATTTTTTAACGACGACACATATCTGCACAAAAAGACAAACAACGTGTAACCTACTTTACGATCCAGAATTACTTCTAAATAGTTATTTATGATAAAAATTTAAAGTAAAGTAGGAAATGGTAAGTAACACTGATACATTATATCTCAAGCAACATGGAAACCAAAGTTCATATTTTCAAATAACACGATAGAGAAAAGAGGAAATGCTTAATTCATCCGGTCCGTAATCATTTTTTAAAATATATATTTGCAATAGATTTGAACTACCATATCGGTTTGAATCGTTACATACTGAAGTACGTGGGCATCTGGCCGGAAGAGAGGAAGTGGAACCGATCATCGAGTTACCACGTTCTGGTACCGTCCCTCACGATGCTGTGCTTCGTATGTGTTCCACAAACCATAAATCTACCGCTCATCGCGCACGACATGAAGATGGTGGTCGAGAATTTATCGACGGGCAACATGACCATCTCGATTGCGCTTGTGAAGACCATAGCTTTTTGGATGAACGGCAAATGTAAGAAATTCGCGATATAACCACGTAAACTATAGTCAAATGAAACAAGAAACTTTTCATATTTGGTGTTTTATTCACAAAAACAGAGAAAGTAACACAAACTCAACTATATGGTGTTTTTCACATTTTATGTGTTGTTAACAAAAACACAGAGTGCAAGCCGAGTTACAGGATATTCAAGATTTATACATTTTTCTTTAATCAAATTTAAAAATCCAACTTCTATATGCAATACTCCTTAGTAAATAGTTATACTAATTAATAAACAATTGCAAATAGCTCGAAAAATTATTATTCTATTATTTTTGGCGGAGCAAAACTCTATCCGCCATTTTCTTCTCTTGCAAGCATTGAAGTTTCTACTCAAGTGCATAGCCGAGGACTGGGCCACGACGGAGACGAAAACCAAACGAGAAACGATGGTGAACATCGCGAGGATCACTAGAATCATCACGATAGGTTGTCTAATGATGTGCGAGCTCGTAGCCTTCTCCTACGTGTCCCTACGTATCGTTTCCATAAAATACACCGACGCAACTATGATCTACCATGCCTACTTCCCCTACAATGTAACCTACAGCCCGAACAAGGAATTGACGATGCTTGGTCAAGCTTTAGGCGCCATATATGGAGGCACCACGTACGCAGCTGTGGACACTTTCATCGCTCTGCTCGTTCTTCACGCTTGTGGACAACTGTCGAATCTAAAGGACGACCTGAGGAACATTCACTCGTACGATAAGAAAGTTCTGCAAGCAAGATTGAAGAAAATCGTCGAGAAGCATAATTATATCGCTTGGTTCGTATTAAATAAATCTGTTAACAGCAATTCAGTCGGTAGTGAGAACTCTTTGAACGGTTTTGAAAGACGATTAGATTGAGAGTTTAATAACGACTAAACGATGTGAAGCAGTAATTTGGAAGTTCTGAATCTCTTTACATTTACTCATTATTTTCATTAGTTTAATCTCTGAATGAATAATTCCAATATATAATGTAGATACAACTAGAAAAATAAAGTCCGATTGTGTTAGAAACTTGTCTAAAAAATAGCGATATAATAGGCAATTCTATTTGATATTCCGTTTACAATTGTTCGTACTTTATTTCACTGTCGTATCATGTCTTTATTGTAGACACTTAGAATATTGCCATATTTTATATTCGGACGTTGTATTCTTTTTTATATAGCCCTGTAATACTATCCACCAAATATTCATTATAACAGTTACACAAACATATTTATTAATAACAGCGAATCCTATAGTCTTTCTCAAGTTGTATTAGCTGAGTAAAAAATGAACGAGTTTTTTAAAATTAGTTTTCGATATTTTCGTGGTACGTTAACTTGTCGGGCCCCGAGATTACATATATAACATATGCTTTAATTTTAAATGATCATTCCTTTGCAATATTCCGGATTACCAGATATAAATTTAAAAAATTCTGAGAAATAATTCTAGCGACAAAGATTTCTAAAAAAAATAATCTGTTATAATAATTTGTTATTAATAATTCAAAATTTGTAAAATTTTGTTGTAATTTTGATTAGATAGCTTTAACTGGGAAAGATTCGTAAATAAATTTTTTCTAATATTTAATATTAATTGTGTCGTATATATCTGCAAGTTTCGTAGAAACGATAGAGAATTGCTTCAATGTGATGCTTCTGACACAAATGATCAGTTGCACCATTCAACTGTGCTTCCAGACTTTCCAAGCTATCATGGTACGAAAGAGATCACACCTTCCTCTAAATTTATATTTGTACAAAAAAAAAAGATATATTTCTGATATAGTTTAATTTGTAGTCATTTGGAGGGGAAGCAGCGGAGTACATGATTTTCGAACTTACATTCCTGACTATCTATGTAGTTTGCGTGATGTCGCAATTGTACCTGTATTGTTACGTGGGCGAAAAACTTATGTGTGAGGTACCGTTTATGAGAAAAAAACTAATCAGTCGATAAGAATTAAATTAATTAGTCGATGTGTTTTTTGATAAAAAAAATTAGACATTTAAATGTTCATAATCATATCGGTTTGCGGATAATTTAGACACGTAAGTCTGCAATTTTTCAGAGTACGGATATAGCTGACACGGCATACCATTGCGAATGGTACAATTTACCTCCTGAGAATGCGAGATTACTTGTAATTATTATGTGTCGAGCGAGGGCATCACCGTTCAGGATTACAGCTGGCAAATTTTGTTGGTTTACTATAATATTATACTCTCAGGTGAGTGTAACGAATTCCGACGCAGTATGTGATTTTTCAGATCTTCAAATTTTGGCGCGTATTTGATTTTCTTATGGAATCTTTCTTCTGAGTCACATACAAAGATCGTTATCCTGAATAATCGGCCATAAAGTACAATGCATTTGATTTGAGTCAGTATCAATGAAATCCTGATCAGTCAATATTCCCACTATTAATGATTCAGGGAATTTTATATAACACACGAGATACATAAAGTTTCTATAAATGTTGGAATACTTTCGTGAGGAATCTTCCTGTATATTTTCAGGTTCTGAAAACCACGGTGTCATACATTTCCGTTCTATACGCAGTCAGTTAACGGAGAGACGGATCCTGTACCTAGTTACGATTCTTTAACATTTTACAACTATCCGTCGCTTCAATAGTACAAATGCAACAGAGGAAATATTTTAGTATCTGTCTAAAACTGGTAAACTATACCTCATAAAGTGGCGTGTTCAACAATTAGGAATCATGGGATAATAATAAAATTTAAAAGTATTAAATGTTATTAATGTTAAACGTTAACAAGGTCTGTTTTGCAAAACCCCGAAAGTATCGTTTTTCTTTCTTTTCGATCCTCAATTCTTCAGTTTCTTTTATCAAACTTATTCGTTACAAACAATCTACAGACACGTTATTCTTGAATATTTAAGATTCATAGATAGTAGTTACGATAGGATCAGATCAAATCAGTCAATGTTGTATCCAATGAAAATGATCCAATGAATGCATCTACAATACTTGGTTAGATCAAGTCAAAAGCTATTGCCCAGCATTAAGCCTGATTCATGCTAATGATGAAAGGCAATATTTCCTACGCCAGATTCGCTTGTCCGATTGCAAAATAGACAAAAAGAAATAAAAATAACGTACACATATATTTTCTTGTTGCAAATCACAATGCAATCGTGTCATTCGTGAAGATGAATCTGTGTTCTGCAAACTATGAGGAACCTTACACTGCAATTGATTAGTGACATATATCAATGCTTCTTCTCAATATTCAATAATTTTCAGTTGAAGAATAAATCAATTTCTGTCAAGAATACTATGGTTTTTATCGATTACTTAAATCGATTGAACAAGAGATTTTCATTTCGACGAAACCGCGTATTATGAATGCTCTTATTGAATATATGTGTGAGCGTTCAGACGATCGACATATATTGTCAATATTTTAGGATTCTTAAGACTGTCGTAAATGAAAAATCCTCAGACAATATATCGATTGCTTCTTTTATCATATTCATCGCGATCTGACAATGCGTACGTCGACACCTAGTGTGAATTAGGCTTAAACGCCATGATCCTAGAACCTTTGTAATCAATAAATATTGTCAATATTTCGAGACTTTCAACATTCTCGTAAGTAAGGATCTCAGATCTTTTTTATATAATGCTGAAAACTTTGAAGTCTGTAATTTTGATGCAGAACAAAAATTGTTTAAGTGATACTAACCAGGGTTAACTGACACAATCTAACTATACCTTGACCGCGAATATGCGTCAGGCTTAAACTTTCTTGAAGAAATATTAAATAAATCAAATGAAAAATTTAGCCAACAAAAATTTGTGCATGATGCATGAAATCATCTATGAAATTGCATGAAAATAAAAAAAACAATGAGTGCAATGAGAAATCTAATGTCAAAAGTATCAAAATTTAATAATTATCGTTCCATTTTTATTCATATATATCTATAGAGTCATTTTTCTGATGGATAGACGAAGAAATACAAGAGAAAAATATTTGTTTCATTATTTAAATCTAATATAGAGGTATCAGATTCTGGTTCGTGAAAGCTAAAAATGTACGTTTCGTCCAATTAAACTTGTACTCTCTTATCCATCAGAGACATTTAATTCTTTCAATTTTAAAAAAGCACATATAATACCTGTTCTAAAACATTTTGGCCTTTAGCACTACAACAAATAACAAAACAGCCATAACATTAACATCTGAACTGCTCATTCTAAAAGTGCAACGTACGATAAGAAGAAGTCTGACAGAGCTATATATTATTATCATATTATAACCGCAAAATGTAAAAACTTTACGAAAAAAAGAAATAAAATCTTTGATTTTGTTATGTTTTATAATATATTTTATATTTCAGTCTCTCGAATTCACTTCAAACAGAACAAGTTCAAATTGTGCAACGATATCAATTTACGTCAAATTTCATAAAATTTATAAATATTATACTCATAAATATTATACTTATTTGCACTTGCATAATTCCAATGGCAACACTATGAATAATAATTATACTTTTCGTTATAAGATGAAACTTACTTTTTACTTTTTACTTTTTACTTATATTTTTTCGCGTGCGTGCCTGGATGAAAATGAATATGGACTAGGAAAGTTGAAGAAACGCGAGCGTCATCTTTTTTTCTCCCCTTGTTTCTTCGTACTTTGGTCATAAATGATTACAAACAAAATGCGACAACCAAGCTGTAATATTACATTCGACTCAAGTATACAATTGAGTACGATACCAAACTACTGTGTTCACGAATAATTGATGTCATATGCGCATTCTGAATGCACGAGAAAGGCATGCGCCGACAAGAACGCTGAAATAGCTTTTGAATATGAGAACAGTCATGGGAAAAATGGTCACCATAGACATCCAACGAGGTAACTCTACCTATAAATTAATAAATATTTATAGAAAGGTAGTAGCATTTACGAAAACGTACGCTTCGTCTTCGTAATTGATAAAAATAAGTAAGCAAATGAGTAAGTGAAATAAACATCAAAAATAAATTTCATTAAAATATCATGGAAAGTAGACTTTTAAAGAACAGCGTGTACAAAAATAAATGTCGCATATTTCATCAGTCTATGGTTTTTATATTGTGATTTTAGAAAACTCTTATCGTAACAAACGAAACCATACTCTGTCTTCTGATTTCAAAATTCCTCTCAACTTCCAAGTTACTATCAGAAAGGACGAATGTTTAAGATATTTAATTTTATTTTCTATCTTATATTCTCTCTCTCTCTCTCTCTCTCTCTCTCTCTGATAGAGATTTATAGTAAAATTAAATCGAATTGAGAGTTTGCAAGTAAAAAATTAAGCAATATGAGATCTAAATTTTTATGGTTCCCAACGTCCAGTAATGATGTTGAATAGCTATTTAAATAGATCTAAGAAGAAATCTAAATTGTATTTTTTATAAAATAAGAAAGACAAATAACGTCTTACTTCAAGATTCAAAGGATTATTTTTAAGCAGCTATCTCCATGACAGATGCGAAATAAAATAAGAAATGGTAATTTAGAATTGGTAAGTGGGCACCGATATATCTCAAGTAAAATACAAAACGAAAATCATGTTTTTAAATAATATTGCAGATAAGAAAAAAAGAGATACCGTGTGTTTCAGCGGTCTATAATAATTTTTTGAACACCTATCTGTAACAGATTTGAACTACCAGTTCGGTTGGAACCGTTACATAATGAAGTACGTGGGTATCTGGCCGGAAGAGAGAAAATGGAACCGACCTTCGAGCTATGTCGTCCTGATACCGTTTCTCACGATGCTGTGTTTCGGATGTGGCCCACAAACTATTGATCTGCCATTCATCGCGCACGATTTGGATCTGCTTGTCGAAAATTTGTCGATGGCTAACATGACTGTCACGATTGCACTCGTGAAGACTATAATTTTCTGGACGAATGGCGAATGTAAGAATTTCATGGTTTAAACGGTATTCAATTTTTATTAATAACGAAGACCTTTGTACTCTATATTTTATTAATGAAAATGTAGAAAGTAAAACAGATCGCACGATTTCATAACAGCCTGAGAAATACATCTGGTTTCTAGATTTATGAGACCAACTTCTAGGTGAACAATTGTATATCTTAACAAATTGAAAATACTCTCACGAACAGCAAAAAAAAAAAAATTTTATTACCGAGTGAAAGGCGAACTTTCAAGACGTACTCTAGCCGCCATTTTCCCCTTCTTCCAAGCATTGAAGTCTCTACTGAGATGCATAGCCGAAGATTGGACCACGGTGGAGACGAAAACTGGACGAGAAAGAATGGTGAACATCGCGAGCATCAGTAGAAAGACCGCGATAGCATGCACGATCATGTGCGAATTCGTGGGCATTTTTTTCGTGTTTATACGATTTTTTGTCATGAAACGCGACAGCAAACTGCTCTTCCATGGCTATTTTCCTTACAACACAACGATCAGCCCAAACTTCGAGTTGACAGTGACTGCACAAGTAATAGCCACTATATACGCAGCAGCTTCGTACTCAGTTGTGGACACTTTTATCGCTATGCTGGTTTTACACGTTTGTGGACAACTTTCAAATTTAAAATACGATTTGAGGAAGGTCCATTCGTGCAATAATTCGAAAGATTTACAAATGAAGTTGAAGAAAATTGCTCAAAAGCACGATTATATCAATAGGTTCGTACCAAAGTTATTAATTAGGAGAATTTTTTGAGAAGGCACGATAACTTTTGTTGAAGATGGTAAAAAGAAAATGAAAAGTAGAGAATGGAATATGTACATTGTAATAAGCGTCTTTGTCAAATAGAGAAGAAAAAATTGACATCTCTTGAAAAAATTTACATCTCTCTACGTTCATATGTCATTTTTTTCACTTCGACTCCAACAATTGCAGCAAAGAAAGTATAATATCTCTACTTTTCTCCTACAATATCTCCTATATATTTTATATTTAGACACGAATACAATAATTATTAGTAATTCCAATGTGTTTTTACATGTTAGAAACTTATTATTTCTTTCATATTTGAAATTTGGTAATTATTATTCAAAATTATTATCGCGAAACCATCGTTACTTACTTACTGTTATTCAACGTTTATTACTTCATGCATATAGACCCAATGCTATTTTTAATTAGCTAGAAAGTGAATTTTGTCAAAACTAAGATTTTTTATTAATCATTCCGTATGTACCTCTAAGGTTCGCGAAAACGGTAGAGAATCGTTTCAACGTGATGCTTCTGTTTCAAATGCTCGATGCATCGTTCAACTATGTTTCCAGTCTTTTCAGGCCATCATGGTACGAAAAAAGTCATACGTCTTTCTCTAAATTTATATATATATATATATATATATATATATATATAAATATAAAGAAATATTACAAAGCAATATAAATACTTTTCTGATATAACTTAATTTATAGTCATTTGGAGAGGAAGCAAAGCGATACATGATTTTCCAAATTGTATTCTTGTGTTTCTATATAGTTTGCGTGATGATGCCGTTGTACATATATTGTTACGTGGACGAGAAACTTGCGTTCGAGGTATCGTTCTGAAAGAAAAATTTAGTCGATGTGTTTCTGATAAAGAAATATGGATGTTAAACGTCTGTTTGCCAACAAATTAAACGTTTGTTCAATTTCTCAGAGCACGGACATAGCCAACGCGGCGTACCATTGCAAGTGGTATAATTTACGTCCCAAAGACGCGAGATTACTGGTAATCATTATGTGCCGAGCGAGAGCATCACCGTTGGAACTTACAGCTTGGAAATTTTGATGGTTCACTGTAACATTATACAGCCACGTTAGTGAAACGACATTTTAACTGCAACATACGGACGAAAATGTTCGATGACATTTACCATTTTTGATTCTACGAATGTATCGCGATCCTGAATAGCCGATTACCGAATGATTTTATTCGTAATATAGTATTAATTTTAAACGTAGCATAAAAATTATTGAGATTAATATGAGAAATGTTTAATTTTATTAAAATATTCAGAGTATGAAATTTTCATGATCATTGTCTCAGGTCCTGAAAACCTCGATGTCGTGTATTTCTGTTCTATACGCGACCAAACTTTAACAGAGAGACGATTCTCTAACTGTGACTCTCCAACATTTTACAACTCCATCGATAGTATCCATATCCTCGATAGTACAAATATCACGGAACAAGTATTTTAGTATCTATCTCTGAATGGTAAACTATACTTCATAGAAACGAACGGTAAAACGGCGTGTTGAACGATTAACAATTGTGGAAAGTAATAAAGCTATTAAATGTTAACGAGATTTGTTGAGAAAGTATTTCTTGTCTTTTACTCCTGAAAATTTTTCCATTTCCTCGAGATTTCAAGCTTATGACGTGCTTACGATACGATTCACAGACGCACCATTGACGAATATTTAAGCCTGATTCACACTAGCGGCGACGATCAGATCATGTCAAGTCATTTACGTGTGATTTAATGAAAGCATTAACAACACTTAATTTTGATTCAAATTAATGATTACTGAAAGTCTGTTGACTGTGGACTTGATTTTTAGACTAATTCACGCTATTTGTCAGAGATAGATTTTCTTAGTCTGTGAGCGGCGGAAGAAAATCATTTTTTCATTTCTCAAAGAATAGAGCAAGCGCGAAAAAATTATATACGTAAAAAAATAGTTTTTTCTTTTTTCAAAAATTACATACGTAAATAAATAGTTTCTTTCCTTTTTCATTCTTTTCTCACACTTGCCATTTTCGAAAAGAAGAACCTTGTGGAGTAATAACGTGAATACTTTGTATTTTATGTTACAAATCCGTTTCAAACAGCATAAATACCATTTAATTTATGAACCTGATTTTATAAATTACATACATAGTACGTAATACATATGTGAAGTTTTATAAAATTCTTAAATATTATATTTATCACTTATTCAAATTCCTATGATAACACTTATAACATTTAGTAATAATTAAACTTTTCTCTGTAAGATGAAATTTCCTTATTTGCGTAACTTCGCGTACATTCGTGAAAAGAAAAAAACACAGACTAAGTTGTAAAAAATGCCAGCATTTCCAGTTCCTCCCCTTACTTCCTTGTAACTTGTATGAGATCATAAATAATTACAAACGAACACTTCTAGCAACGAAATATGCATATTAAATATAAAGTCGTGTGTCGAACGTTCACGAATAATTAATGTAATATGCGCATTCTAAGTGGACGAGAAGAGCATGCGCTGAATGCGCTGAAGTAGCTTTTGAACATGAGAACAGTCGCGAGAGGAAAGGTCACCGACATCCAATGAGGTAACTTTGCGTACTAACTAATAAATATTCTGAAAAATATAGAATTTGCTAGGGCTCCTATTTGATTACTGCGATTATTAAAAATAAATAAATAAGAAAAAAAAAATACAAAATACAAAATGACTAGTGACCAATATTTTAACAATTCTTTCTTCCTTCCTGTTAAATTTCCTATTTCAACTTTCATAATAATAATTTCCATTCTTTTAATTATAGTCTTAGAAAAACCAGTTATTTCTTACAGTTTATAGTTCTAAATTATTTTTAACTCTCATGTATTGTTACAATAACCAAAGTATTTCTTATTATATTATAAAAATTTAACACTATATTATATTTTATATTTTCTTCGACACAGAGTGAGAATAAGATTAAATCGGTTTAAAAATTACGAAACCTAGCAATGTCAAGTTATTGTAATTCTCAGCATCAGATAACAATTATACTGAACTACATAGAAATGCATTCAAATTAAGAAACAATCGAAATCATACATTTTTACAATATTAAACATAAAAATAAATAACACGTATTTTACTTCGAGATTCAGAATTGCTTTCAAAACAGCTAATTGAAGTAAAATAAGAAATGGTACTAGAACTGGTAAGTAACACTAAAATATATATCAAGCAAAATAAAATATAGAAATCATTTTTACATTACAGATAGAGAAAAAGGAAATATTACAGTACATAATGATTTTTTAAATATCTGTTCGTAATAGATTTGAATTATCAGTACAGTTGGAACCATTACACGATGAAGTTCGCGGGTATCTGGCCGGAAGAGAGGAAATGGTATCGGCCATCGAGCTACCTCGTTCTGATACCATTTCTCACGATGCTGTGTTTTGCGTGTGCTCCACAAACTATTAATCTGCCCTTCATCGCACATGACCTGAATCTGGTGGTCGAGAATTTATCGATGGGTAACATGACCTGTACCATTTCGCTTGTGAAAATCATGGTTTTTTGGATTAATGGCAAATGTAAGAATTTCACATAAATTGTATTCAATTTTTATTGACGATGAAATTTCCCCTATTCTATATTTTATTAACAAAAACACAAATACCGCATTCGCTCTTAATTAAGAGAGAAATTTATTACATTTCATACTTTATTGTCCAAAGTAATACAGATTTTAGAAAGCTATTTTTATTTTCTAATAAAATTCTTATAACTCAAAAAACATACATTTCCTAGAGTTGTGAAATTTCCTCGGTTTGTGATTTCTAAGTTTGTAAAATTCTAGACTTATGATTTCTAGGTTTTGTGAAATTTCTAGGTTTTGCAATTTAATTAACAAATTAAAAGTATTCTCACAATTAGCAGATTTTTAAATTTTATTATTACTCGAAATACGAACTTTAAATATACTCTATAGAACTAAAGATATAATCTAGCCTTTTCTCTATTTGCAAGCATTGAAGTCTCTGCTGAAGTGCATGGCCAAAGATTGGGCGATAGTGGAGACGCAAACCGAACGAGAAACAATGGTGAACAGCGCGAGAATCACTAAAAAGATAACGATAAGATGCACGATAATGTGCCAATTGGTACTCGTCTGTTACGTGATCCTACGATTATGTTCTAATAATGAGAACAAATTGCTCTTCCGTGGCTATTTCCCATATAATACAAGCATCAGCCCAAACTACGAACTGGACAGTAATTGGTCAGGTCATATCTGCTACATATACAGCTACGATGTATACAGCTGTGGATACTTTTATCGCTATGCTGGTTTTACATGCTTGTGGACAGCTTTCGAATCTAAAGGATGATTTGAGGAACATTCACTTACACGATAAGAGCGATTTACGGTTGAAGTTGAAGAAAATTGTTCAAAAGCATGGTCATATTAATAGGTTCGTATTGAAAGAAAATTATTAACAGTGGAGATTTTTTTTGAGAAGTTTTTTTGAGAAGACGATAGCTTCTATTGAAGATGGTAAAAAAGATTAAAAATTGAGAATGTAGATTATAGGTGTAGTTCCCAAATTCTGAGATCACAAAATGAAAGAGATTTTTAAAATTACTTTTCTATATTTCCCTCAGACCAATCAATTACCTATCATTTTGGAGTCTTATTGTTTTTTATTTAGAATTATTATCATGATTATTATTTACTTACTATCGTTTAAAATTTATTAATCTATGTATTTAAGGATAATTCCCTTAGATGCATAAATTAATAAATTATGAAAATCTCACAAATAAATTTCTTTCTAATATATATTAATTGTATCATATGTATATATACCTCTAAGGTTCGGGGAAACGGTAGAGAATTGTTTCAACGTGATGCTTCTGATTCAAATGCTTGGTTGCACCATTCAACTATGCTTCCAGTCTTTCCAAGCTATCATGGTATGAAAAAAACTCATATTCTTCTCTAAATTTATATTCATACGAGAAAAAAAAAGATATTATGAAGCAATCCACATCTTTTCTGATATAATTTAATTTATAGTCATTTGGAGAAGAAGCAGAGCGATACATTATTTTCCAAATTGCATTCTTGAGTATCTATGTAGTTTACGTGATGGTGCAATTGTACCTATATTGTTACGTGGGCGAGAAACTCACGGTTGAGGTATCGTTTATGAAAGAAAAATTAATTAGTCGCTGTTAGACAAGAATTTAGATAATTTGGCTATTAGATTTCAACATATATTAATGTCTGTAATTTTTCAGAGTACAGATATAGCTGACACAGCATACAATTGCGAGTGGTACAATTTACCTCCTAAGGATGCAGGATTACTCATAATCATTATGTGCCGAGCTACGTCATCACCGTTAAAACTTACGGCTGGCAAATTTTGTTGCTTCACTATATTGTTATATTCTCAGGCAAGTAATAGGAAACAAGTTCTAATGCAATTTATGGACAATTTTTCAACAGACTTTTCTAAGATTCAATCATAAATTGCATTGTGTCTGTGAGGTATAATGATTTCAATTTGTAATACAGTACTAGTTTTCGAATAAAAATAAAGAATTTTCAATTTTATCAAAATATATAGAGTATATAATATTTCTATGGGGTCATCACAACTGAAAAGTTTGTAAAGAGCCTGTATTTGGGAGCAGTAAAATGATGGTTATTTGGGGAATATTGTTTTCACACATAATAAATCCATTAATTATGTTTCCAAATAAAATAATAAAAAAATTTAAAAACATATGTTTGTAAAAGTTATTTTTGTTTAATATCATTCAGTCTTTCCATGGCCACTCTATATAATCAGTTATAGAAGCTCACAAAGTATTATATTCACCGTAGAAGTATTTTTGTATTGTGTGAAAAATTTTTTGTATTATTGTAGTGATATAATTTAAATGATGTTTATTATATTAAATAACAAAGAAAACGGAAACAAAACAACAAATAATAAATACAAGATAAACAACACAGACACCAATAATTTGAATAAACTCAAACGACACAATTAATATTGTACAACACAAATGACCACTCTTTTGACCACTCTCATTCAACGCTCTTTTACAACTTTGCCCTGACTCTGTTTTTTTCACTCGCACTTTCCTTTTTTCAAAAAGAAAAGCGCTCGATGCCAACAACCACTGTGCTTCCCACATCATATTCATACTTTCTCGTTCACGTATTTTCAGCAAACAGGCCATCTATTAAAAGCGAAAGTAACTAAAAATATAACTACATATTATAATAATTTCGATACTACATTATGTGAAAAATTTTAAATAAATTGTATTATGTGTATTATGTAAAAAATTACAAAAATTCATTAACACTATAACGAAACACGAACGTTATAATTATCAAATTTCAAATCAATATGAAACTCTGTAAAAGTTAGAAAATATTTACTAATCAAACATATAGCGAAAGTAGTTTGTTCTTTCATGCACAATAAATTCTATATATGTATTTTATACTTTACAATCGTGAGAATAGATTATCATTACAGTATTAATGAAGTTACAAAATATTTTATACGACACACATATATTCATAAAATGTATCCATATTGTATTCGTATATAATATGATCATGAAAATAATTTTTTTTTTTTTGTAAAAAATTTCTATTAACGTTTAAATGCAACTTTCGTGAGCAACTGTACAGGACAATCTTTTTTATATATTTCAGATCTTGAAAACCTCAGTCTCGTATATTTCTGTACTCTACGCAACAAAAGGTTAGTAGAAAGGCGATATCCTATATGTAGTTTTCTTGAATTTTACAACTATCCACTTGTTCGATAGAACGGAAGGGAGACCTCACTATTTTTCTCTGTATGATAAATGTTTCTAAAGAAAGAAGAGACAAGACAAGACCAGATGAAAAATTGGATACTAAAATAGAGTAATAAATTTATTAAGTATTAATGAGATTCCTCGGGGACACCAGTGTTTCTCGTGAAACCTTGAGGATATCATTTTTCTTTCCTCTTGCCCCTCGACAATTTTCCGTTTCTTCACGAAACTTTCAGCGCATACTTGAGCAACTTTAGATTCATTGATAACCGATTGCTTATGAACGACCCGTCAGATACGCCATCGTTAAATTTTTCAAACGATCCATCAAACATAGCCCGCACCTAGTATTTTTATCATTAAACGTTACTCTTGTTAGGTATGATATTATTATCCTTGTTAATTTGTCACTCTTCTTGACAGCTTTAATACTACGGGTAGATAACGATTCGCATTCTGTCGTTAGCAATCTACATCAAGGATAATAATTTTTTAAATATTTTGTTACGAAAATTAATTTTCCAAACTTTTTCCTTATTGACGTAAACATAAAAGCACCTGCGTTTCATACAAAACGTGCTAGTTCAGAAGGATCCAGGGAGTTAATCGATGAAATTCTTTTTTATCAACATATAACAAATTTTTACAAGAATATATTTCACAAGAATTATTTACAATAATACAGGGAGATAATGAACTGACAATTACATTGACTCAAGCTTCATTGAAAAGATTTGGAATAAAATTAATAATTGATAGGACAATTCCGAGCAATCTGCTAAAAATTGAAGCATAGCTTACAAAATTTTCGTTGCATAAAGTTGTATGAAAGTACAATGAAAAATGTGACGCTACAAAGGCTGAAATTCAGTGACGGAGAAAGAAGAACATTGAGATTTCTTTTGTAATGTTGAATATATGAGTTCTATACTAAAAGTCTAATCCTACAGATTTTTATATATTTTAATATAACGACATTCTAGATGTGTCTCATTTTCTGCAAATGTTTTATTGTGAACAGAAATGTATGTATCTAATTTTTCTGTGATTTACATTTCATTCTGTTCATTCCATATAATTCCGTTTATATTGAGTATAAATGGAATTAAAACTATTACGCCACCGTGTAATAAAATCCCAGTATAATTGAAGAAAGAAGAAAGGTAATGACTGAAAAGGAAGAATGCCTGCGTTTCGTCTGGAGAATACTAGCGAACTCATCGATAATTATTGGAAGCCTTATTGGTAGACATCGAAATACTGGAGATCGAATCAGAAGACATATTTAGGTATCTTTGAAAATTTATTACCCAGCATATACTTTTCTAATAGCGAATGAACGTAATAAATCTTTTTTTTTTTTTGTAGGAACTGTATTTTTTAAGATTTCGAAGTTTGCTGCCCCAAATTCTATCAAAATGTATTTTCTAATTCGCTATCACTGGACTGCGAATTATTCTTCTGTTGTGGAAGAAAGAAAAACGAAACATACATGCACACTGCCATTCATAAGTAACGTAACGTGATTTTAAATATAAGGTGTAATAAAATATTTGAAACATAACACAATCTAGTTTTTGTTATAGTACATATAATTAATAAGAATCGACTTCGTTTTATAATTATGTTCATTCACTTTTATTCCAAGTAAACGAAAAGTAAGTACATGTAATTAATGAATGATGGTGCATCTGTAATTATCTGTACAAGTTTATTAGGTAAACAAATTAATTCAAATTAGAAACTTTGACACAACTCATTTTGTTTCACAACTCATTATTTTCACAACTGGCATTAATTTTTTTTGTTTTTTCTTTATTGTTTCTTTTCTCTCATGCAAAAGCAAGATTAGTACATATATATAAGTACAAATATAAAAAATACTCAATAAATAAACTGCACCTATCGCGTGGACGATCGAGTAAAAGTTGCAGAGTTTTCACCGTTTATTTCCGTCAACGTTGACGAAAGAAAGTCTCCGTGGCACCGAACTAATAAACGTTATTAACAATTGCGCACGGAACATCATCACAATGGGTGAAAACGAGGAGAGATTGTCCACCGTTTACTTTGATGCACACGGATAAAAACGAACAGGCTTTACGGTTTGTTGGCAAGACAAAAGGCCACCTTATAAAAATCATCGCCCCCGTCGATTTCGACGTCATTTCAGTTTCTTTCACATCGCGAAACACGCTACTCTTCTCTTTCACGTGCAAATTCTTTTCAATGTTCACACAATACGATGGATAATTTTGTATAAAGTCAATATTTTATTCGGTCCGCGGAATACTTTTTGTAATTTGACTAAAAAGTTTAATCCGTTGTGCATGTGATAAGAAATAAAGTTAAGTCGATAGAAAATGATGTTGAACGCGAAAATTTTAATTATGGCCTTGGTGATTTACGGAGTTATTGCTAGAAACACGGATGGCAATGTAGATTTTCTTAAGGAAACGAGTAATAAAAAGCATGGGGGTTCTATGTTGATGGAAATAGCGAAAGAGCTTGTGCAAAGATCTTCGACTAGTAGTCAGGTATAATGATATATATAATTGAAATATAATTAATACATATAATACATAATTGGAATATAATTGGAAATTATTTCGTTTCATGAAATTCCCATCTATCTTTTACAATTTCGAAATTACGATTTCATTCAGTGATAGGGAACACAAACACTTATACAAAGTCTCTGCTTTTTATCCTAATTTATTTCAATTTTTATTGTAATATTCCAAAGTTGTATTACAAGAATAGAATGTCTACCACATATGTAGTAACAGATTTGAATGATGAAAACTTGAATAAAGAGGCTGTACTGTAAGGAAGGTTTAATATTCAGAATTGATGAATGTATTCTAACAATAAGGAATTATAAACTAAATTAAGAATGAGGAATAAACGAAATATTAAAATTCAATAATATAACTGTTATAGGTATTGAATCTAAATTTATCAAATTTGCTATTACTGTTGATGTTGAAAGCAGTTGTGTTTGGAGCAAGATATTTGGGTCATTATGACAAAGGCCGTGAATTAGAAGAAGGTTTAAAATTTGAAATGTTTATTGAATCTTTCTTATTGATAGGAAGATATTGAAAATAGTGATTTATGTACAGAAAATATGGTATCCGAGGGAGAAGTTACATTGGCATTAGGATACTTAATGGGAGATACTTGTCTATATAGAGCAGCTTGTGAAGAACCTTATGTTGCGAAGGAATACCTGGGAGCCGCAGAAATGATCATGCAAACGATGAACTTGTTGTCCCAGTACGTAATTCTAAATGCAATTTGACGTTATTACATTCAATTATATTTATATTTGTTAATTAGGCTACGAATTTTTAATACTTTATTTATATAATATCCAAAGATGTATAAAAAGTATTCATTATAATAATTAGTATATGAAATCTCTGCTTGAATCCTCTACTTTTTATAGAGATAAATATTTAATAATAATTAATAAAAAGGGAAGATTCTGATTTTCCTATAATAAATAACATTCAGGAAAATATAAATGCGTACAAATATCACTGATATCAATCGCCAAATTTCTTCTTTAAAACAAAATAAGTAATTCTTCACATATATAATTGAATGTAATATTTTACAGGGGTTCGTCAATTAAAGGAAACTACGAACAAACAATGGCAGAATTACAGAAAGCTATCGAATATGGCATTACAGATGGCTGTCCGCCTCAATATACTTGCAAGAAAGAGAATATTAAGAATTTCTTGAGAGAAGAGAAGAAATAATTGCGGAAATATATACTTTTAATTAAGTTCTAATATTCTGGAAGAATTTATAGCATGTTGAATATTTGTAGAAATAAATTATGCGCCTTTTTAATTTCTTACAATTATTGCACTTATCCAGCTTGATAATTGAAGACCAACTGAAGAAATTGACCTCTATTAATTTTGTTCATTTTTTAAGTAAATACTTGCGTGAATCATGAAATATACGCGCGCGCGCGCGCACACACACACACACGCATACATACATATAATTTAAATATATTTAGATTATAATATATACATATATAATAACAAATAGATTAAACACTTAGTCCACAACATTTTGTCATTTTAAATTATATTTCTAATATATATTATACATATACTGTACTTTAATTGTTACTTTTGTCATTATACTGTATACTTTAACTATTTTAATAATTTTAACTATTCTAATAATGTATCTATTTGTGGAGGGGTCAAATGACCAATAAATTATGCATGTGTATGTTGATATTATTTCAAGATTCTTAACATTATGTGAAAATGATCAGTATATATAGTCAATATGATCATCTGAGAATGTTGAGAAATATTGATATTTGAACGCTTCCAGGATGTATGATAATATCTCTTTCTTCAAACAATTTAAATGATCTCAAAAACTGTCTAACTTGATATTTCATTTTCCTAACATTGTTATATATAGAGATATGTCTATCTAGAATTCATGATTCGCAATATTCGAAGTATTAATACCAATATGCACGCAATTTTACTTTTCATTTTAACTTTTCATTTCAGAGTAACGTATTGTTACGCCGACATGAAATTGATACATTGACTGAAGATGCTCCCTCGAATACGAATGTCGATATATTGATCGGCCGGTTATTTCGTTAGCGACCGGCAATGTTTAAACAAACCGTCGTAATACGACCACCGAAATGTGCGGATGGTGTATTCCAGATGTAATAAAGTTTTATCTATACAAAAGAAACTACGTTAATTCTTTGGCGATCTCGAAGCGGACTTCCGCGAGGCTTAACAATATTGTAGCATATCGAACGTTTTCTTACCTTTTCTCGGCTAAAATATCAGAAATTCCATTCCACGATTTCAAATTCATGTCCGCGTACATCATTTTGACATTCCACACATTTCCTTTCCTAGACATAATTTAATTTTCATTGAGAATTTTATTGATAATTATCTTAAACATAACGTGATGCTTAATAAAAGCGTAAAGCATTAATTTACCTATTTCTTCTGATTTTATTTCACTTTTACGTCGGAGACACCACGCATCAGTGTCGCGATCATTTGAAAACTAAAAGTTTTCGCACTGACCACCAGATGTCCACAGTTTGACGGCTAACCTGTACTGATACGCGGACACGTACACAACGTACCAGTCATACGGCGCTGACGATCAAGTTTTGATTTTCGCCTATTCACGCCATTCGAGCGTATAAACAATTTTTGGAGTATTACGATATTTATATCGTATATTCTGGTTTGATAGTATTACGACATTTACAATAGTATTACGATATTTATATCTACAATTCGGTAAAAAAATGAGTTCCATAGGCACAGGGGTAAATATACGACGTGTTAATTGAAAAGAAATTTTGAGGAATCGTGAACGGTAACACAACCTAACCTCCTTTTGCTTTTTAGTATGACTTGTCTGCTTCTCAATTTTCACCTGACGGACGTGTGTTTCAAGTCGAATATGCGCAGAAAGCTGTTGAAAATGGAGGGTAAGTGTTAAATGTTAAATGTTAAATTAATTTTGATTATTGATTTATTCCAAAAGTATTGCTACGAATCTAATTACCTACTCTTATCACGTATCTTGAAGGATACTGTAATGACAGAGATAGTTTTCAATAATTCCATGACTTTTGTTTCGATATTAAATGTTTACTGGAGAATTATGCAGAGATTCTGATTACAGAACAGTCATAGGACTGAGAGGAAAAGATGGCATTGTATTCGCTGTGGAAAAGATAGTTACATCAAAGTTGTATGAGGTTGGCACGAACAAAAGAATATTCAACATAGATCAACATGTTGGTATGGCAGTTTCTGGTTTGATATCAGATGCCAGACAAATCGTAGAGATCGCTAGATCAGAAGCATCTAGTTATAAGTCTCAATATGGGATTGGTATCCCTTTGAAATATTTAAACGAAAGAGTTTCCATGTACATGCATGCATACACTTTATATTCAGCAGTCAGGCCTTATGGCTGTTCTGTAATTCTTGGTGCCTATGAACACGATGGTCCAGCTATGTATATGATAGATCCTTCTGGAGTTTCGTACGGATACTATGGCTGCGCCGTTGGTAAGTATTAATACATGTCTGTTAAGTTCTTCCTATCAACGTGTAATATTTAAATGTATTATTCAATAGGCAAAGCAAAACAGTCAGCAAAGACGGAAATTGAAAAATTGAAGTTATCTGAAATGACTTGCAACGAATTAGTAAAAGAAGCAGCTCGTATAATCTACCTCGTTCACGATGAATTGAAAGACAAACAGTTCGAGCTTGAAATGAGTTGGGTTGGTAAACACACGAACGGAAGGCACGAACGTATACCAGCAGACATAAAAACCGACGCCGAGACAAAAGCGAAACAAGCAATGGCGGAAGATTCAGACAGTGAGACAGAAGACATGTTATAATTTAATAATATGCTACAATTTATATCTACAATTGCTGTAGCAAATTTTTTGTCAACAATAATTCAGTCAAATAAAGAATACCGTCTGTTATTTATAAAATAGCATACTCTTTCTTTTTAACACGTCGTTTAATTTCATACTTTTTTGATCTGTTACAAATGAAAAATTGTTACAAACGAGATGATGGATTTTTTTACAGCGTGACGTAACTTTAATCCATCAAAGAAAAATCTTCCACCTATTTATTTAACGCAAATTGCGTTAACAATGGACTGTCAATAATCCACAAATAACGAATACAATCCTCAGCGTCGTTAATTGGATTTACAAATCTTTCTGTCAACAAATGAATTTATAAATCTTCTTTTGTACTCTAAATGAAATAACTGTTATACAACGAAACCAATTTTATTTAACAAAATAATTCTTAGCAATTTTATAATTCTAATCTTGCTTGTGATCTTAGTTAAATTTGTTATAAATCGTTACGTAGCAATTTTTGAAGTAACATCAGATAATTTTATCACATTCTTTATATTGATTCTCCAATGCAATATGATTTTTATACATTTATCTATATTATTATTCAAATTATTCCGCAATATATCATTTTAACTAGTTTTAATGGCTGCAATTTATGTTGTATTCATTAAAAAAATCAAAAATTAATTTAATCTACATAAAAGTGGTTATCTTGTGAATTAGAATAGAAGTAAAAAGATTTAGGAGATTAAAAGATTAATTATTGTCGATATTAATCCTGTTGCAACGGAAAGGATTTATACATAATATTACATTTTATTAACATAAAGCTTAATCAAGTAACAAAAATGTTTTCACATTTAATTTTAGAGAAGTATAAATGAGTCGAGAATTATGAAAAGAACGCAGAAAAGTTATAGGGATGTAAGTCTATTTCACAAGATAATCAGTTTCATATAAATGAAATTCGTCTTCAATTCTTTTCTTTTGAATAAATCTAACAACATAAATGATAAAAATTTATCAAGTGACATAACAATAATAAAGATAATTACACAAAAATCATACTGCATCACCTCGAAACAACGATATAAAGTTTCAAAACTTTTGATCTACAACACAATTTACTAGCAATTCTTGTATCCAATGAATCGTTTAAAAATTGGCAACTCTAAAGGAATATCCCTTTAATTAACATAGAAGGTTTGAAAGTATCAATGAATTATGAACACTTTTCACAATTCCTTTCTGTCTAACCAGAACACACGTAATACATAATCCAAATAAACTTGATTCCAGCATTAACCCCGAAGATCGTACCACAAACCGGATCCCTACCTTCTTCGATCACCTACTTTCATCATCCTCAGAGGGGAATATCCTTGCCCAAAGCAATTAACTGTATCAAGTCGACCAGGTTGGAAAAACAACATGACAACAATATAATATGAGAACAATATGATTTTGTCGTAATGGAATGAAACCGGCGATCGCGAGGGGGCGAGCACTGGATTCAATGCTATTGGTTTCGCGCATGCTGTTTCTCTCTATTGGCGAGAGGGTTGGTTTTTCAGCCGGCAGCGACCGCCGCGCTGGTAGAGACTACGTGCAACCGGAGGAAAGAGGATAGTTTCATTCGGGCTTTATATAAGGGTAGGTAGAGTTTGAAAGTTGCTCATAAACTGCTTATAATTGATGCATGCGGTTCGCTTTTTGCGTTGCTTCGAGAAAAAGGGGAACGTGATCCATCGCGATTTGATGATCGACGGGTTCGATCTACACGCGGTGCGCTTCTCCTTTGTTTTTTTCCGTTGGTTTTCGTCTCGCGTCGCTGGTAAAGGAAAAGAAAAAACGTGGAAGAATAAGAAGAAAGAGAGAACGAAAAGAGAGAGAGAGAGGAATGTCTTTAAACCGCAGCACCGTGGATAATGTTGGGGTGGAGAATCAAGTCAGTCCGGTGGTGTACGTTAGTGCGGCGATCACGTTGGGATTTATCGGATTCTTCGGGTTCACCATGAACCTTTTGGTGGCGGTGGTGATCGTCAAAGACGCGGAGACACTTTGGACACCTGTTAACGTGATCCTGGTTAATCTTGTTGTAAGTTGTTACATAATTATATAATTTTTTTTTAAGACATTTTTCATTTATTCGTTGGTTCTTCGAATTTACAAGGAATGATTTGTATTGTATTTACGTATATGAAATGTTTCCTGTCCATTAAAATTTTATTCTGTGACTAATTATAACTATATATTTAATCCTGAGAAAATTCGTTATAAAAATATGAAACTCTATAAAATATTATTAATAAAATTTTGCTAATAATATTAGGTAAAATTATGCAGGAAGACCTTATTAAATTTTTTGAGTGACTTCATTCCAGAAGATATTTCTTATAATTAACTTTAAATTCATTAACAAAGATAAGAGAAAGAATGAATTCATTACTTCTTAACGAAGTCATTATACATTTAATTAATCGCTTCAAAATATAAAAATCTAATAACAATCAAACGTACTGTTTAATTTAAAAAAGTAAATTTATTATTTATAAATTATATATTTATCATTACACGATTTATTATTATATTAAATAAGTAATTATTATTAAATAATTTTGCATTAATTTTACATAAATAACACAAAAGACATAATTTCATTAGAAAACGAATGACGAAAAGAAAATGAGGGCTTGTTGTGAAATCGCTTGATTACGAAAGGTAATTAAACACGGTTAAGTTTAATTTCTGAATGATGGAGAACAACATTATACAAACAGCCAGATGCATTTATGTGAAATTTCAGTCGTGCAATGCGCCGAGAAAATGTTAATGTTCGCGTATGTGAGTAATTTATGCGCGATAAGACGTTCCCTCTGCAACCCTTTTACGGTGCGCAGGATAGTAAACGTATTAGATGCATTCTATATTGCATTACTCACGTAGAAACTGTCATTTGATATTATGCGAATGATTATGTTTGTAGAAAACCACGTAGCTTTGACTAAATTCATAAAATTTATTTTCCATCTTTTAAGTTAAAAATTCTTTGATTTATTTTTATAAGTTTAAAAAGGATCCGATGTTAATGTGTATTTTGACCTAATTTCTCAAATGAATTTCTAATTTTTTAAATTGAATTTTTCCCATTTTTTTTTATTTTTATATGTTAACAATGAAACTAATATTAATTATGTATGAGTTTCACTGTCAATATAATTGTACGTGCAATAAACGTATATTTGAATTATTGAACCTATTTTGAATTTTATTTTTGCGAAATTATAAATTTTATTGATTGTTCAGAAAAATTTTAATTGATTAACAGATCAGCGAAAAGAATTTATTTCTTGTTCTTCTTTTTATTTTTATTTTAATTGAAACTTTGGGAAAATTGAAATCGTCAGAAACAATTTGGAAACGAAATATTTTCTTAACTAAGACCTTTATTAAAACAGAACTTCATTATGTTGATTGGTTAATCAAAATCAACGTTTCATGTATTAAATTATCTATTGTATTAATATTAATATTTTCGAAATTATTATTAATATTAATTTTTATTAATATTAATATTTTATTGTAATTAATATTAATAAATTATTATTAATATTAATATTTTATTGTATTAATATTAATATTTTCGAAAAGGAAAAATTTTAACCATCAAAATTTGAAATTATTTAATTTGAGTTTGTTGAGTAATTAATATGTTGATATATCAACATTTTGATATTAAAATACATTTGAAATATTATTTATCTGTAAAATACTCTATCTTAATTATATTATAAATAGACGGATTTTTGTTGCAATTGTGAAATTAAAGAAATAGAGTATTGTATTTTATTCTTCATATATTCTTACCTTATCGTGTCCTTTTTAGCTTATCGTAATTTCAAAATTACTATATACGTATTTATATTCGCATATTATATACAATTATTTTTAATCTTTTTCTAGATGTATAAGCATTCGCAGTTTAATTATAAATATATGCGATAACTATAGATATTGTGAAAGTAAATTTAAAAAGCCAAAATGATTTTCTAAACTCGTGAAATTTATAATTTAAGAGAATTCATAAAATTCTTAAAATTTAATCTCTTAATTATAAACTTATAATTATATTTAAAAAAAAAGACATCCAAAATATTTAAAGAATCGCAGCGATAGAGGCTCATTCTGACGATAATTCTGAATTTAAAATAAAACAAAATATTCAGAGATGATGTCTGTTCGATAGTTGTTCGGTATTTGATTTATGTCCTGGAATTTTATATTTTTTCCCAAACGTGAAAGAAGACAAGAGAATAGAAGGTTTGTAATTCGAGGAATTATAATTAAGGTAGGTGGGATTGCGCATACTTCAGCAACGAAGGCGACAGGAAGAAATTCGTTTCATCCAGAAAAGTGACTCTACCTCATAGTATTATGTCGATAAAATTCACGGAGCTTTTACGGCAGAGAATTATTCTTGAGAGACGCTCGACTTTAAGGAAGCATTGAAATTTTCGACAACGATATCACAGTCTGTATCACTATTAACCAGACTGTATACAAATTTTTTACTTTGTTCTTCCAGTTTGATCAATAATTTTTTACCTTCTTTACCTAATATTTACCTTCTGCGACTTTTCAAATTTTCCAGTTTCGATAAAAAATTTTCAACTCTCGAAGTATAAATTTTAAATTTGTGGATTTTAAAGTTTAAGTTTTTTTTAAATTACCAAACATTCACGGCACTCACGGCGTTTGAATTCTACAATTGATTTCGAGTTGCAAATTTTTAATTTCTTAAGTTTCCAAATTTTTCATATTTTCATGCAAATATTTACAGAATGCACGGTGGCAATGAAGTGGAGTTTTTATAATATTTAATGAAACGAATTTCCATCCGCGCTCCAATTCTTCGGTTACACTTGCAAAAATATAAAAGTGTATTAATTTTTGCGATCTATTAATAAGAACAACACTTTGAGAAATAATTCTACTTTACTTCCACAAGACAAGTTTACATTCCCTGGAGGAAAGAAAAACAATAGCGAACTAGTTTAGTCTTGTTTCGTAACTATAGACAACCAACATAATAGAACATTTTGTTACGCGCAAATTCAACTTGGAATACAATAAGGCGAAATTATAATAACTTTTGTAACTTTAACTATTCCCTCTTGCGTACTTTTAATTAGATCCTATCATCGTGCTTTCGTATTTCGTACTTATGTAAAAATTTGAGAAAAATTCCACGAACAGCTATTTTATAAATACGTCATTTGGATCTGAGTGAACGATCATGTTAGGCGTCGAATCGGATTAAGAGCATATTAAGTCTATTTTAAATTTCAGTTATTTTCAAACCAGGTCAAATTAGGTTTGCGAGGTTCCAACTCTACCGCATTTCGGCTGGGTTTGAATAATTTAAGTCACTTCGATGTCGAAACATGCCATGATTAGCTCGAAGCATTTACGCTTTTACTAATCCGTTTATTCGTTTATCAGAGCGATGTAACTTGAGTGATGTTTGAAGAGAAATAATAATTCAAAGTGTCGTGCATTCTTTGGTACTGTATTTTATTTAATAATATTGATCCACTGATGTAATCTTTTCGGTAATTTTATTCTAATTTTTTTTTCTTTAGGAGAAAACTAGTACTTTAAATTATTCGCATTGGTATTGAATATTTGTGTAAATGAATAATTAAATCTGTTTCAAAAGCTCAGTTCGTATTACTTATTTGTTCATATTATATTACTTCTTTTCAACCATTAAAGTCTGATTGTGAGACAAAATTAATAAAAACGTTTCTCTTTTCTTGTCGAATAATTAAAGAACAATTTCTACTTCAGGTTGGCGACTTCCTGGTGGCCGCATTTGGGAATCCTGTCGCGATGGTATCCGCTATCACAGGCGGATGGTACTGGAGTTACAAAATGTGTCTCTGGTATAACTCATTATTTATTAAACATAATCGCGCGAAATTCCTCCGACTGAGAAACACCGGCTACAACGTAATTTTCCCAGCGTACGAGTGTCATCCTGAACGAATGTAATCTCCCTTACTTTCCTCATTTTCTCCCTTCTTCAACGTGTTTTCGTTACAACTGCGAAGCGCATCGTAAGTTCCTTGCTGCGGAGAATAATCGAAACTCGAACGAACGTAACCTTTTCCCCGCCGTATGAAGCGGCTGACTCCGACGAATCTAAGGAAACTCCGGTGATTTTCACTGGAAATTAATGTCCGAATGAGCAGAATATTGAAGCTCTATCTATCGTATTTGCATTTTTTTTTTTTTTTAAATAGTACATCACAATTGATTCAAACACGGAATCGTACTACGTGTAAAGTTGCTAGGGAATCTTTATTTTAACGAGAAATAGAAGAGAATAGAAAAATGTCGAAGGACAATTAAAAAACGAGAAAATTTCTCACGAATTTTTTTTTTTTTTTGCATCTCTATCTCGTTACAGAAATTGACAAGTTTTCTCGTTGTAATAACGTTGGAATATGGAATTACGTGCTTTGGAAATACGTATCGCGAAAATGGTTTCTTAGGATTCGCAGAATAGTCGAGTGTCGTTATAACGAGGTGAAACATTTACGGGGTTTACATAAAATCCGTATCTCAAAGCGACGAGACTAACTAATGTAAGTAAGAGAAAGTATCCTGGCGCGAACCTTTCCTACAGCAGAGTGAAGCTCCATCGTTCATCGTCATTTAAATGTTCAACAAACCTTTAAGGAACTTCCCGAGGAAAGTGCAGAAGTCACAAAGGCAAACAGCGTTACGTCTAAAAAATTCGAAAGAGAAAATCGATATTTCTGGTAAAAATATTGAGAAATATAAATCAATACAGCCAATCGACATAGCCACCTAATACCACGCTATTGCATAGAATTACTGCTATTACTTCATTACTGCTATTCTATCATAGTGTATCTTAGAAGCAAAAATAAGAAAAATTATCGCACAGCAAGGCTGATAAAAGCTTCATTACGAAATTGTAATTCGGAATAGAATTAATTTGAAATTAATATTTCTATATTTTGTCATTTCATTTCTAAATACTAAATATTAAATGATCATTGTTCCTTCACCAGTAATTAATAAAATAATTAATTTAATATTATTCGAATTTTTTAATAACGTAAGGTTCATAGTTTTCTTTAGTGAAGTTAAAAATTATCCTTGGTTCTAAATCGTTAATCTTCAAGCAATAATTGCTTAAGGCGCTATTAATTTACTAGTTAAACTATAAATAAACGTATAATACTTTTATAATTTTCTAATAACGTAAAATTTACAATTTTCTAGTAAATTAAAAAAATTCAGTATTCGAAATGTATTCGAAAGTAATGGAGTAATAGCAGTAATTCTATGCAATAGTGTGGTATTAGGTGGCTATGTCGATTGGCTGTATTGATTTATATTTCTCAATATTTTTACCAGAAATATCGATTTTCTCTTTCGAAGTTTAGACATAACACTGTATTTTTATGCCCGAGGTTCTCTATTTTTCTACCTCTAACACTTCATAATTTATGAATCGTGCAATAAAATTTTATACCATAGTTCCTAAGAGTTCCAAGATCAAATTCATTGATCATTACATATTTCATTAATTCTGCCATAAATTGTCAATATTTACCAAAAATACTTTGTGTGTAAGGTACGCTTGGTTCATGTCCACATTGGGGTTCGCCAGTATCGGAAACCTAACAGTGATGGCTGTTGAAAGATGGTTATTAGTGGCCAAACCCATGAAAGCCTTGTCCATAAGGTGAGAATGATTTACACTTCTATTATTGTGTTTGACAATCAATGATATTTCGAAAGAGCTATGAGCCAATGTCTTGACAGTGATACGAAAGACGAAAGTAGGAAAAAAACAAAAGAAAGTAAAAGATCCCTAAATATGTTCGTCGGACTTTTAGAATTATCGTACGATTTAATTATTCCATGTTGATCTTCGATTGTACATTGATTTATTAATATTGCCATTATATTTTTCATAATTATATATTTTTCATCATACATCTTTCTTTGTAGTTATATACATACAATTACATTTATTTATATTTATACATATAATTTATATTTTGTATATATACATTATATTTATTTAAATTTTTCATAATTATATATAAATTTCATATAATTATGTATTATTTTCTTTATTAAAACCATTGTACACGTTTTTCAATAATATTATACAATCTGTTTATCTCGCCCGAGGCGAAAATTTTAGCGTTGAAGTGTTACTTTATTTCACAATTTCCATTGAAGTAACTATGATTTGCGGTCATCGAGATTTATCTCCCAGTTACCATAGTACTTGCGTTTTACCATCGTACTTGCGCAGACGTTTAAGAATATTTCTTCAAAAACATTCCCCTGTTCAGCATTAAAACACGTAATTACATACTTTACTTTCCCAACGATCTTTTCGTAATTTTAACGCGTACCCGTGGTACAGTGGCTTCAGAAAATATTCGCATACTTCGCTCGAGGAAAAATTGTCAATACTTTAAACTCCCCGTAACTTGAAGGATCTTGAAATTTTACGAAAGGAGACTTCAATCTTTAGGATATCATGATAGATTTATTTATGAACAAATTTGTTCTACAAAGTGTCTACAAGGACGTTTGAATTTGCACAATTTTCAACGGGAAAGTGTCCTTTCCACACAATGTGACGTCAGAATATCTCTGAAAGAAACGAATTCGTTTGAAGACTCTAATTAAAGCAGACACTTCAATCCTTAAATGCACGATTCGTGTTTAAATCATCACGTTTAGAATTCCTTAGATGTACGATATTTCCTTATGAAGTTTGCAGCTTACAATATTTACAATTATTTACTCAGTTAGAACATTTACAATGCTTACGATTTTTCGTCGAATATTTTCTGAAGTCACTGTACACTTCTTTTTCTCGTTATTATTTCTCAATCTAACGTTAAAGAGACGAACGTTTGAGAAAGGAAGACTGGCGTCGTTGATCCAAAGTTGATTAAAAAGTTCGGTAAAGTGATTCACGCGAATCTTGATTTCGAACTTATCCGCTAGATAGTAAGCGTTCGTAATTACATAGGCTGCTTATTGTGGCTAATTGAGGGATAGCTCGTGCTTTTGAAGCTCTGTTCTTTGGTATTAAACATTCCACTTTGAACTTTTATCCCTTGGCAGTTTCACGGAGTAAAAGTATATATCAGATAGGTATTCAAGCGTGCAAGTATTCCCACAATTTTAATTGTTTTATTTCTCTATTTTTCTCTGTGCTTCTTTCTCTACTTTCTTCGAGGCAAATTTAAAAAAAAAACACATACCGCGTTTTCGAATAAATTAACGATTTTCTTAATCTCTATTCAAATTTGAGAAAGATAGTCTTTGATTCTATTAATTCTTCAGAGGCAATGCCTGCGCATTTATATTTGTGACTTAATAACCAAAAAGGTTATTTCAACAGTTAATAAATTTTATAGTTATACTGAACACTATTGTACGAAATGTCACAACTATATAAGTCGACATTATTTAAAGTTCGTATTAAATATGAAATATTTTAATGGAATCGATCTAATAACAATTATTATTGTTAAATCTATCTAATTGTTGCTATTAATATTATTTAAATCTATGAAAATTATCAAGAAGTTGAAACAACAACGACCAGACATCAGGCGTCGTCCCTGGAGGATTAACATTCTTAGTAACTCCCTGTTAGTTCCAAATGTGACAGGCTCTACTCTATTATACTAGCAACAGATTCTCTTCTAACTTCGCTGGTCGCTTTATTCGTGCAAATTCGTTTATTTTCGACAGACACGCGATAATACTTGGATTTTTCGTATGGATCTACGCACTCTGCCTCTCTCTGCCGCCGCTATTTGGCTGGGGTAGTTACAGCCCGGAAGCAGGAAACGTGTCCTGCAGCGTGTCCTGGGAAGTTCACGACCCTGTCACCAAAACCAGGAGCTACATAGGATTCCTCTTCATATTCGGCCTGGCTATCCCGGTCTTGGTGATCAGCAGCAGTTACACAGCGATTATACTAACTTTGAGGAGAGTGCGAAAGAGAGCAGGTAAATTTCTAACGAGGTTAAATTTCCGATCGAGATTTCCTAAGGACAGGGAACTTCCAACGATCTTTCTACACTTATACTGTGATATCAAAGACGAACGTTGATATCAGTTCGATGAAAAAAATCGATACTTCTACTACTAATTTTATATACTTGAATAATTTTATATACTTTTATATACTTCTACTACTAATTTTATATACTTGAACGTCGCATTTGAATAATTCTGCATTTATTATTTACCGCTAAACATTGTAATAATGGTAATTGTGTATTTGTTAAAATTAATTAATTATTCACTTTAATTAATTAATTTCGTTTTAATAACATTCGTGTACTGCCCCCCCCCTGTTTAAACGTGAATTTAAACTAGTTTTTTTACTCCGAGACTATTGATGAATTATCTATGTGTACGTGAATCTTTTTTGAAAAGGATAATTTTGTTCATAATCTATGCATGGCGAGAAAACGTCGTATAATGTTCAACAAATGTAATGACATTCGAAATAATTTTTTCGACGTCAATGTCAGGTTTAATTTTGTACAGTCGAAAAATTCGATATCAATTTGGAGTAGATAAAAATCGATCGATAATTCCGAAAGTGACACGCTGTCTGAATATTAAATCAAACAACTGTAAATGTTGATGATCTGATTTCGCTCTAGCACAGAACCACTTTGCTTTACTTTAATTTAGGTGCAAGTGGAAGACGCGAAGCGAAGATCACGAAAATGGTCGCGCTAATGATCACAGCCTTTTTACTCGCCTGGTCGCCTTACGCTGCCCTTGCAATTGCTGCACAATATTTCGACGTAAGTATATTTATTACTATATTTACCATATTACTATATTTATTTTATATTATTTATTACTATATTTACCATATTCACGTTTCATACTTTGTGTATTCTTTTTTTTTTTTTTTTTTTAAACTTTGTTTAAGAATGGTCATGGCCAAAAGTCTCCACACTTGACGTGATTTCGCGTAAAAAATGAGTTTTATAGCTTTCTATATTATTTCAAAAAAATTGTGTTATTAGACGAAGAATTGAAAAGAAAAGGTCTGTTCACTGCAACTGCAAGAACGAAAGAAGAATTTTCCATTGAAAAATGGAAAAGCTTGAGTTCTTATTTATTACAAGTTCTTACTTATTACAAGTTTATTTCGTTATTTTATTTTTCGAACATTTCGTTCATTGGAAAATTAATTTCTTTATCAGAGTCAATTTAGTCATTGTACGATAGAAAATTTTGTTATTCGTTGGTTGCTATTAATAGAACCAGGATATTACGAGGATATTAATAGAACCAGGTAATCACGAGTTTGTTGACCAATAAAAGTAACTTTGTATTAAACGTAAGGTCAATTAAAATTGAGAAAGCCATATTGTTGCACGCAATAGGAAATGCATCTTCTTTCGTTCCGACATCGTGAACGATTTATATGTTCAGAGTGAAAGTATTCTCTTTAATTTCTTATTAACAAGCACAACGCTATGCTCATTAAACATCGTCACGCATCTAACATTAATATTTAAAAGTACAATTAATGAAAACGTATAGAACGTTTATATTTTTCTTCATTTAACGTACACCCCGAGAAAGAAAGATAGCGCACTCTAAAAATTATTAAATTTCTTTTTATCAAACAAATGATGCAAAATCTTTTTTACATACGTTCTTCCATAGTTCATCAACACGTATAAATAACAAAATTAAACTTTTTGCAATACACTTGTATTATGAAAAAGAAAACAGAAGTATGGTAATATTTAGCGGGTCAAAATGATAGCATATCTCGTGACAAACAAAGGATAGAAACAAAAGGAACAAGTTTGATAATTATTTAATACTGAGTATGACCTCTTTTGCATTTAATAACGGCGGCCATTTTTTGAGGCAAAAATTTATATAGTCTTTTAATGATTTTTTGGCTTAGTTCTTCTCACTATTCTACAATACAGATTTAAATTAAAACGTGATTGGCCACTCTAAAACACGAATTTTTCTATTCGCAAAGTATTGTTTTACTGCTTTGTGGTATGCCGCGTTAAAAAGTGTACTTATTTTCAGCAATTCGTGTCGCACACGTGTTAATTTTTGTCGATAATTTCAATATACTTTTTACTACTTAATTTTCTTGTAATAAATTTTATTTCCATTTTACTTCCATCTTACTTCCATCAGTAACCAACGCCTCCCTAAATCATTATACCGTCGTCTCCCATGTACTGAGGACTCAGAAGTTGTTGCTCTTTTTGTAAATCGCGATAACAGTAATGGAGGCCATCAAGTCTGCCCCAAATTGAATCTCTTTAATCGGTATTTAACTGATTGTATTTCACGAGCAAATGTTACGCTTCCGTACGACTGAGAAGCCAAATATTCGACTTGTTCGTCTCGTCATTTTCGTCTTTATGTCTCTTTGGGAATTTCTCGGTAATAACATTCAACACGCTAGAGGATATAATATTGATGTAATAATCTATGCATTGTTTTCGTTTTACGATACATGGTACAAGGAAATATAGAATATGTCACCTGTTTACCCCGAAGTTTGTAGTTAATTCCAGCGTATTGCCGACATTAAATTCATATCTCGATTCATATCTATGCATATGCACCCCCCCCTCACCTCTTCAGAAATATAAAAGCATTACTTCTACAATACAATTGTACACACATATACATTTATTGCTGTTGTTTATTTATTTTAATATATTAATATATACTAATTTATTTTAATGTATTAATACATATTAATACAAACTATTTTTACTCATCGCAGGTAATTGTATTCACACCTGCTTGTCATTATTTTTCATTGCCATAATTATTACTTCGTTGATGTACATTTTAAACGTACATTGTTTATTACTGTCACAATTATCAATTTGTCAACATACATCTTATTGCACATACATAAAATATCACTTGATTGTATTCTTCGACGCTGCACGAAAGAATTCGAAAGTAAACTCTGCTACACAGACACGATAAAAGAATCGGCAAACACCTGACAACAACACTCTTCCCAAGAGATGATTTGTTCAGGACATTAATTTACCGAAATCATCGATTAATCTTCTAGGTGAAACCATCAGCGCCGGTAGCTGTACTTCCGGCGTTATTGGCCAAATCCTCCATTTGTTACAATCCTATAATCTACGCAGGTTTGAACAGTCAGTTTCCCCGATCGTTGATGAAGATCTTCGACATACGGACAACGAGGAGCACGGCACCGGACAGTCAAAACACCGCGCTCACGATGATGAACAGGCAAGAGCAGAGAAACTGAGGATGTATCGGGCAACGTCGTCGTAAATATCCGCAGCCGCGTAGACGTTCGACGAATCGCAAAACGACGAGGGATATTATTCGAAGAATGTCCGAAGGAATAAAACTCAGAGAGAGAGATATTACCCGATGATGAATATATATCTGAACAGAATCGTTTGAATAATTTGCCTCTTTCTTTCTACTCCCTGACACTTTGCCTCCGAGCCGTGATAAATATCAAATTCAAAGTACAGAAACAGTTGGAAGGAAATGAAATTCGACGACAAGTATCAAGGTTCAAAGAAGAGGTTTCTTTGTCTCCAAACCATAATAATAAATATTACTCGAAGAAACAGATGCAAACAAAGAGGAGAATAAATAAAGCAGAAAACAAAGAAAGAAAAAAAAAGAATAGAATCGTCAGATCTTCTAAACTGTCCAAATTACAATAAGAAAATTCAAGGAAAAGAAAAGAAATAGTAAATAAAAAAAAAAAAAAAGAAACAAAGGCAATAAAATTCAATGAAAAAACATTCGAGATATGCGGACAAGGTTGTCTGAACAACCTTCCTTCCCGATTGTTTGCTTTCAATTTGTTCTTTAATGCGCACTTGCTCGTGTGATTATAAAGCGGAACTTTTTGTTTTCGCGGCGAAACTAGAAAGGAACGGCAGAATTTTGAGCAGAATGCTTAAGTTGAACGTTCTCTTGTTTCGGTGGGAAGATTTTAACACTTGGAGGAAGTTTCGAGGTTCGCGGTGAAAAGCAAAGCGGTTCTTTTCTTTTCTTTTGCTTTCCTGTGCTTTTGTTCGCTTCTTGTGCGTATGTTAATTAAATTGGAGACCCTTTTCAGCCATTGGGTTGGAGTCATGAATACATTGGCATGTATTATATATTTATTTCTTGAAGGCTCTTCGCGCGACGAGCGTGAATAGGAAAAAAATTCTTCAATTTACCTCAATGTTCAATGAGTAGTGTAATTGAAATAAAATTTCTATTTCATGTTGGTTTTTCGCCAAACGAGATTTTTGTAGACGGTTTAAATTTATTGGCGCGAAAGTAAAGTAAAGTAAAATGTCAAATAGAGAAGGCTAGATTTGAAAGTTATTTATCCCAAAAAGTCAAGTTTTAAAGAACAGCGAAGAATAAGATGGAGTTAGTTGAATTGAATTGAAAATGATTTGTTTCATAAGATTTAACTAATTTACATTTGAAAAAAAATTGTTTGATATCATTATTAACAACGTAATAAATTATTATATAAATTGATAGCGCGATGAAGTTGCTCTATGAGGGCATTTTATCCGTTAAAACAAGGAAGGACAAAGAAATTTGTCTAATGTTGATGTTTTTCGTTTCAATTTTCCTAATTAATTGCAATAGTTGTGTAATAGCAATAGTTTGTATATATTAATTTATTTTTAAAAAATGATGCGAAATTATCAAAGAATGCTTGAAGAGAATATACAATAAACTTTTGGTACCGTTCTTCTAAAATACTAAATCTAAATATGTTAAATATTTGGTAAGTAATGTACAAACATTTGATCCAAAGAAACTTTTACGTAGCACCTCAAGTGTTAAACAAGTATTAAATAAGTATTAAATAAATACTTAGAATATTAATCAATATCGACTTCCTACTCATTATTGCCAAATAATGGCCTAATGTCCCCGATGTGCCAAATATTAAACAGTGAATAGAGATTTGAAAAATATTTATTTCCAAAAACAATTAGTCAAGTATTCACACTATAAAACGTTGAGTATTAAATAAAGAATATTGAACATTGCTAAACATCAAATTAAATACTGTACAAAACTGAAAAAAAAGAGAAGAAACATTCCAAATGGCACGAGGTTCAATTTTCACAATTTACAACTAGCCACCAGCGAATGAAAGGTAAGCAACAGCAAGCAGATACATATTTAGAAAGTAGAAGGATACACGTAACGTCACCAAAAGAAGCAACGAAAATTCCGATTAAACGCCATTTATATTACACGCGACGTACTTCAAAGTCCATGAAACGACGGTTCATCGTAAATTGAAGCATGCGCGAAAGAAAAAAAAAATGGCAACGCATAAAGCAAGAATCCAATTACGACATCGAATACCGATCGTAAAGGTGTCGTCGGTATTATCACAACGTAGAAACAAAAGTACTCGATAACCAATCGTATCTGTCGACAAGCAGTCGAGAGTGATTCCAGCGCACTCGTAGAATGACAATATAATAGTTTAGCCTGTTCTTCTTTCTGCATCTCAGTCGAGTTCGACGTTGCAGTGGCATCGTTATGGACAGCTTTGCCAAGAGAGTTCGCATTACGATTCGTAACACGCGCGATTATATCGCGGCAGCGAAAGTGAAATCGCGAGGAAAACTCAACGCGGTCGATCAAATCTTCTCCGAGGCAATTCCGCGCGGTGTGTAACGTAATTTACACACGTACGAGATAAGCAATTTTAAACTGAATTAAAAATTCTTTTTTAAATTCCTGATTCCAATTATTCTCGCTCGTACCGTTATTTTTATAATTTTTAATTATCATTGCTAGAGGATGTAATATAGAAAATATAGTGGGATATACTGTAAATACTCAATTACAGATTTTTTTTTTTTTAATTCCTGATTCCAATTATTGTATCCTTGAATACTGCTCGATACTGTTATTATTATGTTTTTAATTATTGCTCCAAAAATATACGCGTACAATTTACGAATTTATATTTGAATTTATAATAGGATAAAATTGTAAATTTGTACGTTTGATTATAAATTTATGAATTGTATTTTCCCGCATTTGCAATTACAATTTCCGATAAAAGTTTCGTAATAAGAATAATTTATAAATTTACGCATACATGTGAATTTTAAATGTGATAAATTAAATTTACAATATAAATTATATTTCTTCACGTTCGTTGCAATATAATGAGGAAAACTTCAGCGTTACAGCATTTGTTTTTTGTAAGATATTCAAACATCTATTCAAACATATCATACTATTATTAGTTTATGTATTTGTATTGTATTGTGAATACTAAGAACGTAAATTTTATTTATACTTGATAATATTACGAATTTTAATGCAGGTTCTTCGTGTGGAAATTCGTATGTTAAACCAATTTCATTAAATTTATCAATAACTTCGTCGATCCAAAATTCAAACGATACGAATGTTCAAGCTTTCAAGCTCAATTTTCTCGAAAACGAGAAGCTTCGTAAAAAATTTCATTTCGTACCTGCAATTTATTTACTCACGTGGAACCACTCTCTTTCGAATTACACCGTAAAAATTGGAAACATCCTGCACTTAGAATATTGTTAATCGGCAAACTAAATTTGCACGGATGTAATTTAAAAAAAAAAAAAGTGGAACCTAAATCGAAAATTGCACAAAAACCCACAGTTCAATGGTGAATGTGAAATAATCGTGTCATTATGCATCTTTCTCGAACACGATCGACAGATAATCACGTGTAATGTCGTTGATTACATCGACACGGTGGATCGGGATGAGAGGACTAGAATTTTCATTAATCGAGCGTGTAACGACTCGACGACGAACGAAGACTAGTGAAAAGGAATGAATGGACGTTTCTTCGGGAACGATCAGCATTACGTAACGATAATTGGCCACAGCCTGTACGAGTGTGAAAATTCGTTTCGGGAGACGAAGGGAGTTGCACCGGCCAGCCGTGAGACAGGTTTCGAATAAAAGCAAAAGCCACGACGAAATGAAACGTTGGATCTTCGTTCCTTCTTCTCTTTTCTTTTCTTTTTTTTCTTTTCTTTTTTCTTTTTATTGCCACATCCTTGGCACGTGACTGCAATTGATCATCGATCGACGAAGAAATCTTTGGCAATTGATATACGTGCTCATTCGCTGGGAATGTCAATCGAGAAATTAACGAACGACGAATTCTTCGTTTAACTTTAACTGTGTTAGAGAATGTCTATTACACTTGTCAAGTATACAGTGTATTAAACGTACGTATATTTAATCTGTTAAGAACGATTTAGGTTCGTTGAATTTTTAGGAAAGTTACAATTTTCTTGATTTTATTATTTTGTTGTATAAATGCTTACAAATTTGTGGGGATTACTATTTTCACTGTTTATAGTAGGTACTTCAAAAATATATTAATACGCTCATTATGGTAACTTTAATTTTGTCTATTTTATTAAATTTAATTTCATGCTGATTTCATCAATTTTATTAATTTTCGAGACAAATGAGACATAAAACCTCCGTTTACTATACAAATTATATATTACAGAAGAATTTCATAGAAATGAATCTCTGATTTCTTTGTTCTGCTTTTTCAACGTGTTCATTATCGTCAATTATCAAATTTTCTTAGTTCGTACGTATGATATAGCGTATGATTCTACGTGTACACTGCGAAATGTGCGATTTTATACAGTGCGTTAGAGCAAAAAGATTTTCTTGCGAAAATAAGAAACACGAAGGTTTGATGTTCCTCGAAGTTTCTCTTCTTCGAAATCCTGCGAAACTCGAAACTCGAAACTCGTGCCACTTTTATGACGTTTCCGTGCTTTTGTGAATTTTTGTGAATTTTTGTGAATTTTCGTGAATTGTCGAATCTCTCGAAATCCGGCCAAATCATGATATTTCATATTTATACAAATATTTCGCAAAAATGTAGCTTTGAAAAAATTTAGAATTTAACTAGTAGTAATTCAATCAAATTCGTGTTCAAATTTTTTTTCGATTTTCAATGATACGATTTTCGCCAGTTCGTAACAATTACTTCACTATCAATCATCTAGATAAAAAAAATAATTTGATCTTTCCAAAGAAACCAAGATTTCTCTATTCTATTTCAACAGATGAGTAAAATAGATACGAGAAGAAAACGAAAGTTGAAAATCTTGAAACTTCGCAAGATTCGAATTTCATCGAAACCTAAAAATCAATCAGGCCCCAAATTATTTGTTTCGAAAAATTTGCAAACAAGACATTTTATAAAATAATTTAAAAGTTCGTCGTCTTCTACCTACTTTGAAGTACTAATGAAAGAAACTGATATTTTTGTATGGTTAGTCATTTCTTAATTTTCTCCCGTCTACTAGTGCAGTTTGCTTTGTAGTTCGTCAAATTCGCCAAAATAGACTATTTTATTTCTCGTTAAAAATCATCCCCACTATTAAAATATTAATAAAATTGCTAATTTCCAGAATCAATTTTATTTACGTTTAGATCTTTTTTCTCTTTATCATTCTACTCTTTATTGAATGAATAAATCATTTTTGGAACAACGAAATAAATACTTTTCATGCTAGTTTATACGATTCTAATCCTGTTCCAAGTTTCTTGTCAAAATCACTGAAATTATTAATTTTCGAACACAATTTCTTTCATTTCTGGCGTATATACATTTTCAAACAACAAGAAACGGCCAGCAGCGAATCTTTTTGTAAAAGTCTGCTCTCTTCTTCGGCGACAGACTTCTAAAAGGCGGATTATTTTTGCGAAAGCCAGGAATGGCGCGTTGCAAGTTAAAGAACGATTGCATCGGGCGAACGTAACGATTAAAACGAGATTCGAATGCGGACGAAACGTGAATGAGAAAAAAAAAAGGCCATTGCCTGAAAAACAGCGGTTTACAATGTAAACTTTAACCGGGCCAAGCGTTGCTTCATTTCGTTGCCTTACGCCACGGTCGAGACTTGTTTTCAATGACGGGCCTGCCTCGAACGAGTGTTGATCTTCTTTTTCTCTTTTCTCTCGTTTTCTTTTTCACTCTTTTCTAAAGTGAATTTTTCAGTGTGTACTTAATTTCAGAACAGCGGCGAGGATGAAAGTTGAAAAGGGTTGAAAAGGAGAAACACACGTGGAGAGTTGAATTAAAACTAGCAGGGGTTAATTTAAGAGAGAAGTTCACAAGTTTTCTATGTTCAATTAGCTAATTGTTCGTTTCTGCGAACAGAGAAGTAGTGGTTCGTCTACTTTGCGAAAATTTTCCGAGAATTATTTTTCTGAACTACTAACGAATTTTGTAAATAATTCTTCTAAACGAGTCAGGAATCTCGTCGATTCACCAATTAAGTGAGCAAACTCTGATGGATCGAGCACGATCTAACACTAAAATGTTTAAAATTAGAAAGTATTAAATTCCTCGTAAAAAAATACCATGATACTATTTTATACAATAGTGTTATTGCGAATAATTCTTCTGAATAAATCAGAAATAATTTGTTTGAACATGGTTGAAAAAAATGAGTTTGAAAATGTTTGTCGAAGTTGTGTGTAGTAATAAGAATACAGCATGAATAACGATCTTGAACCACTCTCAAAAATCATTTATGCTCGCAATATACATCCTGTAACCGTGTTCATGTTCGATTGAATTGTTCGTGTTAATTGAATTTGCCCATGTTAATTCTATTATGCCTTCATACAAAATTTTCTATAAATGTTCAAGAATTTTCGTAAAGATTGATTCATTTTCAGACTTTTCAAAAATATATTTCTTTTATTAAATTATTGAAATATCTGTGAAGAAACTATACATATTGAATATTTTATATTATTTTACATTATTTTTTTAGAAGGATATTAAATCGCAAATGTTTAATCAATCCACATGCAGAATTTTTAAAGATAAAATTCGTTTATTGTTTAATTCGGACTTTACTTGTTAAGGAAAGAAGGCGCGAAAGAAAATATCTGTTTGATTAAAAAAGAAAGAGAGAGGAAAAAGAAAAAAAAATGAATTAAAAGATCGTGTTTGTTTTCTCTCGCTCGCATTAAATTTAATCTATATTCTTGGAAACCAAGTGGACTTGCGTCGCCTTCAAGATTTATCACGTGTCGAGAATCCTCAGGCAATGAAAAAACATGAAATGCATATTTTCGTATTAACTCGCATCTATCTTAAAAAACAAGCGTCGCCCGATCGTCTCGATTCTGTTCACGAAGAGGTCTCAATAAAACTTTTGCCCGCTAAAAGTAAATCACGACGAAAAGAACGCAAGTTCGAGGAATCTATACCGTTCAAATAATTGGTCTTATCTTCAGTAACAGAACTGACAGTAGAAGAAAAAAAAAAAAAATGAAAGATAAATTGATTTCAAGAAATTCTCTCTGATCGAATGCTTGAAATTTTTTGGAAAAATATTGCACGTATTTAACAGATTAATTGCGTAATTCTACTTTGATTGTAAAACAAGAGTTGTAAAAGTGACGAAAATAATTTCTTTTTTAACGTAAATTTTACATTTTTGTAACTTTTTAGAGAAATTTCACAGATCATATTTTTAGAGGCAGTACACGATATATTTTCAGAAAGTTGAATGAGTTTTTTCAATATGCACAAATAAAAATTTGTGTTTTTTTACCATATTATAAACTTTTCTCCTGTTTTATGCACTTTAATTTCTTCAATACAGGCTTCACGCTTTACTTGTTGGCAATTCTAGTGTTAAAAGTTATCTACGTCGTGTCAGAAAAATGAAGGATGACTTTTCAAGCATAGAACAAATGCACCTGCTGGAAAATTGCTTAAAATCGTTATTGGAAACTTTTATTTAAAATTGTTATTGCTCAAGAATTATTTAAACTTATTATAAAATTAATTACGACGTTGTAATAGTTTTACTTGAAAAACTAATAATTCTATTGCTTCGAATCGTTGATATTATTAATGAAATTTAAAGCTCAATTTATAAAAATTTTAATTTCCTTAAAGTTAATTTCCTTAAAAAAGAAACAACAAAATAAAACAAGAAAAGACTTTTTTTTTCCTCTAGTGACAAAGAAAAAAATTATCACAGGAACATTATCGAATTGTTATGCAATTGCAGAGCAACTAAATAAATATTTTAAATATTCTACACGCAGTTGTATCATCGATTTATTGAGGGCAGTTTTTTTCTAACACGATTTTTTTTTTATTCTTTTTTGCACTTTTTTAGAATTTCAATCTCGTTTCAAAATATTTTTAAATGTCAGAACGCGTTTCACTAAAATTTAAATCTAAATAGCAAACACTTTTTTTCAAAAAAATTATTGCTATTATTTCTGCGAACTATTTGTTACTCGTGTGACAGAATTTCAACTAAACTGAACTGCGAATTTTCGTAATATAAAAAAAATGTACAAAATACTTAATATATATAAACATACCACATGTTAAACAATTATATCAAATATAAATATCTCGAATTCACGGATACGTACAGCATGTTAGAGTACTTAATATAATATTTAACAGATGAAATAAGCTTTTGCTTAGTTCTACAATACATATTTGTTTAATTGAATTCACGAATATACCCATTTGCATAAAAATCTACAGTCTAGCAATAATTCTTTTTTTTTTTTTCTTCGCACGACAAATATACGTCGTTGAAAAACGGAGATAACAGGCTAACGATACAAGAGGATTTACTCGGGGTTGAACAATTTTTTTTTCTTTTTTTTCTGGTTGCGACACGCGTCCGATCGAGAAAGAAATCTATATGCACGGTACGTGTAATACGCGGTCGTTTCGATATGGGGACAGGCCACGGTGCAGTGAACTGTCCCGACACATAGTAAATCGTTCGCGAACGAGTAACGGTACCGAACCAGTGAAATTCGTCCTAATTCTTTATTTCGCCACGAATCGCAAAACATTGTCTCACGCTGCTTGATATACGTTCTATCCAGCAGTTTCTTTCACTGTGTCTGCGACTATTTTCATACCTTGCGATTCCCGTGATTTTTATGCAGATAAACGAAAGAATTGTTGAAACTTTTAGATTGCTTGACAGTGCGAGAGTTTCATTATAATTTCGAATTACGTTACTGTATTATAATTATACAATCTCCTTTCTTTCGTCATGTTCTTTTTATTTTCAATAGTGATAGTGAACGCACGAAAAGATCAAAGGAGAACATTTCTGATTTAATTTTGTCATTGAAAAGATTTCGAGACTTTTGCAGCAATTTTTCGTGTCTGACATTTTATTTGATAATATTGTATCGTATTATTATTTTACCTATTAGATTTATGATTAAAAGACACAAAATCATATAACATAATGTGCAATATTTATAATTCGAATTATTTTCAATGTGACAATAGATACGTATGCGAAGAGCAAAGGAAAATATCTTCACTTAAATTTATGACTAAAATGTACAAAACAATATAATACAATGTACAAAATCGTTGTTACGGAATTTAATTGAAACTTTCAAGAAATCGAATTACCAATAATTCCTGTACTATGCTCCTGTGCTCGATAAAATACCGATCAGACAAGATGCAATTAATCATTACCCGAACACTTGATATCAAACCTGAATAGCTACGTAATTGAAAAAGGAGAAAGAGATATTTAATAATTCCTTGCTCTAGCTGCCTACTTTCGCTCGTGTTCATTTTGACACGCTCGCCGGAAAGAGACCGAGAGGCAAAGTGTAAAATATAATTTCAAAAGGATGACGAATGATAACAAAAAATGAAAACAAAAGGCGAGGGCAAAACGAAAGTAAGCAAAGATATTTTTAATCAAGTGAGTAACTCGATGTTGTAATTATGTACGATGATGTACGACCGTTCCAATTATTCTGTATGACACAGGTAAAAATAATAACCACCTGGTGCCTCGAAGAAGATGGTAAAAGAGAAATTCGAGCATTATATTCGTCAAGAGAATCGAAGTTTCGGGTTTTCACCTTCTCTTGCCTATAAATATTCATTCGTCCACATAAATGCATGAAATTATCATAAGTTCGCTTTTTATACGAATTCGAATTACTCGAAAGAACGCGACAAGTCGACATGGATCTAGTTTCTTATCAATCGCTATCAAATTTCGTCGGTTTCGCACGACGAGCGCTGCTTACAAACACGATTACACACATACAACCTGGAAATTTAATTCCGCGGTGAATATTTCCAATTAAGTGTTATTTCTGCTTTTGTGATCGATTTTAGTTTTTTGAATTTTATTATTAGATGGGATATTTTTTTATTATTTGATCTTTCTTTCAAATTATAGTGCAATAGAATCTTATTTTGTAAAAGTTGTTTCATTTAATAATAATCGTGGCAATATTCTCTGTTGTTTGTTAAGAAATTAGAATTATTTAGTCTTTTCATTTTTAAAATTCTGATCGGCAATTTTTGCAAACGGGTTACAATTCTGAAAAAGATTTTATTCCCTGTTACTTCGGTAAATTCAAAATTTCTAAAGACATGAAAGGTCACAGTAGTGTTGTATTATAGCTTTAGAAATTACAATTTTGAATTTTAAAAAGAATTAAAAACGAAGAATACGAAAAAGACTATAGCGCAAATTACAATTCCAAGATGTTCGATTCTCAGAAATTGAAAATCATAATCCCGAGATATTTAATCTTTATAGAAATGAGAAATTCTTTTCGAAGCTATTGAGAATCTCGTCGATGGAATTTTATCGTCGAGAGAAATTATAAAATTCAAACTGTAAACTATATTAAATTGTCAGACACGTAATGGAAAACTAACAACTTACTTTTTCGTTTCAGCCTTGTTATTAAATTGATGCGTCCTCACAGCAATTCGATACAAATCACGATATCGATTCATTCGGTCATCTTAAAAGGTAAAAAAAAAAAAAAATCTCCGTTACACTGTTACACAATCACGCCTCAAGATTTACTCGTTCAATTTACAACTTTCACTGGATATCGTCTACTCGTTAGCAGCATTCATTCATCTTCAAACGAAATTTGTGGTCCCGGGCCGGGCGTTTAATCAATCATCGTGCTTTCTCATTTAGATCGGGAGCCAACCGAAGACACCGAGGCTGAAGAAAGGCTCAGTGATTTCGTTTCGATGATTCGTGGGTGACGGAAGAGCAATATACAATGCGCGATGACAGCGGTCACTTATAAATCAGTCGAAAACACTTGTAACATTCGAAATCGATCAATAACGAAAGTGTCGATAAATCAGAAACCTTTCTTCCCAATTGATTTATTAAATTTCGATGCGTATTTAAATATATTTTTCTGAACACGTGATTCTGATCGTGCGTACAAACGAGTTGAAATTATATTCGTGAATTCGCAAGTGTGAATTTACGCGGATCCATACATTTCTGAACGTAGTTACAAAGATTGATTTTAAGTAGAAATTTTTCAGCTTCAAGTTGATTGAATTCAAGTGAAAACGTTTCGAGCTTCGACGTTAAGGTAAGATAAAATATCGAATTTAACATCAAATCACACTGCGATAATACCGTGTCAGAAGAATGATCATCTATCTATTTCAAAGGAAATTTTATGAATTTCAAACTTTTAATAAAATCGGGAATTAATATTGATATTAACGAAGAGATCAGGATCAAAGTAAAAAGAAAAAGGAAAGAAAAAAAAGCTAAAGAATTTATTAGATGTTTCTGAGCTTCGATAACATTTAAAAATCGAAACAGGGGAAATTACTCGGGTGTATTGAAAGCACACGCTCTATTAAAAATAGAGAGAAAGATTGGGAGAGAATTTTATAGAGATAGGATTTTATAGAGAACGTACAATTAGGATAATTAGTCGAATCGTTGTTTGTCGTAAAATGCAATGGATATTAAGTTACTACTCTCTGATCGGCGACGAGAACTTATTTCGAAATATACAGGGTGTCTCTAAAATCGCGATACAGTCAACATGCAAAACAATTGCGAAACAACATTACAGTCTCTTAATAATAATCCAATCGGAAATATAAAAATATTTTTTTTTCATTTGAGCCTTCATTTCCGAGAAAATCGAGTTTGAAAGTTTTACTGACAGTAGTTATCTTGTCTCTATACTAAACTAAAAATTCGCAGCCTAGTGATAAATCAACACTTCGTTTGTGACATCGTTACAGACGTCATTTCTCTAGAAACTGAAACAGCGAACAGCAAATTGACGAGGACGTGTTTTTTTTTTTTTTTTTTATGCTGAAACATGCAAGAAGAAAATTTAGAGAAGAACTTTGGTGATTTGATACACGGAAAGGTTTTGCTAAAAAGTTCGGTAATTGAATGGCCGAAAGTGTATAGCATTCTCGAACATCGAACACACATGTAATTCAATGTCAAAAAAAAGTAATTATTCTACTAACAGAACATTTCTGTCTCATATACTAAAAATAATTTCAAACTAGCCAGAAATCAAAATTAAAAATTGTCAATCTTTCAATATACACAGTCCAACAAACAAAATTCAATGACATAGTTTGGAAACTCCACTGCAACACCAACTCATTAATTTCAACCTTTTCATACCAAAAGCAACATAGCATTATATTTATATGAACTATAAACGAGGGATAAATAATTTCCATATATAACCGGAGTTCATATAGCAAAAGTGCATTCATTCTCTTGTAACATAACAGGGGTGTATTCACACCTCTCTACTGTCATTTTTCGTGTTTTCATATAATAGAAAAAGAATTTCATTTAACCGAGCACTAACCGGACTTTCATTCAACTAAATGAAATTCGTATAAGAGTACTGACTCTTCCACATTTGATATCAGATAAATCAAATTCTTACAGTCTCGTCGCATTAACTAAATCTTCAATCCTTCGATCACCCTAAATCTAATAAAAACTTCTTTCTTCTGAAATCACCTCAAGTCATTAATCAACAAAAAATCCTGCGAATCCTTCCAATCGAAAAATAAAATTCAACAGCACGTTTCCTGTCATTGATCGTTCGCAATCAGTCGATCGAATGCAGGAACCCATCGCCAATTCGCAGGACAAGGTTCCAATCAAATCTTTCACTTTCCCATACCATAACCCATCTGTATAAAATAACATTAAAATAACATAAAATAAATCGAAATAATATAAGATAATATAAAATAAATCGATCGAAGTAAATATTTTGCCTTCTCAAAGCCAGCTGTCTCAAAGCCATTCAGATTTTACGAGCGATAAGCCACTGCAAAGATTACATAAAAAATATATAAATTAGTCTGTAATAATTAACATTAAGCTTGTATATTACGAATTAGAGTAAGCAGTACCCTAACTTCTCATTCTGCCATCTATCCACCGCGAGAACAAAGACTATGTGTACAAAGGCTGGGGCTGTTGGGCTGTAAAGAATTTTGCTCACGGGGCCTTTCTTTCGCAGCGTTCGAGTTGTGTGAAGAGATGAAAGAAATCCCAGATAGACATCTGCCCGTCTGTGTACGTGCGCGCGCGTGCGTATGTGAAGTTTTAGGCTCGGTGTGGAATCTACACTATGGAGTCTCAACCGCGTAGAATCTACAGTGCAGACCGACCGGTTTGAAGTAAATTTGCCTCCACGATAATTTACTGCCACGTTTCAGAAGAACATAAATTTAGGCGAAACTTTTTTGGACGTAACTTTTAGTGGCAAGTTTACAAGCACTAAAACTGACCCATATATTTTACTTTATAGCAAACGAAACACTACTGTTCGACAGTAAAAGGGTACGATATTTTACACAGCTTAATTTGAACGAAAAGGTTTGCGGTAATTTGGACGTAAAGTTTTTCGACCGGTGGTGAAACGTGCCACCGAGTCTGCTACCAAATTTACGCGTACGATTTTTATTGGTCCTCATCCATCCCTTACCGTAACTCGTCATATATTATTTCGCACAGCACGTAGGTACAGGTTCTTTGACGCACCACGTATATTTTTGACATCCTCGTGAACCGCAGATAATATTTTCAAATCCCTTGAACAGGCAATTCTAATTACGCGTATATTTCTGAAGACGCTTATTCTCGAAGACATTTACAGTCTTGGACATAATTGTGACAAATTGAAATGTAAATTTATAACTTTGCTTATTTCTCAGATATTAATCTTTTCGCCATTGTGTCAATCTGACATGAGAAAATTAGGTCGGAAAAACGAAGGACGAGGATAAAGATCAAAATTTATGAGAGCGGTTTCTACATTAATTTGCTTCGCGTTTACTTTCGTACCCGAGGATCGAATTGTTGCAAGTCACTCGTTTCAATTAATCAGTATAAAATAATGCATTCGTTTTCGTGAATGCAAACTTGCACGGCAAATAGCTGGAAACCGCTCGCCTGCATCAGACCTCAGGTCTATAAAACATTCATCTGCAGGTAGAGATCGAAGGAAAAACATGAGTCTCAGCGTTTTCCTAGCACCCCACGTCGACGAAAATGTATCAAAACTTGGAGCATAAAAGTTTACAAGAAAATAATTTCACACTATATCAAAAGTCCAAGTCTTGTTTTAAATAATCACATCGTTTCGAAGCTGTTTTTTGAAGCTATTTTGAAACTAAATGCTTGTAAAACAAAACGCTGATCTTGGGAAAACAACTGAAATAGCGACAGTTTTATCGTACGAAATTTTTCGCACGTACAAAGTCTCCGTAGGCGTTACTAGTTTTGAAAACACATGAATAATTGGAGCCTCCTATTATTTTGTGTATTTTTAGTTTTTAATATAAACGTACGAATCAGGGACAGAACATCCCTATTTAGGCATCTATTAGAATACAATAAGAGAACACTGTAGGATCTCGAAGTTGCGCTAATTTCACGCTATACCAAGATTAACGTCTGATTTAAAAAAAAAAAAATCACTTAATCTTATTATTTTGAACGCAGCTGTTTTTGAACTGGCAATAAATGCTCGTAAAAGAGAACGCTAATTTTGGGGGAAAACAACTTAAACAGCAAACAGTTTTATTGTACGAAATTTTTCACGCACGAAGTCTCCGTAGCCGTTGGTTTTGAAAAAAAAAGAAAAACATGAAAAATTCAGGAGTAATCTTGCGTAAGTTTTCCAACATAGACGCGAAACGTGCGAATCGGGGACAGGAGCTGTTAGAATATAACGAGAGAACATCGTAAGATCACCAGATCCCGAGGTGACTGGCGGTTGGTTTGGCGTGTCTCATTGTTGCCCGTTTACGGAACAAACATCCTTGTGAACGGAGACCATCGAAGAAGAAGCTAGTCCTGGTGGGAGGCAAAACTCTCTCTCTCGAGCACAGCTGATCATTAAAGCTACCGCTGGCCAGTCAAACTTTCACGCTCGGTGATATTCAAGCTTCGTGCGTCGCAACGCGCACCGTTGTCTCAAGGTCTGCGAAAAATCGATCGGCCGATTTTTTCCGCTCGAACGGCTCCGTCCGGTCCTCTTCGACGATGTAAGTTCGAATTCGAAATAAAACCGGGCCATACTCGCAAAACGTGTAGACGATAGACGAATCGTTGAATCGATACGGAACCGAGGGGCGATAAATTATTCTTCGTTGCAGAGTGCAACTTCGCCCTCGAAGTGAATGGAAATTCCGAGGAAAAAATTGAAATCGAGTTGAATTCGTGAAATGTGAAACATAATAGAATCGAGCAATAAGAATCTTCGTAAGGCCGTAGAGCGATGCCGCCAATTTGAAGTTCAATCGAATTAAATTTGCAAAGTACAAAAAGTATCGCAATGGACGGCTAGAATCTAGACAGAGGCACTGAAAAATGTTACGCGAATATTAATTCGGGTTCTGTCGAGTCGAAATTCAGCCGAATCAAACTCGCAAAATAAATTAATTAAACTCACAGTGGACAGTAAAATTAACCTATCAAGTTAGTAACCACAGTAAAAGCTTTGATCACTAAAAGACTTCAAGACGCTTCCTTTCTATTGAATCGAAAATTTAGTTCAAAAAAAAAAACCCGAAAAGAACTTGAAACCGAATTCACAAAATATAGCGAAATGCTATATCTTCGTCGTAGTGAAATGCCATTGAAAGATGTATCATAAACGCGAGGAGGATCGTGATCGACGATGTCCGAATGGAATTGATGAAAAAGTCGCCGGCGGTGAAACTTGATCGACGAAACGTCGATTAAGAGAGACGATTTCAGAGTGTTGGAAGAAGAAACTTCTTTCGCAGAAATGGTAAGGAGAACGGTGGCGAACGGTTACACGAGAAAGGAAGGAAACGGTTGGCCGCGCGTAAACTAAAAGGAAGAAAGTCGAGGGCGAGCGCTACGAGGTACAAAAAAGAAAAAAAAAGAAAGAAAGAAAGAAAGAAAAAAAAAGAGTGTTCCGGATCGCGTTCCACGAACTGCTTTTTAAGGACGATTTTTTTGACGAAGTCGGTTGATCGAAAAACACTTCGTAGAACACTAGACGCACAGTTAGCTCATGAAATATTCTTTAAATTAAGTTCTGTGTTTTGTGTAAAACATTTTGGAATTTAATGCAAATATTACGAAACATATGAAACATTTTGAAATTTGATTTTAACTTAATTATTGATTGGCTTCAATTTAATTATAATGAAATTACGATTATGGCTATATTGTGATTGTAATGATCAATGATTGAAAAGAAATTCAGAAATATGTATAGAGATTATAATATATATGATGAGAAATACATATTTCATAGGAAGCATAGAAATATTTAAATAATTACAATCTGTATTAATAAACTGAAATATTGAATGTATCTTTAATATTTATTATCTGATTCCATATACTTTATATTAATTTTTCATTAAATATATGTTTGCAATTAGTATCTTGTAACTTGTATATGTACTTTCAACTTGATTCCAAATTTTACCAACATGATCGTTTATTTTATTTATTTCATCCTTTAACATTTTCTCTAATTCTCTAGTTGGTCTCTTAAGCATAGGAAATTTTTAGGAGTATTTATTACTTCTAATTATTAATTAGTATTTATATTTAATTACATAGTAACATATATATATATATATATATATATATATATATATACATGTATGAAAATTTTTCTACGATAAGCGTTCGAATAATTTCATGAGCTACTGTGTCTTGAAAAATGAAAAATATTTGATACCATATATCTCAACTAAAAACGGTAGTATACAATGCTTTGAGAAAAGGAGAAAAGAAAAAAATTTCCTATTTCTTTTCACTTTAGTGCCTACTTATTATCATGTTTATCGGGTGGAAAATGGAGCTACACGGAGCTACAATTATGGTTAACAGTTAGGAAAACAATGTGTAATGTAGTATATATTGTGTCATCAGTGATACAAAATTCAGGGGAAATCTTTATATTATGCAAGTTAAACGTTAATATATATCGGAATTATAAATTCGTCCCATGGAAAAACACGTACATTAAAACAACGCAGATTTTTACATTCGATTTAATACGTATCCTCAAAATTATTCGATTCGATCGCTGTAAACAATTAATTGAACTCACGGAGCTCAACACCGCAGAAAAAAATATAATATTCAGAGAATATTCTTCATTTCACAAATCTCTGCATGTAACAAACTTTACAGCGAAACAATTCATTCAATTTATTCACGGAATCTGTAAACACGAGGTAATTCCTCCTCTCGTTAACTACTTTTGTTGCAGTTCATTCATACTTTCTCCTCTAAATCAAGTGAAAATTGTAATACGTAACTCTACTTAACATTAATTCCGCGTTATATTTTATCTGTCACGTCTGTTCGTTGCTCTCGTTAAGTAACACAGAGACAAAAAGTATTTGCACACTGTTGCTTAATTTCCGTACTATTTAATAGCATAAAAATTAAAAAAAAAACACTTGGTTAAAAAATTGTGTGTGTGTGTGTGTGCAAATACTTTTTTTAAAACCACTATAACGTCATTTTATAAAATTATGAATTACCTCGTGTTATCCATCCCTTTTTCTTTATACTTTACTTTTTACCTTTTAACAAAAGGTGTTTTTTTTTTTTATATCTCAAAGGTTTTCTCTTTTATAAACAAACATTATTCGTTGACTAAAGTATTAGCATTGGCCCGAAGACCAAGGACAATCAATTCGTTTACGCGCTTCTGAATCTTCCAATCATTCTCAAACGTTTCTCACGAATCAACGAGTAATACGATAATTTTTGCACGATATCGAGCAAAGTTTGAGGAAAGATCGTCCGAACCCAACCCTCGCAGCGACCTTTGAGCCTTTCACGTTCCGTCGTGAGAACACCACGTGAATTTAACCTTCAACGATATTCGAACGACGCCCGAGACTTTCACTAATAACGCGAGTTTCAAGTGCGCCGTTCGTTCGAGAGACCGACAATACGATCTCTCGAGAGACGGTATCTCCTGATCCTCTGGCTCTCCTCTCCCTCTTATCCCTTTCTTCCTTTTCCCTGGCTCTTTCTTATCCTTCCGACGGTACTTCTTTGACGGTTCACGAAAACCGAATTGCTCGATTTCACCCATTCCCCGATACGAACGCGCGGCAACGTTTTACCGGATAAAACGGCACGTTAAATCCTTTCTGCGAGCCTCGAGCGGATGGACAACCTTTTCAACGATCGCGATATAGCCGAGGAGAATCTCGGGAGGATCGAAAGTTCAATCGTGCAATCACGGGAAACGAAGTTCCGTCGAAGGAATCAGAGATGAATTTAGATCGCGATGGAACGCGGCGGCCTGGTCATTTGCAAGAGTATTATGAATTTTCATGAATGTACACGACGACAGTCGATTGCAGAAAAATTCACGGCGGTTTCGGTCGAATTTCAAATACGTGCGATTTCTCTCTGTTTCTTTTACGCGACAACCTGGAAGCATCGTTTCTATTTGTCAGAATAAAAAAACTCTTATTTTTTTGACAAATTACTTTTTTATATATACTATATTTATTATAATCTATTATTTATTATAATCTACATGGCTGTCACTGTTCTGTTTTGTAAGATAATCATATTCTTTGCTATTATGAAAGAAACGACAGAGCTTTAATATTTATAGAGAAATAAGAATTTTTAAGTATTATTTTAATTTTAAGTGTACAGATTTTGAAAAAAATTGCGATTTATTTGCTAGGAAATATCAATAAAATCTACGAAACCTGTTTTAAATATTCAAAGTTTGCGTAATAGTATTTTATATTTTAGGCACATTGTGAAAGATAAGATTTGTAAAAACTCAGTTGTGACAATGTCATTGGAAGAATTGAAAGTACCAAACATTGAATCATTTCATTGAATACCGCAGGTGATTGTCACGAAGAGAAAAGATAGTTAGACCATTTGGAATTTGAAAGAAGATCGAGGCAGAATACTAATTATCGAAACTAGGTTCGCCATTCGAGTCGTGTAGTGTGATGAACTGTAGTTTCTAGTTAACTAAAACAGAGAGAAAGAAAAGGTCGGGACAGTTCATTCAAACTAACATAACAAACAAATTATTAGAAAATCATTAAAATTTCTACACCTCGGAAAGCGTAGAAATTTGGGAGCATATTTCAAATCAAAACTAAACAGACTTTCCGTATTTTTTCAGTCTCTTGCTCAAAAATTGAAGGCATTAGTAGTAACGACTTCTCCTAAATATGATTAAATACAAATCAATATTTCATTCGCGGTATTATCTTTTTTTAGATTACCGAAACTATCAACATATTACAATACAAGGATAAAAGTTGCGAAACTACTGTAGAGAGAAATGAATGTATTTCATCCAAAAACTGAAGAATAGTCCAAACTCTTGAACAAGTACGCACATCTAATGTAATATTTACAACACTCTAACCTCTCCGTGTCCTTTACTTCAAATAAATTTCGTGCCGTACGAAACCGTTGCGAAACAACATTTTAAACATTTTAAAAGAAGGAACGAAGAACAAAGTTGCTACAAAGAAAATAACAACAGCACTTACACTTTACTTTACACTTTTGAAATGTGGTTACGCAAACGCGTAAGAAATGTGCTGTGTAATTCGTGCTACACGAACAAATAAATCTCTCGTGTTTTTCTGTCGTTTCAGAGTCCGAAATCGAGATAAAGAGTCCACGGAAACGAATGTAATCGGTCATGCTTGACGATCTCGCGTAAAAATGACGAGGGAATAGCCAGTCGCCGAAATTCCATGGACGCATTTTTGACTGAAGGAAAGCCGCCTCTTTTAATGGCCTCTCTTACTCTTTCTCTCTCGATAATCGCCCGTTTAACGATCAATGGTCGTTTCTTCTTTCTCGTCAACCTGCCATTACAATGATAATGGATCGGACTGCCACCCTAATCCTCGCGCTTTGACGAGCCGCGTGTACTTATTTAGCGATTCCACAAAAGAAAACGGACATTCGCGTCTCACTCGAGGTGTGTAAATCGCAGTGCTACTCCGAGACAGAACTTTGAGGAATTTGTGAAATTCAATCAAAGAGAAGATACAGATATCGGTGGCAGTGTCACCGAATGGCGAGAGATTTGGGAGACTTGGGAAGAATTTGAGCAATTCAATTAAGAAGATTAAAAAAAAAAAAAAAAAGAAAAAAAAACAGTGCAAGAAATATAGTGGAGTAAAGCAAAATATAGAGTTAAAATATTAGAAATACAACACGAGGACAGTGAAGCAGAAGTTATTGAAATATTAAATTTAGAGGGTGTCGATGAGTGAGATATCAAAATATCAATTGCAAGTGGGAAATTTTTATAAAAGAAAGAATTTTATAAGGAAACTACAGTAATTGAAATATTGAAATATTAAGAATATTAAATCTGGAAAATGTTAATATTAATATGTTAAAATATTAATTGCAGTGTAAAATAATTTTATAAAAGAACTTTAGAGAATTAGATTTCAGAGATTTAAAGAAATAGAAAAATACAATTAACTGAGCTAGAAGAATTAAGCTCGTCACTCGATCAATCATCAATTTTCTCTCTGTCACAATAATATTTTTCTTATTATTGTCAATTTTTAATTTTGTAACTGTAGAAGGTCCTGGTTAAGGAAAAACTCGGTTAAATATTAACATTTTCAAAACTCAAGTCGAGAAAATAGAGAAGACATATATTGGAGACACAAATTGTAAAATATTAGGATAGCAAGTGATGATAATTCGTAGAGGAAACTTGGGAAAAATTCTGAAGAATCTAAAAAATTAAATTGAGAAAATAGGGAAACATAGCGGGAATAGTGTGAGATAAATAACATTGGAAAATATTAGAATTGCAAGTGCTACAAATAGTGCAAGGGAATGTCGAAATATTAGGGTTGCAAGTGAGACAAATTCATAGAAAAGAATCAAGACAAAAAGTTCGAAAAATTCAAGGAACTACATTGAACAGATAATATGAAGTAAAGTAAAGTAGAAAAAAATATTTCATCGAATTATCGTGAAAGAAGAGTTTGCGGAAGAAACTTGAACATCTTGATGGTGCTTCGACGATGATATCGTTTCCGATATCAAAAGTTTCTTCAAACAAGCACGTGTACTATAATTCAATATAAGATCCATAGAACAACAGACGTACTAACAAATTAAGGTGTTCCGAGGAGCCAAGAGAGTTCGAAGAAAGAGAATTCAACCATATCGAAGATGCTTGTAAAATTAAAGATGGCTAATTCAATAGATCGAGTGGTAATTCCCTTTGTTATCTTGCTACTCTGTAATTCCACGATGGGATATAATATTCTGTTGGCTACTATGGGTGGTACAAAGTCGCACACGGTACCATTTGTGGCGCTGGGTAGGAGTTTGAAGGCACGAGGACACAACGTGACTCTTTTAAGCGCGTTTCCAGCTGCCAACAACGGGTTACAAGAGTTCGTTCCGCCCATCTTCGAGGTAATTATCCTTTTTTAAGCCTTCCTTTCGAGGATTCGAGGGAACGAAGGGAGCATGACGCGGTAAAAGTCCTTTCATTCGAAGTAAATCACAGACTGAAATTATAACTTCGTTTTGTCATGAAAAAATAATAATTTACCGTGTACCGTCGGTCAACAAAGTCTGAGAAAACATTCGAAACAAAAAAAAGAAAAAAGGGAACGAAATATGCATGTTTCATGGATGGTAATCTGTTAAAACAGTAGATGAAATATTGACTAAAATATTGACAATGCTTCTTATATTTGTTTAGAAGAGCATGTGGATAAATCGGATATTACAAAGTGATATTTTGTTGTAATTTATTTCCGGCGAACAAATTTAAGAAACATCGTTATTTCGTTGCACACAACGTTAAATAAAATATTAATTACAATACTTGTTTCTACTTTAAATACTTGAAATTTGACAAAAGTATATAGACTTCTGACCTCTGTCTTCTGTAATCATTACATACATATACGTAAGCTTCTAATTATTTTCTCCTTTGCTTTTTAATTTATCTCTCTATTCTTTCTGAACCGTTTTAAAAATTAGACGTCCAATTTTATATGAGAAAACATTAGAAATTTCTTTGTTGAGACAAAAATGGGATTGGAATGTTACACTTCCTCAAGATGTTTAATACACATAAAACTCTCAGTTATCACTTTGTACTACTTTGTGCTATTAAAGTACAGTTTTTGATTATCTCTGTCAAATATAATTCTATGAATGTGTCATGTCCTTTTTGTACATTTATCTCTTTAAATTTTCTTTTCTCCACCGTGGTAGATAATTAACGAGTAACGAAGCTCGTTCCATCCATCTTCTACACAATTAGCTTCCTTCCAGCTTCGCAAATACTCCAAACTGTTCCCCGAGCAAACTAATTGTAAGTCGAGTAATAGACAGGTAGCCACAGCTTTGAAGGTACTATGATCCATATCGAGGATATCGAGGATATCCTTGAACCCTCGGTGCTTTCGTCCGATTTAATTACGAGAGATAAATTCGATCGAGAAGCCCTCAGACAGAAAAGAGTGACAGAAAATATATTTCCGAATATGCGCCATCTCTTCTAGACACGTTCCACCTAACGTAAGCTATAAGTTAACAGGGGCGTTTATTTGATTATGAGAATGGAGCGCGTGCCGGGTATAGTGCGAGGGCGTGCAAAAGGGGCGGGATGCAAATTGATTCGCGTTTATAGCGCGAGCAAACAGCCTGCCGGTAAATTATAGATCGGAGAAACAGAAGTCGAGAGGTTCGGGGAATTCGGTGGTCATAGTGGTCGTGGTTATAGAGAGATTCTCTCCGATTTCAAATGCAAACTTCGTTTCCACTGACGATGAGTAACGCGAAAACGGAATAATTATTTTCGCGGAATAGCTATGTATTTTGAATACGATGAAAACAGAATACTGTAATTGGAGAATACTGAATACTGTAAACGAAACGTGTAAAATATTTAAGAAAGCGAAGGAGAATTTAAACATTATTCGAGAGAATTTAAAGCATGTCGAAATAACAATTTATAGTTTATATTTTACTCATAAAATTATTTTCCTATACTGACATTTTTATCAATTCTATTTAAAGATCAAAGTTATAATTATAATACTCTCATTTCTCAGAAAAATGTAGGAAGTGTAGAAAGAAAGATAAAGGGTGTTCCAAACTTTTTTCAGTTTGCGATTTTTGCAATGTTTGTTTGGATTAATTATTTAAGAAAAAATACATGAAAATATAGCTATTATTGTATCTCAACATGTGGAAAAAGTTAAATATTTCTGTACGATTATTAATAACCATCTTCTTGTTGCACAAAATATGTTATCTCAGTCACGTTGATTGTAATATAATTGCAATTCAATATATACGTAGCTCAAATGATAAAAAATTTAGTTGACAGAGTGAACAATAAGAAATTATTTACTTTCTTACTTATTTACATTTGTCGTATCTATGAGCCGATTTCATGCGTAATATGCATTGAATCACATTCCAAGAATGTCACTATATAAAAATATGTCTCCATCAAAATGTTTGGACGATATAAACGAAGTAACAGGTACTTACATAAACCTTCACCTCTTTTCCACGTTTGCATCTCTTCAAATATCTTCTTTCTTTGGAACACTCTGTTGACGAAATACACAAATGTTAATAAAATTGTATCAAACACCAAAACTAAATATTTTAACAATATCAATATATACCCGAAGGGAAATAACTCATTAAAAAACCAGATAATTCGTCGTAATATTAGAAATACTTGAATTTCATTCAACTATGAAGTCACTCGAAAATATTGAGCGAGTCCTTGAAATTTCTTTTCGTCTTTCCTTCGACGATAAAAAGTAGAATTCGGTAACACAAATTGATTCAAAGAGGATTGCATAATGAAATGTTAAAGCAACATAATGAGCGAGTTTTTCCCGTCAGTGTGTTACCAACGACAGTAATTTTATACGAGCATCACGTATGATCTCTGTATGGTTTAACTACCGCATCTTCCATTTTGAACCCGCGAGGAAGATTACGTTTCATAATGGTTATTTAGAGTAACGTGCATGTAATTATGCGTATAGTGGGAGGAACTTATTACAAAAAAGCGATAATAGGATTATTTCATAAGAAAGCTGGTATTTAAAGTGTGTTCCGTTATTGGCAGGCTTATGTCGGGAATTACACGTCAGAATGGGACCTGGTTGGTGCGAGGTTCCGAGATGAAATGCCTATCTCCCCGTGGGATGCAATGCGATACGCCTGGGAGGCATGTGAAGCACTTCTTCGCGACGAAATATCAGTATCTTGGCTGAGAAAACCTGAAGGCAATCTTCATGCACGATGGGATGTCGCGGTAATCGACGGAGCCTTTCCCGAATGCCTTCTAGGTGTTCTTCATGGAGAGAATGTGCCTACCATCATGCTAAACACGGTAACTGTGTACATAAATAAAAACAATGTCTCGCAGTTTTTCCCTCCAATAACACAAATATTTGATTTAATTACTCGATTTGTTGCACGAAACTTTTAATCGCAAGATCTTGTTGTGTTTGTATTGGGTTTCCATCCGGAAAAAAGAGATTCTTTTTTGTTTGTCTTTTGATAGATTAGTAATATTAATAAGAAAACGTAACGTGCATTCGCACGTTAGAATAAAATTAAAGATTCTGCATGCATAAGTGCAGAGTCATTAATTGAAAACTTTCGACTCGTTGAAGATCAACAAAACTCAGAACATCGACCTGGAATTGATTGAAACTTGCATTAAACACAAATAAGTGATTTGATTTGAAATTTGAAAATAAAGTGTTAAAATAAAACTAACAAGGTTTCAGTTTACTTTTTGATAATTTATAAAATTAAGCTTATCATATCAAAAGAAAAAATCCAGGAATTCCAATATGATTTTGCCATATTTTTTATTTGTTGATTATGTATTTGCTAAGACAGAAGTGCAATGATCTTTCGCAAAAATAAATATAATTCCGCGCATTGTGCACAATAATGATATAAAAAATAATCAGAACGATCAAAGTCGTTTCAATTTCAATTTGAATATTGTCAAAAATCGAAACAAAATTATAAGTAAGAGAGGTTTCATACGACTTTATAAACGGCAATAAATATATTGACAATTAAAAATTAAATGTTCATACCAGACTAAACTTGAACAAAACCACATTACAGTTTCATACTACTTTGAACGATGATAAAAATATTGATACAATATTAAGTGCTCAGGCCGGATTACGTCAAGATTAATTGTTATCGAGTCCATAATAATTATACCTCTGTACATAATATAAACCAACGCGATAACGGCTAATATACTGAATACACATTTCGATACAGGTAGCACTGTACAGTGGATCCATAAGTCGTCAAGGTAATCCGTCGCCATGGTCCGTCACGCCGTACTTCGGCAAATCGTTGACCCAGGACATGAACTTCTTCCAGAGAATTCTAAATGCAGCCTGTCTCGCCACCTTGAGGCTAATGCACTGGATCATGATCAACGGATACCTTCAACCGGTTCTAAGGAAGTATCTAGGTATGCGCATCCTTCACTACCGTGATCGGTTTCGATTGACGATGATTTCCTTTATTCGGAGGAATCTTGTTTATCGTTCCAGGGGACCAGTTACCAGACGTACGAGATCTGACTACGGAGATTCCACTGACGCTGCAGAACAGTCATTACAGCGTGGCTGACTCGGTTCCTTACTTGGCCAACGTGGTGAACGTCGCGTGCCTCCATTGCAAGCCGGCGACGAACCTCGGCCCCGATTTGGAGAGTTTCTTGCAACGCGGTAAGTCGATATTCTAAGTTGGCCGACGTCGTTAGCAGAAAATTACGTTCGTTTCTTGGGGGAGGGGTCAGGTGGGAGATTTCTGAATCGTTCAGAGAAAGCGGAGACAATGAACGTGCGTCGAAGGGTATTTAACGAATCGGTAGCGTGAGAAAGATGAGAGCTTGTACCAAGCGGAATTTACGTTTTCACTAACGGAAGGATCTGTTAAATAGTCATTTGGTAATCGATGGTAAACAATTTCGTAGTCGTAGTAAATACTCCAATTTAAAATCTAATAATTGGTACTAGCAATAAATTTACACGTGAACGTGTAATATTTACGTTGTGCAGGATTAATTTCTCTTTTTCTGCTTTGGTCTCCGCAGAAGTTTACACACAGTTGTCAAATTTTTTTAAATATTTCAAACAGAAGAAGAATAATCTTGGACATTTTGTGAACGTTGATTAACTTGTCGATTAAAATTGAACTAATGTTCCTTACGTTTGTTTAAAAGTGCAAATAAATCGAAAAAGGAAACAATCTTACAATTGTACAATTAATGTGTGTATTAAGATGAATAAAGCTCATTCTGATTATAATTATGATAACAATAAGACCACAATTTATACACGTCAATGTATTTTAATGTACTTTTGATTTCGTAGATTTTCTCTCTTTTGTTCCCTCCCAATATAGTTATGTTTTTCGATAAACAAATATCAATGTCGAATCCTTGCTTCTGTTTAAATATTTGAAATTCAACAGCTTATACGTATGTACTGACGTTGTGATCTCCTTTTATCACAACTGCTGCCTTTTCGCGCAGGCCTGTCGATAATCAGTCTATCAGACAATAGATCATTTTCAGGCCAAGTCAAATTTCCCAAAGTAGTACATCGCGATAACCGTGATACATGACCGTAGGTTTCATATTCGTGTCTATGGGCTCGTCAGTTCGCGCGTCAGACATGCCAGAGGCGCTTCGTCAAATCTTCGTGGCAGTGTTTGCCACGCTTCCGTGCAACGTCGTGTGGAAATGGGAAGGCGTGAAGATCAAAGATCTGCCATCGAACGTCAGAACAGCGGCATGGTGGCCGCAACAAGAGCTGCTGGGTCATCCGAAGCTTCGAGCGTTCGTCTCGCATGGAGGACTTTTGTCTTTGCACGAGGCAGCTTATCACGCCGCACCAACCCTCGTTCTACCCGTTTTCTGCGATCACGATGGAAACGCAGCTCAAGCTGGTAAGTATTATCTTATCAATTTTTCAATTAAGTCGATTCATTAACCGATTTTCGAATTTTTATTGACTATCCATTTACTTCAACGTGTTTTCGACATTTTTTAGTCTGACTTACAGTGTCGAAAGGGAAATAAGTAAAGAAAGCAAAGACTGGAATATAACGCAAATTATTTTGTTACGAGTATGTATTAAAGTTTATTGCGAACATTGCCGCTAACATGTACAAAACAGCTGAAAGCTGTTGTATCAATAATGCCCGTATATGTCACGAACATGTTAAGAGATAAGAGGATTTATCGTAGCAAATACCTCGATTCTTTCTAAATTGTAGAATCCAAATAAAAATGTAACGATGAGAAAACATCGAGCGAATTTTTGGAATTTCCTTGAAAATTGTCTCAATATTTAAAAAACGGAAGTTGATAAGGTAAATTGATTAAAAATGATTGCAGACGCATGAAGAATTCCAGGAAACGCAGAAAGTAGATGACTGAATAATTAAAATGTAATGATTTAGAGTCGATCAATGTATCAACTTCGAGGAATTAGAAGTCAAGTAAACGATAAGATAATTAATTAATGATTATGTATAATCTCTTTATACAATTAGAAGACGTAATATGACCTTTACATAAAATTACAATTAAAAGCAATTGAAAGCAAAGGAACTTCCATTTTCACTGTTACAGAGAAATTGGGTTACGCTTTGGTGATGGATTTGGCTACAATATCCATTGGAAGTTTTCGTGATGGAATTCTTAAGGTAGCTGCGGTGCACAACAATTCGTATCGAATAGCAGCAAAAAAGAGAAGCTCGTTGCTACGAGATTTGCCAATTAACCCTAGAAAATTGGCTACTTGGTGGGTGGAACATGTTGCCAAGTATAAAGGAGCTGAACATTTGAAAAGTTCTGCAAGGTATGTACACTGGAATTTTCGTAGGAATTTCTTCATGTAAGAAACTTCTTTACTTCTTAAAGACTGTCTTAAACTAGTCGTAAAGACTTTGTAAAGAGACTGCTTGTGATTATTGTAAATAGTAACTTTTTTGTGCATAAAGTAAAACACACGTAATAATAAAATACTTAATTTGTTTTTGGCCTTCTAAAGTAAAAGAAATACACGGTACATATGACTTAAGAAAGATTTTATTCCTATCATTTCTAAAAGTGAAACATTTTTTTTTTTTGATCTGTGACAGTTACTTTTTTAAATAATACCTTTTAAGAATTAAATGTGACAATTACTCGATGAAATTAATTTGTTTCAGGTATATGAACATTATTCACTATTATTCCATCGACGTGGCAATATTTTATGTGATAGCGTTAATACTGTTGGTACGCGGACTGAAGAAATTGTGCTGGAGAACTATATTCAAACAAGTTGTTAAAAAGAAAATCGATTAGACTGTGAATAGTATCAATTTCGTAGTTTTCTATTGAGTTATATATTTATTTAATACGTTCAATACCGTCCAATGGCATCTGTATTTCATCGACTTTTAGCATTGATTATGTAAAAATTTTACAATTAGATTGAGAATATACTTTGTTAAAATTTAAAATGTCTATATCATTCATACTGCGCCTGAACATAGAATGCAACGAAATAATGCTCTTTTAAGCGAAAGAAAAAATAATTTTTCATCGAAAGTGAATAAATAAATAGGGTAGAAATTCAGAGAATAATAATACAGGTTTCTATATTAACTACCGTTGATGTAGAAGATCGTAAAATATTCATGCACTTGCGCATTTGTAAAAAAAACTTACAAGTCTGTGGTTCAAATCAAAAGCGCGAAAATATCGTTTCAACATTTTTTTTTTTCCAAAACTGTGCAAATGATATTCCTCTACAATTAAAGCCAGTTAAAGTCTCAAACAAGTAATAAAACACCATCGTATTCGATTCTATAAAATTATTAACGTTCAATTTACGAATTTCAAAGTTCCAACGTTACGAATTTCGGCAAGTTTGCAAGCATTCGCTTGTTCACTCGAAACAAGTTTATTTGTAACGCGTGTTTACACATTTTTTACGTATTCACCCTCGGATGTACGTGAGAGAACTCGGATATCGTGAACTCATAAGTCACATCTAATGAGACGTTTTTCTTCAGACAGGCTGCTTCGAGATAGATAGAAAAAAGAAACAGTCCTCTTTGGCTGAGACAAAGATCCAACAGCAAGAAAGATCTTGAGGACAAGTTTTTAGTAGCGTCTACACAGCCACGTACACACCGACAAAACCAATATTCCCATTTTCCCCTCTACATGGCGGGATGCCTATCTCGTCTACGTTACTTCGAAGCAATCCATCAAGTCTTAACCTATCAGCATCGGCCTCCAGCGACGTAGGCGTTTCGACCACGCTTCCGAACGATTTACGTCTTTCCCTACTGAGAATGATAGTTTTGAAAATCGTTGGAACGCTGCGCCTTCAAGCGCTTTGAACTCGTAGTAGCAGATGAGCTGCGCAACTGTTCGAGCGTACACAGTGGTCTCACACACAGTGGCAAAACTATTCGATTCGGTATGTTTGTACGTGTATACGATGTGTCCGTGATGCATCTAACGATGCCACGCACGTTTAAGTTCAAGATTCCACTGTTGAAAATGTAAAGGCGTCGTCGAATTGGTGTCGTCACTGGCTCGTCACTGGTGGTAAATTACAACGACGGTGATATTGTATATATTGAACGTGAGCACGAGGGATTTTCTCTGATCGGAAAATGTTCGTCGAATTAAACGTCCGTCGATATCAACGGAAGCGAGGCGGTGAGAAGAAGGGGCTTACGTATGGCGAAGTACGGTACTGACGTTAGTTAAGGGGTCCTTACGAACGGCGGCGCACGAGTCGGATTCTCGCCACGACGCTTCTACGTCCATGACCCGTGGTGAAGTCGGCGCTCGATCACGATCGGATCAGTACCAGCTGACTCGTTCGTCAGAATGTTGGTGTGCGTTTTGGTATTACGTTTCTGAGGGCCGCCTCTAACCGAGTGTTTTCTCGCCATCAGTCGCGAATCGGTCGGTGTGTGCGGAAACGATACGAGAGTGGCGGGCCAAAGTGCGGATTACGGATAGCAGGCAAGCACAACCGAGAGGTAAATGCGCAATGTTACACTGGATGGAATGTAACGTGTGTGTATGCGCGAGCACGGTGGTGAGAATCATGGTGTTTTGAAGAGGCACGCTTAACCACGTGGAACGCGGTGCCCAGTTTTCGGCGTGACTCGGCAACTCGTCTGGCCGAGACAGGCCAACGATATTAAGCTCGTCGATGCTTGGGAAAGGGAAGCATAGAGAGTCTACGAGAGACCAGACGAGAAACAAAAGAGGACACTTGAGACGATGTCGCGTAGCGAAGACGGAAAGAGAGGCAAAGAGAGAAAGAGAGAGAGAGAGAGAGAGAGAGAGAGTGGACAGCAAAAAGGGGGAATGGGAGAGAGAGAGAGAGAAAGAAAGAGGGAGGGAGGAAGAGGGAGAGAGAGAGAGAGAGAAAGAAACAGATGGGGAAAAGATAGAATAAAGACGCGAAGAAGGGCAGAGAGTTGACTGTTGTGTTCGATCACAGCGAAAACACGTGGGGAGCGAGCGGGAGTTCCCTCGTGGTCGACGAACGTTCCATCGGCCGTTAAATGGGAGGACTCTCCGCGCTTAAATGGGTGAATCCCTCGTATCGTATCTTGACGATCGATCGTTCCTCGGCACTTGGCGAAGGTGCACGAGAAACGCTGGAAAACGGCATCCTGTCACACGAATATGCGCGGACGGTAAACGATGCTGCGCATACGAGCGTGTAGAGCGTTCATATGGTGGGCAGTAGGTGCGTAGCTTGTTTCTCTCTCGCGGGCCCTGGGCCCTGCCGATGACCGGGAAACAAACGGCCGAGGTCGGGGCCGAAGTCCTCCATGCAAAACGTCGCACGCTGGACACGCGCAACAACCGATGCAACAAACAAATGTGCTCTATACTAGCGTATCGTCGTGTGTGTTGTATGTCTGACGCGACGCTTTTACCCTCTTGCGCTTGCCTCTGGCGCGTGACGTAATCCATTCAAGCGCTTACTACGCAATACGGGACGCGAGCGGCAGCAGCCGCCTCTTTCTATCTTTCTCTCCCCCTCTCTCCCTCTCCCACCACCTCGCCCTCGCTCTCTCTCTCTCTCTCTCTCTCCTCTCTTCAATACAGTATACAGCAACCATGCTCTCCTCGTTCTTCCTTCCTTGTCGCACCCCCCTCCTGCCCCTGTCGGAGCAACCCTTCTTTTTCTTATCACTCGATAATGGCGACGGGAAAGAAAACGGTCTCACGTCGTGCGTCGCAATTATAGTTTCCTTCCGACCGGTTTCTCCTTTCGTCCCTCCTTTCCGTGAAACTGCGTCTATGTATCTCTCTTTGCGTCTTTTGTCTCTGGCACGTGTCACTCCGTGTTCTCTCTGTTTTTCTCCGCCTGGCTCCGCCACAGCGAGAGACCGATCGTGCGTGCGTGCGTGCGTGCGTGCGTGCGTGCATGCATGCGTGCGTGCATGCGTGCGTGCGTGCGTGCGTGCGTGCCTGTCTGCCTGCCTGCCTGCCTGCTTGCCTGCCTGCCTGCCGCGTCGTTCTCATATTATCCTGCCGTTCGGGGAAATTCAGAGCTCGGATCAGAGTAGGATTTCCGAATACAACACGAGTGCAGCAGAATTTCGCACTCGTGACCACCCTTTCTCCCTGGCCCCTCTCCCCCCACCACTCCTCCCAGCTGCTTCCCCTACCGTCGCGACGGAGTTTTCTTAGCGTCGCAAGTGAATTACGCGGTTCTTAGCGCGATCGAACGTATCGGAGCTGTGTTTTGTTTTGTCGCGTGTGGCGTGTACCCGTGTGTGTTGAACGCGTCGCGCGTGAATACTGCGACGAGTTTACGGTGTCAGGTTTAAAAATGCAACCCGAGGCGCGTCAGTGACGATAACATGGTCGCCTTGAACGGGTGTCCGATGTAAATGCTTGTTTGTTTAGTGACGTTTGTTCGTCATCCTCGTTAACTTCTCCGTATATACTTCCGCCCGTATACTGCGTACATACATACATATATGCATACATACTTGTTTCGTATCCATACGATCGCACGATCGGGCCGGTATAATCTTCGAAAATCACGGTTGACAAAGGCAAACCGAAACTTTCGTCGACCGCGAGCCCGATTCGTGACCAAGTTCAATGACGTGAATTATGAACTGTTTTGCTGCGTAAACGTGATTTCATCGCGTATCAACAACCTGTTCGAAGGTGGGCTAAAGTAAACAAGCGGCGCGTGGACCGTCGGGAACAGAGGCTGGTTGCGGTGGTGGCGTCTCGGTGCTTTAACCTTCGGGGAGTGGTTCTTTGTCTTTCTTCTTCCTCTTTCTGTTTTATTTTATTTCGCCGGGGTCCGCGATGCTAACTACGCATTAGAAGCGGCCACGAATCATCGCGCGTCTGTCGAAGGAGTACGCGCGCGCGTTCGCTTGCTCGCTCGTACACATATATATGCGTGCACGCACGCACTCACGCACGCTTTGTCCTCCTAAATAATCCGTGGAACGAAGTGTTGGAAGGAAAAAGACGAAATTTCGTGGCGTATCGAGCAAACGCGTGTCTCTTGTGAAATTCCCTACCGACGAAGCCTTGAAAAAGTTCCGGCGTAGAAAAGGAGAATTAACGTGTGGTCGCGTTTTGTAATCGGTCGTGTTACACTACGCATCGATCCAGCTCCTTTTCTCTATGCACATTATATATATATATATATATATATATATATATATATATAAATTTTTATCAATCACAGATGTCCAGGTATACATCCTGCGTTTCGAACGTCATGACAAAAACGTCAACTCTAACGATTGTTTCGCGTTTCAATTTGCTCTATGCATCTGCGTGCATTACGTGACGTTGCAAAAAGGTAGGCTTAACCGTATTGCGTTCCACGACTTATTTTAAATCGAGTCGTTAAGCGACTTCTCGTGTCTCTTGTCTCTCAGAGAGAGGAGACATTCTCTTCACTGACTTCTCGCTTCGGTTTACATGCGAGAGGTTTTCTTCAAAAGCGTGTCAGAAGCCCTTTTCGATCAGTGAGCTGCAGCGAACGTCTTCGCAGCAAGACTAAAGTCGTTTCATAATTTCGGATGTAATTTCGTCCTGAAAGAAAAAAAAAAAAAAAAAAGAAAAAGAGAGCACGTTTTCAAAGGTATTCATTCACCTCCTTTCAGATCTTCCTGAGAACTCGTTAATGTGCCGAACAAATTTAAAGCCATTTTGCACTATATAAGTGCAAACAGGCGTGTTGCGTGTTTAGTTCCACACGCGCGAGGTTCGACCAACGTAAATAATAGACACTGCCATGATCGACTGTATGCGTACGTCGTCTGTATGCCTGTGTACGTGTGACAATTGTTTCACTTGGATTCTTTTTTTTCCCTCTTGCTTTATGCCTCATGCTTTCGTTATTTACGCAGTGATTTCGGACTATCGACATGCCGAGTAATGTGGGACACACGGCATTGGTGCTCCGGTAGTGATTGTGTTATCGACGTGTCGTCATCATCATCGTCATCATCATCGAGGACGAACGACACGGATCCACTTCGCGGCCAGGAATGTATGTATCTATGAGGCACGTAAGTATTGGCGCGTGAAAAGTTCGAGCACGTTCCTTAGACGGCGATTCGAACGGTTTTCGCGATAGTAATTGCGCTCAACAAGCGCACTGTGTGTCCCACAGAGCCGCACGAATTGAGTGTCAGCCAAAGTGTGCCGAAGAGAATGTTATTTGTTTCTCGTATCGTCTAGACGTATGATGTACGATTTTTTTCCGACGGAAGGTGCTCCGATAATGGTTCCGTGATCGAACATTTGGGTTAGCTGGTACTTATGTAGTTTCTCAGCTACGAAGATCGTGATTGATGCTGGAACAACTACTCGCTTTTATCCTTTGTTCGTTACGCGAAATTCCTTTGACATTCCATCAGCATCGTGGTGAGTTTGTTATAAATTCTAGAAACGTTGTCGATTGATGATCACTCTAACATTGAAACGCCATTTTATTGATAAGATTCTAATCGCGATAGTACTCGACGAGGCTTGAAACCAATCGGTAGATGTCTACGAAAGTTACGAGTCATCAACTGCAAACATATACTTGGCAGAAAAGTTAATACGCAACGTAAACAGTGACTTTAAGTGTACAACTAGTGCAAAAGATAATCTCGCTAAATATTACGACACGAGTATTACACACCTTTTATAGAATGTAATGATAGTGATAGCGTTGTCCCGTTGCAATTTCACAGTGTGCGCGTATAATATTTGTTCACTTCTATCGGTATTTAAATCAACGGATGACTGTAAAAGTTTTTTCCATTATTATAATTATAATCTAAAACTACAAATGAACTACATATCCATATCAATTGCTAGCACGGTTTTTAAGATAGAAAGCTTTTTAAGATTTTTGTCCGTAATTGCAAGTAGTCTGAGACCTGCGTGAATGCGAGACAAGAAACAATTATAATAATCCTTTTTTTTTTTCATCTCTCGAAGACACGAGATACATTTGTCACGTGCTCGCGAGGAAGTGCTGCTTAGCTCTGACTTTGCGTCACTTGTCCCGCGCGCGCGCGTCGTCACGTAAACAGTATTTTGTCTCTGGTTTTTCCGTGCAGGCGTAATTTCTTGCAAGCGTGCGGAAAAACTCGGTGGATACGCACACGTCGTACGCGCCGGAGAGAACAGAACGCATTACGCGTTGTTGTTGTTGTTCACCGTGACATTCGATTAGTCGAGAAACCGATTGAACGCAAATAAGAACGCGCTCACGCGCGACTCGAAGAACCGTCGAAGCCCTCCGTTCGAAGTATGATTATAAATTGCGGAAAATGCTAATTACACCGTAAATACATCGCGCGCGATTGAGTGAACAGCCAACAATACGATTTTTGTGGCGAACGAACGTTGGTAAACAAGATTCAATTAATTAATCAATTATACAGTGAAATTATTGCTGGACGGCGTGCATACTAATAATGGAGATCGTTTAAACGAAAGATATCGGATGCAACGTTAAATTGAACAATTCCGCGATAAATTACGTTTAGTGGCCGTCTCGTTCGACCGATTGACGGAACAAGGAACGAAAAAAAAAAAAAGAAAGAAAAAGAAAAAATACTGTCAATTTGCACACGTCACTCGTTATATATTCCGGTACTCGCGTGCACGAAAAATCGGATGGTCGTGTCTTATCACGCGTCGAAGCGGAAAAACGATTCAAAAGGATCGTAACTTGGCGAAAAAATATGCCTGAACAATGCAACTGCGTTCTACGATTATCGGAGAATTATAGCTCTTAACGAGTGAGTGTTACCTCGTGGATGGAATTCTTATCGTGGATCGTTCGTTTTACGGAGCATCGTCGCCTAACTGCCGGGATTATTTCGCTCGGACGTGAAACAAACATGGCCGCGTGATCTGTGTCACGCGAACACCAGAGGGCCGTGGCAAAGGCCGACCGGATGGAAAACGCGCGAAAAATTTTCGACTACCGGAAAGAACAAAATGGCGACTACATACTTGTGATTCTGCTTAGCGAAAGTTATTATCACGTGTTCTCACGTGTTCTGCCATGCCTTTTCTCACGTATGAAATTTCCTCGTAGAAACGACAGTTCAGAAAACCGGCGTGTAGCGTGCAACCACTCGTACATACGCAAAATAAACAAACGTATCAGATAACCGTGTTTCATCACTTGAGAGAGAGAGAGAAAAGAAGAGATACTCGGAAATTTTATTCGAAACGTGTATATACCTCTTGCTCGATAACACGGGGGCCAGACACGGCGCCGCGATCAATTAACGAGAAATACCGCTGCATTCTGGCAGCGAACTATCCCGATTGTAAACAGAAAACGTGGATTCTCGAAACGTTACGTCTCCGATCGTCTCCATTATCTCGGGCTCGCCGGAAATCAGCCAGTGGTCTAAAAATATCGACACAGCGTGTCGCGACTGGTGAAAAAGAAACATTGGCGCATGAATTCGAATGCGTCTTGAAACCCGATAACGATCGCGTGGAAATACCGTCAGGATCACGCGACGGAAACGACGACTACAACGACGACGACGACATATGGTCACAATGGGACTGCATGTCTGTCACCGTTAACGACACAGCGGCACGCTGAGATGATCTAGTTAGGAGCGCGGTCTGGCCGACATAGTAGGCTAGCGTTATTTAGGCGGTTAATATAAAACGACACTGTCTGTAAAACGACCGGACCACAGGTGAGGATAATGTAAAGCTAATTTTTCTAATGGGAGACGCGGTAAATGTTTACGTAATGCGAGCCAATTCGAGGAATTTGACGCAACGATTGTAACACACGTAACGGTATACCTTGTAGCGATAATGTTATCGCGGCCACCGTGATGCAACTTCTCCCGCTTCTATTAATCTTTTCCTAATCGGGGTTCTTTTCTCTCTCTCTCTCTTTCTCTCTCTCGCTCTCTTTTTCTCTCGCGAACGAAAATTCGAATATACGACGTAAAGCGTTTCGAGAATTGGAATTTTTCTCCTATTTTTTTTTTTTTTTGTCTGTGCGGATTCAATTACGTTCGTACGATAATTAAAATTGTCGTGTCACGTACTCAAGCGTACTACGTACTCTCATTAGATATTCCGTCGAAGTCAAGCTCTCGGCTCGGAGTTCAAATAACTTCATAAATCTGAACGAGGCTCGAGTGTATTTGAAATGTTTTCTACATTCGATTTTCATTCTCGCAATGCAAGAGAATTGTTAGGCTCATTAAGAAGTAGTGAATTAACATGTACACTATAAACATTGCATAAACGCAATATCGTTGGAAGAACGTAAATACAGTAAATTCTTATTTTCTCAAGATAAAAAAAAAAAAAAGAGAAAAAGAAAAATATATTGCGGAATTCCACTGTACAAGTTGAAAGAGCAAAAGGAAGTTGCAGAATTTGAAAAGAAGAGAGGAAGGAATAAACAGCTTGCTCGAGTGCTATAAAATTCAAGAAGAAATTTTACAAAGCATCTGCGTCTGTGAATGGGGAGGAAAATAATAGGAACGAGAACGAAGATAATACCGTGCAGATTCTCGAATTCACTAAAAGGAAATGGAACGAAACATTGTATTAGCATAACGTTCGCTCGTAAAACATTTAAGGTTAACGAGAGATGGCGTACCGTCGAGAAATTGAACTTCAAATTGACCTGGAAGTTTTATAGCCCTGTTTTCATGATTTCGCGGCTTTGATCTCGATTTATAGTACCGCGCGCGTATTTGTAGCCGGCATGTGTATGTACTAGCAACGAATTGATCGGCACGAAAACGAAAGTGGCACAGTGGAAATATCCATTCGCTGTCTGTTCCGCGTTTGTTCCAACTGTGGAAAAGTGGAAATTTCCTCGCGTGAAGCGCGAGGTCTCATCTAAGAAGATTGTGGTTACCATGGTGGTAAAGGAAATTGTGACGTTCAAGGACGGCGAAAATAGCGGTCAATTATCGCGGTGGCGAACTTTCGCGGTGGCAATCGCCGCGGGCAACTCGCCTCGCCTCGATTCGAATCGCTCTAATTCTCTTTACGCAAAACACACGGTGCCCGCCGCGCGCGCAAAAAAAAAAAAAAAATGATCGAAATTGACGAAATCGTGTTTCAGGAAGGGATCACGGATGTATTTTTCTTTCAGTAAGGTTCTTTCGTAAGGCGGATCGAATCGAGGCAAGCTGTGTGTATGTCAGTCGTACGCAATCTCGACACAGTCGTTCGGAATTTCGTGACGAATTGGTACAGGCGAAGGAATTAACATCAATTTCAAGATCGATTTGTAACGGTGGAATTCAAGTCGCGCAACTTTTTCTGGGATTCTGTTTTTCCACGATATGCTCCAGAAAATACGTGTCCGCTGGTTTTGACGTTTCTTGTCAATCTTCTGCACCGTGTTGAAATTTTAACGACAAAAGTACATAAAAGTAGTTTAACTTTCACGTGGAAGTGAAATTCTTTTCGTATCCTTTTCTATCTTTTTTTTAGATAAAATTCTTGGATTTTAACTTAAAATTGTACTTTGCTGAAAGAATTATTGTAATATCAATGTGTTTATCAATGTAGAAAATGATAACACGGAGCTTAGTTTCCGTGACTGTGAAACGTGCTAAACATGTACGTGAATAAAAAATAATTTTATTTCAGTATTTCATATATTTCAGTTTTTCACAATTAACTTCTTCAGACGCGATTGCAGGCACATATGATCGACACATATACATGCGTATCCATTTAATTCAAGCATGAATCGAAAAGATGGAATGAATACTATCACGAATAATTTTAGGAATAACTCTCTCTCTCTCTCTCTATATATATATATATATATATATATATATATATATCATGTTTCTATACATTATTCATTTTCCCCAGGAAATAAATCTAAATGTAATCTAAATGTAATGAAACTCTGAGGAGATAAAACAGAACCAGCCGTCTCTTTGTTTTATCTGTTTCTTTTTTCCTATTTTTTTCTTCCTTCTTTCTATTTTTTTTTTTTTTTTTCTTTGCGTTTTCGTGCAACGTATTTCGTTGGAAGTAGGACATTTCTGTGCAAAATTTCGGGCACAAAGAGTGTTTGCACCGGCCTGTTCGTGAAACGGAGTGTAAAGCCAACGAACGACACATTCTCTAGGTTGGCCGAGCATCGCAATGCGGAAAAACCGTGTAACGGTAAACACGTTTTATTTCGAACTCCTCTCGGCCCCCGACTGTTAAAGGAAAATCTACATTCTACCGACTGAAAATGAACGAACGAAATTGTCCTTGCTACCTTCACCTATTTTTGAGTGGTTTTCGATGCCAAATACCTTTCGTATTTCCCATATATTTTCTTTATTGCGCGCTGGTTTCAAAGTTTATGCGCAATTGAAATTTAATGGACCAAAGGACTTTAGACCGAAAGGAATTCTTCAAAATTGATGAGAGATAAAATTTGAAAAAAGATATTCGAAACATTAGAAAGTTTATTACGTTGTTTTACGAAGATTCGAGATAATCACGTTTCGTTACTTGTTATCATTTTCGTCGAATTGTTATAACTAGACTGCGTAAGCTTCGTATTTTTTGAGAACGTGATTTGAAAAAAATAATGGTACCTGGATAAAAAATTGTTTTACCAAATGTTGTAGTAACATTGTATTTTGGATATTTCATATCATAATTGCAAACCTTAAAATAGATGATTGTTGTTAGTATACTAATATATATTAGTAATACTAGTAAAAATAATATTTCCATGATCACATTTATAAACATTAAAATATTTTCTCTCTTCTCGCATGAAACATCATCGGTTTCAATTATCAAGAAAACTGATCGTAATTTTAAATTCATATATATGCAAAGTATATAATTCAGTATATGCAAAATTATTCATAAACATTACAAAAAGGATATGAAATATTTATGAGACTTCTAAGGAGCTTAGATTTCTTGTAACGTAAATTCCATTGAAAACTGTTTTGTATCAATTACACTCGAAATTAAAAGGGAGAAGCTTATCTGAAATTTGATTTACACTGCTAATTTTCCAATTAGGTGTAATAGAAAAATTACTAATGGCAGAGTTAGGGATGATTAAATCAACGATTAGGATGCGAATCGCAGTCAATGCGAATATGCACGAGAAGAAAAACATTAAGATGAGATTTTTATTACGACGTTGAATAATCTTTTATTTATCTTCATCTGTGTCTACACGAGTTTCAAATCGAATAATCATTTTTACAAACAATGTTGTTTGTTTTTCGTTTATTACACTCTATGTAATTATTCTAATTTTTATTAGGAATATTTGTATATGTACAGATTCTCAGTCCAAAAGTTTTATATTTCTTTAATTTTTAGGCGAAGCAAATTTCTCCATACATATCTTCGAGTGAGTATCGCAATTATAATTTTGATTTGGAAATATGATTAATTAAAATTTCAGTTCCAATATGATCTTCATAATCCTTCGTAATTCTCCATTTTTCACTCAACACACTCGTACATTTCTCAGAAAGCGATGAGACTATCGTGACAATTGTGGTTTTAATTCCTTTTTTTCTAACACAGTTAATTCTTTCGTACATCTTTCAGAAGGATTACAAACGATTACATTTCAATTTCAAAACGTAGTGATAAATTAGAATCTCAAGCGCCAATTTGACGCGTTTCCAACATCCATAACTTGGAAAAACAGGAAAAAGAAACGGCGATGAAAATTAAAATTCAAACTTAAATTTTGTTTTTGTTCGATTACAATCTTCTTCTCTCTGTAACAAGCAAATTGAAACGTTTTGAAACGAGCACTTCAAGCTCGACCCAAATCCTGCTCTAAAAATCCTCCATCGTGCTCTACATCCAGTCCATCGTTCATAGATTTCAATGAATCAGTCCGTGCAATGTGGCTTAATAAAATCGACTGAAAAGGGCGCACGTGGCCGTACGTATAAACCCGGGAGTAATATATTGCCTCGTAAACAATGTCTCAAAACGTCCTCCAAAAGCGTTCGTCTGTCAGTGTGCAAAGTAGCATAAACCGAAGACCGAGAAGGCAAAAGACGCAGAGGAGCCAGCCATGATCTCCCGACATGCGTAATTTGGAACGACGCAAAAGCGACGCGCGTGGGCTGTTCGCTGGAGCTTCCTGAAGAAAACTATTTTCTCACGATGTCGTCGTCTCCTAAGTCTCGCATGTTGTTTCCAACGGGGAGCCTCCGATCAGAGTCCTATAGCTTATTGAAAAAATAGAGAGATAATCCCTCGATTCACGCGGTCCCGTGGCGCCTCGTTCATTTTTCATCCTTTATCACCGAGCTATGGATACCTATAAATTTCCTTTCTCGTAATCGTTTTCTTTATGTGCCCGGTAATATCCGCAATTTAACCGTTCCGCGTCTCGGAGAAGCTTCTGCTCCTCAGCGTCAGCAGAATTTTTTAATTATTTTTTTTTTTTTTTCGTGCGTAGCAACGTTCTACACTTTGTCATACACACTTTGAAATATCGGGTCTCGTGGATCGTCTGAAAATTGTCCTTCCAAATTTCGAAAGTAGATAAAATTAAATGAAATGAACTTAATGAGAAAGCGAGGCAGTCAAATGTGAGAATAATGGTCCAAAAAAATTTGAAATAGCGTGGCGGTAGTTTTCGAAGCGTCCGAGAATGCACGAGTTACAACTGCATTGCTCACATCCTGTTTTAGCTCGAATGACGATATTGCGGCGATACCCGCAGCAACAGTGTATATATTCTAGGATAAATAATGATGGTATCTGCCAAAACGAAATTTACGACCGCTCTTCGACAGAATAGAAATCTAGTTTTCGTCGCTCGAATCAATTCTGAGAATCTTCTTTTTAATTCACGACTTGGTGATTCCAAAAGGATGATCGTTTTCAATTAAATTCGAATTATCGTCAAGTTGCTATGTACGGACCTCGGAACTTGGAGAGTTAACAAACAAAAACAAAATTCGAGTTTGAATTAATTTTCATCGTCGTTTTTTTAGTTTTTTTTTTTTTTTATTTTTCAAGTTATGAGATGTTGATCAAATATGACTTTTGAACGAGACGGCTATTTAATAACAGCAATTTAACGACACGGCCGAATAAATATTTAACAGGAGCAAAAGAAACAGATGTAATGTGTCTTAGAGCAGACGATCGTTATTAGCATTGACAAAGAAAAAAAAAAAGAAAGTCCAAACATTTATATCTTTGCAAGATTAAAAATTGAAGCGCTTGAAAAAAATTTTTTTTTTTTTTTTTTTCTAGAAAAAAATAAATTTTTCCGCAACAATTTTCTTAACAAGGTTAATTGCGCGTTAAATACGACTGAGGCATTGCAACGGTTTAATTCTATAGCGGGTAATAGCAATTTTCAAAAGTCATTAACCCCTGATACAGGAGCATTTAATTGGCCTCCTATTGTGCGCAGTCTGATCCTGATGATCATTTAAATCCGGTTATGTAGATACTTCGTGTGGATTAAAACCAATGGAGACGAGAGAAGCTACGCCGTCGTAATTTCGTACTGGCAATTTACAATTCGACAGGTTTATACATATGTATTTTTAATGATACAGTACATTTAAAAAGAAGTATGCGTGTAGGGTGTATTATATATATATATAAATTTATTAATTATATTTTGACTTTTGTATAAACTTTCAGAATCGTTTAAAGTCTTATTCACACGACAGTTGTTAATAGTGCTAATGAATTTCCAAAAATGTGAAAATATAACATGTATAAAACTACTTTCGATGAATATGTATGAATTGTAATCCAGATTCTATGAAGAAATTTTTAACACCAGGACTACCAAATTGGTCGAAACGATCAGTTTATAATTTTCCATGGAAGTTGGACATTTTACAATAATATATAAATAAAATAATATAACGTGAACGTATAAATTACGTTAACAGGATAGTTTAAAGGAAAAATCCATGTTGACCGCCTAGAAATTTATTTAGAGGATAAACTAACCTATAAGATATAAAAACGAAACAATTTCCCGGAAATCACAGAAATTAACGCGTCATTCGCTGCTCAATAAGAATACAAAGTTTCATTCATTACGATTCGTTGTTCTGAAATTTTCTTCTACTATTTTACGGTGCATATTGAAACAAAAATTTATAACTTCTTGATAACTAACTAATATATAGCATATTTGCTAATTTTTTACTTGTACAATAACGTGGAATAACGTTAATTATTATTGCCAATGTTTATATATTTACATGCAGTTGCACTATTTTATAATGTTATTGTACAATTATATTTATACAAAATAAATATACAAAGATACATAGAACGTAGATATTTAAATGAAGTATTAAAATATTATTACAATGAAATACTTAGAATATTTAGAATTCTAAAATTCTATTTATTCATCAATAATCGGTAGTTTTATTCTGCAAATCTACTGTAATTTTATCAATATGAATTTTCATAAAAATCTGTAATTTAATCGTTATTAATAACCGGAGGAAACGATATCCTGAAATAAAATAAAACGCATGTATAGTACACTTTGGTTCGGATTGTACGATCAACTATTACTAAACTTCAATACATTTAACACATTATACGTCGCATATAAATCTGCCAAATTTCACAGCTTCATTTGACAAATCGACATGGAACTCTACTTAAACTCTTCCCCGCAGGAACTTTTGGTGCCGCCTGTTGCTTTTTTCCTGGTGCCAAAAGTTGGAGAAATTCAGTGGAAAATTGGTACGGATTTGTAAATGCAGGAGACGGTGTCGTAGTATTTATAAATCTTTTTGTGTAAATTGAACAATCTTTCGTGCCTTTTTGTTTTTTTTTTCTTTTTTGTCTTTTTTTTGGTCGAAAGTTTCATTGTGTCTTATTCTCTAAAATTGGCACAGATCCAAAAGAAAAGCGAGAGAAAGCCAGAAAACTGGCGTATAGAGTTTAAATATAAATCTTTGTGAATGATCTTCAGAAACGGTTAAACTTGCCTATTAAACGTGTCCTTATTCTGTTTTTCTTCTAGCGAAAGTTTTCATTCCAAGTGCTTTTATTCGATATATCTGAAATATAAATAAGAAACAAACTTTTCTGTAGTAAGTAATAAAAAAGAAACAACTTTTATTGCTTATTCTTTATGTTTTCCAATTTTGGGTGAAAATTATTTAGGTATTTCTGGAAATTCGTAACAAAAAGAAGAAATATTTGATTATAAATATTCTAGATAGCGATATTCTGGAAATTTTCATTGTGGAAATTTCTGTTTTATATTGATAAAAAAGTTTGCTTTTCATTTCACTGCGCTACGGCCCTTTGAGCAATTTCCAACCATATTTTTCTAATGTAAAAACGTTTGTTGAGAGAAAAAATACAAAAAAAGAAAAAAAAAACAAAAAATCGTTGGTATGCATGAAGTTTCCCCCTTCAATATTGAAAATTTTCTTAAAATATTAAACATCGTTTCACTTATTTGAATAAAGATTAAATTGCGATGTAAAGATTCTGGAATTTCAGCTAGCTTCATTTTTATTTTATATTCATGAAAAAGCTTACTTTGTGTTTCGACTCGACTGTTTTTTTTTTTTTAACGTGAAAAAATTAGCGAAAGAAGAAAATGTAATTGAAACATATAAAGTACAATAGAAAATTCAATTGATTCCACTGAATTGCTCCTCAACGTTAAATGAACATAATTTCTATTATGAGAGCTTTTACTTTGTACTTATAAAAAGGTTTACTTTTCACTTTACTTTCTTTCTCAATCTACCGTGCTGTTTCGTGCCTCTCCTAACACAAAAAATGTTATGAAAAGAGAAAATACGAAAAGATGTACAGAAGTTTTATACTTCGGTTTGAAATTTTTTCTCAAAGCATTATAAATCTTTTCATTCGTTCAAATCAAACTAACGTCACAATATGAAAATTTTACGTTCTCGGCCAAGTTCCAAGATCCAAAATCTTCTCTTTCAGCATCTTTCCAATAAGTCGCCGTTCTGTCCTCTTTTATTGGATATTAACGGCTTGTAGAACCTGATATTCGTCCGAATATCGAAAGTTGGAGCAGATAGGAAGCGGTGAAAGTCGATCAATTTAGTTGGACAAGATGTTAAACGCGGGGATAGTAATTTAATGCTTGACTAACTTCGATGAATGCATTTCTCCGTTGATGCGTCTCTTGTTCCGCATATTCTTTCATCGCAATGAAACTTACTATTCTTTTCGACGTTTTTCGTGATCAACATGTCGGTTCGAATCTTTTTGTATACCAGTGCTGGTTCTACTTGAGAAAACGAGCAAACAAACTGTAGCGTGACATTTTTGTCGTTCGAGGCTTCTTTTTTTCTTTATTTTCAAACTTGATGGGAACCGAATTTAAAAATGCGAAAGCGTATGATTGATCATAAGCGCGGCTACGCTATGTTTTGGATTGAAAATGACGTGATAATTAGAATGACACAACAGGTTTTTGCAGATATCCACACTTTCTTTTTCTATTGTATTGCCATTTTTGTATTGTATTGCCTTTTCTATTGTATTCCATTGTATTGTTGGAAATGTCACTCTCTGCTTTACAGCGTACGTAACTTATAGTTAGCTCAACGAATTAACACTAGAACTACCACACCAGTCAAAATGACTAGTTTTACAATTTTATTTTAAAATTTCTACTTCATGTTACAATTTTTTCTCCGCAATGATGCAATGACTTTTATAGTGATAACTAAAGATATAATAACATAATGAATTTTATTTTATTTTTATTTATTAGGAATCAAAGTAATTTTGGTTGAAATAATAACTTCGTCTTAACTGTCGGTAGTTCTAGTGTTAAAGACAAATCAACTCTAATTTACTTTCGTTTGTTCAATTGTCTGTTGATCTATTAGATCACTGAAATTTCTTTTTTTTTTTATTTTAATTGCGCAATATTTTCAATACTCGATACGCTTTCACGAACGTGAAATTCGGCAGCTCCATCATCTCGAGATCAAATTTTTTTTGCTCGTTTCTTCGTGCAGGAATCACCTTCAATGCTGTCGTATTACTACTTACGATCCACCCTGTATTATTAGCCAAAAAAAAGAAAATTCACGCTGATGTTGAACTCGAGACCACTGTTATTGAAATGCGAAAGAACCACGGACCTTTTACGAGCGGATATGAAAATCGATCGTAAATGTTGCAACGGCTCCTTTATAATTTACCATTTTACGTATTGTCGTATCGCCTTATATCGTCTCAATGGACTCGGAGATCGGTACTAATCGACTGTCTCGCGAAATAAATCTACGGAAATAAATATTCTTTTTTTTTTTCTTTTTTTCACGGCTTCGACATCGATACGTCGTTTATTACGTTTTTCCGGTATCAATATGTCTCGGTCGGTGATCCAGAAGAAAATGTGCATTTCTTGTTGCATTTTTGAACGCGGGAATTGCAATTTCCATCCGTCTTGAATGCGTTCAGATAGAATTCCCTATAAGCACCTACATACATACATACATACATACATACATACATACATACATACATACATATATATATATATATATATATATATAAATTTATTGCAATATATATATATATATATATTGGACGTCGTGGGCGTTTTGAATACGTATTAAATGCACCTGTATTTTAACCCTTGCTGGTTATCTCCAGATTGATAGATTATACAGCTCAATAGGTCATATTATATATAGTTAATGTATAGTCATGAAACTCTCTCTCTCTCTCTCTCTCTCTCTCTCCTCCATTGCAAGTTTATCTAAAAATCATGATTCTAGATTCTAGATCCTTTCGGATTCTAGATTCTTAGACTCTGGATTCCAGAATCATGACTCTAAGAATCTACGATCTCGCTGGAAAATAGACCTTTCAATTTTTTTTCGATTGCCTGGTGAAAAAAAAAAAATTAACTCGTGGCACCAGAATGTTTCCGTGCGATTTTCGATGAATCTCGAGAAATTGTCGATATTTCGAACTGTTGCCGAAGTCTGCGAAAAGAAGATTGCACGCAAGAAATATCAAGGGATCGTTGCGAAAAGGAAACTTCAATCTTTTTTCGAGATCACGAAATAAATTTAATTACGAAAGAATATCGTCACGGTGTCCGCAAAGACGCTTGAATTTGCAAACTTTGCACAGGCACTTCCACTTGCTCAACCCCTTTCAACGAGGAAAATATCTTGCGAAATATCTTTGAAAGAAATTCAAGTGCTGCGTAGAAACTTCACGTTTTAAGACGAGATCGATTGATTTGTCTACAAAATTTTTTCTCAAGCAGTCTCGATAATGAAGAAAACGCCCTCCTCCCTCCACGTGTCGCAAAACAGCCAATGCTAATAATTCAAAAGAAAAATTCGTGTCAAATTGAGAGGAATTTTGGGACGGACGAGAGTTTGCCATTCTCGTGTCATTCTCGTCGATCGATCATCGCGTGTTACTCGAGCAGCGAGTATCTCTGTTCGTTTTCTGCGTCGTTCCTCGTTAATTTTGCGTTCACCCTTTTGCGGTGGACGCGCTTGCCGGAAACGAGAAGCAACGAGGAACACGAGCGCAACGATGACGCAATTTTTGGCCCGGCGACTCTCTCCCGTCTCTCCCTCGTCCATTATCCGTTCCTCCGCGTGATTCGATCCGCAATCAACGCAAATGAGATTTCTCTATCGTCGACACCGTCGCTTGACACACGGTGAGCGTTGTTTACGCGCGCGAATATAATTTGCGCTTCTAGAAATAATCCGCCATTATCTCGCCGCTGCACTCGTCTCCTTGGTTTCGCGTCTCACTAAACCTGCCGTGTCCCCGTTTCGAGGTAGGCCAGAAAGAGTTTCCTGTCTGGAAACTTTCCTCGTAAGTATATTCGCGCGTTATTTCGCCGCGATTTTTCTCTCGTTCGAACTGGTAGGTAATGACCTCTCCGCGATTTGTTTCCCGAAATATTTCAAACGAAAAGAAATAACAAATAATCGTTTCAAATCAGCCAACGTGACACTGTGGATATTATTATTATTATTATTATTATTTTAAATTTTTTAATTAATATCTCATTAGCACTGATGCTGATACTTCACTAAAAATTAGTAAGTTAGTAAGTTAGTTATTAATAAATTGCTAGTTTGTTATTTATAAATTTTACTCGCAAAGTGTTGAAAATTGTCCTGCTACCATAAACTGTAGCACAGAGTTAAATAGCGTTACAAGTGTCCACGATATTGGCGTTTCAAAATGGCAATTTAAACAGTGATACTCGCGGTGGTAATAACGTAACAAAGTATTATCAGCCGTTGCACGTGTGATCGCTACGTTGGCAACACGTTAACGAGCCTCTTGGCGCATCCTTAATGTAACATTTCAAACAGATAATTTTGCACAGTCTTGCGATAGTACAGAGTGTACCGCGTGTATCATCGGGTGGCAAGCTGTAATTACGACTAAACTAATTATATCGTTAGCAGTGCGAGCATTTCGTCTTGTGGTCATTGGTTTCGCCACGTGTTACACCATGACGTTATTTTCCTTTTTTTCTTTTTCTCCCCCTCCCCCCTCCCCTCATTCGGTATACTAATTATCGTTTGCACGTTTGCAACGATTTGAACAGTGCAACATTGTTTCCAGTCTCACTCGAGAATTTTAATTGCGTCGATATTACCGCTCGGTCCCGATGATACTGGCTAAATTAATTGTTTAATCAATCCTGTGCCTCGTTCGCTCAGTTAATTAGGGAATATTTCACGTTTAATATGCGCGGCTTTCGCAATTTGTTGATTCGAACGATTACCGTTATCTCCTCCTTTCATTATCGTTACAACGATACACACACACACACACACATATATATATATTTATATCGTCGAACGAATTGTCCGGACTTTTTGGAATCGCCAATGCGTCGATTTGTTATCTTGAACGTTTCGAACGACGATCGTTCTCAATCTGTTTCGTTGGAAACGAGGATCGTTATTCTTGGTTGTTCAGTATTGATTCATCCAGGAAGGAACGCAATACGTGTCGTCAATTTCTACTTCTCAATCTCTTGCTTTGCAAGAGAGCCACGCTTCTGATGCGAATTACGGTTTCGATTTGAAAGAAAGAAAGAAAAAGAAAACAAGTCGCAAGTCCTGTGGAATTTGCATTCGAATTTTAAATTTAAGATTAATAAACAACGTTGCGATATTTACGGTAATTTTTTTTTTTTTTTTTTAAAGAAAATTGTAAGGAAGGAGCTTGATATTGGAGCTAAAGATTCGTTTAATATTTTTTAACAATAGTTCTTAATATTTTTAATAATTTAGTAATGGAAAGAACTAACTTTTATGATACAGAGAAATCAGAATAATCGAGAATTGGATAAATGAGCGCTTTGAAAACTGTCGACGAACGAAGTACGAAATTATTTGTATAAGGAAAACGGATGTAAATGAATCACAGGAGAGTAAACGCTATATTTATATATTCGACGAAAAATGATTGAAATCGTCGTTGTAAATCTAGAGAATTTCCATGAAAAGTTATTCCGCTAGCTCCAACAATGTAATAATGTCAAATTTCGATTTCCATAAAAATTCAATAAATATATTACGTACGTACAATTCGTTCAATTGAGATAACTATATTTTAGTTGAAATTTGATTTCCGACTGATAATTTCGCAGTAATGAAGTAGAAACATTTGACATACTTTCTCGCGAATGTAGATCAATTCCGTGACGTTATTGCCTCGCAACCTCAAATCACGTCACATTATTTTCGACCAAAGAGCACGAGACACTCTCCAAAAAAGGAGAAAAAAAAAAGAATCCTCGCAACTTCCGCTTATAATTGCGCAATTATCAGAGGGTTCAGAAGCCAATCAGCGTAACTCACTTTCAATCGAAAATAAAAGAGAAAAGAAAGGAGAAAAGCGCGGTAAAAAAAGAAAAGAAAGGAAAAAAAACGTTTATGTTCAGTATGTAATATCGCAGCAATTACACCTGTGATAACTAAACTGTAAACTAAATTGACTGACGCTTTTAACAACAACAAAGTTGTTCCCGGTGAGAAATAACGTGCATCGTTTAGCTTTCGCTTGAACCCTCCAATTATAAACGAAATTCAAACTCCATCGTATTCCGACATATTTCCACTGTAATAAAATTGTCAATATAAACGTTGCAGCTACACAACACAACGACGTTGCAAAAGCGGCGCGAAAGCAAAATGGACGCCCGGTGAAGAACGTCCCAGACGAATTCTCGGACTGGAAAGTTTCAGCACGAGGTTCAACGTCATGTCTATCTAATTATGGTTCGGTTAACATAACGCTTCGCTCGTGAGTCAGCTGTTGACGTTCTTTCAAACGGTTTTGCTCAACTTCTCTCCTCTCCTCTCCTCTCTTTCACACACACACACACACACACACACACACACACACACACACACACACATCTCCTACATTGATTTACGATTTCCAACAGTTTCTGCAAAATCATAAAAACTAGCGAAACGTAAACGTAAACGCATACGTACAGAGGCATTTGACGGGATTTGACGATCAGGTTGATATTTTTGGTGGATCTTTGAAGTTGTGACAGAAGAAGAATATACAATCTTGCTGTAATTAAGGTCGAACGTTTGTAATTACTGTAACTCGGCTAAGTATTTATCACTGTTTGCTCCAAGTGCGCCAAATATTGGTAGACATTCGCTACAACTAGGTCAAACATCTGCAAGCGGTTGCTTGATTGATGTATTTGGACCACAATACCGATGTTTTGTTTTGTATATCTTTAGAGTTATGACAGAAGAATATTCATCTATTTTCAATCCTTCACGCCTTGCTGTAATTAGGATCGGATATTTGTTAATTATTACGCCAACCTGGCTGAATATTGGTAATCGTTTGCTTTAACCACCAGCCTGGCTATACTGGTAGCCGTTTGTGCCGTAATCGGATCGAATGTTTGGAAATGTTTGGACACTCGGTGCAACTCGATCGTATTTAAAGTTCGTATTTTCGGTTCTAGCTTTGAAGGTACGACGGAGCAACATTTATTTACTCGCAATTCTTCGCCTTAATTCTTCGCTATAAGTAGGATCGAATATTTATAATCACCCGACTTGGCTAAATATTGACGATCGTTTGCTCTAACTCTGTAAGCCGAATATTGGTAGTTATTTTCTCTAACTAGGTCGAATGTTTGTAAGTATGTATTTGGTGCAACACTTGGTGCAGCTCGGCCATAAGATCGAAATCATTAGCATATCTCCGAATCTTACGATAAAATAACATTCATCTGCTTGATTCTTTACCTCTTACCGCGCAACGAAGATCAAATATTTTTCATTAATTGTTGCGATCAAACGTTGGTAGTTATTTTCTGTAACTAGGTCGAATATTCATGAATATTTGAGAGCTTGATGCAACTCGACCGGTATATTTAAATTTTGCGTTTGAAGGTTATATGGTAGCGGAATATTTCTCTGGAGTTAATTCTTTACTTTACTTTTCTATTCAGTGTCGAAGCTAAATATAAATATCTGCTTTTTCATGTTCTCCTTTAATTTTAAAAATATTGCTCGTCTCTGGTACTTTCTGCAGAACTTCATAAACTTTTTTAAAGAAAGAAGCATCTTTGAATCCAACAGGTCGTTCTCGTTTTCAATTATGCAATATCAACATCCTCATCTTTAATCACGTAGCAACACCAAAATCATAATGGAGTAAATTATAAATATTTCATATTTAATAATTTAACAACAATAATTTTTCTCTGTCTCCATAGATTAAATTTTCATTTGTTGTTCCTTCATTTGCACTAATCAATGTCAACCATCATTTTCATTAATACACGTATATTGTACACGATTAGATCAAAAAAGTTTCGTTTAAAGACCATTCTATATATTTGCAATAATTTGGAAGCGCGTGGATACTACTTATAGATGATATCTATATATATTTTTTTTTTCTTTGTTATCGTTGTTGCGTCCAGAAGAAATCTAAAATGGATTACGTGAGAAAATAGTGTCAACTATGGTGAAGCTATGCTTCTTGTTACGTGCCACGAAACACGTCGTCTCTGAAGCAGAATATTTTCTTCTGATTTTCTTTCTTCTTCTATCTTTCTCCATTTCGTTTAAGAATTGATAAGAAAATTTATTCTGAAAGAATTTATCTTGACTTATCTTGGTTCGTGAGAAGTGATCTATCTTGAGGTTTGTTTGCAGGTTTCTTTCAGCATTCTTCCTCTTCTTTTTGCATGGTCGAGCAAAATAACAGTTAATGGAAATACGATAGACTGTAGAAAAGGGAGCTACTGAAGAACCGAGGATTTTCTATCGAAATTTTTCTTGGATCTTCTTGTCAATTGTTTGGATACGAGTATGTCAACCACTCGAAAACTACATTTTCTTTTCTGGTTCCTCAATTTTATTTGTGAACAGAACGTGCGATTAATCGCACGATCAGTCATTCGAAATTCAGAGCGATCAACTTCATTTCTTTTTTTCATTTTTTAGTCTTTTTTTTTGGAGGAAAAAATTTGAAAATTTCTAATTTTATTAGAAACTATCTTCCTAAGTTTTTGAAGTTTCTTGAATTAAGTGATTAATTATATTATTAATTACTCGGAAGCTCGCAAAGCTCCATTTTTCCCCCTTAATTTCTTGATTTTATTATCAGAACACGCGATTACATTAATTACTCAGAGTAATTTAAACCACTCGACTTCATTTTTTCTCCCGCGGGGATGAAATAAATCAAAATACATTAGGATTAGCAACAGAACACTCGACTAATTTTTTTTTAAAGGTTTGATTAATTTGATTTTTGCGTGACTTAATTCCGTGTTGTAGAAGTTGAAATCCAATGACTTGAAAGATTCGCGATTATACAATCTCGAGAATATTATGAAATAGTGAAATAGAAGTTTCTAAGATTTTAGAGTGCTTGCTATAGCACAGGCACGATACCTACAATCGAAAGTGGTATTTGAAAATTGTGATTAATGATAAAGATTAAGTGCAAAAATTTTATACAGCAACTCAGTGTGTGACAGATATTGAACGTGAAATTGTTATAAAGTAACTCGCGTGAATGACTGTAATAAGATTAATTTCTAATGAAGAAATGAAAGTTATTGCGAGTTCGTTTTTATTCGATGACCGATAAATGTACTTCCGGGAGTATTATAGATCCTGACCGAGAAGAAGGTAGAAGAAAGAGCTTCTTAGAAAGGTGAAACGTAACGTGACTACGTATTTTCTACAATGTGATTTTTCAGTGAAATGTATACAGGTTAGTTACAAATTGCAAGTGATTCATGCTCTTGGCTTACATTCTAACCGATATATGTGTCTGAATGAAAGTTGAAAATCGTAATTGAAAGCTGGATAATAAAAATTCTACGCGAACTGAAACTGAAACTGAAGTTGTAACTAAAATTTTCATTAAAAACTTGACTTAAAAAAGAATTCTGTCTTCAACGAAGGCTGAATGTTGTCGCCGAAAGCTAAAATTAAAATTCTAGCAAAATGAAAAGTGAAAGCTAAATAGAAATTCTGTCTAAACAGAAGTTGAAAATTGTTATCGAAGACTGAATTGAAATTCCAGCGAAATGGAGAAATTGAAAATTATAGTGGAAAGTTGTAACTAAACCAAAAACTAGAAATTATTATCGAGAGCTAAATTAAAATTCTGGCAGAAAATTGTTAGTAGAAAGCTACATAGAAATTCTGATTAAACAACAACTGGAAATTGTTATCGGGAGTTGAATTAAAATTCTAGAAAACTAAAAATTGAAAATTGCAATAGAAAGCTAAATAGAAATCCTATTCGAGCAAAGACTGGAAATTGTTATCGACAGTTGAAATTCTATCAAAATAAAAATTGAATATTGCAATAGAAATTCCGACTAAACAAAAACTCTCGAAAATAATTATCGAAAGCTAAACAATCAAAACGAGTTCATGTAAGGCTCTTCACACTTATTTAATACTACTAATAATACTAATATTGTAACAATTTTTTTTTCTTCATAGAATCAACAGTCTATAAATTGAAATTGTTGAAAGAGATACAACGCTAATATATATCCCATTGTTTAAAAACTTTGAGATAAATATCACGTACGTAATACAATATTACAGATGAAATTATAGCAGTTGGATTTATTCGTAAATAAAATGGATACATTATCCGGAGCATGGTGCATATATTACAATTTCACATACACACGAGATCGCGTTATGCAAATGCGCGAGTTAACATTTTCCATTCGCATGATAGACACAAAAGCTACACCGTCAAACGAATTAATTGGCTTCACCGCGAATATAATACTCAAAATGAAGTGTTCCAACCTGATGGATTAAGCAGCCAAAAGGATGCGAGTTTAATCCTCGCTTCTGATTCGCAGGACTAAATAAATGCATATAAATTGCATTTGTTTCTGAGTCTCGCAGATGAATCTTGTGAAACAGCAAGGCAACTATCAGATCGCGAACGAATCTTCATTAACATCCACAAAGGTTAACTAATTCTTGATCGATCGTACCCATGGCCGATCTTCGTACATCACAAGTAGTACGGCGAACAAAAATTTTAAATTCTATTAGACAGATTGGGAACGATCCGCCGCCGCCTTTGTTCCTTGATAGGAGGGAAACGAATTTATTTCAACTGAGGTCTCCAGTTAACCAGCCAGTTAATACGATATTTATTGTCTTCGGTGTGGAGTTACTTTTCGTTCCCGCTAAATTTCTCATTTTTGATATTAAAATATTAAAATATTCCTGATTCTCACGGCATCGGATATATGTATATCCCTCCTGGTCGGTGAATTTTACCGATGAAACATGGAAATTATTAATTAAAACGGGAGAAGCCAGACTGTGTGGTAGCTCTACGGTTATTAAAATAAATTTCTTTCAAGCTCGTACAAAGTGCTGCACCGTGAAAGAAAATTTGTTTTAATACAAGTAACTCCCTCGGTTTTTCTTTGCCGAGTAATTAGTAATCCCTTTGTGTTTATGTAATGTTTCAAGTTCGGTTTTTAAGCTACGTGCGTTCGATTTAGAAGATTTACTTTAAATAAAAGTAACTTTTCACTGTCACGGAAATCTACGAAATTTACAAGTAAGCAGAAGCATGTATAAAGTATAAAAGTTGGAGTACCTGTGATCTACTAAATATTTTATATAAATAAATTAAATCTAACGAATTAAATGTAATAAATAAATAAATAAATAAATATATAATACATGATATATAATAATATGATATTTAGTAGAAAAAACATATTTCTATGTAATTTCCATTTCTTTAATTATCTTCGTAAAAATATACAATTTTAGTGGCGACACATTAATTATCGATAAGATTTTCAATGGTAAAAAATTCAGCGATATTAGCTCGTCTTTTCGCAGTTCATTCTCTTTGACAGTAAAAATACATACATTTGTACCTTTCAACAACCTGTAATTTGTTTCGAAGCCTGTAATTTCTTTGTGTTTCTTCTTTCGAATAAAATTGCGCTTAAAATAATGTATCATTTCAACATTGAGCAAGCAATTTCCCACGTTGTGCAGATTAAACGATTTGTTACTCTCAAATAAAGATTTCTACTGTTTAATCAACTGCTTCAAACAAAGTAAGAAGCAATTTGCATTTCGATATGAAATGGAAGTGTAAACGTATTTTTCGTACGTATTCCCGTCGTACGAAATAAAGCTGAATATAATGCATTCATTGGCGGAAATGTTTTAATTTTCAGTTATACATCCGCGTACGTCGGCTCATGTGCGTGAAACACCATGAGAAACTCTATATTTCGACTTTAATGTAAATACCAGATTCAGATAAAGTGAAGCCGCCTGATAACGGGGATTCACTCATCTTTTAAAAACAACATAACTCTCGACTAAAAGCATTTTTCTGAAACTTTTTTTTTTACATATTTTAAAACTATGATATCTCCTCTTTTGCAATTTACTGGAAGAATAAAAAGAGAAAATCTTCGTGCCAAATTAAAAAAAAGAAAAAAAAAAACTAAATTCACGGATAAAGAAAACTTTCAGGCTTATTTTTCCAATTTTTTCTTCTTTTTTTTTTACGCAATAGGCGTGCAAAATCTATCTTTATTAACTCCACAATGTTCGCTCAGCCCATCGGTAACGTTTTGTGACACCGTGTACATTAGATTTACGCAAAACAAGCATTTCGCTTGGTGGTAATTTTCTTCGTCATGGTACGCTCCTCTGTCACCGAGAACGTCTTCGTCACCTTCATTTACGCGTTTCCTTTTAATGAGTTTTTTAATTGTCGCTATTCTCCCGCTCTCTCCATTACCCTGATTTTTCCCTTTTTCATTTGAGCTTTCTTTCAGCTTCGTCTTTGCTGGACGACGAAGTTATTACGGCAGCTATCTCTAAAACGTTTATTACGTTCCTTAATGGAAATTTTTGGTAGTTCGATTTCGATTTCTTGGCTCAACGCAAGCTCTCTACTCAAGCTCTCTTTAATACCAATTCTGCGAGAGGGAAGTTTTGGTATTCTTTGCTTAACGTTCCAGAGTTCCTTCAGGAACATTGAACAATTTCGCCGTCTTTTTATAACCCATTATCTTCTCTTTATCCGATCTTTGTCCCGTTTCCCTCCCGTTTTTTTTACCGGAATCCGCCTAAAAGGGTGAACATAATTGGGTACCTTATACGACACCTGACTCGTAATGGACTCTCCAACCGTCTTTTATTAAGAAACAACGACGTGCTAACTATTCAATAGTTTAAAGATTAACCTTTCGCTATTTTAGTGTATATAACCAGTAAATTTTGAACTTTACTATTTGCATTATACTTAACCAAACCGGTGTTTTATTTTTTTTTTTTTTTTTTTTTTTTGGTCTTCAGTGAAAATTAATTACATCGTGTCAGATGTAAAGCATTGAAAGCATTATACATTTAATCTTCAGTTTGAAGAATTTAAATTGGAAATTCAAATTCATATTCCAGAAGGCTACAATTTGCTTTTTTTTCTTTCCCTCGAAAAAATTGAATGTTATTCGATATTATGACTCACAGCTGCATTGTTCGAAGAATTTTTCAAATATTTCATTCAAATAATGGTCTAAGGCTATGTAACTATATGCGGGTAGATGTATAAATGAAACCTATGAAAAATAAATTAAAAGTATTCGCGCATTTGTGCGAAATTTGAATATACAAAAATGTATAGAAATATACAGAACATTGTTATAATATGTAACTATATACAAAATATTGAACGTGTTCCATGCAATGAATTTACTTTATTTGATAAATAAAGTAAATTTCTCTTTAGACAACATGAATATCCGTAATATAACTATTTACAAATTTGCAAGAATAATGATTAATAAATAGACTGCGGAATATTCGTGTGAATTGAAATATCAACATATATACAGGTTGCATGCATATATTATATGCACAAGCATGTGAATTTTAAATATTTACATACTTTACGCATATTGATGTGTTTAAATATTTACACATATTTATGGAAAATTTGAACGTGCAGAAACATATACAGAGTGTATATACCACACAGAGATGCACTCCAAGACGAAAAGATAGCATGCTCTAAATTTTGTCAAATTTCTTTTTATTAAACAAATGATGTAGTTCTTTCTTATATGCGTTCTCCTATAGTGCTTTTATCAACACGTACAAATAACATAAATTAAACTTTTTCCAATAGATTTTGTGTCATTAGAAATAAAACTATAGTAACATAGTAATATTTAATTTATTTAATTAAAATAGTAATATAGTAATATTTAATTTTATTTAATTAAAAATATAGTAATATTTAACGGGACAAAATAATAGTATATTTCGTGACTGAAACAATGGATAGAAACAAAAGAAAGAATTTGATAATTGTTCAATTTAGCACGATTTTGCATTTAATAACGGCAGCCAAATTCTTTGAGGCAAAAATTTATGCAGTCTTTCAATGATTTTTTAGCTTAGTTCTTCCGGGTATTTTATAATACAGTTTTTAAATTTATTAAAATTTATGAATTGTCTTTCACTTTGGTACATGATCCTTCCAGCCAAATTTCGCCAATAATTTTCTATAATATTCAAGTCTTGGCTGGCCATTCTAAAACACGAATTTTTTCTATTCGTAAAGTATTGTTTTATTACTTTCGTGGCGCGTTGTCACGTTGAAAAATATATTCATTTCCGGCAATTCGTGTCGCACACGTGTTAATTTAAACGTCAATCGTTTCAATATACTTTTTGCTATTTAATTTTCTTGTAATAAATTTTATTTCCATCTTGCCTCAATAACCTCAATGCCCCCTCAAATCATTATACCGTCGCCTCCCATGGACCGACGACTCAGAAGTTGTTGCTCCTTTCGTAAATCGCGATAACAGTAATGGAGGCCATCAGGTCCGTTCAAATTGAATCTCTTTTAATCGGTATTTAACTGATTGTATTCCGCACGAATGTGGCTTTCACACGCTTTCAATGGCTCACCATACTACTGAGTAGCCAAATAAAAATACTCGAATTTGTTCGAATTTGCTCGCCTCTCGGCTCCAGGCAATATTTACATTTTCGTTTTTGTACTTCTTTGGGAAATACAGTCACGCGCAATATTTCAAGATGCAATAATTTACGCATTGTTTCTATTTCACGATAATACGTAATATAAGAAAATTGAAAAACGCCCAAATCGAAGTGTATAACAAAACTGAAGTTCGAAATGGAAATTTGCAGATTTTTTTTTTCTTTGCATTTTTCAATTTTCGCGTGCACAGTCAACCGGGAGGGAAACCTTCCTGTATTTCCTCCTCTGTACGTACGGAATTACAGTTAACTCACCCTTCTTCAGATATTTCATGTATTTTTGCGTTGTTCGTTTGCATTTCTGCAGCTTCAGATTGTTGAGCTCCTCCGCCAGAGGAAAATCCGCCGTCTAAGTTATAAATCACGCGCTGCCGAATGAATCAGAATTCGGGCGCTCCCATTCACTCACGCTTCCCAAAAATATTACAAAGCCGCGCAAACATCCGCCAACGTGTATGTGTACAAGCAAAATCTGACGACGACATTTTTCAGCGACCGTCCCGACGCACAATGGAGTATCAAGATGAAGTATCGCGAGGAACGAGGCTCGTAAAAAAGACGCGAAGCTGAATTGTCGAAATCCGTATTAGACTGTGTACGACGTCGTTCCGCGATAATCCACATTCACGACGAGAGCCAAGGATATCGTAAAAAGAGAAGTTAGATAGCGGAGAGATTTGTTGCAGGTGGATAACAAATGGCACGAATTCAACGTGCGCGACAAGTGCGAACATGTGTGAACGATGAAGCGAATTCGTCGTGTATATTTCTAAAGTAAAAATAGTTAATGAATAAAAGAGCGGCCGTTCCGTTGGTGATGTTATATAGAGTGCACAGGCGTTCGTGATCTCGCGATGACGAAAGACAACATTTCCGCACGGAGTTATGCCAGCCGTGATCACTGGCATACTTTTCGCGCTGCATAGGAATCAGTGCCCGCGAGCGTGCCAAGCTGCCTCGATGCGTTAATTAACTTTGCAACTTGTCGCCGAACTCGTCGATGAATGTTGATCTCGTTCTTTTTATTTCGAGCGCGTATACGCACCGTCATAGGACACGCTCGAATTGCAAACGCGTTTATCGAACGCGTTAAGGGAAATGACTAAAGATATTTTGTATATGTTTAATATACGTTCGATATGTTTACGAGAAAGAATTTAAAGAAAAAAGAAAAATAATAATAATTGATTGTAGATTGCGTATTTTCGCAGTTAGGAATAGAAAGAAACCTCGCGGCTACTTTAATTCGAACGTTTTACACGCCACGTACGTTGTCCTATATTTCGCCCCGTATATGCGTTAATGAACTTCGCAACTTGTCGTCGGACGTGTCGATGAACTTCGAGCTTTTTTATTTTGAGCGCGCGTGTGTACGCACGCACCGTTATAAGGACAGTCGAGTCACGAACGCGATCGTATCGCATTAAAAAAATATTATCAAATCGTCGAGGGAAGCAGCGGATTAAAAATGTATTGCAGAGAACGATATTTAAAGAAGTAATTGTAAAATTGTAGCTGTTTCAGAAGTTCGAAACATCTAGTTAAAAACCGATATTTATGACAACGATCATTTATATCTAATCGTGGAAAAAAAATAGCAGGTTAAAAGTATTACAAGTACAAAAATAATAGTTGCGAAATGTCTCGAAAATTAGAAATATTCAGATCAAACAAGACCCTGTTGAAAAGCGATATTTATTACAAGCAATTCATAATGACCACTAATCTATAATGACCGCTTTAACTTCAAGTGCTTTAGATTTGCATATTACGTGCATTGTGTATATACTTCGTTGTACACATGCGTTAATGAACTTCGACATTTTTACTTTGTGTTGATGTGTGTGCGCACACACGCGCACTGTTATGTGGCACAATCGAACCAAGGATGCGACTGCAATTACGTTAAGAATACCATCGAATCAATAAAGAAGACAGTGGACGAAAAAAATATTTCGCGGCAAATTATTATGCTTAAAAAAAGAAGGAAGCAATAATTGTAAAATGTTCTAGAAATTAAGAATAGATGGAAACGAGATTTTGTTAAAAAGTGACATTTACTAGCAGTAGTTTATAACCCATAATTTAGAACTACTTTACTTCGAGCAATGAATGACTAGCTATTTCACTTTTTACGTCTGAATGTTTTTTTTTTTTTTTAATTTCTCATAAATATGACCGACAATGTTCGCGCAATTTAAACGAATGTTAAGTAAACGCAATTGAAAAAAACTGTGACAAATCATTGCATAAATGTAATTCCAATTGAAAAAGCGATCGATATAGTTGGTAATACACGGTACCTCACATGTCGAATGTTTCATATTTGCATATTATGTGTGTTGTGCAAATTTCGTTCTGTATATACGTTAATGACCTTCGCAACTTGTCGAATGTGTCGTTGAATGAACTTTAAACTTTTTTATTTTGAGCGCGTGTGTGCACACACACACATACAGTGTCATATGGGGTACGATCGCTGAACGCAATTGTATCATATCAAGAATACTATCAAATCGTTAAAAGAAAATCATAGACTACGAGTATTTTGTAGGAAACGATATCAAAAAAAAAAAAGAAAATTACAAAACTTTTTACAGGTTAGAAATAAACCTCGTTAGTTTATTGCAGCGGTTAACTATTTTGCAACCTATTAAATTATATAATAACTGGCTAAGTAATAACTATTTAACTATTGGAATAACCAATAATTATTTTACTTCACGGCTGTATGTTTTCGAATTACTCATAGACGTGATTGAAAGCCTTTTTAAACATTAAACATTAGTATAAACGAGGTTGAACAAATTTAACGAAAGATCGAACGTACACTACGTACATGTGAATATGTAATTTATTTTGAATATTTCGCGTTCGCATATTAACCACAGTCTGTATACGTGGGTCTATATATATTTTAATTAACTTCGCCATTTCTCGTCGAACGTGTCGATGAACTTTGGACTTTTTTATTTTGAGCGCGCACATGCGCGCGCACTGCTGCGCCGTGGGCCACGGTCGAATCGCAAACGCGTTTATACCGCATTAACGAAATTATCAAATTGTTCGGGCAGTGGTAGATTAAAAATATTTCGCAGATAACAGGATATTCGAACGGAAGCAATCGTGACACGTTCTAAAATTTGAGAAATTACACACCGGTAGCGGTGTTCCCACGAGAAGGGAGTTCATTCGTAGAAACATTACGAGTGTTAATAACTTGTTAAATATTACATCCTTTATCACGTTAGTAATTTACGACAGTAATTCATTCTGAAGTATATTTTACATTTATTCATGTTCTCCTTGCTAAATATAATTCCGTCCCTTTTGAAGCTTCCTTTTGTTCGTCACTGTAAATTAAGCAAGGTCTTTGTGGAAAAGCTATATTTATTGCAGCAGTGATCATTTTACGTTTGCACATTAATCTATATTTCGTATATTTTGTTATGTGTTAATTAACTCTGCAATTTGTTAAGTGCATCGATTAATGAAATTCTTTCTTTTTCTTTGTGTCTCATTTAACTGAACTTCTATTTTAAATCGAGCGTACTTCAAATCATTTTCGCGTTTTTTCACTTCTTTCGAATTTGAAAGTTGAAATTCGCATTTGACGTTGAATATTATTAATTCTTGATATTGGAATTACAGTAAAGTTTCAGTATACAGAATTTGAAATTTTCCATCTTGATCAAATAAAATCTCAGCCATCAACAGATAAATTTTAATAAAGTGGTTATTTTTACTTTGAAATGAATTTGAAACAGATACGTACAACCATCCCCCTTTAGGGGATGTACCATGTGAAAACTGAGCTAATTCCAGAATTAATTTCAAATATATGATAATTTTTATTTTATTACATCTTGCCGGTAGCTCAAAGAAATTTATTTTATCAAGTGATACAAATGCCATTTCGTTTTCGATTAATTAAAATTTGAATGAAATACATTTAAGTAAATTTTATTTCGTGTACACACACGCGCGCGCGCGCGCGAAGTTATTAAAAGTCTCAAATCGTTAACTTGAGGATCGTTCTTAACAAATCACATAATAAATCAAGTATTTAAACGCGCTACTATTTTTCTTTTATTCTTTATTTCCGATTATGAACTCAAAAATATCTCATGTCCAAAACAACTGTAAGCAGTTGCTTAATTTAATAATTTAATAATCAGTGTTGTTTTTGTGTATTTCACGAAAGTTAAAATCTCATTAAAATCTCTTTCAAATCTCTTGAACTTCTGACGGCTATACGAATATGATTTCCAGCTTTACGTTTCAATTTTTTTTTTTCAAAACGTTACTCATCGATTTCAAAATCTCATTATCATCGAGCAAAAGATCGAAGCATTTAAGGTAACAAGTTCAAGTACAAGCAACCACGTAATCTGAAACGTAACGGTGTGAATTTTCAAAAATTTCAATTATTGTAGAAATGGCAACGATTCGAGACAGAATTTAACATGCGATGCAAGAACAATTAGGATTTTAGAATGCTCTAAATCAGATAATAGTATTTTTACATCATTCGTTATAGTTGTATTAAACGAATGTTTCTTACGAAATTCGATGCATTATTTTTTCAGATCATTGAACTTATCATCACGAATTTTTCGATAAAACGGCTGGTAAAAAAACGAAGGCCCAGGCACGAGCCAATCCGTTATTTATCAGTTCGTTATCAGAATCGCGTCAACTTATGAATGACCAGTTTGTATGACTTTTCTTTCGCATCTGTACCTGCTTTTTGTAAAGATTAATTACGACCATGGAACGCATCGACACCGGCCATTTGTCCCTTTTCTTTATCACGTTTCATTACGGACTATTTTTCAACAGCGTGTGGATTACCTCGCAATACCACGCGGAAATGAACGATTTCGGAGCGGAAAATAAATCGTTTTACGTTTCTTATTTTTTTTTTCATTTATATTTTATCGAATAATTTGTTCATAATTTCAGTGTTTTGTTGAATTTTCGTTTAATTTTCAATTCTTAATTATTTGTTACGTTTGTTATGTATTCGAATAAAATTCAAATTTCATTTACGGATCGAATGGTATAATATAACATAAATAATATACAAGTATAATTTATTTTCCGATGAAGACTTTTATTCAGAATAGAAATCAACAAATCATGTCAGTATTTTGAGTATTTTGTATTGAAATATTTTATTTCTTACTTGATGTTTCTCTATTTTGTTTGAATATTTTATTATTCTATATTATACTTCGAATATTTTTTTTACATTTAATGTCATGTACATTCTGTATATTTTTAAATCTTTATATGGGTTGCTGATATTAGTCTACGTTATATAGACCAATATATATTATTTTATTTTTTATCCTGAATGTTCTCATTGTTACTTACCTATATACAATATGTAACATGTATGTGTTTTACCACAGATTTTCGACAAGTCTTAACAGAAATTGTTTTCTTCGTCAAAAACTGTGACAAAATTTTTGAAAAAAAAATCTTCGATTTTCTTTCTTTGCTTCTGATTGCCTTGCAAATGATTGAATAAAACTTATAAACCCTTAAACGCATTTCCACGTTTAAAACAATGAATTTAGCATTGCAGAATTCGAATGTCGAAAAATCGATCGAAAATGGCCACGAGCGTATATGTAGATATACACCATTCACAATTATCTTAATTTGTTTTGGAATGAAGTTCGACCAATTTCCCCAATTAATTGTCTTCGGTTTATCGAAACTCGCCGATAGCGAGTCGAGCGAACGAAGGAAATGAAGTGGATAAATGAAGTACGACGCGAGTAATTCGATAACGAATTTCGTGTTTCTTCCCTTGCAACTTCAGCCACGCTGTTTCAACGTGTTTCACTTGCCACAAAATATTTTCACCGCGTCGTTTTATCTGTTAACTAGACCAGTGTTACTTTCACTCAGATCCAATCTCTCCCTTTTCCCTTCGTGTAATTATGCCCCCGTGAAGTTTATTGATCGAAACACTATCGTGTTATTTCCTCGTTTCCTTTTTTTATTTTTATCGATGGCATTTAACATTTCCCTCGAGCAAACGTCGTCACGGGGCTTTCTTAATTTCATTCCAGACATTGTTGCAGGTTCTTTTGATTGATGAAAGTATTTCGACAGATTTTTCTCTCTCTCTTTTTTCTTTTGTTTTCTTCACATTCTCTTTCCGTTTGATAATAACGAATTTAATTATTACGGTGTTCGTGCAAACATGCAACTTCTTTTTATATAATCGACAACGAGGAACTGTTTGTTTTTATTTCGTCGGTATACATTGATTGAATAATTATAAAGCACCGTTGTGTTTTTTGTTTTTTTTTTTTTTTTTTTCAGAGTTTTATTCAACGAGATTGTAAGAATCTTTGTGAGCATAGTAAACGTAAGAAAAATAATTCTGTTTGAAAGGATGTTGCAATTTATTTCTGCAAATGAAGAGAGATTTTCATAATTTTGTTTTTTTAATGTGATAAGAATAAGATTATAACAATTACGTGGAGAATATATGTTAGAAATTCGAACAAATTTTTCATTAATTGTGAAAATTAATCTACTATCTTTATGTTCCTCTACAAACCCAACAGATAAAATGAATAGAAATATTTTTCAATATTGTCTGCATAAAATTGCAGCGAACTTATATAATAAATGAGATAAAATGAAACGTATCGTTTTCAATTCTAATCTCGGTTCTACGTAATGCTATTATAATGCCATTCCATAATTCAGTTCTGATCTTAATCCCGTAAGTTAAACTCCGGCGTTACAAGCGTTTCGCTGATTAATTTTTTCCACATGGATCCGGCGAAGTTGCAGTATAACTTCCTGAATCTTGCCTGACTCAAATTTCTTCGATAAATTCCACTTAAATGTCAACGTAACTAGCTTTCGAAACAGCCTCTCTAGATATCTCTAATGACCAGATCAACTTCACTTTTTTTCTTTCGCCTGTCCGCGAAGCACAGGAAAGTGAAAACAAGAAAGGAGAAAAGACGGAAGAAGAAAGGAAGGAAACGAGACAAGAATTTCGAAGCTGGACACAAAACGTGTCGACCGTGTCTGTGGCATCGACTTGATGCAAGATATAAATTCCAATTTCCAAGCCGAAAGGAAGTCTTGATGGATATAGAAGTGGGCTTTCTTGGTTTCGCTTCAGGAAACTTGTTTTCAGATCCGATAGTGGTGCAATCTAATTTATACTTGTCACGTAAATATAAATGAAGCGTGCAAAATCGCAGCAACTATGTAGGAACGAAAGAAAAAGGCCTTTCGCCATGCCAGCACGCCGGCGGAACAAACATGCGATTTTATACGTTTGATTGTGTCCGGTCAATCTGACAGCGAGTTCAAGATGGTTTAAAAATTCGCCAAATTTCGTTCTGGCCAAAGTCAACTTTTGAAATTTAAAATATGTTAGAAAAAGATTTCTCTCTTTGCCAGAAAGTGAACAATCCATCAAAGAGCTTTAAATTCCTTTAAAATCCCAAGTATTGTTTATTTCGGATAATTTCCTTTATTTCAGAGATGAAAGATTCTGAAGACAGGATGGTAAAATTCAAAGTGGTCAAAATGACAAATTTATAATTTTTGTCAGACATTTTGTAAGCGTGTTCAACAGTGTGTTTTTTTAAAGATTCAAATAATTTTCCAATCAAATCCATTGTGTCCTGAAATTTCTCCATTTCTTGGACTGCAACATCTCTGGTGGAAATTTTACGCTTCAATCATCTAGTAATTCTAGTATTAATTATGTTAGTTACGTAAACTAGTTGTATATTGTTGTTGACGAAAAAATCAATACGGCAGTCATTACGATATTTCATACACGCAATGTATATTTAATTATATTTATATTATATTTTACGCACTACATTTGATGATATTTTTGTGCTTTTATATTTCTTTCCGCGTTGTCTGCGACATTTTACTCGCATTTATTACATCGATCGTGTTTTCGATCGAAAAACTGTCTGCCCGCGAAGGCATTTCTTAATTTTGGCCACAAAACTGCCGTTTCCCCGAATTACCGTGCGGCTGGAAATTGACTGAAAACGGCATCAGCTATTACAACTTCATTTTTTCTTCCAGATTTTCTTGTTTCCCTGAGTAACGAGACTCCACAAAGACTTCCACGAATTTCTACCCTTCCTCCTCTCGACGAATTATATTAAATTTTTTCCTTCTTTCTCCTTCTCTCTCCCTCGTTTCCTTTTTCTCTTTTTTTCACTGCCTCCATTCTCGATCAGAGGAGCCTCAATCTCTCAAAGCTTTCTTCATCAACCGTGTGTCCATTACTTCGCGAGCGCCACCCACATGCAGCAAATCGTTGCACGCGCACGTGGTTGCAATTTTTGAAGGGGGAGGGGGTTCCCTGCTGTTAAGCCCAACGCCGGCCGTGATTTATGCTCGACATTCATAAGGAATATGACGTGATACGGTTGTGGATGTGTAACGGCCCGGACAAATCGTGAGAATGATTTGATTTCTCGTGCCTCGCGCTATCGAGGCTGCACTTAATCCTTTCATTCCGCCGACAGAGAAGATAATTCCGAAACGCAAGAGCGCTGAGTTACGTTGATGCAGTTTGGTGAGGCATTCGAGGAAGGAGAGGTGTGGGGGGGGAGAAGAAACGATATGAAATTTAGTATTAACCCTTTCGCTAACGCGGAGACTTACATAACTCGCAGATTTGGTTATCGTCGCACCGTTTCGGATTAAACGTAAATTTGCAGCGGCCCCCCTCCCCCCCTGTCAAGATAATGCGAAAATCGAGTTATCGTTCCGTTCCATCCGAGGTTCGTGTCCCTTCCGCATTTTGCTTGAAATATCGCAACGAATCGCCGGTCGCAATCGAATGCGCGCCGCTCGTGCGCAAGCATTTCGGACACTCGGCTCGAATTATTGCGAATTGATGAATCGCCGTTCTAACGTGCACGATATTAATGGATATTTATGGAAAGAGTCGAACATCTCTGCGGAGTTGTTGAAGTTCTAGAACGCGATTGTAACACGTGTTTCGCAACCGCGTTGCGAAACGTTTGTAATTAATGAACGTGAGCCTCGGAAACGCAGAAAATGAACAGTAGGAAAATTAATTTTACCAATTATTCATGGCACGGTTCAGTGTACGTGTATTTGACGTATCGTTACTGTTAGTGATGATGGTAAGGGAATGAAAATGTAATTATAAAAAGAGGTCTCCCCTCAGTGAAAAAAAAAAAAAAATTAAAAAATTTTAATTAATAAACCAAAAGGTAATAAAATTCAAAGAGGAACGTTTTAAGAAGAGAGTTAAATTATTATAAAACAACATTGAGAACAATGTAAATGTTAAAGATGATTTGAGAAATAGCTGGGATCATTAAGAAAGGGTTGGATCATTATAAAATTGAGAAAAGGGAACACGTTTAAGAAACAAAAAACCAATGTCTGTTTCAGATGATAAATACTGAGTAATTTTAGGTTGCACAGCATCCAACGAGTGAAGAATCGTCATTTTCAAATATAACGACTCAGACACGATATATCTTCCTCGACATTTTTCACAAGAGCAGTTAACCACGATGCGTGCATCATTAGTCAACACAAAGAGGAACAAACTTTTGATATCTATTTTATGTTTGTTATTCATGGTGCCTCATTACCATCGATCTTTTAATAACGATCAGGAAGAAGTTTCGATGAATTGTATCTATGCGTTTTCAAGTACAATACGATTCTCGAGTCTCGGGTTACTGCGATTTATTACGATGTTTGCGTGACAATGTGAATTACGAGTATTGAATACCGATGAAAGTTTTACTCGTCGTTATCGCGACCTCGGCTGCAATATTTTGTATTAATTAGTGAACGACGGGAATAAGCGACGAAATGGGTTGAGTCAAATTGTTGCTATTTAATAAAATTTGAGAAAGAAAAAAAGAAAAAGAATGACAGAAAATTTAGTTACAAACGATCATTAGAAAATCGAAACAAGGAACGCTTTCGAAGATCAAATAACAGTGAAGAAATAATAAAATTTTAGTTTTATATTATAATTAGAACATTGGGAAAGAAACACGTTAAGAAATAAAGAGCCACTGTATTTAAAAAATAAATAAATAAATAATAACATTTGGTTTTCAATCTTTTCAAGCTACGAAATTCAGAGAGGAACATATTAAAAAGTAAATAGTCACTAATAAATAAACAAACAAATGATAACGAGCAAATAATAAACTACAAATTCAGGAAGAAACGCGTTAAGAGATTAAAAAAAAAGAAAGAAGAAAACAAGTAAACAAACGACGATGAATAAATAATAAAAATTTAGTTTGAAATTTGCAGCTGCAAAATTGAAAAAGGGTGTAGCGTGTTTGCGTTTCGAAAAATAAACACAAGTAAAAAAACGAACGATGAAAAAGGTCTAGCTTCGAACGACAATCCGCGGCATCGACGACGTGATCGTGTTAACAATATACGCGAGTATCGTAGTATATAAGTCACCGCGTGTTTCAAAAGAAATAATTCTAAGATGCAGCGCGGCCCAACAAGTGGAGAATCATTATTTTCAAACATAGTGACTTACACACGATATATCGTCCCCGGCATTTTTCACGAGTGTAGTTAACGACGATATATCGTCGTGCGGCATTAAAAGGGTTAAGAAAAAAGAGAGAGAAAGAAAGAAAGAGAGAAAGAAAAAAAGAAATGAGAAAGAAAGGTACGAAAGAACAGAGTATACCGGCATACGAGATGCTTTTACTGCTTATCGAGCTGAGGTTTCGCGAGCCCTGCGGCTCTCGTTCAACAAAATGGCACTCACACGGTTGCAAACATCATCATGAATATGCAGTTTATTTTACTTTTTCGTGTTCTGCTTCGGTTCTCCCTTTCTTTTTCTTTCTCTCTCTCTCTCTCGCTGGTCGGTCGTGAAAGCCGTTTATTAACGGCTGTATCTTGCCCAGGTGTTCGCCACTTTCTTGTCCAACAACATTAAGCGCGCTGGTATAAAGTTGCTGGCCGATTATCGGTCATCTCAGCTACTTTCGTTAATTATTTTTTAATTTAATGATCACAACGAGAGCAAAAGAAATACGGGGACCCGGCCGTTTGAAAATTCGCCGATGATCTTCGCTCGCGTGAGAGATTTTCGGTTCGGCTTCTATGAATCTACCTTAGGCATGTTGCATTATCGTATTTCGCCTATCGCGAACGGGACTAGCGGGTTGTCTCGTTCGTGTCTCGGACTAATTTTAGTTTCTTTCGTAGCTCTTACAAGTCTTAAAAAAAAAAAAAAATAGAATATTTATTGACACGGTATTATGTAAATTTTAGTCGAAGAAATTATTCAAGCGGGCGACTGAAAAAAAATTCACTTCGACGAGCAAATTCATGCGGTTTTAATCTCCGGAGAATAAATATTGATATTAAGTTTGAAAACATATAAAAATCGTTCGAAATTAAAAGTGTTGTTGAATTATACTAAAAATAAACGTTAAGCTTGAAACAGAATATGACGGACATCCCATCAGTTATTTTATCCACCATCTATAAAGTCAGATGTTGTATAAAATTCAAGTGTATTTTTCTATAAATTTATGTAATCTTGGGTAAAAGTCACGTGTACATTATATTTATTATGAAACTATACATGTCGAGATAAGAAAAGACACACGTCACAATTTAAGATTGTGTTTAAAATAGTCCAAAATAGACCAGAAATTTTTTTAATATATTTATTTACATACTTATTTATATAATTATCATAATAGCCATAATTATATTTATTCGTCGTAATAATATTTCGTTTGCCGATATTAACATGTGGAATTTAATCGATTAATTCGTTATTGACGCGTCGAGTCATAATTTAATTAATAATACTTTCAAGAATGTTACAAAATTTCATTAAGAGTTCTGCCACGTTACGTGCAACGACCTGATACGATTCAAACTCGAGATTCGCAAGAGAAAACCGAAAGTAAGTTCCATTTCTGCAGTTTGCAGTTTAGTGAAATTTTCAATTCGCACACGTTCCAAATTTTCCCAATTCCCGGGGAAACGCGGCTGACGCAATGCAATTCGACATTCATACAGATTTCTAATTTCGTGAGCGTAATTTTAAAAAAATTCGAATAGAAATTTTTTTCGAATGCCGACTAAGTATCGTATCAATTCTGCAAACGTTTGCGCCGCTCACCCGTGTAAAAATTCGCAGTACGGTAGTCTAACTGCAAATTTTGAAAAGTAATAAAACAGAAAAAAAAAAAAAAGAAAAGCAAAATACTGAATCCAAAGAATCCTTCCTCGCCGTGACGTCACAACGCGACACACAACGCTATAAATAGAGCCGTGAAGCTCCTTAAAGGGTTAAGTGGCCGGTTAGTCGTACGCCTCTGGCGACCGGCTACCGCGACAATCGACTAAACAACACTCGAATAGATACCAGAGAGATTCCCTGAATCGGACACGAGTCGCCGAATCGCATTTGTTGACCGTTTGATTGCAATTTGCAGGTATTGCACCGCTGGAACTATGAGGGGCGGAAAGTTCTTCATCTTCAATAAGAAGCTGCTCTGAGCATCGTTTTAATCAGGATCCTGACATCCTGAGCCTCGAGGAAGGCTTTAAAGAAAGAAAAGGAAAGGGAAAAAAGCAAAAAAAAAGAAAAAGAAAAGAAAAGCAGAAAAATAGAAAGGAACAAGAAAACAAAAACAAGAACAAAAAAAAAGAAACAATCCGATCGAGTCGACCTTCTTCGTTAAAAAATTCATTTCTCCTAATTCACGCTCGGAAGGAGTGGCTCGCAAGAAGATTAGCCCGTGAGAGGTTCGAAGATCAAGGATCGCGGCCCTAAGATCAACCTGTAAGGCTCCGAAGATCAAGGACCGCCGCTTGCAAGCAATCAGGAAGGAAGCATGAAGCCGGAGGATTCACGAACGAGGTCGTTGAGCAGTCGTTAAAAGCAGATAGCAGCTGTGACCACGATTCATCGTGCTGGTTGATTGTTCGCACAAGGTAAAAGATCGAAGTTATCTATCATGGGAGAAAGGATCACTGGCCATTGAATTAGGATCGTATGCAATTCTCGGGGCACGTAGGAGGGCGATAGCATTTGAACGGTTCTAGATCATTGCAAATTTATAAAGTGTAATTCGCATGCAACTTTCTAATTTAATTGTACACTTGCGATTAATAAAATAAAGTAAATGAAAGATTGAGTCATTAAATTCAATTAGCTATTATATATTATAATATATATTAGTGTCGTGTATTATATTATTATATGATCGATAATTAAAGGTGATTGAAAAATTAATTTTGCAAACGTTAAAACACATTCAGTTTTCCGTCGCATTCAAAAAATTGCTATAAATCTGCAGTTGCCGAGCGTCTGGCAATCTCGCAATTAGTTACAGTAGAAAATTAACGGTGGAAAAACATATTCGTGGACTGTAACAAAAATATCTTCTGATGGAATCACACCAGCTGTAGATAGCTGTCAATTAAATTACACACCATCGTAAACTTGCAACTGTCGTAATTAATTTTCATTCAGAGACGTGAAATCCCGCAAAAGATCCTAGTTCGATGGTCAAAGAGAGAGAGAGAGAGAGAGAGTTCATTTTATCTAGCTCGTAATCTGACGATCACGATTCTGCAGAAGGACACAGGAGGAAGTTCGTGGGCGATTTCAACGATCGCCTGCATCGTTTCCTCGGACTCGGAAGAAGGACCAAAACCACATCGTCGGTTCGATCTTGTTCGAAGTTGTTCACCGACTAAGATCTAGACTAAGATCCATTTAGAATCTCTCTTCACGAACTGAGAGAAAGAGAGATAGGGCGAGAGAGAGAGAGAGTCGTCTTTGCCCGACGATTGATCAATCTTGCGAGGGTGGGGACGATAAAGGGTGGGGTAATTTGGGAAGGTTTGACGATCAGCTTGACGATAGTACAGTCACTGCTGAGGCAAGAAGATGGAGACGAGGTGCTTGCTGATGATCGTCGTGTTCCTTTGCGCCGCAATGTCGCTGGCTTGTTGCCAGTCAAATGGAATTTCGTCCAGGACGAGTATCGGTGATGATAACGACGAGATTAGGAGGAGATACGAGGCTGATTATACGGACAGGAGCAACGAGGAGACTATGCTCGAGAATCACGAGACGGACCTGGATTCGGACGATCCGTTTTACGAGCGGATCGTCTCTTACAGGAGCAACAGGGCCATCGATGTTTTCAGGTACAGTAAAGTTCCCGATCGTCCGGATTTTGCCCTCCGATTAACAGGCAACCGTTTCCTCGACGACCGTCGCGAATCATATTTGCAAGAAGATCGCGAATCGAGGTACGAGTACAACTGCATCGTAATTACATGCTTACGTAGCAGACATTCACGCTTGGTTATCTTGAGAACCAGACTTCAGACGGGAAAAATTCTATCCTTTTTTTTTAATATTATTATTATTATTAGAAGACATGTTATTGAAAGACTTTCTTAGTCGTTCTTCTTCTGCGTCCGGCAGGCGTGGTAATACATTGATTCGAGACACCGTTCTCTATCCCAACTCTAACAGATTACGGGTCCAGATCTCGTTCGAGTGAAAACAAAATTTTAAGTGATTTGATTTCGTTGACAATTTTGTGATTAATTTTATGCTACTTGTACGCACGATGAGCGCGAACATAAATTCGAGTGGGATTGAATTGTTAACGAAGCGTAATTATGATAGATGAATCATACAGGCAGTAAAAACGATAGTTGAGAATATAAGCAAGAAGACTTAAGCCTATAACCTATATTTTGCAACGATGAAAGCAACACGTCACTAGAAGTGGCTGATTGAAAGGCGATGTCGGATGTAATACCGTTCACGTAAGCTCCAGCAAGTTAAAATAAATCAAACGACGCAAAACCGTTATATGAACTATGGAAGAAATTGCGAGGTGTGCGTTGAGAAAAACCGCCTCAAGAGAAGGCTCACTAGCTATCGCGTGGCGAATGGAAAATATGTTCATGGACATGTAAATATTTTATGGTAGTCGTTGATAAATTAAACGAAATGGACATGACAATTTGTAAAGATTTGCTAAGCGTTAATGCTACTAAGTGGTGATATTTATGCGATACGTGTGAGAATCTCGCCAGACGCAATGGCGATTGAACGAGGATGAAAAAGCAAAATAGTGAGAGGAGACGAGAGACATGTAAGCGTAGTAAAAGGTAAATATTAAAGGGTATAAATACTAAAAGGTATAAATACTAAAAGATTGCCGATAAAATGTTTCCAACGTGGCAAGCTAGAGCACAAAACCCCATAGAGAAGAGACGCTTAACGAGAAGGGATCATAGATCTCGCAGCTAATAAATCACTTGCAACAGATGTTTATGCGAATCTTGCGGAGAGACCAATGACACATGGACCCAGTACATGACAATTGGTGCTTAATGGCTGCGCCACACACTTGTGCAAGGATAAGGAGAAACTTGTTGAATTATACCCATCATCTAATCGCAGGAAGTTAAATTTAGTGAGTCGTATGTCATATGTCCGCTGATGTCATCCAAACTTGTTTGAATAATGATATCGAGAAATGTAGAATTACTCCATATGTCTGTGATCTGAGAGTAAATTTAGTAAATCTAGCGAATCGATAGAAAAAAGAAAATCGCGGAAAGAGGCGGCATAGTAATTTTTTTTATAAAACGTGAAACCATGGTAAATGGAGAGGGGGGGGGAGAAAGATGGAAGATAAAAGTCGGAATCGATGGAGTTGGAAAAGGGAATGTTAAAAAAAAATCCTAAAATTTTAATACGGCATCTGTTGAAAGTTCCGAGCTTTCATAGACGCGGAATTATTCATGGCGGCAGTTATAAAAAAAACGTAATAGTCCTGCGAAAAGCGAAACTTTCTGACTTCGAATGACCACAATTTTGAGACGAAAAAATGTAAAAATTCAAATGCTGGCTTACAAATGGGACTCGATATTTATATAGTGTGTAACAATAAAATGCGATGTATTAAGAGGGGCAGATATTCCATGAAATATATACTATAATCTTCTAAAGCGCAATGAAAAGTATTGAATGTAAAGAATTGCTATTATATTTCATCCCTGTGTATCACATTCCTTCTTGAGGCGATAGTTTTCCAATAAAATCAGTATTAACGATAAAGCATGCGCTTCGCTCGCTACCATGCGGCGTGAAATCTCTATGGGTGATTAGGCCTGACGTGGATTGCAACACATTGTCGCAGTAGCAGTCTTTTGGAAGAACAAAGATACAAAATTCTTTTATTTCACAAAAAAAAAAAAAAAAAAAAATGTTATGGTGATTTTCCACAGTATTGAAGATCTTGTGATTTAAATCTACGGTGCGGTTTAAACTCTGTACATTATATACTAGAGAGAAAATAATGGACTGTTCATCGCAATATACGTAAATAATATTATAACAGTATCAAATGACCACGAGTGGATAAAAAAATCTGTTGAATTAGGCAAAGATTTTGATATGAAAGATTAAGATTCTAAAGAAAGTAAGATATTCATACTAAACAAGATGCGAAAAGGGACATACGTGTCACAGAAGAAATATATTCTAAAAAAGTTCAGAAAGTTCAGAACGGCTGTCATCTAGTATTCATACACAGTATGGATGAGGATGTAACATTTGAGAAAGGTGACAGTATGAAGAACCAGAGTAGGCCTAATTGAGAACTAATCTCTGATCATTAGCTCTGATATCGCTCGTGTAGTAAGCGAATTCAATATACAACAATTAACGAAGAGATTCAGCTGCAAGGATATCGAGATATCTTAAAAAAACATGTGATTGTGGGATTATTGGAAAAAATAGATACCCGAGATACTGATTGGGGGGAAAGGTGTACATTAAACAGACGATCATACATCTTTACTCTGTCAAATGGGTCCAATCAGCTGGAGATTACTGAGGCAAACAAGTCATCTGCTCTCTCTTCGACTGAAGCAAAACATGTCAAGCATGCATCGCGTGTATTAGCAATTAGGTTTAAGTAGCCTTACTAATATTGCAGTCTGCAACGAGAACAAAGCAGCGCAATTGTTATCGAAAAACGCGACCGTACATCCACGCATATAGAATTTAAGTTTCATTTTACTAAGCGCATATAGATATTAAGTTTCATTTTATAAGAGAGATTTCGTTTCATTTGAGCTTATTATATATGTCGACGGATAGAATGCCAGAGAGAGCGGATGTACTTACTAAACCTTTATCTAAGGATAAGCATTATTTTCGTTTAAATGACACGGGGTGTTCAAGAGATTGCGACAATTCGCGCGAAAGCGTGACGTGGCGATATATTAATTTGAAACACTATTTTTTTTTTTTATTATTTGAATTTGTGTGCTATAACTCTAACATTTGTTTTCACGCGCGCGCGCGCTTTTACTGTAACACGACGAAAATAATAACAGCAAAATTCGTTAGAAAATAATTAGAGTTTTCGTTGTAACGAGTTGTGATAATGTATCGAGGATCAAGTAGAAGATTTATTTCGTTCTTGACTTCACGAAAATGACACGCTTCGAGGATAAAGTAGAAGATCAATTTCGTTCTTGACTTGACGAAAATGATTACATACTTCAGAAGAATTGTTTGCAATTCAATCGAGTCACGATTCGAGAACTTTCTGCAACGTGTGTTTCACGGATACGTGTTTACGTCAAACGGTTGATTGATTTCAGTGCCAACGTGCGAGCATGAGTAGCATAAAATTAGTTGCGGATCAAGACAGCATTGCCGCAACATTTAAGAATTGTATAACTCGTATTAAGAATGTTTGTTCTATATAGATACACAGATATCCTGCGTGTAGATATACATATTCGTAAACGAACTTAGAAATTAACAAGTGACACACATTCTGTATCACGGATCTCGGCAAACGCGGCAAGCGCTCACGTATGTTTGTACGACAGAAAAAAAAGAAAGAACGTGAATCTTCTTCCCCTTGAAAACAAACAAATCTCTATATAATTTACGGACGCTTTCTCACGAGCAATCTCGAGACTAATTCGTTGCCCAAATGATAACAGGTCGACGGAAGCCAACACGAAATTGACCGAACAACCAGGCCAGCTGCCGAACCTCCCCAAATCTAGCACAAAGGCAACCGAGACCGTGGTCCGCGAGAAGGGTCGACGACGTGTCACCAACAAGAACGTGATGATCGGCGACGGGATTTGTCAGAGCATCGATATCCGGAACAGCGCTTCCGCTTTTGGAATTCTGAAGGATTGCCGCGTGATCGAAGGCTTCCTGCAGATCGTCCTTATCGAGAATAACTCGGAGAGGGACTTCCAACCGATTAGCTTCCCGAAACTTCGCGAGATCACTGGATATCTACTTCTTTATCGCGTAAATGGGTTGAAAAGCCTGAGCAACCTGTTCCCGAACCTTGAGGTGATTCGAGGGAATATCTTGCTGACCGATTACGCGTTCATGGTGTACGAGATGCAGAATTTACAAGAGGTAAGCATTACGGGAACCGGACTGGATCTCTGAAAATTTTATCAATCCTTTTTTTTTTTTTTTTTTTTTTTTGGATCCTTTTGAAATTACCAAACGTCTAAAAGTTTGATACCGAAGTGTATGAAAAAATCAAGAATGCATTCATCTTTAAAAACATACGTCTTTCGATGTATATTTATTTAACATATCGTTTTGAATGTTGAACGTATCGATTCGTGATGGATTGAACTTTCACGAACTTTTATCTTGAAATAAGCCGATCGTTTCATTGTTGATTCTCTCTGGCACTAGCTAATTACCTAAGTTTAATTAATTATCAACGTAAAGATTGACCGAAAAATGAGGCGCCTCTTTTCTTTTCTACTTGGCTTCTCAATTGTGAGACTGAATTTCGGTGCCAAGTAACGCAGCTGCGGCAAATTCTGAAGTCTCATCGTAAGCTATCACTCGATAGCAAATCCAGTTCCAAGATCTAAAGATAAAAAGCGGGCAACTTTTTGGCTACTCTTTAGTTTCCATTCTCCTTTCCTGCAGGTTGATGTATCGATCCCATGCTTCGAAAGCTTTTTAAAATTCATTTTCTCCGACCGTGATTCAGCTAGATTTTCTTCTACGGTGCGCAGCATCCTTTGCTTATCCTTTCTTCTCCTTTCTTCCTCGAGGTTTGACTTCACGTTTGAAAATAAGAAAAAGCCACGCGGGATTGAAGGTAGATTCGGCAAAAACTTGTTCTTAATCTAATTGAGAGACGGTGAGTCGAATCACAACGAATCGTATTAAATTATTCCAAGCACTAACATTGAGATAATCGTAATAACTGCAGCGATTAATCCTTTTAATGTTGACGAGAAACATAATTCCAAGCGGAAAGTGCCGACCTGAAATCGACGTAGTTTGACAAGGTTTGAGAAAAAAGAAATGATAGAAATTTAATTTTAAACGATAATTAGAAAATTGAAAGAGAAACATGTTTGGACGTTTTTTTTTTTTATCAGTTTTTTACTCTGCGCACCCTGTTCATCATGCATCGGGATATTAGCCTTCTCCCTTTTTCAGTGAGATGTAGAGTTCTTTTTATTCACTCCAAGTAAAAAATGAAACAAACTAATCTCTTCATTTAGGATGTTGGTACTTCGTCGTTTTTCCTTCAGCATGTACGTAAATATCGAGTAATAAGTATAATGCACGATAAAGCCGCGATTCTGCTTCTCCCCCCTCCCATAACCGTGAAATTCCTCTCTTGGAAGAAATTTCTCTCTCCCATATGTTCGGAAATAAGGAAATGTCTCATTATATTTCCAAGCAGAAAAATAATAATTTTATGACGCGCAGCTTGTACAGCAAATGAAGACTTGTTATGCCCAAGCATAGCGATTCACGCACAATGTACGTGTATCCTAGGCATTTTTTCGCAAGTCAACGGCGATATATCGTTGTTCGGTATTAAAAGGGCTGAATGGTTGTCCGACACCGGCGCTGAGATATTCCATAAAGTCCGGTTAATTTTTAATTTCGCCCGGCGTATATACGATTTATAATATTCTGGCCGTTGCGGAATATTTTTCGTTTTTGGTAACTGCGGTGAAAAAGAAGTAAACGAGTGACGATCGAATAAAAGCTTTTGTTTGCGAAGCAAATATTGCCCGGCTATGGGCGAGAGAAAGGGAGAGTTCGGTTCGGTCTTGAAAAACGAGACGGTGCTAACGATTCGCGTGTTGTTTCTGAAAATAAATCAATATTCCCAGCCGGCAAATATTTACACAGAGAAATATCATTTTTTCGCGGCTTGTTCTTTATTCTTTGCTTTTCGCGATCGATTGATATTCTCCTTGTTCGAAAGCGATAGGTAAATTATTGGCAGAAGAGCAGACATGCTTCAGTAGATTTCAGTAGCTATCTCAAGATTGAGAGGGGTTATATATTCTACAATAACACTCCGATATTAATATTATGTTACAATCTCCATTGTACTCTAATACTCGAATACTTCAAATGTTTTACTATTCGATACATTTTGTTACCCGAAAAGATTGTTATATTTTTATAATAATATATCCTTATATATTAGTATTATTTTTATACTATCTATACATAGTCCCCTATTGAACGAATAGAAAGAATAAAAGTATTCTGTTAGTGGGACTTTCAGAGAATGGAACTACTTTGATATTACATTGGATGCAAATGAGAATGAAAAAAATTATCGATTTATTTCAATATTTGAAAATACTGTATTTTTCTCGACTGCCGGCATTGATTTATTATAGAATCAGATATTATTTCTTATTTCTTATTATTTTCTTTCAGTTCTTTCTTATTTCTCACTATCTTTTTTTTTTTAAATAAAATCTTGCATCATATTTCAACGTAATATATTTTTGCAATTGTAAAAAATGAGAGAGTAATACATAAAATATTTATAATAAGTACGTGTAAAACCTAGTACAAGAAAAGTCATCTTTATTAGTATCGTTTCAATAAAATTGCACATCTCGTATTTTAGTAAATTCTTTTTCCGAGAAACGCATGAAACATTGCAGCAATGCAAACTTGGATACTTTATTTCGTACGGTAGAAAATTCGAACGTACGAATATCGGAGCGATTGATTATTACAATATTCAGATAATGAAAGTTCGGGTTTCGCAAGGCTTTTCTATAAATAATCGTATTCCCGGCCGTTATTTAGCCAACGGAAGTGAAATTTCCATCGGGCAGAACGAAAATACAATTCCGCCGATTTTATTCAAGTAAAGTAAACAGAGACGGAAGGATGGGAGAATCGCAAATGCAAATGCGAGGGCCACCGGTGCGCGCGTGTTTTTCTGTATAATTAATTGCTTACGTTGAGACAGAATTTATTAGTTAGCCGAACTTCAAATTCTGTCGATGTATTATTGGCAATTATCTGGCAATGGAACCGGTTAGAGAATCGATGCGAGAGAAACGAATGGGGATCGATGTACTCGCAGAAATTCCCACGTTCGCGACAGAGAGAAAACGAGAGAAAGAGAGGGGAGGGGGAGAGTAGGCCTCCCTTCAATTTGTTTTCTGGACGTAGCCAGTTGATCTGGCGGGTCAAGTGACGTTAATTAGTCAATCGAATTAACCAGACGTTCGACCTCTGGCTGCCAGTTAACTTTATCGGGTGCTGAATCGACGGAATTCTTTCTTGCAGATCGGCCTGAAGAAACTTACGGAGATCTCGCGGGGCAGCGTACGGATCGAGAAGAACCCGGCGTTGTGTTACACCACTACCCTCAACTGGGACTTCATCGTCTCTGCGGGGGAGAACGTGATCAAAGATAACGGGGAGGAGGCATCTTGTCCCGGTATTTATTGATTTATCGATTGATTGATACTTGTTTCGCCGGTGAGGAATTTCGTTTGATGTTGCAAACCGCTGCAAACCTATGTTCTCTCATGAATATACAATAGATGAATATACAACTCCATTTATGTGAACCAAATTTTAATCGATGTTTGACTAGACGAACCCTTGCTGATTTAATCCAGTTATTTACTTATTTGAACGTGAATTCCTATTATATCGAACGAAAAATGTCATTTGTAGAGAGCTTCTATTATAGTAGAATTTTGTTTATGTGAACTCTATGAATTAAATTTTAATCAGTGCCTAATTAGATCAGTTCTTGCTTATTGAATCCAGTGATTGTTTGAACGTGAATTCCTACTATGTGAACGAAAAATCACTGCTAGAGGGAAGAATCAAGGGCTTCTATTACAGTAGGGAAAAATTATTAATAGAGGGAAGAATCAGTAGACTCCAATTAAACGAACACGGTAGAACGAACGATTTATACGAATTTGTTGGTTCCATTGATCGATCCATTGATTCTCCCTCAATTGGTGATTTCATATAATAGAAGTTTAGGTTCAAATAAGAAGATTCAATCAGCAAGAGTTCAATCGGGTTCGTTGACTCAAATTTGATTCAAATAAATGGAGTTCTATGGAGTTGAACAATTTGTTCAACGACAAATACTGCTACAAGTATTATGAACACATTGTGAATTCAATATGAAAATACGAGATTGTGCGGATGTTTATGCAAATGCACACTTTTTTAGAAAAAGTACATAGAAATAGAACCTAGAGTTAATAAAAGTTACAACATTTATAACTTTCTTAAAAATAATATTAATAATATTAAATTTTGATTTTATAATTATATAATTAAAATCATTATCAATCTAATTTTTGTGGTCGTATGCGTGGTTTCTTAATCTAAATTTTTCTTTATTTTTTCGTTAAGTGGAAGTTTTGAGTTTTACAAAAGATGTCTTTTTATAATGAAACAATTAACAAAACATCAACAACAATGATGCTAAATTCTACGAGCTTCAAGATTTAAATAAATTTCTGATAAATATTATAATTTAACAACATTTTTTAATTACGTAAATTTTAAATAATTTTATGTGTTTCCATATATTCATATGCATGTAAGAATTTAATACACATGTAAAATATAGTTATTGGTGATAGTATGACATAATCATTTATGTAAAATATTAAAAATCAATAGTTTTAGTCAAGACGTACAGTCAGTCACGGAAATCTACAAACCTCAAATATTTTTATCTTGCACGTATAATTTACAGAAAATATCGAAAATAAAAAAATCACGAACTCCTAAAGTCAAAGTCCTTTCATTGTAATGAACGTTCTTTTCTTAATTGTCGTAGATTGTAGATTAAAGTAATACTTTTCGAATCGTATAAGTGCTTAATGGACAAACTGTAGCAATTGAACTCATGACCACCAGACTTCAAATACATTTAAGCCCGATCTACACTGTCAATTTGCCCATGTTTCACTCCAAAAGCCATCACATGCCAACTGATTTAAACTCCTTACAATTACTGTCGCTTTCGTTAATTTATCTTTTGCACTATTTTATCTAAAAAATAAATAAAAAAATCACCACCATTAAGATCGGAGCCTTTTGATACCAACAATCTCAAAGATCTTTTCAAGATTGAATTTCCAATTGTAAGTAAAACGGTATGAATACGTATCACCTAATCTTTTAACGTATGTGTACTAGCAATTCATTTTTTTTAAATTTATAAAACTTATGAATAACACGAGTATTAAAAATCGTCGTCAAAAGCTTTCTATCCCGAATTCATATTTTTGAAGATATAATTAGAAAGTACAATTTCGATAGAAAATAATCTTAACTATCATAGAAAGTACGTAGAACTCGTATTATTAGAAAGTATTGTATGTAATTTAGATATTTTATGCAACATGTACATTCTACACCTCAAAGTTGTCTATAAATTCAGAAGAAACCGAAGTCCATACGTATGAAATATAAGTACGTACTATCTAAACTAGTAAAAGTAGAATGAACAATTTGATCGAATCGTGAGCGAAGCGTGAGTGTGGTTAGGGCTTTAAGACTTTCTACAATGTGATGTGCAAGTGTAAGGGTTATTATGAGCGTACGATTCTTTTAACATTGTGTTTGTACATTAAAAGTACATTGACTCGAAAGCCGCACGAAATTACTACATAGCAATGGATTTAATCGACTAATTCCCCTCTTACAGGATGTTCCCACTGCCCCGAGGGTTACTGCTGGACTTCGCAATATTGTCAGAGAACAGAGAAGCCAAAGTGTCACGATCAGTGTCTGGGCGAATGTCATGGGTCAACGGAAAGCGAATGTTACGTATGCAAGCATTATCGACACGAGGGAAAGTGCGTGGAAACCTGCCCTAGTCATCTGTGAGTGATCTTCTGCAAGCTTTCTTCGAATCGTCTTCCTTTCAAAATATTCTCGTCATTAATTCCTCAGAAAGTGAATTCATTTCCTTTTGCAATATGTTTTTCTTTTATTAGTTAATTTTTATTTGCCAATGTAAAATTGCTGAGCGACTTTGCGCACTCCTCTGGAGAAATTATAGCATTTTCTGTATTTTTGGGAACTGCTTTTTCTTGTAGACGATTTATTAATTTAAAATCAGTGATCGTCAGACTGCGAATTTTTATACAAATTTCTATTTTTATACAAATTTAATTAAACCGTTCCAAGTTTCTTCTTAATTACATTGTAAGAATCTAATTAAGAATTCACTTCGTCCGCTAGATGTTATAAATGTCATACCTCGTACATTTTATATATTTTTGCGCGTTGTGTGCATTTTATTCGTCTTTGGAATTTTAAATTTCCCATGAATACATAAAATAATAAAATTCCACTGTCTAGTTACGAAACAAGTTCTTCAATATTATAAGTTCAATTATTAAATAGTTAAATTTATACAGGAATCGTGAAATAATTAAATTGCTTCTCGAGCAATCTATATCAGTTATCTAAACCGAGTCGAAGATTTTTTTTTTTTATTTTATTGAACAAATTTGCAAAAATACACAGGGCGCTAATCGCCGCTGTGATATTTATTACGTAAAACAATTTTCTACCCACGATCCCATCTTCTCTCGTTTTACCTCTGTAAAAGCATGGATTTCCATAAAAATCAATCGCGATCAATTCGTCGCGCGTTATCCAAGAACAACAACATCGACCCCAAAGATTGTTTTCTTCACTTACTGCAATCTGCTACATCTCCCGATTGTTATCGGGAAGTTTCTCTCGAGTCCCCTCTCTTCCAACTGTCAAGCGAACGCGCTTCTTCGGCAGGGGAGCGGAAATCGGTTGTCATGCTTTCTGTTTTTGTTTGAACGCCGCCAACACCGTGTGGCAGTGGCGGCGGTGGCGGCGATGCGAGGAGATGGGGTTTGTCTCACGGTGACCTTGAGCGAGCCACCAGCTGATTTCACGCGAGTTATTTGCAGCTGCCATAAACGCGACACCGTCTATCTGTTCCACAGATACTCCTATCTCTCGAGACGCTGCGTCACGAAAGATGAATGTGTAGGAATGAACCGTCTGAGGCGGGTATATTACATTCTTGAAGATGGTCAGGCGTGGAGACCGTTCAATGGATCCTGCGTGACTCATTGCCCCGACGGCTACGAGGATGCACTCGACGAGAACAATGTACGTACGATGTTTCCTCTTTCTGTTTTCGACCTCCCATTTCGATCCTAGATACGATTAACCCCCCACAACGCAGTTCCTTGACCTCTCGATCACCACCGGCTCCTCCTTCAACTCCTTCGGGACGATATTGAGACGATACGTCTCAATGCAACTCGCCGTACGTTCACCGGGATGTATCGTTTTTATATCGATGCAATTCGGAGCGCAGTTCGCTCTCATTTGTGTCGGGATGTTTACGAGCTGTCTGCTCGAAAGTCTAGGTGAGAATAGGATATTGAGGCACCACGTGCCAGATGAACGTGAAAAAGCTAAAAAGATGCTGATGATCGAGAACTCGTGTGTTATTTAACGCTAGAACTAACAAGATGGTCCAAACGATTTGAAAAATTTGTAATTTTTGTTGAAAATTTTGTAGATATGAAACTGTGCGTTTTTAGAGATTTAAATGATTCTTCGTAAAATATATAAACGAAAGCACGTGCAAGTTATTGTTACTACAAAGCTTTTCTATTTTTTCACTTTTTTTGTCCCTGGTGGATATTTTATATTTCAGTCGTCGATAGTTCTCGTGTTAACTCTCAGTCGTTCATTGCGTCAATTCGATCACATTTTTGTTTAGAAAGTGATTTATTATTTTACCGTGACACCTATTTTTGACAAAATATCCCATCAGAGTCGCAAATGATATTCAACTATTCGAAGTCCCCTGACGAACAACATATTGAATTTCAGTTATTGTATTATTCGTGATTATCATTCAATGCATTATTTTCAAAGATAAAGTATTGTATGCGTAAGTGTTTATAACTCTGAACATGACAGTTTGAAATTCAAAACAGACGATCGTAACGTTGTCATGATGATCGCAACAAAATTAAAGACAAGATCGCGATTGAATGTAGAAATTTAGCCTGTTCATTGTGTTAATAAAAGAATTTGAAAAAGAATTTTTCATCCATTGTTTATCTTTCCGTTAATTTTTTTACAATTGTATTTTTACAATTTAACACCAATGAATGAATTAAACGGTAATTTCATAAACTTTATCAACGTAACTAAAGCCTAATGCTGAAGCATACACGTGATATATTATAAAAGATGTGACTTTTGGAAATATTCTAAACCTAATATTTTTCACGATATTCGATATATTACAGTACGAATTATTACGATACATGCTTGCGTTTATTTTGGAGAAAAGACATACACAAACGAGCGGCTCGATCAGTAATCTTTTCCTGTCATAAATAAATGAAATTCCGGTTATAGAGGGTTAATTATCGTGTACCGACGTTCCATCAAGATTCGCGATTAAAAGAGGGAGAGAAACGGAAGGAGATAGACGATCACATTGAATACTTCGCTTCATACTTAATTCAACACCCGACGGGTGGGGGGGAGGGAGGGGGTAGAGAGACGGAGAACGTTCATTATCGTAGAACGCATGCAAGTGTTAAAATGCTAAATCAGCAATTATAGAACGACAGGATCTCCGTTCTACTCGAAGAGATCGACGGTGGTAATAATTGGCAACTGCAGACCGACTAAAGATGGTCGAAATACTAACAAACTACGGATGTAATAACATTTTAACGTCTGACTCGGGATATGATTTATGAGATTATTTTGGCGTTACATCACATACGTGGTTCTTTTTACGTGGTTAATTATTTTATGCAACTACAACTTGCAGATAGTTTATGTAGAATTTTTGTTGGTAGAAATTTGTTGGTAGAAAATTTCAGATCGGTTTTTGGTTTTCGCGTTGATCTAGAGTAATATTAATTTAAGCGACTATTATTAACATAGATTATTATTAATTTCGTTTGATGTTAATTAGAACGAGAGATCGGAGATGTGGAGTTCTAGTTTGAATTAGATTGACTCGGGCAGATAATAATCCCATTTAGTTCGTCTGTTAATTTTGATCAATACTAATCTGATTGCAACTTGCACTGATTTACATCAACAAAATCAATTTAGAAAACACTTTCGCGTCAAAATCTAAGTGTATAAATATTAAGTGAAGTCAGTGTTTGCTTAGACTGCTATCGATTAAAGTTAATATTAATTTTTTTCTGTCGCGAAAAATGTATCGTGCTAATTTATCTTTAACGAAGCTCTTTATCTTTAACGATTGCTCTTTCAAACGAAGTTGATGCAACTTTGGCCTTTAAATTTTGCTTGCATCGAGCAGTGTAACTGAACTTTAAGTTATTCAAACACACATTGTCAACCAAATTCCACCATTCGTCTACTTGTGTGATTGAACTCTCTGATTTTGATACGATTTTGACCTGGTACTAACGCGGTTTTAACCGATTAAAACTTCGATATCGATACATTTTTCTCTTTTCTCTCTCTCTCTCTCTCTCTCTCTCTCTCTTTTACAAACAACAGCTATGAATGAAGATTCGTCTATTTTTAGCAACACATTCCATTCACAATATTTCATTCGACTTGCAGATGACCACGTGTCGCGCTTGCGTGAACAGCTGCCGGAAGGTCAGCCACGGCGCTTTGATACGTCACATCTCCGACGCACAGAGTTTCCGTGGTATAACCGTGGTGAAAGGCGCGCTGGAGTTCCAGATACGAAACGGAAATCCCAACATAATGAACGAACTGAGCGAGGCGTTCGGTCGGGTCGAAGAAATCACCGAATACGTCAAGATCACTCACTCGTTCCCTATCACTTCGTTGAACTTCTTCAAGAAGCTGAAGGTGATCAAGGGTGAGAAACTGGACATCAATAACGCCAGTCTGTCGGTACTCGACAATCCCAACCTCTCGAGTCTGTTCCCACCAGGACAAGAGATCAAGATCGAGAACGGCCGGCTGTTCTTCCATTACAATCCGAAACTCTGCCTGTCCAAGATCATACAGTTCAGCCAGATGGTGAACATCACGAACTACACCGACCTCGAGATACAGCCACAGTCGAACGGCGAGAAGGTAGCTTGCGACATAGTGAACATAAACATCACGGTGAAAAATCTGGGGCCAGATTACGCGGATTTAATGTGGGACAGTTACGAGCCACCGGAGGGGCAGAAGTTGCTCAGTTATCTGTTGAACTACATCGAGACGGAAAATCAGAATATCACGTACGAGATGAACGCTTGCGGGGGCAACAACACTTGGCAGATTGTTGACGTAGATATTCCAAAATGGAACGCCACGGTGTCGAAGCATATCAGCAGCCTGAAGCCGTACACCAAGTACGCCGTGTACGTGAAGACGCTCAACGCCAGATCGAGCAAGTTCGTGGAGCCGGTTGGCCAATCGAGGATCATTTTCTTCAGGACGAGGAGCACCATTCCGTCGCCACCGATGAACGTAGTATCTATGCCCCTGAGCGACACCGAGATTCTAGTCAAATGGGAACCACCGTTGTTCCCAAATGGACCAATAGGATACTACATGGTATCCAGCGTCGTGATCTACGAAAACGATAGCTTAATCTCCACGAGGGATTACTGCAACGATACGCTGGAGAACGAGTTGGAGTCCGACCAACTGGTACCTGACGTAACCGTAAAGACGCCAGTGGCGAATAGGCTTTCGTGTTGCTCGAAGAACGCGAACGGGAATGTTGTCACGTCGAAGAAGTTCGAGATCTTCTGCCACGAGAACACGACTATCAGCTACATATCACCCGGTTGGAAGGACTACTGCGTGTACAATACGTACAACAACGACGTGGACGATCAGTTCTACGAGCTGACGAACAATCTGTCCACTCCTCGACCGGAGGAGGAGGAGGAAGAGGAAGAGGAACTGGAGGAGACTGACACGTTCAAATCCGAACGGCCGAACGTGATGGACAAGCACGCGCTCACGTACAACGTGAGCGATCGGAACAAGTTCGTGATCAAGAATCTTCGACACTACACGCGCTACATTATCAGCATAGCGGCGTGCGGCGTCAAGATCAACAAGTCGAACCTGTGCTCGTCGATTCAGTACACGTACACCAGGACGAAGAAGCGGGTTCGCGCGGATGACGTGAAAAACGTGAAGGTTCAGGTAACTAACAACACTATTGTCGAGGTTTCTTGGGATTCGGTAAAGGACCCTAACGCCATCACTGTCTCGTACACGATCGAGTACACCAACCTGGACGTGAAAGACGCGAAGAAGAGCACCGAGTGTATCCCGCGAACCGGTCGGAAAGACACGTTGTCGGCGGTGAACAGTTACTTCATCAAGAACCTGAGTCCTGGAAAGTACAGTCTACGAGTGAGGTCCACGTCGCTGGCTGGCGATGGCAGTTTCTCCAATGTCGTGTATTTCTCCATAGGCCTGAGCGACACCACACCGATCACGTTAATAGCGCTGATCACGACGCTCATTGTTCTGTTTGTGATACTGATCGTTCTGTTCTTCCTGTTGAAGTACCATCAGAAGAAGAAGAAGCAGGAGAGACTGATCGCCAGCGTGAACCCTGACTACATAGAAACCAAGTACGTGATCGACGAGTGGGAGGTGCCTAGAGAAAGCGTGGAGATCTTGGAGGAGCTTGGTTTGGGCAATTTCGGGATGGTGTACAGAGGAGTGTACGACAAGAACACGCCGGTGGCCATCAAGACTATCTCGAAGACGGCCAGTCCCAGGGAGAAGAACGAATTCCTGAACGAAGCCTCGGTAATGAAGAACTTCTCGACTTTTCACATAATCAAATTGATCGGCGTGGTGTCCATCGAGAACCCACCGTTCGTCATCATGGAGCTAATGGAGAACGGAGATTTGAAGACCTATTTGCGGCGAATTCGCGACACCCATCTGGTGCCGGATGCCTGCAGGATCATGAGGATGGCGGCTGAGATAGCCGATGGCATGGCCTACTTGGAGTCGAAGAAGTACGTTCATCGAGACTTGGCCGCGCGGAATTGCATGGTGTCCAAGGACTTGGTGTGCAAGATCGGGGATTTCGGAATGGCCAGGGACGTCTACGAGACGGACTACTACAAAATCGGCAGGAAAGGCCTTCTCCCGATCAGATGGATGGCGCCGGAGAACCTGTCGGACGGTGTGTTCACGTCGGACTCGGACGTCTGGTCGTTCGGCGTGGTACTCTACGAGATTCTAACCCTCGCGGAGATTCCCTATCAGGGTTTCTCCAACGAGGAAGTGCTCAGCCACGTGTTGCACAAAGGGACCTTGAATATACCGCGCAACTGTCCCGAGAACATTCAAAAGATCATGGAGAAGTGCTTCAAATGGCGGCCGAGCGATCGTCCGACGTTTATGGAGGTCGTGTCGGAGCTCGAGCCGTTCCTCGGCCAAGATTTCTACGAGAAGTCGTTCTACCACTCGACCGAGGGCGTGGAGAGCCGGAACTCGGGCATGAAGAAACCGTATCACCACGCGGCGCCTATCAGGTTCCACTGGGCGAACGAGACGGCCAGATGGGTGAAAGAGTTCGAAGACAACGTGACGCTGTTGGATCAAACGAAGGCTGGCACTAGCAGAGGACGCATCTTTAAAAACGGCTTCCAGCATTTCGGTAATGTAGCCAACATGGAAGACGTGCCCCTCGATCGATGAGGTTCTAGGGTCGGTCTGTAGCGAATTTCGCGATGGCGTACGCACGTTCCTCCGGGACAAGTCCCCGGCAAGTCAAAACACTCGTATAAATACGATGTACAAAGGATACTCAGGGCAATGAATCGCGAACGAGGGCCCAACGAGTTCGATAGACGGGGATAGGCAAGAATCTTTTTACCTTCTTCCTTTTTTCTTTTTTTTTTTGTTTCTCTTTTTTATTTCTTGCCAATCTACCGAGTTCACAATGACACGTGAAAAAAAGAAAGAAAGAAAGAAAGAAAAAAAAAGAAAAAGAAACTCGTTTGTCGGTGCTCGTTGATTTATCGATTAGGACCTTGATGGCGACGAGCGACTAAGAAGATCTAAGAATCGCAACTTTTCGTACGAATACGTACTTTATTTCGTGCCGAACGAAAGCAGTATGCGTAGCCTAACCTAAAGATATAGTCCAGCAAGACGCAGTGTTTTTTTCCTCTTCGTTTTGTTTTTTTTCTTTTTTTTTTTTTTTATTTTCCTAGAAAGCGTAACCAAAAGCTCTTAGCCATGCAAGCCTGCGAACTTTTTTCATTCCTCGAAAGGATTATACTTCGTTGTTTCGTCCTTTCGCGCAGACATTTCGTCGTTTTCTCTTTCTTTCTTATTCTTCTTCTACGTTCTCTCTCTCTAGATTGTAGATAGTGTTTTAGAGACATGCGTTTTTTTTTTTTTTTGTTGTAGCCTCGTACTATTTAAAGAACTGATTAATTATACGCGTTAAACGAAGTCAAAGTTCTCGCGAACAGGTACAGTGAATTCTTTGTTACTCAACTTTGTTCGTCTTCATGTTTTCGACTTCAAAACTGCCGTATTTAAACTTTCAAAGTTTGGTACTCGCTCAAGATAAAACCCTCGAGGTAAAACTTATCGTTAGTTATTGAACTGAGAAAAATTGAGTGTAGAACTCTGTTTATATGGCCGCCATTTGTTTGAGATGGACGCTTATTTGAAACTCCTATCGCACGAACGAAAGGTCATCAATGAAGGAGGAAGAACCGGTGGAAGTACCGCACTGTGCTTCTTCTCCGCAGCAAGTTTATATAAATGAAGTTCTATCGTGGAAAGAAAAGGCTTTTAAGAATCTCCGAGAGGAAAATGTTTGCCTACAGATCGCAATAATTTATCTTGAAGAGACGTCTGAACGACAGAAACTACCGAGTAACAATGAGTTCGCTGTTTTTTCGCGAAGAAGCAAGCGGAAGAAGACACGCTCACGTTGTGTAGGTGTTTTTTTCGTCGTCGACCGTTCGCAAAACAACGGTCGATCGAATGTTCGAAGCTCGTCGGATCTTATTGTCGTGCTCCGTTTGCCAAGTTGAACTCGATGGATCAGGATTTACACGTACGTATACATATCTATCGACATTCTATCAAAGAGAGGAAGACTAGCAATATCGCGAATTACAAAAAAAAAAAAAAAGAAAAAAAACGAAAGAAAGAAAGAAAGAAAGGAATCCTCTTTCTCACACCGTTGCAATACCTTTAGGACGACTTCAAATTAGGCAGAGTTCGTTATCCACTTTTATACGAACAACTTGAGTCAGTTTCACCGAGAGAATGCGGACTGAAGAAAAAAGTTCCGCTATATCTGAATTCCGCGGGAGTATCGCGGTGCAGCTAATTTTATCAAAAGTTAACGTTACAATGTTAAACTATCGAGATTACATACATACTTAAATATACATATATATATATATAATACGCTTTGAAACTTTCTTTTCGGAATTTAAAAATTCTCGAAACAGGAGGCAGAAGATTCAAAGACACGTATCGATAGTTTTCCAACGAGGGACATTTGCTTTTGCTAAAATCTTATGAACATCAGGCGTACACTGATCGATGTACGTTTAATAAATTCTAAACTCTGATTGTGACAACGGAAACAAAAGGTTGGCAGGTTAGAAAACTACTAACAAGTACACAATTTACTTTTGCTAAAATTTTGTAAAATCCGCGCAAATGTATACACATAGGTTGATCGATATATAGTTTTACCAGATTCTTTCATCATGACATTAAGATTTTCCAGTGGTAATTTTCTAGTGGACCGATAACGTTTCTAAAGCTTGCCCCAAATCTCACCAACATACATTGATCAATCTGTCGGTGTAAACCTCTGCGTCCTCGTGTCTTCGAGCTTCCGAAAATTGTAAAAAAAAAAAAAAAGAAAAAAAGAAAAAAAAAAGAACTCCAATCGAGAGGGAGCCTCTTACGCAATCTAGATCGTACGAAACAACATTCTCTCTTGTTCAACGCTGCGTAAAAATGAAATCACGCGAGTGTTCGTGCAATCCCCTGTAATCACTTCCGTTCCCCCTTCTTCCCGTGTTTTTCTAAGCCGCCGCTATTGCTCCCCCTCCCCCTTCCCCTTGAAAAACTTCCCAATTCATCCCTGCGATCCCTGCGTATTCCATTAAAGGAGGAACGATCGAAAAAGAGAGAAGCAAGCAGCTGCACCGCGATGCATCGCCGCTCCATTTCGTCCACGAATCGATCCCAGACTGTGTTCATAGGACAGAGTCGACCGGAAGCCGACAGAAAGAAAGAGAGAGATACCGTGCCGGAGAATGAATCTAGCGAAAAGGGGAGGAGGGTGACTTAGGCGATCGTCGAGCACTCGACGAGAATCCATAGGACAGGCATATACGTACACACACACGGGTACATAATAATACACATACTTATATACACAAACAGAGTTCCTTATTGAAATATACGCGTATACGAATTGCACGAGAGACGCATTGTGTGCGTAGCCTTGAAGCGTTGTACATATATTTTATTGGCGGAGAAAAATGATAGCCTGCTTCCGGAAGAAGGCGCGCGCGTGCTAAACAGGGCGCGTTTCCGTCGTGCAACCTACGTATTCGTTGCTCTAGACGAAAAAGAGGGGAAAAAAAGGAAGAAAAGAAAAAAAAAATTGAAAGAACACTTGCAATAAGCATGCCAACAATCTTCTTGCAATAAGTACTGAACGTAAATTAAATGTATACAGAAATAACAGATAGTTAAGCGTGTATAGCGTGCTTAGGTAAAATGCAGAGGGAATCTAAGGGACAGAAAAAAAAAACAAGAGTATATCTCTATTTTATTGTAACAATATATATATATATATGTGTGCGTATGTGTGTATGTGTGTGTGTGTATACACATACATTGCATATACATATATGCGTATACAGGTACACACATAAACACACGTTCGAATAAGTATTTTTTCGGCTGCCGTATATACGTATTTATTCTTCGATCGATCGAACCACACGCTCACTCACAGGGAGATTAAAAAAAATGAAAAGGGAGATGGAACAGGGAGAAAGGTGTACGCGTATCATGACGCACGAATACATTGGCGCAGGTACAGACGGAAGTTCAAACGAGGCTTTTATCGATCGACGTTACAAAAAGTCTGCAAAAGACTGGATTCTTTCTGGTTATCGAACGATAACAGCCTCCGTTTTTTTCGATTTCTCGCTCTTTCACGAAGGGTAAGGAGTCGAATTGAATCAGCCCAGAGGAGTTTACTTTGTGGAAGAGGATTTCTGGTATGGTTATGTACGGGGTGATCTTTTTTTCTTTTTTTTTTTTTTTGTTTCTTTTTGTTTTTGTTTTAAAGCAAGCTATCTCTGAGCTGAAAAGCAGAGGAGAAGGCAATTAATTTTGAGGGATAGATACTGAGGAGAATTTTGAGGGTGATTAGGATTGGAGTTTACGCGGGATGAGCGAAGGTTGAAAATATCGGTTTCAAGTCTGGAAAGTCTTGAACTGTGACTCGAATTTAACCTAATTAAATTAACCCTTTCATACGTACTAGGTAACTTAAGATACTTGTAATAATTAGTTTAATTACTAGTAATTCAAAGAGGACAACACTTTAGGATATACGAAATATAAATATAGTAAAAAGTATATATTTATAGATGAATGGATTCTTGGTTCGTTATATACGCTCCTCATTCGGTATTAAATTCTTAGACTTTTGATCATTTCGACGAGCACGCGAAAAGGTTAATCGAGATCTAACCTAGGATTCTAATTCAAATTCAAACCCCTATTTTGTAAATAATATTCTCCTGCGAAAAGCCTATAATTCTAAGGATATAGAAATGGCTTTAAAAAAAAAAAAAAAAATGGAAATTTCCTATATTTAAAATATAGTGGTATTTTTTTAACTCTACCAAGTACTCAAAAGAACGTAGAGACTAGTAAAGAATTGTTGCTGCTACGCAAGTAATTTATAAGTTACGTTAAAACGGCGATTAATATTTATTTGAACAGCAAAGATTTCAATATTCAAAGATCGTTTGTTTTTTTTCCTTCTGTTTTTCTTTTCCTTTTTTTTTTTGTTTTTGTATTAATGCGATGTTTCTTTCTAAGTTTCTCTGAATGTCATGAGTAATTAATGCAAAATCTCTAACGCAGTCTATACGTTTTCATGCTCAGTATTAATGTACGCTTGCAGTGTTGCGTTAATTAAGAATGACAACATGGAACAATTACCATTTAATTAACACGATATATATATTACGATAATATTTAAAGAAACAGAACGAATTATTATTCCTTATTTTTTGAATATTTTACGTTATTAAAATTCCCCCCTCCCCCCGCCCCTCCCCTGTTTATCATGATGAAACGTATTATGATATCATCGATAACGTTTAGAACATTCACAGACATTCACAGAGTGACAAAAATGAAACACCTTGTACATGCCTGTACCATACATTGAAATCGTTCATTCACCTGGATCAACTATTATACAGAGAGATAGAGAGGAGTATATATTCTATATATACATATATTACATAGATAATATGCAAAAAAGCATATTTTATATTATTACAGTAGTTTCTACGTTTCTACATACACATGTATACGTCTAAATATTTAACTTATTTGTATTTTTTATTTAATTCGCGAACGGAGCAAAGCTCGCGTCCCTTTATTACTAATTCTAATCGCCTACTAGCGTTACGCATACCTACATACGTACGTACATACATAGAAGTTCCTTTAATTTAGCAATAGTTTAACACTATATTGCTCCGTCATACATAAAAATATTTACATTAATTTATCTCTACTGTCATTAATATTAACGATAATAATTTAACGAAATGAATATACATAAAGGAATACCCACGTACAGTGGGAAGTCTGACCTGCGCGAATATCACGTATCCCTCTTGCTCTTTCTCATTTTCTGTTTTAATCCTTATCATAGATGAACGTACATCTTTTTTCTTTTTAAATTAGAAAGTTAGCAAACTTAGAGGAAGATTATATATTATTATAAATTTATTATTATTATTATTATTATTATTATTATTATTATTATTATTATTATTATTATTATTATTGTTACTATTACTATTACTATATCATCATCATCATTCGGATTCTATATCATCATTAATAAATGAAAATTAGAAAATTATTTATAGTAATTACAAGTGCTAACATTACAATATGTCAATACTGAATTAATACTAAAAAAATTGTTTGGAACGAACAATTCGTAATGTTTTGTGGGAATTTTCACATCTCTGAAGAGATTTCGATCATTTATCGTGAAATGTACGATTGAAAGTTTTTGTTTTTTTTCTCTCTCTCTAATTGTAATATCTGATGCGAATGTTATACCTTAATCATCGATAGTTCTAATGTTATAAAATTCGTGTGGGTCGAGAAATTTCACCCGTCACAGACTTTTGAGGGTTCAAATAAACAAACTTCGTAGCTGAGACGAAGTGGTTCATGCGAGAAATGCTTAACAGGAAGAAAGTTAAATTTACTATAAACGATAGGATTAGCAAACTCAAAGAGGTATTACGGTAGGATAAAACATTGCTAAATGAAATAATAATAATAATGATAGCATTAACTAACAAAAAGTCGCGTTTCTTCTTTGCTAGGATATTCATGTTTCTGCGGTCTAATATTTTTAGCAAGAAAGATATACGAGATTCTAAACGCATAAGGAATCTCTTCGTTTTAAGGTTGACCCGTGCACTCGTGTGAATAGTCTCTTAAAAGAATAAGAAACAAGTTGATCTTAGTTGCTAAACATCGCGACGATGTTTTATACGCTGATTGCCAATCAATGAGTTTGTCCTAATGTTCAGAACTACTTTTCTCTAACTATTTCGTCTTTATCTTCTCGTCCTACATGTGTTTACGGTATTCTATCGATACGCTGTTATTTACTGAAATTTGCACTTTGCAATTTACTTGAAACTAACATTATTTTGAACTAACTAGTTAATTAGTTAATTTCGTTAATTAAATTAAATTATTTTTTTTTGTCGCAACAATGTATTTTTTTCTAGATTAATGATGTCGTCATTGACCTTAATTTCGTTGTAATTGAAAAGATTTCTGATGTCTTGAGCAGATGTATATAGCATTAAATTTTTTTCAAATTTGAGATATTTTTTTCATGTAACTGGATCAGAAGTAACTGAAAGCAGAGATAGATAGATACCTTTGTTTAGGAAGAAATTTATATTTCTATTTTATAATTGTACTCGTAAGATTCGTTTATTTATAATTCGTATTATTTATAAATAAATTTATTTACGAATTAACAATAAATAAATTTATTGTATATTACAATATAAAGTTTTATAGTATTATATTATATAATGTTACGTACAATTATGATTATAGTTATAAAATAAGAATATAAATATCTTGACGCTAAATTTTTATATCTTTATTAATGTAATATTTAATTGTGCAAATAACGCAAAACATTCAGTAAATACCGCGCGAGAGAATCTTCGAAATAAAGTCCTGAGATGTTCACTATCGCACACGTTGTAGGTACATATTATTGTGTAACGAATAGTGATAATGATGTTAACATAACGACTCGTACCCGGATAGAACGACATTGAAAGAAATGTTGATCCGATATTCTTTGAAATTTCGATGATTATACGAACGATAGACCAAGGAAATGAGAATAAATCGTTAAATACAGTGTATTGTATATATCGAGATATTTGTGTGAATGAAAAATGAACCATGGATGAACGATAGTTCGAGAACATGAACTCGAAGAGACGATTTTGAAATTTCGGTTATGTTCATTCTTTTGAAAAAAAAAAGAAAAAGTCGTTCAAAATTTTTTCATGAGGAAACAGTGTATCTTGCATCTTGTGAATTTTCACGTACTGCGTTTAAAAACTACTAAAGCAGCAAAGTTGCTTATTTATTTTACTTAGTTATTTATTTTAATAAGATTCTAACATATGATTGCGTGATATATAATTATAATATCTTAAATTGCGTACTAGGAAAAAAGAAAAGACTATACACCGTGAAAATTTCAGAAACAGTATTTCATTTCTCGTTGTTAATTGCTCAATTCATTTCTCATTTGATTCATACTCCATCCTATGTATCTTTAGACGCTACGTTCGTTCAAAATGTTAATTGTTAACGTTAATGATCTACTTAATTCTCGAAAAGAACCCTTCTCACTTTCACTCTCACTCTCTTTCTCTCACTCTCTTCCTCTCTCTCTCCCTCTCTCTCTCTCTCTCTCTCTCTCACTCACTCACTGTGTTCAATAATATCGACATTGCGTATAACGATAATATTAAAAAAAAAAAAAAAAAAAAAAACGAGCAGAAAACTAAGGAAGTAATGGAAAGATAAATTTAAAAATGAATTTAAAATTTTCCCCTGCTAAAACGTGTATGATATAATGAGAAAGAGAGACTGCGAACTGCGATATAGTAATATTCCCGAAAATCAAAATACTCTAATGGGCATTAATCGTGTGTATCTATCGTGAGCTTCGTGTTTGAATAATATACAACTATTTTTTACTCGTTGCAATAAATAAGGACTAAAAAAAAAAAAAAAAAAAGAAAAGAAAAAAGAAAAAAAATCGTGTAAATAAAAGAGAATAAACTTTTCGATAATAACTAGACAGCGAGAAGGAGGAGAGAGAGAGGGAGAGTTCATGGAGAGTTCTCGTTCATGGAAAGAAAAAACTAAATAAAAGAAAGATTGTATGACCTTAGGCTATAATGCGAATTCAATTTAAAAAAAAAAAAAAAAAGAAAAAGAAAAAAAAAGGAAAGAAAAGAATATTGACACATGAATATCGGGCCAACACGTAAAAGTTCGACGAGTTAAAAGTAAGAAAAAAAGAAAAAGACAGAGGGAAAAAAAAGAACGAACTACGTTCTATGTGGGTGACCGATTTTTAGTATTTATTGTTACCACCTAGTGCCTGAAGGCAGGAAATCGTTTCGCGCGCGTTTCCGTATATACGGAAGCATGTGTTTTCACGGGGGAATGTGCGAAGAGGAAAGTTTTCCGTTGATACAGATGGTCATTGTCGTAATTGGAGGATATTCGCTTGCTGAGTTATTGACTGAATTCTTACTCAACCCTCGAGTAGACTTTCAATTCTTTTAGATTAATAGTAAAAATGAATTTATTTCTTTTGTAGTATTAGAATAATAATCTTTAAACAATGACATCAACGTACAATAAATAAATAAATTACGATAAAATTTAAGAATAAAGAGGAGACTCTCCGAGTCTTCGGTTCACTTGAGGGTTAATTGTAAAATTGAAAGAAGGTTCTACGATATTAATCTATTAAGGGCCAAACAGTGAAATAATTCGCAAAGGTTGCATAAGTTGCGACATTATTGAAAGACACGAAGTAAAGTAAATTACGTAACGTTTTTGCCAAAATATACGAAATGTGTTAGAATAGTGTAGACTCTGTTGAAATTTATTATACAATTAGGAAACACGAAAAGTGTTTCCATTAAAAAAAAAAAAAAAAGAAAATGTTGTGAAAGGTTTGAAAGTACAAGATGTACAAAATTTACGTAATACGCAAGAATATATAAAATATATATAACAAAATATAATACTCGTTGTAATATTTAGTAGATAGACGAATTTTCCATCTTTTTATTTTTCCATCTTTTTTTTTTTTAATCATCTTCGTAAAACTGTAAATTTGCAGTCTAATTCATTTTATCAATTTAAAAGAATCACTTCTCAATTTCATCAACCAATGAAAAATACAAGTGCTGATCTTACAATTTTTCCCCACAACTATGTCAAAAAAAAGAAAAAAAAAAAGATTGTATTTCAATAATGTCAAGTAATCGTATTGATGCAATATTAATTAATGCCCTTAATAGGTAAATTCAAGTCTTATTCGTTTCGAACACACAGCATCTCCAAAATCATTTCGTTTCTCAAAGCTACTTTTTTCTTGTCATTTTATTCTCTTTTCTTTCAAATACGGTACAGTAGAACCTAGTTTATCCGAACAATTTTGGAGACAAAGTAATTTGGAAGATAACTATATAGTAAATTTGATAACGAAGATTGACTAGTCACTTTTATTATTAATTTGAATGACAGAAGCTGATATTCAGAAAACTAAAAGTGAGCATACAACTAAAATTGCTTTGAATCGAAGTTCTGAATCTTCTTTTTATTAGACTAATATTGTTGGTGGTATTAATGAAATTTTACGAGTCACAAATTATCAGTATTAATCATCAAATATTCACCAATTCATCTAATTCAGTAATAAATTGAATTAAATTTTGCAAGCGTGTTTTATAAATTATAAATTATCGGCTAATTATTCTGCAATTGACAGCTTATCAATTCGGTAATACTATTGATTGATTAATCATAATCACATTAAAATAATTTTCTATCTAGGTTCTGCTTTTTCAAATTGTCTTCATAAAAATTACAAAATTTATATCTACCGATGATATTTAATTTCATTTAATCATTTAAACAAAGCACGAATAAGCGAGGTTCTACTGTGAAGACAACCATGATCCTTTAATCACGATTTCTATATACTTCCCACCTATGAAACACACGGTATTTTTTCAAAAATAGGCTATAAAATACATTGGACGCGAATAATTAGTAAATGATTAAATAAGAGTAACAAGGAAGAGTGATTCACGGCATGGCTTCGAGCCATTAATTGACTTCACACGAGCTATAGGACTTTGTATGTGTGTGTGTGTATATATATATATATAGTATGTATATATATTGTATGTATATACATACTTTATATGTATATGTATATATATGTGTATATATATATATATATACCGTCTTCACTGCGTTAATTTATCGAATGCTAAAGTATAAGTGGTCCAATCGCGCGTTACATTTGCGATACGCTTCTACGTCGGTCGATTCTAGTGTACATAATAAGCAGGTTTTAACGGAACCTACTATACTCAGTAATTACGAACAGGGTGAGCAAATCTAGCGAATTGTCGATTCTGTCGGCGAATCGACAATCAGTCAGAAGAAGACGGAAAAAGAAAACGGGAAAAAAAAGAAAAAAAAAAGAAACCCCTTAGAATTCGTTTCGTAGACAAGTTATCCTAATTTGTAGCGTAGGCTCGACAAAATAGTCAGTGGCACTGAAACGGTATTCATTCGTTGCGACGTTTATTGTACAGCACCTTAGTTGCCTATGCTAAGTAATTGTAGCCAATTAATTAGCGGGTAAGGATAAATTTCAATTCAGACGCGAGATGGTGTCTCGCGGTGAACCACATTGAGAAGACATTCGAATCGCCTTTGAACAATGCGAATCGATAATTTGGTCGTGAAAGGGGGTGAAGTAACATCCAGTGTAGCTTCGGTGGTTAGATCACTTTCATTGAAATTTCACAAGGTGACCGTGAAAGTATAGGGTGTTTAGGTTTAGATCTAAGATTCTGAGGACTGGCTGTTCGCTCAGCGACTGATCTGCCAAATTTTCTTCCACGGAATATTTTTTACTCTCATGGTCAGGCGAAGCAATGCGGGTTAAATTCCAGTCGTCATTTTCAAATATGTAGAATTCACTAAGCAACTATAAATTAATATTTTACATACGGTATTAATATTTTCACAGTTGTCGCATTTAGAAATGAAATTTATAATTACTTATATTTCTCGGAAAAGATTTATTTCGTATGAAAGATAAAGAGAAAAAGGGTGCCTCAAAATTCCGAGCTAGAAATGTAAAAAGCAGACTCTCATTTGAGAGAGAAAGAAAATCTTTTTACGTTCTATAAGAAGCACCACGCTTTGAATATTTTATACTTTGTTTCGTATCAAGTGGATTCTATGCAATTTTGCACATAAAAATTTCCACATGCCCATAGCACTATTCCGTACGTCATCAGTTAAAATATTCTCAAAACTCCCCGGACACACAGTACTACGCTAAAATATTTTATTTTTACCATTCCGTAAGCGTATTCCATGAACATGAAATTTACATCACGTAGAACGGTGGGTACAAGAAAGTTTAACTCTCAAATAATATTCTCAATGATTTATAAACGACTGTAATATCGGATTTTACAGTGAAACTCCATTTATTTGAGCTTGCAAAATGGAGAGTTTATATAATTTCCCGCTGGCTATTATTTTTCGTTTACACGACGAAAATTCACGTTCAAATAAATGATTTTAATTCGACGAAAATTCAGTTAATCGAGCGTTAACTACAGTTTCAGCTTAAATAAATGGAGTTCCGCTGTACTTCGTATTTTCCGTTCACCGTATCAAAATAAAATCGAACGGTCGAGTGAATAAATTGAAATAAACGGTCGAATTAATTAAATTAATGAAATTCAATAACTTCTTTCTATCCAAAATTCAAAAACTAGAATTGCTATGTTTCCCAATTGCCCAGATAGTTAAAAGTCTTAGATCCTTGTTTCTAAACGCCCTATAGAAACACCGTGGTGGTCTTTGTTGATTCAGTATTTTTCATTTTGCTACTTGGTTTTACACGATCGCTATTTTTCTGAACGTGGTGCTTAGACGTTGTTATTTAGGCAGAGTTAATTAAACGACTGACCAATTCGAGATTGGTGATCGTTCTAATTACGGTACTAAAAACTTTTTTTTTTTTTTTTACATATATATATATATAGGATGCGTGAACATACGCACAAAAGAAAAACGTGCGCTGCGTGCAGCAGAATTTCAATGGACTGACACTGAAGACTTAGTCTTAATATTACTAATAGGTAATGTCGCATTTTAAATGCGTTTGAACGACTGGTCTTCGGTAGAGAAATATTATTATTAATTAACGAGCATTTTAAGAATTTTCATAATTGCCTACTACATTGCATGATTCATCGCGGTCCCCATTTTCGATGTGTGTCTTTTGTGTAAAACACAAGCGATTTCTTTGACAAAAAAAAAAAAGAAAGAAAAGAAAAAATCGTGATCTAGAAATCGATAGAACTTCCAATAAAACGATATTGACGAAATTTCACGAGAGTATCGCGAGTATCGCGAGAAATTATTTATTAAGTCGTTGTCTTTTTTTTTTTTTTTGGTTACTTTGAAATTATACATAAGTTTAATTATTCGTTATTATTACTACTACTATTACTACTACTACTACTACTACTACTACTACTACTACTACTACTACTACTACTACTACTACTACTACTACTACTACTACTACTACTACTACTACTACAACTAGTACTACTACTACTACTATTACTACTACTATTATTGTTATCATTATTATTATTATTATTATTATTATTATTATTATTATTATTATTATTATTATTATTATTAGATTGTGGATTTTTGCGTAATTCTATATTTTTGCAAGTATAATTAAAAAAATGAAGCTTAAACAAAGATTTTTATCCAAAAATTCTACGTTCTACTTTTGACATCTTATATATTTTTGTATCTTCTTCTGCATTCTTGTATTCTTAAATTTCTTAAAAATGCATAAAAATCCGCGATATAATTATTTTAAGTCGAATTGAATCTAAAAGTTTCGATCAATTTAAATTTGTTAAAATATTAGTTAATTATTGTGTATATATATATTTTTTTTTTTTTTTTTTTTTTGTTGTACACTAAACGTGGGGATTAAGTGACCAAACTTCATTCAAATTATTCGACATTCGATTTACGTTTAATTTTAAAAGTTTTCTTTATTGACATTTTAGTATTTTATTTGAAAATAAAATTTATGTTTAGATTCGTTAGATTGATTTCCTCTGTGTGTTCTCCCGAATAGATAACTCCGATAAAAGTTATACAAAACGAATACTGCCTAAGCACGATCAAACCATAAAATACTACAGAAGCAACAAACCATAAAATATAATTTCTATCGACTCAGAGTTCCACAAGCAATAAGTAAATGGTACAATGTAAAAATTAATTTAAGAAAGTAGACGCAATAAAAGTTAAAATCCAAGATTTCTAGATCACAACACGCCTGCAGAAAATACGGAAATTTCAAACAACCGAAATCGGAAATCGAGGAAGAAAGAATGATCGAGGAGATCTGAGAAGGAAAGTAGTTCAATACAAATGTTGAAATGTTCAATTGAAAAAATTATTACATAGAACAGTTTGAATACTTCCAAACTTCATGGATTCATGACAAAATTCTCTGAACGAAATATCTCGTTCAAATATCTTAATCAAATTAATTTAATTCAAATTTAATTTTAAGTGAATTTGATTAATAAAACCAAGCTTAGAAACTTTGAAATGAAATAAGTAGACCGTAGATATTTATATAAATTCGTGTTTTTATGAATATAGTCAAAGTAATAGAATTTAAGATTATACATCGAATATTTTATAAACTCTTTTTATGTAAATTCTGTGTATTTTTATAAGTTTTTTTTTTTTAGTAAATTTTTAAACGTTTGTAGCTTATCAAGCGATAGATCTACACTGATAAATTGTACAAGTTGCTCGATAAGTTTGAAAATTTTTATAATTCAACTAAAATAAAATTTGTATAATTATTAATGTATGTATAATAATATATTTAATAATTATTGTTTAACTGTACTCAACTACTTTTTAAAGAAATTCGCTCAAACTACTTTTCCATCACACTCCTCGATTATTCTTATTAAATATAATCGATCGAAGGAAAATGTTAGAGTTAATTTCCGGCCGATTTCCCGGATATATTTATCCGTACGTATTTATTCTTTTACTCATTTCTACGACAACTTAACCAAAAGTAATAGGAGACTTCCGAAACTTAAATTTTCTCAATGTACAGAAAAAAAGAGCGGAGATGCATAGTCCTATATTTTATACAGACCTTGTTACCCTGAGTATACATATAATATTACTATACAGCGTATAATGATCTAACGAATTCCGATATATACCTATTTCTCTTCTTTTTTTCTTTTCGTTTCCTTTCTTTTCTTTGCTTTTAACAATTGTATACGATCAAAACACGGGTATTCGCGTTTTTCTTTTTTTTTTAATTAATTATTTGATATTCGATAAGAAATTTTTTCCTTTTTTTATTTATGACCGTTGAACGTAGAATTTAAGACCTTTCCTTTACAAATTGATTATTTTATTCGTTTATTGGTTAAACGAATTACTACTACTCGTTAAGTAGGGAAATAGGTTCAATATTACGATAGAATAGAAACACGCGATTTCGTTGACAACCCGTGACTTTTCGTTGACGCATTTTCGAATAGCAATAGAGGTAGCGAGTATAAAAAAAAATACAGTTCTGTATAGAATGGAAAGAATGTTTCTAGTTCTTTTTTCTTTTCGCGAGAAAGAATTTTATTTTTATTTTTTCGTTCGAAGATGTGCGTCGTGTTCAGAGAAATGAATCTCACGAATTGAAAAAAAAATCGTTCTCGACCTCGCGATCTTTCTGTTAGTCCGTAAACATAATAAGATCGTCACGTATGTATCCACTTTAACGTCAGCTACCATTTTGTCGTCGATACTCATTTGGGATATTGATCAAACCGCGCGTATTAGAAAAAAGTATATATACTATATAATAATAATAATATATATATATGTAGGTGTACATTTCGTATTGTTCACGAGGGTCGTTCAAAAAAATCTTAAACCACTATTATTGCTAATCACTACGTGCTAATTATCGTTTCATTTATGTTTTAGACATTTAGAAATTGTGTCGGATACGATTAAATTTACGTTAATATAGCTAGGTATATGTTAGGATATTTAATTTTTTTCTATTTTTAATTTAACACACACACACACACACAAAAGAAAGAAAAAACAATTTTCAAACATTTATATAAATTGTACTAAATTGAAGAAATATTGAAACTGGTATACCCAATTCTTTCTTCTGTTTTGAATTTAATTAAGAAATTGAAAAAATTAATTTATATCCAAATACATGTGTTCATGTATTGTCGAGGTAAATCTTGTGGAACAATTTTCGTAAAACCTTCCCTGGAGTACGTAATCCTCGTTAATAAACGATCGTGATTCACTATTTATCCCGAATGGGTGAATTTCATTCTCTCAAACGTTTTCCCCTCGGTTTTTCGAAAGCCTTCGCGATTCCAGCTTAACCCACTATCCGTCAGAATTGTTGGAAATGAATATTTACAACAAGAGATATCACCTAACTGTGTTGCAATTTTTTCAACGGGAGAATAAAACGGAATTGAACGATCGACGAAAAAAAAAAGAACTATATAAAATGACGGATAATGGGTGAATCCTTTTTCTCTTTTTTTTTCTTTTTTTTTTGTAAATTCTAAGGCTAATCGAAAAAAACGAACCGAGAGGGGAGAAAAAAACGTGAAGAGAAACCAAAATCCGCATCTTTCCCTAAGAAACGTTATTCCTAATCAAAAAATCCTGCCATACCGTGTCTTCCAAGACAGAGACTATTGAATAGCGAATTAGTTTAGTATTTATATATGGTTTTGCGCCGTTATCCGTATTGCAAGCACGCTCAGTCAGCAAATTATTCAACGAATTGATATTATCACATTCCGAGATACATATATGAAAGTATAACATTGAAATTATTGTACTAGTTTTCGCAACTATAGTCGAACCTAGTCTGATGAAGCTTTTTTAAATCCTGTTACCATGTTCGAATTTTCACATGGAGCTCTTGGAAGTTCATCAGCGTAGGTCATTTCATTGAAAACGCGATTTATGACACGCGTGTATCTTTCTGTTATTAAAACAGTCGATTGACAGAACAATTTAGATCATATCTTTATGATATAACTGATACGACTAGTATAAATAAGCTGTTTCATGGTATTCGTAACAAAAAATATATTTGTCTGTTAATTTTCAATGGAGAATGACTTTCACTGATTAGCCTTTGAGCTCTCAGTCAATATGTCAGTCTTATTCTCGTTTTAGTGAACATAAAGGATTTGTAATGTTTGAAGAGAAATTGAAATGGAACGAATCGTACGTAACAATAAGAATTTTCCATATTTCATTCAAACTTAAAGTATTTCTTAACGTACAGTTTAGTCGAAAATGACCAAAATAGTACAACTTTGAAGTAGTATTGAAATTTTAGAATATATAGAATATATAGTACGTAGTGGAAATAAATACCAATGTGTCGATGATTTATAATTCAAAGCAAAGTTTTAAATTTGAAAAAAAAAAATACGTTTATAGCAATAGCTTCTTCTTACATATTTTAAATGCCAGAGCGATTCTTACGATAATATTGTAATGCCAAAAATGTATTAACGTATCTAACAACTGAGGAGTTTCATGAAAAAGAGTCCATGAGATAAAATAAGCAGAGTGAGTAAACCACGTTGGGAGAAAAATAGAATTAAAAATTTCTAGGACGGTTTGTTTCATAACCGTGAGATACGACGCTCGTACAGTTCTTTTCAAAAATCTCGAGATTACTTTTACTTTCAATATTCAGTATTTATTTTTAATTCTTAAATTGTTCGTATGTTTGTACAATAAGATCGTTAATGTATTAACAACATGCCTATAATATTAGAATATACATTGCCACTTTAAATTTTCCTTGATTGAAAGTATTATTTCATTTATTAATTTTGAAACCAGCTTCGCATTTGTCTTAAGACTTCTGAGCAGGGATATGTGTCTGTCATAGGCCTACAAGCTCTTTTTTTCTTTTCTTTTTTTTTTTTTTTTTAGAAAACTTTTCGATTATTGAGCTAAATACGATATTTCGTTGATAAAAATCAAATTAGAATGATCACATTCTGGAAGCAAAAATAATTTCAATGGCGAATATTCTAAATTCAAAAGATATTCCAAAGAAGAATTAATGAGTAATTCTGGGCGAGCAATGTTCGATAACGATGTAAAACCGTAGCCCTGTAACCCGAAATAAATTAAGTTATCGTTTTATCCTGACGAAAGAAGAGAAAGAGACGAAAGTGTGAGTATCGGGATGAATGAAAGAAGTGAGTCTGAATGACTGAATGACGTGAAAAAGTAACGCGCGAGTATAACTTCACGTATGCGAAGAGAAAGAAAATTGGTGAAACTTCGTTGTTAACTTCTGACGGCGAAGACGATGATGCACGCGCACGCGTAGAAAGAACAAGAAATTTTTACACTATGTAAGATACGAGTTTTAACGATTGTATAAAAAGAAAAGGTCTATCCGGAAAAAAAAGAACAATTGGCGGTTGGTGCAAAGAAAACCAGAGACATCGAAGATAAAGTTGTTCTGAAACAATTATGATGCGATCAGTTGCAACACTGTGTTACTTGCGACAAAAAGCCTTTTTTTTTCTTTCATGCGTTGCATTAGCTCGGGAAATGAAATATTAATGATTGTTGTATTCGAAAAATGATTGTTGCTTTTATTCGAGAAACAAGACTCTGTACACGAATGTTGTTTCAAGACGAAGTGAAATGTATGAGAAACATGCGAACATTTTGTATACGTTCCAAATAATCTTGAAAATACATCACATCACATACAAGACCATGAAATTTCATAGTTCCATTGTAAAACGCGCTGTTTGCTAACTTATCCGCATATACTTTTGTTTTAAGTTCGATTTCTTCGATATCTCGTGTTAAGACCCTCACCGGACCCGCCACATCTAATCACACAAATGTACATATACTTACATTGCACTAATTTTAGTATTGCCGCTGAGTATTATAACTAGTCACATAAGCCAAAAGTTTGTTACTCTCGCAAAGTTTTCTTTTTTCTCAGTTTTGTAATAAAGGAGAGGATGAGTAAAATCCTTAAATCGAACTTTTGTGTTATTCACAACCCTATTCTGTATATTTACTTTTACTTATCCCACTATCCTGTGTATCTCCTATTTATTTTGTATATTTTTCTACGCAATAAGATTCAAAGTTTAAACAGAACAAGTGAAAAATTAACAATGAAAAAGCAACCAAAGAAGTTGAGCAAATATTTGTTTTAAGTCTTGTAAATTTATTTTAAGTATAATTTTAAATAAAAAATGTAAATTTGTTTTATTTTACTTTGAACGTATTACGTCTGTAATTACATATTTCAGTTAGAGAAATATATATTAGCAATTAAAGTTAATGAGATGTCAAAGTTACAGGGGTATTTAGATAAATAGGATTTTCAAATTTCCCGCCTGTATTATATTCAAACGGGCAGTACCAAAAATAACGACCAAATTGATCGAAAATCTTGGTCGATTCTATGACTTATCTATTACATAGACTTACAATAATTACTCTATACTTTATATAAATAGTTTTCCATTTATTCAACTTCATTATCTCTAAATTTTATAAATAAAAATTCATTAGAACAACCACTTACTATCTCGTGAATAACCTCGATCGTGAAAAATTCAAAAACTTCACTTGATGCCGTAAAATGTTTTATATCTTTAAATTAGATATAAGTGCAATGTATTTCTGATGTATAAATAACTGATGTAAATAAAATAATGGTATTTAATGTATTTCAGACCAGAAAAAGTTTCCTTATGAGATGTTCGTTTTTGCTTCACAAGCATACTCGACTCGAATCACACAAATTCACAGAAATATATCATATTACTAGATTTTAATATAAACTGCACTTGTTAGAAGACAAACGAAAGAATATGAAATTGTGTAAAAAAAATTGAAATAAATCAATAAACACGTACATGAACTACGTTTGGAACAATATCCGAGGTGCAATTTGAACTACTACCACCGAAATCAATTCTATTTCATTAAAAAAAAAAATATTCGATATTATCATTAAAAATGTAATACACTATCATATTAAATTATTCTCATAATTGTAGAATTTCAAACGTGAATTAAAATTCAGCAAAAGTATCATTGATTAAATGTCTTATCTGTAAAATCACAAACGAGGTATATGAACAGATCAAGCATATCTTACGGGATTTTGTGACCCGTGATCTGAAATACCGACATAAAAAAATCACTGATTTTTCAGCGCACTCTACGTTTAGGTAACGGTGAGTTAGAGAACTACATCAAGTAAAACGATCGAAGTTGGTCAAGTAGTGAATGCGCCAGAAACATGATTTTTGAAACCTACTACAGTGTTGTCAAATTTTAATACAGAAATCTGAAGATAATAATTAAGCGAAATCATTTTACTACATATCAAAAAAAGCTATATCTATGTCGTCCACGGTATTATGATGGCTTTTTTTCATATAGTACATTAAATTGTATCTAACGAACTATTGCATTATTTTATTTCAAACTATAATGATTCTACTCTTTCAGAAATTAATGAAATTGCAAGAGAATAAAGACAATGAATTGAATACATTGAAAACGATATGAAATCTGACAACTAAAACAATCAAAATCAAACAGTTGAAACTCTAAATTAAATATTAATAAAAACAATCTCAGGCGATTTCTTCATCAAAGCACATTTTCGAAAAAGCAAAAGCAGTGTTCAAACTTGTTGCTTTGATTCAAAAATCGACCTGTCGCGAAGTATCTACTTCCACATAAAATTTCATATAATTTTCTACGGAAAGAATTCTAATTTATTACATGTTTCAAATTGCATTGAAATTCATAATTATAAAATTCAATTAATTAAAGCATTTAATATAAAACATTATAAAAGGAAAGATGAAGTAAAATACATTATCAATATACTCGATAAGTAATAACTGCATCTTTCATAGCAACGAAATCGGAGGGTATCCGTCTTCTCTGCTACGAAATCATTTTAATAATAATTGTTTCCAATTTATCTATTCATACGAATATTTTGCTTTTAGAAACATTAATACTGAATATATTTTGATTTTATAAGTAATTATTATAATTGTATATATTCAAACAGTTAAAATCGCGATGTGTAACAAGCCCTATCCTGACCTAATACATAAAAAAATCTGAAAAAGATGTTACTACTCACGGATATAAAAAATATCGGTGGCCACTATGCTCATCAAATTTCTACATATACGACCAGTCATCACGTGCCGATTCGGACCTATGACATGATTCAGTGACTGGATACAAATGCATGCGACTCACTGCGAAGAACGATGTTATCTGCACTGGACCAACGCAAGTTGTAAAGGTCCGCATCACGCAGATACTATTGAGAATCCCATGGTGGAAAGGAACACCGTGAAAAATTTCCTGAAAAGCACCAAGACACACGTGTTATTTGTGAAAATTTAATTTTAATAATGATAAAAATTGAAACTCTAATAGTTTGAAATTTTTTTATTTTATAGTTATAATTTTACGTTAGACTTCAATGGAAAAAGAACTATAGAGAATAGAATTAATTCAAGTACAATGTGCTTCATATTCTTAGCTTTTAAAACATCGTAAGATTCTTAGAGGATAGGGGGAACTGAAGACTGTAGAGGATCTATGACGAAACATAAAACATTAGAATTTGTATTTAAAAACAAAACTGTATCTTAAGTTCGAGATAATGAAATTTTCTTACATTCTTATAGCCATTGTTGGATTTTCCTCAAAATATACCACAAAGTTGATATTGTGATGCGTCTATAACAAAACGTCAAACATTATATATTACTTTGTTGTCAAACTTGAAAGTAATTTGTAAGTAATTTGAATAAATTGAAGTATAATATAACATTACTACAATACGAAGTATAATATAACATTATACAAAATTACTTGCGATTTTGATCTCCTGGAGATGCCTTGTCCTCTTGAACACTGACTTTAATGTACCGAAAACGAATGTTGAATAAGAAAAAACTATAAAAAAAGAAAAACAAATGACTATCAATGCGCGCCTTTGAAGAAATAATCGACGAACTCGTTGATTCTAACTTCGTGAATTACAATTAAAATGAATTAATAATCCAATTTAATGAGAGCCATTTTGCTCAGAAAAATATTAAAATATTACGCAACAAGCACTGACTCTACGGACCACATTGCGCGCGATCACAGAAATTTTTTAAAAATAAAATTACGCGTAATAATTATTTGCCTCAAATATTATTTAAATTTTATTTCGACTAAAAATTTCGATCAGTCGATTGAAGCCAAAGTGCAAATTTTAATGCAAAAATTTACAACACAGACGCAAATCTAACAGCTATTGATTTATATTTTTATTTACCTGAGAACTTCTAGATGACACTTTTTTCTGGATGATTCTTCTGGATAATATATCCTTCTTTACAAACGAGGTGTGCTTCGTTCCGTCATTCTTCCCGTTTAAAAATCGATCGTGGGAAATATCGATTGCGATCGAGAATCATAGGAAGTATATTGCGTATTTCACCGTTGTGGCACTGTAATCACGCGTTTCGCATGAAATGATTGGAATCAAAAATGAAGGACTAAATCGAATACACAAAATTTATGAGAAATTCTTAAAAGAACGAAAATATTCACAAACTTGATCAAAATTTGTTAATATTTTAAATGAAAAATTTTATTATATTACGCAGGAAAATTATTATTTATGCTACTATACGTATTTATGCTAAATACGTACATCTTTAATAAATTATTGTTGAATTTAGTGTTGGATAAGATTTACACAATATAAAGCTAAAGAATCAACAAATGAGTAGAAAATGCTACGATAGAAGTAAAAGATATTTTATCTATATATAGTAAGTTAGTCATGTTACAAGGTCACAATATTTGTCTTGGTTAGAATTGAAGTTATATTTTGATATAAAATTTTAAATAACATTTAGCATGATATGTTTTGTTTATATGTCATTATTTCTTTGATCGTTGGAGATTGTGTGTAATAACTGACTATTTGGTTAAATCTTACCTTGAGTTGAAGCCACGTTTTATCTTAAAAATTCACAGCATAAACACAAATCTAACAACTATTGATTTAACTTTTACCTGAGAACTTCTAGACAGCACTTCTTTCTGGATGATTTTTCTGGATAATACTTTCTTGTTTACAGACGATGTGCTTCCTTCCGCCATGTTTCCCGCTTAAACATCGATCGTGAATATCGATTAGGTTTGAGAATCGTAGGAAGTATATTGCGTATTTCACCGTTGGGGCGCTGTAATCGCGCATTTTGCACGAAATGATTGAAATAAAAAATGGAAGATTCTAAATGAAATACACAATATTTATGAGAAATTCTTAAAAAAAAAAGAAAATATTCAGAAACTTGATCAAAACTTGTCAATACTTTAAATTGAGATATGAGAAATTTTAATATATTACACAACAGAATTATTATTTATGCTATTAAATACGTATATCCTTTATAAATTATTGTTGAATTTAGTATTGTAATTGTTAAGATCTACGCAGTATGAGGTTAAAGAATCAATAAATAAGTAGAAAATGTTACAGTAAAAGTAAAACAATATATATATATAATAAGTTAGTCATTTTACAAGGTCATAATATTTGCATTGATTAGAATTGAAATTATATTTTGGTATAAAATTTTAAATATCTTTTAGCTTGGTATGTTCTGTTTAAATGTCTATATGCCATTATTTCTTTAGCCAAAAATGCACGTTTTATTTTAAAAATTCACAACATAAACACAAATTTAACAACTATTTATTTAAATTTTAACCTGAGAACTTCTGGGTTACACTTCTTTCTGGATGATTCTTGTGGATAATTTTTTCCAATCTCATTGTTCCCTTTTAAAAATCTATCGTGAGAAATATCGATTACGTTCGAGAATCGTAGGAAGTATATTGCGTATTTCACTGTTGAGGATACATTTAAAGATATTTCAATCAATTTTTTCTACCTTTAAATAGGTGTAAATAATCAAATATATAATGAATTTTTCATCTGAATTTCTGCTGTTTTAAATCGATATATTCCTTCATTGGTTAGTTTCATTGACAAGTTTCACCACGTTTGATTCAATAAATAACTCTCTTATCTGATATGACAATAGTGTCCGTATTTTCTTATTTTAATTCTCATCACTAGTAGTGCTGCGATGCAAAATCTCTTTAAATCGGTACGACAGAATGTGATATTGTATGCGAGATCTATTCATGTAGTTGCTGTGGTAAAATTATTGATCTGCATTTACCGACAGTTGATACAATTCGCAAAACGAATTTTGAATAACAAATGAGTATTTAATATTTTTTCACATAGGAAATAGATTTAAAATTTAATTATTGACTAAGTATAAATGTTGAATATAAGAAAATACGTCGTCTATGAATCAATATTTTTCCGTATTCCACATTTTAACAGATATCTGATCTTTTTAATTTTTTTTTTGTCACATGCGATGTTATCAACTCAATACAGTAATTGAAATACTGGTTTAAATAATGTAAATTATTTAATATCAACATAATTTTTTATATTACGATTCATATATATCTCAAATTAATATTTTAAAAATTTTTTGCATTAAAAATTTTTTTTACTTTCAATTTGAATTAAAATAATTCACAGATTTAAAATCGGAAGTCGTTTTTTTTGTAATTATGCATGACGTAATTACCTCTTAGGAAACAACACTATGAGCATAGACGAGGCATAGATGATATTCATATACCTCGTCTGTGCTACGAGAGAAATCCATATCATTATGAAAAGCAGAAAACGTATTTACGCAACCAGTAATGAATTGGTAGTATGAAGAACTTTTCCTATTATTCTTTCTTATTTTCCTTTCCAAAAATGAATATACCTAACTTGTTATCTTAAAATACGTCCTAATTTTTTTATAAAGAAAAAATAATTAAAAATATTATTAGATGTAGATCAACATTTATCCGTAAAATATCTTTCATTATGAAAAAATATTTATTGCAAAATCGTGTTGCATAGGTCAAATCGTAGTTTCTTGTTATCTTCGTCTCTCTTTTTTACTTCCTCTCATCTGTTTACTTTGTTCTCGTTCTATTTGTAACTATCGCGAAACTAGTTAATCAATCATTAATTCATTAAATTCGTCAAAATCTCTAGATCAATAGTTTTACTAAAAAGAAAATTTGAAAACGCATAATATTTCAATATATTGTTATAAATTTTGATATTTTATACAGAAAATTAATAATATTTTAAATTTGGATAAGACAAGACTGTATGTTTAGATTAATAATAATAATTAATTGTCACGTAATAAAAAGATTGTTGTCTGACATACATTTATGCAATCATCAGGAATCAGTTCATGCCTGTCGACAGTTTATGTCCACACGCAAAGTCTATTCTATTAACTCACTTTTAAAATTGAATTTTTATAGGTATGTATTATACTAAAAACTACTAAAATCTATTTTTAGACTGCTCATTATTTATTTTATTTTTATCGTTACTATTAAAGGAGCAGATCTTAAACAGAATTTATTAAATATTATAACGAATTTTATTTATTTTTTACGAAATTTCACATGTTTTTGCGCATTATATATGTCTTATATATTTACTTTTATATTCCGTTATAAAAATTTTATATTTTATTTTTATGAATATTATCATATTAAAATAGGACAAGGAACAATGACTATCACTACATCAACTTCCCACAATTACAAGAAAGCAAGGACACGGTTCATAGAAAGGATACCACTCGTTCTCTTATTGTTGACAATTAACAAGACTTCGTCTGTCAGAATCTGCAACTCCTCCTCCGAAAACTGTAAGTATATTGATACTTGAAAAACCTGATAGCGTTGAAAAAATTTCTAAAATTTTATACTTCCATTACTTAGGGCAATCCCGGATTGGTATACTTATTTCTCCGACTATTTCAAGATCGAAGATTCGGGAGATAGAGATATACTGGAACAATGTAAATATCATGCCCGGAGATAAACTTTCACTCTTCGAACAAGATTCTACAGGTGTTCATCGTGAAATTTATACAGTCACTCCAAATAGTCGCAGTGGTTTTCAAAAAACAGGAGTACTGGCTGAATACGTACCCAGCTCGAATCTTTCGTTCGTGGAAAAATGCATAAGTCAGTGACTATGAAATGTTTCAATTAATTTTGAATTAATTCCCCTAATTTAATTGAAAATTTCTATCATTATGAATAGACTATGAATTATCATATTTTGCTTTAAATATTTTTGTTAAATATATTATATATTCTGTGTGTATTTTTGAATCTTCTAACTATTTACAAATGAAGATAAAGAGTTTAAACAGTTTAATAAAAATAAAAATTAATAAAAATTTATTAATTTCAAATATAAATATTAATATAGTATAACTTAATTTGCACTAGAATGGAATAATACATTGGAAACCTTTAGAAGAAATCTTTAAATATTCTTATATCTATCAGATTAGAAATCCTAGTAACAAGTTAACTCATTTAAAAAAATGAGAGATTAGATTACAAAATCAGGTGAAAACTGAACTTCTGAAAAACAAAATTACAAATATTTCTGATGTTTCTCCTATAATTATTCTAATTATTCTAACTATTTCTAATTATTTTTTCAGAGTATGAAGTAGCATGGTTGACAGACAAAAAAGTTAAAAAAATGGAGTGTCTCAAAACCCAGCCAAATTGGATGAAACAAAGGAAAAATATCCTTGGTCCTTTGAAAATAAAACAAATATTTCTGCCTGGAACTCATGATTCTGCAATATATGATGAGAATGGCAAGAGAAGAAGTATTATTTCAGACTTGGCTGTAACACAGGTAATATAATAGATATAAAATTAAAATCTGTAAAATATTAAATATGTTTGTTATTAAAATAAATTAACAAATTTTTAGGATTTAGACATCCTAGGGCAATTAATACACGGCGTACGATATTTAGACATCAGAGTAGGACATTATCCTGATACCAAAGAAATATGGTGGACCAATCATGGGCCATTTTATCGTTCAGTTTCGTTAAAAACTGTTATAGATCAAGTGAAAAAGTTTCTCGATAATACCGAAGAAATCGTAATAATGGATATCCGTGAATTTCCTATTGGTAATGAATTAAACATTAATTTATAAAAATATAATCGCAATTTGTAAAAATATAATCGTAAAATATAGTCGCAAAATATAATCTTATTTAATTAAATGCCTACGAATTTTTCATTGATAATGTCTTAAATTAACTGTATTTCAAATTCACAGGTTTCGATAAAATATCAGATCATCACAAGTTGGTCTCGCATCTGGAAAATGAATTTCGAAATTATTTTTTGCCAAATAATTATGGATGGAATATCACGTTGAATGAGATCTGGTCTTTTGGAAAACGATTGATAATCGGTTATGAAAATATGGAAATCGTGAATAGTCGTACTAACATGTGGCCTTGCGTATTGCATCAATGGGGAGACGTTAAAAGTACCGAGCAACTGTATCAGCATTTGTATAAAATTGAAACTAGTAATAGGTAAACTTTGAAAAATTTAATATTTATGCTATTTGAAGTACCATTGAAAAAAAAGAATTGAAATAGATTTATTTTAGATATTATGTACAAAATGAAAAGAAAATTAATCTGATAATTATATATTTCATTGCAGGAATAGTACAATGATACCTCGATCAGCAATGGCAGAATTGACCTCAGATTTGAAAAATATTCTTTTTAATAGATTAAGAAATCTTCGAGAAATGGCGCATAAAGTTAATTTAAATGTAACCAACTGGTACAGCACTATTTGGCAATATACAGCCAATATCGTGTCAGTTGATTTTGTAAGAAGTACAGACATTGTTGAAATAGCCATTAAATCTAATGAAAATCGTCATTTATATTGTAGATAATCATTTTTCAGTTAAGTTTAATTAAATTAAATCAAGTTCAGCTAACTTGTAATTAAATAACATATTATTCTTTAAAAGGTATTCTGCAAGATCAAATAAAATTTACTTCAATATATTCGTGGTACACATTTTGTTTTTATATAATGTAGTTTCATTATAAATAATCGTGTCTAAGATCTATTTATTTTAGGTAAGTATGTATATTCATTTATTATATTCATAATTCGAAAGTAAATTTAAATTAATTGTAAGCTTCATACATGCCTGCTAATAGTGAATGTATTCATTAAAATCAAGCTATATTTAAGATGTTTAAGATATTTATTCAAGATATAAGTAAATTGATTAAGAAAATATATTTTCAAATAAGGTTTCCAAATAAAATTATTTTCTAATAGAAATAGCGTTATATAATATTTAAAAAAGCATTGAAATTTTCTGTAAAGGCATTTGTGCACCGTTTTATGCATGACAATGAGACTTCCGCCGGAAGAATGAATAATGCTTCGAATGTAATAAAATCTGTGTCACATTGCATGTTACGAAATAGAATCTGTCAAACAGGTCAGTTTGGAATATGTTTCAAACGACGTCAGTCGATTAAAGAAAGAAATGTTATCTCTATCAGTATTTGTTTATTATATCTTCATATTAAGTGTCACTCATCAAACACAGGACAAACAGACAATTGAAACATATCCGATTAATTTAATTAATTGTCCAAATAATAAAAAGTGCACGTTTGTCGAATATTGTCCTGTTATTTCGAATTTAATGAGCTACAATCTCCTTCCAATTCATAGGTAAATAAATATATTAACGCTTTATAAGAAATTAAAATACAAATAAATTAATAAGAGAAATTATAATTTAGATTTCGTCAAGCAATTTGTGGATACGAGAGCATAAGACCAAAAGTATGTTGCAACATGGATAGCAATATGATGAACTCATTTTTCACAGAAAAAGATGCATCTTTTACGAGACCAAATTTGATTTCAGACTGTGGTAAAAGCTTCGTTCATGGTGACGTTAATTCTATAGGAATGTATCCTTTTGTTGCTAGAATTGGATTTAAAAGTAAGCCTGAAATACAAAATACAATAAAATATTTATTTCTATATAAATGTGAAAAATTCTTCAAACTTATTATAGGTAACACAGGAGAAATAAAATATCCTTGTAATGGTGTGATCTTGAATCAGTACATGATATTAACTACTGCCAGTTGCGCTCTTGCAAAATCTAGTAATTATCAATTGTAAGTATATTCATCTTTTTAAGTAAAAGTTCGAATAGACTTTTTAATATTTTAATAGGAATTCTGTGCTTGTTGGCGAGTTCAACATTGATACTGATCTTGATTGCACTTCACAAAAAATTGATATATCTTACATAATAAAACATCCTCATTATCAAGCTGATACTTTTACAAATAATATAGCGATGTTACGTTTAAAAGAATCAATACAATATACTGGTAATTATTAAAAAGTATTTAATTTTTATGTGAAAAATAATCAATAATTATGTATTATCATTTTATGTAATCATTTTTTTAATACCAAATAATTAGTAACGGCGCAACCTATATGTCTCTTACCACAGAATGAACATATAAATACAGGAATGAATTCTATTCTTGTTGGATGGGGTAAGTTGGAACGACAAAGAGGTAAGAGAATTATTTACTTAATTAAATGAATCAAACACAGTGTACTTGCAAAGTCTTTAATGTTTAAAGTAGAATCTAATAAACAACAGTTTCTGAGAATGAGGATTATATCAACTGAAGAATGCATGAATTATTATAACCAAGGACTAGCTACTGAATTGTGCACAATAGGGAATGATGTGCCATGTTCAGGATATAATGGAAGTCCCCTTTTATTCAAACAAGGAAATACATATTTTTTGGTAATAATAATATTTATTTATTATTTCATGAAATCCTACTAAATCATATACTTATAAAACTACAGTTATGCCTACATAATTTTTAGTTAGGCATTTTATCATATGGTTCCAACTGTAACATGAATCACAATTTTCCATCAGTCTTCGTAAATGTACAGAAATACACAAGATGGATTCTAGAAAATTGTTAACTGCTCATTAAAAGGTAGCTTGTTGTTATCGTACATTTTAATAAAAATTATATTATCGTATATTTTAGTAAAAATTATATTATTATTTTTTTACAGATAGAAAATTTCTGTTATTTGTGTTTGAAAATGTTTAAATATTTTCCACGGGTCATCTCTTTTGCTTCTTCCAATCCCAACTGATATGCCATATCGTGTAACTTTTTTACCTCGGATATTAAACCACCCATTGACAAATTTCCTAAATCTAAAATAAAAATTCCTGTATTTTTACCATTTCAAAGGATATTCTATGAAATTACATTTTCAAATATAAACTTACGATGCAATTGATTTATGTCATCTGGAGTAAGACCTGCAGCCCAAGATGATGGTTCTGTTTGAGGTGAATTTTGAGCTACAAATTCATTTACACCTGGAACTTCATTAATCGTTAATATATATATGATATGTCATAATTCTTATTCAAAGCAGGCTGTATAATTATACGCTTACTTTGTTCAGGCCATAAATCTGGCGATGCTCTATCTAGTTTTTCTAAACTCATAAGACTTTCTTCTACACAAATTAAATCTGTAAAAGAGTTATATATAAGAATAAATGAACTTCTTGTTATTTTGTTTAAGGATATTTTAAATATATTACCTGATTGGTTTGTTGGATCTTCTGTGGTCATGTTTATTAGATTCGTTACCTAACCTATATTCAAATTCGAAGCTAAATGAAAAACGTTATACAAACGTAGAAATATAATTAATAAAGATCTGTATTACAATTACCATACAATATTTACAGTTACAGTTTGAAGAATTCTTTTCTTTTAAGACGTTTCTAATAATTTATCCGTCAATTGCGTTTCTTGTGTCCATACAGTTCTTAATAATTTATAGCGTTCTTGACGTTCAATATCACGTTTTACACCTATTTCAAGTTGTTTTCTGTAAAAATATGAAAATATACGAGATTATTTCAAAAGTCAACATGTCGTAAAATGTAATTTTATCGTGTAACATAGATCGAACGCTCAAATCAAAGTATACATAATTTATATTTACGATATAAATGTACTGAAATTTTACTTTCTAAAAAAAAATAGTTCGTTTAAAAATTTAAACCAATATTTTATTACAGAAATATTAAATAGAAAATGAACTTTGTAGGAAGTTAAGTATTCATTTCGTGTGTGACATCAAAAAAGATTGAGTTATTTTAAGTAATTCGGTAATTTATTTATAAGTTTCAATTTGAAATTTTGACTAGAAAAAAATATATTGTCAATTTACTAAGAATAACGCTTAATTTAAAAAAAGAAACAAATAAGAAAATATTTTTATATATATTCCATTGTGTATTTAACGGTTAGTCCATGTTAAACGATGCTAGGATTTAGGAGGTTCCAGAGACATTATTAACCTAAATACTTATAACAATATAATAACGATACTCGAAATTACCTCTCAGCTTCTTGTGTGTAATGCACATAACCTATCATACCTACTGAAGTTGCACAGCACAATGTAAAAGTAATTTTTGATGCAAGAGACATAATCTTTTTCACTGTTTCTTTGAATGCATACACACAAATATATATATATACTCACATACATAACCTACGTATGCATTTTCGATGCCTACTATTTATCGTTCACATGCGAGATATCGAACGTGTATCGTAAAGTATTCTTTCGATTCTCGCAGATGTAAATGGTAGTTTCGTGAAAAATGTAAAGCGTAAATTTTCAGTAAAAATTTCAGTAAAAATTCCGTGGAAATCCAAGCGATCATTGAATCTGGATATTAAGAAACGTAAGTAAGACATTCTTTTAAATATTCTCTTTATTATTTTGCTATAATATTTACTTTATAAGTAATCGCCATTATTTAAATAGGATTTAATTTTCATGCCTTTTCAGATATCATGCTGCCACCTTAATATAACGTATTTTGAAAAATACGAAACATTATTATTCACCTATTTAATCAATAATAATTAAAAATGGGGCAATTATTATTTATTTTATGCAATTTATAAAAAGAATTATTATTAGAGCGTGGATTTTTATGCATCTATTAGAAATTTAAAGATACAAAAATACATAGAGTATGTATATGTATAGAATGTACACAACATATACCACGTATCCAAATTATAATATTTGTAATAGTTAAAAAATGAAAGATGACTATCTATTTGTTTCATACCATATATGCACAAAAATATAAACTTTGCATAAAAACACAAATGAGATATATGAATATACATTGTCTGTGCACAAAAATCTGCATCGATAGAAAACTAAATTGGTAGGAAAATATTCAATTTCCTTCTTGTAAAAGAACACATTGAGTATATTAAAAGTTTTGAAACAAACAAATAACTACGCGATAACAGCGCCTCAATGGTGAAATACACAATATACTTCTTACGATTCTCGATCGCAATCGATATTTCTCACGATCGATTTTTAAATGGGAAGAATGGCGGAACAAAGCACACCTCCTTGTAAAGAAGGATATATTATCCAGAAGAATCATCCAGAAAAAAGTGTCATCTAGAAGTTCTCAGGTAAGTAAAAATATAAATCAATAGCTGTTAGATTTGCGTCTGTGTTGTAAATTTTTGCATTAAAATTTGCACTTTGGCTTCAATCAACTGATCGAAATTTTTAGTCGAAATAAAATTTAAATAATATTTGACGCAAATAATTATTACGCGTAATTTTATTTTTAAAAAATTTCTGTGATCGCGCGCAATGTGGTCCGTAGAGTCAGTGCTTGTTGCGTAATATTTTAATATTTTTCTGAGCAAAATGGCTCTCATTAAATTGGATTATTAATTCATTTTAATTGTAATTCACGAAGTTAGAATCAACGAGTTCATCGATTATTTCTTCAAAGGCGCGCATTGATAGTCATTTGTTTTTCTTTTTTTATAGTTTTTTCTTATTCAACATTCGTTTTCGGTACATTAAAGTCAGTGTTCAAGAGGACAAGGCATCTCCAGGAGATCAAAATCGCAAGTAATTTTGTATAATGTTATATTATACTTCGTATTGTAGTAATGTTATATTATACTTCAATTTATTCAAATTACTTACAAATTACTTTCAAGTTTGACAACAAAGTATAATGTTTGACGTTTTGTTATAGACGCATCACAATATCAACTTTGTGGTATATTTTGAGGAAAATCCAACAATGGCTACAAGAATGTAAGAAAATTTCATTATCTCGAACTTAAGATACAGTTTTGTTTTTAAATACAAATTCTAATGTTTTATGTTTCGTCATAGATCCTCTACAGTCTTCAGTTCCCCCTATCCTCTAAGAATCTTACGATGCTTTAAAAACTAAGAATGTAAGTACTTTAACATATTTAGCATACTGTATAGTTAAACAATTAATTATATAACTGATACAATTATTTATTAACGAATTTACAATATACGAATTTACAAATTTATAAATTAAAAAAACGTCATATCTAATTATATTGTTGATAAAAATATTATATTTCAATCAATTTTATCTAATATTTTTAAATAGACGTTAATAGTCAAATATATACTAAATTTTTCATCCCAATTTTTCATCAATCTCTGTTTTAAATCATTATATTCTTCCATTGATGAAGTACCACTACGTTCAATTGAATGAATAATTCTCTAAACAAATTGGCAACACTGTCCATATTTTTTGATTTTCGCGGTGCAAAATTTGCTGAATCGGTACGACAGGATGTGACACGAAAATGGTAGCATCGGGTGCCTCTAAATCATGGCCGAAAAAATACATTGGATACTTAGTCTATTCATACCTCATCTGTGATTTGATGTAGTTTCCTAATTCACCGTTTTTTAAACCATTGATCTAAACGTAGAATGCGCTAAAAATTCAATGATTTTTTTACTATGTCGGTATTTCGGATTATGGACTACGAAATCTCGTAAGATATTTAGTCTTCATATACCTCGTCTGTGGCGCTGCGGTGCAGAACATGTCTAAATCGATATGCTAGAATATGATACGAAAATTCTGCAGTCTGCATTTTCGACAGAAAAGTAGATCGTTAGAGAAGTACTTAATTTCATCGCGAGATGGCGCGTCGAGTGTATTGAAAGTTTCGAAAGTAAAAAAAGTAACTACATACAAACTGCATAGAGTTTTATAATTACAAGCGATAATTATATTAAACGACAAACACTAATCAATTTTCAATATTTATCAATTTTTATTCAAATTCCATTAAATTATCTAATCTTATATATATATATATATATATAAGTTCGTAAGTTATATCATGAGTTATAATCTCGTAAGTTATATCATGAGTTCGAGAACACCATAGAACACAGTATGATGAATCGATCTCGTACTTGCCCTTTTACTCGCCTTTCGGATAGATTTCTTATATAAATTTCTTACACTTCGCTATTTGCACTGGAAGTTCGAATTATGCATCATTTTTAATGATACAGTTTATATATATATATCTCCTCGTAGAAAAATCATTCTAGATAAGATATTTTTTCGAGCTATATTTATAACGTATATCTATTACTGATTAGTTAAAACTGGGTTTAAAATAAAAATATTCGAGTTTATCAACAAGAAGATATGTGTAATACAAGTCAGGAACGATTCAACTTTTGTACAGAGCTATATATTTCATTTTTTCTTACTACTCTTGTGAGTACTTACTTGAGAAAGGACGATAATCCTCTCGTGACCACGCAACCATCTGAAACGTAATTTGGATCGGAAGGAGTCTGATGATGCAGAAGGGTGGCGACGTAACCGGGATATAGGGTCCGTTCTTATCTGCAGGATACAGGCCACGTTTCTCTACCTCTTTGTATTCCACATCTCGTAAGTTATATCATGAGTTCGAGAACACCATAGAACACAGTATGATGAATCGATCTCGTACTTGCCCTTTTACTCGCCTTTCGGATAGATTTCTTATATAGATTTCTTACACTTCGCTATTTGCACTGGAAGTTCGAATTATGCATCATTTTTAATGATACAGTTTCTTTAGAGATACAAGTCTTTGATTCCTGTTGTTATAAAATATTCCTGTTTCTCATTCCTTTTTATCATTTGGTATATTTTCGCGAGGTTTTAAAGAATAGTAAAATTTTAGAATGAAACGGGTTTATGTTAAAGTTGAGTTGAGGTTAGTGTTGTTAAAAAGCATTTTTAATTGTTAAATGTTGTTAAAAAGCATTTTTTTCTGTACGTGTTTCTGTTAAAGAATTCCATGAGTGTATTTTCCAAGTAATGCGAATTATTATGAAAATTTGAAGATGCAAAACTACACATGATGCATAAAACATTGTGAAGGTATATAAATAAATGCAGAATATAATACTCATTGTAATAAAATAATAAAATCCATATATATATATTCTATTTTATATTTTATATCAATATTCCATTTTTTATATTATATTCATAAAAATGAATATGAAAATCCGCAGTTTAGTGTAACATTGATGAACTAAATCCAGGTGAAATAAATGCTTACGTTTAGGTTACGTACAAAGTTTGAGAGTTCAATCAATTTTCATCTTATTTATATGTATCACAAAACACACAAGATTTAAACCATTTATTTAATTTTGATTCCATCTGCGCTATTAAATTTTAAATTCGAAAATAATGAAACTCAAATTACATCTAAATTACTTCGTGTACTACATTCAAACTTTAATTAATCAATCAACTTTCAATCAGTCATTCTATACCACAAAACCATTTTTAAACATAAAAATTGCGTCACCAATCGACTAAGGATTGATATTATAGCACGTGCGAATCGAAATTACTCCTTCCCTTGTCTCCGAGATTCGAAAGAAAAGAGACAAGATTCGAAAAGAAAAAAAATCATCCAGGTGTAGCTAACATTTTCATAGGTTTTCTAACTTCTTCTCTTCGCCTAGGGCCGATATTTAATTAGTTATTAAAGATTACTCATTATTAATTGATTATTAAAAATATCATCAATGTTACTACCTTTCTGTCTGCGAATAACAAGTGTCAAGTAAGATTCTAAAAGGGAAAAGTCACCTACGTGCATCATAGCCTATTCGTAGACTTTCTAAGAAGTTCCTCACCCGAGGAAGGGACGCGTGAGAGAACGGTTTAGGATATAATTATCGAATTCCGTTGGATGACTGCCGGACACAGGGCCCCCGTGTATCCTTAGTGTGAACTTTACTGAACTTATATAATGCATGCGTAAGGAGAATGGACCACCCATGTGGAGAGGTCTCTCTCGACGCGGCCTCGAGTACTCTCAGGAGTCGCGCGCGGACCAAGTACTCCATCGAACCGAGTAGTCGCTTGGACAGCATACCGGGTAGAATATGACACCACGTATGAGAGCCAGCTTTTTCTAGCAGACGAATAACATGCATCGTGCATGCCTGATGGATCCAGTGGCGATTCGATTTCCCAATGCCACGTTTGAAGATTTTTCCTTAGCCTTGGACTACCTTGGACGTACAATCGGATTTAATGAACTCGATGATCATTTCGAGGAATTTGTGAAAATTTACAATTTACTTTTTCTGACGATTACTCACTTTAGTTAGGAGTCGAATTTTTGAAATGTTGGTTTTGGGTGGTATTCGTTATAAGTCTTTGGATGATTATGTATGAAGCTTCCTTCTTCCGCGTTTAGTCAAGTTTAGTCGTTTTAAGATGAAAGTTCAACTCACAACCAGCGATTCTGTTCAGATTATTCAAAATTATTGTATTTAGTTCAATTAGCAGTTGGATTTTTGTAATTTCTGGACGTAATTTGTTTGAAGTTGATGGTAATTTTAATTTCAGAATTTTACAAATTGTGATTTGCAAATCATTTGAAACATCTTACTGCAAGTTCTGAATCTTATAAGCTCTAACTGTGTTCCCAAGTCTTATGAATCTATAATTCCTAGTCTTGCAATCTATAATTCTAAATAATAACTTTTGAATGTCAGATTTCCTTTTATCGGAGGATTTTGTTACATAACTGGAAAATATAAATGAATTGAATAAAAGGTCACGAAATCCACTGTCCAATAATTTTGTTCGTTTTACATGGTAATCGTAATTACAGTTTCATAAGATTATACTTTTGATTATGTAAGAAATACTGACAACATAGGACAAAAAACTGTCCTAATTTTAATTAAAATATTATTTGAGATAAAATGTCCGTAACCCTTTTAAATGTTTAAAATCCGACAAACATGTAAATTTCTCTCACTGACTGTAATTATATGAATCAAGGAAGCTTATTTGGTAGTTCACAATTTGGAATATGACACATACAGCATACAGATTTATAGCAATCGATTGCAATTACATGAATCAAATCAGCTCATTTGATTTGAGTTCGGTGTCCATTTTATTCTTCCGGGACACATAGTATATCAGGCAAATCCGTAGAAAGCGTACCGGAATGACGAGTCGTGATGCTGTTCCTTCGTGAAGAGCAGCAGAGGCCGAAGATTTCAGGTCAGTCCGTCTCGAGAGCATAATGCATCACAGTACGGGAAAGAGTTGTGTAAACGAACTTTCATGAACTTCCGAAAGTAGTCGCTTTTTTTTCTCGCTTCCTCCTTTCACCCCCTTCTGCTGTTACCCTTCTTCTGCTGTTGATGTTTTCGCCAAGCATTTCTGTACTCTCTCGCAACTGGTGTGCTCTGCCTGACCGGACATATTTTCAAAGTCCTCGATTTAAGCCGCCTTTCGATCTCCGTTCGCCACTGGACCATTCTTCGGTCACTTGCGATTAAGTTTCATTTGAATTAGCGACATTTGAATCAATGAAATTTCAGTAATATTTATTTAAGTTGTAACAATATTTCAAAATTATTCAAATTCGTTTAAGAAATTCCGTTCAAATTACGATTTCATAAAGAATTTACTGAGCATGAATCAGAATGAAATGTTATTATATATTTGTTACTAGAGAGAGAGAGAGAGAGAGAGAAAGAGAGAGTCATAGAAGCATTTGAGAAGTTTGAACAAGATATATTTTATATTCGTATATTTTGGTACACGATATTTCTATATTTTAATAGTACAGTATTTTAACAGAAACGCTAGAAATTTTGAAAATTTTCTCCTTTCTTTAAAGAGAATATTAAAAACTTTTTAACTCTGCTCTTCGTAACATCGTTACAAAAGAATTCTGTGAGTTGCAAAGTTACAAATTTCGACTCTAAATTTTGTATTCCATCGTCCATAAGTTGTCTAATCTCTGAATTTGCAAATATGCTGAAGATTCAAATTTTCAATGCATCATATTCCATATGATTTCTGTGAAATTTCGTCTTTTACAAACAAAATTATCTAGCTCTGTGAAAACGTGTCTTGGTCGCTAAATTTTTATTTTCCCAATTTCCCTAATTTTCCTAAATAAGAAGCAAATATTCTCTCTTATATTCCACAAATATTTTCTGTCACTAACTTCTTAATATTTTTCTACCATGTCACTAGTCATGTTAAAGTGCTGAGATCTTGGTACAGTGTAGTAAGAATAATAATGAACAACGACCCCGTTGAAAAAGGCCAATGTCATTATTACACGCATGCAGAATCGGGCGTTTGTCGATAAATAAAAATAGGACTGGAAATTCTTCGAGCCTGTGTGTGGTCCGCGGGAGGTGTTAATCAAGAAACTCGCTACTGTCTTGCTTCTAACCGGCCCTTCAATTAGTATACATCTTCTACCTTCTCTCCACACGCGGAAACTCCCGTGGCCCGGCCGAATTCACTAACCTCTCTGTTTCGAATGGAATAAAACAAAAAGAAAAATAAAGAAAAAGGAGAAGGAGGAAGAAACTCTTCTTGGAATTGCGTTGAATCTTCGCCGTTCGAGTCGATTTTCCCCGTGAAAACTGGTCAACGTTGACCAGTAGAAAGAATGAAATATAGAGTCGTGCGTTCTTTGGATTTTGTTTGAAGTTGCTAAGTATTCCAAAGGTAGAAATAATAGTTCGATGGAATTACATTAGCGTAGAACGTGAAACTGGATTTTATTTGAAGTCGCGGAGTATTTTAGAGGTAAAGATAATAGTGAAACTCGGATAACATTGTCGGGGAATTTTTCGGGCAAAGGATTTTTAGATTTATCGATTTCCTCGATTTATTTGAAAAAAATATTGCTTTACGTTTCAGCTTTGGACTTCTGAAAATATTCGAATGAGAGTAGATCTGGACAAATAATAGTCTGAAATAATAGATCTTGTATTTTCTCTATCTGCTTCGCTATCGTTTCTGTAGAAAAAATCGGAAGCAGTAGATATTGATATAAATCCCATTCTCAGTTCATTTTAAAGAATACAGAAAAAGTGTAAAATAATAATGAGTTCTCGCAGCCAACTATTGACAACGCTGCTAATAATATATAAAAATCATATCTAAATTTTTATGTAATAATAAAATTTTTGTCCTAACAATATATATTACAATTTATATATTACTTTATATATTAATTTATATATTTATATATTAATTTATATATTACAATAAATTTGTACAAGTACACACACATGTAAATGATCGTTATATGACACGGATAGAAAAATCAGAAGAATTTGTTCATACATCTAACCTATGTATTTTCACACACACTATTCTCTGGCGCACACAATCTTGGATAGGAATATCGACGACAGCAGATATTAATATTTCAAAATTCACTTTAACTTTGTTCCAAAGAGAAGTATTATCGTAGAAGGGAGATTTCGATGCGTTCGAATACTGATTTCGTAAGTAGCATTATTGTTGGAATATTTCAATAGTTCCTCGTATTTTTTTCTCGTATTTAGGTATCGTTCAGTGCTGCATTCCCGCAACAACAGCTCTCGCATGAATATTCGATGAGCAATTTAAGCGAATGCGGCTGACAATTGGCACTCATTGAACAAGTTCTACGCAGAAATACGCGTACGTCGCTCATAAATATTAATTAACGGTTTTCTAGTCGAGACTCGCGTGGTCGAAGACACTCCACGATCTTTTGCGTTTTGAGATTTCTCTTTCTGGCTCTCTCTCTCTCTCTCTTTCTCTCTCTCTCTTTCTCTCTCTCTTTATTTGTCGGGAAGATTTTCAAGAATTCGCGGAAAAATCGGAAGAATTACAATGGATGATATAACAATAATTCATACGTGCTTTCCTCCGTTTTAAATAAAATCTTAAGTTATATCTATTATAATGACGTTGATAAAGCATCGACAACTATTCTATAAGAGATTTGATTATTTCATAAATTTCTAAGAATTAATTACATCCTAAGGATCACATATTTTATTTAATATTTTAAAATGTCGCAAAAATGTTCGACGAGTAACAGTAACTTAATATTAATAGATGTTTAATTGCTTTGGAAGGTAATCAATATAATAAAACAGCACAAAAATTCTGAACCAATAATAATGATTATGTTGCAAACATGAATTAATTAAAATATTCACGAATTTCCAACAATTAATTACATTTTTTAACCTACTTGATTTTTTTACAAATGTATTCCCGGAGAGACTTGAGTCTCTTGAGACAAACATGTATATTTCACGTTTCATAAATGTCATCGTTAGACTGCAGAGTTTTATGAATCTGCGGAAAAATTAGAAAATGCAAAAATGCATGTAGTGTGGAAAAGTTGTATAAAACGAAAATAATGTTCACTCTTTTGTAATATTTGGTAGGCAAAACAATTTTCTTCTTAAGTTTTATATTGTAATTGTATTCTTAAAAATATAATTGGAACATTTATTTTCCATGAAAACCTAGTAAATACGTGTCCTTTGTACGTATTTTGGCGTTAATTTCTGAATCATTTCTATTCCAATGAAAAATTCTAAATTCTTCAAGTTCAGAAGAAGAATCTGGAAACAACAACGGTATTACAATCGAATAAAAAATCCGCGTTGAAACGATCCACGAATCTTAAATCCACGAACCGCAACCTCCGGCATCAGCCAGATTATCCAAAAATCTAGCTTTCGTTTCAAAACAATCGCGATTCGATCCATCCCGAACTGGGTTGCCTGGCAACTAAACAGCCTTGAAAAGATCAGTGGAAATAGCGAGCACTCGAGTTGGTCTATCAACACGGATCCACGAGTCACAAAAGTCAGTCGCGGGCTAATATTTGACGGGGTGTGCGGCTTTCCAAAGAAATTCCGAGGTGCAAAGCGAATCCAACGCAAACCGTTTGAATGAACTTGCCTTTTTGTTATACTTTACCACCTGTCGCGTGTGTGCGCAAGGGGGTGTGGGTCCCGGTGAGGCAAGGCGAGCGAAAGAGGGGTGGCGAAGACGGGGATGGAAGAGAGAACGAAAGCGAGCGAGCGAGCAACAGTGAAGGCCTGAAACGAACGAAGAGGAGAAGGTTAGAAAGAAAGAAGGAAAGAAAAGAAGAAAGAAGGGAGGAGAGAGAGAGAGAGAGAGAGACTCTGCAAAAAGCTGAGGGTGGAGCACGAGGGGAGGAAGAGGAGGGAAAAGAGAATGAGTAGAGGGTGAACGGAGGAACATGTGGTTCTATTTGTAAAAACAAAGTTTGCGCGGGACAAACATGGGCAGACAGTGGCGGGCCTAGTCGGCTTCCAGGTAAAAGCGCAACAAAGACTCGATTGCGTTCCGTTTCACTCGCTCCGATTCCTTTTTGCCCACGGTTCACGACTGTCGTTCGTTTCGGGCCCCGTGCGCCCAATCCTCTTACACTCGTGCATGACGGCTGTTGACCGATCTTTCGCGGTCCCGGCGAGCATTCTTTAATTAATTCCTTCGATCTTCGAACTGTTTCGAGATACTGACATCGTAATCTGACGAGTGTATCGTATATTCTGGCGATGAAATATTATTCATAATTTTGTATTTGATAAGAGGGATGAATAGGTGCAATACACGTTGACAATTGCTTATCGAGTCATTAAAGATCATTTCACTACTGGATGACTTAATTATTTATATATATTTGCTTGACCTATTTACAAAGAATACTATGTATAGTTAATTAAATAAATTATTGAATCCATTCAGCAACAATTTGTCATAATATCATAGATACTTCAATTTATTTAGGTTTTATAAAATTATAAAAACTAGGTGGAAGATATAATTGAAAAGGTGAGAAAGTATTAAGCGAACTTTTACAATTTTCTTTCATAAACCCATAAGTTAAAAAATACAGTGATAAAATACAGTGATAATATAGATAGGTTTTTATTTCTTCGTTGTTAATTGGATCAGGTTTGATCTACATTTTGTAATAAATCTTAAGTTATTTATACAATAAACAGCCGTCCTTTTTTTCTATTTTCTTTTTTCATCTTTCTGGTTTTTTTTTTTATTGAAGAATAATGAAGATGAATATTATTAAAATTAATATATCCCATTTGATGTACATGTTGGGGAAGTTGACCAAAAATTATCAATTTATCACTCTACACTCGCTAGAAGTCTAAACAGATGAGAAAAGAAATTTATTTAGATTATTTATTTACGATTAACTAATAATGCTCCCCTAAATGAATGTTGCGAAGTTTCCCGACGGATTAAGGCCGCCAATACAAAGATGACTAAGGAACAACGATGTTTGATGTGGACGTGTTGTCGAATGGCTCGTCAACAGCGGTACAACACTCCAGCTTTGTTGGTTTATATTCTAGGAGCAATAGTTTAAGGAAAATATTTGTCAACAGTTTGCTGATTGTTAGCTTAAACATTGAATATTCGATGGTGTTTATGATTGGTTAAGTATAGTTCAGAATTTCCAGCTAAAGATACCTTTCACCACCGTTAAATGCATGTTAATGACTCGTTTATATATTAACACTTAAACCGTCCAGCTAGTTTGTTTGGTTACTTTATGTTAAACGTTGGCACATTCTGACTGTTTTAAAAAATTAATTATTACTGAGAGAAAGAAATAACAAGACATGGAAATTGAGGTAAAAAAATTAAATTAAATTGTATTCTTGCATTTGTACGCCACACGTCTGTAAATGTATGTAAAGTAATGTATATAGTTATTTACGCAACCATGTGGTTCGAGCATTAATACCTGTCGTATATGTTTCGTTCTCCATTTTCCCATATATTTCGGCATCACGCTTCAGGAAAGTGAATCAATTTTCAGAATCTTTCTTGTTTCTCCGCGCAATATTTTTTTAAACCAATAAATATTCCCTCTTTCTTCTTGATCAAGTTACAGGCACGGAAAGAAAAATTTTTAATATTGTAATATATTTTTACACCAAGCCTATTTCTATCGAAACGAAACGAAATTTCAATCAAATCCAAATTCGATAAAAACTTTAAGGAATCTTAATATATTTCCAATTCACTTCAAAATATAATAAAAAATCTCAACAAAATTTTCTCATTTACCATAATTTCGCGGTCGAAAATCACAGGCACTTTATATTAGATTTATTATAAGTAACCAAAGGCATGAAATTAAAAAAATAAGTAGAATACAATATTCCTATCGCTCACATAATCACATTCGATTATCCGAAAACTCGCGTTTCGTCACTGACAAAAGCTCGTGTGAAAATCACATTCCAGCTTCTTATCATGTGTCATTCCTCTGCTCCCTCCCTCCCCCCTCTACTCTGCTTTATCTCTCAATCGGCCTTTTTTATGATTCGTTTGGCTCCCTTCGCGACGTCCCATTTCTCTTCCCTCTCCTCTTTCATTCCCATTCGCTCGCTCCCTCTCTCTCTTTCTCTCTGTTTCTCTCTGTCTCTCCAGTCCAGCCATCAAACGTTCGCTTGGATATGCATGTCGTTTGCGGCGAAGGGATGGAACGGGATGGTAGTGCGAGCCTCTCTCTGTGTTGACAGGTAAATATTTGTCGCGGCATACACCACCACCGTCAACCACCGTCGACCACTGTCAACCACCACTACCACCATCTCCGCGTTCGCGTTCTTCGTGCCTGCACCCCTTCCTTTTTCTTCCTCTCCCTCGTTCTCGCGCCAAGACACCCCATGAACACCAATGTTCCTCAACTCTGATAGGCTAGACGAACAGTTTATTCGAATTCTCGGTGTCTTCGGTGACTTTCGGTATATATTTCCCATCGTCATTCTGTGAGATTCCGCGAGAGACAGTGTTGAGAATGTGTTAACAATTTCATTTCGCTTGACGTAATACGCGATGGTTGAAAATCAGTGTATCGGTGTAAAGTGGTTAAAGAGTGGGAATTCTTGGAGTTTTTCGATGATTTTGGATGCAACGGCTGTGCTTCTGTGGAATTTCAGGGAGAGTTTATTGATTCTATAAAAATTTTGGCTAATTTTGGGAGTAGATTCTATCGGGGATCGGTACTATCAATAATGAAGTAATCAGTAATCAGCAATCAGTTTTTGGGAATAAAGGGTATTTTAAGAAAAGGAGAGAAAAGGAAAAAGAAATATACCCACGATTATACGAAAATACGTAAATATAAATGAGAATAAATACCATAAACCATAATTTTATAAAATGAAATTATGTAAGAAAAATAATGAATAGATGATTGTTATTTATGTCGTTAAAGAATGTCTGATATAAAAGTTGCAAACAATTATTGAGGAAATATTTATGTTCTGTAATATTGTACAAACTAAGATATGCAAAATTTCTTCCAGTTTATCAAAAATTTCATATCTTTTTTTTTTCTAGTAGATACATCTAAGAATTAAGTACAAATGTCTTTCTAGAATATCGACTAGCAGCAGTGACCAATAATTAATGGAATTCGAAATCTATTCCTCTTCTACATTCGACGAATGAAAAACTCGTCCGAACTTAATTAGCAAGGAGACGTTGAAGCTTTCTAAAATTAATCGATCTCCTGGTGGATTGAAACTTGAGGGAACTGATTTAACTTCGCTCAATCGCGTGGTCACGCGAACGTTCAATTTTACCTCCAACTTAAATTCAAAGTTCACGAAATTCGGGGTCCAAGGAACTCGCGCGGAAATTTGCAATTACAAATTCTCCAGTACGCACACGCACCTGGCCAGTTTGTTTGAAAAAATATTTCATCGGTGCGGAGAATGCCAAGTTATCGAGAGAGCTAACAGGCAGTTCGCGTTCTTTGTTCAACGAAACACAGGCCACTGAAAATGTGACGATGTTTACGTGTAAGAGGCTAATAAATAGAAGGCTCGATCCAATGCTGCGCGCTCTTCGAATGTAATTTTTAATTTGAATTGCTCTTGCAATTTTAACGCGCTAAAGACGAACGAAAACTGGCAACTTAAAAATCAATATTGCCAATAGGTATTTTTCCTGTAGTTATACGTAAACGTATAATAGTTGACGATGTCGATGTATCGTTCGATGTTACACTTATTAACAAATTTGAATTAATCAAGAAATTAGCCAAGTTTTTTACAAAACTTTTTTTGATAATAGAATTATCCTCCTCGTGCTCTTTCGATTACATTTATATATTCTCATTTATGTAAAGGGCTCTTTGATATAGATATGGATCTAGCGACTCATCTTACAATATACACAAAAATAGATAATACATACATAGATAAAGAGGAACAAACAGGAATAAGGATATAATTTGGCCTATAGAATATATGTACATACAAAGAGGGAGGATTATGAATTTCATATGACGGATTATACAGATTTAACGTTTAAAAATCGTGAAAACAGCTCAAGGAAGAAAAATTTTAGTTTTATTTGAAAAAATTTATTAAAAAAAAAATATACATTGACAAATAATATACAGTCTGACAAATAATTAGCAACATTTTCTATTTAGAATATATTCTAGTCTGGCAAATAGTGTTATGTATCAGGCAACTTGCACAGTTGAATCATCATAAAAACATTCCACGAATCACCATAATCGAGCGAACATCCCTCTCTGTACATCGTCGCGTCGTCGCGCTGTCACTGTTACACGAGACCATCGCGTGTAACCGTGTGCGATGCATGCTTAAAGGCCTCTTTCAGCCGGCTGTTAAGCGAACGGGAAGCCTAATCGAACAATTTTTCCGGCGAATTTCGAGTTTGTTGCGGACCGTCGGTACACAGAGGCAAAGCGGATCGCGGCCGAGATTCGGTTGCTCGAGAGCGATGCAAAAAGGTGGATGATAAGGGCAGGGGAAGGGGATGGGTGAGGCGGAGAAAACGATGGCCACCTACGATCCCTCGTTCGTTCGTTCGTTCGTTCGTTCGCTCGCTTCATTCACTTATTCACTCTCCTCCCGTTTCTATTCTCTCCTCTCTGTGTGCTTTTAATTTACCGGGCGGCAGGCAAATGTTTGCGCCACTCCCCCTCGATCGTCGTGGCAACCCTCTCTTTCTCTCCTTTCCGCGATGTTCTCGCCGCCTCTTGCTCCGCCGCTCGCCGCCTCCTCGCCTTCTCGCTCGATTTTCCTCCACCTTTCGCCTGCCGCGCCGTTTCCTGCTCGCTTCCCCTCTCGCTTTCTCCTTTCGCGACCTCGTGTTCTCCTCGTGTATCAGCCCCTTGGCCGAGCCACCCTCTCGGCTCGTTCCTCCAATATATTGACCGACTCTGACCATTCTGATGCTCCTCGTCGAGTAAGAGAGGAGAGAAGGGGTGGTGGTGGTGGTGGTGGTAGTGGTGGTGGTGTGTGTTCGTAGTGGTGGTCGAGCGTCGATGGTAATCTAGGTAATATGGCGAGGTCACTTATCGAGGAATCGTCCGCGGGTACCGGAAGCTTTGAAAAAAGCGCAAACCGGTGTCGGCGAAAGGGGCTCGGTCACGGGGGTTTCGTTCGATTGACGCATCCTCTTGTTACTATGAATATACGTACGTGTATCGTGAATTCGCGTGTTTTCGAAAACGCTTTGATTTTCAACTCTTTTTTTCTTTCTTTTTGATCCGGGTTTCTCTTTCTTTCTTTCGGTCGTTCTTTCGGAGGAAACTCTCTGAAAAAGTTTTGATTGATTCACGGGTGAGAATTGATTGATTGGTAGCGCGAATTGATGGGGTTTTCGAAATGGGCGAAAGAACGTGCCATGTAGAATAGTAAGAGAGAACTTGTTTGTCTTTTTTTTAGGTTTTTTTTTCTTCTTTTCAATAGTACAGATTTATCGATTTCATTTTTCTTTCTTGTTTTGTTCGTTCACAAATCTGTTAGGTGCTTCGTTGCATGTGCTTTAAAAGATTTCTGCGCATTTGATGACCTTCTCGTCATTATATCCTCTTAGATTCTACAATTGTATAAAATTTCACGTAGTTGAAGTTTTCGTAATACTTCGGAGTAATAAATTATCGCTTAGTCTTTACTAGGTTAACCAAAAATTTGTTTGAAAGTCCATTGATAATATGAAAGTTTATTTATAATATTTTTTGAATTGAAAACAATTGATGCAGGTAATAAGCGATGATGTTGGGATACATACAGCTGAATATTAGAACATAAAAGCAAAAAAAGTTCCATTTCCTTTATTTTTATCCTCTTATTTCTTTTCTTTTTCAATTAAGGAACCTTTCCAATTTTCTGATAGTAGGAGCGTCCTGTAATAGAGGCGAACAGTAGTTCCGATTAATCTCTCGTCTTCTCTTTGTAATCAGTAATTTTCTAATTCGCCCAAGTCCCACATAATAATGTTTATTGCGGTACTTTTAAGGGCAGCGAGCGGCCGATCGCCTCGCCACTTAATGTATTTGAAGAACAGCGCATAAAGGTAGATTTGCAGAAGTTAGGCGAAATTTTATTGGGCCGGTAACCGAGGAATAATATTGACAAGGGAGAGACGTAGAAACGAAATTGAGTCAACATCAGGTAATGGGAGAGTAATGCAATCTTGGGGAAAAAAAAGAAAAAAGAAAAAAGAAAAAGAGAGAAGACTGCGTATTACATCGAAGCGGAGGCTATACAGATCATAAAATCGATCGCGAGTCAATAAATGGAATCCGACAGGCTAAATGAAATTACTAATTTGTCAATATTCTAGATGCTGCGCTGGTATCCAGTAGAGTCGATATAGATAATGAGACAAAATTATATCTAATTCTTAATTTGAAAATAATTATTTTTAATCATTTTCATCATTATTATATTTAATATAATCACAATTTGGCGTTATACTTATATATTTATGATTATTTTAATTTCTTTTCCTTTTTTTTTTGAAAGATATAGAAAGATAGATATTGCTTTTCTCGAGATTTTGTTTCCTGTCATCCAAGTTTCAACCCGAATTACAATTTGTCGGAATTTAGCAAAATAAAATTTAACAACGATCATGAACGAAACGAAAGAACCCTTGAATATCCGAATACAATTCGAAACGCTACCCTTATTTCCGAACATCCAATTCTCACCAGCCACTTTTCTTCAACAACCCCTTCAAACTTCCCTTCTTTCGGCCACCAACCAGACTTCGGCCGACCATCCTCCGTTTTCTCGCGCTTCCTTTCTTGTCCAATCTGAATTCCAATAACCATCCACCTTCGGCCGGGTTAGCAACGCGTTTCATCGCGCGATGAAACAGCGACGGCTAGGAATGGGATCAAGTCCAATATGTACTTACAAATCCGAGTCAAGTTCTACGTCTAAGTTTCGTTTCACTCGAGTTCGGAATGCTATCCGAAAGTAAAAAATGAATACATTTTCGATGCAGATATTCATTTTGTACAAGCTAGTTTCAAATCCTGGATGAACGAGTATCGCCACTTACAAGTTTCGAAAATGTAGTCGCAAATGTTCAATCGTTTGTAAGATTTGAAACTTTCACATGTAATCTTGGAAATTAGAGTTTTACAGAGTGATCTCTGCCTCTCGTTGGCGGATCCGGAGTAATTTAGTGCTAATTTAATATTAATTTAATGACAGGAATTATTGCAAGAATTATTATAGGAATAGGAATTGTTGTAGAAAGTATAACAAAGTAAAATATGTGCAAATATGATAGAATAAAATGTAGGAATTATTGTGAGAAGAATTTGCTGTTAATTTAATAATAGAAATAATTGAGTAATAATTTAATAATTTTGGAAATAATAGGAATCTAGTAGGAATTGAGTTATAGAAAAACAAGAACATGCTTCGTAAAAAAGTAAAAAAAATCTTTGAAGTGACGCGTCGAGATGCTAACATTTGTGTTTAAAATTATTGAGAAGATTTGAAGTGGTCCATTCATCAGTATTCAAGTTTATTTGAAAGTATCGTTTCGTTTTTGCAAACACCATTGGGAATACTTTTAAAAAGTTCGAATCTATTTCTGACGTATTTATTCCATCTCTATTCACCAATATTATTCACCAGTCTATTTGAAAGTACTATTTTCATTTCTCAAAAATATTCATGAACCATTCGAACGTATCCCGCTTAAATTTTGAAGGTCAGTTTGTTTCCGTCTCTATCCGCTAATGCTTCCAGTCTGCCTCGAAATACCGTTTTTCGTTTCCCAAAAGTGAAACATTCGAAGGTATCCCATCGAATTCAAGTCACACTAGGTACTTTTAAAAGCTGCGAGTCAAACAATTAAAGATTTTTCGAATTTGGCTTGTGAGGTGCTCGATCCCATCTCTAATGATGGCCGTCGCGGGCACGGAACAGAGCGGTAGATATCGGCGCGCGCCGCGGATTTCGGTTAAGGCGCGTGTGCGCGCGTTTCACTTGTGGCTTTTAATAAATGGTATAAAAACGAGATCAAATATTTAACCGGGAAATATTTGAGCGAGTACCTATTATTACAGGGTAGTCGCGCAGCATAGATATCCGGCCGCAACCCCATGGTGCTCCGCGCCATTCCGTTTATGCCTGGCAAATATACCTAGTTGTTCGTTAGATATATGTAGAAAAGAGAGCAGAGCAGAGCAGAGCAGAGACAGAGGGGTATCCGTGTGTCGATTTAAAGCGACACCGGCAGAGTGCCTCTCCACTTTTCGCTCGTTTTCTTTTTTTATTCTTTTTTCTGTCCCTCCTTTCCTCTCTCTCTCTCTCTCTCTCTCTCTCTCTGTCTTTCTTTCTCGCACGCGCGCGCTTTCTCGCACTCTTTTTTAATTTAAACATCCTTACTCGATTGCTTGCCCGCTCACGTCCAAGTGTTCGGGCTAATTATCACGATCCTCGGATGTGAGATTGAATAATACATGGAAAATTTCGGATCGTTCTTAACGTTTTTGACTGAAAGTGTATCTGCACACGTGGACACAAGATTTTGTTGAAAGTGTGGCGTTTTTTATTTTTTTTATTAATTCGTTAGTCAAGGATGGATGGTTGGTAATTTTTCTTGTAAAATTCTTCCAAGAAATCTGTGAAGAGTAATAAATTATTACTAAATTGCAGATGTTTACGCATCTTTCGATGAAGAGTCTGAAGGCAAAGGAATAATGCATCAGAAATGCAATAGCAGTTAGGATATTTGGAATTTTTTGGAATATTAAAATATTAGAATGGATTATTGGAATTTTAGAATGTATTTAGAATATTTAAAATGATTTAAATATTTAAAGTGATTAGAATACTAGAATATTTAAGAACAATAAATCTTTTTTATTTATAAATTCTACGTTACACTAACTACATGGAATATATGGAATATATCTGAAAGAGTAAAATTATGGATTAGTAATTATTATAAAAGAGGTTAATGTGTTTTAAAAGTCTTTGAAGTCATTTCGGTTGTTTTTTAAAAAGACAGATTATGGTATTTTGTTCAACAGTCAGAAAGTTCGAAACATTTCAGTATGATGTATTCTGCATTATGATACATATCCAGATTTTTTAATGTTTTTTTTTAATAACATGACAGTAGATAATTGCGTAGTATTATATTTAGAGATATTAGAATGTTTCTTCTTTCAGTTCCCATTTCTTTAATAATATCTATGAAAACGCAAATTTACACGAACATCCACGGTCTAATCATTATCTTCTCAAATTATAATTTGTCAAGATGATTGTAATACTAAATTTCTATGTTGTTGTACATAGTTAATTTCGAAGCGCATCCTATTTGTCTTCGACGTGTTTATTAATTATTCGTGGACAGCGGTCGTTACACGTGTTCGGGCGATCTTCATGTCCGTCCTGACCGTTTCCGGTCACGTGGCGGAGCACCAGAAGCGAGAGGGTCAAACGTGAGGGTCAAACGAGAGGGCAGCGTTTATCAGAAGGTTGCCGCGTGCCGTACACGCGTAATTACTTGCCACCTTACGTTCTATCGTACATTATTTGCATTGAATTTTCTTCGAACGCGCAAACATGCCCCTGGCCGTTAATTAGAGTGTTTGTTCGATTGTGCGTGAGGTTCGCGATGGAATCTCTCCATTTTCCCACGAGATGGAGGACACGTTCATCGTCTCCACTTCATTTACTAAATTCGAACTGTTTCTATTTCTCTCTCGTCACTTTTCTTGTTGCTTGATCGAAAATTTTAAAAAAATAAAATTGAAATAACGAGATTAATTTTCGGTTAATTTCCCTTGAACGAGGTACAATTTGAACGTAAATAAAAAAAAAAGTGTGTCCAATTTGTCCGTCTAAAAACTCGATGCGTCTCCAGAGAAGCAAAGAACCAAGAGTACGTTCTTCCTGTCAGAGTTATCAGTTCGTCGTCAGACCCATGGTTTTCCCGAAATTCGACAAGGGTCAGGCCATAAAAGCACGTTACTCGTGGCGAGCGTGCTAGTGTGTAAATCACGTCGCTGAAGTCGGGTTTATTAGCGACGAGGCGACGACCGGCGATGTTTGCCCGGCAATAGAACACACCGGAAAGGAGGGATCGAGGAGGATCACGGAGATCCTCGAAACGCTCGCGCGCACCTCTCCTCCTCAATAACTGTCGTCTTTGTGTGCACGCCGAAATTATGTTCCAATAAAGGTTTTACGGGGTCCGGGATAATGTAGCATGTCTCGTTAATTGTGCCTGATACCGAGCACAATATGGCCGTCGTCAAGCCTAAAATACTCGGTTTTGTCGTTTAATTTCAGTAATTTGATTATTCAATTCGCTTCTTCACATTAGCACGGTTATTTTACTAGAATTAAAAAATAGACGAGATCGACTATTATTTATTAGTTTTAATAATGTTTAATTTATTCTATTTTTGCACGTTAATTTAACTGTCTGGACCTTATCATCAAAACTATTTAACACAAAATGACGGTCTTTGGCTTCAATAAGAACTTGTGGATTTTTCTAGATATCATTTTTCTCTTGTATAGTAAGAGACGACCGAATTCAACTAGTAAAAATTCAATTAATCGGGTATTGACTAAAATATTATTCCAATATTTGCAGTTTAGATAAACTGTTAGAGTTCGACTACACATTGGCAGTGAAGTTAAATAAATAATACACATCTTATTCACATACTTATTTTAATAAAATCAGAAAATTCTGTAACTGAAATTAAAAATAATTTAGATCCGTTGTACGTGAAAAATATGTCTAAAGAAAGTCTAAAAGATTTTTATTGGAAAGGAAACAGAGTAAAAGATTTTTTGTTTCAACTGGAACCATCTTATAGTCCATTGTGCCAGGATTTCTATTTGCTCAAAGAGAATCACTATTTCTGCGATATCCTGTGTACCGGCAAATATTTTTCTGTCAATATTAGTGCTCAGGAGAGCTCCCCGTTGTCATCGAACGATATCTAAAGCTATTTCGATGCTTAAGACTTTCAATTTCCTTTAAATAGCTTCTTTCATGAAAAAAAAAGAAAAAAAGAGAGGTGAAAACAAAAAAGCACAAGAATTTTTAATTAAATATACGCACATGTTTATCGTACAATATAGTTGGCTAACGATAAATATTCTAGCAGTGTAAGTATTTTCCGTGAAATGAAAGGTATTTTTCCTACATTCTCTGATTCAATTTTAATACTTTAACTAATGCTCGACTAATGTTCTAATGTACCTAAATATACTATAATATTTGGACCTAATTAATTAATACATAAATGCCATGATAAGTGATACTTTCTACATTCACGATATAATTTCCACCGCTGCAATCAATTCAACCATAAATTACGCCAATCGTTCCGTCGTTCAAAGAAAAATAAAACCACGTGAATGAAAAACAAAACGAAAAGAGATACTAATTCCACGTATCATCACGAGGCGGAATTACTTTCTGGATTTAATTTCGAGCTTAATTAATCGTTGACGAACGGCGAGCGCATTAAGGTCCCGAAGACGCTTGAATTAACTTTAAATTCTCTGCTTGTCTCGTAATTTTTCCGCCGCGTGGCACGACGCAACCTCCTCTTTTCTCTCTCTCTCTCTCTCTCTCCGATCCTTTTCGCAGATAGACGAACGTGGAAAACAGAGGCTCTTGAAAAACTCTGGGAAAATTCCGCGATACTCCATCCAAGGGGGAGGGAACCTCGCTCTGCAACGCGACAGGATGAAAGAAAGAGATGAAGAATAAGGAGTGAGAGGTGAAAGAAGAAAGAGAAAACGACGGGAGATCCGGTCTTTGAACTTCGTCTAGCAGAAAGCGGATGATTGTACGCTGTCTTTGAAGCCGGTTAAACTCTGTCTCGAAAAGGGTGAGGCGAAAGAGAGTAAAAGAGAAAGAGAGAGAAAGGAGGGAGGAGGAACAGAGAAATGGAGGATAAGAGGAGAAAGAGAGAGAGAGAGAGAGAGCCGCGAGTGAACGAACAGTAAAGCCACCCTTTGAGACGAACCGGTTAGAAGATGAATTCGAACGCTGGCTGTGAGAGGGTTCCAAGGGACGACCGGGGGTGGCTACAAACACGGAGATGGTAAAAGTTTATTAATTAGCTAGAATTAAGCGTGGCCAAGGCTCGTGTTCCAGACTTGAGTTCCAGTCGCAGCAAGTGGAAATTGCAAGAAGAAAACGGAAGTGACAACGATGGAAGATGCGCAACTTTTATCTTGGTCGCTCTCCTCGTCTTGGCGATTTGCACCCCTTTTGCCCGGCTAATCGACTATTCCGTCCGTAATTCACCGCTATTTTTACGGTGTAATTGAATATCACAGAGGGGCGATAAGATGGTTGATTCTTTATTAACGGTGATTCGATTTGATGGAGGGTGGTGGTTACAGTTCGTTATCGGTTTAATTGCGGAGAATAAAAATAGTGGATGGAGATGGATGGTTAAATATAAATATTTTTCTGGTAAAATAAATTAAGTATCGGAATGGTATTGGAAAGTTAATTAATAACTGATTGTATTTCCAAGTTTGATTCTGATTTCTGACTTTAATATTTCTCGAAGGCACGTAATTAAAAATACAAACTAAATCAGTGGTATAAAAGTTATTCAAATTTTTGGTTTGTACTGTCAGATTCCTTGAAAAACCACACTTGAAAGACTCTTACGATTCACTGACAAGCTTCAAACTTTTCTTTAATATACAATACGTTCATTTCCGAAGTTGGCCATGTTCGTTGTCTCCGTATATTTCACTCAAACCCCTCTCGTATGATCGCTACCCCTGAACCCACAAGTGCAGCGTAATTCGCCGGACGAAACAGACGAAGCATGAGAATCGTTTGGTCGCACGGAGGCACTGCTTATTCATATTTAATTCGCCCGACTCGTCAGTTGTACGTCAAGGGGTAGTCGCGAGCGTGAATCGTAGGGGTTGGTTCAGCCAGCGGGCAAACGTGGCCCATTATGCCGCGTTTCCGGCCGACTTGCTCTCATTGTCCGCTCATCATCGTCGATAATTCTCGTAAACTACGCGCCAGGCCTTGTTAATATCACCCTAACGCCGATATTTTAACGAACTCGACGCCAAATATCCCTGTTTATCGTAGTAATTTCATTGACGTAAACGCGAAACGATTCTACTTAACAACGTCCTCTAACGTTCTGGAAAATAGGTGTCATCGAAGAGTAATTCGGTACGTTTCAGGGCATTAGAGGATGGATTGCACAAGGGTTAGGGTAGAGTGTTAAATGTTAATTATGTAGACAGCTTGATACATACGTCGGCGATGAAAGTGTTTGAATTGATAATTTCGAGTTGACGTTTCGAATGAATGTCTGAAAATGGAAAATCCAAATGTTGGAGGAATATTAGGGCTCTTCAGGATCCGTTCATTCTGGAAAATCTCTACAGATGGCGCCAGCCAAGCCGCTTCATAGGCGCCGAATGATAGCATGATCAATACAAGATGCAAAATCTCGTAAGTACGAGATTCCTTAAGAAACGTGGAATTTTCAGATGAACTACACATCCAGACGCTTACACACACACACACACACACACACACACACACACACACACACACACACACACACACACTCTATCTGATACTTGAATATTACTGCTGGTTGTACGATTTCAAGCTTTATTTGGTCGTAAGATTTTGTAAAGTCTTACAAAGACTAAGATTCTGTAAGACTCTGGAAAGATGGTACAATCATTTTCAATTTCGAAAACTCTTGGTTCAGGAATGTAATACTCGAGATAGAAGCAATCAAATAGCATCTTTCTATCCTCATTTGTCTTTGTAAGTCCTAAATATCGTCGTTACAACTTCCGTTACAACCATGAATTGACAATAATTTTCAGTTTTCTACTTTTGTTTTCGTCACTTTTTTAAACTCTACTAATTCACCTCCGACCATTTAGTTTTCACATTTAGTCTTCTGTTAAACTTCAAAAATTCCATTTCAAATCTTCCTCAACCTTCATCACCTGGATGTACCTAAACGAAGACTTCGCAATTCCGGGGAGCAGTTAAAGTCGGTTTAAATTCATAAAAACGCGCATACGCGCTCTCACTCTCTCCGGTTGTTTCTTTTTCTTTTTCTTCTTTCTTTCTTTTTTTTTTTTTTTTTTTTTTTTTTTGGAACGGCTCGGTACCGCCGCGAGGGTGAATAACGGGGGCTATAGTCCTCCTCTTCGTCGTCGTCGTCTTTTCCAAACAAGAATTTGCACTCTCTTCGTTACCATGGCCAGGCGTCTCTGCAAACTACAGCGAACGGGCTACGGTAAAGTAACGTGGAGTAACGCAACGTATATACACGGGGGCAGAGGGAGGATGGCGAGGGGGAGGGTGGATGGTCGGGTGGCGGGTGTATACACCCTGTCGGAGCTCCGGAGAGTCTCGACCAACCCCGGAAGAGGCCAGAGTTCCGCGCGATAGACGAAGACGACAGGACGCGCGAGCATAGCCAACGCCGGAGCGAGAGAAAGAGAGAAAGAGAGAGAGATTTGCAGGCCCGTGGGTTTGTTTGACTTTACTTGCAGCTATGTAATTGAATATTATACCAGGCCGCCTCGTTGGAAGGGTTGAAAACTCTTACGAAAAGGGAAGGGCTCCGAGGCCGAGGATCCGAACGGTGGACGAGAGATAGCCCAGAAAAGCTTCAGTAGAGAGAGAAAGAAAGAGTGAGGAGCGAGAGAGCAAGAGGGAGGGAAGAGGAACGGTGGGGAAGGAGATGCTTGATGGAGTGGTCCATAAGAGGAACCAGAAAATTAACTGAAAATCTCACGAAATCGCAAAGGACCTTCCCGTTGCCGCCCCATGGGGTGTGTTTACCCTTTATTATACTCGTGCGCATCCACCCTTCCAAAGCAGACCGCGTCCTCCGGCTCTTCCACCGCGTCTAGCGTCCGCAACATCAGTGAGCTTCTTTCGAGTCCCTCGAGCTTCGTTTTCTCTTATTTTGCTTGAAAAATCTTACTGTGAATTTCGGAGTTTACTTCTGACGTTTGAATGTCTTTGGTGACTATTGAATTTGATTTGGTGCTGCTTGATATTTCGTTGAGACGTACAATTATTAATCGTAATGAATTGTTTTGCAGAACTTTTCGTATTCTGTTGCAGAGATTTTTTTTTCGTTTTGAAATGAGAATGATTTAATTTATTTTAATGATAGTAACAAATAATTTCCATTAGGATTTAAATTCTACAATCGACCCGTATAATTGTACCTATTAGATTGATTACAATGAAATATCGGAGTACAGAACGAGTACATAATAAGTACCTAAATATACTCGTATGTATACACCTAATACTTTATGATAGAAAACATCTGTTATTTCTCCGTTAAGCTTTACTATCGTGACATTTGCACAAAATTCAAAATTCTTTGCAGATCAGTGCTCCAATTATTATCTCAACCAAAGATCTCAAATCTCGTAGTGATTCGATTACAATATTCCTTATCATCTTTATTTCAATAAGTCTAAACCACCATGTAGTTAATACGTAACCATACTAACCCAAGACTAACATACGAAGAAAATATCTAAATACTTCCATAAACTCTCTACTTTCTTCTTCTATTCCTTCCCCAAAAAACATGAGAAAATCCTCCACGAGAACCCGGACTCATCCACCGGAAGAAACCTCCAACCAAGTTTCGCCCATACTTGCGTACACCAAAGACAAAAATGCTCACGGAAGTACGACTCAGATAGCGTCATACTTTGTAAAGAAACAACAGGAGCAAGAACCCGCGGATCCTATCCCTTAGGACAGGAGAGATGAGACTCAAGGGAAAGAGAAAGCAAGGGAGAAGGGAAAAGAGAGATAGAGAGAGAGAGATAGGAAAGCAGAGGGGAAGAGGGAGAAGAGAACATGCCGCAGGATGGTTGGTATACAGTAGCGCGTACAGTCCGCTGGTCGATGGTGCGGCCCGTAACGCCCAGCTACTGCGCAACCAATGCGCGAGTCCACCATGTTTAATGCTGCGAATTCGCTCACCCTCCGAGGTGGCTCGCCCTCGTCCCTTCTAGCCCCTCGCCAGGGTATGCTGGTACCGACCCTAACCTCCGTCTGCTCGTCCTCCTATCCCCTCCGTATCCTGCCCTTTCTGCCCTTCCCTCCGCGTCCCGGTCATCCTTCTTCAGGCATTGCCTTCCCTCTGCAACTTCCCTTCTCCGCGTACTCCACGTACTACTCTTCCTGTGAGCTACGATTCCCGTGCATTCCCGCGCCGGCGTTCACGTAACTGAACGGCAACAAATTCGCGTGTACAAGCGGCTGAGACCACATTCCTGGTCATACGATCTCTTGTCCTCTCTTTTGCTTCGGAGGTTTTCCTTTCGGTCGGTTTTTTTTCTTTTTGTTTTCAGTTTGAGTTTCACCGGGATTGGTGCTTGGGTCGAGGTTTGATTTAGGTTAGGGTGCCTCTTTCTTTCGGGCGGGTTGTCAGTCTGGTGATTAGAGACTCAAAACCGCATCGGTCATACGCCTTTATTCTCTCTCCTTGTTTGGACGCTCTTTCCTCTACGGGTGGTTTGTTGGTTTTAGTTTGGTGCTTGGCTTTTGGTCTGGCTGTTTCTTCTGGATGAGTTGGTTCATTCAGACTACATTCAGTCATTTACGTGTTAACTCTTACTCCTTCTTTCGCTTCGGGCGTTTTTCTTTTGGTTGTTTCTTTGATTTGAATTTAGTGCTTGAGTCGGTGATTGGATTGGATTGGATTGGCCGTGATGGGTATCTCTCAATCTACCAGAGACTCCGATAATTCTGGCATGTGACATACACCAGGAAGCTACACGTTACGATGCTACACTTAAACCAAAGAGAAAAATATTAAATAAATATCTCATACGTAACGACAGACAGACTCCTACATTGCGAGACAAAGACCCAAAAAAAGGAAGGATCTTTCCAACCCGTTGCAGAAGGAATGTAAAAGTTCGCTTGAGGAATGTAAAAAGTTCGTGAAAAGAAACAGCTGAACCAGAAAGAGTCGTACAGGACATAGAACTGCATCCAACCGTTGTAACGCTGCATAATGATTACCGATGTATTTAGGTATGGCTAGGTCGGGCTATTGACAGAAGGTACGTTGATGGTGCCGCGTTTGTCGGTTCGCGAGGAGGGTTGGCGAAGGAAGAGGGGTAGGTGGACGCGGGCAGAGAGATAGGCACGGGCCGTGGGCGCGTATGGGCGACGGACAGGGTGGTCGAGCTGAGGGGTAAAGGGGTGCTGGTGGCGGTGGATCGAGGCCGTAGGGTGGGCTAGTACGGAGAAGCACTAGTAACGAGTATTTGCAGGCCGGCTCGATGCATAGTTAATGATTTGTCAACCGAACCCCCTACTGGACCACGCCGAACCTGACTAGGCCATACATTATAACCAGCCAGATATACCGGGTGAGCCGCGGAAACGCGTGACTCGGTGGTGCACGCGCCACTTCCGCTTACAGCCCAGCCTGATCAAAGTGTCGCGTTTGCTCTCCGCTGTTTACCGCGGCTCTGCTCGTTTCCTATGAGCCGAACCTTCATTTTCAACCCAAGATAAAAAGCGCTCCCCGACTCGTGATCGTTTGGATATTCGTTGGACAGTTATTGAACAAGAGCAACGTTGATTCGTTTGCAACCTCGATGATAGGTTGCAAGACACGGAAGGTCGCGCAGAATTCTAACTGCTGGAAATAGAAAAGTGGGAACTATGCAGAGGATTTTGGCTTGTGTTATTTTTGGAGCAATTAGATATTCTAGGAAGAAAGTTTGTTTGTGTTTAGGAACAAAGATACTATGTTAGTAAAGGAATCAGTTGATGCTGTTTTACAGTAAGTAAAGAAACTTTCAATTTGGAATTTTGATTGGTTAAATTAAATTATATTATATTATAAACAAACGACGAAATTGTTGAAGATTTCAGTTAATGAAATGTAGCTACAATTGTTCGAGGGAAAGAATTGGTGTGTGTTTAGAAATAAAAACTGTTAATAATGGATAAAGATCGATATTTGCAATTAATTTATGCAGTTGCTTAAATATAGTTTGCTTACAAGAAATCTTTCAATTAAATGAAATTAATGATCCTATTAGAAACTTATATATTATTAACAAGTTAAAATGGAATAAAAAGTAACGAATAGTTTGAGAATTTGTGTCAAGTTTAGTTGTTTATTACAATTTTCAACTATTCAAAGAAAATAATTGACTTGGATTTAAGAATAAAAATGATACGATAATCGATAATTTAGCAAGGCAAGGGAAAAAAAGACAGTGATAATTGGAATTAATTTATGCGGTTATCCGTGGTGGTCCGGTTATGGAAAAACTTCCAGTTAAATTGGAATAACGATTAAATTATAGAGTTATTAATTATAAGCCAGAATGGGAATAAAAATAATTTTCCACGGGGAGTTGAAAAACTGAACAAAGTTACCAATGAAAACATTAAAACTCATTTAATATTCCGTTAAATTTATATCAGGAACGGATGTCCGCGATTCAACGTGATACGCACGCACGAACGGGCGTATAATTTTTATTTAAATAAATTTCATTGCGCGCTACGTTTTGGAATTTTTGATGTGCTAAAGTGTAATATAAACAGCCGGTTTAATTATTTCAGTAATATGCAATTTAATTTTCGGATTGTACTGCTTACGCGTCTTGAAATATTTACTCTCGCGGTTGTACCTCCATTTCGAATTCACGTTAATCTGTAATTTTACCTACAGTTCGATGCACGGTGTTTCCTTTTTTATTTTGTTATTTTTTTTCTTTTTTTTTTTATTCACAGAAATGCGAATTAATATCTGTCGGGAAATAAATTTTACTTTTTACAAAATTGTCACAAATTATTACAAATTGTTTCTCGTAACGAAATTTTAGAGGTCCGAATCTCAAATGTTTGAATACCAAATTCAACTGTGATTCGAATTTTCTACTACATTTCTTCAAATGCTTGAGAAAAATGTCAAATTCAAACTTTCTTGAACTCTAATTTTTACTTTCTAACTCTCTAATTTCTAATCTCTAATTTCTTTCTAATCTCTAACTCTTTGAGTGTTTTTCCAATTTCTCGAAGCTTCAAATCTCAAATATTCATGTACTGACTTCGAATCTTCAATGTCTCTATTCCAATTTCAGACCTCAATTTCGAAGTTACAATTTTTTTGAGATATCGATTTCTCAACGATTTAATGTATTGAGTTTCAGAAATGGTCAAATAGATTGTAGACAAATTGGTAGTCACTTATGGTGAAGCATTATAATTTTCCACGTGTGGCCATACAATGAGTAAGTGTATACGAGGGCAAATAGTCCTAACAACCGGTTAATGGTCGACCACATTATTGAAAAGGACTTGCGGTCTCTTCTAAGGACAGCGACCGCTCGGTCGTAATATTAGGAAGGGATTGTGGTTTATGACCATGCTTGGTTCACACGAAACGCTATAAAAAGCCTTTACGATGCATTTTCCTCTACGGTGTTCACAACGAAAGCTGTTCGTGCTTCTCAAGCAGACTATCACGAATATTTTTAATAAAACGGAACGATGAAAGGATATTTTATCTTTTTTACATCATATCAATCTCTGGAAAAAAAAACATTTCTCTTTTATTTTCAAGCAAATTCAATCGGGAATCTTTCTACATTATTCTACATTAAAATTTTTCGTTTCAATTACTATTCTATTTCACTGATTAATCAAATTCTACAATAAATTCATTTGCGTTCCTTCAAGAATGCTTTTGTACAATAAGTGCGTTTTTTTAATAAATGATGTAAAATACCTATTCATTTCTATTCATTATAACAATAAAAAAAAAAGAAAGAAAATGTATAAAAATCGACGACCTGAATCTACTTAATATCGAAGGATCAACAGACTCATCACACCGTATAGTAGAAAATAAGTATCGGATTCAGATTGTTAAAGAGGGTAAGAGCGGCGTTACCCTTGGTTCGGTTTGACGTTTCAGAAAGCAGTTATACGCGGAGATGAGAGTGATGGTTAGAAACTACCGTGTCACTCCGATGTTTAGGTAAGATATTTGGCCTCGCAAATATTTGGAGATTGTCTACAGCCTCTAACCACTGCGCACCACTCCATCGACTCTTCCATTTAATTAATGACGTATACCAACGTTCGAGGTGTTGATGCACCTTAACGGAATCGTCGCTTGAAGATTATCGTTTGCATTCTTGCCAGCATACACGCTTCGTTCGCGCGCGCACACACACGCGCGCGCACATTATATATCTATACGAACACGAGTACAAAGCCACGGTTTTACTAACATTACAAGATTATTTCGTTTCGTGTAAACGATCGATTGCACCGGGGATTTGTATTGTAACATTGAACGGCAAACTGACTTTCATGATAGTTAACAACCGTGTAAATAGTTAACGGAGCCACGTAAAAGATGTAACGCGTGTTATATCAAGGAATAACGCGTGATCTTTGGAATGTTTGTTTGTGTATTGTAAAGAACTGTGTTGCGATGAAATTTATCGTTTGAGGATTTCGAGAATTGAAGGAATCTTTGAGGAAGAATTTGATTAATAATAGAGAGAGTTCCTTTTTCTGATGTTTTTGGAAAGGAGATGTAGTGAATTAAAATTAGGATCAGCTCTTTCAACAAAGAGAGATAACAGGCACATTTATGTATTATATAATTAATAAGTATAAGATCATGTTATGCAGTAAATCATGAAAATATTCAAACATTTGTAAGAAATTTTCATAGATATATCACGTATGTTACATAAAATTATTAGTAAAATTTGAAACAAACTTAAAAATTATATAAGGCATTTAATAAAAATAGGATATACTTTTCAGATATGACAGCCAATCATTATATACATCAATAAATTTCTACATTCAGTGAAAGCATTTTTAAAATTGAAGATAGGTATTCCTTATAGCATAGATATCATATATATATATATATATATATATATATATATATATATATATATTCAAATAATATTTAAAAATGTTTTATACAATAATTTACATTATGCAATTTATTAAATAAATCTATCTTGCATGAAAGTAAAATAAAGAAATTAACGTTTAAAGAAATGCAAACGAATTTATTATAAAATCTGATAGAAACGATTAATTAGTGAAATATATCTATAATACAACAGTGGGGTGAAGTTTTAAATATTAGACAATATTGTTAATTTGAAATTTAGATTTTTAATTTAGAAATTCTTCTTTGAGCGGAGTTCGATAGATTTAGATTGACTAATTTTCATTGTTTTCCAATTTTGGAGATATATCTACATTTTTGGAATTATTTTCAAATTAAACCACTACATGATCGAATTTACGTTGCGTGATTAATAATTCACAAATGACGCTTATATTCGACAGTCTCCTCACCTTCAATGATTGTATTTTTAACGCCATTTATGGCATATATTGAAAGTGTTGGTTCATTTCGTTAGTTCGCTCGAAAATTGAGTATCACGAAGATTAAACAACGCTCTTTTATGTACAAACATTCGCAAATAAGAAGTTACACATTTCCACGTGCAAGATGTTTCGATAGATTCAATATTGTCATTTCTGGAATTGATCATCTTCTATTTGCTTTGCTTCACACGTATAAAATATTCAAGATTATCCACGTTAACACTATTTTAACATTTATTTAACGGGAAAGCAGATGTTAAATATTTACTAAATCCGAAATTAAATACAAATAATTTCCAAATATTTATGAAAAAAATCATACGTAAGTTAACATGAAATCTACATTATATTTGTTTTTCAAAAATTTCTTTATTTCTAAAAATTTCGTCTCAGAGGTGTGGAAATCTTTCGCAACTTTAAGTTTTATTCATTTAATAGTTGTATAGTCAAACAGTGACTATTTTAATAAATTCAAAAGATTTAGTGTCATTCAAAGATATTTAACATGTTCGATTAAATATAATTACGAATAACATAACACAAAATTGTCATTCATTAAGTATATTGCTTTAAAAATTATATTATATACATAATTAATTATATACATAATCGAATTATATACATAATCAAATAATGTATTCTCTTATAGTATTATACACAGTACTTCTATTATTTATTTTACAAATAAACGTTAAACATTCCTTGTCTTTTGTTCAATTCATTGTTTGTAATGCTTATGAAAAAGTTATTGTTAATGTGATATATTACAGTACAACACTACGTTAATTACTAAATAAGTCAATGCAAGTATAACGCTGTTTTATTTATTCAGTTAAAATTCATTTTCTATAATCTCATATAGGTATAATGGCACTTTCAATACTGTTTAATTAATTAAATAGATAAACGTTAATTTTCTCTAATCACATACAATAAATATCCATTTAAAATTTCCTAGAAATTAGAAATTAATTTATTCTATCGATTATTTGTTTAAAAACAAATCCACTCGTCTAAAAGCTCATTCGAAGCTCAAAACAAAGAGTATAACACACAACATTAAAGTCACGTATAATAATATTTCTTACGATTCTTTTAAAATACGAAATTGGTTTACTTTGTCAATTATTTGTTAAAAAATAAATTCACCTTCCCCCCCCCCCTCCAAAGAAATCACTTACATCCAAAGCAAGGAATAGTATACCACGTTCTACAAAATTTTCTCCCTTTGTCATATGTAAGACAGACGATACATCGCGTCTTCGAGTATAATTTATCCTAATCGATTTCAGGGGGACTGCCGTGTCGATCGTAGGGACTCCGTCGAGCCGGTGGTATGTTCCACGGTGTTGTATAATTGTTGGGCTCGCAGCATGGGGTGGGCACGCCCCACCTGGCGCTTAGTTCCCCATTGAGAAGCGTGGCAAAGGCGAGGACCATAACCTTGGCCGTAATTTGTCACGATTACCAGCAGATTACTGGTGTCGCTGACAGCCTTTTGGGCTACCGTGCGCAGCAGCGCGGCTGCTCCTCCCTCGGGAGATCTTCTCGGTCTTTTGCCTTTGATTAAGCACCTTTCCCTTCAAAATTTTGCACCGGAAGTTACGATTCGTCGAACATTTCCTCATCAGTTGCTCCTTCATAGAATGATTTAGGTACTTTTTCTTTGTTTATTTGACAAGAGTTAGAAAGTCATCTTTATTTGTCTTGTGTATCTTGCTAAACGTTATAACGTGGTATTTGTTCGATATTTTATTTTATTTTGTTTATATTTGTCGATTTTGATAGCGAGGTAAGATTGTCTTCGAGTATCCGAGGGCGTTTATGCAAATTTTTACAGACATGAAACAAAGCATTAGAGTCTATAAGCGGAAATCTGTCTCGTTAATTAAATACTGTAAAGTTTATACCTACATTTATTTTAGATATTCAACGTTCATTTTTGCAACGTTCTTACGTATTCCGTATGCAATTTTGCACCTTTCCAATTTTCCATGAAAACGTAAAAATGTTTAATCATGATTAAAAATTACCTTCTATACTGTTCTTATTCGGCAGTTTTCAATTACAGTGCGAAACTGGTTTCAGAGAAATTAAAGTGTAAGACGTAGAACGACGTTTACATTAGAATAAAGTGCCCAAATTTTCTAATATTAAAATTTGTGTTTCTAATATTAAAATTCTCATGCTTGAAAATCTCACGAACGCACAATGTATGTTTTCGTAATTATGTAATATTGTAGTGATATAATTTAAATGATGTTTATCATATTAAATAACAAAGAAAACAAAACAACAAATAATAAACACAAGATAAACAACACAGACAATAATAATTCAAATAAACTCAAACGACACAATTAATTCTTTTATACAACACGAATGACCACTCTTTTTGACCGCTCTCATTCAACGTTCTTTTACGACTCTGCGCTGAGTCTGTTTTTTTCACTCGCACGACTTTCCTCTTTTCAAAAAAAAAAGCTCTCGATGCCAACGCTGTGTTTCTCATATCTCACGTTCATACTTTCTCGTTCACGCATCTCTAGCAAACAGGTCATCTATTAGAAGTAAAAGTAACTAAAAATATAACTACACATTATAATAATTTTGATACTACAATATATGTAAATGTTCGTCACAATTTTTTTCGAAAATTTCCAAATATCCAGTAATAAAGAGTAGAGACACGATTGATGCGAAATATTGCTTATCAACTCTACTTTCTAAAAAGTAGTTCTATTATACTTCGTTCTTCAAAATTCGAGAATAAATTGTTACTTATCACGTTCGTAACTTACGAATAAACCGTGTTAAAAAGTATATATATATATATATATATATATATATATATATATATATGCGAATCACACGTGCAACTGTTTAATTTTCAAGTCCGTGCTCAACGCAGCTACACGCGAGTCAATTCGTCGCTCGTTCCAAACATTCGATAGCAGTGGAAAAGAACAAAACAGTGATTCGGCAGGTATGTCTGCGAGTAGCCGCGAGGAACAGCACAATTCGAATCCCCGCGCACGACGTAACGATATGGCTAAACACACTTGCGCACCGTGTGCACGGAGTTCATAGAGCGGCACGGAACGAGCTGGATGTTAGTATTTTAAGCCTATTTAAGTGTGTTTGTCGTATAATATTGACATCGTGCACACACAGGCGAAGATAGCGCACTCGCACATGTACTCTCCCTCTCTCTCTCTCTCTCTCTCTCTCCCTTTCTCCCTTTTTCACTCGCGAAACGGAACGACCTCCCTCTCTTATTTCTCTTTCCTCTTTCATTTCCTTTCCTCCTCTCTCCTTCCCTTTTTCACCCCTTTCTTTTTGCGGGCGTAGGCGCCACACGTAAGAAGACACACGCACGAACGAGAAAAAGAGCGGCGAGTGAATGAAATCGCGGTGTGTGCTCGGCAAACGACGCGGCGCGCGTCGCGTCGCGACGCCCCGCGCCACCGACCAGGGATGGAACGTAAAAATTCCGTCGTCGAACCGCGCCGCTATCGGGATTAGCCCCTCTTTCCTCCTCCCACCCCCGATCGATCTCGTGTTTGAACGTCTCAATGAGTGGATTCGCGCGAGGATTGTTTGTCAAGGTATTGTTAAGCGAGCGCCCGCTGGTTTCTTTAGTTTGTTTGGTGAATTATTAAGATCCTCGGTGGCTGTCGTAGTATTTGTCGAATGTTGCGCGCGCAAGCTTGCCCTCCCTCCCTCCCCGGAGAAACGAAAGTGACTTTCGCCAAAGTTTCAATGTCACCCTGCTTATGTTGCACGATCTTCTGAATTCTTGCGGAGGTGTGGCTTAAATTTCGGTTGCGGGTGGAAGATTATTCTCTAATCGTGCGAGAAGTTTTGAAAATAACGATGGGAAAAGTATAGTAGAAACTGAAAATAAAACGATTATCCATCTATAAATATCAATTATTCTTCGTCTCTTTCTTCAAATCGATGTCGTTTCATTTTTCCCGTTTCATCGAGATGTAAGTGTCAATGTCTATTATCTAGTCCGGACAAGAACTTTATTTAGACGAAAAGTTAAATGTTTATTCAACTGTCGTTTCTTTCAAATCAGTCGTTTCATTCCCTTCATCATTCTTTAATACCTAATTTAATACTTGGTAATTGAACTAACCAAGTGAAAATTCTAATAAAAGTAACAGCAAAAATTATAAATATCGCAAACGTGCCAAATATTAATTATTTCTTAATCTTCTCTGTAAATCAATCATTTTAATAAAAAGCTTCCATTTTAATAAAAAGCTTCTATGAGTGTTCGAATACTTCTCTGCGGAGACATCAATTCGAAAGTTCAGCATTCAGAGGTGCAAGATTCCAATCTTGTTTCGAAAAGTTAATGAAAAGTTCAAAAACGTAACTAAAAATTAAAATACAGCCTAGTTTGAAATCTTTCAATACTTTAATTTCAAGCCTCTACTCTAAATATAGAATTTATTTGAATTTGCCGAAGTTAATATTATTAAATTAAGAATCCAGAAATATTATTTTTGGATACGAAACGAAAATCCATATTTCTAGATATAATCTAATTAAAAGTCAGAGTACGAAATCTAAAGTCTTTTAGTACAATAGAATTATCGTTCAGATGAAAGATTTAGGTATCTTAGGAATTTATCAAAGTTTAAAGTAAAAATTCACGATGTTTCCCGATGTTTTTAAATTCACAATCAGATCACTTAAACGGAAGATAGATGATCGCGTACAGGAAGCTCGGTTTCTAATCCTATCGCGAAAGATATTCTCGGTCTTAAGACCGTTTGTTCGAGTTTACGTGTATCGGCTGGTTCGAACGATTCACCCCTGAAGTTTTCGAGGCCGACGAAAGGGAAGGAAAGGGACCGCCTGCCTTCGAGCACGGATCGGATTGGATCGGCTTAACGTTGATTTAAGCCAATCAGCAAACAGTCAGTCGCCAGTTCTGAACCTCAACATTGATCTCGTTAGCTCTTTACAAGTTCAATGTTGCGTTCCACGTGCTCCCAGCACCCCCGTCGCATGATTCGCACGCTTTTCTCCTTACAGCTACTTCTGTTGCTCCTTCGCTTCCTTCGACCGCGATTCTTACCATAAACGTCGTTCGATCTTTGTCTGTGTGCAATTTGCGTTTCAGGATTGTAATTTTGTTTGTAGGAAGATCGTAATAACGTTGAAATTAGGATCGTTAATTTTGAGAAAGTACTAATGAACAGGTAATTGATATTGATTTTGGAGAATTTTTATTTTTTCGTCGGTTAAAAGAATTATTTTTCCTTCAGCTTTTGTTTTTATCGTGGATTTTTCATTCAAAATGATCGATCTTTTAGATTTCAGTTCTATGTTTTAGTAGAATTCTTAAAAAAAATAACTTGAAAAACAATGATATAAAATGATTACGATCATTGATTCGAGGAAAGTAGTAGCAGGCAGATAACGAAAAATTTTATTTTCACTAAAACTTCCTTCACAGAACAGGAGAATACTCTTTTCCTGTTTCTTAAATATTTATTTTCTATAGCATATATGTTTCGTTAACACTGTTATAAGAAACGATTACTGTATTTGCCAAGTTCGAAATAAATCTAAATACATCTACATCTCAGAAGCTATAAGAATATGATGAATATGAAGGTTCTAATTGCGACGGAATCATGCATAATCGACGACGAATGAACGAGTAACGGAGCGTGCGCTTTCTCTTCGAACAAAGAGATTTTTCGAGAATTTTTCTGAGAGTACAAGGCATAGGTGAATAGGGAGAAAAGGGCTCGAGAATCCGGAGCAGCGAACGTCCGGTGGAATTGAAGATGCACAGAAAGACGAGAAAGAAATGGCGATGGTCAAAGAGCGGACAAAAGTCAAAACGTCCGGATCTGGATGCGCATTGTGTCCGGTTGAATCGGCCGTGAAATTCATGTTGTGCCTTTTTTTCGTGAATTTCTTTCTTCGCGTGGTCGTTGAATGGCCAATAGGCCGTTCTGGCCTTTCCTCCGCGACGCGAGAAATCGTCTAAACGAGACTCGAATGGAAAATAGTAGTTCGATGACGAGCAGGGAGGAGTGTTGCGTCCGGATCGATGATCGATCGCGAGAGAAAATCACGTGTACAAAGATGGGGCCATTTCGAATGTCCATTTGGAAATTCCACGGAAGCGCAAGGTTGTTTTCGACTGTGTTGCCTCGACATTGCGGATTTGGGTATCAGTGGGCGTAGAAATTAGGATAGTAGAGAAGTAGGATTTCGAGGAAATTTTTCGTATTGAGAGTCTTGATTTCGAATGTCCATTTGGAAATTCGGTGAAAGCGCAACGTTGTTTTCGTTTTTGTCAGTGACTCATCAGTTAGAAGTTTCGATATCAGCGGTGAAAATTGAAGCAGGAAATGAAAAGTGAAATATTACAAAAAAAATTTTTTATGAAAGAACAAATTTTTTATAAAAAAGGGTGGAAACTCTAAGAAGCAGAAGGTTTATTATAATTCTTGTTTCGAATTAGTATTAGTTTTTAAACCATTATAGGCGTGGTAATTTCTTTCTATATTTCGTTTAAGAATTTTCTATTTCTTATTGGAAAAAGTCCAACAACTTGTAATTTTTTACTTAAAATAATAACTGAATGTAATTAAATATATATAATAACAAATTATATATAACTAGAAAGATATAATTAAAACGATAATTAAACTCATTAAATCAAATATTAATCATTTTGCTTGCCACAACCCTTAACACAAGGGTTAATTCTCCTAAGGTTGTTCCAAAGTTATTTCATCATTCTTTTCATCCAGTCCTTAATTACTCTTCTTATTAAAAGAATGTTTCACCTTCAAATCAATTTGCCCGATTCGAAGACTAATCGAGGAGGGCTGCAAGTTGGTCTATAGAGTCTTTCCCAGCCAATTTGTCGGGGTTGTCTATTCCTCGGGCGTCGATGAATGTCGCAACACCGCCCTGTACGCCCCCAGGAAATGGCATTCAGACAACACAACGTCCCTGCGAACCTTTGATTGCGTATATAGCGTGTCTCGTTTATTGTAGGGGCGTGGAACTCGAAGGGATGCACGCTCGGTGATATATAGCATCTTTTCTGTCTCTACCAATTTTGAAGCCAAAATTCCCCTTGTATTTAAATATATGAGGATTCGTTTGGATTTTCTGTCAGTCGATCGATCAGTTGATTCTTCTTCGTGAAATCGTCTTTAAACTTTGTAAAGTCACTCGAATAAACAATGTCAGAGAAACAGGTTTCCCACGAAGCTAGAATTTCTCTTTCTTTCTCTCTCGGGAGCTCTGTAAAAATGTATAAAGGCAATTTTGATTTAATGTTATATATATTACATTATCGATAATAAAGTATGTAATATAAGCTGTTTACCTGATACGCTGTTTCCTGTTTTAGGGAATTTTTATGCATTTAAGAAGAAAGTTTTTAAATGCAAAAATTGTACATAATGCACATAATACGTAAGAATGAAATACATAAATGAGGTATACAAAGTAAGTGCTTTCAATGACATTTGGCGCGTGGCAGTTTAAATGAATTATTAAGCTTTGTTAAAATATTTATTTTTTAAGAAAATATGAATTTTACTATTAACGCAAGAAGTCCGTAAATATGGCATGTGAAGGCTCCCAAGTCTGTGAACGTTATAATATTTGAATAACTTAGAAGTATTCAACAGTTACATTATAAAAGAGCACTTACGCGAGGCTTAAGGCGAATGCAAAAATTAAAAGAAGGTGAAAACGCGTTGCGCACTTTTACATATGTACGTTGCTGATCCAGCGCGTTTCGCGGCGAAAAGTCAATTAATAGACCAATTGGTTGCGCGAAGTTACTTGGCAATTTGATTAATGTTTACAATGCGTAGACAAACATGTAATACGAGCAGGAAGTAATATCCGTCGAAAACAGGCAAAAAAAAAAATAACAGGCAAAAAAAAAAATCACGGGAAAAAGCGAGGAGAGGAGAGAGCAAAACGGAAACGCGCGGTAGCGCGCTATAATCTTGCTCGCGTCGAAATCCTTTGTCGTTTTTTGTGTTTGTCGTCATTTGACGTTGAAACGCAAGCCATTAATAAAAATCAGAGACATTTTTGTTTTGTGTGTGTTTCGACACGATTGACGATCGAGGGAGGGAAGGGGTTTAAAAAACAGATTCGCGTCCAAGAAACCAGCCGTGTTTGTTGGCCCGTTGTGTTTTTTTCCATATTTTCTCTTCCCCCCGGTTTTCTGTTTTCAAATCACAATTAAACGCGGCCTATTTCCGTGTTTAAAGGGCGTGTAAAAAGTGTACAGTGCACGTTAATAAATATTTGCAACATTCTTTTTTTCGGGCATCGATTCCCGACGGTATACCTACATGTAACAGCAATGAAAAATAGCTCGTTTCTTCCTTTTACTCCTCCTTCCTATCTTTTTCTCTCTTTTTTTTTGCTTCGATATATATTTGCAAGCGCTCTGTTTTCGTTCTTCTCCACGAGCCTATTTATCAAACACGCGTAAAAAACAAATGCAAATTTCCGTCCATCTGAATCTTAAAAATATGATGTTTGGTCGATAGTGTGTTAATATTAACATTCAGTTTTTTTTTTTTTTACTTTGACATTCTTTGCGTGTGTATTCGTCGTTAAAAAGCAGAGTTTCTAAATACTAATCCCTCATTATTCAAAATTTTCAACGTTGTTCATGTGTTTAGTAAAATTAGAGGTTATATATAAGTATATGCAGGATAATCCTTAATCTACACATGAATCTACATGCTAAAAATAATATAATATAAAATAAAAAACTAAAGTATCTGCCACATAGATTTATGTGACATTTTTTACCTATAGTGTGTAGATTTACTAAGTACTCAACATGGAATTAAGAATCACCCTGTATAGTCCACAATTAGTTAAATCTAAGTACAGTTAATCAATTTTCAAACTGGAATTTCTAATGGAAAAGTTTTATCCTTTTACACTACTATCCGATTTATTTTTATTTCAATCGTAATATCACACGTCCAACTGCAACATTTACATTCTGCGTATCAGTTATCAACAATTTCCTAGAATTGAAAACTCTAGTTTTCAAGCTCGAAAAGGGACTTGTCGACGTCGAGATCGACAAGTCGGCAACAAGTCTGCCGCGACTTTAACAAGAGGAATAAGACGGTGCTAGACAGATCCATTGACTAGGAACGCGTGTCAAGTCGGTGGCAAAAAGGGAATGCGTGGCGCGAGCGCTAAAACAACATTTTAAGCGGGCAAACATGCATAGAATATGATAACAAAAGGCGTGACCGGAGCGGAACACATGTCCAAACATTAGGGCACAATGTCCTACCGGTCGAAATCGTCTGAGTCGCCCCTCTGTTCCCACCCCTATGGACCCGATCAGTTGTTCGTCAGGCAACAGTAAAATGTTTGCAATACGTTACACGGGCCATTCAGACTCGAAACGGTCCCGGTGAACTGTTGCCTAAATGCCGTACGATGACCAAGAAATGGCCCCCCCGAAGAATGACCGCTTCCCTACCGACCGATCGATCTTTTCTTCTCTTGTGTCGCAACGAAAACACCGTCACATCGTTCTTCACCTCCTCGCTGATTCTCGTTCTTGACCGAGGAATTCAAGCTTTTGAGGAATGTTGGAGTTCGCTGTTGAACGTTCTTGAAGATTTACACCACTCTCGGTGTTTCCTCGATGTTTCCTTCGTACATTGAGTGATTTTTATTAACCCTGTTTTGTTCGCCGAGCCATTCTCGATTCAAAGGTATTTTTATATTTCTGGGAAATATTCTTTTTTTTTTGTTAACTTTTAGAAGTAAAATGACTGAAGTAAAAGTTACTGATAATAGCTACTGTGATTTGTTTCTTTTTTTATTTTTTGAAAATGTTGAAAATCTTTTCGTTTCGTTGAAACGAGAGTGTAATTTATATTTGAGTGCTGTTGGAGAGATTAAAATATTCCACATATTTGTTTGTGATAATGTTGTTGAATTAATTGTCTTTTTATATGTAGAGTTAAATTGCATTTGAAAAAGAGAAAATATATATTGCCTTTACGTGCTAGCATCTATTTACAATTTTATAACCAGACTGCGAACTTGTGTACATTTAACTTTACAAAATTAAAAAGTACGGAATTACAGATAACGTGGAGAAACGTAGAAAATATTCAACATATAGCGTTTTCCACGTGAAACAATTCCCTACCGGGATTCTATCTTTTAAATTACATTTTCGAAACTATAAATCTGCGCAAAAATCGGCAGTCTACTTCCAACAAACGTTCGACAATGTCTGCTATTGTAGTATCAGAACGTTTCAACGTCGCGGACGGAAACATCTCTCATATACTGGCAGCAAGCCTATAAAAGAAAAGACAGCCTGGAATAAAAAAAGCGGCGTTCTTTCTCTCGTTACGTTTCGCTTCCTGCTCCTTCGTTACCGCGAGACGGCGCGGCCTTTCTCGTGCTCTCTGATGGATGTTATGTGGGTCGTTCCATCCCGTCTCTCTGTCTGTTTCTCTCTCCTTCGCTCTCTCTCTCTCTCTCTCTCTCTCTCTCTGTAGCTGATCCCGCGGCCTCTCGCCCGCCATTCTCGTCTCTTCCGTTCCGTTTCGTTCCAGGCTGGCTTGCGAGCCCAACTTGCGTCAATATTTGACTCAAACACGTTAAAACAATACCCAGGCCCCGGAGTAGAGAGTCGTTTCAACGTGCTTCCCAGAATTTTATCTCGCGTCAGAAAACGCCTAACGACTTCCCGCCGCGGAGAATTTCGGGCTTGTGGAGGGAGTTTGCGAACACCCCCGGAAAACAGACGGAGAACTGGCAGAACCGCGTTACTTCACCTAGTCGTTTTCTTCTTATTCTTCCTCTTCATCTTTTTCTTCTTTCTCTTTCTTCTCAAAGTTTTTCTTCTCATCTTGTTTATTTTTCTTTCTCTCTCTCTCTCTCTCTCTCTCTCTCTTTTTCTTTTTTGGATACCCTGCTTTTTCGGGTATTCTTCGGGTTTAATTTCATATTTAGTCGAACGTTTTATCGCCCAAGGCGATCAAATGGCACGCGAGCCTGGTTGAGTCACTTTCGACAGATCTTTGTTGGACGTTTCCATTAGGATAGGATAGGATTCAGGTTTTTCGGGGAGGAAGTAAACCATTAGGATAGGATTCAGGTTTTTCGGGGAGGGAGTAAACAGAGGAAGGTACGACTAGAAGTTGACTGGACTATTGGGGGATGGTTAATTAACTCTTCCAGTTGATTAGGATTGTTGCGGAAGGTTAAATTATGGCTTGAATTTTTGGAAGTGTATTTATTTTGGAAGTGTGAAATTATACGTGTTTTTTTTTTTACGAGAGAGGAGATCAGTGGATATTGATATAATTAATTATAGAATTCTAAGAAATTTAATTTGGAAAGTCGACTGTGGATGTTTTACATTTGCAAAAACGCAGTAAAAGAATAGAATGTAAGTAGAATCTTTTAACTGATATTTTACAGAATCTCTTATATTTAAAAATTCTACAAGTTCTATAAATTTCCTTTCCTTAAATGCACGAACATCTGCAGTTTAAGTAAAGTCAGTATGATAAAATGAATTGTGTCCTGAATTTTTTGATGTTATCATCTTTATAGCCGTGTGGCTAATTGATTTTGAGAATTAATTAAAATCACTTCTTTCCTCAGAAAGAAGGTCAATGCATTTTGGCAAGTTATATATTATTAAATTTAATCAAACCGTAGAACGTTGGAAAGTATACTTTTTATGTGTTTTGATGTGTTTACGTTTAATTAATTCTGGAAGTTAATTAAAATCGTTTTAGGAAAGAAAGATAAATACGATCAAATATAAATTGTGATTCGAATTTTTGTTACAATCTCTTGTAATTGGAATATGTAGATAAAATTTTAATTCTAAATCGAATCACAGGTAAAAAAACTGAATGCACTGTCTTTTCGTCACGATATTTGAAATTCCAAAGATCAATCAAATCATCAATTTACCTTCAAGCAGTACGTTGGTAACCGCTCCATTTTTTCCCTGATAATGTGCCGAACGTAGATTAAATACGAGACGAACGCTTTGAGCAGGCCTCGAGTAGAATTTTTGCGAGTTATTACTTCGTATTCCGCGTGCAAACAGAGGCGAGCCTGGTGAGATACGAAGTGCATTCGCGTGAACAAAGTATTAAATCTTCCTGTCTCGTGGCTCGTTTTCCTAGAACTGTCTTTTTTTCTACGAATCGTCCACTCCTTTCAGTCCATTAACGGATAGCAATGATCCAGGCTGAAATCCTGCTTCGTAAACATAAATTTACAATTGAAATTGTTCTTCGAGGAACGTCTCTGTGAAAATACAGTCGATTTGATGGAACGTATGTACAGAGTGTGCTTCCGCAAAAACGAACGAAGACATTATTTCGCTTCCAATGCACTCGTTTCGACACAGATTAACAATAATTGAACGACTAAATCGGAGGAGCACCAAAAACGACTTGCCATCTCTTTCTTCGTTGTTGCAATACAAACTCCTTCGTAATCAACCCTTCTTAATCCGCGTTTTCAACCGTGTATCGTTCGTAATCTCGCGTCACAGAAATACCTCAGCCCAGTGTCAGAGGGCTGTAAAGCAGAAAATCGTTGCAATTTCAACGAAACAGCAAAGAGAAACGAAAGTCCCCGATGTCGTCTTATTCCGACATCGCAACGGGCTATCGCAATACGTAGCGGATCGAAGGAAATCCCGGCTGCCTAAACCGCTTTGGCTCTCATAAAATCTCATAACCTGGGGGCGAGGTGAGCTCTCCCTATTGGCAGAGGGAAAAAAAATGAGAGAAAGGAAAGGGAGAAGCAGAGAGAGAGAGAGAGAGAAACAGAGACGGGACAGGATGGAAAAGGGCCTCCGGGAAGAAAGGAGCACACGGAATCGCTGGTGGCTTGATTCACGATGGGGCGACACCGCACCGGTGAAAAGGGTCCGGCGCACTTTTGCTCGTGCGATGAATTTTCAATGGGAAAAGCGACGGCCAGGGTGCATCTGTTTGTCTTTCGGATCACGCCTTTAACGCTGAGACTTATAATGCCTCCGCCGCGTGTATGTACACGCGTGTTCCCCTTTTCGTATTGAGAGACTTGTTATTCGTACTTGCGGGCCCGTGTACACGACCGCTTCGTTATCAAACGCTCCGCCGGCGAATTTTCGTCGCATTCTTCCTGATCACTTCTCGACGTCTTCTCCTGAGACAGACGCCTCTCAAGAAGGTTCTAAACTAAGATGCAGTAAACTTCGTATTCCTTTTTTTTTTTTTTTTTTTTTTAATGAGTAAAATTTTTGTTAACACACTAAGGATCAAGTGATGATTTATCGTAACGTTGTAAATACGAGCACTTCATTCTCGTGAGAATTTCATAAAATTATATGACAGACGTATAACGATGAAGAAATATTAAGCAAATTTGGTTTTAATTCTATATCTAGAAATAGGTCAAATTACCACAAGTTCACTGTATTTACTCTTTTTGGACATCTCTGCAATGCTTTCGTAATCAGGCCATCTAACAGTAATCAGGCCTTCTATTCTTATCTCAATATTGTATCTCAAAGATATCTGAAACTACGAAATTATCTTCAACAAACAAATCGCTCGACATTCTGCCACTCCTGTTCCAAAGTAATCATTCTCACGTGTCATCTTATATACCAAAAATATTTCAAATTACGAAATTATCTCCAACAAATGAATCACACGTAAAGGACTCAACGATCCTTCACTCTATCTCAAAACCAAATCTCAAAACAGATTGTCACTCCTATATATTCCACGTTGCAAAAATATTTCAAACTCCTGAGATTATTCGCAACAATTATCTGTACGGGAACCCTCTCCGATAATCTTCAATCCTTATCTCGCCGAGAGTCTCGAAACAAATTCCAAACAATCGAGGCAAATCGATCGCAGAAGCATCCATTATCCGTAATCTAGGCGAAGACAATTCTCGAAAGGAAGCGTGGCGCCGCGGTGCGCCGTCTTACACGTTGTCACGTCGGCAGGTATGGGTATCCATCCCATTTGCAACTAGTCGCATTATTGTTAGCCCTAGGTATGTACCATACCGCGCTGGTACACAACGCTTGTGTACACACGTATCTCTGGCCCAGGTAGCTACTACGTACGAAGCTGTGCCTCATCCTCCGAGAATCCATCCGTGCCATGTATATGTGCTATAAGCTTGCGCGCGCGCGCGCGTTCATTCTCTGAACTCCTCCTCTGTCATACACGTTAGAATATAAGGATGTCTAACGTACGTACGTATATACGTGTATACGTGTACACGTCGCAGCCGAGTATGTCCGTTCATGCGAACGCCTCGTGTGTGTGTGTGTGTGTGTGTGTGTGTGTGAACGGGCGCAGGAGACTAGGGGGTGGTGTAATATAGAGAGCGGCTAAAGGCGGACGTAATTTCCTGCCCGCCTGACAACGCTACAGACATGTTTGCGAACTCGACGCACACAACCTACTTAGAGCCTACATGTGTCTCTACGACAATGCGCCGACACAAGCTTAATCTATTCCCCGCAGGTATGTACAAGCGTATAGGCTGGCTGTGTAGGCAAGCGATGGGTGGATGGGTGGGCGCGCGCGTGTGTATGTGTGTGTGTGTGAGTGCATCGACGATGCGACCTGCAGCATCTACCGGCGCCGCCGCCGCCGCCCTGAGGGCTTTGATCGGAATACAGAGAGGATGACCCAATCGGAGGATACCTCGATATAAGTTGCTGTTTCCGTGCCCGGCTGGCGGAGATGCGTCTTCGATGAACAGACTGACCTCGAACCGCATACATGCATATAAACGTGTGTGTAAGGTGGTCGGAACATGTGGTTGCGGAGGCCGTTTGCTGGAGGACAGTTTGCTGATCGGCGAATTCTAACGGTAGTTAACTTGAGATTACCGATTCCGGGGCGCAGAGGCCGGAATCCCGAAGATCCAGCGGTTTCTGTGGCCTACGCTTCGGACGTTTATGCGGTTCTCGGTTCTTCGGCTGTTGAGTTTGCGGGGTGATATCGGCGAGTCGCGAGTTCCTGTGAGAATTGGCATGATTTGTGATTTCAATGTTTTTGGCACAAGCAGTATCATTGAACTTTGTCAAGATTGTAGTTAGGAATAATTACAATGCGTATTACTCGAATGTAAATGAATGAGGGAATACAAGAAGAAGAATCAGGTTAATTCTTAATTGTTATCATTGAACTAATCATAACAATTTACAGTTAAATATTGCCAGATTGATTATCAGGTTGATTTCAGTGTTAATTAAAAATTTCGAAATGTTCTGAGCGGTGATTGGAATACTTTCCGCTGTATCTAACAATGTCATTATACTACTACGTCCCTCGATTGACCACCTCTAAAATATCATAAAATCAAACCACTAAAAATCAGACGTGAAGTAGAGTTATACTCTTATCGTTGGAACCTCTCAGCTGATTCGAACGCAAGCAGTATATCGAACCGACATTTTGAAATTATCTATCGATCTGACTCCTCGGGAATATTCGGAGCAACAAAAATCGGTACGGACTGTGAGATGTATAAAAGCAGCTCGAGAAGAGAACGGGTAGACGATCCAAGTGAAAGAGAGATAAAATAGGCGGCGCTCCTCTCTCAGCTCTCGTCCTTCAAAAGACTCGGAATATTGTCCTGCAGTGCAAACAGTCCCAGACACATTCTACGTTTCCAGCTCGCCTCGAGGCAGCGCCAAGACGCTTCGGCTTCGCCTTCGCCTTCGCCACGGTTGTCCGTGTTTGCCCGCAGGCAAATGTGTTTCCTTAGGCTGTCCGAAATGTTTGGACGAAGGCAGCAAGCCGGCTCGGTCGCGAGCCGCTTCTCTGCTATTCCACCCGACTATCAGAGTTTCAGCTCTTTTCGATAAAAAGGAGAAAAAAAAAAAAAAGAAAAAAATATTCATCCGTAGTGTCGTAGTTTTCTTACGAAACATTCGAACTCTGTCGAATGTTGCATGGTTCGCAAGTTTGTCTGTGAAATCGGCGTGGACGAATCGATGAGATTAGTATCGTCGCGAAAGGATAATATGCGATTGTTTGAGCGAGTGTGATACGAGCCTTTTAAAAATCGAATCGGTGAATTTTATGAAGGCTTTTGTATGAAGTTATGAATTTCGTTATTTTCACGCGATGTTCAATATATGAATGAAGAAGTTTATTTGTCGTAAAGGAACAGTACAAATAATCGCAAGTTTTGAGGCAAACTTGGAATGATAGTGTTTATAGTTATTATTTTTCTATAGTTTTGAATATGAGATAATCTGTTTATGAGAAAATACACTAAGCAAAGAGGAGTTGAAAAAACAATTGGAAGACGAATGAGAAACAACGAATACTTACAGAATACCTAAAAAGAATCATATATAGTACGTTGAAACGATTAAAAATCGCAATAAAATAAAAATAATCTTAAAACATTAACTGTCGACAATTTAAAGAGTATTCAATAGTTTTGGTGGTGTTTGAATATTCTTGTCACGCGAAAATTGCTATGATTTCATTCAATCTTTAATATCCTAAATTACATCATATTGAAACTTTATACATATTTCACAGTACAATAAACGGTCCCTCAATGGCTCCTTTTTTATTAGTAAAGATGTAAAGCATCAAAATTGAATATTTTAGAAATTCACTGTGCATCATATAGCAGAATTAATGGAAAATTGTCCCTTAGAAAAATAATATTTCGAATTTTTTCGTTCGCATTCTACGAGCATGAAACTCCCAACTGTACTCAAAATCTAAATTCACGATTTACGATGAAATTTTTATCGCAATCTGTCCCCAATCGCGAGTTTAATCGTGTAAGTCTGAGATCACCCTTCTTTCAGAAAATATAAAACGAAGTTACGTTTCGCTTTTCGCTCGAAAAAAACAAAAAAAAAAAAAAACGAGACTCTTTCGCCGAAGGTCTAAAGCACTTAAATCATTTCGGAAATTCTTTTTCTTTCTTCCTTTTTCTTTTTTCTTTTTTTTTTTTTTTTTACGTCACGATGGCGGTTGGCGTATCGCAGTCGGATTTCGCGGCACAATATCGCCGTCGGGTTTTTCACCAGCAGTAATAACAGCAGGAACAAAAGAGCAGCCCAGCAGAACGCATAAACGCATAAAACAGTACGCGAGCGAAAGGTAAAGTTTGAAAGGCAAATTTATACGCGCTTTTTGCTTTTGATCTTATCAATGATTACGTAGCGCCGATTTCGAAAAAAATGTTCAACCGGCCGGGTCCCTTCGCTTTTTGATCGAACGCGTTCCCATCTCCCTCTCATGGCCTCGTCCTTTCCCTTTCGGTCTCTCTCTATCACCCGTTTCGTATTTTACTTTCGTCATACGCCGGTTTATTCACCCCGCAGCGATTCGGGGTCGATTGAAAATTTTCATGCGAGCTGTTCAAGGCTCGAACAACAACCGTGGCCAACGTTTTCGAAGCACGGTCGAAGACGAAGGCGCTGTTTTCGTTTTTCTGAAAAAGGAAATGATTCTACTTTCTTTTGAATTTCTTGGCGAAGGATGAAAGTATAGTTTATGATATCGTGTAAGTGATATCCGTTAAGTACCATACGTTTGCATTTTGCAATTTTTGTTCCATCAGTTTATTACTTTGTTACTGTATTTCAGATTATCACGAAAATATCGAGTGATTTATTTGCAACAATTATTAAATTAAGATTTCAAGTTCGAGTAATACTAGAACTATCAACGATTAAAACTTGTATTAAAGAAATTAAAATACCATAAAACACAATACGTTGCGAAATCTCTAAAAGTGCGTCGTTAAAATCTAGAAAGTTTTGATGAAAAATTACAAATTGGTCAGAATTACAATTTGTCCATTCTAGTCCATTTTAGTTATCTAATAATATTTTGCTCTTGCAAGTAAACAAAATTCTCATTACAAAAGAGTAAAAAGGGTTAAGGGTAAAAATTCATAACAGGTTCACTTAGAGTCGTTATTGATTGGCCAATTTTACTTATTGCAAATTTTTTATTATTTCTTAAAAATGTTTGATGGTACAGGAAAAATTTCATGAATAAGAAACTGTATTAAATTAATTCTAAAATTAATACTACGTGTATTAGATATCAATATTCAACCTCTGGAAACATAATTTTTCTAGATATAACAAGGTATTGTTTAGCCAATTTTATACACACTTTAAAAGGCCACAACTCACGTATTTTGTTGAAATCTAAAATTCATAATTTTTCCTTAAAAGCACAATGTTACTAGATATGATAACATTATGTAAGAACTATCTCGAATTATATTGAAATTAAAAATTTCCCAACTCTAGAAACATAATTTTTCTATTTTCTCGTCATAAGATATTTTTATTTATTGTTAGTTAATTTTACATGATAAAAAATTATCTGCCAAAAGAAAATAATGTTTAATAATTTCGTTGAAGATACTTGAAAAAATGTTCGCTCTAATGGGGGGCGAATGTGATATCCGATTGCTCGTATTGCGAATAAAGCGGTCCGATAAATAAAAGGATATAAACGTCGGGCCGATAGCATTAATCTATAGCGTAACTAAAATATTTATCGGTGAATAAATTTGTTCGTCGTTGCCGGGAGCAAACATCGAAGTTACTTATGGTGTAATGAATCACGCCTAATACCTGCCGCACGTTCTCCTTGGCGAGTCGGCAAACTTTACGAAGCAGTTAGCGTAGCACACGCGTACAGCGCAATTCACTTGGATCACGTGGATCGTGTTCGATGATCCAGATCGATCGATACGTTCGTCTATGATTTCAGGATTATAGTTTAGCGGAGTTTAGCAGTTGATTATTAGTCATTAATCATACGATTGCGGAATTAGTAGGTGATGAATTTATTTTTGCAATTTATCTTTGCATTTTGACGAATGTTATTTCATTTTAAAGGATTGCGAGAGACTAGAAATTAGGAGAAATTAAAAAAATTAGATTGAACTTTTTATTTCACTTATTTCAATGCTCAAATTTTCTGCCTGTTCTTTTAAATTAAAGACAAATAGTTCTCAAATGAACACATACAAAATTAAGCGTTGATTTTCCTGTAGAAAACGATATATAATATTTATACAATGAGATACCAATATAAGTAATCCTATAAAATGTGCTCTTACATGAGTACTTTTTCAATTGGTTTTCATTTGTCAATTTTAAAGTCTTGTGCATAGTATTCTATTTCTAATTATAAATGTCATCTTGAAACTCTATAAAAATTAAATTGTCCATCCGTTGTCTTTTTTTTTACAAGAGAAAAAGATTATTAGTTAACTATATTTGTTCATTCCAATTTAAAATCTATAAATAACGCATTTAGTGTTTCTGTAACAATGTATTAACACAGCGAAGCGATAAATAATACATGTATAAAATTTTCAAAATACGAATACACAAATATGTAACTTTCAAGTTGCACGACATCACCGAAAAATTCCGAAGAAGCACGTTTAACATATTTTGTCGATAGTTAGGAAGAGTTAAGATTTCCAGGCGGTTCAAGGATCATAGATCGCTCCTCGCCGAAAGTAGAATCGTTCATTGGCTGTAGCACAAGGCTCTTGTCCAAATACTGAGTCACTGTGACAACAATGGATCACCACTACTATGCTCGTTGTGAACGGGGTCGAAGGCTCAGCCGATTGCTCCGTATCACTCGGGGGATGAGGGTTTGTTTATTAATACCTCGAAGATGCAACGCGCCCCTACTCCCACACACGATTCACGTGAAACCGGCGACCTAATTTTACGCCCCTTTTAATCGTTCCCACGATTTCGACGAAATTCGTGAACCAACCCTCGCCACGATATTGCGTCGCCTACTAAAGATATTTTTCTATGCTCTTGCTTTACTGTACGTAGAAAATTATTTTCGTACTGCAATATTTAAATCAATACTTGTAACAATATTTATTGTTAAATACTGTATGATACATTATGCCATTATAACATTTAAATTATAATGGATGCATTGCGAAAGATGAAAAGATGTTTGACTGCATTTTCAAATTCAACGAATATTTTGTGTAAAAGTAGAAAATTAATTTCATGTTAATAATATAGTAAGTACTTTAATCGTCAGACTCAATTCTCAGATTAGAAACTTAAAACACATTTAAAAAATATAAATTTCACCCATTTATATCTCATCACTTGCAACGAAACTTGTAAAATTATAGCCTATTATATTAGTGTGTCAAATATTTTTCAAATATTTTAAAAACTATTAAACATCAAAGTTGACAATCAATCAAGAATATTCTCTTGCGATTGTCCCTCTTAATGAACATCTAATATAATTTTTACTTACAATAATGTGTTTCCCAATCCATCGCGATTAAATCCATCACGCAAGAAAACAAGTTCTCACAAGAAAATCCACCGTCGTCCCTCGAACTTCAAAGAAACAACATCGCCAACCCCCTCGCCCTACATCGAACCCCAAAAAGAGTTTCTCTCGCGTTCCGTCTGTGTTGTCTCAGCGAAGACACTCGATGTCGCGGCAAGTATCAAAAATTAAGACGCATTCTTCGAGGCGAAAGTGAAAACACGGTAAAGTGTTTGCACAGAACAGGGCGGGAAGGGATGATGCGCGCGAGGGAGAGGCCGCTTTGCATGGCATTAGCACCTATATTATTGTAAGCCGACGCGCATAATTCTCCGGGCTGGCAGGATGGCCGACAATTTCACGCGCAGCCCTCGCGCCGGAGGATCTCGAATTAATTTAATATCGTTACACCCTACTTTCCCTGTCCCCTCTGCGCCCATTTCCCTTTTATCGGATATTCGCGCGATACTGATAACGATAAAGCTGCGCCTGGGTGACGGCTGTTAATCGCTCGACGGCTGCAAATCGAATATAAATATGTTTATAGGCGTTATTTGTATTTTTACACGGGTCGACGGGTTACAATTATTACACCGATTAATAAACAAGCAGTGAAAAATAATATCGAAGGCAAGTCGGTGATGAGCGGAGCGATTGTTTCGATTTTTACTTGGTAACACGCGTACGTGTGGTGTATGTGCGACGTTTGTTCGTCAATCGTTTCGGTGAATTTGTAAATTATGGAACGAAATTGGATTTTTAAAATTCAATTTTTTGCAGGAACTAGATTTATAAGTGAAGTTTGATATTTTTCGTCGTGTAGATTAAGTGATGTTGGATTCTTACTCTATGATGCAAGACTAACCCAATAGTAGTTAACCCAAAACTATCACAAATCGAAATGTAGCGAAGTACTGAATGAGAACATGAAATATATCGAATATTTGCTCGCAACAGATACATTTTTCTGTGCTATTATATTATGTATTTGACAACTGCGAAAAACAATTCGCACAGATCCAAGGTGCAAGATTTTATTACAAAGCAATTTACTAAAATACTCAAAATACTCCCTCAATCGCTCCAACAACCATCTCTGCAAATTCCACCAAAATCTTCCCCCTTCCCCGTTCTGTTTCGAACAACGGTAAATTCCAGCAAGATACTCGAAATACTAACGAAAAAGACGACGTACAGAGAGGGCATCGGACAGAATCAGAGAATAATATCGAGCACACGAGGGCTCAAAGCGAGTGGCATCGGATCGATCGTTTGGCGTTTGAAAGGGAGCCGGCCGGATCGAACGGGCAATCGGCGAACCGGCCCATCGATGTCGCGGTCGAGCATTACGTTTTTCCTGGCCGGATGTAAATGCAGGCAATATCGCGATGTTGGCGCCAATGGTCGACGCTCGAGTGACTGGTGCTGATTGATGTTGCCGTGTTTGGTCAGAGGGTTGTTTCTCCGCTCCGCAGCAGCCCCCAGCGGACCCAATAAGCACCTCACGCACACACGCGTGCTCCTAGGCTCTCCGGTCCACCTACGCCTAACCTAGCCGAAGGAAGCGGAGCCATTGTTTACACGAGCCGTAGTGCCCGTCTGTCGCGATACTACCCGGCTCAGTCACCCCTCTCTTCGCCCTCTCCTCCGGCTCCCCTGGGGAGGAACCAGCTTTAAACCACCCCTTTTCAGACCGCCTCGTAACACAGAGAGAACCACGGCCACGTCGATTTATTGTACTGCAACTGTGACCGCCTTTAAATCGATCCTCGTTCCCGCTTCTCTTCCGTGCTTGTTGTTCGCGCCGTTGCTTTTGACTCACACCTTTCCGCGCGTCAGGATAATTCAAGGGGTGGCTGAGGAAAGGATAATTAGATTATCGCATGTTTACGGATTTGTGGGATACTCGAAAGGGGAAAAATTTTATGTGATCCAAATGGTATCATCGATAAAGAGGTCAAAGATCAATGATTACAGACTCACGTAAGATCGTGTTTCTCTGTTAAAGCTTCCGACTGGTTGTCATCAACTGTAGAAAAGGAAACCGCAATTTAAACACAGAATTAAACACGTTTCGTATCAAATATTTCTTCACAGAATAATCGTTATATCCTTTATATTGTACCTATTGTAGATAATTCGAGTGCAGAAACTTGTCGCAATTCTTTTTCTTTTTTTGTTTTTTTGATCGAAACAACGGGAAGAGAAGAAAGAAAAACTCAAAGAAAGAGGTTTACTCTAGGGGTTGGTCAAGTGGAAGTGCAATACCAACGTTAGCATGAAACGCAGCTTCTATTTCTAACTCGCGTTTATCTCTACGTTTTGCGTGCATCTTCAAAACTCCGGAAACTGAAAGAATGCTTCCACTATCTATTTAACGAGCTACTATTTTACAATATATTCCGTTTTCTAAATTTGCAAATCCTTTTAAATTCGGAAATTTTCATAGAAGTTTTATTATAAAGTTACAAATTTTACAAACTTTATAAATGCGTTTTGTAAATCTAAAAATCTTACGATAGTATAGTTTTTTTTCACAGAAACTTTGTAAATTCACAACGATGAGTTTTCACAAATTTGAATGATTTCTTGAAAAACATACAACATATAAATAAAAGATTATAATCTTCAGTTTGTCGCAAATTTTTCCCAATTCTTCGCATTTGCATTTCACTACGAAGTTTACTTGCTTGATACAATTCTCAACGCGACGAAATATCCATCTGCACAAAATTTTCTACTTTAATAAACTTGTGTGATTGAAACTTTGCAACGCAACGCTTCGATTTCCACACGATTTTTCACACGATGAAATATTCCACCGCCGCACGCGAGAATCTTCAAAATTCGCTGCCGTAGCATTGGTAATTAAAACAGGGATTGTCGCGTGTCGATTTTTCGTCGCGAGTCTAATCCGACAATCATCACCGGCGAAATAAAACGCGCGGCGCGCCAAAACGCGGCGGGGTGAAATCGAGTTAAAACGAGCCAGGGGGTTGGGAACGCTGGAAACGAACCTGCCTCTCCCCTCTCCCCTCGCTACCTCCCCGCCCCCCCTCTGAAAATGCATTAATTATACGAATGCGGACGTGTCGGCGATGCAGGAATATTTCAATCTACTTAAAAAGCCATCCGTTTGAAAGTAATTATCGTGATGAAATTAAAATGTCAACTGTGGTGGAAGGCGCGCGAGCGCGAGCGCGATCGCGAGTTCGTTGGTCGTGTGTTTGTGTTGTGTGATCGGCCGCGTGCTGTTTACCTGCAAATCTAACTAATCTAAATGGTAATGCGACAGAATTACGATAGCACCGGTTCTCATTCTCTCTGCCTCTCTCTCTCTCTCTCTCTTTCTGGCTCGCGGCCGAGCTTTTTCTCTTCCTCCGCTTTCACCCTCCCTCTGTTCTGCCCGCATTTCGCCGCAGCACGACGACAACGTCATCGTTGTCCCATTACCGGCGCGCTTTTAATGAATTTCCAACCAACAACACCGGCAAAACCTCGCCATTTTAAAACGTTTATCGCGCGACGCGATTACGCCGTGCTTTCCGGAGGTACCTGGCGCCGAATTTTTTTTCAACGGTTTCGCAAAGCTTTTGTAGTTTGAGATTCGGTGAAATACAAATTTTCGCGATGCAAAAGATTCGCGGGTATTAATTCTCATCTCACAATTGGTTGTGAAAAATTTGGCAAGTACAGGTACGAGTAGACAGACTACTGCAAACATATCGCGTGTAGACCAAATATTTAATGACATAAATTTCTATCTAGATTTCATTTCCTTAATTAGCTACAAAATTGGATAAAAATCGTAAATTTTAATTACAGTATAATAATTGCTGCATAATCGCAGTATAGAATATCTAGATTTTTATGTCTGTTTAGCTATTATGGATTAGTAGCTTTAAATAATAAATTGACAAATCAATAATATCGTCAATACGAGAGACTAAAAATATTCAATTTTGACTCCTTCAAATGTCAATAGTGGTTCATGAAAATATTCGTATACCGAATATGATATTATATATGTTTCACAAAACATTTTGATGACGATTCCATAATATTGAGACTTATCGATACAATACATTATGTCTGTTTAAATACTTTTGTAATTTCAATGAAATATATATTTGTATGAAATTCCTATGCATATTTTCATATTTATTTCAAATTGTTAAAATGTTTTATACATACGATATATTCATAAAAACTTTCTGCAACTATTCGAATATTTTAGTAAGCAACTGTAAAATAATAATAGTAATAACAAAATGTAAATGTCACAATCAATGCAATTCAAGTAGTTGATTAATTTTATAAAAGCCAATCTCGCAAATACTCCAAGAATGCAAGCTAAACAAGAAAATAGTGGCAAATGTATTCTTTTATACCGCTATCAAACAAACGAAATTCAATACCTCAAACAAGAATCCACCTGAAAAAAAGGAAAGCTCCTTCCTATCGGTTACAGTTTAACGAACGTGTTCACGAGACACGTGTTTCTTCGAGACTCGGGTGTATTTTTCTTTGACAAGCACCTGTGTCGGAGCCCTTAAACGACGTTCTGGCGTTTCGAGAGCATTCTATTTCTATTCCAGAAGGTAAATGAAGTCACTTTACAGGTGCGCGACGGAACGAACGAACGAACGAGGTCGCAACGAGGAACGAACGCCTCGTTTCTCCCTCGTTCCATCCTCGCCTCGTCTTTTCGACGGTGGTTACAGCGGGTAGGTCGGGCTCTCTCGATGCTTGGAAGAATGCGACGCGCATCGGGAACCGCAGCCAATTTCAATATTTGAGGAAACTCGGCTGACAGGAGTTCCGCAAAATTTGCAGGTAAAAGGCGAAAATGTCCGTGGTGATTTAACGAGCCCTTTAAGGCACTTTCAAAAAGGACTCTGTTGACAGCCAAACAAACTATTCGGAATAACAGGTTAAACTCTGACGCTGTTCGCGCGCGATAACGTCTACACATGAATATTGAGAAGAGAGAAACACGCGGAGATGTTACCCTCTCTCTGCGGCTTCTCCTTCTTTTTTTCTTTTTCTTTTTTTTTACCTCTTTGCATCGCAGCGGAGAATTTCTCTTTTTCCTTTTCGGCACGGACTGACGCTTGCTTTTATCGCGTTAAAGAGATTGAACTAGCGGAGAATTTTTGGGAAAGGTTTCAGTTTCGTGCTCAGCTAAGTTCAACCCCTTCTTTTGGGTTGATGAGTGTTTCATTATTTACTTGTTATATTGTTTAACTGGGATCTAATGAAACACAAGTAAAAATGATATAAAAAAATACAAAAAAGAAGAAGAAAGAAAACTTGTTAATTTATGTTTATTACTATCAGACAAACTTTTCTTCCAAAATTATATTGCCGTGAAAGGATTATTCACATACATGTTAGCCATTTCTGTGATCTTCTACTTACAGATATAGGGGAAAGATTCTCTGATAAATTTTGCACTATTTAGCATCTATTTTGTAATTCTTACATTAGCTATTCTGCATTATATTACACGTAATGATAAACTTATAGTTTCAAACACTCTCGGAGTTGCTCGATAATATTCGGTACTATCCGCGATAAAAGTTGAAGTCTCTTCTCTTCTCTTTCCACTCAATCACTATGAAATACTTCCAACATCAACTACACATGATTCAACATAACACCAACATTCTTCTAATCGTTCTCTTTCTGTCTTGGGACATATTCATTTATGACACGGCATTGCCCTAAATCTGTAACAGATTTCGGATGAAGAAGGAAATAAGGGATGGAAATGCAAGTTAGATCGTGTTGTCGTCTTAGGCCGATTTCTACACCACTCATCTTCGCAGAGCTATATCCATCGGTTCTTTGAATGGGCTTGAACGCCGAGCGTACGGGGGTGGAGCTGCGGGTTCAGCGATCGACCGCGTGAAATCGACCACCTCGTGCACCGCCATCCCACGGACAGCATCCACCATCCAGCATCCAGTATCCAACGTCCACGTTCCTCTCTCACCCCCGTCGCTTCCGCCATCCACCCTCGTGCTCGTTGTATTATCGTACGACCGCACCGGCTAGCCCCTACATCGTCAACATGTCCGGGACAAGCAGCGGTGTGTGCGCGCGTTCTCCCGCTCGTTTTCACGTGCACACACATAACACACTCACATACAAACGTATATATATATATATATATATATATATGATATAGATATACACGTATGTGTGTATATATACGTATACATACGTATATAGATATACAGTGTTTGATTTTAATCCTCAAGTAGTAATTCATCTCAGATTACTGAAATTCTTTTATTTGGTGTTCTACATAGAAATCTATCTTTCATAAAGATCAGCAGGCTTTATGGATCTTCATGCGTTGCCAAATATTTCTAAGTGCAAATCAAAAAGTACATAAAATATTGTATTTTTCGTAGCATTTCGCATCTGAAACAATGTTTTATCGTTTTAATTATCTTCATAAAACTATAAAATTGTATTAATGGGAATATATCCCTCTTCAAAATTATTTATTTTCTGCACATGTGCCTCTACAGATTCTAAATCATTTTTAAAAAAAATATCGTAGATAAACTAATTCATAGAATACGAAATTTCATACACGAGCATTTTCGAATTTGGTTTAATAAATTGTATTTACAAGTGAGCAAAAGTTTAATGCAAGAGCGGCATTAGTCAGGGATGAAGTAAAAGTTTTGTGAAATTTAATAACAATAAATCTCTTTTACGTGAACCGCTGTAAGGTCACTATTTCTACGCAAAACAAAATGGAGATTGGGCTGTTGAAATGTGCTGTGACACCAAAAAAATAGATAAAAAGTCGACACGCGTCACTTTTGCACTGTGTGTTGTTGCAAGGAAATGTGAAAGTAATTCCCGAGCTCAAAGGATTAAGATCGAACACCCCATGTATGTATATGCACATACGTATGTACGTATATGTGTACCTATATACGTAGAGATGATGGTACGTTGGTCGCGTGGTACATTGAGACAGGCATGGTCGACGATACATAGACGGTGGTGCGTCCGTGTGACGTGATTAAACCGGCTTCCACCACTCCCTTCTGCCTAGCATCGCTTTCCACCCCCTCGACAACTGCCGGCGGCCAACATGGCCGCCGCTAATTAGCGCCTAATTATTATTTATTGCATCGGACGCGACCCGGTATGTGCCGACACCAGCGACAGTCGCGACACACCGCGTAATATAACTGCCACTACCCCCAGTCTCCGATCGACATTATTCTCTCTTCAACCCAGTTGCTTTCCACTCTCTGCATTCGTCGTACCCTCAGGCGAGAAGCCAATCGGGGCTACGTTACGATCTGTATACACCCGAAATCAATCTGGCTTGTCACAGTGGCTTCCATAGATAGTTTTTCCATGGATCGACGTTCGATGGGCTGATGGATGCTTTTTGATGAACACGGTACGAAGCGTTGGTCAGAGAGAGGGGGGGGAGAGAGAGTTGGTCGAGTAGATGGAAGACGGATTGTTGGATCCGGTTATTTAACTCAAAAGCTGTCCTTCACATTTCTTCTTCACGTTGTCCCTTTTCTTCTAATATCTTTCTTTGTAATATAAAAGTGAGACACGTGTAAAAAGAGGACATAATATCTTGTATCTAAAAGAGAATATTGAAAAAGTAACATTTTAATAATGTCTATTGAGTTTAGGACAATATAAGCTCAAGAAGAATAGCTGGATTAATCTTTTTCTTTTTCTTATGACTTATCTTTCTGCTAAAATGATCTATATGAACGCTTATAGCGCTTGAATGTGACGATTTTTGGTGGTGCTAAAAAATAAAGTTTCTCATATAAAATGAACATTTTTTGATTGCTAAAGTATGGCAGGAATTTTGTTCTCGGTTTGTTTTTAAAAACTGATGCGGACGGTACAAAAAGGTTGTCTTATAGGAGCTGTAATCTCCTATGCTACAAATATTATACATTAATAATAACTTCATTAAACAAGAGAAACTTTATGCAATCAACTGACATGAATTCAATTCATCAACTGGCTCATAACAATGCAATCTTCCAATAGACGTTCTCTTCTTAACTTTGTTCCATCATTCTCCTTAAACTGTACTTCAACCTCCTACTTCAATCTCAACTTCAACACTCCACTTCGATTTCATATATATCTCGAATCAACACTTTTCCCAAAATATTGCACTAAACCTTCTATAAAATCCATTCTCGTTCTATCAAGCTTTGGATCACACTTATTGATCAATATAACATTATATTATATCTAATAATATATATTCAAAATTAATACGTATTATAAAATTTAATAAAATTTATTTCAAAAATATACTTATTTGTAAAAATAACATTTTTATTAAATATTTATCTATGTATATAGATGCATCGTCTTATATTACAATTATATTATTATAACTAACATGCATTTATTTCTGAATATATTACGTGTATCAAATATTACTACTGCGTGAGAGTTTCAAACAAATCTGAAATGTTACAAAAGTATTTAGACATACAATAAATCGCATTGTTACATCAATGAATTTTAATACTCAGTAAGATTATATTTTAACACTTATTAAAGATGGCTGTTTATTCTATTTACTCATTTCTTGTTAAGAGAAATATACATTTCCTCCTATATACATTTCCAGATTTATTAATCTAAAAGATTCCAGATTCGTATCTAAAAGAATGTGTCTAAAAATTCTTTTGCAGCAACTGTTCGAACACTTTCATGACGCATTGTACGTAGGTAGGTACATATCAAAATTGATGCGAATCAATGCACGGGAAACCATGGTCGAGGCATCGTTATCGGGAGGCTAATAAAGGAGAAGGGTGAGTTTTTCTGCCGCGCAGTATAATCCAGAGGAGACCGCGGATAGTCAGTGAGAGGAAGGGGTGGCGAAGGGAGTCGTAGTCGAGTTGCGGCCGGATCGGTCGAGTTAAGTCGGGTCAGGTCGAGTCGAGCAGAGGTACCAACAGGGCGGTCGCAAATATTGGTATTTGGCAAAGACTATCCTTGATCCGTGTCTCTCTTTCTCTTTCTCCGCGCCTCCTTGTCATCGCACCCCCTTATCCTCTTGCATTCTCTCACTTGCCGCCCACCCCTCTTTCCATCGATGTCTCTTCCTTCGTTCCTCCGCTTCCGGATCGGGATCTCATCTCTTCTCCTCTTTCTCCCCTCCTCTATTGTCCACCCATCTCCTCAAGTTCGAAAGTGGCACCGAATGCAAATTCTTTTTTTTCTTTTTTTCGAATCGTGATCACTAATCGGGAAAGTGACTGTTGGAGTATACTATTTGAGACTGTTTGAAGAAGTTAATGGACTTGTCGAGTAATAAGAATAATCGTGAAAGGATTTGGGTTAGGTTTCTAGATTATTCACGAAATTGAATGATGTGTTACACGTGTTGTGTGAAACATCTTGAAATTTCAACACTGCAATGAGGCTCAGCTGTCGTGATTAGATTGATAAAAGTATTATTAAGAGTTCTTTTATGAACCGTTATAAAAAGAATAACGTATTTTATGAAATAATGATATTATAGCAAACATGATTCTATTGTACATAATGTACCATACTCGTATAATTATTCACATTATTTTATATTATGTAATTACCAAAAATGAAATTTCAAAATACAGCACACATAATATATATGTACGTTCCGAAAAGATTTCTACAAGTATTTAAATGTCTTCGTGAACAATTGTACATACATAGATGTCTTTCCATACAATTTCTCTTCGCTATTAACGTTTTAATCAGAAATTTATGAACATTTATTTTCGTTTTCTTTGTAAAGTATTTTCAAATTATATTTTCAGAAATCCAGCATTGCTCGTCGAACTCTTCCGTGCGTGGTAGAATTTTTTCGAAACTCCGAAACTCCTGCTCGGAAACGAATCACACTGCCACAAAAATCTCTCCGATTCACCTTTACCCTTTCCCAGTTTACAAACTCCCCCCACACACCAAATAGACCTTTAAATTTCATCATATCTCCTATGGAAAATGAAAAAAAAAGAAAAATAAAAAAGGGAGAAAACACACAAAAAAAAAAATATGAGGATTATTTACACGAGGATAGCTGCAGGCCGTGGATCGAAGCATCGCGTTGGCGTTTAGCAGATCTCCGCTCGCGTGTGACAGATTTTTAACATGTAGCGTTCGGCTCGCCATTTTTACAGTTCCATGAAGTAAATATTAGAGCGGGCGCGCCGGCCATGTTCGATCGTTTTCGCGTGAAAATCCAAAAGGGGAAGCAGGAGCCGATTGTTGCGCGATCGCCTGGAAAAAATATCGCTTTGGCTCGCGCGTTGATCGCGCGAATACGCGTAAGCTACCGGTCGCTCTCGTCGTTTATTATTCTCGAGCCCTCTCGTCGTACAATGCACGCTCGAGTAGCGCAACCTGTTCCTTTTGGACAAACTCGCATGATCACTAGCATAAACTCTACACCTATGTATGTATGTCGCGCGTTATTACTGGATTGCGGATGTCTAGACGTGAATTTTTGGGCTTGAGATTTCAAAAATCTACAGAAATATATAAAATATTCAAATATTGATGAAGCAATATGAATGTTAATGTTAGAAACAAGCGTGGATTATATTTTAATATTATTGAAACAATAAGTTAAATAACACAATGAAATAAAAAATAACAAAAAATAAATAACAGAACTTTATGATTCTGTTTATTTTCTAATATTGTTAGAAGTTCAAACAAGAGGCTATGTTCTATTTTATAAAATGATAGAGTAGATAATAAAATAAAATAAAGAAAGTAATAAGAAATAAATATCAACGGAACTCCGTAACAAATTTGTACAAAATATACTTGAATTCCCATTAATTTCATGTTGTCACGCAAAACTCGTTACAAATCCAAATAATCTTCTTATGTTGTACCTCTGTATTCGATTTGGTTACAAAAGTATGAAATTTCCGATCAGTTATTCCAGTGATTTATCGCAAATATGAATGTGAACAGCAAGATTGTAACTGGAAGTCTTTTTATCGAGTCTCGGTTTAGATAGTGGATCTTGGTTATCACGGGTGATTATTAAACGATATTTAAGAGGAATTCTCACGAGCACACCTCGTCCTCAATTGCTTAAACGCAACCATGGCCCTTCACGAGCGTTCGTGTTTGCTCAACCAGGAACGCTATCGCATTCTCAGGCCGGAAAATCTACCAGATAGTCTTCTTCTTGGTCTTGTTGACGCGCGTGAACATCGTCGCGTCCTTCTTCGACCTAAAGCTCCATTCACATGTGAATTATTTACAAGTTTACGATTTTCAATAGAACTTCCAAAAGAAATATCACAAAATGAAGTGTAGCATACGTTTACAGTTTGATCTATAAAAATTATACGATTGAAAATTATAAGATTGAAAAATGTTTAGAAATATTGTTCAATATTTTTGTGAAAAAACTCTCCGAAGGGTTGTTGTATAATGAAACATCTATGCATTTAAAGTACGAAGATTCTATCATTTTATTATATTTCCGGGAAAAAGGTTGAAAAAGTTGAAGGAACTTTTGGATACACAGCTGCGATTTACACGAGTTTCAATAAATCTTCGAAAATATTGAAATCGTAAAATTTTTATTTCACGGTGCACCATTGTGTTTAAATACGAAACGGTTTTAAAATAACGTTCCTTTATACCAAGTATGAAATAGTTTTAATACAAGAATGACTCCAAAAGAATTTCCAATGTATTATATGTAGAATCGACACTTAAATTTTGTATTTAATCCCTCAAATTTAAATGTATTACATCTATATAATTTACAACGCTATACATTCTTCTTAATGATTCCAAATTAAATTAACCTGCCCCTTGTATCAATTTGACACATTTTTCTTTAAAAAAAAAACCTGTATAAATGTGTAAAATCGTGATATAAAATTGATCTATATCTGTACTTGAGAGTTACGTGCAGTCATTTACTACTAATAAAAGAATTTGCAAAAATTACTCATAGGTATTAGTTTCCTACCACTGCGTCGAATTGATATCAAGGGACAAATCAAGTTGAAAAAAAAACTTAGGATTTCTAACTTAGAAAAAAAGAAAAGAGTACCAAAATAATTTCTTGCTAGATCGAAAGTCTCTCAAATTATTCTTTAAAGATTCCAAATACGCGTATCGCGCGAATCCGGCAGAGCAGAAAGTCGCAATGAGCAAACGCCGGAAACCGTTCATGAACCTCGAACGGGAAGTTCTTTCTAAACGCTTGGTCCGCTCGTCTGTGAATGTAGCTTAACGACCGGTGGTAGGAAGGGAGTTTGGCGTGGCAGGACGGCGCGACACGGCCAGAGTATACAGAGAAAACAGCACGGTGCAAAGCAAACGCGCGACTACTAACGCTAATCTCAAAAATGATAAGGCGGAGATAACGTCAGCCCAGATGTCAGACGTTGCTTGCCACAAGAAACGCGTTGTTACCTCGCGGTGTCCGCGTTATCCATTTCACGTTCCTCACCGTGAAATTCCAACGTCTGTGGCAACTTGCGGTAACGCTGTCCTCGTTTCCGGTACCTGTTCCTTGTGAAACAGCATCGTTTTCTTGTCATCGTTCTCGGTCTCTGGTGAAATCTCTTCGTCGAATTCACTGTTCTCATGGTTCTCTGAATTGCGGATTGTTTTACGAGATTTTGAAGATTGCTCGATAGATTGATGTTGTTACAAGATATTTCGAAGATACAGTGGATCGTGAAAGTATATAATTTTACACTTTGAAATTTCTAATTGATAATCGTCTAGAAATACAAAACTTAAGGATAATCTCAATGAACTACATTCCACTGCATTGCTTTAAACAGCATAAAAAATTCTCTTTACATATCATATCAAATCCTCTGAATGCTTGGTCCGTACTAGAATATCGCACAAATGATCTAGAATGCTTAAAATAATTAATTTGCTTATTGAAAGTTCAAAGGGGATATATGTTTAAAGTGCTTGTTTTATTTGTTCTACGCTCCTCAATCAGTGTTAATTCTTTATTGTCTAATGTGTGATTGAACTTTATCCTAACAGCTCCAACGTCCAGTTTGTTTGGACAAATTTCTAATCCATTGCTAGTCTATTGCGAAAATAAACACGAAAAGTGAATGGATCTATTTTGACAAAAAATAATAATGAAAATAAATAAGTAAGTACCAAAGAAGTAAGTACCAAATAAATAAGTAAGTACCAAAAGAACATAATTGAAAATAATTACGGATCGCAAGGGATTGAGTTTTTAGAATTTCAACGAGAGAGTCAAACACCTAATTCAAGTAACTCAAAGAAAATCGTTCAAATAATCCCCAACGTGTCCAAATTTACGAAATCTGTCCACGAAACGTGGATCAATCCCTCGTCCTCATTTTCGAGTCACATCAAACGTTTGCCATAGCTATTGCGCGTTTACGTTTTACTAATGAGGCACGATTAAAACTGGAAACGAATGGAGGAGAGCAAGGAGACGGTAATATATCACGCTTGACGCCAATAGAACGGCCCTACTTTCGTAACAATAAACCTCCTAATTAGCTCGACACGAGACGACGCGAGCCCAGTCTTTGTGTTGGCCAACCCCCGAAGCACACTTAGCCTCGCACGAGCCCCAACGACACGTATGGAATCGTTCTATATCGAGCCGATTATCGACGTTTACGATCGACCAACTCTTTGTACCACCGACTCTCCCCCTTTTGTTTTCGCGAAACCGTTTTGTTCAACAGGATCAAGGGTGAGATTCTTCTGCTATCACCGAAATCGAGCAGTGTCGTGCAAGTAGGCTGTGAGATCTCTGTTGTCAGATGTACGATTCATGAATTTAGTTACAAATATGTTGGAGTAGTTATGCTTCAGCTTAAAAATAAAGATTAAAATTAAGAAAATTTATTTTCCTTCTCGATCACAGAGAATAACACTTTTTAATTACACGTGCACTTTAATCACATGTGCAATAACCAAAATCTCTAAATTTCGTAGAATTATAAAATCTAGGTGAAAGATATCCGTATATATATATAACAGATTCTTGGAATTTTCTTTAATAGCCGCAATATTAAAAAATGAAATCTGATTGAATAGAAACTGATTGAAAATATTTGTAAATGAAACGCTAGATCAACACGATATTGATCCTTAATGAGTTAATTTATATGCGAATGAAAACTACGATCATAGTTTCAATTATAATCCAATTTAAGACCAGGTCTCTCTTCAATTTCAATTTCTTTAGTCGATATCAAATAATAATAATTGCAGCATCTTGCAACCCGAAACCTGGGAACACGGTCTTCAAATTCATTCTAATCGTTGCTCAGTCGATAACAGGTGCTTCCAACCTGGAAGATCTGTTTCAAACGATTCGTTCGGCCGATTCCATGCGCTTTTCACGGTATATCCGGCTGGATTTTGCGCAATAATTTCACCAGCGGATCCTTCTGATGGAAACTCACTGGAAAATGTTCGGTCAGTCTACGAGGCCAAACCTTTGAGGGATCGACGAAACGTAGTGGCCGTGTCTAATCGATGAACGGTCAGTGGAAGTCTGGAACGTTAGGGATTCTATCTATCTTCGATCATTTTAGTGGAAAGATTACAAGTTCACGAATCAGCCCCTGCGTTTGAACCAGTTTCACCTAAGAGGATCTGGATTCTGGCGACGCATGGTGAATTTCATGGGAACGGATTTTGATCGATCTTAGATCTTGCGTTCCCGTTTCGGACCGTTTCTTTCGGTCCTTTTTGTTGGAAACTTTGGTATTGAGAGAATATGTGAAGTTTCCTTCGGCAAAATTTGTAGCACGATCGCTAAGAAAAACTACCTATTGATTTTTGAACTGAAATCTGAAAATATTAGAAAGGGAATAAATATCAAGCTCTTTAGAATCTTTAGAATTTTTAGTAGAATTTGAATAGAGTTAGATGGAGTTTCTTTAGATTATTACCATTTAAATGCACATTTAGATTTTTTTAGTACTTTCTAAAATGTTTTTCAGAGTTTCTTTTTTTCATTTTTTTTATACCATGTAAGTGCTAATTTTTGAATAACAGTTCGTCTCTAAAATAGTGAAAAATAAATATGGTCAAATATTTAAAATACTTGCGTTGGAAAATCCAGTTTCCTAGATTGGACCATATTATGTTATTCCAAAAACTCAACAACATAGCGTTTCAATCTGATTTTCATTAGATCTATATATCAATTACAATGTTGAAATTGTTCTCAAATTTTTTTTGCTTAAAGCTATGAATATCTTTTCTTTACAAATTGAGTTTGTTAAAGACGCTAAACTAGACATTTTTGCTTTTCCACAAATAACAAATAACACTCTCTCAGTTGTCGAGAACATTTTGTTTTATTTTCTTATTTATAAACTTAATTAATCCACGTTCACGTAAGTTAATCCTTGAGTTAGTATTCCAGGGTTGATTTGTAGAATTTATTATAGAAGTAGAGATTGTTAGAGCACAATAATAAGTGAAATACAATAATAGTCAACTAGCTGGTCTTTTGTCCAAAGATTGCGTACGAACTAATAGATCGATTCCTGTCGAGGGTCAATACCCATAGGGCGACGAGGTGTGCCTGTAAAACTGCGGATGACCACCATATGTTCGATTAGGAGCAATCTGTCAGCTATTCATAATTTAACTGCACTGGAATCGCACAGGTTTTGTAGTTAATTAGAGATATCGGCGTGAAAAAAGGGACGAATTCTTAAAGGTAGTTGCAGTTTTTCAAAGTGAGTTTTATCGGCCAGTTCATTGAAAACCAGAAGAGCAAGTATAGATAGATTCGTGTGTGTTAATTTTTAAAAGTTTAACGCAATTTTTAAGATCAAACACACGAGTGCAAATATCAACTTTATCTTGCACTTTACAATTTGATATACTATTATTTTTTGAATAATTTAAATGAAGGTGTGTTTTAATAAATTTCTCGGATTGAGTAGATCAGTTTGATAAAAATGTTAATCCTACTTTGAAAAAATAACAGATATTTCAACATCTAGATTCCTAACAAAAAAGTTTTGAAAATAATTACTATGTATCGATATTAGGATCTAAAAAAGTTGTACGCTATAGGTAAGAGATAAGAAAAGCCATCGAAAATATTCATAATTATATAATGATATAAGCACCAGAATACAATCGTGAAATAATCTAATTTTTAAAAATCTAGCAAAAAAGGTATTCTATTTTTCTAATGCAACTGACCACCGATTTTAATTAAATAAAATAAAACTACAAAAAGAAAAAAAGAAAAAACAAAAATACACAAATTCTAGAAACACATTTGAATAACGTCTGGCTTATTATCTAAGAAGAATCTAGAAAAAGATATACTAAATATGGCCGAGAAAGAATCATCTCTCTTATTCGAACTCTTTCGAAATTTTATTGTTCGACAATCAGGCACCATTTAGAAGACCTTTGCCCGCTCTTTAGGGAGAAACACCTCTCGTCTAAGAATCTTTGTTCCTTCGTTTTCGACATACCTCGTGACAACGAGGCTCTTTTAATATGCGCCCCGGTCAGAAAGAAACGCGTGCCGCAGGTGTGTTTCACGTTTCGTTTCGATTTTTCAATGGAACAGACGCTCGCTGTGTCTCTCGACACGTGTCACCGCGCGAAACGCGGAGCATCCACTTCCGGTTCTCACGGAAGAACCCTTAACACGATCGAGCACTTTCTGTCACACGTTTTTTTCTTTCTTTTTTATGTGCTTTTAATAATTCTAATTGGAGAACATAAATAATCGTGATGTACAGTTAAAATAGTTTGGAAGATTCAAGGATTTAATGAAGTTATGTCAATATTGCTTTCGAAATAAAAATTCGTACGAATTAGAATTATTTTTAAACGATTATTGTTCAGATAAGATGAATTTGTTACAATTATAAATCTACAGTGAAGATTAGGCAATTATTTTAAATAATTGTCTAAATAATTAATTGTTTAAAGAAATTTTATAGCAATCTAAAAGCACAATATCCGATTATAAAATAGTATCAAATAGAATTAAACTCAAAAGTTTACAAGTCTAAATCAAATGGTCAAATAATAATAAAACGTACTTGGAAATTATTCTTATAAAATAAAACTATAAGAAAAGCATTAAGTTCGACTAAATTCTTTTCACTTTCGACAAAAAGCAATAACAAATCGTAGCAATTTCATTTAGAATATTTAAATCGATTGCAAATGTGACTAAATTCTGAAATAAAGAATTGTAAAGGGACAATATCAGCAATTTTACGGTTACGGCAATTTTATTACAATTCAGAAATACAATTTCCAATTATAAAAAAAATATCAAGTACAATCATATTCGAAGCTTCAATTACAAATTACGATCTCCAAAGTGGAAGAATCGTAGAAAAAAATCAGAGTACAAATTTGCTAAAAAAATACACATGGAAAATATTTTTGCAAGACACACACCTACGAGAAAAATGTTCATATAAAAATCAAACTTTCTTCACTTTCGACAGTGGCTCGTCAGCCAAGTTTCTCTTGTTCGGTGTCCACGATTTTGGTAGATTTGGCTGTGGTACCGGTCGCTTCTGGTTACGATTTTTGTTCTTCGTGCTCGATCGTTGCTGCGTCTTCGTTGTTCTTTTGACAATTCGACTCTTACTCTTTCCCCGAGCATTTTTCCGCGATGAGGTATTGCGTCTGGTGGTACTAACTTTTGCACTATCAGGATCGAATCTATGCTCATTAAAAAAAAAAATAGATGATCGCGTTTAATCGTAAAAATTTCTACATTTAAGAAATAACTTTTCAACAATACTCTTAAACGCATGAAAGTTCTTTGCAACAGTTATTCAAAGTACACGGAGTAACTTCACCCTCTATTTATAACTGTCATAATTCCAATCCCTACGTCTAATAATAGTAATTAAATATTAATATAATATTAATTAAATAAATATTGTAATGTAACATTAACATCAATATTAATCAAATAACAAATCGCAAATTTCTAACAAATTTGTATAGCTAGGAGCATTAAGTTATATCAATACTTTTGTACATCTGCAATTAAAGAAATATAACAATTACTTAGGTTATTCTTTTTGAATACTTCGATTCATCATTTGTAATTAAAAAAAAAATGTAACAGTCGCTCAAGTTTATTCGTCATTGCAATTGACCTAAATCATTATAACAATTTTACTTGTCATCAATTAAAAAATCGCAAATTAGATATGCATTTTTCTTGGCCAATACCTTTATTTATTATCGTAATTCAGAAAATATAGTAATCACTTGAATTTATCGATTTCCCTGCCCCAATACTTTTGTTCGTCATTATAATTAATAAAATACAGAGCAGTCACATAAATTTATCAATCTTCTTGGCCAACACTTTCGTTCGCCAGGACAACGAACCTAAACTATTGCGACAATTAGATATTTTTCTTCGCCAATACTTTCATCCATCGTCTCAATTAACACTTTACCGGTAGCCTATTAATCGGCTACTATTTACCGCTATCGGTCGATAAAGTATGGATATCGTGTAATAATATATTTATATATTTTAACACTTTTAACGACCGGTAATATTAATATATACAAATATATTATTATACGATATTAACACTTTACCGACCGGTAGCCTATTAATCGTCTATTACTTACCGCTACCGGTCGGTAAAATGTTAAGAAAAGTTAGACACGTATGCTCGTATTTTATGAAAACAAAATACGAGTTACAATGTCCGATGCATCCTTATTAGATTCGAATAAAGTTGTTTGTACAAAAGACGCGTTAATGTCTTCGATGAGATGGAGAAACGTTCGATAAGAAGTCAGAATGTGAGAAATATGTCGAAATGTTAAATTTATCTTGTTGTGTGGGACTGTTCATCGCGTTATATTCCCGGCAGTTCGCTGTACTTTTATTGTCGTAATTAAAAAAAAAAAAACATAGCAGTTACCTAAATTTGTTGTTTTTCTTGGCGATAATGCCAAAATCGACGCCACGACGAAGCGCCACGGACACCTGCTTCCGAAGGGTTTTCCCAGCCATGATGTCGTGCCTGGTACTGATCTGTTCTACGATCTCCCTCTCGGTGAAACCTTCTGGCGGTTGCTCGGTTTTCAACAGATCGTACACGAGGATCGACTTCCTCGCCATCTCGGTCTTCTAGTTCTTGCTTTCGTCAGTGGGTCGATCGGCCGTAGAATTTGCCGTGGAAAGAAACGTATGAAAAGAATCGCACGAGGGCAAGACAAGCTGACATCATTCGCCGGAAGTTGGTCCCGTGTCAAACGATTACTCGAATAGTCTCGTCTACGTTCATTTGATCGAGATGAATTCTTGAATTCATGAAAAATGAATTTTTGAAGAAAAAAAATGATGCGGAGTTTGTGAGGAAATCGCGAGGCAAAAATAATTATATTATTCGTAATTGTTGTAAACAATAATCTTTCTGTCTTTTATTTAATATTGTATGATAATAAATTGCAGTTAAAATTAGGGTGAAATTTCACTTACGATAGTATAGATTTGATTCTTTTGAAAAATAACTTTGATTCTTAAAACGATCGTGAGATGATTTTCAGGTAACTTGGAAATGATCTTCGAAATGATCTTAAAATGAGTTTTAGATAACTTTAAACGTGGTCTCCTCAAAATGGTCTCCAGTTACGATCACAATTCTTTTGCGACATAATGAAATATATGATACGACAAAATGTACAATGAATGAGTAAATAGGAATGGGGACACGCTAAAATAATCTCCTCTCCTGGAAAAAGGCAAACGTTGACAAAAGCCATTTATTATAAACTATTTAATTTGTTCATTTCATACTAGCTTAATTTCATATAAAGTTCATATCACGAGTTTGAAATGTTCTTAGATTTTTAATTACGGAAAAAATCGGAGATGAGTAAAATCGTACGTAATATAATTTCTGATGAAAAAATAGGAAGGATAACACGCGAGTCATATAATTTTGTAAATTAAGCTCTGCATAATATTTACAAAAATTCTGCTCCTCGCAATTAAGCTATATTTGTATATACCTATATTTTTCGAGGTTCAATTTCGATCTTACGGTCCGACAAAGAGGAAACTAATAAAACGTTGTGTTTCATCGAATCTGCCAGAAATTGCATTTTGAAATCACGTTTACTTTTTACAAGCCCTGGCTCGGTGTGTGTTTGCTTGCTCCAGTATTTGCGCTTGCCGCATTTATTGCATCCCCGACGCGTGGAACTAGCTAAACGACGTGTTCAAAACGTGTAAATTAAACTCACTCTACACTTCACACACACAGAAAGGAGTCATTTACGCGCAGTCCTACTTCCAACCTGCCTCGAAAGACTTTGGGTTAATTTTTCAACAACATTGATTTTGAAATTTCACTCGGACGATGGTGCTCGAATGATTGTGATTAAATGATACTTGAAAAATTCCGAAAAAAACGGATAATTTAACCATAAATTGTTACGTTTAAATTAGATTAATATTAGTAATACTAGTAATACTATAGTTAGTAATTATAGATAAATAGAGATTATTAGTGAGATTAGAGACTGTCAAAGAAAATTCAGTCAAATTAAAAATTTTAAAATGGAGTAATTTAACTCTAAATCGTTAGATTGGACTGGTTTTAGCTTAGGTTTAGCAATTAATAATTTAGTATTAGTATTAGAAAAAATCGAGGTTATTATATTAATAATAATAATTTATAATTAGCAAATATTAATAATTGAGTGGAAATAAGATTCAATGAAATTAAAGATTCTAAATTAACATAAGTTTAGATTTACTGTGATTTCCAATGATATCAATAACATCAACTATGAGCTAAAAATCTTCAAAACAATCTTAGGTGCCATTCAAGACTTTTAAAGTCTTTTGAAGAAAATTCTAAATACTAGAATTTGCAAATATTTTCTCCATCGCTGTTCCTTTCGCTTGGACTTTAGAATCGTTAGAAAATTTAAGAAATTATCGCGCGAACTGAATTGCTTCAGCGAAAGGAAAACGTCTATCTTAGCCACTGTCTCTCACGCTCGAAAAAAATTTAAAAATTCGCCCGACACTCCATCTAGGTTGAGTCTTCCAGCTAGACCCTGTAGTTTTCTAAAGTTCAATGAAACTGCAAGTGTTTGCAAGCATTCGCTTAATGATCAAAAAACTCCTCGAGAAAGCACAGAAATCACCTCATCGTGGTCGCATCGATGGTAGTTTTCTTAAAAACTTCTCCACGTCCGTACGAACTCCAATCGAGCCGAACCGAAGCGCGATCGTTCGTTCCTTCGAACGAAACTCCTGAGCGTTACACCTGAGCTGAGTCTTCGTATCCGCGACTTCGGCGTATCCGCAGGATTCCGTGGCAGAGCACGATGTTTGCCAAGAGGGACGCGGATACTGGAGGGTTTAGAAGGAGCGGCTGGCTTTGAGGATAGCTCCCCGAAGGAGGACAAGACGGGATCCGTGTGTGTGTGTGTGTGTGTGTGGGGCGCGCGTGGGTGGTTGGTGGGTTGGCAACGTCGATGCTTAGAAAGAGGGAACACGGCTGGATGGCCAGCGACTCTGATTTCCGTCGGGAATTTCGCCCTATCCGGCGCAACCAGGCGAAGCCGCCTTTAATCATTCGATTGCCGCTGCTTAGAGTCCTTCCTCGGCTGGGACCGATATCTAACCGCCGCCCGCCATATTTACCCAACAGCATCCGCTGGACCAGACGTCTCTCCGCTGGCGCACGGTTAATTAATTCCCCGTTTTTCTTACCGTTTCGTCCTAGTTAATCTTAATGGTAGATGGGATCTTCGTTTCACGATTTTTTGTACAAAGTTGTTTCGTTGATATTTGATTATTAATTTAAAAAATTGGATCTTATTGGATAAGAAAATAAGGGACAAAAAAGAGTTTGTAGTATTATAAAGCCTTTTCTTTTTATTGAATAAATAGATATCTCTTCTGCTGGTAGTTGTTTAATTATTAATTAGACAGATGAGATAATTGAATTTTGTATATTTTCTTATGAAATATTATAAATTGTTCTTGTCTGTTGGAACCAATCTCAATGAACTCTCAACAATCGTAGGATGGTCAAATAATCCCTTAATCTTAAACTAAATTTGAAATTGGAATTAAAATATGGCTTTTGAAAGCTCGTATTAAGTGCCTACAAAATTCAAATTGAATTTGGAAAATTCGTGGATGAATTAAATCATATCAACGTATGGACAATTATTTTCTAGTATCTAAATAAAATACGATAATAATAATAATAATAATAATAATAATAATAATAATAATAATAATAATAATAATAATAATAATAATAATAATAATAATTAAAGTTTTATAACGAAACAAAATCTAAGTATAGTCATTTCTCAAATAGAAGTTAACATCAGAAATCTCTATCACAATTAAATTAAAACTCGTCATTTTGAAAATTTGATAATTCCAATGTTAAAATAAAATTCTTATCACTTGCAACGATAAATATTTATTCGAAACATGTTACTTCACGCTGAAATCTATTTTATTTTAGTATTCTCTCGTTGGGTCACGGTAAAGTTTTGCCAAGAAAGAATGAAACTGTAGAAGGAGTCTATTCCTTTTTCGAAAGGAGAAGGTCCTGTTTCGTGCTTGGAATTTTTAAACATGATCAAAGTAAAATTCTAGTGCCGACTTCTACTTCATCCTATAGCGTAGAACAGAAATTGATTTTTATTGTGTTCTTCATTAGGTCAATTTAGACTAAACAGTCTGTCTCGAAATCATGAAGTGCGCTTCGTGCTCTACATTCTGAAATCAACATAGTCCAAAATTCAATTACAGTGCCTCCCTAACTATTCTGCTAAACAAATCTCCACAGTTTTCTTCACGTTCTATCAGAATCTTTCGGAAAATTCACTAATCTTCTTTGGATCAAGAGACCAAAAGTGAAATGTTGATAAAGTAGTAATATATTTTTCTTAAAAATTGCTCCTTTCACGAAGCATTGTTTCATTTTAATTCTATTGATTAAACTTTGTCAGATTGTTTTCTCGTTCTTTCGAAATTCTTCAAATCCAGACAGTCTCATACTGTGTAATAATTTATCTTTCTTATGAAACTTTACATGACATTGTCCCAGAAAATCTTTTTCGCTTTAACGTGACTATTCAAACTTCTTTAAAAGGCTTCGGGCGTTTTATTCAAAGGAGAAGAAGATTTTTAATGAGTAATTGTTCGTCTTTCTTAGAAATTTTCACGAGATAATGAGCCAAAAATCTCTCACTTTAATCTTCTTGAGTAAACGTTGTTACTTCGTCAATGTCTTTCTTTTTGTCCTTGAAATGTTAAATATTCTGAATATTCAATAAGAAAAGAATTTACCTCGTATCTTCAAATCTCTGTTTAAATAAAAAAAATTAAATTTCTTTTTTAATGCCATAAATTCTAGATATTCCAAACGTTCTGTCGTTTAAATTGAAAACAATCTCCTTTTCAAATCTTTTTCCGTAACAAAATATCACATTTCTTTCTAAACTTTTAAATATTCCACAAAAATCTTCTCTGAATCAAAAATTACAAATATTTTCTTCATTCAGTTTTTCTCAGATTCAAACAACTCCGAATATTCTGTTGCTTGAATAAAAAAATTCTTCGTACCTTTTAATCATCTGAATCGAATTCCAAATTATTATTTAAATTAGGAATCAAAAGAAATATTAGGAATAAATATTAGAAATATTAGGAATCAAAATCCTTTTGAATCTGAATCGGAAGTTCAAATTTCGTTCTTCTTACCCTAAAATTCTAAATAGTATATTTTAATATTAAGTATATTTTAATTATTAATTTAGTATATTTAGTTATTAACATTTAGTATATTTTAATTCTAATACTATTTTAAACAAACAGATATGCAAAATAACTAATATATAAAATAACAGTAATGAAAACTCTTTCCTATCTTTTGTACACTTTTTCCAATTTCTCTGACACAAATTTCATCAACCCCCCCCCCCCTCCCTCCTAGAAAAAAATCAATTCTCCTTTCAAATCTCGAGTAAAAGAAAATCGTTGCAGCACCAGCATCACAAAACCGAAATTCTATCAGATCGACCGACAAGAGGGCAGCCTGCTCATAAATCCCGGCTCCGTGATCATCGGACGAAAACGAATAAAAACGAAAGGAGAATCCGTTCGATCTAGACGGAATGGAGTGGTTGGTTCGTGCTCGGCATCGTCGAGAGAACGATAGAACCGAAGGTTTCGATCGTCTTTCCCTTTCCTTGCGCGTAGGACGGACCCCGTGGGGCATCGGTTTCCCGGTTTCCGCGGCGCTTTTCCAATTGTGCTGGCCCCCTAACTCGTCCTCCAAGTCACTACAAGTGGATTATTGACGGCACGAAACAATGGCATAGCTTTGTTCCGCCAGCCACGAGCGTAATATGCTCGATGCAGCAAGTAGGGCCTGTCCGTCCGTCAGTTTTGTGCTCATCGAGTGGTTAAAGCCGTGCTCGCGAGCTGCGAGCACTCTCTCCCTTGATCTCTTTCTCTCTCTCTCTTGCTCTCTGCCGAGAGAGTCAAGCACCCGTGTGGTACATCTGGCTGTCTGATCGGTGTTTATTAAAAATCATACGAAAGCCAGTGCCCCCTCTCTCTTGGTGCGCCTCTTTCAGGGCCAGGCGAATATCCGACGCCGGCGGAAGTCGAGGATCTGGCAGGGAATTGGGTGAACATCGAGTGGTGGGTTGCGAACGTTCGAGCGTGGTTGAGTTTCTCTTTCGAACGGCGGAGAGCCGCGTTTGGAGAAATTGCACGCGCGATGTTTGATCTTGGCGCGACGGAAGTCAGTCTCGAGAGAGAAAGGTTTTTAAACGGTTTAATTTTGCCAGAATGATAAAAATGACTTATTGGCAACTTCTTTGAGAGAACTTTGACAGATTTACAGTTGTGTATTTTTAAAGATTCGAATGACTTAATTTTCTTCTTGATTCTAGCTTTTTTTTTTGGAAGCCGGAACAAGAATAAAATTGATCAACTCGTACGAGCAGTCCCTGAAAATTTCATCCTTCCGATTTACTACGATGAATCAATTCACAATTGTAAAACTGAGAAAATGGTCATTTTTATTGTACATAACGAAAGATAAAAAAAAAGCAATTGAATGCTTTACAACAATTTTACCAAATCCACTTAAGTGTTTGACTTAAACGAGTCATCGATATAGGAGGATATTAAAAAAACCGCTATCCAAATAGTAATCAAACATTTTAAAAATCGACTGGATCCTTTCAAGAAAACGAAAGAAAGTTGAGAAGATATTGCAACGACTATCTTATCCTGAACATTCCCGATAAAAATGTCCCGAAACTGCTGGATCTTCTACGAAACTTGAAAAAGAAAGTTTCGCAAGAAGATATCGAAAGAAAACTGAATGGAGGTATCTGGAAGACGAGACGTCGAAGATCGGGTGAAATTAGCCATCGAGGCTCGTGCGCGCCTCATGACGAAGCAGTCTTCTCTTGCGAAAAGATCTGATAGTTTTGTTCGGCTGAGTGCTCGTCTTATCCCCGAGGACAGGAGGAAGGAGGTTCCCGGGACGATCTTATTGGACTTCCTTCAAAGAGGCAGCCAGTTGCTCCCTCGAGATGGCACACAAGGGGGAAAAAGATGGTCGAGTTGAATTAATTCCTCAACTATCGTTCCTCCGGTCCTTCGTTACGCCGGTTGTAATGTAATCGCTGCTCCTCGCTTCTTTTCATCCTTTTCCGCCGGCTCGACACTGCCGGCTCGAGTGTTTGGCTGCCTGTTCCTCGAGGATTTATCCCTCAACATGCTTTTTCATCTCCTACTTTTCTTCATCTCTTTTCTCGCGGCGAATATTCCTTCGCAACGTGACGCTGGGATTTTGACGAATTTCTAAGGGATATTTGACGTTTAATCGAGAGGATAGATGTTTCGTTGGTTTCGGTGGTTTCGAATTTGGGTACAGTGGGACGTTTAGTTCAGTCAGTGCCCAATTAACGATTAGGGTATAAAATTTCAGACCAGACACATTAAAGTAACAGAAATAGAGAAACTGTTGCAATGCAATAGAGCACAAAAGTGTTTATTTATACATTTTACGAAAAATCATCTGAAACACGCTGGTTTAGATTTAGAAAATTTCTAACAAAAATTATAAACTGGCCATTCCAATCAGTTTGGTAGTACTAGCTGATTAAATTCACTTATTCAAATTTGAATTCCTAATTTCTGTTTTCTACATATCAGACGCAACTATAAATTTTGATACGTAACAAACTTACCGAGATAAATAATCAGAATTATTCCTTTCTGGAATTGCGCTCGACTTAAAATCGAATCACTAAATTCGAGTGCAAGTTTATCACACTTCTAGAAATTCAAGCAAAAATTTCCTGAAAAATTTTCTCACTATCGAAACTGTTCAAAGTCAAAGTCAAAGTGAAACTCTCCTTTCCGAAATATATTTTTTCACAAGATCATTCGAGTCACTATGAAATTCCAAGAGGCAGGATACAATATTAAAACCGAGAGAGAAATAAAGAGAAAGAGAGAGAAAGAGAGAGAGAGAGAAAGGGGAAAAAGGTTAGGTTGGAAAACGATCGGTGAAACAAGAAAAGCGAGATCGAAGGCACTGAAATATCGGGCCAGGAAGCGGCGGAAAGGCCGGGCCTTCGAGGCGAGCCTTGTGCCGCTGGGAATAGCAAGGTTTTGCTATGGTGAATTTTGCCATGGAGGTCGTGATCCAACGTGCAAACATCCCTGTGGGCAAAAGCTTCGATTTGGTATCCGCCGGCGGTAACTACCGTGCAACCCTCGACATTCAAAAGTGGTGCTCACCCGTGCAGCCGAAATTCACCGTTTATACCCTTCCTTAATGCTCTTTCTTTTGGTCAATATATTATTATTATCTATTACTATAACGCAATGCGTCTAATCGAAAGTTACCTCGGCAGATTGTCCGATCAGTATCAAAATACCATCGCTTAAATTTCGCTTTACGAAGAGTGAGAAAGAATAGTCTCTCCTTGTTACATTTTTATTAAATGACAGATTTCGGTGTAGACGACATTACGAGACATTAAGAGTGTTGAATTATACTCTTTCCAGCATAATTTAGAATATGATTATATACAATTAAAATAATTCTCTATAATTACATACCATAATAATTATTTGTTTCTCTTCTTTTGAATGTTATATTTAATAAATTTAGAAGACAAGTACTACAATATTTGCGCATAAATAGTTGAATATATAAGATGTTGCCAAAAATTAAATATCACTTTATATCAAATACAACTTTATACCTTGTATAATTCATTATTCTTCACATAATTAATTCTTTGCTTCATATTTATTCGTTGGTAGTGCTGAATATAATTCTTCGTTCAAAAGAATATTTTGGTAACTTACAATTAATTAATGACAAATTTTCCAAATAATTACAGAAGAGAATTATGAACGAAGTTAACGAATTCTAAATAAAAAAAAGCAAGCAAATAACATACAAATTAAATGAAAGAAAAATTGATTTAATAGCTTATATTAGTTACGGAAAAAGTTATACAACGTAAGTAAAACCATTCGAAAAAACGTAACGCCCATTTAAATTTACCAACCCCGTTCCCTCTGAAAAGCTGATTCGTAAAAAAGAAAGCAAGCGATAAGGAACGGAAAACATGGAAAAAAAAAGAGAAAAAAGGAAAGGGAAAATGAAAAGCTGAAACGCTTCACGGACGAATTTCGAATTATCCCGGCGAAATGTTTGAGCACCGCATGAAACCTTCTCCACAGGGGTGGAACAACCGAGGGTGGGGTTTGACAGTGGCTGGTGGCTCGGAGGGATTCAATATAATCGCGCAATAAAATTCACTTACAAGCTATAGCCGTCCCTCTTCGCCCTTCGAAAGCGGCGCCACTCTTTCATTCTTCCTCGCCCCCCTCGCACCCACATCGATTCGTTTCTCACTCGTCCCAAAAGCGAGTCCTTTATCTCGCTCGAAGCGTTTCGAGGGAGCACCGCGAAAGTATTATCGTTCAGCTTTCGACGAGATGCTCCCTCAACTCGACTCTTTTTTACCATCCTCAGCCGAAGTAGGGAAAAGCCTCATTTTCTTGCACGCTCCTTTCCACCTTTCCATCCAGTCTCGTCTTCCGCGGCTTTTCCTTATGTTTTTACCCGTTTGTCGGCTAATTTTAACAGTATTCCTTTGCTTTTTCCTTCCTTTTTTTTACGCCATTTTTGTTCATTATACACGTATTTTACGCGTGTTAGGTACATGTATTTTATACAGACACACGCGTTCATATATTATATTTCCTTCCACCGTCACGCGTTCTATATTTTTCTTGTTAATAGCAGCTAATATGTGTGCTTTATTTATTTAACGTGTGCTTATTGTTAGTACCACATTTTTGTTATGTATTTGTAGTATGTACGTACATCTGTTATTACAATTTGTTTATTGCGACATTTTGCAATGATGTTTCACATGCATGCTTTGCTTCTTCCTACACTTGCAATATATTTCTGTATTTTGTATTTGTATTTTCATCAGTCACACGTTCTTCATCTCTTTTGTGTAATTAACACGTATATTTATATTCTGTATTTTATTTAATGTGCATCCGCGTGATTTATATGTACGTAATTTGTTTAGCACTTTTACGTCCTTTTTGGAATACTTGCGGTACGTAATATCTGTATTTTATTCAACATAGATGCTATCATCAGCCGAGAATTTCGCGTCTTACGAAACAGCCAGAGTTATATACGTATAATTTGTATTGGAACATTTTAGAAAGACAACGGACTTGGCATTTCTTGTCAGCACGAAAAAGTTTAGTATTCTGTTTTTAATTATTTACTGGATTAAAGCGACGACTCGTACGTTTTTTTGTTTCATTGTAACATCTATTACGCCGCAAGCGCTTATTATTGTCAACTATTATCGTCACTGGCCTGTTTGCTCGTTGTTCTCACAAAAACATTCGAGGTCGGGCTTTTAGTTTTCTACGCTTGATTTTAGTATTGTTTCCAAGGTTGAAGCAGGCAATCTACTCCATTCTTGGAAACGATTGCCAACTTCTATAAGACAGACTATAACGCGGTCTCGTATATAACGCGTTTTTCGTACAAGAACATTCGAACAACTCAAACGGCTTAAAAATTTATCTATGGCAGCACTTATTCGATGTGTTAAATTTATGTATGTAATTGACATTTATGGGGTATTCCCGGTTTATCAATTCCAGTTATCAGGGAATGAGCAAACAATAAAGCATTGCTGCCTTTTAATTTATTCTAAGATTGTCTTTAAATGAGTTCAGACGTATGTGTAATAAAGTTCTTTTGAACTTGTTCAATTTACGTTATTGGGATTGTAGAACATTAGAGAACATCTGGGTAAAATTTTTTATTTGCTGTATTATTTACCTGAAAAAAAATAATTACCATAGGTTTGCAAAGTGAGGAGGATTTTCGGCCAATTAGAAAAAAAAGGGTCAGACTGCAAATATTTGACAGTGATGATGAATAATACAATCTAATATGTATCAAATTAAGTTTTTTTTGTTGGAAACAATTGTTTTTAATAATTTATATTATATGAACTATTAATCAATAATTTTATTATATGAACTATGTATTATATTCAATAAAGCTAAATTCAAATATGTAAAAATCTACATATTCATTGCCATTTCTATTGTAAAATTTTATTTATTAACCGTATCAATCACAACTTGGTACTCTGAGAATACAGTTTTTATATAGGTCTGATTTATGTACAATTTATTTATTTATTTCTGAGATTCCATATAACGCGGTATAAATTATTCTGATTTATTTCTATGTTTCCCATAACGCGGTTCCCATAGAACGCATTCCCTGATTTCAATTAATTCTGATTTTCTTATAACACGGTTTCCATATAACGCGGTACGAATTAATCGCGTTATAGGAGACTTGACTGTACAAGCAAACGCGTACCATTTGTTCATTTTCGCGATAACCTCACGAAATCGTCACGCTTCGCCAACGTCGTTCCAGTATGCCTCGACGATAGATGTGTAATTTATTCACACATTTTTGTGGTGTTTTTCGAGTACAGTGTTCGGCGTTTGATGCACATCTTTTTCGTACGTATGTATATCTATATTTTATTTAACATGTTAACGTGTTCTATCACTTTATTTGCAAGAATGTGTACGCAATATTTCCCTTGTTTTTCGTTATACGCTAAAATTCGACGAAGAATTTCCTGAAGGATTTGACTTTACGACGTGTTTGAACTACGTCGAATTTTCGAGAAGCCATTACGTGTGCTCCCGACGTATCTCTTATTCAGGATGGCCATTGTGGCAGGAATAATTTAGCGCAATTTTGTCCAGACAACGAAATTCGCTGGCGTGGTTCGATCAATCGAGTGGGCAGCCTTCCATTAAATTATGCATTCTCAATCTCAACATGCTCGACGGGGACAATGCACGTTACACGATGAATATAATAACAAGCCTTGCTATTTTCTTCCCACGTTGTATCGTTACACGGTAAACGCCATAATTGAACATTACAACGATAAAGAAGATGGAGGTGGCAATGTGATTAGATATTAAAATAATGAAAATTATTTCGCCTGCGTGTGCAAAATTGCTCTCAAGTACGAATAGATCGTTGTTTTAACGATGCTTTCATGTTCAATTGTCTGCAAATTTTTCAAACAGGATATTTATTTCTTTTCGCGTGTTGTGTTCAAAGCTTCATTCTCAATTATTCTGTTGTATCTAAATTTTTATTCGCAAGCAATTGAAATTCAAATTTCTATCTCCAGTATCTAGTGTTACAATAAGCAATTCGATTAAGTAAATCAATTACCTTTCAGTTTTCTAAACTCAAGTTAAAATTACTTTGCGTCTTTTCTTAACCTACCCTTCTAAGTTCAAAACACATAAAATCAGTCGAATCTTTCATAAAATTGAACGAAAACATCACATTCTCGTAAATTAAATTTTCACTTGTCGATCAAATTGTCTTACACAAAAATACTTCTTTTTTCTCCAAAATACTTCTGTCTCCTGAATCAAATGTCACGACTAAATCCAAAGTTACTCAAATAAAAAAAAAAAAAAAATCTAATACGTACCTTTAAAGCTTCATCCCTAAACTTTAAATCTCCACTCCTAAGAATTAAAACTGACGAATAACAAACGTCTCCTATTTATCAGAACGATTTGCCACGAAGAAATTTCTTCGCGAAAGTGCGTGATACTATCGGAAGTGAGGCCGATTTTTCACGGGATCGACTGAACTGGAAATCGACTGCGATGGCTGAGGCCAGAGGGTTAGAAAGAACGCGGGTAAAAACAGGCCGACAGCTGAGTGTACACAGGAGAGCCTGTGCCTTTCTTTCTTTCTTTCTTTCTTTCTTTCTCTCTTTCTCTTTCTTTCTTCCCTTTGCACCTCTCTTTCGCTCACTCTCGTTCGCGTTTCGAATTCTCTACCCCATCGTGAACGACTCGTGCGCGCGTTACCGTGCTCGTTCTCTCTTTTCCCTCGTCTCTTCCTCTCTTCCTCTCGTTGCTCGCATCCCTGACAACGCGAGCTGCACCTCGGGACCTATGCAAACACCGGCCTATTCATTGGGCAACGTGCTCGTATATTGGCGGCGGCGACGTCGAGCAGAAACGAGCGGAACGGAGCGTAACCGACGCGTCTCTATGATTTAATGAATGGCCCCGGTCGATTGATCCACGCGATTCCGCGGCTGTTCACCCTGTGATTATCCTGCCACTGCAACTCTCTGTTACAGCGTTGTCTTTTTATTCTTTTCCATTTTCGTTCTCTCTTTCTCTTTCTCTCTCTCTCTCTTTCGGTTTCGTTTGTTCGACAACGATTATTCGGCGTTCTTATTCTCGGAGATTTGTCAGATGATTTGTTTGTCGAAAAGTTCAGTGAATTAACAAAACGATGAATTTTGAATTCTGAATTGTGTATATCTAAGAGAGCCACGTTATTTTGTTTTTCGAATGTTGTTTTTGCGAAATAATTAAACTGTTACAGTAGTTGGTAGAGTAATCAGTTATACAGAGTGTACAATAACTCATAGTTTGAAGATTTATCAAGTATATATTTGAATTTTGTACTGGACAGGAGCGAATAATCGACAAGAGAATATTCTACGTGCAAAAATAAGTGCTGAAAAGTATAGAATAAAACTTTCTTCGTTTAAGGCAAATGATTTTCAAGAAAATGATTTTCAGAAAACTTTGGATATAATTCTTATTAAGAATTTCCTTGGTATGCGTGTACTTGATAAATTTTTAAGCTCGATTTTCTTGAAAACGAAGCTTACAAAAAAATTTTATTCTACATTCTTTACTTATTTTTCCCTACGGAATAATTAATTATTCTGTTGATTATTCTTTTCTATTAGGTCCAGAATTAGCTAAATTCTTATACTTGATAAATTTTCGAATTTATTTCTCTCGAAAACGAAGGGAAAAAATTTTATTCCTTTTGTTCGACTCATTTTTTTCACGTGGAATCATCTACTCGATCGATAACCACTAGTTACAGAATATCCTTATATATATATATTACAGGATATCCTTATATATATATATATATATATATATATATATATTTACTACTGTGCTTGTTAACTTAATAATTGTAAATAACTTTAATATTGAATCAAGATGAACAGATAAATTATATCTATTATCGACTAATAATGAAATCAGATTCTTCTTTATTGATAATCTGATTATGAAATCATATAAAAGAAACAAATTAAATAAGAAGAATGAAAAGGTTTCTAGGCGTGTATGTTTTTGAACGAAAATAGACACAATCCAATAATTTAGCATACGTGCATCAAAATTAGAAAATTAGTTTTGTACTATTTTGATGCCTTTTCGTAACCAAACGTTTTTATCTTGCAAGATTTCTTTTTATACGCAATATTTCATTATATTTATGTATCGATTACAATATCGAAATTGTTCAAACTACCAACACATTTCTATGTTATATTCCAAGTATATGTTCTTAAGTGATTCAATATAGGTTGAACCTTCTCCTTACGTTTCACAGAGATTTTCCAACAGATAATAAATTTCTTATCAACCTGCACGTGAAATTTTATCGACTGTCCACGTTAAATTGCACGAATGCTAAGCGTTCTCTTCTTTTTCAACTGCGCGATAAATATTATCCAACGCGATAGATCAGATCGTGCCAGATCGTGTCAGATCGGATTGGATCGTGTTCGATCCGATGATCGAATCAGATCGGATCGTTTCAAATCGTTTCAAATCGTATCAGATCGTTTCAAATCGTGTCAGATCGCAATCGTTTCGAAGAGAATTATTTAAATGCGCGAGAGCGAGAGCCGGGGCGTCGCGTTATTTCCGGCAGATTATGTCATTTAAGTTTCATACGGAAAGTTGCATTTTATGTGCATAATGCGCCGCGTTTTATTTACACTCGCCAGCACCCGGATTGTTTCCGGTTAATTTAATAAAATGCGTTATTTCTAGAATCAGAGGTAACAACAACAACAACAACAACAACAACAACAACAACAACAACAACAACAATGACAATAATGACAATAGTAATGACAATAATAATGACAATAATAATAACAATAATAATAACAACAATAATAATAATAACAATGATGATAATGATGATCACGAATCACTAGAAAAATCGCGACGTACCGCGCTAATGAATTCATCCCGACGCGGCGATAACATTAATTAAATCCGGCTGGCGATTCGTTACGTAATGCCCATTATCAAGTGAAATTTAGCAAACGCCCGGCATTGTTACAATAATATATTCCCTCTCTGAATCCAGTGGACGAATAAATCGCACCACTTTATAAATAACGATTGTCGACGTGGGCGTTCTTCGATCAATGTACAATAATCTGATAAACAATGGACGGTTAAAACACTCTCGACAGAGGAACTGTGTTGCCGACCTTTCCCGAATAATCGAAATCGACGCTATATTTGAATTGCTCAGAAGCCATGTTGATCAATTTCATAAATTGAAAACCAAAGGGAATAACGTTTCATTCTTTCTTTTCTTTTTCTTTTTTCTTTTTTTTGACTTATTTAAGCAATTTAAATTTCTGTTGACAGGACGTTCTTTCGCGGTGTATTGTACGAAAGAAAAGTAATTAACTGTAGCTATTTACTCTGAATTGAAATTTGGGAAGCTAATGTTAGTGAGTTAATGTAATCTTTGTGATAATGATCAGACACTGATGGAACACACAAGAGCGAACTAATATTATTTTTAGAATCTAAGAAATAAATATATATATATTTAATTTAATTGCAGCTGTCGTGAGATTAAAAAGTTGATGATAATGAAAAAAAAACACTTTTCACTAGAATTACCGAATGAATTTGATTCTTTACAATGTACTTACCTTCTAAATATTTCCTTTTCAATTTTCATATTTTCTCTTGTTTTCTACGTTCTCAGTGATTTACACTTTCGATCACTGAAAATATGTGGATACCGAAATTAATACCGATCTGTATTAAAATTTATAAACGTGAAATCACTATCACGGACAAGATATAACTACCATTAGGTCTATATCATGTTCTTAACATTAATAGATTACGATTTTTTATCACCTTTCTACAACCATTGATATTCGAGCAAACACGATCGACGTGGAAAAGAAAGATCTACGGTCGACGTTTTTCCGATTTTCGCGAAATCTAAGCGGCCGAAAATTCTGCATCGCTCGGTGGCCCCATTATTCTTCATCACGTAAAAACGAACGATCCTCCGTGAAAATTCACTGGATGTTTGAAACGCGCTCGCGTGTGATATTATTGAATATCGAGCTTCGAGCTTTGTGGAAGCTTTTTTAGGTCTCTGCTAAATATTTTTCTCTTCCGCGTAAATTGCGGAGTATCCACAGTTCGAGTAAGTATTTCAAAAATGCATACTTACGAATTTCTACTTTTCGATTGTAACTGAAGACCTAGAATCCATTTTCTCAGGATTACACCAATGTATTGACTAATTTTTAACATTCAAAATTAATATGAAAATATCCTTAACAAATACTAAATCAGTTTCTTTAAAAAAAATCACTCTTCAAAATTTGACATCAATTGAAAACTAGATATTTATTAAGTAGCTATCGAATATTGTTCATATACTGCTTCACAAAGGTGAATTTTCTAAAAAAAATTTCTAAAAGAAATTAATACAAATTAACAATCAAGGATATTTTTATATTATTTGAGAGTTTAATATAGGAAACCGCCTGAAAGAGTACATGCTAATGATTTAACAAAATGAATTAAATACACGTTAAAGCAAATAAATTATATGGAAATCCGAGTAATCCTGGTACCAAAATGATTCGTAAGAAGCCCCGTTGAGGCACGAATGAACAGTGTTTCCGGAACACTCTCGATTCTGTCACCTGAGTGGAAATCCACGGATCAGGGGGCCGGTATTTCTCACTTGGACAGGAATTTCGCGCAAAAGTAACGAGCAGAACGTGCGAACGGGCTTGTGATGGATTAATGGTAGCTGCAGGACTTTTATGAGGTTGAATGTGGCACGGTTAGTCTTGCGAGACGAGCTAAAATGGAAATCCTAGCCGCTGGTTGGCTGCGGCTGGCTCCGCCTTTCATCCTTGCCATCCCGTCGCTATGTATGTTACATCCTGCAGTTTAAGTAGATACGTATACTCTCACGTATTCGTTCGTGCCAACTTATTAACAGGAGTCTTTCGATCTGCGAGCTTCACGCACGGAGATTCGTGAAAATAAGAAAATTCTCGAGTTGGAGTAACGTCCAGTTGGACAGATTGTTCTGACATGTTCAAGATGTGGAATGAGAACCATGGTTTAAACCAAGTTCAAAGACGCGATAAACTGTTTTCTAAATTTTTTCTTTATATTACTAAGTACATTTTGGAAGTTGTAATGACATGTTAATGCTAAAAGTCATAGCGTGTTCTGGATACGTCGATATTAAAAGTGAGATTGAAAAGTGAAATTGGAAAGCCTGTCCCGAATGTGTTGAGTATTGTGAGCTTGGTGCTTTTTTTTGGAGGGGGGGGGAGGATTAGATTACACAAAATACTATGAAATGTTGAATATAAAATGTTCAAAGTATAGCGTAGTTCTGTAACATTTGGTAGATAGCAATTCTAATTTCTACGAAGAGCTTTCTTTTTTATTATATCAGTGTACGAATTTTTGTTAAAAAAATAATCGTATATTATTCAAAATAATTATATCAGTGTTTGAGTATAAATTTTTATTCAAAAATAAGTTTATAAATCAGTTTATAACAACAACAATATGTATCTATGTCGTTTTCTCAGGGATTTCTATTTCTTATTTAGAAAATATTCTTGTCCTTTTGGAAATATCTTTTATTGCAACAGCACGTACACTGCTGATGAAAAATTTGAGATTGTTATTTACATATTTCATAAAATTCAAAAGTTTATAAAATACCATCAAATATCATCAAACTGAAGGATGTTATTATTGATATTTAAAATACAGTTTAAAAAGAATTAAAAGGAAATTTAGTATACTAAGGTAATGGATGAAAGAAAGTTTAAAAAATTATGAGCTAAATAAATATATCACATTTTTAGAAAATAGAATTATATTTGATAGAAGCAATGGATAAATATCTTGAAGTAAATAGTTCGTATTTATATCCTGAAAATATTAAAGAGTTTAGTTTCTGAAAATATTAGAAAATTCAGAAATTTATATATATTTTAACCCTACTTTTAATTACAATTGAAAAAAGTAAAACAATCATTATACATAGATTTTCGTCTCTGATGGGATTAAAATGTTTAGAAATTTTAACTGCAGCATCATTCAGTTGCATTGCCAAGATAAGTTGTTGAGTGAAAAATTAATGTAAAAGTGGCTGTCTGGAGACAGTTTAGGTTAGGTTTAGCAAAGTAGGACCAACTTTGGGAGACTGTTATGAATTTGCACAGCAGTACGTAATCCTGACGTGAGAATTACGTGGTCGAGAATCGAAACGAGCTGCTCCGTTTATTAGTGTAGCTTAATTCGTGTTTCAAACTTGGTGTATCTTGCTCGATTTACAGCGTTAAACACACAAAGAACATCTTGTGCATCTATGTTCAGTTCAAATCTCCTTATTAATACATTGCCTTGCTTACTTCTCAACATTTTGTGTATATATTTTCGACACTGTGCTCTTTCAATTGTTCTCTATGCTCTTTTTTTAATTACCAAAGCAAATTTATTAGACTAAGAGAAAATTATTATACAAGTTATTATTCAAGTTAGGCAAAATTTCTGCTCAAGTATTGAAACAAGAGAAAGATTGGGATACAAAAACTTGCGTGGTCGAACATTGAAAACGAGGAACTAGAAAAGAATTTTAAAAATTGTTCAACATTTTGATTATCCATTGTCTTAATAAAAAGCTGTGTACTAGAAAAATTCACGCAGAATTTCCGTACTACAAGGTTAATGAAAAAACACAGATACAATATAACACAATAATAGGAATTCATCTTAGATGTCTTCTAAATTCTTCGAGCCACTTTTATCGAACATTCCAGGCAAAAATGATCCATAAGAAAGAAACAAATGTAACAATCTTCCTAAATGTATGAATCAAATTGAGAAAAACACTCGTCTCAAGTTGAAATCCTTGAAATCGCGATTGTCAAAGATTTCGTTAAAAAAAATAAATAGATAATAATAAACTAAAGGCTTCGAAAGAGGTTCGAGTTTCGTTGAGTTACTCGCTTGAATCAACGATTTCGGTCCAGAATCTTTTGTTGGAAAAATAAATGGAGGATCGTTCCGCCAAGATTTGCCACATTTCTCAGGCCAGGACACGTCACAGAGGCAGGCGTATCCCGTTTCGAGGTGGCTAAATATTTACTAGAAAATGAACCGGTAATCAGTGGTCATATAATTATCGAGATAAATGATAGCCAGTGTACTTGTTTGGCGTTCGAGATGGATACGCGATGACACGCAGTTTGACTGAGCCAAACACGTTTTATTGATTCGCCAAGTGATATCTGCTTCTCGACCGCCTCGTTCGCCAGCTTCTCTAACGGGTGTGTAATTACGAACGGCCACCTATTGACAGTCGTAATTCGATGCTCGGCTAGTAGCTGTTCTGTTTGCTGTTGTTCTCCCGCCTCTACCTTCTCCAAAGGAACATCCCTTGTCCCACGACCATCCCTTAATAAGCGTGATTTCTTCGTGATTTCTTCTTACACGGCGCGACGAAATTTTTTAGCAAAGTACTCCTCTTCATCTGAGGATTGAAGGAACGTCTGAGGAATTTCTGGAAATCTCCTTGCTTTTGGGAAGGCGTGTAATTCATTAATGAATCTCGGTATTGCGGATTTTTATAGAGATAATTGAAGAAATAAAATTTCCGCAGGGATTCATTTTGTTTTTTAAGAATTCCGTTTCGAATATTTTTTTTTTACGTATCGTAAACATTTGACATATTTTTATTTATCAGATACAATTTAATTATTACATATTATAACTATTGACTGCAAATATAATTATAATTATTATTGATTACATGTAAAGTATGTTACTTTATGTTAATAATAATAGTATTTTAAACAAAGCTTTGATTGGAAACTGTATTATTCAACTTTTATTTAAATATTTCGATCATCATTACATAAAGGACATATACAATCATTCTAATAATCTGTTGAAAAATTGGAATTTCTCTTAACAAATCTCTGTTTGAAAATTAAATTATTAATTGAATTAAAGTTTATTTAAATTTTTTTTTGTTTCCATGTTCAAATTTTCTCTCTCAACCGAGAATCTACAATAATTTTACTCTAAAAATCTATAACAGAGTTTTGGCTGAATTATAAGGTGGTTCTATCACTAGTAGAATGAAGATAGAACCTCTCACAAAATGCAAACAGGAAAGATTTAAATAAAGATTTAATTCAAATAATACTTTAGTTTTTACATAGAAGTTTTCAAGTACATAGAAATTCCAATTCTTTTGTAAATTATTGTAACAAAATAATAATATAGGCCCTCGCATGACGATAACTGAATATTAGTAGAAGTTTCGCCAAAAAATTTCATTTATGAAATGAATTCTTATTTTAAGAATTATACCAAGCAATTCAATTATGGTTTGTCATGATGTCACAAACACTTTAATTTCTTAAAATCCAAAACCGTACAATTTTAATTTTTCCACTTGTGGAAGAAATGGCGACGAGAAAAATGTTCTACGAATCCCCGAGAAGAATTTTCGTTCCTAGTGGCAATAAAATAAAATGATGTAAGTTGACGGAACAAAATAGTAAATGAACTTTGAGAAAAGCAGACTAAAAAGAAAAAAGAAAGAATAAGCAGAACCAGACGAAACCATTATAGAAAGTGCAACGAACTAAGAAGGATTATAAAAAAACGAATTGAAGTGATTCGACTGTCTGATTCTCCTCTGGTTTCGTTCGCGAGGATGCGTCGATCTTTCAACCCCCATCCGCTCCTGTTTGCTATCTTTGTATCTTGATTTTTTGATTTCGTATAAACCTGTGCGCCTTTGAACGCGCGGTGATCGTTGTTTCACGGCGTTGGAATAATGCGTCTATGATCGTCGCGGCGCCGAACGAACCGAACCACCATCCACTTTCGACCACCAGCAGCGACGCTCTTCCATTGCTGGACAAATATACTCCGAGTCAACATTCGCGATACACAGCGAACACAGTTATGCGACGTCTGATTGTGTTCGCTGCCGGACAAGCCTAACGAGAAATCGGGAGGAATGAAAAAAGAGAGCAAGGGTGAGCTTCCGATGATCGCACGTGCATCATACGCGACATCCCTTTCACGGGGTTGAAAAAGAGACCTGAGTCGTTTGAATTTTCGAATTCAATCGTATTAACCGGAAATTTTCTTTAAGGCTATACTCAGTTAAATCTGTGGAAAGTTTAAAGAACATTTGAAACTTGGAAACTTTTTCGTCTTGTTTTATTGTTAAGAACTTTACAAAAAGATGATTGTTCGTTCGAATTTTGGAAGAGTTTTTCTTTAAAGGGATGTACAGATTGGATTTTATTTAAATAACATGGAATGGTATGGAAATGAAGAAGAAAATTGTATAGGTATTTGAACTTTGGAATTTTTTAATTTTATTATATTTAAGGATTCTATATTTTATTTGAATTATTTTTGCAAGCTGAACTTGAGGAATATTGTAGACATACTTGAATTTCGGAGTTGCTGTATTTCTATAATTAAGAGTTTTAAAAATTTCAATTTTTAAAGAGATATATTGAGCTATTAAATTCGCGGGGAATCGTAATACTTGAAATTTGGAATATTTCGTTTTATTATTAACAGTTTGATAAATTTTAATTCTACTTGTCGATCAGTGCTGATTAGAATGTTCAAATTTCGAAACTATTTAAAATTGACAAATAAAGAATCGTATAGAGAAAAATTATACATCACGCACAGTTAAAATCAAACTGTTAAATTTTTGAAAATCAGAATGTGTGAAAAATATGTACCAGCGATGTATAAAAATACATATTCTGTAATATTTCGTAATTCAGAAATATTTATTTCACAATATCCCTCTGTATTTCATACTTCAGTTCACAGCAAAATCGTGGGATGTTAATGCAATTAAGTTCGACCAGTGTTCGATAATTGCAGCGGCATTCAGCGCGTTAACGACCGCGATCAATTTCGCAACGAAATCTGATTCGTGTTGCTTGCTCCAGCGACATATGCAAATAGGTTAAGAATACAGTTGCTTATTAGTCGCCGCGAGGGACTTGGTGTTTGACGTGGCGCACACCGTGTGTATTTAAACGTTGGAAGGGAAAGTAGGCGTCACGCTATGCAATTTTCGCGAGAGGACGTGTGCTGCCACCTTCTTCGTGTTTCAAAATTACACAAAGAACCAAGCGCTTTCACCATCGTTGTCATTCAATTTTCAGTCTTTATCGATATCCTTTCACTCCTCTCTGACAAAGCTTAGAGATTTTTAATTGCGAAACACGCAACCTGGCAGTACTTAATTTTTCATTTTTGCATTTCATATCTTACACGATAAGATGTATTAACGATCTTTGCTTAAACTGAAGATAGTTTTATATATAGTGAGTGAGAATTTGAAAAATTGTCGAAATGTTTAAACTGTTGTAACTTTGTGAAAAGGAAAATCGTTATAAGATAATCAATTGGACTCGTTCTAAAAAAACGAAATCTTTATTTTCGAGTACTTTTTTCTCGAAAGTATGTAAAAACATCGAAAAACTTTTTACACGATGGAATTCTTTCAAACGTCCGACCATTTGATTCAACGCAATATGATTAATACTAGAACTACCGACATTTAAGACGAAGTTATTTCTATCGAAATTATTTTGATTTCTAATAAATAAAAATAGAATAAAATTCATTATATTATTTCTTTAGTTATCACTGTAAAAGTCATTGCATCGTTGCGGGGAAAAAATTGTAACATGAAATAGAAATTTTAAAATAAAATTGTATAAACCAATCATTTTGACTGGTATGGTAGTTCTAGTGTTAACAATGGTTGCACGACAAACTCAATATCTCCTTCTTCGACGAAAGAAGAACGAGAGAAGATATGACGACAAGAAAAAAAACACTCTGCCGCGTGCGAACTTCCAATAAACTTCTGGAGAAACTACTTACATCCACCTTTTCTCCTTCGAATTCTACCGATACGTACAATAACACCGGGGAGATGGGTGGGGAGGAACGAAACGGAAGTAGAATCGCCGGAAGCGACGGGGAAGCGACATTAAAGAAAATTAAACGGTAAAGCCGGTACCGACCCAGAAATTGAGTTCGTTCGCCTTTGGCTCCGCCGGGATCTAATTATCAGTTTCGGAACTTTCGAAATTAATAAAACTCCCGGTCCCTTGGTCACCCCCTGCTCCCTTCTTCACCATCTCCCATCTCTTCGTTCCAAACCCTCCCCTCGACAGCCTTGCGCTTAGTCCCTCTTGTTATATTGCTCTTCGAAGTCTCGAAGAACCCGACCTCTTTGAGGCTGGACGGGAGATGGGCGAAAGAAGAGGGGCAGGGGTTGGAAAAGAGGAGTTTCGAAGCTTTGTAGGCAAAGGGGGCGAGGGGACTGTTCCGCACGCGGCAGAAGGGTGGATTCGGAATTTACCAGTCTAATGCGACTGAAACTCTACCCTCCCAGAAACTCTCTCTCTTTCTCTCTCTCTCTCTCTCTCTCTCTGTCTCCAGGAAAACTTTCCAGGTTCTTCTTCTCCTATCTTGTTTCTGCGTTTGCTATCGCCTACTTCTCTCCTTCTGCTTCTTCCTCATCTTGCATACTTTTTCTGTTGTTGGTTTTCTACACAGTGGCGTCGTCGCGTTCAGATCGACGTTCTTTTTTTCTTTTTTTTTTTTTAGTAATTTTTAGGGAGAATTTTGGAAAAAGTTTGGAAAGGTTTTGTAAGGGGAAGTTTTCGACATCGAGGATCGAAGTAGAAACCACGCCCTTCTTGCGTTAGGGAGTAGTTGTAGAGTTATAAGGGGTAGTTAGGATAACTGATTACAATGATATTTTATTATTATAATAGATAATAATATAATAACATTACAATGGTATTTTAATATTAATATGTAATACAATAGATTATCAGAGTAGATTCTCAAAGATGGATTTCTATTTTCTAAATTATGATGTTTTTTATAAAATATATGAATGAAAATTTACTTTTTTCCAACTTGTATTATATATTTCTCATACGTCTGTATTAGGCAATGTATGTATTAATCGGTGTTAATAAGAAAGTTAGTTTCGTACCTATTTCTATGTTCAAAAATAAAAATAATTTTAAAATACATTTATTTTTATTAGTACGATTCTTCTTTTTGAAAATGAAATTAGTTTTTTATTAAAATTTAAAAAAATTAAATCAACAACCTTCCTTTCTATTTCTCATTTTTCAACGTTGTTATAGTGTCTGAAATTCTGTATTTTAATGAGCCACGTATTTGCAATTCTTCTCGTTAACCCTTAAGTGAACTTTCAATTTATACCAAATAAATTTTCTTTTGCAATGATAGAAACATAACGAGACAATAGAGGACTATATCAATCTTCGAATACAACTGTAAATTTAAAAATTTGCAACTATAAAATTAAATTTTTCTAAATTACAAATTTCAATAATACAACTGTAAATTTAAAGTGAAATAGAGGACTACATAACTCTTGGCAAATAAACTTGAAATGGCAACATCAATAGTCCATTTAAGGATTAATTAAGTACTTGAAATGATATATATATATAAATGATCATAGTACAGGAAAAAAGTTGTCGTCTTGTTATCCGAATGTAATTCTCTCTCTGTCACTGTGTCGATAATCGAGGTGCAACTGTCGTGCAACGATGAACGATGAAAGACCCCCGGGTGCCATCGAGCATGTGTAGGCGAACGCGCGAAACGAACGAAAACGTGGAAAAGCTGAAAACACTCGAGGGCCTGGCGGATGCGGCGTGTCTCGAAAACGCTTCGCGTCCGATCGAGAGACGAAACGTAACGTCTCTGTAATGCTGACATCGAGGACCCTCGACCGGCCACGTGGGGATGCCTGCCTCCTTTTCGTTGCTTCACGCTCGCGTAACACGCGTCCCACACGAAAGCAACGAGCAATTCGCTGTCACGACAAGCTGCGGTTTTACATCAGAATTCGAGTGCTCCATTGATACATTTTCCCGTCGCCTGTCCATTATTCGCGCCTTCGTTTCCATGCGCTGCGAGTTTCGATGGGACGAAACGTCCTCGACACTTTGTACTTTCGTTTCTCTCTCGGGCGTTGAACGTTTCGACCGGGTTTCTCCCTTTGCTTTTCATTTTTATTTTCGTAGGATAGGTTTTCAGGGGGGATCTGTGGGATCGACATTGTGTACGGGGAGTGGATATAAATTTTGTGTGAACTCTATGAATATTTGGTATTACGTATAATAGTTATTCTGATGGATGGGTGGATCTAGGACGTCTGCAGTTTCTTTCTATTCGTACGCGATTTTTCTAATTCTTTGCAAAGTATCTTGCAAAGTATTTATATCTTTACTAAAGGAATTTCATAAATTTATATTTACCAGTTGTAAAAGGAACGTAATAGAGATTCGTTTGCCTAAAAATTATTGCCTGTAATGATAATATATTGTATTCCATATTTAACTAATTTAAGTGAAAGAAGGAAGGGAAAAAAGTTCACATCAAGATTTCATCCACACGTTACATTATTCTTGATAGTGTATAATATCACAATTCGTGAAATTCGTAATTCGTGTCACAGGTGAAGTTATAAGAAGATACGATGATTCAAAATAATATTGAAAATTAAAAATAATAAAACTGGACGATTCCATTCAAATTATAGCTATTAAGGAAATAATGTTCCCTAATAATTAAAAAAAAAAGATAATATCCAATCTTAATCAAAATCCATAAAACACTCATAAATCCAAAAAGGAATCCATCCAACGCAATTCGCAAACAAATAAATCATAACTCATCATCGCCTCGCTATCTGCCTCTCTAAATCCGAAAATCTCTCTTTCTATAACATATCGCACAATTAACCCCAATCCATCCTCTGCACGCACAGCATCAATTCGAACAAAACAACGGGTGGAACGAATCTCGAGAAAAGAACCCAATAAAAACCACCCCACGTATCACTACTATAGACAATCGTCATCGTAGCGAGTACCATGACCGCGAGAGCGGTGAACGCTGTCATAAGGACAAGGAAGGGGTGCGTACAATCTTTTCGTCGAAGTGCCCTCAGGGGATGATTAGCTGGATCCTGAACATAGAAATCAGCGGAACGTTCGATTAATAAATATTCGTAATCGTGAGCAATAGGACAGCAAATATTTCTTGAATATTTTAATTCAGAAACATTCAAGAAATTTAAAAATTTATCGTTTTTTCTTTAAGAAAGAAATCAGGGAATTCTTTAATAGATTTTAATTAGCGAACTCGAAATTCTAATAATTATTTTAAAAATAGATACACTTTCATAAACAGATATTCGTGAAAACCGAAAATCCTTTCTGCTAGAAGTTTCGCCTAATAAATTATTCAAGAAGTTGTAATTAACAAATATTCAAGAAATCCAAAATTCCTTCCCCTTAAAATTTTATTTGACAAATTAGAAATTCGTGGATCCTCTTAGTAATTCTAATTCTAGTAAACTGGAAATTAAATTTCAAGAAGTCTGAATAAGTTTCCCAAGAGATCCGAAATTCTTTCTTCTTTAGAGAATTCCAGCAGATGTCCAAGAAATCTAAGATTCCTCCTTTTTTAAAGAAACTCCAATTGACAAGTGTCAAAAAGAAAAAAAGAAAAAATACTCCAAAATTTCTCATCCAATTCTAAGATTCCAATTTAAAAAACCCCCCTCCCCCTCCCCGCAAAAAAAAATAAAAAAACATTTCCATCCACTCATCGCAAGAAAAAAACTATCCCACGTACCAGTATACGTTCGTTTACTGCTAAACACAATAATCATCGCGGCCGCGAAAGCACTGTGACAGAGAGGGAAGCAAAGGGTGCGCGGAGTCTTTTCGTCGAAGTGGCCCCAGGGGGTGGCTGTCCTGGTCCCGGACGCAGAAACTAGCGATACGTTCGACCAGCAAATCAAAGCCGGTAATCCTGAGCGACAGGGAAGCTTAGCGCCCCTCCTGGAAATGGTAGTGGCGAGGGTGTCCAAGGAAGGGTAGCCTTGCACCCTGTTTCCAAGCATTGTGCGCGGTTATGCGCGCGATTACGAGCGAACACTACGACACACCCCCTGGCGCGGATCCTTGGCATCGGTAACCCCGTTGCGATCAAGGGTCGCGAATAATGCCGGTTAAACGCTACATATTGCTCGGCTAGGCCAGGAATTTAGCTTGGGGATTTGAATAACGATTTGTCGCCCGGCTTCTTCCGATATCCCGTGCGTATCCCTTTTTATATAATCGTGGGGGTGGTAATTTGATGGACGAGTTCATAGAATGCTTTTTTTTCGTTTTTGAGATGATTTGGTTTTGTCGAGAAACAAGAAACATTTCTTAACTCTTCCATTCTTTCAGTTTCAGATTTATGATTTTTTTTTTTTTTTTTTTGGTCTTAATTGGCTGCCTTGATACAGAGCATTTTTCACATTTTGAGTAAATATTTTTAGGTAGCTATTAACTCTCAGCATTGACGAACAACGATAATGTATAACTTACAATTTATCATATTCATTTATTTTATTCGTGTTAATTTTTTTCTTTTTTAATTTAGTGTAATTTATTTTATAATACATAATTTTATAATATTTTATAATACATTATTTTATAATACATAATTTATAATTTTTAATTTACAATTTCTCCCGTGATACGAAATTTGTTGTCCGGATCAGGATTCAGAACAAAAAATTGTAACGACCATGTATAGTATTGCTTTAAAATATGGTTTATTCCTAGAAAATATAATTGATCTCTTTTGCGCATAATATCTCGATATTGAAACCTTATTCGAAGCACCATTAGTTTCCATTTCGTAAGAACGAACCACATGCTTCAATCTTTCTGTTAATTATAAACAGTTCATCATTATTCACCATTTAGTAAAATAATTCTGTCAATTGCGATAGTTTATCGACATCCATAACCATTATTTATTGATATCCGATAAACTCCACCAAAATTTAACCTTTTCTTTTTACGACAAACTATCTAAACTGCTCTACACCCACGATACACTAATTAAATTCCATTTCACCAAAATTCCAATCTTCTTTTCACCACTGACAGATAACATGCGATATTACAAATCCATTTCAACAATTTGTAATTTGAAATAACTCTCAGTCAGAGACCAGTAAGGTTTTCACTGACGCGTGACGAAACGAGATTCTCGCGAGAGAGAACGAGTCGCGAAACGAGTCTTGAAACGAGTTGAGACGCGCCGAGAGCGTCGTCGCCGGGGTGTGTTCGCCGCCACCCTCTGGTTAGGTTTCTCTTCTTCGTTCCACGGTACTTTTTCCCTCGGCCGGGTAGTCTGCGAAACCGAAAACGAAGACCTCGCATTGGCGAAAAGGAGGGCGACACGAGGAGGGGCGGCGACGAGCGAAAAGAGGCGAATTAAAATTCATGAACGCTTCGAGCAGCGTTCGAATTAAAATTCATGGCGGAATTATCGCTGGCTCCTCGAAAACAAAGGAATGGGACGAGTTAGGAGCCCACTCACGAAGTCGCGCCACGGAAATCATCCCCGACACGAGAGAGTTCCGCGCGACCGGAATCCAGCCGACCCTCCAACGTCGACTTTTTATCCGACGCGGCCACTAGCCTCCCCCCATTTTTAACCCCGTTAGTACCGTCACCCCCTCTTTCTAGCTACCCGTGGATAATGAGACCGGCTCGATCGTTTAACAGGTTGTAATTCGGTGAAACGAATTGAGGGTAGATAGACGGATGGAAAAATTGAATATTGGACGTTTGGGGGGAGGGAGGGGGAAGGGCGTTGATGAGGTGTTCCGCGCGATATTAACTCATCGGAGACCAAATATTAACAGTTCATTTGCATCTTTTCTTTTTTTTTTCCAGAGTTAATTGACGTTGTCGAATTTTTTTCTTTAACATCGCATGATTCAAGGATTTGCCTGGTCCTTTAATTTAATGAAATGAAGCAACTGAAAATCTGTGGATTAACAATGTTACGAAGAAGTCAGTTGATTTCTTTTGATGAAGTACAATAGCGAGGTAGTAAATATAATGTATAAGGTAAATTTTCAAACTGTGGAATACGTGAATAATTTTCAAGTTATACGGTGTCATGTACAAAAGTACAGGTTTTATAGCACTACTAGGTTTTACGTGTAAGTCAAAGATTTATCTTTTCTCAATTGTTCTATGTTCTCAATATACTTAACAGATAAAACGAGTCTGTATTTAAATATTATCGTTTTAGTTGACTTAAGAATTAACTTCTATTATTCTTCTACATTTGTATCTTAACGTTCTACGTTTCTCACGTTTACATAAATTTGCATAATTTAAGTTGCATGAAAAAATAAGAAAAAAATCATTTCGTTAATGATCGTTTACGAATTCCGTCGTAAATTATAAATCGTGAATTTTCACAATTATTAAAATATCTCGATGTAAATTTCAAGAAATCTATCAATTACACAAGACTCCCGGCAGAATCCAAAGTGGAATTAACGATAAAGCAGAGAGTAAAGCTTCCGAGAAGATGAAAAAATATTTGCTTTACTGTCAGTAGCTACTTTGTAGGAACAAGACAAATGTTTGGTATATTGAGAATATTAATTGTGCAAAGATTAATGTTGATTCGCCGATAAATCGAAGAGCTAAGTGAGTGATCGCTATTTATAAGAATTAAGCTTATTTTTTATAAATTCAACATCGTTCGAGTTACTGTTCTCAGTCTCATAGCATCTACATTCGCCAATTCAAGCGATTCTAATGTCTTTGTCATTTATGAACTCGCTCACAAAGTTACTGTAAAATTCCCGACACGCTTCTACATCTCCCTTCTCGATAAAAAAAAACTAAACGAAATCTTCATCACAAACCTACTCACGAAAAACAAACTTCGTTAATTCTCAACTGCATCCGTTCTCTAAAACTACTTCATCGCATCAACTCGACGAAGCACGCTTTGTTCCAAAAATTCACTACACCTCTTTGAGCTTTGATCTTTTCACTACAAATGACTAAAGTCATGTCCGACGTGAAAGGACGAGAGTCTGCCTGTAATTCTTCATTGGTTATGATAATTAGATCTTTATGCGGATCTCTATGCAACTTCGTATTCTTAGAACTTAAGTAAAAAATTTTAAAAAGCTAGAAAAACTTTACAAGTTTTTACGTTTTTACGTTTATACGTTTTGATATTTAAATTTACTGTGCAAAGTAAGATCAAGCGTAAAAATTTTGGCTCGAATAAAGTTGAAAATAGTCTTCGAAATATATATCATTGAAATTGGATTTATACTCTTCCGCTCGCCTATTGAAACGATGTCTAAAAATGCATCAGCATCGAGGCATTCGACATAGTGAAATGAAAGAATTAACCAATTCAACTAAAGTGCAAACAAAGGAAAGAAGAGCGTAAAGAAAGAAAGAAACGAAAGAATTAAGCAATTTCGAGCGCGTTACGTTCAAATAAAGAAGACAAACGAAACGATATCTAAAAGTGCGTCAGCGTCAAGATTTCGACTCGCCGCTTTTAAAACGATAGGAAGTAGTTTTCTCAACGTCGAAAATTTCGACGCGTTTGCGTTCACCTAGAAGAGGAACAAAGGAAAAGTATAGCGTGTAGAAAGACAAACGAAAAGAGTGCATCAGCATCGCGTCCGTTGAACTTTGCCCATTGGGTCATCGTGTTTTCGCGTGCACGGTTACGAAAGGAGTAGACGGAGCGACATTAATATTTCATTAATATTCCAGCGCGAGAAGATTCCTGGAAAAGCGAAGGCTCCCGAGCCTTGTGTACGCGGAGGCGTCGATATTTCCAACAACGGACAAAGATGGCCGTTTACCGGTCGAAGAGAAGAAAAAAGAGAAAAAGAAAAGAAGAAGAAAAAAGAAAGGCAGGGACATATTCTCCGCTAGAGGCTAGGCGAAGAGAGAATATATCCCGTCGTCGGCTGATGGATCGGAGAAAGAAGGAATTTCTCGTCTGGACGGTCGCCGACTGGTCGAGCCGGTGGTAGTTAATTAAGTGCTAACAAGTAGAGAACTACCTCGCGTAGCGAGCCACCTCGTCGGAGTAAAATCGTACGACGTGTCCGGCGTGGAAGAGGAAAAGAGGGCAAAAAAAAAAAAAGAAGAAGAAGAAGAAGAAAAAGGAGAAAGGAGAAGAAAGGAGCAAGAAAGAAAAATAAAGGTCGAAGAGACGAGACGATACATCTACGACAGCTACAATTTTATTATTTTATTCGAACCCGAGGTTTTTGATTCTTCTTTCCTTTGGAAGATGCTTGGCTGCTATTGGAACGATCGCCGACATCGTGGGAATGTCGAGGAAACGAGAAATTACGCGCGGACGAACCGATTAATTTGTTGAATGTGTATTTGTTAATTCGACTTTCTTTGAGAGAGAAAAGAGATTTTGGATTCGTTGGATTAGAATTCTTTAAGGAAGAATTTAGGTAGGGAGACATGAACATTTATGAGATTGAAACATATACCTTACGAATAAGAAATTGATGAATTTTCTAGAAAATTTTCAATTCCGCGAAACCTTGTACTCTCCGTTTTTAATCAATTCCATGTTCGATCATTCTAATCTTAACCAAGGTTCAAGAAACTCGGAATTCCTCCTTCTATAAAAATTTCGATTAAATCATCAAGAAATTCAATATTTAATCTGTGAAATCAAGCATTTCCTCGTCTACACACAAAATTTTGAAAAAGATTGTCAATTAAAATATTTTCTAAAAAGAAATTTAGACAGAAGACCATGAATTAATAAAAATTATCAATTGTTACGAATACGTTATAATAATTGAAAAAATGTAATGCTAAAAGTACGAAATAATTCTTCGTGAGAGCAGTAATAAACTGTTTATCTCCTGGACGAGAGAATGAAAAGGAGTGTGAGTCTTGTCTTGAAGAAGGACGATAAAATTATGCATGCGAGAATGGAACGTGCTAATTAGGTAGACCGTCGAACATTCGAGTTACAGTTACTCTCAAAATGTTCCTCTGTCTAGCTGCCAGAAATAAGAAACTGAGATTACGAAGACAAACGAAGCTTTCAAAAATTTATTAAAACTGCTTTCCTGTAAAAAAAAAAAAAAAGAGTAGAAAATAGGACGACTTCAAATGGAATTCAAATTTGAATCCTAACTCTTTTCTTCTTTTTCGTCACGTTCTGTCTTTCCTTTTTTGCAATACTTTATTCATAAAGTGGTAAAATTATGTTGAAACGACATTTTTGAGAAATACTGTATTTTGATTATATCCATTGAATTATAACATATTTATTTTGGATTATATAAACCCAGGGAACAGTAGAGTTAATACTCTCTCTACAGTATAATTTTCAGACAAGAATTTCTGAAATTTCTGCTATGAACAGGCACACGTTTTGTAATCGTCGTGAGAAATATTATTTATTAATTAATTAAGCTATATGATTACATTAATAGACGTAAATTTATATTAGAAATTTTCCAGTGCAAAATTGCGCAGAGTGCACGTAAATATGAAAAAGATAAAAAAAATCATATACATAGAATATTCAAAGTAAGTGAAACAATTTAAAACTTCACTTTTTTAATCATATTTCTCAAAATGTAAATTACCATAAAAATCCGGAGTCATTTCATTTCGTTTATTATCTTAATAGATATTTTTATTTATTCGAATATCCAAACAATATCCAAGATCAATATAACGAAAGTTTTCGCGATTTTTGAAAAATTCACGAAAATATGGATTTCCATTCTAAAAATCGTTCCGACAGAAGAAGCGACTCTGCTTCTTGGATTTCAACTTCGCGGATTTTCCATCTTACCATTCTTCGCCAATAAACGATCAAAGGTTGTCCGCTTATATACATCTCGAGGCACAGAGAACACAGAATCGTATATACGTTGTCCTTGGCGATGTAAATGCATCAATATAAGTTATATAAGTAGACAACGCGACGCGAAGATTTTACCTGTGGGCTGGGAACGTTGAGTAACATCGCGATAGATCGCGATGAAAAAAGTGGAAGGATGAGCACGCGCTTTTGTAGATTCAGAGTCTACAACCGAGGCGTGAGCTATTTCAGGAATGTATTTTTCTCTTTCTTTCTTTCTTTTTCTTTTTTTTTTTGTTCTTTTTTTGTCAACAAAATTCTACTCGAGGAATTTCAAAATCGTAGGTAAATGATTCCTAATGATCTGCAAATTCGAGAGACGAGAATATCGACGTGATCGCAAATTTATTTTTGTATTGTCAGCAGTTCATATTCACGGTGGACGTACTGTGTGAGTAACATGATACTCTGTGTGAGTTTTCGGCTCTACGTGTTCCACGCATTCACTTGACTTATCTCTTAAAATATTTGCGTGAGCTTTTAGACGCTTGAGGTTGAGAATATTACACATGTATATATGAATATATAAGCAGAACTCTTTCTCAAGTTACAATTTCATTCGTTGGATTGTTTACAACGTATTTATTCGGAGGTGTGTTGCTATTTCTAAATTATTACGATTTACAAACAGATAAATTTTTACGAATCGAACGAATATTTCAATAACTGTATTAATAGATTTAAAGATTTTCTAGATATTCAGTCGAGTAATTCCACAATTTTTAATCTTGCAAATCTTAATCCTGATTAACAGTGAAGGCATTGAAGAACAGCTTTGATTTTAAGAAATTTCCAATATCTAGTTATTCAAACTAAACAAAAATATTCTCTAATCGATCGATCTCGAGATTCTTGCATCTTACAGTTATAGTAATACGTAGAAAAAGATTCTTTAAGTATCAGATCAATTAATTTCAAAGTTTCTACGCACTCCAGTATTAATTTGTCGTTGTAATCTATCATTCACAACTCTTTTCGACCATCGCAATGTGATCAACCATGAAACAAGAAAAAATTCGTATTCATTTACGTATATATCGTAAGAGAGAGAGGGAGAGAGAGGGAGGAAGGGAGAAAGAAAGGGGGCGTGATATATGTAAGTAGCAACAGCTGGCGTTGAGGTAGGTTGCGGTTGATTCGGGGACGCGACACTTAATTCGATGAAGAGATCGGGATCGCGGGCGGAACGCGTGACGCGGGGAACTCGCAGGACCTGGGCCGGCTGTTTGAACGACAAATATTTTGTCATCAAACTTCTGTTTCGCGTGGAATCAGCGTGTCTATATGTGCAGGGCTAATACAAAGCGTTTCGCGAGCGTTTGCTAAAATCGGGTCGCACGCTCACCCTGGAACACGCGTCTCGCCTCCGAAATCGATCAATTTGTTTTTTTCTACTTCTTCTTCGTCCCTCCGAGGGCACCATAAGACAAGAATATACTCCAAACGATAGAAACCCAACAAATCTATTACGAAAGCAACGTACGCGAATATACCCGTTGACTCGAACATACGTGTACTAGATGTAAATTTCTAAAATTCCAACAAACATTTGTTCTTCTGAAAGGGGAGCCTCCACGAGGTTCCAAAAATGTCAAGCAAGAGAGATGAAAAAAAAAGTCCAAATTTCAAATAACGAATATTATCATTCGTTGTTTTTCCCTCTTGCAAACTCTTAATTTTAGCAATTCTTCGTTTTTTTTTTCGTCATCCTAAATTTCTCAAAAGCATTGAAATCAACCATTTCAAGCAACACCAACTATTCTCCAAGGGAACAAGGTGAACGCCGTGTTCTTGCATATATACGCCGGCTGGAGGATCGCAAACGCGGCTGCTGCGCGTTTGATTTCCGGTGTCGCGGTGGCGAGGAGGATCGTAGAAATCGGCAGCGCGGAGAACCGCGGGCAATTATCGTCGACGCTCGACAATATTTAACGTGGTGTGTCTTAACGACAATTCGGAACATTGTTCAAATGGTTGCTTTGATGCGCGCGTGTAGTCGCAATAACGTCGCTGGTACAACGCAACTGTTGTTTGCCCGGCTAGAGCCCACCCCCTCCTCCCGGTTTGTAACTGTTGCGTCGTCACTGCGAGGCAAATGCGCGACGTTTCCACCATGTTCGTGACAATTTAACAAGTCGCGTGTATACACCGACGAATGTCGGATACGACCGTTTCTCTTCCAACGCTATCGTCGTTCGCGTTTTAGGAAAACGTTTGGGGGGAGGGGGGTGAACGTTTCAACTGGATCCGCGACGCGACGTGGAAACTTTTGTTCACTTTGGTGACGACAGTGGAGCTTAATTTGAAATGTAGCGTAGAGAGTTTCATTTTGAATATCTATTTTTAGGTATCTCGTCTTATTCAGTAAACTGGAAGAAGTTCGGATCTACTTTAAACATTGTTGGATCGCGAGTTGCTTTAGCTTCACAAAGAGTAAATGAGAAAACCATCATTTTTTGTACCATGTAAATAAGAATTGATATAATGCGTAAATATGTGAATTAATATTCGGATAAGAATTGATATACTCAGATAGACAGCAAAATTCAATTTAATAAAATTCGTTTGTAATACGTGAAAACCTGTTTGGGTTTTTTGGGCAGTCGGATATTAATCTAGTCTAGCTTATAATGATCTAAGTTCAAATACGATAATATAGATAATATAGAGTTATAAATGAATAATGATATAATGATTGAAATTATAATTATATTCGTACAATATATTTATGATTTAATTACAAATTCTTCAACCTATTACGAATTACAAATTCCTAAAACCATCGCACGGTTCAAAAATAAGAATAAATATTAAGAAAATGAAGAGAAGAGATAAAGAAAAAGTCAAGATGGCCAGCCAATCGCACAACTTGAAATTAAAATCAAAAACCAAGAAAAAGAAGAAGAAACAAAGCAAAGTACGAATAAACGAAGATAACCATCGTACAACTCTAATTAAAATTAAAATTAAAAGTCGAAGGAAAAGAGAAAGAGACAGAGGAAAATAAAGATCAACCAAGGCGACGAAAATTCTAAAAAAAAAAGGAAGAAAATAAATACTAAATAAAAGGAAATAAAGGAAAGTAAGAATAAAGAGGAAAAAAAAAACGGGTATGGAAAGATGAGATTCTGTGAGACTCACAAGGGAGGTCCACGAGCCCTCAGAACCGTTAGATCTTCGATGTGCGCGCAATTGCGTAAGTGGCGAGGTATCCGGCCGTGTTCGGGCACGTGTCGCGGCAAACAAATAAACGTTGCACACTCGCTTGGGTCCGCGTGTTAACCAGGCTAACCAAGATAATCACTCATTACGAGCGTTTAGCATGGCCAAAGACCGAGGCGTCTGCGTCGCGCGATTGGACGTCGCTAACGTGGAAATAACTCGCGCGGCAAACACGCGGCGAACCCCCGTTGTTCTGCTTAGACCACCGATCTATTTCTTCGTTTAGCGACTGTCGCGACGGCGACGACTCCGTGTACTTCCGGACAACCGTCTTGGATTCGAGCCTCGATCGAGTATTCTCGAAAGTGCTCGTTCGTAATTTGAACGTTCGACTGTGACGTTCGAAATTTGTACCGGAGGACAATATATTTTCTCTAATTGGAGTTCATTTAATATAATTGGAGTCCACCGATTCTTTACTATGAAGTGAAGAGACTTTTCGTTTATGTAACAGAAGTTTAGGTCAAAATGAGTGGTTTCAATCAGCAAGAGTTCGTTTAATTAGGTATTGATCAAAATCTAGTTCAAATAAATGATGGTCTGTATATATAGGGTTTTTTAAGCCTTTCGTTATTGAATTTAAATATTTTTATTTTTATTTTTTTTTAGTAAGATTGGTTAATTTAAACCTCCTTAATTATTGATGTCAAATTGTCCTTTTTAAGATTATAAGAGTTTTTCACAACACTATAAAACAATTGTCTTTGAAATCGAATATCGTGGTTCTTGAAGGTTCCTTCATTATTTATATGATTATTTTCAACTAAATTAGTATGTAAAAAGACTTAAACAAGTTTGTAAAAATACAGGCTTTAAAATAATCATGTTCATACGTTCGTGAAACATATTTTTATTTAAATTTTATTAAAATCGTGTTGATTCAGTTCATCGAAATTTAAAAATGCATAAAAATCCGCCCTGTGTCTGTCACACTTTTACACGTGGTGTACGTATTATATTTGCACGATAGAGCCATCAATGCCCGAATAAAATCATAATTAATTAGCTGCGCGCGTTCCTTGTTTGTGTTTGTGTAACTCACTGATAATCCGTAAAAACTCGTACGTTCGGAGCCTCCGATAATTTTTTGAAACACTCGTTTCGCATCGCGTTATTTTTCAACGTGGCTCCCCGTGTATTATTGCACCGGCAGAGCAAATCATCATGCAATAAAATAATTGCGTACACAATTTATAACAGCGTGGCCGGTAAATAAATTCTCCTTGTTTAAGTCAACGGAAAACCCTGCGTATTTTTAATCCTGTCCTCCCCCTTTCCCTCCCCTCCCCGTTTCACCCGCCAACGGCCTCCGAAATATCCTCGCAAATATTAGTCCGAGTCATAATTATCAGCGATAACTTAATGAAAATCGTGCTCCCTGTATTTACAGACTCTCTGGCGATTCGTCGATAAAAATCGTGTATAATCGCGATTAAAAATTCAATCCGACCGTTAACAATCATTAATTAAGGCAATCGCCCGGGCAATCCTCGATTTTTACACAACGCGTCTCGATATCTATCTCATTTCCCAACGAGCTTCTTTTCTTTCTTTTGCCCCTGCCTCGGCACACAGTTTTTCACATGGAAAATTCCCGGCGGGATAAAACGACAAAATACGATAAAATTAAGTTACTTGTCGAATCTTTTAAAAAAGATTTTTGCCGTCTGAAGTTTGCTAGTTGATCTACATTCGATGAACGTTTGAAAGTTCAAAGAATACTTTGAATACTGTGCAATATTCAATATCTTTCAGAGAAAAGCAGAAATTTTGAAGATTTACGAAGTAACCGTATCCTTCAGATGGTTGTTGCAAAATGAAAATTTGCGAGATTTTTGAACTTGTCATTTCCGTGATTGGATTCGTGCGTCAAAATCGTCCCGTTAAGACTTTATTAATTCGGTGTCTAATACGTATAAACAATTTAAGATACACAACTCAATTTTCTTATCTATCGAAACTCAAATTACGAGATTACTTGCAATTATTTTTTGTTCAAAGGAAATTAGATTCATTTTGCAAATAATGTGAATTTCACAGTCGCGCAACTACGGTTTAAAAATGCCCGAGATTCATCAATTTACGAGCTTCGACCGATTATTGATTATTTATAAACGTAAACACGAATACACGGAGCTAATTAATTACAATTTCATTTAGGAATTGACGATTCTCTCGTCGCGTATAAAAATATAGATAAATTTCATAATCGTTTCTGCGATCGCTATCTCGTTATTGTACAAGCTGAATTGTATAATTCAGCGAGGAAATATATTATAAAACAACGTGAATCATCAGAATTCTCGTCGATCTTTTGCACTATCTCTCACTATCTTCCTACATTCGCGACAGTCACGGCCATTAAACAATATCTTTGCTTTCGATTTAATTGAGAGAGATTTAATTGGGGTACTGATTCATAATGTGATAATTTTTTGTAAATTCTTCGGTTGATATTTCGAACGATTCTCAACGTTTCTTCATCATTTTTAGCAACGATATTCGATTATTTGTTTCCCTTCCCGGATGTGTTTTTATTGACAATAACGTAACGTTTATCTCTTATGTGCAACGATATAAATTGTTACAAAATTAACACGTCAATAATTAACGCTTTGCGAGCCGTGATTATGAGATATCTCGTGTTATTTCTCTTATCCCAACAAAAACGCAAATATTGATAATTAATAAATTACTTTCAAGCGAGATTGTCTTAACCGAAGATTTCCAGTTTGTAGATGGACGTAATAAGTACATAATATTATGTATGTATTGACAGAATCAATAATGTAATAATAATAGGATTTTATATTTTTGGTAATTCATTAAATTTATTGACATGTACGTCCGATATTTTCAATCGTTTTCGTGTACACAAATATAAAATTCCCACCGGCAATAATTATTCGTCTAATAACAATATTAGTCCATTATTATGTGCGAGACTGGCGATTGAATATTGTGAACAGGATACTATTTATTTATGTACAAATAAATAAATTGCACTACTAAATATTTAACTATCCTATATAAACAATAAACGTCCAACCGCATCTAATTTCCTAAAACAATAATCCCCAGCAATCTATTTTACTTTTCACTTTCCATTACACCTTCCGGTAAATTGTTTCACAAATAGCTGCTATCGTGATTGTTTTGTAGCATAATATTTCATCCCGTAAGAATTATTTCAGCTGCTTCGAATAATTTCTTCGCTCTTCGAATAACACAATGAAGTTTAATTTGACTTGATGAATTTAATGAATTTAACAAATTTAAAATGAATCCGATTCAATGAATAACGACAAATTTAATTTGATTCGTTCTGAACTTGGAAAAAGATGGGTAAACTTTCGTTCGTGACAATTTAAAAAGATTATCTAAGATTTATGTGTTTGTGTAAAATAATATATAATATTTACATTTTTGCATTAACATTATATATATATGCATTATATATATTTGCATTATATATAAAATGTTACACTAGTGTCAAGTTATAGTAATTTTTTTAGTTTGTAAAAGTCAATTTTAGTACGTGAAAGAAACGATTTTTGCCATAAGTATCTCGTTACCGATTTTTTAACAAATTTTCACTTAATTTTTAGAAAATGAATTTTCATAGTAAAAGATGTTTCTAATATAAAAAAAGCTGTATTGTCTGTTTTACAATTCTAGATAGTACATGGAAAAATTTTAAAATACTAAGAGGATATTAATATAATTACTATCAGTATTTAATATAATAGTATTAAAAATAATTCTCTTAACATCTTATGATTATTATTTTATGAAATATTATGCTACAAAACAATCACTATTAATGGTTATAATAATAATAAGATTATCGTTATTAAAAATTATTATATTAGTAATATTATAAATTGCAACATAACATTTCATAAATGTGAAATATTAAAATTCGATTTGTTCTTTTATTAGATATGTATCAACTACAGTGCTAAAATTGTTCTCAAATCTTCTTATTCAGAAACACGATTTGTGAAAATAATTCCTTAAACAGTCCAATGTAAAATACTTTCCTCCATCATTGGATAATACTTAATACATGAAAAAGTAAAAATAATCTATGATTGGTCTGCCACGTTACTATTTATCAGTCGCAAATAAATGCTGTTCGACTATTTGTTTCCCTCGAATAATTCAGTAATCCATTCGGTGAATTTCAATATTTCTGAATTTCTAAATGTCTAATAATTCAGCGGCTTTCCCAAATTTTCCCTATTTCGCTACAGAGCGAAACTTTCCCCGAGAAGCTTCGATCATTTGATCCTTCCAAGCGAAAGCTAGCGTAATTTTTCGATCGCAGGTGATCGCCAACTTTCGCCTTGTCAAATTAGGATAGGAAATGTACGAAGCTCCGGAAAAAGCCGGCAAAAGCTAGAAATTTACCATTTACGAGACGCAACGTTTCAAGGAGATTGTCGATCACGTCGGAGATGCACAACGGAGCGTGTACACGCGCGTGTAGACGCGGGTATGCAACCGCGTGTTCGCATATGGCCGCGGAAGGTCGAGCGTGACGTGGCCTCCACTCCCGGCTGCGCAAATATTGATCGAGGTGTCGCCGTAACGAAAAATTCCACCGAACGGGAATACAATGTCCCCGAAGTCGCGAAAGATGGCGCGGAGCCGGACGCTGGCGCGTCGTTCACGGTGAACCCGGTGAACCGATCACGTGCCGGATTCTGCGAAAGCCCCATCATCGGAGAAAATCGTGCCTCCTTTCTTACGATCTTCTGCCACGAATGTTCGTTTTTACGACGTGTGTCACACACACACACGCGCGCCGAGCGTATAGATTTATGCGGGGAGATTAGAAGAGGCAGAGGTTTGATTTGTTTGTTAACACTTGACGATGGAGAACGTGACGGAGGTCTATTGGAAGTTATAATGGAAACGAGGATGTTTTTGCTATTTGAAAAATAATTAGCAAAAGAACCGAGAGAGCGGCGAAATAAATGTGTTTCAATTTGTGGTCGATGCGCGTGTTAAATTAGTTTTATTTAATGCCAGAAGCGTGCAATTAAATAATGAATAATCACGTGAAAGAAGAATATCGCGATAGAATATGATGTAACGAAATAAATTGCACGTAAATAAATGAAATGTTTAAATGAACGCGAATAAACGAACGAAATAAATCGAACAAATAAATCGGTTAAAACGAAATGAAATTGGAAACAAATGGATTGTTGCATTAACGCAACGTTGGTCCTTAATTAGTTGATTACAACCGTTTCAGGCCGTAGTTTAATTAATTTAATTCGAAAAATTCTGACATAGTTTCGTCGCGAAATTGCAATTGCAATTCTATAAATAATTGTTTCCACTACGAAAAATCGTATCCTAAAGTATAACGACACGGTGGAATTAACGCGCGAAAACAAATTCAATTTTTTTAAGTCCTGCAGAAATATTTCGTTAGTTTAGAAATAAATTTCTTTATCTACAGGGCGCTTAGTTGCGAGCCATGGAGCAGATAAGGAACTTCCTTCTAACCTGATACAAAGATTACCTCAATTAATTCAAGCATTGGTATCTAAATCCGGTAAGTACATCGACGAACTTGTCCATTTAGCTTTCACACGCTATTAATAAGCTTCCCGACCAGAAATTTACATCTCTGATTTGTCGATTGCGCAAGAAGGTGGCAATTGTCGCTTTCTGTCATTAATACGCCGTATTAATTTTACACATTTTAGCAACATTTACGTACGTATGTTTCTTCCGCTAGTAAATTGGACAAAGTGTCTGAATATTTATGAACGTGATTAAGACTCGTCCCTAAGGTAAAGGTCACTGGAGTCTTTCGGTTATTATATTACCTCTGTTGTTTCATTAGACGTAATTCTATCTTTTTTACTTTACATTCAATACGTTATTACAATATTATTTTTTATTTGAGTCTGAAGTTTTTACTAGAAGTAGATAATCTTCTCGTTTGATTCAAGTAGTTCAACCTATAAGAAGAATGTAGAATATCTATTATTCTAATTGTAAGCGGTTTTCTTGTTTCTGATACTTCCTTTAGTACTTAATATTTTCGCTACTACATCAGAGATTAATAGTTTGCAATAGTTTATCCTGTCAAAATGGCTTTAAATGGATTCTTACTTTATTTCTTTTTTTCGTTTTCTTTAAACTCAAAAAAGGAAAAGGGATTTCTAAGTTGCTTCATTTCCTACTGTTAAAAATTAAACTATTATTGCTAGGCTACATATCTCGAAATCATAATATTGTTAACGCTGTGCAGAATTGTTATTATTTTATTTTTTAATTGTTAATACAGTTTAACATTCATTAAATTAACGTTAATCGTTTTAAATAACCGATTCATCAATAATACATTGAATTAATATTAAATTAATATCGCTCTCTGATTTCTATCAACTTTTCGAAATTCGTCTCGTTTTGCATTTTACAAAGTACGAACACCAAATCGCTCGTTCGAAAATTTAAAGCGCCGTGTTCAACGCCGATAATCTCATCGGAACGATATTCGATCAAATTTGGAAAAATTTGCGAAATCAAGTTGACGATGAATAATTGATTCAATTTAGAATTCCTCTTGGAATACATTTCTGGGAAACAGTAATTTTTCGTAATAAACGCGTATACCGGTTGCAGCGTGACGGAGATCGCCGCAACAATTTATCGTTGCAAATAAATTCACGGCGGAATGACAAATCTGTCAACATATTCGCCAAACAAAATACGACGATCAAATTGTTTGGCCTATTGGCGATATACGACGGCGTTTTATCGAGTTTCAATAGGAAACCCCTTGAGTATGCTCGAAATACAGGGCCTCGATTTACAACGTATGTACAAACTATTAATTCGATATGCCTCGCCGAAGAATATCGATACGAAGTTGTCTCGATATTCCTCGGCGAGTACAACATTCGTGTCGAATTATGGCAAGATATCTGACAACTCCACATCTTACAATTAGCGATCTTTGAAATATCTTTATTTCGCTGTTCTTCAATTATTTTTACACTCCCTTTACTTCCCCTTTATTCTGAATTTTTACAAAATTACTCGACAGAGAGTGAAGTGTGAGAATTTATTGTTTCATGCTAGAAATTTTAACTTTCGTCATTTTTGTAGATAGAATCCTTTATAGACTCTTAAAATATTTATACATATTATGAAATTGATTCATAATGTTCATTAATTGATTCATAAATGTTTATTAAAATGGGGAGCCACTCTCGATTTAGATAATTCTTTAATGAATAGCGAACTTTAACTGAAATCATCAGATTCAGCGAACGAATTTTAGAAATTCTTTTCTTTTCTGAAAGACATAATATTTCATTGTTATTCTTATTACAGATAATTATAGTAAAAATAGTGTAGACAAGTACAAATCATCGAAGGTAAATAATTAAAGAATACCTTATAGGATGAGATATCTCTAAATTTTATTTAAAATACACGTACGTAATTTAGAAATTTGATTACATTTAGGAGTAGTGAAAGTACTTTAAATAAGTAATGAATATTAAAAATGGGTAATAATCTCAACATTTTTTGGATACATGCAAACAGTACAATGACCATTTTACTTTAAAAATTTTCATCATAAAAATCATAATAATGTTAGTTGCAAAAAGAAAATTTTATTCGTTATAAAAAGAGCCATAAAAAGACTGAAATGAAATTTTGTTACAATAAAAAGAGGAACCGTGTTTTTTTACGTATCGAAAAGAAAAAAATAGCTTTTATGTATTAAAGAAATGTAATCGATTACGCGAGGACTTAATTATATCGAGGCTCTTAACGGATATCAAATTCATACAAAGGTAGGTCGACGAAATCGATCGATCTTCTGGAGGTATCGATAAACAGATAATTGGCTGAGACGTAATATTCCGTGATGGCGTGTAATCCGATACAACTGGAGGTACAACGTCAAACAGGAAGATCGTGGGACAGCGAATTAAATTGACAATGGTTCTGGGATTCAATTTGATTCGCGGGGTTCCTTTAGCTAAATTAAATGGAGATTAAATGCATTTCGTTACTGATTAACGTGAGACAACACGTCAACAGAATTTTCAAAACCGTCAGGAAATTACTACACATTTTTCGCTAAATTTCGATAACTAGGATTCAAAAATTAATTCGTAAAAATGTATCGTCTAATCAAATAAAGATAATACATTTCGTCATTGATTAATATGAAACAACACGTCGACGATATTTACAAAACAATAAGAAAATTATCTATGACGAATTTCCATATCTAATGATTTCCATTCGTAATGATATTTAATTCATAATTAAAATTTAATAATTAATTCACAAAGGATTGTATCTTTCAAATATTATACCGAGTTTCGATTTCATTTTTTAATTTTATGTTAGTTCGAATTTTTTATTATTTACGTTCTACATTATTTTTCTACATGTCTGCCCATGTTCTATATATTTTCCAAGTTTCTGCCCTTTAAATTTTCTCGAAACATCTACATAAACGTCAGATTTATGAAATTTTGTCGCAAGACAGTTAAATAAATCAAATTAAAGTTTATTTTTTTATATAAATTCTTTATTATTTACATTCTATATTATTTCCACACATATTATTCGCATACTGGATTTTTATGCACTTATGGTTAGTTTAAGGATGTAGAAAATGTAAAAGTAGATAAAATAGGGTATTTATAAAATAGAATGAACAAATTTCCCTCTACTTCAATCGTGTTCACAAAAATATGAAATTCCACAAAGATCCACAGTCTAATCACCTACGTCTTCTAAGTTTCTCCACCTTCACCTAAGTTGCTGTTAAATGCGTCTCCTCTGTTCCGTCAACGATAAACAATCCACCCACTCTTTAAAAACTCTTTCGAAACGTCAAAATCTGTGGATCAAGGACACTAGGCTAAACTGGTCTCGATGCGAAAACCAACCTCGTGAAACCACTTGCTCGGAACTTTCTCAAAGCTCTGTGGCAACGAGCTTGGCACTCGAGCCACAGTCGCTTTTGTTTTATCGCGGCATCTCGGCGAGTATAGGGCGATCAAACGAGCTGGCAAATCCCCTTTCCGCGGGAACAGGTGGTAAGCGCGCAGCGTGGGGCAGGCGCACGTCAAATCACCCCCGTGGTAAACCCCATGCGCAATACCAGACACCATGGGGCCACAGCTGGGCGCCGTGTAGCTGCTTCAGCCCACGACACACAACCGTGGCCACCATGGCACTCCATGCTCCTTTTCGAACTGATTCAAAGAGGACACGCGCGCTCTCCCCCCCCCCTTCCCTCCTCGATTCAAGGGGTTGATTCGTTTGTCCCATCCGTGGTTTCGGAGATTTCCACGTGGTTCCATCGGCTCATTGAAACTGGACTGAGCCTTTTCATTTCTAATTAGTTCCGCGGCCTTCGTATTGGGCCTCGGATTTGTGTCGTCGGAAGCAAACTCAAGTGGCTGATTCGTGGTTTTCACTGAAACTGGGGGGGCAGCCTTTTCATTTCCGATTAATTCTGCGGTCTTTGTGTTCCGAATTTAGGTTGTTACAAGTGAACTAGAGGGTGGCTGGTTTATTAGGATTATCACTTGAAATTGAGAAGTCTTAATTTTTAATTGATATCGTAGCTTTCGTTTTGAGGTTGCGTTTTTCAGAAGTTTTTATGAATTTTTCGTATCTGGGAATTGTGTTTTCGAGAAAGTTCATCAGGTTCGATCATTGTTTAAGACTGGACAGCCTTGAATCGCTGGTCATGTTTCGGGAATATTTGACCTGACTTGAGACTTTGACCAACTTGGATAAAGATTTAAAAAGATTCGAAAATTCGGAATTTGGCCAGTTCGACATTCGAGTATTTCGGGGAGCAATCGCGGTGACGAACGAATTTTGGCGCGTCGCGCGGAACGAGCACGGGCATCGGATGGGCTCGGGTAATTTCGTAAGTCAAAACTATAATACCGAGGAACGACACCGTGTTTGCACATTTCCACGGTGACACTTTAAGCGGGAGGCCGCGTTGAACACAGCCAGACATTTATCGTTGTATACATTGTATATATTTGCTCGTGCTTCCAGCAAGCCTTCGCGTAGAGCCGCGCAGCGTGTTCCCTTGTTGATTCAAAATATCGTAGCCATTTATTCAGCAATCATCGCCGAGCCGATTAGAAATAATAAAGATCGGCAGCCGCATTATTATTTATCCCCCTCACGCCCCCGGTAATGATTCTCGCCCCCGTTCTCTCCATCCCTCCGACGCGGGCAAATATTCTTTTAATATTTAAAGATCCTCCTGTATAACCGTTTTCGTGTAAATACTCCGGCCGAGTGTAAATATGTACAAAATATACATCGGCGGAATGTATAAATACGAGGACTATACACTCTTTCAGGAATAAAATATTAGTCGCTCGCCGGAGTCGATGATTCCTCTCGTTTCCGCCTTTACGCGAGCTATTACCGCGTGTCTTTGCTAGCTAACAATTCTCGTTGTTTTGTTTGTTTGTTTGCTATCTCTCGCGGGGACAATTACGACGATTGAAAGGAAGATTGATTGGAAAAGGATTGACAGATGAATATAGGTTAGGTTGTAGTTTTTTCTTTTTCTTTTTCTTTTTTTTTTTATTAAGAAGATTAACAGTGGACTTGTCAAAGTGACCAATCGATAACTTTTTATTGAAATTTGGCGCAGATGTAGATTAGAGGTTAAAAGTTTGGTAGAGATTGTATTCTTTATTGTATTATGAACTTTCTCTTGGTTCATTTTGATAATTTGGAGGAGAACTGAAGAGTTTGGAGCGTTGGTGATCAGGGAAAAAATCCAGAATGATGAAAATAGCAGATAATTTATTAAAATTCGGTAGGTGCACTTTTAAAAATTATAAAGTACACATAAATAAAATATTGTGTAGATATTATAAACTTCTTCTACATCCTCCACTTTAATTTTTATGATGCGAGTTCTGTACTTTGATCTCTGATAGTTCTAGTGTTAAAAAATTATTCGGTGGAACTGTAAAATAGATATACGTATACAGAATGTTCCCAGCGATGCAACAAGCCAGAAAGTGATTGAGAAAGTCTACATGTAAAAATACGAAAAGAAAGAATGAAACTTTTTCATTTCAAATCTGCAGCAACGAACAAAAAGAAAATTGCAGTTTATCGCATTAGTGACAACAATATATTCTACGGTATATTTTATATTTGCTCATCAAATACGAGAGCAATAGAAGTATGGTTAACATTGAAAGAATGTTCTATTTAAAAGCTTAAAAATGTCTAACTAAAAGAAAGATTAACGATATCTTGCAATAGAAGCAGAGAAATATTTCTACACTTTCTATAATTTAACAGTTGATAAAATTCGTTATTAAATTGCACTTAGACGTAAGACTAAAAATTAGCGAGATACTGGATATCTGAGTGAAAAATCCTGATTCAATAGCTAGGGGTTGAAGATTCAAGCGATCGTAAGTAGTGGTATCTCTGTTTTCTTGCTTCTTAAAAACGTAATACATTTTCAGGCAAATAAAACTTACTCGATCGAATGTCATCGAAATCCCTGAATTTCGCTAAGAGCACGCAAAACATGCCGAAAATTTCGAGCTGGTCCTAAGCCAACAGCCAAGGGCTGTGGACTCGCACGTAGATCGTTCGCGTCGCAGATCGGCTATGATACGAGACGTCGGCAAATTTGACGGGAATACGTTAACGCGAGGGTTTTCGAACGAATCCGCCTGGCATAACGCTTGTTAATCGCATTAGCGCCGACATCGCCGATAAATCAGACAATTAGCGGCCATAAGCGCATCGTAAATCGGAATTATCAGAATCGGCTAATGCATTTTGATGCTGTCTGTTTGCTTGGTAACGCGCTGCGGCGGGCCAGCATATATGTTTACCAGTCTTACGATCGCTGGAACCATCACCTGTTTGTTCTGTCAACTAGAAGCCCGTTTCGCTCGTCCCGTCGTCCTGTCACAATCGAGTCTCCAAGTAAAATTCTGCGTATCTTCGCTTCCCCTAGATATACCGGTGGCCATGTCTCGCCAAACTTGGTTATTCTTCAGAATTTTTCGCGAGCATCCATGGTGGGTGATTGCTTTGAACGTGAGAGTAAAAATTATTATTTCTTTTATTCTACGTTGCAATCATTGGAGATAATTGAAGGGGAGGGAGGGGAATACGTTTCCTAGATACGAAGATAAAGAATAGAAATTATTCTGAAATAATGCACACCGAATCTATAAATAATAAAGTTTGTTTAAATTGTTATAGATGATTGCTTGGAACTATTTTTACTGAAAAGAATAGGAAAAAATGTTTTTCTATCATTTCAATGGAACAGTGAGAGGATTAACATAAAATAAAATATGGATAAAATTTGGAAAACGGTTTTTTTTTCTTTAAGCAACGGATTCATGTTTGTGAGAAGAATACCTACAATAATTAAGCTTCAAATCTATGTACTTACACATTTAAGTAAGTGGGTAGAACTACGTAGAATAAATTATAATTAAATTCTAATTTATATTCAGTCTGATTTAGAATTTAATTTGTAAATCTAGTCTACAATTAAATTCAAGTCAAAATTTTTAATAGGACATGTAAGACAAATTATAGTATAAATGTTAAAATCCTGATTTTAACATTTACTCTAATTCATAAATAAATTAAAATTCTTAATAACATTAAATATTCAATTCTAATTAAGTGCTAATGTAATCCGACTTAGAATTAAATTCTTAGTAGCACTTATCTACTAACGTAAAAGATATCTTCTTGCTCCTCCATATTTTTTGCTACTAAATTAGAAGAAATTACGAGAAATATTTTATATTAATATATGACATCACTTCAATATACATAGACTATAAAGATTTTTCATATATACAATATATAATATCTCAAATATACATATAATTTTAGTAAATGTAATAAAGTATAAATACATATAATTCTTTATCTTTTTTCAAAAAGAGCAAGTCAATACTTTTTTGACTCACTATATACACTCGGAACACATGGGAAATTATAGGAGTAACGCAGGGGATGCGTTGGTCGCTTCGGGGAATTGGTTTCAACGTCGATGGACCTATGAGTATCATCGAGAGGGTAGTTTACATCATCTAGTACCCGCGTCGCGATTAACTTCTCCGACGTTCGAAGACGATTGCTTTTTAAATAGGTGGCCGACTCGATCGTGGGAAAACCATGGCCAACCACGAGCGATCAGAGAGAGTTGCAAGAAAGAGAGGCAGTTTTCTCTTGAGAAATCGCACTGGCACGTGACGGGTTCTCAGTTTTGGTACTTGAGAGATGGACGTGATAAAAAGAGAAACGATGGTACACTACATCGTTATATCTTCGTATACACAGTTTTACGAGAACTCATGAAAGTATTCGGACACCTACCACAGAAGAATTTTTATGAATACACGTATAGAAAGTGTCACCTTAAATTAATTCGTCAAATGAAAAAAATGTTTCAACGTAATAATTAATTTTCTTGAATTTTTTAAATGTAACATTTAACATTTCTACCTCGCAATTCGAGAGGGCATTTAACGCTGGATAAAAACTACGACGATATATACCGCAGAATCTAAAAATTAGTAAAGTCATCAGTTGGATGACTACTTTAGATTACCCAACGATTTTGCATTATATGAAACATTTTGGGATTTCATCGACACTGTGATGAAAAACGACTATCATGATTAGTAAAACCAATTTCTATAAAATGTATACAAAAGTTACAACAAAGATATTCATTGCGAATAAATACACGAATAAAAGAAGGAAGAAAAATGAGAAAAGAGACAACCTGAAATTTTAATATAGAATCATCACACGGTAGACGTGCAAAAAAACACGTAAAAAAAAAAATAAAAATCATGTTAATTCAGTAACCGGAAACTCAAAATGCATGTTCCTGCGTTTTTAAATTTCCTACGAAAATCCTATAGAAACGTTTTCGAAATCTCCCGACTCGAATCGTCGAACGACGAATTACCGGGCGATTAAACCTTCATCTCTAAACTCGTGCATCCATCCACGGAGTTCTCAGACTCCCAATCTCCGGCACCACGTGGTCCACGTGCACGAACGATGCGAGAAAGGCGACGACGACGTAACGTCGTTCAGGCACGAACCCAAATAGGAAGAGAAAGAAAGGAGGGGGCAGGTTAGCCGGATCGAACCCTCAGGGGTACGAATATCTCGGCTGGTATACCGAATGTTTTGACAGGGGGTGGCCGGGTGGTCACGTGGCGGGGTGGTGTTTGTAAAACATCGCCGGCTGCTTTATCACGGCGTTATTAACCGGCAGCCAGGCCACGTGACGATCTATTGTTCGCATTGTTGCGGCTCGAGAGAGCAATGATACGGCTGTTGTTGCTCCGGTGAGACGCGACGCCGTGATTTTGTTTCTACGCTCGCGATAATCTAATTGAAATGAATTCTCTCGCAATGCGATGCCGGCGGTTAAGTAACGAAGGAGAGGAAGGAGAGAAATATTTGGTTGCGTAAGGTTCTTTTTGGATTTGGAAAGTTTATCGTTCGTATGATCTCTTTCTGTAAACTTTTGAAGAATGATTCTTTTGGAGATTTGTGTTCCTTTTGTCTCGGTAATTTGTGTAGAAAATTTTGATGTATTTTTTTCGTTATCTTAAATAATTTTTTTTTAGAGCTTTTAGAGAAGTGACAGAAATATCCTTGAAAGAATTTTGTAAGCAACAAATGTATGAAATTGTATCACATTATGTGAATGCAAGTTTTTGGAGCCTCGTAAATTATAGAAATATCCTTGGAAACAGTTTATAAGTAACTGCATTATAATAAACACTCGTAGCATCGAAAAGATTAAGAGTCGAGTGTGATTTAAAAGAGAACAAGATTCATAGAATGATGCTGGAGATATTTTTTACTTATTAATATTTTTAGTGTTTATATTTTATTTATTAATATTTTTGTAGTATCGAAATTATTGTGTATAGTTATATATTTAGTTATTTTTACTTTTAATAGATGGCCTGTTTGCTGAAGATGCGTGAATGAAAAGTGTGAATGTGATGTGAGAGGCACAGCGTTGGCACTGAGCGCTTTTCTTTTTTTAAAAAAAAGAAGAAAGTCGTGCGTGTCAGGAGGGAGTCGACAAAGAGTGTTGAATGAGTGTGGTCAAAAGAGTAATTTGTGTTGTAAATTAATTGTGTCGTTTAAGTTTATTCGAATTACTGTTGTTGTTTGAGTTGTCTATCTTGTATTTATCATTTGTTGTTTTGTTTTCGTTTTCTTTATTATTTAATATAATAAATCATCTAAATTATATCCCTACATTTTTATTTAGTGTTTTACGTGATTCCTTCTTATCAATGAATGTAAATATTCCAAAAATAATTTGTTGGTATAAATAATATTCTTCTGTAGAAAAATTTAGATTGTTGTACGATGATTCGCAAATATGTCCATTTCACAATAGAATGAAATTGTTCGATAAACAATCTAACGGAATAAATTAGGTACTAATTTTGTATAGAAAACATTGAATCGTGTCAAAGAATGAATATTCTATTAAGCGAGATACGCAAAAAAGGTCTTTAAGTGACATTTGTATAATAAATAATTTATTCGTATAAAAAAACAGTAAACACAGACTTGAATCTCATTATGAACACAAGGAATACAAAAATATAATTTTTGTTATTTCTAAGTGAAAACAAACTGTTTAATAAAAATCTTTCTCAGACCAAAACAACGTTACCGAGAAATAATCAATATCCAATAATCAGTGTCAACAAATTAAACACTATACATATTTTTCATTCTCTCTACGAGCACCTCCGCGCCGATAATACAAATACTTTTATCAAACCGACGATTAACGATATCGTTCAAAGAATTATTCCATAAAAACCTCCGTAGAATACGGATGAAAGGTCCACGAGGAAGAGAGAAAAAAACGTTTCAAGTTTCCGGAATTGCTTATTACATTTCTCGAAAAATTTAATATCATGAAATTCACAACTTCACATCAAATAAAAATCAAATAAAATCTTCATATTTCCTTATATACCAAACTAGCCAGTGGTGAAGAGCGCATGCAGGATCGTAGAAAAAACTCGAAATTTGTTCAAAATTGACGTCCCACCTTTCTTCCGCGAGCCTTTCGAGAAGAGTGAAAATCTCACCTTCGATATTAGATTCTGGTTCCGTTCGTGTAATTTCCATTTGTCGAGCCTTTCGTTGAAAACTGTAGGAAAAAACGTCTTATTTCCTCTCCGATGAAAGCTGCTCGTCGACACGAGAAAGAGGAAACGAGACACGGTAAATAAGCGTCGCGATATTATCGGGCATTCACCGATCCGATCGAGAGGCGATAATGTTGCGCTGCCTGATGAAAAACAGCGCTGTGCAAACAGCTGATTTTTGCGTCTGCCGATCTCCGTCGGGCAAAGTTCCTTGCCATTTTCACGCTATGAAAGTCTATCTTGCGAAAACGATGTCGTCACCGCGTGGTCACCGATGCCTAGTTCGATCGAATTTCCCAGGAAATGGCTATTTATTTGAACGAGAGAAACTCTTGAGAATCTTCGTGAAGACTTGGTGGTAGAAACGTACATAGCAGCGAGAGTAGAAAGAGAGTTTTCAAATCATAAGTCCAAGTTTTAAGACCAAACTTCAAAGCTCCAGAGTTTAACGACAAGTGCTGTATTTATTTCAAATTTGAAGAGGTAAAGTAGCTTTAGTCCAATGAAGAATCATAATTGATCAACAAAGAATAATTAATGAGTGCCGGATATTAAAAGTGAAGAGTCACTCTTTGATCAAGGAAATACATACGCATGTGAGAATTGAATCTGAAGTGTATGTCATATCTATTTGTTGCTCTTGTCAAATATAATTAAATCTTGCAAAATTATGGATTTTTTTGATTCTCACTCTTATTAATAATTGTCCATTGTTTCATTTATTACTTATTATCTTTATTACCATTCGTCTAATTGTTATCACTTTCGTGAAATTTAGAGAAAAAAGGTCATATTTTAGTAGAACCTATTTTTATTTACTACACCAGAAGAAACAGCATTTGACTGCCTGCTATCAAATCCAAAACCCGTGCCCATGGACGTGTCACGTCGGAACAGAGCTCTTTCGATGGCAGAGAAATTTTCAAATATTTCATCGTCAACTCGGCTCACGATCAATTCGACGTCGCGATAATTAATAGCTCGATCAAACGATACCCCGGGCAGAAAATACGCCAGGCAGAGTAAGTAGAGAAAGTAGAGGCAGGGAAGGGTAGGACTTAGCGTTGACCAGGCGGAAGTTCGTTAATAATTCGGCCCCCGCGCGCGCTTTCCTCCCAGCCAAGTCTTTTTGAAGCGGGCCCAGTCTCGTCGAAGCTCTGCTGGTCTTGACGAAAGGTTGTTGGAGCGAGCAAGACAGAAAGAGAAAGAGAGAGAGAAAAAGCAGAGAAAAAGAGTAAGAGAGAGAGAGAGAGAGAGAGAGACGCAAGGGAGATGGTTGCAGCGCATGCCACGGGGGGTTGAAGTCTGTTTGCTCATGAAATATGCAGGCATGCGCCCTCCATAACTGTTCGAAAGCACTGAAACTTGCGTGCAGCCTGGCCGGGCCACGGGATTTTCTACCCCTTCGAACGTTTACCAAAGCGCAGCGTTTACGTCGATGGGAACACGCGTTCTTATCGGCGCCGGTATCGACTTATAGGCCGTGAAAACCGGTAACACGTCCGTGTGATTGACTAATTTCACGTTGCAAGAGATTTCCTCTTCGCGGATGTAGAGAACAGTTTTTTCGTTCGTTATTGAATCGAAAGAGTTTCTCGGCACTTTATACACAGGTAATTTTAGATTGCAAAAAAAAAAAAAAAAAAAGAAACAATTTCTTTCGGTTCACGGAAGATCCGTGTGTTTCCGTGTAGAAGTAGGTCATGTGTTCTTCAATTTCGGTTGCACTTGTGTGAATTTGATTCTGTCTGAATGATTTATGGGACGAGTGGATTGGTTATACGTTCGTACAATTGAGCGATTTTCAGTTATTCTGTGCAAGTAGGTTTCATGGATTCGTCACCTTTAATATTACAATAACTTCAATATTCATTTAATTCAATTAATATTATTCATTGCGACATTAATTTTACTCGTAATATTTAATATTCGTTTAATTCATAATATTCAATTAATAATAACTTTAATATTCATTGCGTTTCGTCGTTTCTCTCGTTCAAAAAGAAATTACTTTCCAGTGATAATTTGTTTAAATTAATGTCACTCGTGTTGTAACATCCATTTCATTCGTATTCAGTTAATATAACAATTTCAACGTTCATTATATTTCATCCAGGCAAAAGCAAGAAACTGTCGTTCAAATTAAATTCTCCTGAAAAAAGAAAAGGCAAATTTCTTCTTCGCTAAAAATCCCTCCAAAGGCCGAAGTTTTAAATAAAAACCTATTCTTTCAAACAACTGATTAAAATGAGACTGAACGACAGGTAGCCGCGAACAATCTAGCAACATTTGTGAAAAAAGAAAAAAGAAAGAGGAGAAAAAAAAAGACCCCATGAAATCGCGTGCTCCCTCGAGTTTGCTCTCGCTGTACGATTAAATAAGTCGCGAATCGCTGGCGGAAAGATAGACATATGGTGAAAGAGCGTGCAGGTTGCATGGGCGTAGCGTGTCAAGCGTTTTTACGAGCCGACGAGCCGCACGAAAGCTCGTCACGTCGACGTGTGTATCCGACGAGTCACGGCCGGATTATTTAACCCCGAGGAGAGCATATGTCGCCATCCCCCATACGCCTAACCGGCTCCGGTTATCGCAATTAACCCGCGTCGAAATCAAGCGGCCGATAGCGATCGCATATAAAAAGCGATTTCATTCGGACACTTGACCGTGATACTTATTGTTAGAGATACTTATTGCAAAACTTATTCTATGTTTTCAATCTGTGAACTTTCTTTTTCTTTTCCTTTTTTTAATTTCCGCGTTCAAAGAAATATAGTAGCCGTTGTAATATTGTGTTTGAGTCATTTAATGCGAAAGTGGCATCAGTCGAAAATGTAAATTTTTTGATTAAAAGCAAGTAATATCAAAAAATATTGTATTTCTTTCATGTGAATTTTTTTAAGATTATACATTGTATTATTTTCACATAAAACATAAGCGAAAGTTAAGCTTGTGAATTTTTTATTATATCAAACAATCCATTTAATAAACGAAAGAAATTTCTACTTACCATTCAATATTTGTGCTTCTGTTAGGTATAAAAAGATAGAGATAGATTAAAAAGAAATTTTGTTGTTTTAATTTTGTTTTTTCATTTATTTAATTGTCTAGAAGACTATTGTTTTTCGATTAATGTCTAATTAAACGGTTAAAAACAATCATTTCTATCTTGCCATTCGAAAGGTAGAAAATGATACTATGATCTTTCTTTCCTCCCATAAACAAAAAACTATCTGAAAGTAAACTAACGTTACAATGTTTTAATTTACATTTAATTTCCAATGACGAAAATCGAAATATAGTATGTATAATATAGATATCATATTATATAATATGCATAATGTACATATCATAACACAATATAGTATAAATACATTAATTACTCTAGAATTTCTTGTAAAGTCTTCTGTCTAAATTAATTATGAAAACCTAATCTATTACACATATAGAAGTGCAAGGTTTGTTCGGTGGCCTAAATCGAGTTTCTGTTACCCTTATTTAAGCGGGTTCCTGTAGGAAGAAAAGTCACGTTAAGAGGAATGTGTACAAGGAATCAGGCGAGTCGCAGGGTGAAACAACCGGGAGGGTTGACACTGAGACTGAAAAAGTCAGCGTCAGGCAAACTGCCTACCCTTTGCTCTCGCCTTGCACTCGACCACCTCCGCAGGACATTGCGATTTTAAACAAGGACACCTCTGTTAAATTCACACCTTCGGGCAGAGAAATATCTTTCACATATATCTTATATATCACATATATCTTAACATGTCAATGATAAGAGAGCTTATAATAGAACGTAATGTAATTCGAGTTAGAAAGAATTGTTGGTAATTCGTACAATTAATACCTAACCAAATGAATCTCGAATATTCCTTTCAAAATACGCAAAAGTCAGGGCAGTAGATTTTACGATTATAATTAGGCTACGGATGCAATTTCATATTTTTACGGAGATGATTGAAAAATAAAATGCAGTCTAGGTAGAAAATAATTTCACTTATTAAATATTATCAGGTGTATCATACTTTATATATTTCACACATAAAATAATCATATACAATCACATATAACATATGTAATTGTACATAATTTTAAATATATAAATATTTTATATATTTATTCATGTCACTTGCATTGAATGAGCTTGCAATTTTGAAAGTTCTGAGTTCGATAAAAGTCACTTAATATAAAGTCACTAAATATAAAGAAATGAATTTTAATAACTTACAAATTTGTTTACCAGTGGGTATATAGAAAAATGAATTTGTAAAACTCAAACTAACGACGAACTTTTCTTGGAAGACGATGAAAGAGACGCGAAGCGAAGGATAAAAAATTTTTAAGGAAACAGTAATTAGAATTTTCTCATTAAGTCAGCTACGAAGGACGTGGTTACGTAATTTCATAATGAGACATTCTGCATAGTACACATGCCAGTTAGTCAACTAGCCAACGAAGCGACAATTATCGATTAGGCCTTATCGAGCAATGGGTCCTCTCTAATATGCTCCTGTGTATGTACTTACTTAATGATCGATCAAGAAACATGGAACCAAAATATGAAATTTTGGACTTTGCGTGAAATTCTATTTTGAACGATCTTTCTTAAAATATATTTCTAAAAATCGTACGAGTCTCATAGATCTTAAATCTTAATTGTAATAAATAAATCTTAAAATAAAACTTGATTTCAATTCCGACGAAAATTGTTCCTAAAAATTTAGCGAACCTCAACGCGAATTATAAAAGAATTGGTGTAATAATAAGACTAGAATTGGTGGTATAATTTTTCTTCAGTAATATCTTTCTATTTAAACGGATTTTTAATTAATTTTAATGTTAGAATTTAGTGTTGAAAAATGTATATGTTATACTAAAAATGCACTATCGTGGACCTGTAAAATTCTATGAAAAATTTGAAATTGATCGGTTTTCTGTCAAGTAAAAAAGAAAATTAAAATTAAAATTTATCAACAAAAGAAAATCAGGAATTTAAAAGAAACTTTAAAAGTACTACTGAGTTCGTTTCTGGAAAAATGTAGTTAAAAGTTTAGAGTATCTAAAAACATAGAGACATTCCAGTCGTTTCAATAAGAAAAAGAGAAGCGTTCAAGAAACAAAATTTCAACTGTTGTTCATCAAAAAAGAAAAATTTACCAAAAAATTACACAGTCAATCTAATCGAAAGGCTATAACTAATTGAGTAATTAAGAAAGAGACAGTGTCACCATTATAACGATAGACCGATAAAATGCAACAGCGTACCGTGACGACATAAAACGAATTAAAGAAGAGAAAAAGAAGAAAAAGAAGGACGCAAGTATCTACGTGACCCGCAATTCGCACAGTACAATATATATATATATCGATTATATCAATTATATATATCGAAAATATCACAAATAATTACACACGATCATTTCCATAAATTACACTGTATTTTCTCTCTAAATTATTAACATACACGTAACGATCTCCACATGTTACCAAGTGATATCCGCGACAATTGCAACAAAACGATTCGACGTGACTAATGTTTCCTGCTGGCGTGTTAAATTAATAAATTGTTTCTCTTTTTTTTTTTTTCTTTTAATCACGACTGAACGATACAGCTACGCAGCTACATTCTCTCTCTGTCAGTTTAAAAAGGGGCGAAGAATGGCGAGACCATTTTACGTTTCGACTCAGGCCGACGCCTTGGCTGATCGGACACGGGCCTGGCCGTCCGCGGACGAACGATCGAGCGGATCTTCTTCGGTGTTGCGTCGTAAAAAATTCATTACCCGGCCGAGGAATCGATCGTGAACCCGTGTAATTACCTGATCCCTTGATCTCGCGAACTCTATTTCGTGGCTCCGTCTCGTTCGCGGTAGGAAACCGCCGCTTCGATGAAAATAGTCATCGGCAGAACAAAAATTTTTTTTGAACCTTTGTCCGTTCGATCAGCGAAATTCTTTGTTATTACGAGTACGAAGAGCAGTACGATCGGCGTTAATTGGAAAGATCGATGACCGAGGCTTTCAGTTTCTTTGTTCATATTGTATTCTCATGGCCACAGCCAGATTTTTTTCAAAAACGTCGAAATGTGAACGTTAATATTATTATTATTACTTTTTAAAATATATTTTCTTTTCTATCTGCTCTCATTCCCTGGATAATATTCCTTACGGTTCTAAGGGAACAGTTATCGTCGAAGTATTCTACTTAAGTTTCTTCGTTTTGTACAATTTTTATATTATCGGTATCTATATTTCCAGAAATATTAAAGTACTTTAGCGATTTCAGGCGACGTTTTCGGATTTTTAAATTCTAGAAGCGATTTATAAAGGTTCTTTTTCTTTCTTATAAATATGTCGTTTCTTATGTTTGTAGATAAAAGTGAAATGCGATTAAAACGTTCAAACATATTTACAGAGTATTTGAAACCTTTAAATTGAAATAAGATATACAGATACTAAAAATAGATGTTCAAATGTAAATATAAGGTATTTATTTATGATTTTCTATAATGTGACAATTCATTTGATAATTCTTTTTATTTTTCATAGAAGAAATGATATTAGAATCTTCATTATATGTATAAATAAATAAATAAATGTATATATATATATATATTTAATTTACAAGAAATGAGAATATTCTTTTCTACAGCCAGAAAAAAAGTATAATAATCTTTTACAAATTTCAACAACATTTCTAAACATTCGTACTTAATAATCTCGTTATCGCCTAGTATCAATCGAGCACCCGTGAAAACCGTTTAAAATTGTCGATCGATAATTTCGACGAACATTCAAAATGTCGCTAATAATATAGCAGATAAAGCGTGTAACCATGCAATCTCGATTTGTTTATTTGTTTATTCTGGATTTGTTTGTTTGCATTCTCCATTTGTTTATTCACATCCTACAGCTATCGCTACGACACGATAGATAAATAGAAAGAGAAAAAGAAACAGATTATACTATTTGCGCGTAGATTAAATCGTATTTTGTTAATTATTCGTCGGGTATTTCCGCGCGTTTCTCGTGGAAAAACGAACGAACGAACGAACGAACCGAGGGCCAACGATCCTGAGGGACAAGGTCGTAACACGCAGTTTCTCGCATGATCGAAATGGTACGAGAAGGAGAGAAACCGATTTTGAAAGAACGAAGCACATCCTTCACGGAAAAGATTTAATTACAGTTCATTCAACGCCTCGTAAAAGTCGACTTTCTAAAAATAATGCATTCCTCCGGTCTCTCTCTCTCTCTCTCTCTCTTTCTGGTTAGAATGATGCCTTCAGAAATCTCCAGTGAACAGATACTTGTTCCTTGCGGTGTTGCAATTTCAATATCATACTACATCGTCGTTATACAGTTGTTCGTGAAATACTTCAAGATAAGATTGTCGGATGAAATTTAAGATAACAAAAAATTGCAACAGATTAATGATTAAATATTTTTCATTAATACTGTGACAACCCGTTGTACTGTGATTATACATTGGCCAAGTTTAAAATAAATTTAAAAAAAAATATATATATAATACAAATGAATGTATGAGCTGTTCAGAGTTCATAGCCAACTCTATAAATTATAAAGTATAAAAGTGTGATAATATCACTGTTGTTTTTCTAAATTTTAAAATTTTAAAATCGTTACTTACGTATAATTTTGTTGAGATCTTATCCCGCAGGAGATGCAAGTTCTTTGTTCTTTGAAAATTAAATGAATCGTTTATTTTGAAAGTAATGTAAAAGAAAAATTAACATAGATATACTCCGATGTGAACTATTTATTTATAAACAATTTATAATTTAAAATATTCGTTTGTTTTAATCAATTGAATTTTCGTTGACTGAATTGAATTACAATTACATAGTCGGTGCAAATGCAAACACTTCAATATCTCAGAACAAAAGAAAACGGACTTACAACACTTTGTACGGGTACTAAAAATGTAGTATATCACTTTGAATACATAAAAATCCACTAATTGCTTACTAACAGTTTTGGAATTTCAGATCGAAGTAAAACGAGCCGCGAGCAAATCAAATTCTGATTAAAATCAGAGAGTTAATAAAAATCGTTTATACGGGAAAGATTTAATCGATTTTTCTTTTGTCGGCGTTTAGGACGCATAGTATCTTCGGTGTTCCGATGCGGGACAAATTGTTAATTTTGCAGTGTTCCGCGATTAATTTTTATTGTTCCGCGATTTGTGCCAGCCGATCGTTCGCTCGCGAGAAGAATCGCAACTATGTGGCCAGTCAAATTAAAACGAGCAGGTTTAAAACGGTGTGTCGGAGTTTATCAAAATGAGGGAAGGAGGAATTTTTCGCAATGTGCCAGAATGTGTCGAAGAATAAGAAACAGAAAAGGAATTGTTCGATTCCTTCTCTTGAGCATCGAACCATTGACCAAGAAATAAAACTAGTTTCATTTTCCGTAGAAAATTTGTAATAAAATATGCAAATAGTTCCAAAAGAATTTTTTCACACAATTATTAAAATTGAGATGTAAGAACTTTTTGTAATTCTTTGTTGCGGATCATTGGAGTATTTTGTGATTTTTTTTTATTGTCGATTAATTCGATTCTACGTCCTCGGAGAAATATAAAAAAAAGACGAAGGATAGATAGATTTTTATATTAAATTGGAAAACTGGAGTTGCATATTCGTTACCTACTTCGATTTTCTTCGTTCTGGAAAATCTATCTCGATTACTAGCGAAGTAAAAAAGAATAAAAGAATACTTAGTAAAAATGATTGAGAATTTAATAAAAGCGTCGTACACGTTCGAAAAAGGCTGTCTATATGAAATATATTAAATTCAATTATACATAAAATATATATAAATTCAATTATATATAAAAATTCAAAAGAGAAGCATCAATAAATCGTGAAATTAAATGAGAACTCATTTAATCGCTTCCCCTCGAACAGAGCTGTCTCAAACAAGAGAAACAAGTTAAAAAGTATCGTCCAACTAATCGTCGCGTTAATGGACACCGATATCCGGAAAAAACGAGGCCCGCTAAAGAAGAAAGAAGACAGAATCGCTTTCTCTGTCGCTTCTAATCAAATTTCCGCGAAGGCTGCAACACCGACAGACTGCTTAATTAATTGTATCAACCAGCGCGGGGCCAACGAGGTGAACATGATTTGACTAACGAGACAAAATTCTTAAATGAACGACCGACCCACCCCCTCCTCCCATCGACTTTCTTCTCATCAGCTACCCGTGCGCCCCTTCTTTTCTCCCATGAAATTTATCACGCGAGAATTGACACGATTCACTTTTCTTAACTCTCGATTATGTGCTGTGAAACTGCAGTCGAGTAGCTTGTTCGACGTGAAACGTCGTCAAGCTAGATTTTCTTGCTATTTTTCTTCTTCTTTTTTTTTCTACGGTATTAGACTTTATCATTCGTTGATAAGAGAACCGTCGTTCGTGTTTGCATTCGATATTTTGCAGTTTAAGGAACGGCGGTGATCGAGCGAAATCGAAGAGTGTTGAAATGTACTAAGCACTGCGCGTAAAGCGTCAATTATGATGTCCAGCGAATGGAACAAAATGGTAGAAATTGAAGAGATATTTTCGGTCAGAGTAAAGTGTTATTTTGATCTGAAATTATACGTTGATAAAATTCTTCTTGCGAAAATTTTCGCGACCGTGTATGTTTTATAAAATACTACAACATGTAGGCATATTTGCGAGACAGACACTGTTTACCTTAATGGCGTAACTTTGAATTCTAATGGATATAATATGAGATAGTATGAAGATAGTGTGAGATCTTCGTATTAATATTATAAATATTACATTTAAACTTCACTTTTAAATTTAGCTGAGAAACAGTCATCTTGAAGTTCTCTACTCTTTCAAAACAAACAAAATTACCATCGTTAAAAAGAAAATTGAAAATTGATTCCTAATTAACAAGAAAATTCAATGTTAGATCTGCATCAGAAGAAATAATTTCCTAACTCTGGCCAGCAATATAATTATATTCGACAAAATTTCTTTCCGAGCAATCACGACGATATTGCACACAGGTATTGAGATACATAGATTAGTTATACGAATCTTACGATCGATGAATCATCGAGATTCCATTGGTGTGCTCTGTTCCATCGGTACCATGCAATTTTTCCAAGAAAAACAGTTATCTACTCGTTAGACGTGCTCGTCTTATCGTTCTGCGTGAACCAAGTGAGTCAACACGCGTACCTCTCGAGCTCTTCTCGAAAAATATCACCAGACAGCAGACTTGTTCGTTATCGATCCTCTGGATCGTTCGAGTATCGATCTACAAAGTCACTATTCTTTTTTTCTTTCTAATTTATGCTTAGTTGATGCATTTCAATAAGTGAAATATGTTTAATATTCAATTAATAGTACAATTAAATGTAATAAGATATCACAGAAATAATTGAAAGAGAAAGATTGTTTTATTTGTTTGACGGAGAGACCAATATTATTTATATTGAAGATTCGCAATTTTGTAGCTTGATACTTTGTTGGATGGATATTTTCGTTGTTTATGCGTATAAATGTACAATTTTAGAGAATGAAAATGGAAGTTGAAAATATACCTGCATCACGTGTTTCAGAAAAATAATTTCTGCATCTTGCAATAAATTCTTTACATAGAAATTTAATAAAATTTCTAACTTAAGAGAAAAGTCCTCGATTAAAAATGAAAGGAGAAAAAAACAGAGAGAGAGAGTGAGAGAGGAGAGTTCTCGACGTTCAAATCGATCGACCAAATTCTTTCGCGAGTAATTAACCACCTGCGTCATTCGCGTTCCAGAAAAATAATTTCATCAATTTGGTTCTATCCTATTCTGAAAAATCCTTCAGCGAAAAAAAGAAAAAAAAAGAAGAAAAGCGAAAGAAAGCTCTGGCCGTCGATCGAGCGGAAATCGCACGTGATAATCGCGGTCGACGCGCGCTCAACCCTTCTCCCCCTCTGTGGAAGAGATCCCTGGTCGATCGCTGGTCGATCGATGGCGATAGGAGATCGTCGGAGGCGCGAGCGATTATGTCCCGGGGTCTCCGCGGGCGATACGCGTCGGACCGGGACAAAAAGTGTATACTTTATCAGGTGTGTAAACAGCGGCGTAGCTCGGCAGAAAATTATGGCGGGACCGGTGTACTCGCGGGCGCTTCGGCGGGCACCGGCCTTAAACAGAGTTGTAAATTAATGCAGCAGCCGAGCGAACGAGCCCCGCGTTGCCCGGCGCTATTAATCACGAGGAACTTAATTACAGTCACGCGCTACCGCGTCATTGTTCCCGTCCATGATTCCAGCCACCCGCCATGGAAAAAGCGTTGCCATGCTTCCGCGAAATTGCGCGTTTAATGCGGAATTTATTCGATTCCCGGATGAGTGTTGTGCAACCGTGGGAGCTGATCGGCAACATTTCCGCGACAGAGTGCACAGTGTGAGTGTGAGCAAGTAACACTGTCATCTTAGGTCACTCGTGAACTATTTGTTGCGCGAAAAAATGATATTATCGGAGTATTGTAATATTGTGATACTATTAGAGTATTATATGAATATATTATCATTGCAATACTACCAGAAAGTTAGAATTATAGTTTTGATACGAAAGAATATTATTTATAAAATACTTATAATTTTAGGACACTATATATAGGGTAAGTTATTTAGGTTAGCATATTTAGTTATTAAGTTAGAATATTCAGGTTAGAATATTTAGGATACTATTAGAAGAATACGTGTATCGTTGAACATTATACCAATATATTATCATTGCAATACTACCAGAAAGTTATTTTATTTTATATTATTTTATTATAATTACTATAATATCATCAGGATTTAACAACAAAGCTAAAATCATGGTGTTGATATGAAAGAATACGATTGTAGTATTATATTAGAATTATTATAATATTAGTAATATTTATGAATTAAGTAAATATTTATGAAAAAAGTAATTATTTATGTATTATGTAAATTATTATAATACTAGTAATATTTATGAATATTATGATAGTATGAGTGCACTATTAGAAAGTTAGAAATTACGGGCAATAGGTTCATGAACTTCAGCGTCAATACTACAGCTTTAAGTTTATGTTTTTTGATATTTAAATTCTGTGGAGTTTCGTCTTATTCTTTAAACTATGCAGAATTTTAAATTTAAATTACAACACAACGTTTCGATACTTTACGTCACCGTGTAACAAATTGCAATAATTCTAATTTCTTGACAGAAGTTTTACTTCATTCAGAAGACCATTTTATAAATAAACGGAATAATATATCTGAATGATTACACGTATATGTATATATATATATATTGAATGATTACGTATATATATTTTTATAACATGATCAGACTAACACGTAGGTATAAAACTCTAACATTAAATAGATAAGATTATTTCATCCAATATCCCTCAAATACTTCTCCTCTAAATTATACGTATTATATTGTCATCGTTAATTTTCACCATTCTTTACAGTTTCTTCAATTTTCATAGCAGTATTTGTATTTCTGCCATGGAACACCATTTTGTGCTTTATTACTCCACCTTTTTTACGCATTTTTCCACGTTCTGTTTTTTTTTCCTCTCTCCCGGGAAGAGCCGCACGAGCGTTTCTTCTCGTCGTGTATCTTATCGTCGACGGAGCGTAGTCGTTCGTTATCAGCCAATGTATTTATGGGGTGGGATATGAAGCTGAAGATTGGATAGATATCGTCAGTAAGGCTGGTACATTTAGAGGAACGTAGTGCACGTACCACGTGTGTGCGTGTTTGTACATGAAATCCAGGGACAAGTAGAATTTTATTACGACCTCTCCCGCGTGGCAGCGTGTTACCCACCCGACACGGTCGGTTCGATCGCTTTTACGCGAGCAGATTATTATTAGATAGATTCTCGCCTCGCGTGCAGATTCGCTCGAGGTTCTTTCACGTTTGAAACACGTCGCCTATTCGTCGAAATGTGATTTCACCGAAGATACGGATAATAAGAAAGGAATAATAAGAAAAGAAGTCGAATATCGATAATATCTCGAGAATCGGTATTCCGTTTCCTCCTTGTATTTCTCCTTCTTGTTTTATATTTCCTATAATTTTCTTTTGACCAAAATACTTCTTTCGAGTCTCTTCAAATTCAATCTTGATATTAATTGCTCCGGTTTTTAATTTTAATTCGATGCTCAACTTTCTTAATCAGTTTCGTAATTTTTTTTTTTTTCTTGAAATTCTGTTTCGGTATTTTTGTACGTAAATTTTACTCTTGCTTCGAGAAAAAAAGAAAATTAAAATAACATTTTAATATAAAATTGAAACCAGAAATTATTTAGATTGTTCCACATTTAAAAGATCCATTCCGTAAAGAAAAAAATGTAATATTTTTCATATATTTTGGAACTGGCGGTGGTTTTTAATTATAAAAAAGATGTATTGATTGTATTATTTTATTACTTGTAACATTCAATTATATCATTATACTATACATAATTATTAGCAAGCTGATATTAATACACCAAAAGTGCTTAGAAGTCAATCACCAAAGTCATTTTCCATCAAAAGTGACAAATATATATATTTTTCTTAACCAAAATCTCTAGTCCATTTACTTAATCCAGTCGTAATATCACGATAATTACGTTGCTATGACTAAACCGTTTCGCCGACTGGCAATTCCAACGAAAAGAGAACATTTGCACAACATAAATTATTCGTAACGAAAGACAACACCGATTGGGTTCCTGAATCCTCCGTACATTGCTTTGGCAAAGAAGTTAAGAAACGAGACGCGGCAACGTCGATCTATCCAAACAAACGTCAATTTTCAAGCACTTGAAAATTCGTAGTCCGTCTCGTGTCGCAACGACGATCGCACTATGGTTTGCACAAGTGTTCGGTGGCTTGTTAATCGGCCGCTCGTCAAACGGATGCTAATAAATTTTGTTTCATCACTTAGACCAGAGCACCGGCGCTTTTCAATCCAGTAATGCATCGTTGATTCGCACCTGAGTGATGGGGAATTATAACAGAGATCTTGCGTATGATCGTCCGCGAGAGACTTCAAATTAATTTCAATACACGCGTTCCTCAACTATCCATGCCCCCCGCCTCTGCGAGATCGTAATCAAACGAAAGCAGCCAAAAAAGTCGCTCCGCGATTTTATCGTCTTTTGTATATTTTATCGATCGTGCATATAGGCACAACATGTACCGAGAATCTATTTCGTTTTCGATTATGCGACGGATGATTGTGTTTTGGAAATCTTCGAAAGCACGTGTTTCAGTGATCCTGATGATCCTGAAGTATCTTGCTACAGAGTGAAAATTCTGAATAATTTCTTACAGATGCAACTCTAATTCTTATTATACAATTCTAATATATTTTTCAGAGTTTGAGTTAAATTCGTGACAAGTTAACTAATAATAATTACAATTTGTATTACTGTTGGCATTGCAGTTGCAATAATTTATAGTTTATGTTTTCGGTATAATGAAATTTTGGTCATAGTATTAAAATGTACCGTAATAGAGCGTATTGCTGACGTAAAAATAATCCTGAGATCAATGATGTCTGCTTTTTTTCTATACTATTGTCGCAAGATGCAAATTCCTAACTCTAAATTTTCAAGCCAAATCAAGTCAACTTTTGTTATAATTAAAAAAAAGGATGAATAGAAATTGAATGAGTCTCACAAATGATGTATAGTAAGCACTTGAGGATTAACCGATTTGATTAACTGACTTTGCTCTTTGATCCTTCTCAAATCTTCTCTACGAAAATCCTGACGGACGATTGATTTAAGAATATTATCGCTGTCCGTGAAAATTCTAGAAAGATTCGACGATATTTAAATAGCAGGAAATTTTAGAAAATTGAAAATTTTTGAATAACAGAGGATAATACAAAAACTGTGTAATATTTAACAAATGAAAAATCTCAATGTCAAAAAGTTTAGATATTGAAAATTTCAAAAGAAACACAGAAATAATGGAGAAATAAATAATCTGGGAAAACATTGGAGATAAACGAAAAGCACGTGAGCAACTTCAAAGATATATGAAAAGTATAGAAAATACAAAAATAAGAGAAAAATCCAAAGTAACATGGACTACCGTGGAACGTTATAAAGATCATTCGTGATGATCAAAGTGTCTGCACGTAGCAGAGAGAAAACTACAAATAGGTGTCTTTATTTAAAGGATAACCTTCCGTTTCCAACAAACAGGGGTACGATTAGATACAACAGCTCCTTTTTGATCGTTCTTTGCCCAAAGAGATAAAATGTTTCGTGCGTCTGTGTATTTTACATATTATCTGTTTGAGAACGAAATGGCATACTGAAGTCTTGAGAAGTTTCGAGATACCGAGGATTAATTATAGCAAAAGATCTCGTTGATAACGATTCTGTAAATAAAGTAAAACAGCTCGAAGTGTCGAAATATAAATTTCACTCTGAAATCCAGTTCAATTTAATCTTTCTCTCGTTCTCCTTCGTTTTTATTTATTTGTTCAGTTATTATTTGTTTATTCGTTTTTTCTGATGATCGCGGTCAGATTATCACATAATTAACGAAGTGAAAATTGTTCTGCTTCTGTAGAAGATTATAATGAGCGCTTCATTTTTGATAGCATTCGATATTTACATGTTATTTGATATTTGAAATAAATAAAGTAAAATAGCCTGAAGTTCATTCGATTCAATTTTAATTTGACTTACTCTTTTCCCTATTTTTATATCACTGTTTATTTATTTCTATATGGTCGATTTTTATGTAAATTCGTATCTAATATTGAAACAACTAACGAAGGTTTAAACAAAGATTTGTTTCTGTTTCTAAAAAATTATAAGCATTTCACTTTGAATATTTAAATATATTTAAATATTTTTGCACTGTGCAATTTGTAAATATCTGCACTATCTAATTGCAAGATTGTTGAGTATTAATAATTTAAAGAAGAAAAGTCGAATTGCATCGAAAGCTGTAGCCTTCCAAACATATACAAATTAAGACTTCGACTTGATTTTGTCAGCTATGGCTCCTTAATTTCGCAAACAAATATTTAAGAAGAGCAGAAACACAGCTGCACGGAAGAAAGAGAGAGACGATTAAATGCACGACAAATATTATAACATATTAAGTATACGATTAAATATTTAAACGTTTAAGATTCGAGTTTGAGGTGTCAATAAGGAGCGACTATTGACATCGGTGTTTAAAGGAAGAAACAATTCAAAGATATAATCGTGAAAACAGAGAACGGTGTTTAAAAACTACAAACGCGAAACTAATATAAAAATTACACACTTGGAGAATAGAGGAGAAGGAGAATAGAGAAACTTGAAACATCTTGGTCAAATGTTTGTCAAAGAAATATAATAAATATTAATCTTTGTGTAAAATATTGTAATTTTAACGATAATATCGTTCTTTCTAAAAAAAAAAAAAGGGAGGGAAAGATATTTAAACGATAAAATACGATGATTCTGGAAAAGAAATTCATAATGAAATTAATATACAAAGATAAAAGATATTTCTTTTTAAAATAAAGCACAAAATAATATAAAAATCGTACGCTCGAAAGATGAGAAATAGAAATTGAAATTAACTTTGGAAACAGCACAAAATTAACAATTCATTCGAAAATACATATGTATTATGGACTTGTATTGTGGACAATTTTGTGAACACCTAGGGATTTTATTTATTTGATCAATTTTCAACGAATTACAAATTTTATCCGCAACTAAGTGAGTAGAATTCAATGAACATTAAATCAGCACTCGTGCATACTTTTGTATATTATATGCATTTCAATTTTGCGTCTTCAAGTAAATGAAATACTCGTCGTAATTCTACAAATTTCTGTCTATTTTGACTCTTTCGCCATAAACAGTAATTGAAAATCATTACTTTTTTCTACGTTACGTATTCGTTTTACGTATTTTATCTTTGAATTTGAATTTTTCGAATGCACGAAAATCGTGAATCACGATATAATGAATCACATAGTGAATGAGTAAGGGATAGATATAAAATTCGTCCAAGATGACGAAACGGGGGAAACACGTGGAAAAAGTCGCGCGTGTCCAGATGATGTTGTCAGGACGCATTTCGAACGGCCAAAATATTTAACCTGCGATTAACCACTCCTCTCGTACACAAAATGATTCAAGAATCAAATACCAAGAGTCAACCTGGGGTAGACTGAGTACATATTGTACCCGAACGCTATCGCCTGCCGTCCTACGTGGATGCGGATACTCTGCTTTTCCTCTGTGTATATGCCCTCGTGTATATAACGATGGTATAATGGCTGACGCACATCGTTCAACCGTTCAAAAGTCTCGCAACAGAATGCTCTATTTGTCTTGGAGGTTGGAAGCAGTATTGAATAACAGGTTTGTTTAAATCATTTAAATTAAACAAAAAATTCCTGAGATATTAGCGCACCAATAATTGTTTTATGCGATACACGTTCAATTGAATGCTAAATGTCCCTTAAAGATTAAGGGAATAACCTTAAGACAGTTATTCTGAAAATATATTATTATATCTGATAAATATTTATAAATCTACGGAAAATATTATTTTCCGAAAGAGAAAATTTTCTATTTTTTTTTTTTTTTTTATTATAATAAGAAATTATACCTAAAGTGCAAAGTTGTTACTTTGGTACAACGTAACAAATGATACTGTTAAAGGAGTTAAAATTAAAAAAATCTCAGGACAAATATATTATATTTGTTTCGAAACTGGAGTAGAAAGTAATAAGAAGAGATGTGTTTTCGATATCGTCATCTAATCAGCGACACACTTCTAATTCTTTGAAGTTAATCTGCACTCATCTGGGATTCATGAAACTCCGGCTATTCAAGAAAATATTCACTGATTAATTTTTATCGCTGGAATTGAATTGAAGTGAAGGCACTGTACATATAAGAATTATTAAATTAAGAAAATTAAATATTAAATTAAATTATAAATTAAACTAAGTAAAAAGTAATGCATAAAGATTAAACTAAGTAAAAAGTAATGCATAAAGAAATAGAAAGGAGAAGATAGGAAAATCATAATAAAAATGAAAAAGGGAAGAAAGCAAGATTATCAAGAGATTATCAAGGAAACATGTAAATAATGGAAAAAATCGTAAGTAAAAAATATATATGAAAAATACAGTGCCATTCCCAGAAATTTTCAGAAACAAGAAAGAAACGAATAATAAAAATTCGAACGAACAACAAGATCAAAAGAAAAATAATGAAAATATGTGTACTAGGGCAAAGCAAAATATATAAACAAAAATTCTGAAAAGAACGAAAACCGGAAGAAAACCAGTTAACCAGTTTCAACACAAATACGCGGGAAAAGGCAAAAAATATCTATATATGTACCAAGTGCTCGGAAAGAAAGAAAAAAAATAGGAAATATAAACGATACAAAATAAATCCTACAAAAAAAAAAACAACCAAAACAGTCAGTCTCTGAAAACATCCAAGCACAAAAAAGGAGAGAGAAAAAGAAAAAGGAAAAAACCATATACCAAAGAATACACCAGAGAAGATAACGAAACAAGAAAGAATCCGGTGAAAAACGGGAAAGGAAAAAGCGATGTAAAACAGAACTAGCAAAACGGAACAGGCCAGGAATAAAACGTCGCGAAAATGAACAAATGAAAGTGAAGAAGTGGAAAAGCAAGACAGAGATGGAGAAAACAGATGGAATCAAAATTGTAAGTGCCAATGAATGCACACACGTCGCTTCTTTTTATTCTGTTTTCACATACGTACATGCATTTACTCGTACTCGTAATGCATATTACGTATTTTCTCTACATACATGAACATACTAATACTCATAGTGTGTCACTCGAAAGTTTAGAGTTTAGAACATGTTAGAATTATTGAAAGAAAATAATGAATTCGGTGAGTATGAATACTATTTTGTTGACGTTATCATGTTAATAAATTCGATCAATGCATTAATATTATGATACATTGAAACTGTTAATGAAACTAATCTAATTGTACTTAAAAATAAAAGTTATAATATTAATATCCATGATATTTCTCAGAAATATGTACGAAAACGTTTGCTCCTTCCAAAAAGATGCTCCAAAGGAATGCGCTCCAAATTTCTCAGCAAGAGTATAAGTTGGGCGCATATTTCTCACGAACATACATGAGCACACTGACAAGTATTTTCTACAAACACATGCCAACCAATATAAATTTACAGACCTGTGTCATTTACACATACGTGTACCTACTAACCACGTACTTTTTCCATTCTGAAACGAACATACTAAGACGCGTGTAAACATAGTAGACAAATCTTACATCTTTTTGTTCTTTAAACTTTCTTTTAACCATCGCTATATATTTCCTACGTACACACACGCCCATGTACACTCTTAGATTCGTACACCAATACCAATCTACACATATACCAATACGAATTTACAGACACGTATCGTTCACATACGCCCTCGCGTATTTTCCACACACGTATACGTGTATTAACCACGTGTGTGTAACGAACCTATTTCCCATACATACAAACACACACATATATATTAGCATCATCGTACACGTATACCGTGCGCACTGACATCGGAGAAAGAGGAACAGGAGGAGAAAGGAGAGGGAGAAAGAGAGCGTCGACAGAGATGCTGCTGACATTGCTTGAACATATTTGAGTTGCTCCGCTCATGACCAAATATTTATTTATTTGCTCGGTAATACACATTTGTATTAACCGCGTAGCACGATTCAAGGCACGTTCATTCAGATTTCTCTGACAAATTTTGCGCAACCCGCTGCACGACTAATTAGCGACGCGCTCCCCCTCCTTCCAACCCCTGTTCGCGCCGTGGCCCTCTATTGCTCGCTTATTAACCCTAAAAACCGGCCCAACCCCCGGTCCGTTATTTAGTTCGCTCCTACGGTGTTCTGTGTTTGCGCGAGTTTTTCCACCGTGTTAGTTGAAGTTGCCGCGATCCAGGAATATTGCTTTCGAGGTGATCGATGAGGACGCGCACGAACGAGAAATTGTTGGTTTAGGTTGCACCTGTATTGATCTCGTGGATTTTTTTAAGATAATTAGGATGGTCTCCAGGGGAGGTGTATGCGGTTGTTTCATTAGGCAATTGTCGAGAATGGATTATTTTGTTAATCCTTTGAGTGTTGGTTAATTAGTTGTACAGATAATCTTGTAATCAATGACAAAAATAGTTGATTAACTTATTGGAAGGGATATATTGTATAAATCTGTGAGTGTATTCTTAATTTGTTACATGCTCACTCATTTAGTATACTAAACTAGACTGGAATTTCAATTGGAATGAAAAATGTTAATCCAGCGTAAATATATCGTCTTTTAGGATTCTTTTCTAGAAAAATACTTTAGTCAACATATTGATAAAAATGACTGTTTTTTTAAAATAATTATTAAAGTTCATTTATTTTAATAATTCTCTATTGATGTGGTTAGATATTGATCGCCAACAACTTTGAGTTAAGATAATGAATTTTAAACAAATTTATTTTAATTTCAATTTTATACAGAATAGAAATTACAGTTTCAAATAAACAATATACACCGTATAATTTCACGCAAAACATGGAATATAGAATAGAACAGAACAAAGTAAGATAAAATACAAACTGCAAAATACAATATCATCTAATTTTGAAATTAGAAAAATATTGTATTTTTTGTGCACTTCTGATCAATCATGTTTTAAACTCAACGATACAAAAACGCGAGGAAATCGTACATTAATTAAATAGAGAAGAAATATTTCCTATTCGATTAGGAAACAAACACCAGCAGATAACCATTTTCGCAGGTGTTATTTCACTTTCTGAACGAAAAAATAAAACGAAAAGAAGAAGAAACGGAGACAGATATGGGGACAGATAGGTAGATTATCCAACTACGTGGTGAGAATCGAACACGCGCGGTTTGTTTGCTTGTCGTTAGCATGAACATACTTTTCGGCGTAACGTTGCAGGCCAACGTGCGCATCGAAACGCCGATTGATAAGTGTTTCGTTAAATTGGAACGAATTATTGAGAGCTGGAAACGTTCATTAAACCAATATCAGGTCAAATAATGTTCAAAATTTACACATGGAAAAATAAATAAATTTAATTCTCGATCGATATCAGGTGTCCGGGGATTTTTGTAATTAAGAAAAACTTATGATGAGAAGCAATATATTTTTATAAAGCAAAACGAATGACAAACGAACTTTTCATTCCTCGTCATGATTTTTATTTTGTGTTTTATGTAAAATATATGTACATCTTCGTAATCAAATTATAATATATAAATTGTAAAATATATAATTTTCTATATTTTTATTTATATTTTAATATTATTTTAAACTTTGACAAAAGGGAAACAAAATAGTTTTACTTTTATCTCAAAAGTGACGGTAAGAAATACTTTGACATACGTATAAAATTCAAATGAATTTCTACATAAAGAAACTTTCAACCCTATATCGCTATCTGAAGCAACTTAACCGTCACATGTCATCAATATTTTCTGTTTTGCAAATTCCTTTCATAGACATTTTATAGACTAGATTACAGAATGCTCCCTAATTTTAATAATAGATCAATTTTGCAGTCATACTTGTAATAATACTCATACTTGTAACAACAAAATCCGAATAAATTTCGAGAATTACATCGTCAATCGTAAGCAAGCACTTCCAATAATTCTAAATTCAAAAGATTCCGATGTCTAAAAATTTTAAATTATAAAAACTCGAAATAGTCTTCCCTTGCAAGAAAATCTCTCCATAAAACTTCTTTCCACAAAGAAACTTTCAATCCTAAATCGTCATAAAATCACTTCCTGCCTCCCAAAAATTCCATCCCTTCGTCAAAGAAATTCCATCCTCCATAATTCACGGATCATGCTGGCGAGTGAAAAGAGGGAAAAATAAAAAAATCGTGAAACATCGGCTGCTGTATTTACACGCAATTCCGTGACGGCCGATAATGGGTCCTCGACCCCCATTCAGATAAAAACCAGCACGTCACCTTACAACGGACGATCGAGTAATCGTCGAGATACCGCGGGAATAGTTTTCACCGATAATTAATCGATGGAGAAAAAAAGCGTTCTGTTTGCGATCGACCTACATTACATTGCGATAATAACGCTCTTACGTGACTGCACCGGAGAGACTGCAATCGTTTTCAGAGCGTGGCTCGATGAGAACGATAATATTTAGCTAACTCGGGGATATCGGGGGTTGAATTTTTCTTTCAGCCAGAGCCACCGTTCGTTGCGCCCCTCTTGCTTTCTTTCTTCTTTGCCTCTCGTTCGTTTTACTCGTTCGTTCTGTCGTGTTAGGCAGATTATTTCGAACAGGTGTTTCGAATCGATGATAATCAGGGATGTACGGGTGTTTATGTAATAAATATTTGCGATGCCTTTTGTCACGAAATAATATTATTAACAATCGTGAAAGAACCAACTATCGACATACAACTTTGAAGACAAATTTTATGTAAATGTAGTCATTGTAGTAGCATCTGATTGCAAAGGATTAAAAAAAAAGGATTACAAAAATGAATAGAAGGTATAACTAATAATTATCTGAACATTTTGGAAGACAAATATACGTCACAATTATATCGGTTGTGCAATACCACTAAGTTAGCGAAAGAGTTAATTAATATCATGTTACATGAAAGCTGAAACTATTAAAATATCTCATATAGCAAAAGTATAACACGTTCGAAAATTTCAAAATTGCAACGAACATTAATTTATAATAAATTCAACAAATTCAAAATAATTAATATCTTATTAAAATACCTTAGCCACTAAAAATCCCAAAACTCTAAGAAACAAGGTAATAGTACGTCCGACAGAATACTAAATTAACACTATAGCCATTGAAGGATCTTCTGTTACGTCTGCGAACAATGTCTGAAACTTCAAGAAATAAGTACTCTACCAAATTAATACTCATTAACATCGCAATTAATTACGATTACACACTGTATCAACGCCTCTGACATTCCGCAATTTCAATTAATTGCGATTATACCCGATGTACAAAATTAACACCCAGAACATATCGATCAACACCGCGATACTTTCCCCGCCGTTAGAAAATCCCGTGAAACACAATGCATGACCGATCCAAAATTCCAAAGCTTCGACAAACAAAGCTATACATGTACATACTATTATATATGTATTGTACATGCAGCGTTCGACAAGACGACAGAAGATACGAGATGGAATAAAGGGGTCGGGGAACGTGCTCGGTCGTCGATCAGACGCGAAAACGAGCGTGAATCGCGGGGCCAGGGGGGCGCGTGCAAATCCACCCTCTCCCCCCCCCCTCCTCTTCCGCCGTTGGACGGACAAAGGGAGGCGCGACGATATGTACAAACCAACGGAAGCGTGTCGAATCCAGGAAGCGAGGCGAGAATTTCCGGGGAAACATTCGGAAATCGTCGAACGCGTCTAGCCGCCGTTCCGGAAACGTGATTTCGCCAGCCGACGCCGCCGCCCCTCTCCACCCCCGTTCAACCCCGCTCGACACGACGCCGTTGCACACCCGAAGGCGTCGAAATTCTTGCACAAGCCCCCTCGACGCGCCGAATTTGCGCCCGCGAGTCAATTTTCCACCTCCTCGGCAAATACTCGATGCCTGTTTATAAGCGGTGAACGTACGACGCTGGCGAATAAAGGGTGAAACAAAAAAAGGGAAGAAGATGCGGACGGAGTCTTTCTGACGGTGGCGTTTCATTAGAGCGAGATAAATTTCGAAGGAACGATGCTCGTGTTTGAAGAGGATTTGATTTTATGACCAGCTTTTTCGAGTTTTGGTGAAGTATCTTTTTCTTTTTTTTCAAAATAGGTATGTTCGAAATAGGTCAGGGTAGAATGTCTTTGGAAATAACTGCGGAAGATTGTACATGAAACATTAGTGTTCTACGATTATCGTTACAATTAATAATGTAATATACAAAGATAATATATTATAAATAATTATTTATTCAAGGATGAGCTGCAGAAATGAGTAAATAGCAGAAATAGTTGAAAGAACTGACGACATAGATCTCGAAAATGAATTCTGAAAATTTTCTCCCGTCATCAGAATGTTAAGAAAACAAAATTCGAATGGCGTAAGTTGATTGAAGAAATTTGCAAACGAAATGTTGCGTTAAAATGAGCGACGTTAAAAATGAACAAGACTATTTCAGTAATATTAACGGTTTATCAATAGTTTTAGTAAATAGTTTGTAAATATTCGTAGGAAATCATTTGAATTATCGTGTGATGACCGTTTGATATTCTCTTAATGCTCGATGTGCACTGAACCAAGAGGGTGAAATAATGCGGCTTACCGCTGGGGATGTTTTTAAAGCCAACAAATAGAACGGAGGCCTCTCTAAATATGCTCTGGAATCAGGAGAATCCTGATGCTCGATTGCGAGTCGAGCAACCCTTATTCACGGAATTCAACATCGATAGAACGAGGGAAAAGTCGCTATCGAACGACTTGAAAAGTAGTACAGAATATAATACGACTACTTGCTCATATTTTTCTTTAATACACAGTGGCTCGCGGAAATATTCAAACACTTAAGTATCATAGAGACATTTTTATATATAATATTATTACCTATATGTATATATATATAGTAAAGTAAATATAGTAATATATATATATATAGTAATATATATATACTATATTTTACTACATTTATATATATAAATATATATATAAATATACATGTATATATATATATATATATATATATATATATATAGTAAATGTAGTAAAATATAGTAAAATTTAGAATTAATCTGAAAATGTATTAAAAAGATATTTATTCCAAACATGTATTTAGTAAAAACATGAATGTATCTTGTAATTTTTATGTATATAACGTAGGTACTTTCAGATTTGTTAAGGAAATTTCAAAATATTTCATATAACATTCAAAACACATATATTCACGAAAAGTTCGTTCAAGTATTCGAATAGTTTCGCGCGAGCAACTATACATCTACACAGTTCTCGTACGAAATATTTCATACGATTTTTTTATTATGTATTATATATTATACATAAATCTTTCAGATAATTTCTCACTTCTAAGTTCTTGTTTGAATTTTATCGATTCATCGTAACTTTCACAAAATCTTCCATTTGCAAGATAAAGTTTGCTAGACTCCATCCAATCTTTAAATTTTTTAAAAAATCTCCCGCTTTTGAATCATCATTTCTTATTTCTTATATCCTCTGGTATCCTCACTTACCTCATATTTCTCATTCTTAAGTTGGATATCTTCTTCTACTTTTCTTTTTTTTTCTATTATTTATCTCTTCGTACTTCTATCATTTTTCTAGAAACTTGCACAGAAACTGAGTCACTCTCAGAATTTCCGACTTCAAATAACTGATATATTTTACAGTATGAAACTTGTAATTTTTATCAACATAATATCGTTCTACAACTAGAAAGTTATCCCTGTATCCGCACTTCGAAAATTCGATCATTCCGACAATACACTGACAATATTATTTTATTACTAACTATAAATTCTATTTATAAGGAGTTGACTAGCATCTTCACAGATAGCAATTTGAACACGTTTGTCGCAGAAATATATAAATTGCACAAAATTGACAATTACAAATATTACACATTACACAAATATACTCGTTGTACGAATCCTTATTTCTCTGCGACTCGCTACGTAACAATTCCACCCTGTCGCGGCGCAAAAATGGCGTCGCGTCCACTTGATTACCGCCAGACAAGCGAAATCCTGGGGAAGGATGAAGAGTCCACGACGACGAGAGACGACAACGACGTCTAGGAAAACGATTCGGGGAGAGCGACAGTCTGTGAGGGTGACGCTAATTCAACGAGGGTGAATGGGGGTGGATGGCTCGAGTGGACAGGGTTACGTGTAGAAAGGACGAAGATGAGATGGAAAAGAATGGAAGGAGAGGGAGGGGAGGAGGTAACCACCCACGGAGAGTCCGACAAAGGCCTGGCCACTTGTCCGATCTCTTGGATCTATACGCAAATAGACGCCCACGAAGCCTTTTAACGTTCCTGGTGTCTCGTCACGTTGCTTGTCTCTGTCGTTTCTTCGGCTGTTTCCGTGTCCTCGTGGCCGACACACCTGCCTTGGCCTCCTTCGAACACGTTTCGCGGTGTCCTCACTCGCTCGTTTCATTTCTAACCAGACTCCACGTGAGTCTTCACATTGGCTGAATTGATAATTCGTTGCATTATTAATACGCCTGTATTGATTAATTGTTTAGCACGCTATAATTATTAATTGTTAATATCGTGTTACAATGGTATAGTTATGATTATAATGTTATTATCATTATTATTATTAATTGGTGATATATTAGAGTACCTGTATGATAAATTTTATTTTATCTGTGTTAAGAAGGTACACCATATCGTGTTGATTTAAAAAAAATTGGAACAATTTGTTTCCTTAAATTTCTTTTTTTTTTTTTTTTTTTTGAATTTTATATATATAAAATATTGTAGTGGGAAGGGGGATATTTTTGATACTGAAATAACTAGCAAAACGTGAAAGACAGCTTCTATTTTATTTCAAAGAAAACTATTAAGAATGTCTTCTCCAAAATTATGCTTTTTGACCTACTAGTGCTATCTTCGATACTATCATAAGAAACAAATAACTCGTACAAATTACTTACTTCCACGCATTTTTATGCATCTTTGAAAATTTTAAAAAAACGAATAAAACTAAACTGAAAGAAGGAAAAAAAATGAAACTGATACTATATTACTTTCTTCACTTTCTTCTACTTTAACATGTATGAATTTATGAATTTATATTATATTACATTACATATGAACAATATCCAAACAACAACAGAAATAAATATAAAATAAATGTACATATAAATAAAAAGAATTTGTGAATAATCAATCTGTGAATGCAACAATGCAGCACAAACGAGTGTAAATTATTCGAAGAAAAAGGGTGGTAAAAAACTAAAGAAGAAAAAAAAAAGTGAACTTTCTTCCATGACCGCTTTAAAACGAGAAAAGCTCGCGCGAAATGGGGAGGAGAGAGAGAGAGAGAGAGAGTTAAGGCATCAACATTGATTGGTTTGTTTGCGAAGAACACACAGCCAATACACGAAGTCGATTCGAGGGAGAGAGAGAGAAGAAGTGAGAGAGAATGGAACACGCCGACGGAACGCAGCGTGCTAATATTGGCGCGGAAATTACGTAAAACAAAGGAAGCGTGCCGGAACTCCGTGTCTCTCGACAAATCGGCCAATCGATCTTCGCCGCGCCAGGAGAAAGTTCACGACCCAGGGAATCGAGTAATACCACCTCCCCGAGAGTATCGATATCGTTCACGTCACGTTTCAATCTTGTATTTTTCCAGTTGCTCAATTTCGAGCCGTTCAAAAGGAATTTAATGTAATTGTAATACCGTGGTTGTGTATGTTAAATGTTCAAACACTCGGCGCAAAAGAATTTTTAAAGAGTATAAACAAACAACTTTTAAGAATATTCGTGAACATTTTAATATTTGATTGACACCGTGGCGAGACCTAGTCGATAAAGATTGAAACCAATCTGGAAAGTTACAAGATAATAAAAAAAATTAGTATACTTATAGCGCAAATAGGAACTTTATCGTAATAAGTGTTAAAGACGGTCCCATTACGGACATATATCTCAAAATATACTTCGAAATTACAACATAATCACGATAGTTAAGTCTCATTGCAGTTCTAATGAAATTTCGAAATTTAAATATTGATATTGATTTTTCACGTCATATTTTCTATTCGACACGACAAATCTCCCTCTTTCACAGGATTATAAAACGCAGTAGTAAAATAGGATAAAAAACGCTACGACCATAAAAAAAACAACTCACACATATACAACAATCAAAAATTTCTTCAAACTTCATTTCTTCAAAATAATAGGATTAAATTAATAAATTCACTTGCAACACTAATCAAGAATCGAAATTCAACAATACAAAATTAAACAAACAACTGAGTTACATTACATGTAATATAAATAACTATAAAATAATATCGCATTCCTTTAATTCAATTCCTCCTCGACGACTCCCTTCCAAAATGGCGTCGAACGCGGCCCATCCTCCTCCGGTATCAAAGTTCATCCTCAACCAGGCATGCCCGAGAACCATCGAAAAATCATGTTCTTGCGAGAGAGTCACAGGGCGGTCCTCATTTCCATTCCCATGACAGCGAGGTCCACGAAACCTGATCCAACTCGCCGCAAGGAGAACGCGCGGAGGAGGAAACACACAACGGAGCCAAAAAACGGCGGCACTCGAGGCTTTTACGCCGCTTCGAGGAAAAAAGAAAGACGGTGAAGATGGCCGCGCAAGTGATGGGCCCGCAGCATCGGTTCAAAAGCTTCCATCGGGGCCCTTTTTTCGAGGTCCTGAGCATGCCGCTATTTGCCCAAGCGGCTTGAGGGTCAAACACGGAATCGCGGCCGGTTTCCACGTCCTCGTGTACGATACCCGGGGAAAGGTACCTCGTGGTACGCGCTCGGGGGCGTTTACCGTTTACCTGAGAAAAAGACTCGCGGCTTTCACCGGAAACCTCCGACGCCGTGACTCCTCGGCCCCGGTACTGCGCTGTTGCGCCATGCGTTTCACGTTTCTGTACAGATTCCGAGATCTTGTCGTAACAATTTTGGTATTTTAATCCAATGAAATTGTTTAACTCGTTTGAACACGTTTTTTGAGTTCTGAGACGTGAGTGGTTTTTCAGAGTTGCGCCATTGTTGCGGCAGCAAATGAGTGATATGTAGGAAACAATGTAGCAAAGAGAAATAAAAGTATTTCATTCGAAAAGACTCTCAGTCAACTGGAGGAAGTACTTAATCTTCATCCAGGTTCGAAAGAGAGAACCTACGAGTGACAAACAGATTAAAAAAATTAGCTTACCAAAATATGTAGAATCTAATTAATATGTAGAATCTAATTAATTTTATTCAAAAAGAATTTAAGGTTCTTTTAGGTTCTAGAACCTAAGTTTCTAAAAGAAACCCTGATAAACAGATTAAGAAGATCCGACTGAACAAAAAACTAGGAAAAAGAATGTTGAGCATTTTATTCGAAAAAGAGGCCAACTGCTCTAATAGCAAGAACCTTCTCGTATCTTCCTAATAGTATCTAAAGTTTCACAAACGACAGTTTCAGGATAAAATCAGATAAACGCGACAACCAGGTTTATGAAACGCATCGTTGTCTGAAGGTAAAAGAGACAAGTAAAATTGTAGTACGTACGAGGCTGCTGGAACGGCTAATGGAAAACAATGAGCGCCTTATTTCTGACGCAGACGCGCGGACCAAGATGACGGGGATAGCTAAGGAGACGGGCGCCAGGTACAAGTCAATTTATCGCTGTGCAAACACGCGCTATCGTCATGCGAACTGGTATCGTCGCGTTGCGACTATTCCGCTAGGAATTCTGAGATGAACTCGCGCCTCCCCCGATCGTTGGCCTCGTTATCTCCTTGCGTGAAGTGAAATCGGAGAACTCCAGTTTACGCGAGTAGTTTTGTTCACGTTGCGAACTATGAAAAATTTACTGCCGAATCCGAGAAAGGAAATGCTGCGAATGAAAGCAGAGGGTAGGCGTTTATAATTGAAAATTACTATTTCAATGAAAGATACGTGCGTTATTCGATAATTTCTAGGAAACTAGGCGCGATTAATGTCATTCGTAACAATTTTCTGTATTAATTTTGTATTTTACATTTCATTTGCGTCATAACAATTACTTGTCCTCCGTGGTAAATAAACAATAGTAATTTTACGAGTAACCAATTGCTTACCTCACGCTAATTATGTTATTGGTGATTCATCTATTAATAATTTTATTATATTAATATGGCTTACTATATTAAATTAATTACGTGTTAATTGAATCATGTTAAGTAATTATAGTTAAATAGTAACTTAAATGATAACATTAAATCGTAACATTAATTTAAATACGTAGTTTCAAACATGTTCAATTAGTTATCGGCAAGCAGTTTTTCACAAAAAGAAATTTACCGAATGAATATGAAAATAAGTTTCTTAATACAGTTTATATGACAAGCTCGTCATAGTTGGAGATAACTTTACATGAAAGAAATAATTCAAAGTGAACTTCATAAATCGGTATTAAATACATTTATTTAAATATCGAATTTTCATTTTAAATATCATTCATTTTAAATATCGAATCAATACACTCTTCAAAATAATCATATTAAATTACGTGTTATTTATTTTGTTTTGTCTCTTTAATCTCAGTTGTTATTTTACGGCAAAATGCAGCACTGTTGCAACGATTTATTTTAATAATATGTATTATTTTATCAAATCAATTAATTTACATGAATTTCCTTATTATTTTTCATTATTCGTCGTAAATATTACAACACAGGTATTACTAGAATGGATGTATCAGGAAAATTTATATGCTGAATATTCTTTTAACAAGTATAAGTAACTTGTATGATTGATACAACTAATATATTAAAGAAATATGATTTATGACAAAAAAAAAAATAGCAAAAATATAAAAATTAGGCGTAAAAATATTGAAAAATCATCTATTTCCTGTAAAAATATAAAACTCCATCTCACAGGCGACCGCCTAACATTTTCTTTCATTTTCTTCCTTCGTGCCTCAAATGGCGCAGCCCACGATTTCTTATCAACCATGTATTCTTTCGTTGTGCTATCGCTTCTTGGAACACCTTTGTAAACTCTTTGCATTCGAAAAATTCGTGGAATCCAGTGTAAACTGTCCATCTTCCTTTCTTAAAGAAATTTTTGAATTCCATTTAAATGTCTATCTATCAAAAATGATCCTTTATGCTGCATATGAATAAGTGTGTTTTAAGGCAAATTTTAGAAACAGATCCGGAAGAGGATAATTAAATAAATAAAAGATTTCTCTTCTATTCTACGGACGAACATTGATTTCAAGGTTTTACGGCCTACAACGCAAAAATTAGCGCGTAAACCGCGCTAAGGTGCTATTAAGCTTTCTAAAATTTATAGCCCGTCATCTGCGTACCCGTATCTTGATAAGATTTATCCTTTGACGCGTCTTTTTTTATCGTGAAAACCAGATGATTTTGCAGAAGAACGTGCTATCACGATCTTTTGTACGTTTGAAATATTCATTTCGAATACAGGGTCTTTCGTGTCTAAATCACGGTCTATTAGAAACAAATCTTGCCCCACTAAACTGTGATTATCATCAATTACAGTTAATCATTGGAACACTTATAGAAATTTGTTGTGTATTATATTACATCCATTGGAAATTTTGTAAAGTGATCTTCTACAAAAATATTCATAAAATATTTATAAAACATTTTGAGATTTCATTTACGCTGAAATGAGACTTAACTATGACGATTATATCGGTCAAGTTTCAGACAAGTTTAAAATCATTTCTTGATTTACTATGATAAATAATTATTGCATTATCCGGTTAAAAAGTATATTTTTCTGTATTATTTGCTATATGAAGGGCTCAAAAATCAATCAGCGCGAGTTACTTTTCACTAAAGATTACATTGTCAAAAACCTCAGCCGATTGAAAAATTTAATTTAATAATATTTATTAATATTATTAAATTAATATGGTAATATGATCATGCAATATTACACTAGACTATTTCATTCATTGAAAGTTATTTTTAGCGAAAAACGAAACAATTGGCTTTTGAGCCTTCTATAATGGTGTAATTAGTACATTTATCAACGAGATACAATTTCTTGTTTAAATGTACTAATTACACCATTCTAACTATTTTTGATTTGTAATGAACATGTTTCATAAGTCACTGAATACATCGATATAGCATTTACTTCTATTTTCACGCAAGTAATAATTTCGCGGCGATTTTACGGTTCGAGCTTTAGGGAATTTAGGATACGATATAGAGGGGGTGGAACAGATGTGTGCTTCCTACGAAGAACGCGTAATAATAAAGCTGTCAACAGTGGCCGGATAAATCTGAAGCCTGGTTCATCCTACGAAATACAGTGGCAAACGAGTAACAAAAGGGTCTGCATTTGCAACATTGTAATTCTTGTCAGGCATCCCTTGAACTACGCTTTGTTTGCCCCCAGCAACATTTATCTAGCTCTGACGAATTTCCTCGAAGCGCTAATCTCTTGATGTATGTAATGCAACAGCACGTTTTCCCGACCAGAATTTTATTTACATGCAAGAAAAAGAAACGGTTAATATCAGCCATTTAATAACCGGTATAAATCAATTTGATCATTTTAAATTAAGATAGTAAAATTCCTAAAATACAGTTATATAGAGAATTCAAGTTATCTATCGCTTTTCTTTTATTAATATTGTTTGTTAGTACTGTTTATTAAAATTTTTATTAATATTACTAACAATGTTCTAAGTTAATTTTTCGACATGTATCTCGCAATGGAGGACAAGAATAAAAACGTTGAACGTAGAGAAAAAGAAATGAAGAGAAAGAAAGAAAGACAGAAATAACAGAGGAGAAATAGGAGAGAATAAAAAAAAGAACATTTTTCGCACAAAGTTGAGCATGAAATTTCATTTCAGAATTACAGAATCTAGAAATTGGAATTTCTTTTCGTAGCCCCGATATTAAAAGATTGATAATGTAAGTAATTAGATAATTACTATTAATTAGATAATGCTCAAATCTTTTCAGACAAAGTAAAGGGCCGTTTTGAATCTTTCTTAAGCGTTGCTTGGTCCTTTGAACTGGTTTCTGACTATTATTTCCATTATAATTCACGTTAATATTAAATCTAACGAACAAACTACGCCAAACATCACTCCCACACGGGAAACGTGTCGGCGGATCGTTTAAAAGAGCAAGAATCGCACAATGAACGAAAAGGCCCGACTAATAGACCTGTTCACCATAGCAGGAGAATCCGCCTAAACAGTCCAGCGACAAATTCGGGTGCGCAGAGGGTGTTCAATGGGGATCCGGCTTAAAGATCACGCCGTTTAACGTGGCTGAACCCCTGCAGCGCGACACCCGTCAATAAAACACCCCATGAAACGGCAACTATACAGCGTTGTGGCCTGCACCCTTCGACCTATGCACTTACACCCCTTGTTATGGGGTTGTTACTGATCGATACGTCGTACGGATCGATTGAATCGCACAAATAATAGATTTCTTTAATGCTTCGTGCCGTCGTGTTCTAAATTGTTCTTGTTATTTAGAGATACAAGCAAGACAATACTCGATACTTCGTTAATATTTATTTATATTTTAGAACTGGAAATATTAGTTATTATAAATAAAAAAAAAACTGTAGTACATAATCGATTACATGAGTCATCATGGTCCATCACGAGTTCCGGGGATTATACATTTACTATATTAATTTGAAATTGATGTATTTACTATATTAAATATATTTACTATATTATTTTGAAATTGATGATAAAATTATCAAAAGAAAGAAAATTACATTACACAGGAGGCAATATTTATCCTATATTCTAATATTTTTTATATTATAAAAGTTTCAAGCACAGAAGTACACCCGCAAAATTAATTTCATCATCGTTATTGTTCAAACAACAACGATCATCACTAGATTGCAAATAGTTGTCACAAGCATGTCTTTTTTATTATTTTATTTGGAAGTATAATTAATGAATTTTATAATTTTATTAAAAAAAAAAATAAAGAAGATTTTATAAAAAAATAAAAAAATAAAAAAGATTGAAAACGAACAAGTTATGACTTTTTCAAACCTTTTAGTTTTTCAATGAACACCCTGTATATAATCTAAAATATACAAAACTTTATATTTGTATTTATATATTCCAAAGTAATTGTTACACGGCAAGAAGAAGTTCCAACTTAAAATCCGATATCCCGAGGAGTGCTGACCTGCAGCGGTAATAACCTTGCGAAACTTACGAAGGGCAAACTTTAATAGAAACAAAATGCTCGCAACCATAATTTAGACAATAGTGATGTACAGCACCTATCATAAATTATACCGTAAGTTAAGTAACTTCGTTTGGTTTATTACCGTTTATTGCAGTTTAGGTTCAAGGTCTCTTCCTTGGGGCGTGCTCAAATTATCTAATAGGAAAAGTCGGGTTCCGAGGATCAAGCTTGAACAAAGCACTCTCAGAGATATTTAAGCACTCATTCGACGCATCGAGTTTTCAGTTTTAGTTCTATCAGTTCCTCAGTGAACATCAGTTCGTTTCCACGACAGCGAATCATATCAGACTAAAACCTCGTAACTTAGCCCATCACGAAACCTACGTCGAAGTCCAAAAAATATACAATCCCAAATATCCTTACCTGCATCCAACCGTTCGCGAGGAAAGCGGACTGAACGGAGACGAACTTCGTTCTAACAATATATAATCCAAATAATTTAAAAAGAAATGTACTGCAGATAGAAAATTGCTTTACCGACTAATTTTTCTATAATAGGTTATTATAATGTACACGCTCTACATCTTTTCTTATATTGTGTAAAATAAAAACAATGCGCAGATCATTACATCAGAATTCTTGGAATATTGGACGTGAATGTACAGCATGTTGAATGTTATTGCCGAGACGATTACCGAGAATTTCCCAAAGTGATACAAAAACGAAAATGTAAATATTGCCGGCAGACACGAGGCGAACAAGCTCGAACAGTCGAATATTTATGGTATTCTCAATCGTACGAAAGCCATCGAAAGTGTAATATTCATGCGAAATACAGTCAGTTAAATACCGATTAAAAAAGGTTCAATTTAGACAGACTTGATGGCCTCCGTTACTATTATCGCGATTTACGAAAAAAGAGCGATAATAGTAACTTTTGAGTCGTCGATCCATGAGAGGGGTGGCGTTGGTTACTAAAGTAAGATGGAAATGAAATTTATTACAAGAAAATTAGATAGTAAAAAGTACATTGAAACGGTCGACGAACAAATCAACACGTATGCGACACGAATGGCCAGAAATAAGTACATTTTTCAACGTGATAACGCGGTCGTGTACGAAAGCAGTAAAACAATACTTTGCGAACAAAAACATTCGCGTTATTAGCTTAGAATGGCCAACCAAGTATCCGGACTTGAATATCATAGAAAATTTTTTAGGAAATTTTAGGAAATTTTATTCTGGTCATGTACCAGAACGGAAGGCAATTCGCAAATATTAATGAATTTTAAAAATGTATTGTAGACTAATGAGAAAAAGACTAAGCCAAAAAATCATTAAAAAATTATAAAAATCTTTGTTCAAAAATCAATGAAAGAAGAATGGTTGCGGTTATTAAATGCAAAGAAGGTCACACCAAATATTGAATAATTATCCTTTTGTTTCTATCCATTGTTCGTCATGAAATATACGCTAATAAATATTGCTATATCTTCTGTCTCTTTTTAATAACGCAAAACGTTTATTGCAAAAAGTTTAATTTATGTTACTTATACGTGTTGATAAAAGCAGTACAGAAGAACGATTTTGCATCGTTTGTTTGACGGAAGGAAATTTAATCATTTTTACAGCCCGCTATCCTCTTGTCCCTTGTGCATGTAGCACGTAACAAAAACCTAATTTCTATTTTCGAATACGATCGAAATGGCAGACTCGCGACACAGAAGGACGCAGTTGCCGGCACGGCGCAGACGACCGAGTTTCGAGCGGATAAGTCTAGGAAAGAAGGGGTGCAAAGGCAGATCCCAAGGGATTGCCCTAGGAATTAGCAGGAATATAGCAGCATTTAGTAGAGCGGACAGCAGAGAATCCACCGAATCGCCCCTGTTTGTCCAACAGCCATATACATACGGGACATTTTCCACGCGAGCAATGATCTCGTTATTTGTTTCCAGTCCGATAAAAGGGTGCAATCTCCTCGTTTCTCCGATACGTTTGCTGGACGGTTTTCACCAGGCGACGAGGATCGAATAGACTGCGGCTTGGCGAGGTTCATTTCTTCGTGTTCGCTGTGTTACGCACCCCTGAAAACCTGCAGCTACGATCTACGGTGAATTTCAATTGGTGGTGATGGATGCTGCGCTGATTTGCGGTAAAGTAATTAATTACCAAAGGATTATCTTTGTTTTCTTTTTATTTGCTTCTGTATTTATTTGCAGATTTAATTCTTATATTATCTTTAAATTGTAACTGAATAGTTTTGCTATTTTAGTAGAAATTTCATCGAATAGATGTGTGAAATTTTCAAGCAGATATGATGATCTCTGAATCTTGATGAATCTTTGATTCATTTATTGGAAAAAGAATATTTGCTTCTACACTGAATATATTATGTTCGTAGATTTTTTCTTTCCCTTTGTTTGTAGTAGTGATTTTTCTTTTTTTTTTTTTTTAGTAAATATATAGTTAAAACACATATGCCAAATTTATAAACATGTTCAATTTTCCATCATGAAGATAGATACTTGATAAAATTTGGTTAACTATAAAATAATTATTTTCATTACTTTCATTTGTTTTCATTATTTCCGTTCATTATTTATTAATTCATTGAACGAAGGATATTTATTCTCATATTTGTTTGCAGATTTACTTTCTTCTTTTCTTCTCTATTATTTTCACATCGTAATTGAGTGATTTAATCAATATGTGTGTTTTTATTAGTAATTGTATGTTTTTAGTAGATATCGAATGTATGAATTTCATTTAATGATTGAAATTCACATATTGATCGTTTACTATATGCTTCATATTTGTTGTCAATAATTCTACTTTTTGTATTTGTACAATTTGAATTTTTTGAATCAACTGTAGATGTTTTATTTTTCGTTGAATTAATCCGGCATTTTGTTGTTAATCATAAGCAGTTTGTCAGCCGGATGCTTTTAACGCAATGATATCTCATTTATTGTTAAATTGTAGTATTAACATCGTGAAAACGTAAGTTCGTTAATTTAAAAAGATACAAACAAAATTGGAAAAAAAATAAAAAAAAAAAAAGGACTTGGTGTATTAAAAATAATTTATTCTGATATAAAAACATTCCATAGATTTTTCGTAAATTATTAGGAGATAACAACACAATAATGCATCATAAAATTTACGTTGACGTAGTTCCAAATTCATGGTCTGATTGTGAGAAAAATATTTGCAGAAAACCCTGTGTGTGTCATTTCTTTCGATGTGTCGGCAATTCATTTAAATCGGCACACACAAGGTTGTTCGTTGATTACAAATTCTAAAAGTATATGTAATTATTTTTATTTTCAAGTGTGTTACAAACGTATTACAAAACCATGGACTGAAAAATTTTGTTTTACAATGCTTTTCAATTGGCACTTACCATTAATTCTTCAGTATAATTTCATTTATATTATACATTACATTGTATTGCATTTGTCGATAAAGGACAAAAACAAATTTTTCCAAATTCTTGGCACTTTACAGTGTTTTCTACAAAAAAAAAGTTGATCGTGTTCCTAAAATTTAAGATTCGATCGCAATACACTTGTAATATCTTGACGGTTCCGAAACGTGAACGACGATCGTCACGAACGCGGCGCGAACGAGAATTCAGAGTGACTTTTAAGCGCGAGGCACCGAGAAACGAGGGACACTTTCAAAACGCGGCCGAAACACACCTCGTTATCGGCGAAACGGTCGAATTAAAACAGGACGGTACGTCATTGATTAGGAATAATTACCGTTAACGAGCACGATTAAAAGCCTGGTGGGTACTACCAGCCGAGCCGAGGCAATGTGTGGGGGAAACGTGCGAGTCGAAGTCGTTTATTAAATGTAAACAGGCATGTTTTTAACGATCGTCCCCCGTTCGTTCGCTCGTTCGTTTGTTCGTTCGTTTCGAATCACGGCCCCGGGAATTTCTCGCTGGGCGAATAATCACCGGAACTTCCGGATTATTTTAACCGGTAACCCGGCCCGGCCCGGGCTTATTTACTTAGCGCGCATAAATTACCGGACGCCGAAGTAAAATCGACCGATTTCGCGGCCGCGGAACGCAAATTCGAGCCGGCGAACCGGAGGCATCCGGCATAATGTCGCGGCCGATAATTACTAAATGCGACTTTGATTAATCGCCGTGCTTGTGACCCGCGAGGACTGGTACTCCTACCAATCGGGACGGGAAATTTTATTAATATCGTTGGATCCGAGGGGTTTTCGAGTGAAAAATTTCGAGTGGAAGTTTGCAGAGAATCGGTATCTTTTTTTCTTTTTTTTTTTTATCTTTTCGATCGATGTGATTGGTCTTCGGGTAATAAATTACAGAAAGGGATATAATTACTGATACACAAGGCTGATTCGAATGATCTTGTAATATTAATGTGGACTGTATTATGAAAATGTTGTGGATAATTTTGTTCATGTACATTTTATTGCATATCGTAGTTTTTAAATTTTGTTTGAGTGAGATTATGATAATATATCTATCTATATTTCAAAAGTTATTGAAATTGATAAGGTATGTGTTCTTTTGTAAATAATTCTTGGTCTCTGACAATGATGTATCATTCGTCTAACGTTATTAGAAAATTGCCATTGCTCTTTTACAATGCGATATTTAGAAAATAAGTAGTGTTAACAAATCTTAATTATGTTGACATTGGTCACTCGCTGTCTTAATTATTTACTCTTCGATCAATTATATTGTTTGATTTGATTTTCCTTGGGAAAATAACGATCAAAGAAACATTTGCAAATAAAAATCAATTTACAAATTGTTTTATTAGCAATTAATTAAAATCAGATGTCAGTCAGTAATTTACAACTAAAATGATTATCAACGGAAAGTTTGAAAGATTCGATTTAGGTTCGATATAGTTAGTTCATCATGTACATACAAGAAATTAAAGATGGATAATGAAAAAATCCAAAATTCGTGCTTTCGTACTCTGTGAGTCTCTGCGGAGTTGGGAATACATATTCAGACATATATATTTGCACCTACTTCCCGTAAGATTCTATTTAAAAAATTGTTTAACATTGGAACCAAAGCAGTTAAAATAATCAATCCATAATTTTTGTTCAAAATTTTATGAATGCAAAACAGTGTATTTTTAAAAGTTTAAATGATCTTTTGTAAAATATATAAATAACATCTTTTCACGTGTGTAAAGATTCTTCTATTATTTTTACTTCAATGCCTCCGTGCTTCAGTCGTTGTTGTTTTAATTCCAGTTTAGTCAAACAATCTAAGAAAAAATAAAATATCAATCCCATCGTGCATTCAATCCCACGGAAAAAGATGCTGCACAAATATTCGAATGGAGACAAGTATATGAAATTCTACGACAAAACAGACTCCACTCGTTCGATTTTCATTAGACAAAACATTAAAGATCTCCTGCAATTCTACCAAAGTCTTCAACGTCTAATTCTTCAACTTCGAATTCTAATTTCAAAAATTTCCGCTAACTGCCTCTAACACCCGAAAGATCCAGATACCCATATCTCGCAAAACATTCGGACTTGTCCCAATTTTCCTCGAGAAAACGAGCAATATCTGGCCGAAGCCAAACGACTCGACAGGACACGTTATCGCGTCGCAGGCACGAAGGATCCGCTCGATCCTTAGACGAGGTGAAATCTATTATCGTGACGAAGTGACCAGGACGATGTCGGGGATGCTTGATGGATGAGCGGTGATTAATTATACACTGTCCATCTCTCCCCTGTAACCGGTGCTCCGTCCACGGGTTTTCCCGATGGTAAACATTCGTTGGACGATCCTTCGTTCCACGGTGTCTCGTCTTCGACCAAGAATCACCACCGTTGTTCGAATTGACGTATTAATTTTCTAAAGTGGATGCACGCCGAAGCGTAGGTATATTCGCCTGGCCATGCCAAGCCGTGAATCGATCGCGAATCCTCGTTAATTTCGATAATGGAGACCGTGCGTCGGATTTTTCTTCATTTTCTCGAACCTTTTCTTTTTTTTTTTTCTTTTTTCTCCAACGTTACACGTCGATTCAAATGTGGAGGGAGGAAGGGGGGGGGAGATGCCGTGATAATTTATTAGTTTAGGTTTTATGTCGTAGAATGACGATTTCAAACTATCGCGCGATTTTGCAAATTACGTACCATAATCCATAAATAATTTTAGATGATTGATTCGGTATTTTTTCCCGCTTTTGTAATCGAACTCTATATTATCGATCCTGTATTCCTTCGAACAGCTAAGGTCAAATAATTTACTAAATTGAAACGGGGGAAAAAAATTCAACATTCATCGTAATTAATAGTTGACATTTCAAGAGTCACAAGACCTTTTAGAGAGTGAGAAACGCACATGTTTGAATCTAAAATCTAAAGTGTCAATACTGAACTTGGATACTTGGATAGGATAAATTTTTGTCTGCCTTCAATTTTTTCTAAATTTATTTTTATGTATTTAAATTAATGTACTTGTTTTCACTCTTGTTTGAGACAGTCGATGAAATATATAATTGTTTGAAATAAAAGAGTCTCACTTTAAATACACATATTTTAGTTTGCACGTATCCAAATATATACCTGTAGATGGTAGTGTATGTCACGTAGAACTTCCAAAATTACGCATAGATCACAAATGTCAATCGACAATTCAGGGTTCTGTAACCTAAAACTCAATTTCGTTTCTACAGTTTGCGTTTCTCTCTTGTTTTGTCTGAAATTTCCAGATCAGATGTCGAATATCGAATAAAAATAATTTATTAGACTTTTAATTAGGATCTTACTTGCGGTAAAATAAAAAATTATTCTTTCAGTGGGAAAATCCATCCCACTTTCTTAGAAAGATTTTTGCCAAATAAGTCACCACGAAAACGAGTTTAAATTAATTACTTGTAGCAACGTAGTTAAAACACAATTTAGTAGTGAATTTAATAACGAGATAGGTAAGGAAACTTCTCACGAAGGAAATTAAATTCGAGACGATTTCCCGGACGGATTTCCTAGATCGAATGTTTTGCAAAAGCGCGGGGAAACGCAGGAAATCATGCAAACAATTTCGATCGGTGGCGCTAGCGACGTGCCGGACAGCGAGGAGTGTGGATTTACGAGACAATGATCAAGAGATGACCGTGGTCCACTACAATTACGGAAATGGTTACTCGAGGCAATCAGGTTAACTGGCAAATTGCGATCGATCGTCCCTCAGCCGCGTAAGGAACTGCGCAAACAGCCTCGAAGATCTCGTTAACCCCGTAGATTTTCCAGAAAATTGCATCGAATTTTCGAACCGAAATTCCAAATTTAGCTGATTTCCCATCCGAAAGGATAGTATCGATAGTACGTAGGGAAAATTCGTAATTCGCAATTCGTCATTGATTAATCTGATTTTATTTGGGAAAGGAATTTCGATCGCCAAGAAATTATGGTAACGTCGAACGCCGTCGAATTATTTCTGTTCATGAAAGGATTGATGAAAAATAATAAAAAGGAAAATTCATGATCGATTGCTGATTGAGATTAACAGCGCATAATTTATTAAAATTAACTTACTTAATATCGATGAAAGGTAGAAGGAAAAATTCATAATTAATAGACTTTTTGCCCTCTAAATATAGAAGAATTGAAGAGGATTTTATAATTAATAATGGAGTTTAAACAATTCTCTGATTCTCGAATCAGCGAAGAAATTTGAATAATTTTTCAAATTAAGGTCATCGACAATTTTCAGCCTTTGATATCGATTAAATGGCTCCGATTTTTCAATTACGGTTTCAAAATACGAAGTGAAAAACAATGGATGTGAAAGAATAAAAAGAAAAACGTTCTACTAGTCTCAAAAATTCTCCGATTCTGAAATTAATGGAATAATTCTAAAATTTCCACCGTTAAAAAAACTCTGTGTAAATCATCAAGTATACCTTCAAGTATTTCAAACCCCTACGAATCAAATAGCGCCGAATCCTTTCAATTTCGAAACGAGGAACGACGACCGTAAAATAATTGTAAAATAACTGTAAAATTCCGTAATTGATTCCGTAATTAAAGGGATAATTTAAATAATCCAAAAATAATCCACGATGTTGAAACTCCAGCCGTTCCGAGCATCTTCAATTCCGAGTGAAAGTTCCAAGATGAGGAAAAACGAGGAATAAGTCCCGAAAGAACGAGATACTGAACGAATCGATTTCGATACGCACGCACGAAATACGTGGTCGTCTACAAATGGCGAGACGTGCCTGTCGGTATAACGTGTGGATTTGCACGAGGATAACCGGGGGATGACCATGGTCAGCGATCATTACGCCGATGGTCAGTCCAGCGGATCACAATGAGCAAGAGCCAAACGACGCAATCGATTCGATGCTTGATGGAAGGATAGCTTCGTAACAGTTCGAAAACGCAGTTCAAGCTCTCATGCAGCTTGCTCTGTAGAGGTTGTAATTTTGGGAAAGGAAGAACAATTTTCGGAAATCAAAGAGGCTTTGTTGAACTGCCCTTTGTTGTAGATGAGTTTGGGTTCGACAAGAAACGATTTTGATACTAGAATATAAAACTCGTGTCTTAATAATAAATAATTATAATTAATACAATAATTTATACATACATTATAGTATATTATAATCATACTATATATATAGTAGTATAAGGTATGGTCTATAATTATATGTAATATGTATTTATATATATATATATATATATATAATTATATATATAAATATGTGTAATTATAATTATAATAAATAATGATAATAACGATGAACGTATATCCATTAAATACAGAAAATGGAAAATTAATTAAATACAGAAAATGATTTAAAGTAATCGAACAGAAATATAAATACTACAACAACAAATGCAACGGTGTGGCTACTATAAAACCATACAAATATAGAAATTCTGAGATATCTACTGCTACATACATACTTCTACATCTCTCAAAGCTCGAAAATTTACCATCGCCTACCTCCTCCCACAAAAATCCAACACCCCACGAAACGCCCAAAAAAAAAACGCTAATCCATGAACAATCCGTTCACCCCAGACACCCTCCGACAATAAACTCGTCAAACGGATTGCATCGAAATCCACCCTCGGCCACCTTAACCGGTGCATAATTCCAATCTAACCTCCCATCTAACACCGCACCACCACGGTTAATCCACTTTTCCTTTCTCTTTTTTTTTTCTTCTTTTCTTTTTCTCCTTCTGGATCGAATTCACCCCCCCCCCTGGTTGAAAAATCGCTCGCTCGCTGCAGCAGGGTGAAATCAGGTGCGCCCTGAAAATGAAAAGGCGACCGCACATGTTCGTTCTCGCGGTTCGTTCACGGCTCGGCTGATTATGCGCCATTATCCTTAACGCGATTAAGCCGGCGTGGACAATTTGTCGATTGTTTTAAACCAGCTGATCCTTTTGTTGCCGACGAGGCCAGGCGCCGATGACGATCAAAGGGCCGATGATCAGGCCCGTGCGCGCGATAGAGACGTGTTTGCCGAAGGTGCATTGCATAGAGCTGTAATCGGGGTGGCGGTGGGAGGGGAGCGTGGCGACTTTGTTCCGCCAATCTGGCCTATTTGTTATTGGTAAATCCAAACAAGCGTCGCGATCATCGCGCTGTGACACGCGAGAGCCTTTACCAGGCTCTCGCGCGACTGACACGGCCGTTTTCGAAATGGCCGGGGCTTGCTGATCAGCAGCGGGTCCGCTGTGGCCACTTCGGCAAATCGGACGGATTCCGGGCGCTTGTAACGACCGATTGTTCGCAAATATTACATCGAAAGGCTAGATTTCTATCGATCTTTCTTTTTTTTTGAAGAGGAGCGAAACGTGAATTTTTTTTTTTTTTTTTTTTTGGAACTAGACTACGGATTTTTGTGCGTTATTGAAGGGAACGTTGAAACAGAGAAATTTAAACAACAGTAAAATTCGCGTTAAGAGAATTCGCGTCTGTCGGAACCTGTAATTTTTGAAAATTTCAGATCTCTGGGAAATTCGGTGATTTTCGAATTGATGATCAAGTTTTACAAAATATCAAGATTTCTATGAAAAAAAGATGGAGTAATAAAATTTAGATGATTTTAAAATCCCGATAAAAAGTTCTATTAAACTTCCATCTATATCGTGAACCTCCAAGAATTTCAAATCTCTAAAAAGTTCTACGATTTCTCAATTAACAAAGAAAGTTTAGAAATAGAAAGAACTGCCGGAATGTTTTTGTAATAAATAAATCATGTATTTTTATGCATTTATAAGAAATTGAAAGACGCACAGGATATATATATATAAGAATATTAAAATGTCTGAAGAAAAGTATTTATTATAATTTATTACTAGATAAAATCAATTCCTAGGTTGGTTTTTTTTCTTTAGTTATGATTCATAAAAATCTTAAAATGCATAAAACTTCACATTTTATTATATTTTTATCCTGTTACTAGTATTCTTGCTCCGGCAAAAGAATGATTTTCATAATGTAAAAAAGGTTTTGATCAAGTCATGTTAATCTGTTTATGCACATACACCTATATTTCTTTAAATAATAATATTACAGTCGCATTATAGAAGAGACCGATGGTAATTTTCTGATCGTGTTGTCCTATTATAGATATTCGTTAAAATAACAATAACTAAAATTTTTCTATTAAATAATGTCGCAAAATGAATGTAATGTAATATTTTACAATAAATTTAAAAAGTCCCAAAAACATCACGCAAAAATTGAGAAAATAATTTAAAAACAAGGGAATATTGAAAAAATTATCAAATGTAAAACATAAGGAGAAATGTAGTCATTATATTAAAAATAGGGAAATTTGAGGGTAGAAAAAAAAAATATTCGCACGTAATATTTAGCAGGTAAAACAATTATTTACTTGTAGTTGTCACTCAAATTTACATAAATATCAGCAGTCTATTTATAAATAATTAAAATAGACACATCAGATTTCTCCTTTGCAGTGTGGCATTAGTGTGACTTCCAGCTTCATTCTCCAGTGTCTTTTAAAAAAAAATAGTAAAAAACAACGAAGGTATTTGTTATACTCGAACTGATAGTTGCCCAAAATTTTCGATGAGAACTGAAATTTTTAAAAGAAAATATTCTCTTTGATTCGTAAAATAAAATCTGTTGTATAATGTACAGCGTAGGATTTTAATCGTTATGGAATAACGCGATAGCAATTTGGAGGAAAATAATTTTTTATCAAACAAAAATCAAATTATAATTAAAAAAAAATCTTACGCCACATTATAAAATTCAAACAAAATCATTCAATAGGTAGTTTCAGACAGAGTTGGACAAAAAGTAATCTGATTGATGATTAACGTGAAATTGTGATTAACGTGAATGATGTCCATGATTAATAATTGCAATTATCAAATAATCACGATTAATGAATAATTGAAGTTGATAATGAAAGCGAATATAATCGGTGGGCATGATTAACTGAATAATCAGTAATTACAAAATGATAATATTTTTTAATGTGATTAACAAACATTTAATATTATATTATTATCATGATATAGAACAATAAAAGATAAATTAATCAGTAAACAATAACAAATTACAAATTAATGACTACAGAGTATCATAATCATAATTATTAATTTGTAACGAGGAATTGATTAATGATTCTGATTATTTCTCGTAATCAATTACCGCCCAAACGTTGTTTAAAAAAAGTTTTACCATAAAATAGGGTTATTTGAATCATTAAACTCCAACATTTTAAAATTCAATTTTATATTTCGCACCGAATAATTTAACTTGTTAACTGTTGCATTATAAAATATTATTTTAGTCTCTAATATAATAACGACAGAATAAAAGGTCTAAGAAAAGATAGGGTGAATTAAAAAATCTTGTATTAAAAAAATGTTAATACCTAACCACTTTTATAGATGAAATTAGCAATTAAAAGTACTTTAATATACCTACCTACTTCAGAATCACTCTAATTAATTAACAGTTTAAGATATTTCAGAATCATTCTTGTAGATAAAATTCGCGGTTGAAACTTGGCGTGATCTTTAATTTGAAACGATACAACAAGATATAGGAAATATTAAACGATCTAGTGAATGAAGATCTAATACGCGTGAATCCCCAACCCTGAACCACCCTACAGTTACGCCCCTACGATACAATTATTATCGAGCTTTACCCTTTACACTTCATTATAGATGAATAGAGCTAAACGCCACACACTATAACCTATACGAATAATTAGCGTGAATATATCGAGCCAATCCACTGTCAATATGTCCAACCAACACATAATTGTTTTGCCCTTTCTCTCTCGTCATCCCTCTTTACATCCCTTAGACTCTGCGTAACATTACTCGCATTATACGCGTAATCGTAAGTCGTTATCGTTCAACACGTTGTTGATTAAAATGAAAGATTAAATAAAACTCCCTCGAGTTGATAAAAAAATTTCTCTAATATTCATCACGCGCTATAAAATCGACGCATGTAACTTTGGTACGTTTAATGTTTGAAATATGTGCAAATGATCTTTAGATTTTTTGCTGGTGAATTAAATGAAAATTAAATGATTGAAATCAAACGAATTCAAAAATTTGAAGATTCCCAAGAAAAAAAAAAAATTGAAAATTCGAAACATCTATCGAGCGAATTTATATTTCTTGTACCAAAATTCATAAATAGAAATATTTTCATAAAGATCTACGGAATGTAAAAAATTCCGAGGGAGTTTTAAAAATCCCGAGATTTTTATTTATGTGATATTTGATGGAAAAGAATATTAAAGTAAAAAATTTTTAGTAATTCTAAAATTCCACTGCAAATTATACTAAAACTCTAAGAATTTCAAGTTTTAAAAAAATTCCACGGTTCCTGACCTAACGACAGAGTTCAAAATATTCCCGAAGAGTTAAGAAAAAAAAAAAAAAATAATAAAATAAAATATTGAAATTTCATCCTCGACCTCGAACAAAAGAATCTCTACATTTAAGCAGGAATTGAATGTGAAATCAAGCGATGAGATCAAGCAACAACACGCACGAGCTTAACAAACGTGCAAATACATGAGAGAGAGAGAGAGAGAAAGAGCTGAGCGAGAAGGAATGATGGATGGTCTTTAATGGATTTCTTGCCGGTGGCACCGGAATTATTGAGTACAGTCCTCTGTGTGGAAGCGTGGAGCCGGTTCGCGGGCTTCCGGCTGGAATTCATTTCGACGAGAGGCTCGGGGAACGCGTAACCCCTGTCTCACGGGGTGTTTTAATATTTCATAGGCCGCTGCCTCTCGCCGTTCCGCCGAAACGACGTCTTCGCGACGCGAATTCCGTGCGCCGGATGCTGCGCCGCTGTGAATACGCGGCAAAATGGAAAAAACCCCGGGCAGCCGCCGATCCTCCGCGCATTAATTCATGAATTTCAATTAGCCGAGATCGTAAGCGACGTAGAAACGTACAGGGCGAGATCGCAACATCGCCTCGGAGAAAGTACGCGAATTGTATTCGTGAATTTTGCACGATTCGGACTGTCCTCGAAAAATGTACGCGAATTATATTCGTGAATTTTGTACAGATTGGGACTTTCGCGATTAAATTTTCGAGGACAGGGGGAGAGATTTCTAGTGAAACCGAGAAAGGTTGAAGAAGAACGGTGTAAGAAAATAGAAACTCAGTGGCGAAGTCCGCGAGTTTCAAATATTTAAAAAAGAAAAACAGCAAAGATCCGAAATATTTTACAGGCAACGAGATAGTTTTCTTCTTAGCGAATTTAGCAAACGGTTTAATGAAAATGAAAATGTGAACGAAGGAAAATGATTAAACGATTAAGGACAAAGATATAAAGGATAGGCAATAATAAGAGATTTGTGGAAATGTGTAGCATTTGAAAAAATTGGGAAAGGGCAGAAGACAACAGAAAGAAAAAATAAATAAATAAACACAAAAACATGGAAGATGGAGAATCATAAAAATAAAAATGAAAAGAAGAATAGAAATTCAGACGAACAAAAATATAAGAAAATTGTGAAAAGGGAATGTGAAATAAGGATTAAAGAACGAAGAAAGTGAAGAACAAAAACGGAAGAAAATAGAAAGAATAGAAGAATAGGTACGAGCGAAATAAGTGAAAATATGAGAGAACATAAGTTAATTAACTGCTGCAAACACGGCTACTAGCCATCGAAAAACGAGCCAAGAAGTTACAGAGAAACTGCAACTTCCTTGGGAATAATAAACTTCTCCTAATTCTGTCCCCGTGAAAAATTCAACCGAACGACCACAAAACAAAGCGAAGGTGAACTAAATAAATAGAAGAGACTGATCATAAAAAGAGAAAAAGGAAGAAGAATTTAAAGAGCAAGAAGAATATTAAAGACCGAGAAAACGAAAATTAGAAACACTAAGATTGAAGGGGATAGGTGTAGCGAGAAAAATTCGAGAAGAGTGGGAAACGTCCACAGGGTTGGAAAAAGTAAATTGAAATAAGAGAATGAAAAATATAAAGAAACGAGGGAACACGAAAAAGCTAGGTACATAACGTATAAAATGGAAAAGAGAGGAAAAAGTATAGATAAATGAATGAGAAAGAGAGAGAGAGAGAGAGAGAGAACATAACGCAAGAAAATCTGTAACCAGCCTTGCGGATCCAATTATTCTATTATACTCTCCGACTGATTATGATCATTCGTTTCTGCTTATCAAACTGGTAAACTTACGATTGACATTTATTTCGTACTTAATTCGTCTTATTTTCCAGTCTATCGATGCTCGGATGAAATTATTACAGTGTTGCTATGCTGTCTGACTACGATCGTCCGTTTCTATGTACCAAAATTAACTTAAACTTCGATATTTACGAGCTGTATTAATTTACAAACAATTATTTACAAAAGTACAATATCGAAACAGTTCAAAGACGATAGAATTTATAATCAGTATCCTCTCATCTGTGAATTATTCTAATAAGGGATCAACACTATTCTACTTTCTGGCTGATTATAGCTATCAATGTCTACTTAACAAAGTAGCAGACGTAATGCAAAAATATTGAAGAGGTGACGAAATTTATGATCATCGTCATCTAATCTAGTCGACTGAGGCTCGAATGATGCTGCTTCGTTTCTTAGCTGATTATGATCATCAGTTCCTAATTGACAAACACGAAAGCGTGTATCAAAGTATAGTAAAGTAGAAATTAAATAACAGAATTCATGTTTTCAAACTAACTATTTTATTAAGTTTAATTATTTTACTTGATTTATGTTTCTTGTTTGACTATCTATTTTTATTTATGAAACTAACAAATATGTATCTATATCTAAATGCAAAATTAGCGTCGGAGCTGATCACTGTTCGATCTTTTTTTGATAGTAATGGTTAATAATAATTTCAACATACACAGTTTTTATCATTTTTGTAAATCAATCTTTCGACCTTGAAAAAAAAATATCATTCTCAAACACTATTAGATCAACACTAGAAATATAAAACTTGTAATACGAGAGAAGTAAATTTTGCAATGGCAAAAAATATTTACAATACGATTAATGACAGAGAGTTTCGATATTATGGAAATCTCTAAACATGCTGCTTGTAAATGCATGAAATTACAAACTGGCCATATTCTCATTACTTCTAACAGATAGTTAACAGAATTGAAATTTCCGATCACATCTGTTTCTAATTCTCAAATCAGTCATCCCCTAAAAACCAGTGAAAAAAAAAAAAGAGAAAAGGAATATCATTCTCCAAAAAAAAAAAAAAAAGAATCTACCCATCAAAATCCGCGAATTGTCAGCTGTATCGCATCACCGGCCGAAAATTTCGATCAGGCTGTGAGCCTGGTAGCCCAGTGAACGCCGTGAATCTCCTAGTATTCATCCTCCGAGGATAGCCAGCAAATCTCTCGACGTTCTCCTTCGTTTTCCCCGTGATTTTCCGCGAGATCGGTGGGGAGGAACGACGGAAGACGGGGACAGCGAGAGCAAGACGGAGAGAAAGAAAAGGACGAAGAGAAGCACGACAGTACGACAGGGGCTAGACAGAGGTTGTCGACGAGAAGAGTGACAGACAGACAGAGAGAAAGAGAAAGAAAGGGAGAGAGAAAGAGAGAGAGAGAGAGATTCGAAGCATGGCAGGGGCTAGGCAGAGGTTGTAGACGAGAGAGCGAGGGGGAGAGCGAGAGAGAGAGAGAGAGAGGAGAGAAGCGGCTGCCCGGCGGCGGCGGTGGCGGCGGTCGAGCGAGGAAAGCGTTGCCATCGCTACGCCTGGGTATCAGCTTGCCTTCTGGTTGGCCCGAGCGAACGCGGCCCATGAGACTTCGCGGGGTGCAAAGTACGCTTGGCCGAGGTATTGACGCGCCTTCGTGTCCGACTGAGAGGGACGAACGCCAGGGTGCTGCCAGAGGGAGAGACCGGCGCGCACGGTGAACCACACAGCCAGACGAAGAGTGAACAAACTGCATACGGAGTCCTGATGAAACGAACGAAGAGAACCGAAAACCGATGAGAGAGAGAGAGAGAGAGAATCGGGCAACAGGCACAGCTCCGAACGAAGACGCGGTTATGGTATGAAAATTGCGAGAGAGAAAGAAGGAACGACGGAGGAGGAAGGAGGGAACACTGTTGGTGCCGACAGTTCGGAACGAAGACGCGTTTATACGCGAAAGAGGAAAAAAGAGAGACAAGGAGAGAGAGAGAGAGAGACAAGCTTATGCACGGAGACGATGAAAGAGAAGAGGACAGGGGCAGAGTGAAAGGGTGAAAGTGTAGGCTGAAGGGAGACAGACGACGAGGAGGAGAGGAGGAGGCAAAGTGGGAGAGAGGACAGAGCCAGAACGCAGGCTCGTTCAACATGGCCGACGCTTCGTAACCCCCCACGCTGATAAACGTGCTCATATTCGCTGATAGCCGCTCCCACACGCGTCAGCAGTCGCGTCTTTCCCTCCTCTTCGCCTCGTTTTTCCTCTCTTGCTCTTGGCCGTGTTCTTCCTTCCTTCCTTCCTCCTGCCGGCTCCTTGCTCCTCCGGAGCTTTTTGTAGCAGTAGCTTGAGATTCTGCCGAGTCTCTTTTCCCGGTTCCGCTCGATTCACCACCCTCCGCTTTCTGCCGCCTCGATTCTCTCTCGTTCTCCTCCTCTTTTCCTTGCCCTCTTTATCTTTCTCTCTCCTTTTCTCTTCTCTTTTCCAGCAGAAGTCTTTGGATTTTCGGTTTTAAGAGAGTCTTTTGCTTCTTCTCCGCTTCTTTTTTCTATGTACATGTACATATACATACACGTATGTAGGTGTGTAGTTTCTTTAGAAAGGGATGGTTTTATCGTGACGTTCGAAACGACTCCGTTCGGCGTGTTGGCTCCTTTTGTGGCTCGTTGTAAGTTTTCTGGTTCTGTTGCTCTGACGCAGATTTTACTTCAGATCCTTCGCTTTTCACGCGAATTTTGCACTTGGAAACTCCAAGCTTTTACTGTACGGTGTGCAGATTAATTTTTTTTTTTTCATAGAAATCCAAAGAAAGAAAAACAAAATATATTTTAGTTTGGAAGACAGGATCTTCATTAGGTATACACGTATCTTATCTATCAGGTAACTTTTTCGAGTTCTCTTTCTGAAAAAGCAGAATTTTTGAATTAAAACGAAATTCAATAGCGGCTGTTTTAAAACACGTATCGACCAAATCGAAACAAATGGTGATCTAAAAAGTAACACCAGAATTGATTGAGAAAAAAGTTTCCAATGTAAGAAATACCATGTATTTTTCAATGTAATGTCATAATCAATTAAGAATATTTTCATATAGTTGATACAAAGAAATCCAGATAGAAAATTTCGCGGCCGCGAGATTTGTATTTCTAACAGCAGAGTATTTCTGCATTTTTTTTTTTTTTTTTTTTTTTTGGTTTTACTTGGACATTTTCGAGGAATTTAACACGTTATTTCACGTACCCGAGAGACTTTTATACCGGTACGACCAGGTCATGGCGGCGTATGGGGAAATTACGAGAGAACTTACAACGCGAGATTACAGGCGTTACGTAACGATAACCAAATAAAGACCGGAATCGATTCCTTTTCCACGGTCGAGTTCTGCTTGAGTAAGAGAGCGCTGGCTCTTCTTCCAAGGAAAATACGGTTTTATCGAAGAAAAATGCTCCCCGATACTTTTCCAACCCCGCGTTACGTAATTTTTTTCGCGTGTAAAGTACAAACATTTTACTGACCGCGTATATGTAGACGTCTGGATATTCACCAGTTGTTTTGGTTCTCGTGGTTCTTGTAAATTTAATGTTATTCAAATAATGGACACTGAATTCACACTGGCGGAAAAAGATCTATGTTATTTTGTAAAATTAAGAGAATTGAATAAATAAATATCTACGTTAAAATAAAATCACGGGGAAAGAGTCACGTTAAATCACGTTAAAATAAAATCGCATAAAACAATTCATGTTTGAGACAAAAAAGGTCTATGTAAATGTCACGTCAAAACTCGAGCAAGAATTAAATAAATAAAATAAGTACAATACGACGTTCTAATAAAATAAAATTACCATTGAAATTTAAAAACATCTCTTTCTTGTTAAATTCCAAAGTACGAGTACCAGTACGTGCAATTAAATATTTCATTCAATTGCAATTGATTTGCTGTTCTTAGTAATCTAGTGATTTAGAGGAAAATTTACACGAAAAATTACGCGATCTACGAGACAAAAACCGATAATTGTAAATTGAGGTGACAAAGGTGACGAAGCTTTCGAAGATTCCATGGACAATTATAAATGAAATAATAATTCACAAACATGTACCTATCTGCAATTTTATACATTTAAATTACACTCTCGCGAAAGAAAATTTGAAAACACTAGAACTATAATATTAAAGCCTTGTTAGAAAATAATTTACATTTATTATTACATTTATACATTCAACATATAAATATATTTAACGTCACGCTTATATTGCACGTTTGCGCGAGCTTGATCAAACGTTCGTGGTATTAATTCGTTGGTTAAAAATCGATATTGTGAAAAAGAAGTTTTCCTTTGCAAAGAAAGGGAATAAACGAAATTCTACGTGTCGCGCGAGATCTAAATTTCTAATCAAGTTTTCCCCGGGTCTCGATTTTCCCACGCCAGGTCCATCTTCGTCCGTCGTTCTGTGCTCTCGTCTGCAAGGAATCAACCCTTAAACAACACAGGGAGGGAAGATTCGCGGGAAAAAACATCGCAGCGAATGGCAAACCCCTTTTCCGCCGGTTGCCCGTGCTCGCGTAATTTCTTGATCGCGGGAAGGATTACCGCTCGAGGGATTTCTGTATATACTCGAACGATCCCGAGACGAAAGGCAAAGTCTGTCGAAGGGATGGAGGGGATGGATCTCGGGGCGTAAAGCGTATGTGTCCGAAGAGTAGCTGGCGGTTTACTTAGGTGTAGCCGAGAAATTGAAATTTTCGTAAACGGATTAGAGGGCCCCGGCCGCACGACAAACTCCTTGTTAATTAGAATGTAATCCGCCGCTTAATGGCACGTCCGCTAATAAAATCAGCCGGTGCACACGTCGGTCGCGATCTGAGACACGCCGTTGGCCAATTTCGCGTTAGCACGAGGAGAGATCGGGCCAGGAAATTGAAAGCGCCCCGCGTCTGGAGAACCACCGATACCCCTCTCTCCTCGTCCACTGATTGCATCGCCGGCGCGAGTTTAAGGATCATGCTCGACGAAGATACACAGGATCGTTTTAATCCACCCGTTCGTGCGAATGGTGAAATATGGCGGAAGTTTCTTCTTCTTCTTTCGGCCCTAATAAAATGTTGTATTATTACACCAAAATTTTTTGGTAGAAGCTCTTTCAGAATTTTTAGCGTGACAGCGATTGATTATTATATCATACGATGGGTGTAAAATAATTCTAAATATGTAAGTAGGTTTTTTTAACGATTGCTCTTTTCATAGGGGTTGTCAATTGTCTACCACTCGATTTGGAGGAAAGATTAGTTGGAATTGTCCCGCTTCGAACCAAACTTTTGTTAAAATATTGTAAACTTTAATTCTTCACGAAATATACGACATAGCCTGTATTTAGTTATTTTTGTTATTTGTAGGGACATTCTTGAATAAAAATGTCTTATTTATACAAAATAATGAAAAATAATGACATATTCCAGTTTTAGGATCCAAAATTCGTGGCCCAAAATTAGAGTATTGGTTTCCTAGATTGAACAATTGACACTTATCTGAAAATATCTGTTCGTGATCAGCCACATAATATTTCTGTTTTATTAAAAACAATCTGTTTTATTAAATTTATACATCAGTATTATAATAATTTTTCTACTACCGCTACTATGAACACGTTTATGAAATTTTCTAATGTAAGTAGGAAACTTTGAAGCTCTGATCTTGGGAAATCAGAAATTATTATTTCTTTCAAAATGAAACGTAACGAAATTGATGCAAATAATAAGCGAAAAGTGCGAAGGAAAAATACGATAAATTTTACGAATGTATTCAATTAAATGTAGGAAACTTTTTCCCTATATTTAACTTAATTTTATTTAAAAATGCATACAGCTCGAAATTCTTAGAGTCCTAAAACTTTGTTAAAAATAGGAAATTATAAGAACGGGAGACTTATTATTACTAGACTTATTTCCTATTGTTAATTTTTATTGAATTTTCATCGTTCCTCTTGAACTTGCGCCACATCTTAATTATCATCTTCAATTCAAATTTGAACAAGATTCATTCGCCTGCGATTCGACGAATCAATATTACAACTAGTTTATATAACTGACTAAGGTCGTTGGCATAACTGCCATTATACTTTACCAGCCACTCTACGTACAAATGCATTAACGCGTACAGACAAATGACAGCGTCACGCTTACACGCCCACGTCGAAATCCAAAGGGGGTAAACTCCCCTCTTACGGGAATAATCTAACAAGTAAACGACGCGGCCGACGCAACCGCGCGTCGACTTGACGTTAACTGTCGTTCAACGCGCACTCCATGTCACTTTGGTCAGCTGAATCAATTATGACCGCCAGTCAACAATTACGCCGTTTAAAGTACAGTGATAGTTGACAGATCCGACGAAATTTCCTCGAAATTTCCTCGAAAAAGGAAAAAGCATTCTCTTTTTCCGTTTTATCATGTAGGTCATCTTACATAATTGAATTGACGACAAAGAAATAATTCGTGAAATTGCGCAAAATTAAAAGTTGACAATTATTACCAGTAAGAATTTATTTATGCAATTAATGTAAGTAAAGAAATAGAATAGCTTGTTTTGTCTGAGTAATATTGTAATTATTTTTATCTAAGTATATTTTTGCTATTTAATATCTTTTAATGTTTGCTGTACTAGTTATTATTTCATACGTACTTGTTGGTACTATAATATATTGCAAATTGTGTTTATTAATATTGGTAACTTTTTACTTGTAATTTGCAAAATTTCTCTAATTTCTCTTAATATTAATAATATTGTCTACATAATGTAGATAATTATTAATAAAGATTATTGTTTTATTATTACATTATTATTAAATTGTTAGTATCAGTAATAATAAGTTGAATATTAAATAAGTGAAAGAATTCTATGAATTTTTATATTAATCACTATTGATATTGATTTTTCTTTTTTCTTTAAATAAGTTACAATAAATTTTACAAGTCAATTGTACAAATGATCCTGAATAATCATTCGAATTATCCTTATTAAGATAACTAACATGATTAACGGAAAGAGAAATATTTATAACTTACAAGTGATATTAGTCGATATTGAAGAATTTTAAAAATATCGAAAATATCAACAGATATAAGAAATTACATGATTAACTTGAGAGAGCGGGAAGTAACGTCGAGAGTAAATGATGTAAAAGTAAACGACGATAAAATGGAAAATATTATAGCGATTCTTATATCGAGATAATTAAATGAATCGCTCGAGTTTATGCGTTAGTTGACTAGTTGAATTGTGTGCTGAAAGTATCATTGCTTTTGTGATTAACCTGTGTGAGATTAGAAGATGAAACGGTGATAACAGCAAATACAAAATACTGTTCGATATTCTCCTTTTTTTTCGTTTTCTTTTTCAGATATATTCTTAAGTTTTTAATTTAAAAATTTTGTGTTGCTCTATTAACAAAGTTGTAATTTGTTTCACAGATTTCGCAATTTGCTGACAATCCAATTTATTATTTTCATTTTGAAATAAATTTTCATTGGACTCGTAAATTCTGTGACTCGTTAATAATCAGACTTATGATTTTCGCTACGAAGCAGCTCAATTTATAAATTCTATAACTTGTTTGTGAAAAATTCTATGATTTTATAATTTATTAGAATCCTGTGATTTCAAAATTTACGCACAAATATTTTGGATATTTCTTATATTTTTTATTTTTAAATTTCTCATAGAAATAAACATAAACATAAACATAAACATCCACTGTCTAATAATAACCATAACGAATTATAATTAATACTACACATCTTAATTTCCAAACAAGTAGCGACATTTGTTAAAAACATTTATTAATTCAATAATTTTTCTATCGATTGTATTTTGTACAGACCAACCAACGAACCTTTCATACGTTCCAAAATTTTCCAACCTCTGCAAGTATTCAAAATTCAGAATTCACTGTACGCTAGATATTATTGCGGAGATGATGAAGAATGATTGTTCAATGGTTGATTGAACATTTCTCGCCGCTGTGGAAGCGTCGACGTTACAAAAATCAACGGGGGCTGAGGGTGTGTTAATTTTGTCTCGCTACTCTTGCGTCGTTTGCGTCCACGTGCGTTCTCGTGGGCGAAAACACGATTGAAGGAAAAAAAAAAGAGAGGATCGAGTGAAAAAAGAAAGCCTATTTTAAACCGAATACGAGGAAATTTGCGAGTGAAGAGACCGGCAGATAGAGATAAGTAACCTCGCCTCAAATATTTGTCCCATCCGCGGGAGTGTTGGTTAATTGTAGTAACGTTAATTAAAAAGGGCGCTGCTGGTATTATGTCACGCGTGAAACAGAATGGAATAACATTTGCTTGCTTAAATCCTCGTGTAGAAAAACACACGTTCTTTTTTCCCGCCTGTTCATCGATTCGTTAATTCGTTTCCCTCCTCTTCTTTCTTTTTCCAACGACCTGCAATTCTCTGCGACATCGCACAGTGTTGCAGTGTGACGTATTTTTAATTCGGAATTAATAGAGAAGCAAGAGTACTCGTAAATTGATGTTGCGCGATTTTCTGAAAATCTCTCTGACATTGCTGCAGCTTGTTGCGCTTTGCTTTCTTAACCGTCAAACAGTATCGTTTTACTTTAAAAGTATTGTAAATTGTTACATGTTCAATAACACCAATTCAGAGTTAAAATAATTCCACCTCAGAGGAGATATAGAGTGTTTCAAGAGTACAAGATTGTAAGCTCAGTGTTAGGGAACTTTTTAAAGAAATAAAACTGTTGGGATAAAATAAATAATCTATCTATTTATTATTACCAACAGAAATTATAAAATTATAGAATTATCTTCTCATTTCATATCACTTTTCCCAAAATTGGAAGCAAGAAATTAACATCAACAAAAATTAAAAAAAAGAAAAAATAGAACTGTTAATTGCAATAAAAAACAAAAAGATACATCGAGATACTTAAAACATTTTCAAATGAAACACACATTTTCGAAAATAACCTCTGTTGAACGAATATCTGCGTGTATTCTTTCGACCGTTTATTTCGCTCGTAAATTAAAACGAGAATAAAACGAGAAAGAAGATCGCCAGGTTGCCCGATATACAATGGGGATGAAATTATAAATTTTCATATTTTTACAGACACAGGCCGGTATTTTGCGTGTCTAATTAGTTTTAACGAAACAATGTGAGGGATGAACGAGAAAAGCGAACGATGACGCGCACGCGTTTCGCGATCCAGTTATAAAATTAAATTGAAAATTATACCGGGGTGGCGGGCGCGGATGTGCCGTGCACGATGCGTGAAATGTATCAAAATTGTTTGCAGTTTTTATCATGTTTGCCGTGCCAGCGAATTATTATATCGTATTTCCATAAAGCCATTACACTCCATTAAAATGAAATTCGCAGTTGGACGCTAATCGATCGCGTGCACACGCGTAAACTTTTTGTTTATTACGCGCGTTTATTGTGCGCGCCGGTGCCGCGCTTGAAATTATATTTTATATGCTTATAACACGCCCGCGACGCTGGCGAAGCGAAGTCGATTTTTCATTATCGTTTTATCTCGTTCGATCATCTTCGGGGCGAGGGGGGAGGAGGGGGGAGAAAAAAAAGAATAAATAAATAAACTCGACAAACTGATTTTCCAACCAGCAAATGTTTGAAGTGACAAAATATTAATCCCCTTTCCGTTTCTGATAATTCTCATAATTTTGTTTCCCAAATTTTACGCGCGTTTAATCGCCCCGTAATTTATACACGTGAAAACGCGAAAGAATTAACTGGGAACGGTATTTTTTAGAATGTAAAAATGTGGAGAAAATTAATTGAAACGCCTTTTTCATGTGTAATAGAAATGTGGAAAAAAAATAATAGAAACGTTTTTTTTTTTTTAATAATAAAAACGTGAAAAAATTTAATTTAAACGCTGTTTTTCAAATATATAGAGTAGGCTGGGGACAAAAATAATAGATCGAGAATGAACTCGTCGTTTGAATTATAAATCTCTTCGAGGTTGTAGTATATTTTTATATTTATCAATATATCTTTTTTACGTGTGATTCCATTTGTGTCAAAAATAAATTATATCGTGTCATTACGCTTGCAAGAACAACGCTGAAGTCTTTATTAACTTTTAATTCTGTGATTATATTGTCACAGTCATTAACAAAACTATTAATTACATGAAGGATAAATTACGGTCGAAATATATAAATATTTTAGATCTGTTATATAGTTTATATGGACATATGATAGGCACGTGTAAAATAAATATTCAAGCCAGCTCTTATTAAATAACATTTTGCATTTTTGAGTAGGTAGATGATCAATGAGAAATTCGTTCAAAAATTTATTCTCCAAATATGAGCTCCTTATTTTTTTAACTCCTGCTGTAAATTTTGCATTTTGTTGAATGCAACTTTTCGATTTGACGCCTGAACGAATAAAATATATCTTTCCAATTTCTAATCTAATTTTTTATTGTTGCACTGAACGCGTCACTAAACAAGTCATAAGTGAAGATCTGTAACAAAACATCGTCAGATTATCAATTTCATTAGAGCGAAATTTGCCGAATGTTTGTCACCAATCACGAGGATGCGATGAAAATCGCGATGGAAAATGCGTCTGAGAAACGCGCGATAACACAATTACGTGAAAAGGCGCACACGTTTGTACAAAGGTTTCATTTATGCGAGAATTCGAAGTAAAGAAAAAAAATCGAGGTTGGCATGTTGCACTTAAGAGCCGGCGTTACAGATATCTCTTATCTGATATTATTCAATCGTCTATGAGTCAACGAGCCATTCACGATAAATGGTATAAATTTATAATTGTATAAATTGTATAAATTTTCGTGTTTATTGAAAGATGGAAACATTCGGTGTACGCGAAAAGTTTTTGGGCAATGAACCTATTCAATATCTACGATTTTTCTGGTCTAAATTCACGAGAAATATCATTATTAAAATAATGAAATTGAAAATTCCTCTTCTTAGAGAAATGTTGAATATTCAATTGAACTTTGCCGATTTAATTCTCAATTTCAAGTCAATACACTTGTGACTTATGAATTGTTGAGATACGAAAATTTCTAATGATTTATACAAAATTATTGAAACGTTGATTTATTTCAAAGAGAGTATCAGCAGGAGATTCACGAACAATAAGCAGTCAGAGATTCGCGTGTTATAATTAGAATAATTGTAAAAGATCATAACTTAAACGTCATAGTTTAAAATTTTAGAAATTTTAGAAATGATCATACTTTGAATATTTTTTCAAAGAACAGATCCGTCAGAATGATTTCGAGCCGCGTTAAATAAAAATTCTCGACAAAGAAATCCTGCGATCTTCAACGAAGCGAGGCACAACGTTCAAAAAACAACAACCGACAGGCCATCAAGCTCAAATGAGCAATCAACGCTTGAAAGAACACCTCTTAACAAGTTAAACAAGCGGAAGACGTGCGACGATCGTTTTCGTTTCTGTTTGATCCATTCATTTAGTTAATTCTTTTAATTATTTTGAGCAGCATGGGTGGCGTGTCCTGCCACGGTTCGAGTGTGCATACATTGTCATACCGAATAAAATAAAACCAGGCCTCTGTCGCGCGACTAATACACCCTGAAAAAAAAAAAAATAGAAGGGAAGATAAAAAATGTTGTTCGATCGTTTGGCCAAATATTTGCCGCCGATACGAAGAATCAAAGCAACATTAATACTTTTCTGCTTGTTGTTTGCGTTTTATTAACACGCCATTGGTAAAACTATTTCACGACAAATACGGTGAAATTCGGTGTTCGAGATGATGTTCTAACAGGCGACTCAAGATACGAGGTTGCTACCGTGCTTCAAATATTTGCCCCGTTTACAACGTTGCCGGTTTAATTATGATAACGTTAATTAAAAGAGACACTGCAACAAGTTCGATAAAACTCGAGCTCGCGATTTCTTTCTCAGAGAAAAATTAGGAAAAATTAGGGGTTGGTTATCTTGTTATTTTGTAATTCTGAGCATTCTTGCTTTGTTGGTTTGTTAATGATTTTAGTAATATTAGTGATATATTAATTAGTGGTATTGAATACATTTATAACATATTAATAATTATTTACAGTAGGTATATTAATAGTAGAAATATTTATATCACTTGTAATTATATTATATTATAAATATTTATTATTATAATCAATATTAATATACTGATATTATCGGTATCATTATTAGTAAATTATAAAATTTTTTTTACAATCTTACAAAATAGGATGATTAAATGATTTATAATTTATAAAAATTTATCGTATGCTCATAAAATTGCATTGGTTTTATTTAGCAAATTGTAAGTACTATTATTGTTTAATTTTATTCAGCATTTAGGAACCTCGAAAGAACTTATTAGTGCTAATAATTAATAAACATCAAACTTGTAATGTTTCGTTAATAACATTTGTCTAATTAGGCATACAAACATAACTAGTACAGAAAATAAACTAATGTCAAGTGACGTGATAACACAGTTTAATTAGCTGTTTACAATTGAAATTACAACAATTGTATTTATAACAATTAAAACGAAATTGTAACAATTATCATTATAATATTCAAAAATTTTAATCAAAGTTCCAATTTGTCTCGAAAATTATTGCACCTTTTTTCTATTTTATGAACGCCTGGAAATCATCGTACGAGTCTTGGCTGTATTAGGTTCAATCACGTGAATTACAATTATACGCGTTGCTGTTACGTGACTGTGCAAGTAGTGATTGCGTGTGATTATCGCGTGAATTGTTGATTAGACACAGCGCGATAATATGACGCACAATCCTATCAATAATAAATTACAGTACGCAAGAATCGAATTGAACGATATTGCCAATAACGATTTGATGTAAACTCCAAAGTTTATACTAAAACTTGTACCAAACTTCACGACAAAATTCTACAAAATAATTCCAAATTGTATATTTTATCTAAACTAACGTTACAATTACTCGTGACCAATTTCGTGGTTAATTGCAGCCAATGTACGGTGAATTTAATCTTTCGAAAACTGAGCGGAACGTAATATATTTGACGCGACGTCGACAGAGAAAATATTCCTCGTACGAGTGTGGTGGATGTGCATCGCTGTGTCTCCGGTCAGACATCTTGTCACTGATTCTCTCCGCGAACCTTGACTCCTCGCCTTTGCTGGCGACGCGAAATTCACGCTTGCGCAACCATAAATTAACGAAGCTGCAAATTACCCTGACTAACACCGCGTGCACATGTACGCTCGTGCAAATATCAGCATACAGGCGACGCAATGCAGCCGTGCACTCCACGCGACCTACGGGAAACCGGGTATCGGTATCGACACGATCGGGCAACTAACTATACCTACTTGCTACCGACTCGCATTACACTAATATACGGTACTTGATACGGTAAAATATTGGCAGGACCATTAAATAAATTCATGATCATAAAATCAGTGCAATGAATAGTACAAGATGATAGAATAGATAATTAAATGATGCAACTAAGTATAGTTTTAATTATAGTTAGGATATAATACAATGTTGATTCAAATACCAAAACTCTCTCTCTTATTTATAATATTCAACTAATCCACTATACATTAAACGCTAATATTCAATCCACTATACATTGCAATTATACTACTATCAATGCCACCATATCATTCCAAAAAATACCTTCAACCGTAACCACTAACCGCCGCGTCACCAAAACGACATTATCGAGAATTACCAACAATACCTGTCGAATCTGATCCACATACAGCGTGTCCGTCAGAGTTCCGTTTAATATCCTCGAATTAACAACGCCGCTTATCGTCGTGTCCCGAGAGCGAGCCGCTGATAAAACCCGTCGATGAAGCGTTAAATTCCATGCGAGGGGGCTTCTGCCCTTCGTATCCTCCTTCGTAGTGACTCGCGCGGACTTTCCACGTTGGAGAGCGAAAGAGAAGGAGCGTAAGTGAAAGGAAGGAGGATACGTTCGTAGAACGCACACGACTTTCCTCTCTTCATCGATATCCACGTCAGCTCCCCTCTCGTGCTGTACACCTTGGCCCTCCAACTCTCCCCCACTCCTTGCCCGTGGCGTCATACGCTCCCCACCACGCCTATCCATGATATCGTAACTCTCCTCATTCCACGCCGTTACACCATAACTCCCCTCACTCCCGTGCCGCAACACCGTACGTTCCCCCACTCGCACGCCGCCACTCTCGCGACTATCCCCACTCTCGCGCAGTCGCTCATTCTCCCTTCTTCGCGTTCCCCGCTTTTCCCCCACTCGTTCGCCTGACCCTCGCCGCTTCGTCGTCGTTACTCCACCTTTCATGCAGCGCGTTCTCCACCGCGACTCTTCTTTCTCCCTTGGTCGGTGTCTTTCGACGCTCTCTGCCCCTCCATTCCAACGACTCTTCTTCGCCCCTCTGCGCCGTTCTTCTTTACCATACGCCGACTCTTTTTTTTATCTTGCCTTCTTGTGTCCATTTTTCCACCTCTTTTCCCTCGTGTCTTACTGCTTCTCCCTCTCTGTCCCTCGCGCGACCACGGTTCACCCTTTCTGCTCCACTCCCATCAACCTTCGCTATATCTTCACCGGTATCTCTTTCCAACCCGAACGTACCATTCGATCGTCTCGCTTTCGCTCGCTTCTACATCGTGTCCTTTTCTTTCCTTCTCTAACACACACATACATGCATGTACTAAGTATATATGTGTGTGTGCGCGTGTGTGCGCGCGTGCGTGTATGTGTAGGTAGAAGTATATAGAGAGATATATAGCGTCTCGTTTCACGGCACGGCGAGCCTATATCGAACGAGGAATAGCTACACGCGAGACGGGCGCGTGTGTGCGCTGGGTATGAGCGCGCGCGGCCGCGCGCATGTGTACAATCAAACATTGTTCATGATTTAGTCAAATATTGGCGAGATACACAGGTTTGTAGTACCTCTCAATGTATATCTGCCTGTGTATCATGCTGAATAATCCGCGGGAGATTGCACCTCGATTGTCCACCCGTTAACTAAGACTCGTTACGCTGCTGCCCAGACTCGCGACGCCCGGACTCCGCGCGCATTCTCTTCTCTTTCTATAGTCATATAGTTGTTGATCGTTCGATAATGGTTCACGCACTCGACGATGTTTTACGAGGCAGACGGTTGTTAGACGACGCTGCAGAAAAGACATGTGTTAGATGCCACTGTTTTCGGTGCTTGCGATCTGTTTACCGTATGATTAGGTATGTCTATAGTGTGTATTATTATGTGGTACAGTCGATACAAGTAGTTATTGTGCCAGTGTATTTGAGAACAGGTGGATGAGGTAGGGTAATATTGATCTTGGTTTTTGTAGCGATTTGACGTTTAAGTATCTTCCTTAGCGATACACAATTGTTTCACAAAATTTTTAACTTTACCTCGATTTAATTTTAAACTTTGAGATTAATTTAGAATTGAAGTTTTTTAGCTTTGATTGGCAGTAGTAATGATGGCCACTATGGAAATAGTGATTAACATTAGTCCTTGAATACTAGCGTTGAATCGCAGAGAACTGCAATACTTTAGGATATTTTATTTTATATTCTTATATAAAAAATTCTAAAACTAAATAATTTTAATTAATTTCAAATTGTTATGGTTCCCAATTGCACAATGAAAGATACTAACTAATTAAGATTTAATTATTGGAATAATTATATTCTCATCTATGATAGATATGATTTATGTAGAGAGAGAATAATTGCGTAAAAGAATATTTTATAAATAGTACGATCAAGTACAAATGAATCAGATAGCATAGATGATACACAATATTGATCTTGGTTTTTGTAGTACAATTTATTTTGTAATTTGACGCTGTAACTATTAGTATTTGTAACTATAACAGATATTACACAATATATGTACAATTAATATAGATTTTCCAATTAAAGATAATAATAGTAATTAATATTGATTGTTAAGATGAGATTATATTTATATTTTCACTTTATATCTATCTATAGTCATGTTACCAATTATACTGACAAGATGTAAAATAGTCGGAATAATTCAATTTTAAATTATAAAAACCAAAACCTTGAAACAAAGTTCATAGCTAAACGAAGTATCTATATTGATATATACAGATAGGATTAATATTACAACCTAGCAGTAACAAAATGACATTAAAATAGATATGTGAAACGATATAAATAGACACGTGTGATGATGATAATAATGATCGTACGAAAGTGAAAGTTTGAAAATTAATTTTAAAAATCTATCGCGCGCTAATTTCTTGATCTTAATTTTCTTCTCGCGATATTAGAACACGCGCGTATTAAGGTGACGTTTAATTTAGGGCTCAATTTAAGAGTAATAAAAGCGAGATAGGCGTAATAGGAACTTTTAATGCCCGACATAAAAGGGGCAGATAAGATAATAAAAACACCAGGGCCGTAAATTCGGCCAACGGTATCTGCTAAAGGAAAATCAATATGCCAGGAAACAGGTTTGACTGAATAATCCGGTCTTGTTAATCCTTCTACTCCGTAGAAAACCTCCGTAGAACGCATAAAGAAAGAGAAGGAGAAAAATTATCCTACCTATGTAAGGTAAATAACATGCAACGAGAATGCTACTGTGTATCCGCCATAATATTTAATTACGAACTCATACACTCTTTACTTGTCACAATCTTTACTTTGTGAATATTGTCACAAAATTTATCCTAAATTGCGTCAGAAGAGCAATAAAATCTACCATCTATTGCTGAGGAATATGTAACACTTGCTTCTCAAAAATTAAAAAATGGAAATATCCAGAACGATTTTATTCTTTATTAAAACTATTTTTCTAATTTGTTATGCGCTCGAGACAGTTATTCATGCTACAATATTAAATATGCAGATAAATCGCAATAAATGTCTTGTAGCTTAGGTATACTAGTATACACATACTAGTATATTGATTAATATACCTGTACAATATTATATACAGTCTGTCGCAAAAATATTTTAACGTAGCATCGTAAAATGTTGTACATTTTAATTGCTTAATAATGATCAAGTTACTTAAGGAGTCGAAATGAAACAAAAGTCTTAAAAAATAATAAGTGTTCGAATACTTTCGTGAGCCACGTCACGTCCAAATTTATTTATTTATTTATTTATTCGATTGCACTCTTCTCGAGTAATTTTGAAAATTTTTGAATGCAACGTTACATAATACGCACTGCTATATTTCTCTTCAGCGTTCAAAGGCTCGGATGAGGTACACGAAAATCGGCTACCGGATGATTTCGATGATCGAGCCACGATCGACCGTGTTAATCCCCTATTACGAGGATCGATTGCATCGCGAGATCCGTATCGAGGCAACATCGTCTGGCGGAAGCCCGTCGATAATCGGCCGAATTTTTACGGCCCGTTCTCGCCAGAGTCGTTCGTTGAATCCGTAATTAATGAACGCCTATCGATCGCATACACAGATTAGGAGGTTCGCGGAAAGGGTATCAGAAATAAAAGGAGGAATGAAATAAAAAAAAAGAAAAAAAGGAAAGGCTGGGGTAGGGGGAAAGGGGTGAAAAGTCAATGAGCGCGAACGTACCTCTTGGATGAAAGTCAAATATTATCGGGCGAATTTGTTAATGCTCTTATATCGCGGGAAACTCCACTGCCTCGTTTTTTCTTCTCGTTTTCGGGGAATAAAACTTGCGAAGCGAGGCTCTGACGGAATGATTCGATGGTAGAATTGAAGAGTAATACGCGATGGGAGCTTGGATTTTCAGATGAATTATGGTGTAGAGATGTAGTATTTAGTCTTCCTTTAACGCTAGTTTCGTTTCATTTTATACCTATACGAACAGTGTTTTTATGGATATAATTTATTATTACTACTAGTAAATTGTTATTAGCAGTTCATTGTTTTCGCTAATGTTAATATAGTAAAAATATAAGGTGCGTCAAGATATATCGTTGCGTAGTAATTTATTAGTTGAATTGGTAAATTTCTTTTTTATAATTCTCTTTTGTAATTTCAATCTTAAATGAAATAAGTTGCACGTGTTAGTTTATTTGGATGATTTGTCGTTACGTATGTATTTCATCTCAGGACCATATTATTATTTTCTCTTAGCTGTTTTATTAAACTGTTCAAGATAAAATAAAATCTTTAAATTTATTTAAAATTGTAATCAATTGGTTTTTACTTTGAAATAATTTAGAATTAAATTTTCGACAATAGAAAAAATAGGATTTCAACTTCCTATCTCACCTAGATTGTGAATTTATGCACACCAAAACAAATTTCTTATCTAATTCGCTTCGTGACTTACTTGGTAATTTTACACTGTGATAGATTGTAACTGACAGTGAGATGATTTTAGGTATTACCTCAGCGATACTAATAGAGGAATGACATATTGTCATTCATATAAAATTTATTTTTCCGTGAAGTCTCTATTTTAAAATACATCGAGAAATTTTCTACCTAATTTCTAATTTTATCTATACATCTAATTGTAAGCATAAAATAGAAAAGTTCGATTTAATTGTCAATAACCTAATTTAACAAATTCAGAAGTAGAAATTATCAAAATTTTTAAATTTTTAAAAGGCAAAATTTGAATAAAAGTATACTGATGAAACATTTAAACTCGTGAATAAAAATGTAAGTTCGCTTAAAAATTATTGAAGTCCCAAATCTCAGTTATAAATTAGAGTACATTACATCCACCATCTGTAATGCTATCTACACTTAAAAATTTCCTTTATTTTCTGCAATTGCTTAATTATTTCTTACAATGAAATTCCTCTATTTCTGAATCTTCTAATTATTCTCCAAACTCACAAAAATAATCGATCCCTAAATTAAATAAATAAAACACGACATATCGAGTAAAATCCAAAATCAAAAATTCGCATAGTTCTCATATAGTAAATGTATTGATTCGTTCGCCCTTCAACAAACGTCGGTTTGTTGAAGGGTGAACGAATCAATACATTTACGTATTATCATACAATACGTATTATCGTACGTTTACGAAATATCGTACAATAGTTTACGAAATATCAATACAAATAAATATCCAGATAAAACGCGATATCTACATTCTCATTAATTCATACAGCTTCACTTTCGATAAAAAGAAAGAAGAAATTCAGAGAAATTTTGTCTACGAAAAAAACATTGTCACACGTGCTATTTCATTATCTTATTTTCGATTTGCCCACCTGTTTAAGCTGGGCCCTACGCGCTATCGTATCTGAAATCGCATGATTACAATACCTACACAACGATTCTTCAGAATCAGCAAACTACTGATGATGGCGATCGTGATAACACGATTTGCCAATTATTGTCAAGAAATGCTTCTCGAAAAAAGATCAATTTTTGCATAATTCGAAAAAATAATTTCAAGCATATTCATATTCATCGATCGCATTGTCTTTGAAAGATTAGAGATAATAGTCTAAATCTTTTTGACATCATTTTTAAAAATTTTTTACAATTATAACTATGATTTCTTCGAGTACAAAATAAAAGATAAAATGATAGCCAAATAATCTAGAGGAAAATCATTTTCAAATAAACTAAAACGTGCTTATTTTAAAAAAATATCCAGTTAAATAGGATAATGTATTATTCAATTCATATCATCAATAAATTGTTTAATGCTCTACTTGAATATTCAGACAATGTGTTTAATGTATTATTTATTATTTAAATAACGACGTGTATTATGAAAGATCCGAACGAAAGTGGAATTTTTTCGTAACCGTAGCCAACCAACGTTAGCTAAAAATCAATTAGCAAAGACACTGATAATGAATATGCAAGAAGTTGTAATGGTTCTTGGTGAAAACTTTATGTAACTTCTCTCTGGCTTCGACGTCGAATGATACTATGTGAATTCGAATCATTCGTCGGAATATCGCGGATAGATTATTCCGCTTACGAATGTTCGGTTATACTTGCGAATTAATTAACAACTTTTCTATTAAAAAATATTACATCCTTGGCGAGTGTTATTGTGAACGTCTGTGAGTTATTGAAAGGAACGAAGCGTTTAGCAGACGTTTAGCGAGTAAAAACAGGAAACCGTAAAGAGACGAGTCTGAGAAATCAATAGCGTGTCTATATCGTGGAAGATACAAGGAAACGGGGAAAAGCCTGGAACAACTTTCTTCAGAGGAACTGTCGGTATTTCCGTTTGCTCGTTGCAACAGTATTGCCACAATAAAATTGTTTAACTTTTCTTGCTTTCTTCGGTCAAATTAAATACTAAATATATTGTAAAAGATCGCGATAATTATTTTCCGTGTGTATTGTGCTGCTTGGTGTAGAAAAACAAATAAATATAATAATTATCGTACGTATGGAGTATTTAAGAATATTAGGTTCGTAAATAAATTGAAAATATTTATGGAAGTCGTTAAACAAATATTTATGAATATAGTTAAATATTTGTCAGTTATGCAGTGTGTTCTTGTTTGAGAAGAAAATAAGTTCTAACAGTACTCTAATATAATTGCAATTAATTACAACTTAATTTAGAGATTTAAGTGAAATAATGCGATGATCAATAAATAATTCAATTTATCAATAATAGTAAAAAGGAAAAAAAATATTAAAAGAAAGCACAATCAAAAATTCTCAGGTATTCTAAAAAGGATTATTCGTTACTCACAAACTAACGAGCATAATGTACCTGATATATTTGATACTTGCGAAATATGTAAAATATTTTTAAAGCAGTCAAAGATTATTAAGAAATTTTTGCACAACCTGCACTTGATCGAAAGAAGATTCACAGAATATTGTATCACAATTGTCAGTCGTCAATAAAAATGTGCTTGAAATGTTATTACATATGTATGAAATTAAAGAGAAAATTAACTCAAAGTGTTTCCAAAAACGAATCCCAGAACACTCTCTTTGAAGATATAAAATAAAATATAAACAGAGGACAGGGTAAACTGACAACTAGACTGCGGATATTCACGTGAATTTACAACTAATTCAAAAATGCGCAAAATATATACGTGTACAACTAAATAAAAATATATGAAATATCAAGACTGTAACATTTATTATGATTATGTACGATCGTACGATGATACGAGCACAATCGTCAATAATCAATCAAATTTCCATAAACATCCGCAGTCTAACAATCGGAGATGAAGAAATCACTAGAAACCAGACGAATTTTTCGTAGAAATACGTGGATTTATTGAAACATTTACATGTTTGCTCGCGTCGTTTCTCCTGGTGTCCGGCGGTCCTAAAACTCACGCGAGGAGGGAGAGGAAGTGGGGCCGTTGGGGGAGAAAGGACCGCGGACGTCATTTCCGCCCTGTGGCTTGTGCGTGTTATGTACATCGGCCACAGAATCACCGCGCAACGATCGTCGTCGAACGACGTGATTCTCAAGATTCTCGTTCATCCCCGGCCAGAAACGACACTGAAAAATTTCTCCGAAGCGACGAGCGAATTCGAACAAGTTATAGAAGTGTTGCGTCGTGTAGAGGAAGATGGAGGGTTAGACAGTTATTCAGACGGGGAGGAAGGAAAGACAGAAAAGTAGAGAGAGAAGTTTGTGATCTCTCGTACCTCGATTGACAAAAAAAATCGACCAAGGTACTTTTCGCGTTCGGTTTACAAGCGTGGATAGAAATGGCGGAACGCACAGGAACAATGAAAGCGTAAACATGGCGGCGAGATTTCGTGACTTCGAGATTTTTCGTTTCATTTCATTTCGTACGCGAGGCGAGAACTCCAACTTCCCCCCTTTCGAGCGACAACGTCGTTCAAATTGAAGAACGATCATTACCCGCGACTCGTACGAGAAACAGAGAGAAAGAGAGAGAGAGAGAGAGAGAGAGATCGAACGACGAAATCGACGAAAGAAGGGACGAATTTCCTTGGGGCGGTTTCGTTTTCATCTAACATCGCTCGTATTTTTTAATTTCGTTTTTTTTTTCTTTTCAATTACTCGGCGCTCGCGGTCGGTCGCGGTCATAATTAGGCGTACTACCGTTCGACTTTTGAGCTTCGAAACGGTGAAAACGGTTTCGAGAAAAATGAACGGAGAGCGAGTGCGTCGATCGAAGGAAACCTAGAAACACACTTGGAACGACGATATTAATTTTCTTCTTTCTTTCTTTCTTTCTTTTCCTTTTCTTTTTTTTTTTTTTTCTCTTTTCCCTCAACGTGATCATCGCGACGTGATGATCCGCGACGCTGCCTGGCTTTCGTCTTCTCTATTTACAGGGCGTTTCATGGAAGGGCGTGTTTCAAAAGCAACCCCCCGTTGGGTAAGTGGCGGTCGGTGAATCGACTGGGGTGGCGAAGGCTCAAGGGAGTGACACCAGCTGCCCCGATTCTTACGAACGATGCTTTTGAAACACGCTGTACAATGCTCTCGCTTCTGCCTCTCTCGCACTATCATTCACTCGTTCATTCGCGCTCTCTCATACTTATATATATATATATATATATATATATATATATATGTATATATATAATATGTATAATACCTAACATAGCGTATCGTTAGACTCCATTTATTTATATATTTATATCTTGTATTTATAATATTTATATATATATATATATATAGCTCCCGGTAACATATATAATATTTTACATCGTACACGTTACGTTTTTGTGCGGCTATCTACACGTATCATACAAAAAAACACTGGACGTGTCCTGCTTTCGACGCTTTTTAAAGAAAAATTTATTCTTGGTATCGTTTTGTGTAAGTGTGTGTACGCGTATGTGTATTGAGCGTGTTGCACGAGGATTTTCTGTTTTTCCTGTTTCCTTTTCCTTTACTTTTCTTTTTTTTTCTTTTTTTGTTTTAAAGTATAACGTTACGTACGAACGCATAATTCTACACCGAGGAAATACACAGGCGTCTCTTGCAAGCCTACGTTCATTAATTTAGACTTATTCTCGCGGGTTATCACATTTTTCGCTCTACGCCGGCGCTCGCGCGGGTTCGAGCCAGCCATCGAGCAGGGCCCTCCTCCCTTTCGAGATCTCGGTTATGATTCGAGACACGAATCGTCAGATCTTGGATACACGAGAATTCGTGAAATTTGACTTTAGCGTTGATTTCAGTTTCTGGCTGAACTGATAGAAATCGTAGTTGAAAGGTTCTATTCGCACGAAACGCTGAAAGAGGAACGACAAAAGTTTGGATTTATATATCTTCGTTCGTTAAAGCCAAGAAAACAATGAATGAAACTGGAAGGATGCGAATAAAGTTTCGAATAATCACAAGCTGGCATTTTTGTCGAAAAAGAGAGGAAATATGCAAAAAATGGAAAAAATCATCGAGATTGAACAAAAAGAAAATGAAAAAAATGTGAGTAAATTTTCAATTAATTGTAATCCGAAATTCTTTTCTTTTTTTTTTGGTATTTTAAACAGTAAATCATCTCATGTCCACATATAATTTGATGATAGTTCTAGAAATATAGTAGTTCTAGAAATATATAAAACAGTTCTAAAACTACAGCCATATACAAAGAAATTGAATCGTTATTCGTATGCGAAACTTTAATTCATACACATATATAAATGTGTATTTTATATACAATAAAATATAAATTTCTCTAACCTGAAAAGTTAATATTACTAAATTAAACTGTCATCCCAATAATATTCGAGTATTAAATATTTAAACTGTTCGTAATAATAATTTCGTAAAAAAATGATCATACAACAAATCCGGGCATATTTTAAAGCTTGAAGCCTCTATTCTCAAATTGCATATTTCATTTATTTCAAGACATATCTTTCTTCTCAACAATGCTACAAATTCTAATGATACGTAAAAACGTTGAAAAATTTCTTTTCATGAAAATTTATGTGATGCCGTGATTTAGTAAAGTTCGTGCAAATGATTAAACTTTTTTAATTGTTCTTGCGTTACGATAATTAACAGACTTAATAATAATCCGATACTGATCTACAACTTATAATCCAATAATAATTATAATTCAATTAACTTATAATTCAATAGTAATTATAATTCATGAGAATGTAGTCATAGATGAGAAATCATAGTTAATTATAAATAATACTTAACTATGATTTCTAATCTCTATGACTACGTTCTCACGAAGAATGACCAACCTACACTCACCGAATTATTTATCATCTTTTCCGCAAACAAATCTCTTTCAATCATTTCCATTTCTTTAACTTTCTAAGATGAAACTTTCACATATGGTTCCAATGAGAATGTCGTCTAATGAACGTATGGACATCGAACGTTGTCCAATGAAAATATGTAATATTTACGTTCTAAAGCTTGTAAATCGTCTTCGAAGATTCTCATTGTCAAATTTCTCTAAACAAAGAGAAGTTCCACGAATATATTCAGATATAGCACTCGAAATCTATTTTTGATAAATCATATTCATTAATTAATTTTGGAATCTTTTCGACGATGTCCGAAAAATAAGAAAAATACATTTTTGAAAATATCATATCACATGTGTTGTATCACGCGTATATTAAAAATCATTAGAAAATAAAGAAAATTTAATTTACATTCATATTGAAACGATATTCATATTGAATTATATTGAATATGCGATTTATATTGAAACGACATCATAGTCATCAAATAGAAGATTTTTGAAGATTAATCTTTTACTCCTTAATAATATTCAATAATTTGGAGACTATGAGTATTGTAATAAATTCACTTACACGCTGTAAGTTTTTCAAAATTGCAACTTGTTTTCGCTGCCTTGTTTGTTTTCCCTCACCTTCGATACGTCCCTCACTTTTCTTAGACGTTCATTTACTTTCTCAATAATTGAATATAATCGGCAGGAAATTACAGAATCGAAGACTATCGCAGAGAGATACAATAAATTTCTAAAAAAAAAAGATCTAAAAGTCAAAAGAGGTCTCTGGTGCACAGATGGGAATGTAAGCCAATAAATTAACAAAACGTTTGACTCGCGTCGAAATTACAAACTACAAAATTAACCAAAGACCGGAAAATTGAACAACCGGAGAATTGAAACTTATCAAAGGTGAAGGAAATCCCGAATGATCTTCACTATCGTTTTCTAATTTCGAATCGTTTGCCGATATTGTTGATTCTGCTTTTTGTTCCTCGGTGTACGATCAGTGAATGAGAAAAACTAGATCATGGAACCAGTCCAAAACTAAAATTCCATATCTAGAAAATGTCCAATTTTGTGTCAATTAAATCTGAAATCTTTGGCTGGAACTGTCACGTGCAATTCATTTGCTCGGCAAATTACAATTAAACCCGAGTCACCGAGGAAAATTGAAATAACATATAAATATTGAAGATAAATAATATATTCATATCCTGTTGATAGTATGAAGTTTGAAGACGAAATTGCGTGTAATCACTGCATGATTATAACATGATTACGTAATAGTAACTTCTTATAATAATATAACTTCTTTTTTACAATATTGCCGTATTGTAAAATAGTAAAGAACATCAAATTTGACGAAAATAGGACTACACTGAAGCAAAATAATAATTAAAAAATAATCGATACGCGAATAATAATTCTATGATAAATCACCCATCCGCAAATACCAGCAACCCTCAAACACGTCAAAAACGTCGAATGAGACGGAACCACCTAACGTCAAACCATCTAAAATTTTTATCTACGAATTACTTTCTATTCCAATCAGATCGTTAACACTAGCTCAAATCTGAGGAAAACTAATTAAATTTTTTTATATTCATCGTTATATAAATCCAAATGAATCGTTCCAAATATTGATCGAAAGTCATTTGAGAAACATCGAAATTCTCACTGCCTGTCAAACACAATGAAAACGAGATTGCAACGTTACGTGTACAGATGTAATGTTTTATAAACCATAAACGACCAAGATGCACGTTCGTGTCTCGAAGCGGCAAGGAATTTAACCTCAGCCAACCAACTTCCCTCCGACGAGAAGGGAATTGCACTCATGTATCGCGGCCAGAAACAAATCGTTCGAAATTGAGAAATCGACGATCGTGTTTCCACGTTTTTTCTTTTCTTTTTTTTTTTAGAAAGGAATGAGAGAATAGCCGACGTTCGAGACGAAATGTCACGCGGCCGGGGGCATCGCATCGTTGTCGCGTATCACAGAAAAAAACTAATCGCGTGTCGTGGTGAACACCAGTGGAAGAAGGTCACGAACCGGAAGTCCACATGGAGAACGAACCGAGCGGAAACTTTCTTCGTTTTTACAACCAATTCAGCCGATACGATGTGTTAAAGCTATTGGTGACAAGCGAGGAATATATCTGTTTCTTGTAATTTTTCATTCTCCAAAATTTTTCATTTTCATTTTCATTTTCATACCGTTTTCGTGACAACTAGAATTACAGGATTCTACTGATTCTTAGACTTTCCTCGCGGAATGATGATTAAAGATTTGATTTGATTCGTTAATTACGAATGAGGAATGTAAGTACTGACCATAATTCATTAGTTACAAACAAAGGATGTAAGTACACTTATTGCCCGACAACGATATATCACTGTTAAATCTAATAGTTTTGTAATATTATTAACTTATCGTTTTCGAAGATGTCTGATTAGGATATAATCCCCGAACAGTTTTAGCATACTAAAATTTTAATATTGAAATTCAACTTCCTGGTACTTCCCCTTACTCTTCGTAAAAAATTAAACTATCATTGATAAAACAATTATAGTTAATTGTAGAAAGAAGCTGTAATCTGGAGGAGGTTACAACTTTAACACTACTAAATTGAATCGTGAGGAAATTTGTGTGAACAACTTAATTTGATAAAGCACACAGATGATTGAAAAAATTGATCTCATCTCTGTGTTACGATAGTTGTAGATTTGCTAACGATGACTCCCCGGGTGAAGAGGAATATACCGGATACGAGTAAGCAGATTTAACTCGCTAATTTTTTTTCGAATCGGCAACAACCGAAAGCAGCGTTCGCAAATTTCTGTGTTCTCGAAGGCAGCGTTCTAATTCTACCTTTAATTTGATTTAATAAACGTGTTCGTGTCCATTTTACCAACTCGCAAATAGTACTTAGAACAGACGGACAAACAGGGAAAGTAAGCATACGCGAAAGTTGGATTTCCGTTGAATTATGTTATATTAAATTACCGAATCGATCGGGGGAAAAAATCGCATCGTCTGAACTGGCTGTTATTTTTTCCTTTTAGATCAGTAACCTTTTCAGTGCGTGTATCTGGCCTGGCCGTGAATCGCGCGACTCGAGTGGCGTTTGATCGACGCTAGCTTTCGATATGGTTTTGTTTTTCAACGATTTCGTCGTCGCGTACGCCGAATAGCGATCCGATATTCGTGAAATTTACTTGTCTGTACGATGCCGATGATATTTCTAATCTGTTTATCGTGTTTCGATCTCCCGATTCCTGTAATTAGGTAATTGAAAATTAATAAAAACGAATCAACTTCGGATGAGGGTCCTGTCGAATTCATTTTGAGGAGAAATGAAGCAATAGAAATGTCTTCTAGTATAAATATCGATAAAATCTATGGAAATGAAAGATTTGGAATCGTAGATTTGGAATGATTAGGTAAGTTAGATCGAACAGAAACCGACGATCAAGTACTTCAGTCCTCTTGCACGATAATTTGACTATGATATTAGAGAAGAACAATAATAAGAGGAAAATTGTAGATTTTTGGAAAATCTATTTCCAGATGGATTTTTGGCATTTGTGAAAAATTAAAAGCTAAAATATTCGAAGTACGTAATATATAATATATAATAGAAAATATCTAAAATAAAAAGATTAAACATCTAAAATATATATAAGAAGATTATATATTTAATTTATATTATATTATATTATATAAGAAGTATAATAGATTAACATAGTAATCAATTAAAAATTAAATTATACTCTATAAATAAAGTTGTAAACTGTAAAAATTGTATTGATTACACAAATAACCAACTGTTTTAATTTGTACAATTTATTATATAATGAAGCTTCGTTTGTTTTATCAACAAACGTCTTGCTATTGCGCGAAATTAAAAGTTTTCGGCCAAATTTTGACTTGTAAAAGTTCGCTAATAATAATATAATATTAATTTAATTGTGCAAGAAAACTCAAGTAGAATATTTACGTCACTAGATTTGCAAATGGAGGAACTAAACGAAACTTAGAAATTGTTAGACATCGAACAGAAAGTATAACGATCCAAGTGAAAGATTCATTAAAAACCAGTGTTCAAAACTCACGATTATATACTTGAAACGTATTTTGAAACGTATTTAATTTAATTTGAATGCACAATATCACATTAATTTCACATTCAAATTTTCAAATTATTAGATTGTTGCATTACAAATGCATCTTTCTCGAGATCTCGTTTTGGTAAATTTTTAGCATTATTTTTCAGATTTCAGTTCATTATCTTTTTCAACGATTTAATCATTTCATTTCAAATAAAACTGCATGCTTTATTCATTTCTATTTACAATGTGCAAAAACATATTTATATATCAGATTATTATTGCTTATAGATTACCAGAATCATAAATATGCTTCATAAATATAAACACGATGAAACAACAGGGCCACCAAGTATTTACTAACAGAGTAATACGACAACAGTAATAATAACCGATTCAAACGATTTTACTACGGGCAGAATTTTATTTAAATTTTATTAAAAATTTGTACTTTAATCTACATATAACCTCACTGTTGTCATTTATCTCGGAAATTCTCTAAATTTATAATGCAACAACCTAGTGCAACACGATCACGCGACAATAAAAAAAAATTTTTTACGAAAGAAAACCTGATTTTACCACGTCACGTAGTCACCAAGCAACCAACTAAAACACGATCATCCAATTATTCCCTTGTCGAATCATCTGTCATTTCTATCCGATCGAGTAGTCTTGAACGAACTCACGGCCAGCCAGAACGAATAACCGCGCGTGTGTCACGATTTTCGAGGGATCACTGTTTCCACAAAAAGAAACTCGCAAAAATTCGCACCTGCCCGATCGGTCGATTCTCTTAACGTGTCTTCGCGGACGTCGTCGTCCGTGTCTCGCAACGAGACGACCCTTCGCAACCGCACCATCCGCGCCGCACCGTACCCTCTTCGACAACGATCAAAAGTGGAAAAATCCAGCCGCGCGACTCTCACCTCCGACTCCGATCTCCTCCGTTCGAGCATCTTCTCACACGATGTCCTCCTCGTCGTCTTCCTCCTCCTCCTCGTCGTAATCATCCTCGTGGCCGACGGCCGACCAGCATGCTTCCACCTGCGCGTTGTCCTCGCAGCGTCGTCTACGTCGCTGTTGCGATTGCTGTATCGACGCTGAGACGCGCAACGACGTCGACTGCGAGACAGCGGCCGTCGACTGCATGCCAGACACCGACGACGAGGACGAAGACGATGACGAGGACGACGAGGAGGACGAAGAGGATAGTGGTTGTTGTTGTTGTTGCTGTTGTTGTTGTTGTTGTTGTTGTTGCTGTTGCTGTTGCTGCTGCTGCTGCTGATGATGATGATGAACTTGGTGGTCCTGGTTGTGGTCAGGAAGAACGATGTTAGCCGTGGTCGAGGGATTGCTCGCGGCTGCGGTGGCGGCGTACGCCGCGGCTGCAGCGACTCAGGCCAAGGCGTAGGGGTGAGTAGGGTGGTGTCACAAGCCCGGAGCCGCGGTGGCTACGGAAGACGGCGGAGGCGCGCTGCTGCTAGCCACGCTGGTCGCGTGATGGTACAGCGGGCTCTGGTAATACTCTTGATGATGATGGTTCGTCATGTTGTGCATTGGACCAGCGGCGTTCGAGCCCGTGTGCATACCGTTGTGATGGTGGTGACTCGGTGGCGCGGAGTGCGCGTGTGGATGATGAGGCGAGCCGAAGTTGGCGTAGCTCTGGTGTAGCTGCTCGTACATCTTCATCTCGGGCGGTTTGATATCCTGGGCGCCCGGGGACGTGCCCGCCGCGCCTGGCAGTAACCTGGTGATGCTGAACGGATGGCTGGCGGCTGTGTACGGCGGCTCTTGCTTCAGACTACCGGCCATCCCATGATGCAGAGCCGCTGTCGGTTCGGAGATCAGATGAGGGTGAAGACTTCGACTGACCATGGCGGTGAGTTCGTCGTGAGTGGTGCCTAGGTCGGGCAACAGGCCGCCTATGTCCGCCGTGTCGCTTTTCAGTGCGGTGTGATGTTGATGGAGGCCGGCCGTGTGATGATGATGATGCGAAGACACCAGGGAATGGAGATCCTTGTCGTCTTGTTGTTGCGATCCGTGGTGCAGTGAGGACGCTGTCTTCTTACCTGCGTGAGCAGCTTGCGGCAGAAGCTCGTGAGAGGTTGGACTGCTGTGTCCGGCGGCGGCCGCAGCCGCGGCTGCAGCAGCGGCCGCTGCCGCTCCGTTATGATGCTGTTGATGCTTGTTCTGCCTCGTCAACTCTTTCTTCTCGTCCTTGAACCTCTTCTGGCGACGCAGATAGCATCCGTTTTCGAACATGTTCCCGCTCTCGGGATGCAAAGTCCAGAAGGAACCTTTGCCCGGTTTGTCCGGGGTACGCGCCACTTTGACGAAACAGTCGTTGAAGCTGAGCGAGTGCCTGATGGAGTTCTGCCAGCGTTGCTGATTCTGTCTGTAGAATGGGAACAGGTCCATGATAAACTGATAGATCTCCGACAAGGTGAGCATCTTACTAGGAGCGTTCTGAATGGCCATCGTGATCAGGCTGATGTAGGAGTAGGGCGGTTTCGCGTGGGTGTAACTTCTACGGTAGGACTTGTCGGTTCTGGCGCGTTGCAGGGCGGAATTTGGCGAGTCCGGCTCGGCAAGGGAAAGAGGATCCCTGGTGACACCGGCGCCACCGCCTGGCGTCAGAGGACCATAGCCGACGGCGCTCATACAAGCACCACCGCCGCCCATCGAGGCGCTCCCGTAACCACCCATACCACCGCCGCCCATCGACGCCATCCCCATAGCCGAACTCATGGTGCTCATGTTGAAACCCCCAGCGCCCTGAGGGCTGCAACTTGGCCCGACACCGACTCCCATCGACATACCCATAGGCATACATCCTACCGAGTTGATCGAGCTGTACGTCGGCGCCATGCTGCCCATCGTGGACATCGCGGCGCTGGTCATCGCGCCGCCAAGGCTACCAGTGTCGCTGTACAACTTCTGCGACTGGAGCATGGTCATAGAGCTAACTGGTGCCGGGGTGGCGGGCTGCTGTCTGCTTGTCAAACGAGAATCATGAAAACCGCGGTACCACGGCTGTTGTTGGTAATGCGACGCCTCCCGAATCTTCTCCTCGGGAACGGAAATACCTGGGCACCCGTCCGGAAACACAGCGTTACTTCAACTTGCTCACTCGGATAACGATTATCTTATATTATTGATCAACTTCAGATTCGATGGAAGTTGGAAACTTGCGGAGACACCGCTCGATATATACGTCACTGATATATCGCCGTACTCGATGATCGTAGTGGATCGTAGCCAGATTCGCACGAACCTTCTTCAAACCGCACACTCCGCACACTCTGGGAAAATCCGCGAAAATTCACTGAATCTTCGGTAGTACTGATACTACGAGCCCGGCATATATTTATACGACGTAGATGATTATCCTCTTCCTCTTCTAACACCAAGGATCGTCAAAGTACACCTCGATACACAAATATCTCAGTACGAAACTCGGCCGCACTGTTCCATTGCGAAAACCACGGGATACAAGGGATCCAAGGTGAAAATCTAGGATCGCTCGATCGTTTCGACAACACGAGACTGAACGACGAAGAGAACAACGGCGGTGAATCGACGCGCGGGGCTGGTCGCGCGCGGCCAGCAGCGAACACACGAGCTGAAGACACGACTCGCCGAGCGACAACGATCGAACGTTGTTTGAGCGGGGTTCCGTGTGTTTGAGCCGCCTCACCTCCCTCATTCACCAGTTTTCGCTCTGTGTCTCTCTGTCTCTCTGTGTGCCGTGTGGATGGAGGCCGGTTAGCGAGTGTACTCCGCTACTCTTGAGTCTCCCGATCTTGTTCAAACACGTCCCACTCTGGTCGAAACCCGCCGCGCCTGTCCCGTGTTCACCGACCAATCGACAACCTCTAAACCCTACCAGCCGCTCGTACAAGCCAATGGGAATGGAACGGAGGGCGACCAGCGTGTCCCCTTCGTATCCGGTAAATCGGTGGCGCGATAATGCGAGCGGAGAAACAGGCAGGCCTTCCAACGTTCCCTGCGACCGAGTGGAACGCGCAGCTGCGGGCTATCCCGCTTGCGCAATATCCCGCAGGATGCCGGGCCACCGGCGCCCGGCCACCACCGTCCCGACGGCCGCGTCCCGACGCTCCTCTCTCATGTCATGTCAACTGTCTGCCACGCGTTTGACACCTATCGGCGCGCGTCACGCGACGGGGGCTGATTCTTTTCCTTGCATTTCTTTCCTTTCCCTTTCTTTTCTTTTTTTCTTTTTTTATTTTACATCATTGAATTTTGCTTTTCTTTTTTTTTCTTTCTCTTTCTTTCTTTTTCTTTCTTTCTTTTCTTTTTCTTTCGGCTCTTTGGTTTTTATTCAGTTGGACAATTTTCTCTTCTCTCTTCGTTCTCCTTTGGTTTCACAAACTGGATTCGCAGCTTTCCGGTGGTTTTCGTTTGTTTGTTGCTGTTTGTATTTTGAACACGCGTTTGTTTGGTTCAGTGAGTTTTTCGAAGAAAGTTTTCCGAGGTTCGAATGGTGAGTTTTTTTTTATCCCTCGCAACGAAGTCATGGCCATGTGACTTTTTCGGAGCTTGGTGAGAGAAGTGGCAAGAGAGTGAAACGGCGATGCGACGGTTTCGGAGCAAAGTTCGTGGGTGGCTTGTGAGATTCGTTTTTGTCAAGGTAGAGTTCTGTGAACACGGTTGTGCTTTTTAGCGTTTCATGTAGTTTGACTTAAAACTGCTTCTTTTTTTTTCTACAAATTTCCGAGTAGGTATCGGTCAAAATCAAAATTACGATAGTTATTTTATACCGTACATCCTTTTCTTTGTAGTAATATATTCTCTAATTGAAATAAAAATGTTCGTTCGTAATTTTAGAATTGTTCGAGTTAAGAACGAAGAGCAATTTCATAATAGATTTTCCACATAAATCTATTTCTTTCTTTTCAATTCTACTCGAATTTTTCGAATCATGGAAAATGAACAATTACACATTCATACTTAAACAGCTAAAATTAATTTCACATTTCTGAATTCGCGATTAAAGATGTGAAACTATTACAGTCTGAATCAATCCGAAACATCTGTCATTTCGGAACGAAAGTTTTATTATTTTCTCACGTCGTCCTTGCTTTCCTTCGTTCAATTAAAAACATTTAATCATTATTTCGTAATAACCCGTATAATGTAACTCAAGAGATAAAAGAACTCGAGGAACTCCAAATATTTCTACATAATTTTTATAAGTAAAAGAATATTAGGATTTGAAGAAAAATACAAACGTTAATCACTTTCAAAATAATCCAGCAATAGCTTCGAAATATTTAAAAATATGAACACGGTTCATTGACTCAGAAGCAATAATGTTTGAACAGATGTTAAATATATCTACGAATGAATTAACAATGGCTCTTATCACCTTTCACTCATTAACGAATTATTCGCTTATTTTAGCGACTGAAGAATTTTTTAATGTGTATATTCGATGGATCGATCGTTCCATTTTTTTCTCCAACATGATAGGTGATGTTTTACTTCAATATCCTTTATAATTCGAGCAAACTTATTTTAAATTAGACAAGCAAACGCACATCAGATATTAAAACAAATAAGTAGCATTAAAATTAACTGAAAACTTATTTGTTCTTCATTCATGAATTATTTTAATACTCAAAACTTCCGCAAAACTGACAACCCGATAAAAATTGTGTCTGATTTAATTCTAAAATACAATAACACGGTACAACATAGAATAACAAAACAGAATTATAAATGCCAGTAATAATGTATATTATATTATTAAAATCTTGGTTGTTCTAAATTTATACTATATATTTGTAATATATATCTTCTCGTGGAGATTAATAATAAATAATACTTACTTAGTTTTATAACAACACTTTGATAATAACACTTCACAATCAAAATTTCGTTCATTTAATGGCACTATTTCATACTGAAATTTTTTAGAATGATTTTTAGTATAATTGTTATCAATCGATCATTATCATTGGTATCAACATTAATTAAACTAATGAAACTCAGTATTCGTATCAATCATCAAATTCGATCGAGATCTTTATTTTTATACGGCAAACTAGAACAACAGTAAAATTATTTATACAACCAGTATGTGTAACTTTATGCTCACAACTCGATATCATCGAATTTCATTCAAATTTTCTATTTTTATACGACAAAATAAAATTATCCAATGTCAGTTAAATCACTGAATTCGATCGAAACTTACATTCTTAGGTAGAAAATACACTAGATTTAGTTCACGAATGTAAGCAAAGTAAAACAAAATAAAATAGGAGATGTAAATGTACAATATGATTTTGAACGTAACACGTCGCTGCCAAATGTTTAACTTTATCAACTGAAAAGAGGTTCGTCATTTTCACTGGACTCTCTTTGAAAATGAAGATGTTTCTTCTTCTTTCAACGACGATTTCTTTAATGACAGGTTCGACAATGGCAATGGCTATAGAGGCAGAGTAAATATTGAAAAATAGCATGTGGCAGTACGTTAGAACCATCTACCTTGGAAAATGGATCATTTGAACAAATCCAACAACATAAATATTGAAGCACGGCAAATTACAGGGAGTTTGGACTGGCTCGATCAACTTACATAAGAATACTGCCGCTTTCATTACCTATGTCAAAGCTAGATAACTCAAACAGTACCCGATAACATTTAATTACAACAACAAATATACACGCATAATATTTATCTATATCCGTGTAACACACTGATAACTCTAAACATCCAGCGTAAATTTGTCGATATTTACGATCGAATTAAGCCTCTTCTACTATAAGTACACTCGAATTCCTTTCGAGAGAGAACAAATCACGAAACAGTTGCACACTTATTTACGTAAGTATTTTTTAACAAGGAAGAAATCACCGGCTAATCAACTAATTAGTTTTGAATATTTTTTTCATTATTTGGTATTCTTCCTTTTGAATTTTATGCTTTCGGTCTTTCAATTTTTATCTATTCTCGTTTCAACAGATCTATGAATTTTTATTGTATTTAGTCGGAAAATTAAAGTCACGTATGTTGTATCTACGTGATACAATAATAATTTCTTCATTTTGTACATTAATTTTATTTATTAAGAGAGAAATCACAATTTTTTTCATCTAAAATTATTTTATATAATATTTTTCGATTGTTCTCTCTACAGATGAGTCGAAATCATTTATTAATTATTAATTAATATAGTTGTGATTTTTGGATATTTACCTTTCAAAGGTTCGTGTTCTTGTTGTAACACACGTAATGCATTAAACATTTTAATGCTTGAGGAATTAAAACAGAAACTCATGCATCGTATGTTGAACAATAATCTTTCTGTCGTCAATGCATTTTGTTGTTAATCATGTCCACAAATTGTATCAATTTTTATCAATATTTTTTAATATTTTGTTTTATATTGTAAAATATTTAGAAACATTTTAACACTAGAGAGACACGATTACAATGCAAGAGCTTATTTTTAATTTAAAACTTGAATGCAAAATTTTGAACAGGAAGAGAGAGAAAAGGAATTTCTCTCTTTAAAATGAAAAGTTCATTTGCGAACGATTTTAGAAAATTGCGATAATTCGAAGAGAATAAACTATGTTGATACGACTTTCAAAGAAATTAAAAATCCACGAGTTATTTGTACTCTGTCTAATTAACAAGTTTCTAAACATTTCTCCTCGATCTGATTTTTCGAAATATAAAATTCACTTGCGAGGAAAAATCGTTTCAAAAAGCAAAAGAAAATACTTTTTCTAAAAAAAAGAGCAGAAATAATATTAACAATATTAAAAAATCGTAAAAATAATATTAACAAATCGTCGTTCTCGAAGTAGACAATGCTGAAAATCGTTCGAATATATAATTTCACATGGATAATCATAAAGGTACAATAATACCTGTCCGACAATCGAGTTTTCCGCTTTTTCGGCGCGTCGCGCCGCTCGATCAGCACCGATTAATCGTTTATCGCGTCTCGAATAATTAACCGTCCGTGGCCCATGAATATTAAACGCGCGTAATAAAAAGAGATCGGATTTTCGGCGGATAATTCGGTTAGCTTAACTCGATCCAGTCGCGCGGTTTCCTCTGTCGCTCCCTTCATCGATTCGACGCCTCGAAAGCTCGCAAGTCGACCGATTTCCTCATCATCATTATTTCGCCATTATCCATCGATTCCTTTGTAATTATCACATTAGGTCTCAGTAACTGGTTATCCGCAATTTTTTTTTCATTGAAATAATGTTTTTTTTAAACAACATGATATTTGTTTCTCTTGTTTCTTCGCAGAGTAAAACGATGAAATGAAACTGTTGAATAATTTTGAACGATGCAAGTTGTAAACTTACAAATAATTATTATTTATGTAACATATGTGTATTATTTATAATGATTAAAGTAACATTTTCATGATTTAAAGAAAATTTCGATATTTTCGAAACTTTGCAAAATTCTTTATTAAGAATCGCCTATCATAAATCGAAAGATTTAGAAATTCAAGAGTAAAATTTAAATTTCCTGGAAGGAAAGAAAATAGAAAATAGAATACTACACAGTGAATTAGTAATTCCAATACAAATGATGATGGAATTATGGAAATTCCCATATAATTCGTGTCCTTCGAATTTTATAACACAAAACGACCATTTCTTCAAAATTAAAACAATCTGTCAACATACGAAATACCAAAAATTTTTAAAAATATTTTAGACCGTCAAATGGAAGACCTCGATAGTTATTTCTAACTACATCTCGAGTAAATTAAAAATTAACACATTATCAACAATTTATTTCTATTCAATAATCTTGACGTGATATCTTTCACATTCAAGTCCTAAAGTGTAGCAAAAAGTTTCCATCTACAAGAAATTGCGAAATTTTATTTTCACCGATTTTTATCATTTTCACGAACTTTACGACAATATTGAATTCTCGGGGAATAGAGGAAAGGAAATAATCAAGGAATGCATCGATCATTGTGATCGACTCGAACGACCATGGAATTAGCGATTCGCTGACGTAGTTAGTTATTTTTCGAGGAAGTGCGAAGTACGGTCTAATGTGCGGTCCGGTCTGCGCGACGCGAAATTTCAAGGGAACGCGACGAAGAAGAAAGCATCGAAGGGTGCCCGATGTGTCGCATTTATTCAACGACTTAACACGTTCCCCGTGGTTGGTGTAAATCACCAATGGACGGTGACCCATTTTGCTCGTCAAGAAGGAGAAATCTCCTTTGCAATTTCACAGTCACATTAGAAACAAAAACGAGACGCCAAAGGAGAAAAATTCTGTACGGTCTAGCGAGATTCAACGTAATTTCAGTAATATTAAGAAAAATATTAAGAAAAAAGAAAGAAACGAGAACAAAAATATATAAAACGTTTTACACTTTATATATGTTATATTTAGCAAGATAATTTTCTTTTGGAATTTTTTACAGCATTTATCACACTGTCCGACATCCTTCCAGAAAGATGACCATTTTCTGTTAACTTCACTCCGTTTTTTGCGTAATTTTTGACGCAGTTGTGTTTTGTTACAGTTAAAAAATTTCTTAAATTAGAGAAAAGTATATAAAAAGTGTTATTGACACGTGCAACTTCTCGTTTCAATATCATGCTAAGAATTACGCTTAAGACGCCAAAAGTTTTATTTGTTAAAACGAAAAATCAAGACATTAAAATTTAAATGAAATTGTAACACCTTTTGTAGATAATACAAAAATTTAATTAATATATATTCGATGTAGACCTCAGATATGTAGAAAATTATGCTTTTTAGTGACAACAAAATCTCGTATTTCTTATCAAAATTAATCAGTAAAAGAAAAGGTATTTGAAAAAAATTTTGTGTACAAAAAATCGCTAGAAAATTGACTTGATGTCGGCTTAATGTCACGTGGAAACTAACGTAAACGACACCGTTACTCAAGTGGACAATCTGGCGCGATATTATTTATAATAAACAGCGAGCCAGTCCGCGGTATTAATAATTTTACATGCTGTCACACGGTGCACAATACGATGGTTCCAGAACATGCATATGTGTGTTAACGGTGAATTAAACATCGAGTTAGTCGTCGATTAATCGCCGCTAGTTTCTCTCGCGCGAATAATCGGTAGTTTGCGTGAAATCGATCTTCTAATTAGCCAGCTGATGAAATACATCGACAGGTATAAAATTGAAATAAACCCGAATATGAATTTTATTTTTAGGGAATATTCGTCAATCAAATACTTCGACGATGGGAATCAAAATTCATGGAAATTGTAAACTACCTACGTTCTTTTAGATATTTATGATCAATTATCCATTACATTGATGAATCTCTTTATTTAAGCGAAATCGTATTTAACATTTAAGACGTTTAAGATTAATTATTCGTACTGTATATTAGTTTTTTACTAAATCTATATATTTATATATCTCTAGATTGGTTACAGTATTTCATTATTATATAGACTACGAATTTTTATGCAAGTTCATATCTATACGGGCACGATTAACTGATTAGTAAACACAACTGAACTGTATTAGCAAATACAGTTATTAAATAAAATCTAATAATTAAATATTGATCTTGCTGGTAAATATTGACATCTAAATATTATACTATAATAAATACTAGTAGCGTGCCAAAATGCTTTTCAAAGTCGCGAGGAAAAGGACGTACATTCGTCGAACGATTAAAATCTCTTTCGACAAATCTTCATCGACGCGGATTAACATTATTGCAGGATCACTGCAAAGTACATTTTTAACTTTATTAAGCCGCAGCTAGTATACGCTTCGCAAACACGACTCTGGCCCGGAAGATCGAGAGATCCGGTAATCTCGGAAGCAGCAGCTTGAAATTGCCGAACGATTCGCGGATCGTTTGCTCCTTTAATTGCAACTCACCCTCCTCCGTTCTCCATCATTCGTTGAAAATTGTTTTAAATTCAACTAAATATACCCGAGTCGATTAAAAGAAAATTCGTTGTTATTCTGTTATTTTATATTATATGGAATAATTCATTTTTCCTGTTAAAGCGATCCTCTTAAAGTGCCTGTCAATAAATATAAAAAGAGGATATTCGTTGGCGAAATAAAAATTAATTTCACCTTTAAAGATTTTTTTAAACATATAACATTAAAAGATACGTGTAGTAATACATCTTTGAAATAAAATATTTAACATATATATTTAAGTAGCAAAATGTACGCACAGTATGACAAAATTGGTTGTAATTGGAGCTTGGTTTTATATTTTAGAGAAAATTTTCAATTTATGAAATTGCACTAATGTCTATGTAATAAAATATTTAAAATTTGAGTCTTCTACATAAAAATCTGCAGTCTCGTTAAAACACGATGAAGAGGATCTATTTTTTTGATAACGTATTCAAGAATAGTTCATAAACTATATTGTTGATTAATATTCAAATTTGATTTCGTTCTGTTTTTACATTAATTTTTATCATTTAATATCTTTGTTATTTAATACTTATCGTTTACGTGTAACCTCAGTATCACATGTAAATTTTCATCGCTAATAATACAAAATTCAACGCGAAATCTATGGAAAAAAGGAAAAGCGAAATTTATTTTCTCAAAAAATATAGTTTCCTCTAAAAAAAAAAAAGAAAATAAAGAGAGAAAACATTATATAGAAGATATTTTTCTGTGAAATTTGTTATTACTTCCTCTCTTTTTTTTTATATCTTCCTTTGCTTTTTTTTTCCTTTTGGAATAATAATATTCAAAAGTGTCACGTCTATGAATAAATTTTATTAACATTCGCGTAATTTTCTTGCTCATTACATAAGAATATTGTCAAATGTTTACTGCGGTCAAACTTGCGCGTTTCTTTCACCATGCACGAGGAGAGAATCTTTTCCTGTTTTATTCCCTCTCAGACAGCTCACCGTGCTGATCAAATATTCCGCGGAATTGATTTTAACGCAAAAACTCGGGATCGAAGCGGAAAAATCTTTCTACAATCGGTTAGGGAACCGATGTTTGCCATCGACCAACAACTTCGAGACGACATTTTCGCCTCGGCTCGTCTCCGTGCTTAACACATGTTCGCGTCAACATTTCCTAAATGTTAATAATTTATACGTAATTCACTCTTTGAACACGTGTCGTTTATTTTTGCTCAGCAAAGAGAAGTACGAAAAAGGAAAAATATGTATACACAAATAATTTGCAGTCTTGGTATTTTTCTTCATTTTTTTTCTTCTCGTCCTTTTAGAAATAGTGAAAATTTAAGTAAAGTTTCAACAAACGGTTGAAAACCGTTCTTTCTTAATCAGTGCACGCATGCCTGTTATCGTGAAATATCGCTTATCAAATGCATTGGCGCCGAATTCTGAAGTACAAGGGCCTTATTTATACATTGACAAATTTTGATTCACTATTGGTGCATTTGTACTTTTATAATTTTTATAGATTTCTTTTTTTTTTTTTTTGAGGAAAAATTTTATGAAATTTCGCTGCTTTTCGAGACTCGCTGAGGAAAAATAAGTATCTAGCATTGAACAAAGAGACAAAAGGCAGAGTCGATTACGAACGAGCTCCGTCATTTTATCGATTGCCTGTCTGTCGACCCTTGTATCTTGTCCAATGACCACCGATTAACAACCCCCCTCCGTCATGATAAAAACCACGTCCAAATATCTGTCTGTACTACTACAGCAGAATTCTTGTCGCTACCAAAAATAAAATAAGAACGGAATTACAAAATAACAGCGTGGAAGAGTAGAAAATATGGGAATTCAATGCTTTGGAAAATTCCATTCTACAATGATACAAACTATACTATATTTCATAGACTACGTGAAAGTATTTTAATAAACTTCGGTTTTATTTAACAAATTCTTTTACATAATAAATAGGTGTAAAAACTTGAAAAAACTCTAGTGTAACGTGTGTTAACACGAACAATCAGCGTATCATTCCCAAATCAATCAAAATTATCAAATCGCTATTACTTGTCAATGATGAAGCGAATAAAGAAGGATCACGTAGAAAAACGAAAGAGTAGATACTAAAAATTGCAAACTCAGTTGGAAGAACATCGTACGTGAAGCTCGACCGCGCATCGTACATCTGGTGACCAGCAAATCTCCGTTTATAGTCGCTTTAGCACCGCTTATTATCCGCAGTGACCGTAAGAGTGGACTCTGGCTCCGATGAGACGGTCATTTGTTCTCGTTCTTGCTCGATCGTAAACACCGCAGGATTATGTCTGTGGCCGCCGCCATTGTTTCTTCCCTCATTGCCAGCCCTTAAACGTGCAACGAATGGCCCCTGGGTTTTCCTTTCGCATTTTATTACCTCCCTTTCCCATTCCCTTCTAATGCCGCTCCAACGCGTTTTAGGGATTTCGGTAACCCCTTCTTTCATGGTTGAATAAGAAATTACGGTTGGTTACGTTCTCTTGCCAATTTAACGATTTTTGATCGATGGTCTTCGGCGTACAATAAATGTCGAAAGTGTTTGAAGAATCAATAAAAAGCTGTTTCATAAAAATATTTCTTTTCATCTTTCGCGCAATTTATACAAGGTTCAAGTATGTATCTATGTATGATATTCAAATTACGTTTTTTTATCCTGAAATCGGTTTCTTTTCCATCACACAGAGTTTAGTGCTCAATTATCTATTATTTAGAAGCTAGTAGAATATTATCTGAAACGTAGTTTTGTAATGCTTCTTAACTTCCTGGAATTGTTAAGAATTCAATTATTCAAAGAATTTGATTATTCAGCAGTAATTAGTCAGCATATTAGCTCTGGTGTCACTTCACTATGCAGAAAACGTTTCGATGAAGTGTCACTTGGATTTTTCGAGAAAAGATTCAAATGAGAGTCTCGGGAAGTGGATCTCTGATGAAATATCGCACGCCCAAAACTGAAGTCCGATGTACCATTAAAGTGTTTGACAATTTCTTCAAGAGAGAAAGAAAAGAGTTAAAAACCAAAATCTCTTTTGCAATTATTACTCTTGTCAATTTTCGCAAGTGAAGGAAAAATTAAAATACAGATCTATACGATATGTTAAAAATCTAAGAAACCAATGTCAGAAGCTTTCCACCAACTAACTACAACCACAATGTCTTCATCGATCTTTTCAAAGAACGAATTCTCTAAATGAGAAGTTGAAGGTTCAAATCAAACCTCTCGAAGCTCGGTCGAAATCGTTGTTAACACTATAACGACTGGTTACTTTCGCAAAGTGCCGGCAAGATGAGGATCTACAATCACTGAAAAATTACACGATGGCACGATCAACATCGCGAGTTAATAGTAATCGTGCAACCGGTCGCTAATTACATTGATCCTTACAATGTGTCACGAAAACCAAAACTGAAACATAAACAATAGCAGCATGGAAGGGGAGGGAGGAAGGAAGGAAGGAAGGAAGGAAGGAAAAGCAAGGGAAATACCTATCGGGTGGAGTTGTCGGGCGTGACGGGTCGACGAATCGAAGGCATACAACTCGATGATTCAAGCGTTCAGAGTCGGCTAATACTTTACTCGAGAGATTCGTAAACACACACATATATAGAAGGCGAATAGAGAGTGACACAGAGAGAGAGAGAGAGAGAGAGTGAAAGTGAGAGAGAAAGAGTGAGGGTAGAGGGGAAGAGGGGAAGAGACATTCACGAACAGGCGGCGCGTTCCAACGTTAGATCCGAGAGCACCCACCTGTACGCCGGGTCTTTATCGAGCCACCAATTGTTTGCGGAATGAAAATATTGTCCCTGTAAACAAGTGGCTACATTGTGCCAAGCGCGCGCGGCGTTCTTCGTTACAACAAATCACTCCCTCTCCTCGGTGCCTCCTCCGTGTGTTCGCCGCCCCCGCTCGCCCGCCGAGAGTAGCTACAACACAAGTGCGCAATCGAGTGCTGTTTGTTTCGATTAGTAACGATCCTTAATCTACGATTAAATAACGATTTGCTATTTGACCTAGATTACATCGTATCACGAACCGCGATCGATGCTCGCCAACCGCGACGACCACGACGATCTACTGACTTTTCGCCCGCGCTCCCTGAGGTGTTGTTTCCAACTCCTTCTTCTTTTGACTCGGTTCGACTCTGTTGAATTAACGAACAAGTTTCTTTCCGAGGGTAAGGTGAACATTGCATCGAACGAATAGCTTTATTTGAAAAACTTAGCGAGAGCTGATTTATTTTTTAGTTTCGGTTTTACATACAGTGGAGATGGTCGATTATCTAGTTCCTATTTTTTTCTTCTGTTTGTCCTTTCTATTTGTCCTTTCTCTATTTTTTTTTTTTTTTTTTTTGGTTCGTCTTTTTATTTGGTATCAATTAGAGATAATCAATTATTGGCAATACTGTGGGAGAACATCTGTATTACGAGAGAGTGATTTATTAATTTATTATGTTAATTTAATTATTATATTGTATTAATTATTATATTGTATTATACGTACTAATTTATCGGGCAATTTGCTTCTGTCGATAAATATTAGCAGATGGTAAAGTTTGTTGTCTGTTCAAATTATACTTAGAAAGACATTTTAGATTCAATTTTAGCGGGGCATATTGCGTTTTACGTATTCAAATGGGTAATTTCATGAACATTTTCGTTTGCGTTCTCGATATTTTTCTTTTTCCTCGTTATTCCTCGTGTTATTTTTATGTTTAAAATACTTTTAGAATTACCTGCTATTCTTTTTATAAAATCTTTAACGTTTTAAATGAATGATTTCAAGTAAATAATAATTTTAAGAATATTTTCCGGACAAATCTTTTGGTTTAATTGCCAATACTTTTCTATTTATCTTATAACTATTGTATTTTGAAATTGAATTGGAATTACGTCGTAATATGTCAGTTCGAAGAATTACTGCGTTTTAAAGAGTACAGAAGAGAGCTGCACTCTCTTTCATTATTCTCCTTCATTTTTATACTTTTTACGTTTAAAGAGAAGAGAAAGCAATTGGGGAGAAGTTCGCCAGCTTTTTGCGGCGCATTTTTACATCAATTATCTGCTGCTTTATTTTCAGTCTGAACGTCATATTTCATCATAGTCGGTTTTATTACGACCTGGAATTTATTTGCTCGCGATAAAAAAAAAAAAATGGTACAGCGGTATAATCGTGGAAAAGAGACGCGTTTGTTAAACGCAGCTGATTTCTCCAAATTAATTCTATGCTTGAAATAAAATGAAAAGAAATTAGACTAATTAAACCACGCGGCAAAAAATTATAAATTAACACTGTATCATTTGTTCATTTACATTGTCTGTATGAGCGATTTCCAAATAAATCTTCAATTATACCAATTATTACAAATCTAATTACTAATTGGTGTATTTAACATTATTCCATTTTATAAATTATTTTCGATTATTTATATCATTAATTGTATAACAATTACATACAGATAATGTAGATATTTAACATTTTGTGAATCATTTTCGATTCAGTCACTTTAAAGAAATCATTGTTAAAGAAATTTATCACGCCGGAGAGAATCACGAAAGCTGTATCCGAAATTTTATTTCAATTTTCTGCAAACATTTCCTTAAAGTCTCATGACTCGTATTATACGTATCTTTGCAGATAACATTTACAAGAAATTTATAAAAAGAGAGGATGTCACAGTTTCGCAAATATCCATTTCAAAAATTAAACAAAACTCTCGTCAATTCTTTTCTAACTTCTCCCATGAAGGCTGAAAGATTTTTAAATATCCCAAAAGCGAAGTCTTTTCGTCGAAGTTCGCCGACCAAACTCTGGTGTTTGAAGCACCGAAACGTGCGACTCAAGAGCTTTCGACTCGATAAAAGTGTTTTGTCATTTTTATAAGGTGAGGAGGGGTGACAGAAGGGTAGACAGATGAAAGGACGGACCACGGTTCCCGAAGGATGGCTACCTGGTTCACGTGGGTGGTCCACACTTCTGTTTTTCCTATTATTAACGTCGTTGATAGCTTGTTGGCACATAGGCCACCTTTCGGCCGGGCCAAAGAAGCGCGGAAAACTTGACGAATTTTTTTACTTGAGAAACTTACATCATTACAAAAAGTATTATAAAAGTTTTAAAAATAGTTTGATTATAATATATCAGACAATCTTTCAACTACATTGCTACTTTTAACTAGAATTAATGTTCGGAATAGAAATCTTATGTTTATAAAATAATATTGAAAACAATTTTGTCAATATTTTATTACAGATGATTCGTTTATATAAAATTGCAGTATTGTATCAAATATTCAGAATTGGGAATTTTTGTTTAAATGTCAAAGAGAACTTTAATCACAAAGAATATGCTATTTATGGACAGAAATCATTTAGATAACATATTGAAAATAATATTTGAGTACTATATAATTTTTTAAAATATAATTCAGTCACCTAATCAGAAATCAGAAATGGAGAATCTCTTGCCACGAAACAAAGAATTGTTACAAAAACAAAATTGAAATTTTATAATGTAATATAATGTATAATTTCATAATGTAAGTTTCAGAATACACAAACAGTGGAAAAGTTCTGCAACTCTTAAGCAAAAATTTTTGATCTGTTTTCTCAAGTCTTCTGACCCACAAAAATATAAAACAAGGATATCTATCTTTTCAATATTCTAACTTAACTTTCACTTCTCGATTCATCTCTGTGCGCGCTTCTAAGAAAAAAGAATTCCTCCACGCAGAAGGTTGAACACAAGTTTCACTGAAAAATCCAAGAATCGCCGACTTCTCGACCCCCTCCCTGCGGATCCTCTCTTTTTCGATTTGCCCTAGAAAAATATCTGGACGAGCACGCGGTAACCTAAATACCTGTCACGCGATTACAGTGAGTGGCAAGGGGTTTGTTGTTTCAAGGCTTTGCGAAACAACAAGATCACCGACCGGTTGTGAAGTCAATGTTTCGCGGAATCAAAGGAAAAATCAGGTGCATCCGCGGCTGGGTCACGTCCGAAAAACACGTCTACCTTTCGTCTACCTTTCGGACCGACGTGAAAATCACGACACGAGACACGAACACACGTCTGGTAAATGTTTCGCGTGTCGTGGCATAAATTACGATCGACGACTGAAGAGTATTCGATTTTGTCAGGTGGAGAAGGAAAATGTGGAAGAATAGTAAGTTGTCAGTGATTGTCAAGAATATCTAGCTATGATGTAATTTATCTAAGTGAAAATCTATCGTTCAAGCACGACGAGGTCTCATTTTGAAGCCTTGACATGTACCGCGAATTTGAAACGACATGTAAATGTTAATACAAAATCTAATAATATAATTCGTAATATAAAATGATATAATATTAATAAAGTAATGAAAGAATAAAAAATTTGTTTTAATACATAAAACGAAAACAAGAAAATCTGCATCCAACCTATAACTGAAAAACCAAGAGATCAAAAAATCTCTTTATACATTACTAATTGAAAATTACTAAATTTCACTGCAATGATTTTAATCTCCAAATTAAAAAGATTTCTCTTATACATTCCCCTGCTCGAATCTTGCAATACCGAAACTTTGTCACCGCAACGAAAAAAAAAGAGTAGAAACTAATTCGTATTCGAGGCTCTGAATATTTTCTTTTTTTTTTCAGATGTCCCTGCTTTTCCACTCGGTTTTATATTCCACATTCCTACTTATCGCCTAGAAAAACAGGTAACCAACCCTTGATGGACAAAGGCCAGCCTAAAACTGAAGTTGAAGAACATCTTACTCGCAGTTGTGAGTCGCGTAATCGACAAAATCCGTCTTTTTGAATGCGAACGGCCAAGCAAGAAGTCTGGTGAAACCGTGGTCGAGCGGCATTAAGTCCGTGCAAATCTTGACCCGTGACTTCGTAAATCGCTGTCACAACATTTGCGCGAGAGAAGAGCGTGAACCGCATTAAGCACCGGCATAATCGGAACAAAACCAATTTCCCTGGCCTGAGGAAACCTCGGTTCAGCACGCATCTCTTCCAGTTTAGACGATCCTTCGTTTCCCCGGCACACACACGTACACACACACACACACTTATCGTGGAATTTACCAATGCTCGAAGAATTTCTAAAGTATATATCAATTGAACAAACATAGATAAGTTATTTTTGAGTATCACGAGGATTGAGAAGACGACTACTTTTATTTCTTTTCCTTTTGGAAATATTTAATAACATGTAGGTACAGTTGCTACATAGATACTTGAGATAGTTGTGTTGTAATTTTCTTGAACCAAATACATGTTTGTAATTTCCGTATATAATATTCGGTGTATTTTCTTTAACGATTGCTTCTCAATATTTCATTCAGTTCTTCGTTTCTAAGTTTACCATTTGATTCGTAATATTTAACAATGCCAAATGTTCGTGGATTTAAGCTGCAAAATTAAGAAACTCGCACGAATATTCCAAGTGTAAGTTGATGTTACAATAAGAAAGTGTCATAATTTTGTTAACTTTAGTAAATTTCTTCTTCAATGTATCTACTCATAGTTAATGACTGAATAAAATTTAATAGATAGTAAGTATCAAGCTTCAAGAAAAAGACGTTTCATATACATCGATCTAATGTAAACTCATTCCCTCGATCCAACGTTCCCAATAAAAAAAAAAAAGAGAGAAAAGAAAAAAAGAAAGAAAGCAATTTTCCAATCACTTCCATCCGATCCACTCTAACCAAGATTCATTCAATCGTCGGACGATTCTTTGCGACACCACGATCCTCGAGAACGTGCGACGAGTCTATTATTTTTGCCAGAGGGTTCGAAGGGGGTGGCTCGGGTGGTAGATAGGCCAACGGTCGATCTCGAGGGCCGCAAATCTGGGAAAAACCCGACGAGGCACGCACAGCACGTGACTCCTTCGAGGGCTCGGTCTGCACCGCCTCGAGCACGATAAAGCACACACGGTGTATCGTTTTTTAAGTGACTCAATTTCGCTCTGCATCCACTTACGGCTGGCCCTTCCTCCAATCGTTCTCCGACACTGTTTTCATCCCCGTGTAATTTCGTCGAAGCTCGTCGAAGGGGGTTGCAAGCTTATGGTTGAGAATGATACCGCTCGTATTGCGTTTTGTGGCAAGAGATATAGATGCGTGTGACATTGATCGAACTGCTCTTGAAAGAATTGGAATTTCTAATCACAAATTGCAAATTATTACTTTGTCTTGATTAATCACTGTCGTTTGCTTAAAAGAAGTATTCACTTTTTAAACAAATTGCTGATATTTTCGATTGCAGGTACTAAAGAAAAAACAATAATTTATTCATCTGTCAATTCTTCGTATTCTCGTCTTTTTTTTTTCTTTTTCTTTCGATGTAGTTCCTTTTATAAGGATTGTAGAATTAGATGATTTTAGAAATTTTTCGCTAAAATACAGGTTAAAAGATGAAAAGATGTATTTCTAGTTGGAACACTAACGATAACATTGGTAACGGCGATTATTAACATTAGATAAAGGCGAATTTGACTAAATATCTAAATGAAAAATGAATACGTTATTCTACTGCATGTTTGAACTATCGATTCTATTGAAAAAAATGTCAATTTTCTTTAATAAAATTCATTTACAATACATTCAGTTTATTTAATGATACATAACCAGATTTAATCGGCATTAAAAATTTGTCAAAATTAAAAATCACACAGTGATGATAAATATTGTTTTTGATATCGTTCATCTTGCATTATCAGGCGATTTCATCTTTCTGAAACAAGTTTTATGTTTCAATACCCAGTTCTAATGTTAATATTTCTGAAAATGAGGTATTTTTACCTGGAAAGATTACAATTACAACTATGATACAGACATCGCAAAGAACTTCGAACCTATTGATATTCACGGGACAAAAATATATCACGATAATTCAGCTTTATCTACGCGACTACGTTATCTTCCCTATTATTATCTCAACTTCAGTGCGTCGTGGACGACGTTGCCCCTCGGTGCAAAAAAAGTAATAAACAGCTGAAATGCTCGTCGAAAATCGCGGGCAAAGCTCGTCGAAAATCGCGGCTCTAGCCGGCTGTTTGCCATCGCGGAAAATCGGTAAATATTTGCAAGTAATAACCGAGTCACCGGTAGGATCAATAGAGCACAATTGCTCGGCGACGTCTGTCAGAGACCACAGCATCTCGTACCCTCGAATCGTTTGCGCAAACTTTTTAACCGGTAAACGCTGTATTCCACAGCTGTACACCGAGTAGAGTTGTTCCAACAATTTATCTATTCTATTTTCCCTTTTCATTCAGAGAAAACTCTGAGTAAGTTTCGACAAAAAAGATGAAACATCATTTTGCGATAGAAAACCTCTTTTCGGGAATATTTGAACAGTTGGAGGAAGAGAATCGCATGATTTATAGTCTTATTTGTTGAACAATTATTATCAACGACTATTGTGTTACATGATAATGGATATTCTATAGCCATCGTCAGAATGTCACTTCTAGTTTGCAATGAACGAACGTTCAAAAAAATCCCCAGCTCATGAATTGTCGTCGAGCAAGTAAGTAATGAATAAGTAATGAATTTTGTAATTTAACTGGATTTTATTTCTCTTTAAAAGGACCTCTATTAAAGAAAGCAATACAAAATAAGATTAGATAACTGAAATTTTATGAATCATCTGTGATTCATGATTATTTAAATTTTCGTCAAATCCCTCTTTAACTTATCCCTCTTGAAACTTATCGCTTCTCGTATAGAATGACAAATTTTTACCTAGATACAAGGAACCTACCTAGATACTATTATTATTATATACCGCTAAGTAAGAATATTTGTTATACAAAACTTCCACTTCTAATCTTCGATCAAGTAATAAAAGAATTTGACAACATTGATGAACAATTGCAGTCACTCGATACACCGTGTGTGTCATCGTCGAAAGTTCGTCAAATAAGTAGCAAAAACAGTCAGCGAGTAACGGAACAAAATACAACTCATTAAAAGGGACAATTGAGAATAATGGAAAACCATAAATCACAAGTGAATCAAAGAGGTTAAAAGTTGCAACTGGTGATAATTCATTGAAACTAATGGATTTTTTTCCCTTTTCTTTTACAAATTTTTGTTTTATCAGGCACGAATGACCAATTATGAGTCACTGGGAAATGAAATCCTATTTTTTCTCGTAAACAACATTATCTTGTTTAATGTTCAAAGTACCGCGGATAATGTTTATCACACGGTGGATCTCTTTTTCCAAGTTCGTCATCCTCTTCTTACAATGAGGAGAAATTGCTAGACACACTTCTTACTTTCCAATCTTCTCACATTTGTCGTTTGTTGAGTTAGGTTATTAACAGTTGGGTAATTTTAAACATTTGAGTATTTTGAGTGTTAAGTTAGGTTGTTAGGTTGTGGTCAATTTGAAGAGTTAATTATAATAAGGAATTTTTAATGTTTTTGTTTCTGTTTAGAAATTGTTTGTTTTCTAACTGTAAAAATAATAATTGTTGATAACAGATTGCAATACAGCAAGTTATTTTTAAACAATATTCTTTGTTAAAAATAACTTTGTTAATAATAACATAAGAAGAATGAGTAATACATTTTGATGATTGTTAGAAAATTTTCTTGTGAGAATATTTTATAACGTAGACTATACAATTTGTATTATTATATTAATATAATCTATATTTATACAGTCTATATTTTGTAACTAATATAAATAAGCCTATTTATATTAGCATAGTCTTTCTGCAATAGTAATAGTCTTGAGCAACAAGTATAGTATACTGTATTGGATATCTAATGTATTATTTTGTCTACAGTACATGTGGAAATTTTAAAATTCTCAGATTCTATTTATTTTAGACATCTAGAATTGTAGGGTCATATGATTTTTTTGCATTATATATTATTTTATTTTTTGAGAGTAGGTATATTTTGTAATACTTATAGGATATTTAGGGATATATTAATATCTCTTATATTTACTTTATACATCTAGAATTGTAGGGTCATATGATTTTTTTAATATTATATATTATTTTATTTTTTGAGAGTAGGTATATTTTGTAATACTTATAGGATATTTAGGGATATTTTAATATCCCTTAAGTATTTTAAATCCCTACTAATTCTAGTAAAATCATAGATTTATAAAGAATCACAGCAAAAAAATTTCTCTTTTCTAGGCTCAACTGAAATTAATAAATAACTAATAGTAAGCAATTGTTCAACACTTCTCGAAGAAAAGGAAATCTGCCATCTATGAAAAGTGACAAATCATCAGTCTTATATGCTTTTATAATGCTAAAGTATATGCTTTACAGCGTACCTTAATGTTTTATATCTTCTATGTAAATTTTAAGTAAGAATTAAATTAATAATTAATAATTAAATTCTTTGATAAAAGTAAATAAATTTAATTGAAAATAATATATAAATAGCTGAAGTGATTCGACAACTGATACTTGTCATAATCAATATCTATTGAAGGAAATTTGTTGTAAGATGGGTCAACGATTAATTAAAACATGTAACAAAAAAAAAAAACGAAAAAAAAGAAATGAAACAAGTACGAACACTGCGACGGTATTTCCTAACACGTTAAGAAAACAGGTCTATACTAGCGCAAACATCGATTCAAAGAATCTGTATATACGTTCCAGTAAACATTTCTTTATAAATATTTGATCGCTAATATTGAACACGTTTAATGTTTCCATCTTCATTAGTTTCATGTTGTGCGCTTTCATTTTCACAAGTCTTGCAGGCACCTTTAATCGACCAACTTACAACTTTCGTCTAATATTTGCCCCGCTAGCATTATTTACAATTTTCAACGTGTACTTTATCATACGCTTGCAGAGAGATATTACATTATTACAAAGACAAGACTATTAACGCTGTTTCTGGTTATATTTCGATTATTTTGCAATTTTATTTCTGTATCCTTATCAGCCATAGTATATTAGGATAACAAAAAATGATATCATTAATTTATAAGTAAACTCGTTTTCAAGTCCTGTGGATACAATAGCGAATGAAATGAATATCGTTCAATTAATTACCGGAATCTATTAATCGAAATATTGTCGCGTAGACAAGAATAATTTGCAAGCGAAAAACAATACGTTTCTCAAACAATACGGTGAAATTTATTTAAGATAAACTTCTGTTGGTATAATAGAAATTTCTATTAATATAACATAATGGAAATTTTACTGATACGTTCGTATCCCTTCGAAAATCAATGGATTTACCATTTTCGTCACTCGCGTAGAAATTATCAAGCGTGTAACACGAAGGAAACAGCGATCGATGAGCATAGTCGAAAGAGATATAGCAGGTGTCGGATGAGCGTTGCCGATCAAACGGCTCAAATTGGCAGCGATTTCTCGACTGACAACTCACCCCCTTTCCCTCCTCTCCCCCTCCTCCTCCTCCTGCCATTTCAGTCAATTTTAATAATATCACCCCGTTCGGTGCGCCTTCGTGCACGATGACTCGCACGATTTTACGACGGCTTTCAATTATCCGGGGAACCATACTCCCACGGGCCGCTGCCCTCGCGAAATATCGATCCTCCTCATGCTCTCGACTGCGTGGCTGCCGGAAGTGGGTGGAACGAGGAATTACGTTACGAAGGCGAGACTCGACGATAATCGTCGCTGCACTTTTCGAACCTGTACTTGCATGCCGTGGAAATTTTATATAATTACGCAGGAGTTTATCGCGATGAGGAAAAAAGTGGGTGGCAGTCGCGCGGAACGTTTAAACCTCGTTCGACCCTTGTGTCAATTCGACGCATTTTTTACAAAACGTTATATTATTTTATTTAATACGTTGCATTATTGTATTGTAAATATTTTATTATTTTTTTTATAAAACGCTATATTATTTTGTAGGTACAGGTATAGAGGTGATACTTGTTTCTCTTAATATTCATTTACATTCTTATAATTTCCATCCGTTCCGAAACTTTTTTCTTACAATTAGAGAATGTTATATTAAATTCAACAAAGACAAAAACTGAAGAAATCGTTCTAGTTATCCTAATGTTCAAAGCTTGATAGAACAATGAAAAAAAAACCATACAGTGAATTTTAAGAGGTCGTTATAAAGAGAAGATTTCAATTTTCAAGACCATGGTAAATCTAATCGTGAGAAAAAATTTTTTAACGTTAAGTTTTACAGTTTTCGAGAAAAAAGTATTCTTACTTTTCCACCAACTACATGATGCAAAATCATCTTCGAAAAAAACAAACTCAAGACTATCAAAGTAGATACTTTACAAAGTTTAAAATGAAACTAAATGTAATAATAATTTTTTTTACCAAGTTCAAACTATTATTATTAGGTTAAAATTTCAAAATCGAGAGAAAGGCGAACAAACGCATGAGCTTTCGATCTGTTATTTCCCAGAAATGCACAAATGTCCTCCAGCCACTAATCACCTCCAAAAAAAACCAAAACCTAAAAAGACTTAGAAACTTAAGAAGATCAGGAAAAATGTTTTTACAATTGTCTTGTAAACCCTTGACAATCGATCGCGTAGTTCAACACATGTGCACGAAACTCATCATGAGATCAGACGAATGCGCAGGGTTATTCGGCACAAAGGAAAAGTTTCGAAGTGGGAATTATCCCAAAATACCTGCGTAAACGTTGAAATTATGCAGGAATCGCGACACATGGTAGATCGCGGAACCGCCATGTCGGCTGGCAGATAATCGCTGCATTACGAGTGCTTGCTAGGAAGATAAATTCCCGCTGAATCCCCATGCCCGTGCAGTAAAACGTTGGTAAAAAGTACCTGGGTGGCAGGTAGCAAAAGGAACATAGACGGTTCTCGTACGAACGAACGTGCGAACGAAAACTTAAAATCCTGCCATAAAGCGATAATCGATTTACGATGGCGGCGCTTTAGCACTAGTCGTATCCCTAGCAAAGCGGCAAGGAGAAAACGGAGGAAAATCGCAGAGACATGGATTTTTCTTTCCTTTCCTTTTTTTCCTCGCCCTTTTTGGCTCCGATAGATAATAAAGCTCAATGTGACGCAACTAGCGGGCGGCTAGCATAAAAGGAGCCTGGTGATTTTTATAGTTGCGTGCGTTGAAACTGTTGTAACTATGATTTGCATTTGGAATTATTTTTTCTTTTGTTATTAAATAATTAATAAAAATGTGGGATCATGGAATCGATGAAAAAAGAAACAACTTTTGGGTAAAACATTCTTATTGTATCTACGTTTGTTTTTCTTTTTCTATCATCGAGTCAATTTTATAAGAGAAAGGGTGCTAATATCATTCTCGTTTTCAAGTGATTAATGAAAATAGACTTTGAATGCGATATCGAGTGTTATATTAAAAATGAATAAAAAGTCCAATCCAACGGGCTGAAGTTTGACGATTTAAAGATTGTCTACCAAATTTTTCAAAATCACGATTGCAACAAAATTATGCCTTGTATTATCGCTCTTTATGCCAATTTCTTGCCATTAAATTGCTTTTACGGGAGAAAAAGCACCAATATTGAGACTAGAGGGAGGAAGAGTTCAATAGCACCAGGATCGTTTCATCATACCACATTTCTCAGTTTCTATCTAAGCTTGGATCGAGATAATGTTTTGCTATCATCGCCTACACCGGTGGTATCCATATATCGAGCCTTTTACTGTTTCAGACGATCTTCGTGGGAGAGGCTGTGCACCAAAGACAAACAGCCATACACAAGAATAACATCTTTCACGTTCCGCTAATCACAACACTTGAAGCGGCCTGTAGAAGTCGTAGAAGCGACGATGGAAAAACATAGCGCGGTTCGAACCGATGGAAAAATTATAGCCTTTGTCGGATGGTTTAATGAAGTGGGCCCACGAGTACGAGGATTGTTTTCGTTCAAAACATCCGAACGTAATTACAAATAAGAATTTATGCTATTTTCATTTTCACTTATTCTCCCTTTTTTTTTTTTATACTTGGAATTTTATCTACTCTCACGTAAGTAATTATGTTTTATTGACTATAATTTTTATTTATTACTATTTCTATGATATTACTATTTCATTTGTCATATTATATGTTAACTTGTGTTAGCTAATATGATATATTTATGTTAACTTTTACTTACTTTTGAGCTTTTCTAGAGGTAGAATTAAATATTTTATTTTTACATCTATACATATTTTTTGTATTATAGATGTAACAAAATTTTAGTTCAATTTTGTCTGCATCATGTTGGTACATAGGTAGGAAGTTTTAGGACTATGCTACTGTTTGATTTTTGAGAAATGTTTCATAGTTCAATGCTTAAATAAAACACACTATATGAATTTTATATAAGTATCCTTTCATTCACAGGTTTTAAGACAGAATCAAAAATACCAATTAGATTATACCATTCGAGCTAATTATGGTACAAAAATTTCTCTTTAGTCGAATTTCATTTACATGTAGTTTTCATTGTAATTATTATATTATCATACTTCGATGTCAATCTAATATTAATTATATCTCTGGCACGTAATTAATCTATTAAGTAATTCAAATTTTTAAATCCCGCAAACGATGTATAAAAGATGCATAAAAATGAGTTGCAAAATCAAGTAACGATATTAATATTAAATCTACTAAATACTGAATATTAACGCAGACATTATCGTGATGACTTGAAATCCCTTGACAAAATAAGAAACAAACCATTCACGCGACAGTGCTGTTAATGTACATTTTATTTTATTAAAATCTCAAGAATACGTGTACATATGGTTATTTATTAAAACAATCCATTCGAAAAGATGTGATACTTAACTATATTCAATGTTCATCCTCTTTGTGTGTGTATAACGTCTAAACATATAACTCAACATATGAAATCGGTGACAATAATAATTTTGCAACCGTGTTTTAAACATATTGTGTTAAAAGAAATGTTATGTTCTGGTATCTATAACGCAAGATTCTTATAGTCTACGGTTACTCTTAACTTAACGAGTTAGGGATATTCAGTAAAAAGGACACTTTTAGTGCGAAATTGCTGTCCGATCGGTTGTTCGATTAAAAAATACAATGGGAACCTGAGCGTTCAGCGCGATTTTAATGGCACTTTGAGAATATAGCTGATCGAATAATTACGGATGCGTAGTGCGTTTCAACTATACACACGGTGTATAATACAGGCCACGATATAGTCAAATTGCAAATCATTTCTTTGTCTGTAATATTCTCGAAAATGAAAACGTTTTTGGCATAGAGAAATTATACGCAGATGAGATGTTATTGATTTTGCGAAATTGATAGTGTGCTTGAACTGTACGACAAAAAATTTGTCAAGATTTATCAAGATGGAGATTTAAAACGTATGAAGACTTAATATTTTAGAGTTTCAAGCATCGAGTTGCGTATGAAAGAATAATTAATATATTTACGACGTTTCTATTTGTATGTAAAATAGACTATTAATTTTCTCTTTTATGGAATTCTAAGATATAGCGAATGTTACTTTCTAGAAGATTTTCATAGCTTTTTAAAAAAGCATAAAATATAGTAAATAGTAATTTTTAAAAGTTTTTCACAGTTTTTCGTAGGATATAAAATCTACAACATTTCAGATTGACGTAAATTTTTCGAAGATTTCAATCCTGTGAAAAGTTGCAAGAATCTTTGAAATATATTTTATTTTAGAATTTCATATAATAAAAAAGAATAATCAATAGTATTTCATGTATATAAATAGAAATATAATTATTTTATCAAATTGAAAAAAAAGTAGACAAATATCACGAAGAATGACTATGTATTAAACATTTCTTGGGCGAGGTTTCAAATTTTTATATAATTACACTTCTGTCAATTTCCTGACACTATGATTATTATAATTTTCTTATATCATGGCTTGTACTACTGGCTGAGTATATATATGATTTTACATTTGATGTAAATCCTAATTACACTGAGTCATGCGATCGTTAAATACTCTATTTAAGTACGTGAATTATAGTTACTCTACATTTTTTACTGTAGGACAATTTGCAAATGAGATGGACCATCGAATTTAAATATTTAAAAAATACTGAATATCATGTTCACTCTAATCTGCATACTAATCTACATAGACTACGAACACAATACATAAAAATATACAGAATATTTAAAATAAATTTAATTGTGTTCTTGGAAATTTGCACAAGCAAATCCATAGTATAGCATCTTTACAAATAGATAAATAAAATTTTGGAGTATCGTTCAGTTTTCTCCGTTCTATCATAATGAATCATTTCGATAAGTTATATTTCGTTTTTATTAAACTGATTCATTATATACAATTACGTGAATATGTAATTCTTATAAACAGACAAAAAATTATTTAGAGATTAAAAATGTTTATTTCCGTGAAAATTGGAGAAATATTGATCAAGTCTATCTCTATCAGAATTACCCTACTATAATCTATAGAATTATCCTCTGTAATCTATTTTTTCTTTTTTTGTTTTCCCTAATTCATGAAATTTCTTCTATTCATGAAATTTCTTCTAACAATTATTGTGCTATGTAGTCATCCCTTAAAAATTAAATAAAATACTTCACGATATTTTATACGATCCTGTATAAACATTATACAATTTTCACGAGAAATATCTGTATTATTTCAATAATATTTCAGATTACAGAGAGAGTTAATTGTTCTATAGTTACATATCGTTAAAATATCCTCGAAATGAGCACAGTAGAGAAAGGACGCAAGGCTTGGCAAACGATTTAATTCCTAAAAAATGGAATGACAATTATCCTATTAAAGAAAAGAGAAGAAAAAGAAACAACAGAAAAAAATATATGAATGATACTCAACCTCTCTCTAAAATTACGAAGTACGATAAAACAGAGTATAATAGCGTTTGCTTAAAACATTGTCCGCCAAATCGGTGCAATTCAAATGGCAATTTCGCCGGGAAAAAGCAGCCATCGATTACCCGTGAATCGAAACTCCAGCAAATTTGAATAAAAGATCGGCTGTCAATTCCCGCCATTTCAATCCGATCAAATTTCGCGTATCGCTTAGTTTCTGCAAACTAACAAACTCGAAACAATTCATGCAATTTATACACACGCACACACACGCAAAGAGAGAAAGGAAATAAAAGATATTAATCACTCATGCTGCTACTGGTTAATGCTATATACATTCATAATGATCGATTGTTCTCTATTTAAACGTCACACGCCGCGTCGTTAAACGCGAATCAGCCTACGAAATATATATTCGATAGCCCACGTATTTGTATGTTTCACGATTCGTGAAATCGTGCAAACTTTTATGAGCGAACCCTCGTTATACGAATCTAATCGTTAAGAACCATACGGTGTCCGAAAATCTTTACGAAAATAGAATACGCTACTATTGCAAGTCTCGGACATTGGAGGACCATAGTCTGTCTGCCCATCTCGAAAAGATATTAAAAGTAATATTTGATGATACATATAAGTATTTACAATATTGTGTGTTGCATAAGTCTAGGTTAAATTGCTTAAAACAATTAGAAAATCACTTTGCCTTTACGATCTAACACAAGAATTATACAAAAGATTTGAAAACATCAGTCGTCATTAAGTTTTCATTAATTAATGCATTAATCAATGTAGTTTGTTATATCTAATGAGTGGATTTTCATGCATTCGTGAAAAATTTAGAAATGCAAAAATGCAAATGAAAACAATATGAAAAAATATTTAAATTGTAATATGTCTTATAATAATTTGTAATAAGCGAATTGATTTTTTTAACTAAGTTGCAATTTCTTAATTATCTGCATAAGCGTACACAGCCTAATTATATTGTTATCAGTCTACTACGTAGTCTAGTTTATTTTTATGAAATAAGATATATTCTACTTTAAAAAATGAACCAAGAAGTTCTTTATTATATCTTAATTGGAAACTTCATTTCCAAAATACGGATAATTAGAATACGGTGCCAAAATATGACCATTCGCGCTCGAAACTTTGATTATCTGAAAGACGAAAAATCGAACTGAAGAATGACAAAGGATACGATTTCTTTTTTTATCGAGAATGAACTTACCACGAAATTTTTGACAGATCAATTGATTTTCTAATTATTTTGAGCACCGAAATTGAGCTCAATCTTTTCTTTGCAAACGATACCACTCTTTTATTTTTATGTATAGGATATCAAAAAATAGAAAGTAAATTTCACGAATGCTCGAGGATGAAAGTAATGTATCACATCACGTATTTACGAAAATACTGCCTTTTACGAGGAGTTGCGGCCCTTAAACTATATAATATTTTACGTGCACAATGTACGTGTGTTTTATATATTGTTTAACTGTAAATAGATAACATGAGAGACAGAATCTCTGTAGAAAATCGTAGTATATATTGCTAATCGATTAGTCCATAATCGTTAGTTCTCGTTTACAAGAAGAATCCTAATCCTAAGTGGATACTCAATTCAAATCGATCATTTAATCCCTTTGCCGTGACGATATGATTAAGTAAAAAAAATTTAATGTAAATTAAATTTACCATCGAAATCAATACATGGAGGGCTCAGAAGTCAATCAGTGTAAGTGTAAGTCACTTCTCGATTAAAATAATTTATAGCGTGCAATTTTTTATTCTAAAAATCTTCAGTTAGCGAGACAATTTAGTTAATAATGATAACAGAATCATTACGATATTATAATTAATTGTTCCACTGACGGAAAATTTTGATAAGAATATACTTGCACGATATAAGCCATTTTTAATGCGAGAGAATGATTTACGATGAGATTGAAAAATGTTGAAGAATTAAAATCACAGCAAAGGAATTAATCGCATTGATACAATGCTGTATCGTTGTTCATAAAAAAATATATCTTCCCGCTATTACTACCAATCTCGGAATGAGGCATTTTCAAAGATTGCGGAGTATATAAAACTTGGTCTAAGCATAATATGAAAATTTAACGAAAATACCTTGAGATTCTGCGATCGAGACAATTTTGATGAAATATTGATAAAAAAAGAGAAAGATCACCTTCAACAAATAATAATACGAATACAACAAGAACGAGTTAACTCGTTCGTGTTCATGAATCTATTACAGTATTTCAGAAATCAAATTTCAGAAAAAAATCTTTATCGGTTAATTTATGATTTTTTTTTTTTTAATGTATTATTAGGCAATCAAATTATCTTGTCAGATTATTTTAGCTTCGACAGAATTTAAACATGATTTTCTATTGAAAGAAGCAATTACTTCCTCGTCTAAATCTTCATCAGTAAAATCAATAAATATTTAAATATCTTCGAAGCTGAAATACCGTAATTAATATAATGTACCGAGTAATATACAAAATTAATATATAAAATTAAAAACAATCGTCATTATTAGAATTTATTATGACGCCACAAGTCTACTGTGGTTGTCATATGACGCGAAAAGGTTAACGTAATCTCAAATAATACTCGACATGATCGAATTTTTCCAACAAATTGATCAAACTTTGTCAAACGGAGAGATGCAGCGTTTGAGAATAAAATGATAATAAAAATTCATTACTGAGCTTTTTCGAAGTACAATTGGTCGAATAGCATTCTAGTTCCAGCCGCTATTTCTGAATTGTCTCTTGTGAGGGAAGATTCAAACGAATACCCTATGCGCTGTTGATTCGCTCGAAATGAAAAGAAGACTAACGTACGTAACCCAATTACGTCAACTTTGTTCTTACGCCAGCCATCAGCTAATCTTCAATCAACCAGCTGAACACGCGAACTTATCGATCAGCTCTGTCTATTGTAAACGTTAATCAGTGAAAAATACAATTCGATCGTTCATAGTTTCATCCCTCGTGGTTCCGATATCAATATATTTAAATTGAATAATCGTTTTCTTTCTGAGAAATTAACTAGTGTCGCTTGGACCATTGGGGACTAATTTTGGAATTGGCAATTTAATTTTATTACTAATCGTGCTACGTAGAATATACATATAAAAAAAAAAAATACAAACTACACCCAATTATCCTAAATTTTAATAATTTTACACAAATTATCATAATCATCTATAACTCAATTTAATTTACAATTTAATCTTTTTAACTGATATTTGGAGACCATTGGAGATTAATTTTGAATTTTTTTATTTAATTTAATTTAATTTACTTTTATTACCAAGAGCATAAATATAAAATACAATTAATTATTCTAACTTTTAATAATCTAACATAAATTACCGTAATCATTATAGCTCGAATATATTATATAAGGGTTAATAAAGACTGAGAATTTTTCTTTAAAATATTGAAATTTCTTGAAAATAAGGAATACTTGAATATTTGTAAATTTGTTTGTAATCAAAAACATATTTTCATTTCAATTATATTCCGTATTGAATAATTCCAATTACTTTATATGTTATTTTAATCATAATATACTATTTTAATAATTTTATTTAAATATGAATTATTTTATTTTCAGTACTTACTCTTTTATATTTTATTTTATCCACTTAGTATTTACTTTTTTATATTTTACTTTATTTTTAGCATTCTCAATTCCATGATGAACAGCGAGGGATAAAAATATGCACTTATTCATGCAAAAATTTATTCAACAAATCTAGCAAACTCGATAGGCACGTTTGACGGCATAATAAGAAGCTTTTTAAGGAACCGTGTTTTCAAAAAATTGGGACGAATGAACGATCACAGGTAAGATTATGAATCGGCATTACCAATCCTCGTAAACAACCTTCGAATAATCAAGAGATTATCCTCCCATTATTTCAAAGTATTAATCTCTTTATTGAAATTTATGACACAAAAAATGTAGGGAATAAGTTTTAAAATTAAAATAAACTACGGTTATTCAAGGGTTGAGGCACGAGGACTCCACAATTTGTTTTTCCAATCCTAATTCTATGTACAATATTATTTAATCCTTAACAGAAACCTTAAGTACCAACGTTTAACCCTGTGTGAAAAATACAAAAATTTCTGCAGTTTGTAATGTGAATTATATTATAGAAATTTTCGTATTCTTATTTCGTTGCGATCCATATTCTCCGCAATATTTATTAAAATGTCAAAAATCAACCACTACATAATATTCAAAGAAACAATTGTAAAAATTATTAACAAATTTGTCACGCAATCATTTAACAGATTTGTTTCTTACTGAACAAAATTTTGTTTAGATTTTTCGAACTCGAATAATTTTAATGGAGGACATTTTCAAAAAGATTGATTTCTTTTCGGTTGTTTCTTCTTATTACTTCAAAGATACTTTTTATTACTTTTTGTTACTATTCTAAAATACTTTTTATTACTTCAAAATTCTTTTTTCTTTTTTGACAGAAGATGACACGAACTTGGAGATCTTGACGCTCTTTAACGATCGTTAACGATTTTTGGCTCTTTTTCTCCTACGTGAAAATTTGACAATTCTTGGAAGAGTTAGTCTAATGCCATAGATAACAATTTTGATTCTGTCATCCACTAATTATCCACTAATTAAGCGTTCATATTCGCGAAAAATTCGTGAACACTTCAACTCAAAGAATCACAAATTCTGTCCTCTGCCACTAAAAAACTAGTTTGAATTCTTAGCAAGAGCTCCGAATTTTCGAATGTCTAGCTTAGAATCTAATTACACACTCAATTTAATATTGAATTTTAGAACTTCTACACGAATACAGGTTCCTCTAAGTTTCTTTCAAGTCGTTCGAAATCAATGTCCCAAACAACGATTTTAAAGTTGACCAACAAATCTAAACATTCATTCTGAATTCTCCTGCCAAACCATCTCAACGCTCCAAGCTTTCGAGTTACTCCAAATCCTGTATTTTTGTCATTCAAACCTCAGTTTAACAAATCTAATGCATCAAATCTCAATTTGTACATATTTTCACATTCTCCCAAAAAATGTCCAAAGGTTATCAAGAACTCCAAACGTACGTTCTTCCTTACAATCTCCAATCACACAGAAACCTTTCAAACTTCATTCAAACACCAGCAAATCACCCTGTTTTCTCTACTTCAAAATTTCCAAAACTTCACTCTAAAGCGAGAATATTCCGAAAACGTCGCTCTAGAGATCAGTAACAGGTCCGGACAGTTTAACACCACTCTCGATCATCGACAACCATTCAGAAACCTTCTCTCTGTACGCTGTTCCTCCTTGCTCGTCCACTTTACTCTCGTCCTCTTCGTCCTTTCGTTGCTTTTCTTCCTGATGATCCTTCCTCTCCGTCTCATCTTCGTCGCCCTCTTGATCATCGGACGAGGAGGAAGTGTTCTTCGCGCGTTTCACGTTCGCCAAGCACGGGATGGTTTCCTCTTGGCCGGTGGCATCGATCATCTTATTATGCAGAATGTCCATCAGCTTCTCCAGTCTGACAAATGACGAGTCAATGAACGTTACATGCGTTCGTTCACCTATCATTCACTACTCGGCCCAAAGAAACCTCTGTAATGCTTTTTTTAGAAGCGGCAAAAGCAGCAGTGAGGTCAGCTGAAAGCCATGCTGCCAACTAGAAGAAAAAGAATACACACGACCAAAGCCGATCACTCTCTCGCGGTCACCCTCGCGTCTTGCAGGATTATTTTTAGGGGTTGTACAGGATATAGAATACGCTTGGTATACACAGAGAGAATATATACATATGTTTCTGATGTAAAAACAATTTTTTGGTAGGATAAGTGCTCGTTGATTTAACCCGCTAAAAGCTAATATAGTATACAATTACGTGTTAATATAGTATACAATTGCTCGCGGAACTTCTTTCAAATATATCGTGTGTTATATAAAACATTTTGAAATTTCATTAACACTGTAACATGAGGCCCGATTGTGTGATTGATTATATTGATAGATTAAAAATATGTATGAAAACTACAAGACATCACAAAATTATTTAAACAGCCAATTATCTACTTAATATTTAACGAAACCATCTTAGTCACTTGTTACATGTTTATTCATGCAATAAATTATACGTTTCAGTTACTCGTGCAATAATCTTTTACTAAATATACATTTAAGATAAATTTCCAGATTGGTTTCGAATTTTTACCAATATAATCGTCGAACAGATAATTGACTCTTCAACCCTTACGATCAACAGAGTACCATCCACCCCACAACTGCTGAATGAATTTTTCGCAAGAGCACAGCTCTCGCACGGTAACTAAGACGCTACATTATACACAAAAATAACAAGGAAAATTCGAAGTATAGTATTGAGAAGCTGCTTTGAAATTTAGCAAGATTGTTCCTTGTCGGTGGCGTTAAACGCGTTTGTCACCAACAAACAGCCGGCCTCTGCAACTGTTTAAATAACGAATTAATTTGTTGTTTGCCGTTGTTGACGGGGATTCTACGGCGGCTGTTTGCCATGGAAATTGTAGAAGAAAGAAAATATCAATTTTGCGCGCCCGCGTAAACACACACGCAACGCAAGCATCGGCTTAAAAACATTAAATTAATATAACATTTGATCATTTATTAAATTGCCGCGTACAAACTCGATACAACGAAGCAGAGACTGAGAGGGATATATACATATATATATATATATATATATATATATATATATATAGAGAGAGAGAGAGAGAGAGAAAGGAAAAAAGAGAGAGAGAGAAAATGAATAAGAGAAAGAGAAAAACGGAGAGGCATGTATCTGTGGCGGTCGTTATTTCCACCGAACGAACGGATCGAAAGATAAAAATTGACTTTGCTTGTTTAAACTGTACACACCGGGACTTTTATGATGTTTGAGCGAAACGACGGAGATACAACGAGTATAATCGATAATGATACGTTGATTTTTTCGATCTGGTCCACGACCATCGAATTGGAATTTATATTTCCTCTTTTTTTTTTTTTTTTGTTTTTTTATCTTTTTATTTTCATTCTGAAGAGAGATGCTGGATAACAATGGCGCAATGGAGATGGATAAAATGCGTAACGAGATTAACATGTTTGGAGATATCGTCGGAAATTTTCAACTGGTATTGTTGAACGAAATGAAATACGTATTAGGATGCCTCTTGGTATTTTAGTTGGTCGTTTTCAATCCTGCTACACGATCCTTGAATTTTTATGTATTTTTATGCCCCAGTCTTGCTCTCTTTTAATAAACTAAAACGAAAAAAAGTAATCGCGTTTAACAGAAGAATCACGAGTTTCAACAATGATTCTTTGATATATTTTCTTTAGATTTAAGGTAATTGAAAGATTCATGACAAAAATGATTCTTGTCCATCCTTAGCTTCCTTCGCGAGAACAAAAGAATAAATTCTTAATAGATTTTCAATTTCTTGAAGTTAAGTACAAAAATATAACTGTATTATGAAAGAACTATATCTAAATCTTAAAATTATAGTCCTCATGGCAAAGATTTTTATAGAATTCGATATTATTGAGTAATTGCAATAAGTTATAATACATTAGTATCTAGAAAACCAAAAACATTTGATTTGAATCGTTTTTATCACGGATCCTTCAGTTTAACGATAGAAAAATACGATTCGATAAAAAAAATAACTGAAAGATACAGCAGAGTCAGTTGTATCGAACTTATGGTCAAGAAAAAGCGTGTAAACATCGCTTAAAGTAATATTAATGTAAAGAAAAATCTATTTACTGATTAGACGCAGTAAAAGATTTTTAAAGATCTTTAAGATATTTTAACAGCGAAGAAAATTAATTAGAAAATAGAAACCACTTTAAATAACATTTTTGTGTATAATATTGAGGATCTGACATCTAAGTTGATTTAAAATTAAAATGATTGGATAAAAATTGAACGAGCTGAATATAGCTTGAGGAAAATTACTAACTAAATAATATAATAGAGGCTTGAAAAACAATATACACCGAATACTAAAAAAAATAAACAAATTGAAAAATCGAACGCATGCCACACAAGCTGCAAAGCCATGCCAACGCGTACGTAATTTACACTGTTTAAATGTACACACGCTTATGATATAATTAATTGCTACGTAGTGAAACTGAAAGATGTAAATTCTAAAATTATTACTTGCATTCTTTTTTTTTAATGAATTCTTCGATCATAAATTTTAAATACTACTGTACATAATCAAAATTTCTGTATCTTTCATTTCCACTTCAAAGATATCGAAATTACAATAGATAAGTAAAGAAGAGTTCAGAAAATATAGATCGTGAGAATACAATTGTTGGTAAATAATTTTACATATACATACGGAATTCTTCCAAACTCTTCTTGTACTTCGAACAAAAACCATCGAGGAGAAAATATAGTTACCATACTTCCGTACGATCTCAAGCTTGGTTCACGCTATTTCAATCATGCTTCAACTTTTGAAATCAACGTTTAATTTCTAACATCACCTTGTTTATATTAAAACTAGCGTTATATAATGTAATAATGTCCATTATAATAACGCGATTAAAAAAAAAAAGGAAATAAATTTCTATATGTCTTTTTTAAAACTGAATATTACTATTATTTTACAAAATTCATCTATAAATATGTTTTAAGAATATTCCTAAGTGTATATACAGGATATAAAAATATTCCAACAATCTTCATTAGCTTTATATATATAAAGAAAACTATGTAGGAATATTCTATAGTTCATGCATTATATTCTACAGGAATATTCTTAAAATAATATTCCGTATTAAGAATATTGTTACGTGCCACGGAGGTCCGCTTCGACATTGCCGGAAAATCAACTAGTCTCTTTTGTATAAAACTTTATTTACATCTGGACTACACCATCCGAACGTCCGCACAGTTCGGTGGTCAGAGAGCGATTTTTTGTTTAAACATTGCCTGTCGCTAACGAAACGACCGGCCGATCAATATATCGACATTCGTATTCTTTAGTCGATTTAGATATATCAACTTCATGTCGACGTAACAATATTCTTAAATTAGTATTTCGTATATGTTTTCACGTTCTAATTTTTCGTGAAATAATAATATTCCACATTAAGATTAGTAGAATCTCTCCAGAATTTCGTACGATACATTCTTTTAAAAATTAACAATTACTCGCTTGTATTTTATCACTGAAGTATCTATATATTCAAAATGCTTAATCTCCTCTAAAATATTCCCCAATGAAGACGAACCAAGCGAAAGCTCGCTCCTCGAGCCCGACGGAATCGCGCGGAACACGTCCGTGAAGGAGAAGGGAAGAAATACAGAAGAAACAGTCTCTGTACAGACAAGAAACAGGCAGACAGAAAAGGAGTGGAACAACGATAGACCTACGTGCTATTCGACATGTACATAGTAGTAGCCTCTAGCAAGCCCCTTGAAGCCCCCCTCGCTCAATGGTGACCGTCGGTTCGCATTTGCTTCGCAGGGGCCCCGCGCGTACGTAGCCTAAATGTAGGCGGTGGTGTAGGTAGCGCGTGAAGGTGCTGTCAGGACTCTGGAGGTCAGGATTCCCGTCGAGCAGAGATCTTTCGGCACGAAGGAGCCACCACCGACAACAGTCACTTCCGGGATCTCGGTGATGGCTCGGCTCGTTTCGTCGTCGACGTCGTCGTTCAGACGACTCCGATCCTCGTCCTCGCTCACCGTTCTCCGCATGTCTTTCGTCGCGATCTCGTTCCTCTCTCCCGTTGTTCTACCCTCCGTTTCGCTGAACGATCTCTTCGACAGGGAACTGCCCTTCTTCTTCCTGGATTTTTTCGATCCTGCTCTCTGATGGTGACCGCCACGCGACAGTTCCAGCTCCTTCCTCGACTCCTTTATTCTTTTCTCTTGCACGCTCGACGTTGAGGACGCCGTCTCTGGGCTCTTCGTCACGGTGGAATCTTCTGCCTTGAAATCGTCGTCTCGCGAAATCGTACTCTCTTCCGTAATCTTCTTCGAGCTGACGTTGAGCTCATCCAGCAGGTTCTGATCGTCGAAAACAGAGTCATCCTCGTGTTGATCAGAACTCCTGGTCTCCAGCGTCAGTTCGAAGCCAGAGATGTTAGAACTCTCCCCCAAACTGATGACATCCTGATTTCGTGATTCCGAGCTAGTACTAGTATTGGTGGCGATCACTGGCGACTGGTTGCCACTGCTAGTCACCAGGGCCTGATCGTCCAGAGACCACGACGCATTGATGGACGTCGTTGGGCTGCCGCAATCGCCAGTTCGGCAAACGTTCGTTTTATCAGCTGTGACGAGATGCTGTGCCAGCTCCGCAGTTCGGGAACATAGTGACGAGGTGAAGTGTTGCGGGACCATCGAGGAGAACGACGATGTCGATGACGGTGGTGCAGGGATCAGGCTACAGGATAGAGCGGTACGCACGGGGGTGCTGGTTACGTAGGATTGCGTAGTATCAAAAGTAGCGACAGGCGTGACCGATGCTGCGTTTACGCACTTTGCCATGTGATTTGCCTCGGCCAGGCACTTGGACGCCCGGGCCTCCTGCAGCTCCCGTCTCAGTGCCAGAGTCTCTTCCTCGAACGCGGCGATCTCGCGGCCTTCGTTGCTACGTGCCAATCAACACACAATTTCCACCATGTTTATATATATGTACATATGTGCACAGAGCGCGGAGATGACGCGCGCACGTACTGTCCATTAGACGGCATACGTATGTTTTTTTTTTTTTATTGGTTCTGCGTTTTTTACTGTGGATGGGTATGTATGTTTGACGCATGCGATTCCCATTTTCACGTGCAGGGTTTGAAACAGAGAGAGTTGAGAACTTGACAAAGAGGAAAGCGGAGAGAAGAGTAAGAAAGCTGGGACAGGGAGGTTACATCCATGTGCAATTGCTTGCAACTTTTGGGTTTGTTGTATAGGTGGTCTCTCTTGAATTTTCATTTGATGATGGATAAAGAGAAGCCTCTTTGAAATTCAGATTCGGATGGATGAAGGTTTATGAAAGTTATTAAATACCCAAATAATTCGCCGTGTATTGTTCACTGGATGTTTATGCGGGGTGTAAAATAACTTGATAAAAAGGTGCGGTGAGAAATTGGAAGAATAAGAAACTAGGAATCTCGTGCATTCTTGAAGTGCTTTCTTGAATTCCAACTGGATAGATGAAGCCTCTCTCAGATCAAAATTCAGATTTCAGGTGGATGAAAGTTTATGTAAATTATCAAATATTCAAGTAAATTTCAGCGATTTCACTTCCAGTGATTTTAGAATGGAAAAAGATGGTTTTTAAACAAAACGAGTAGCAATTTATTTATGCACTTGTAATTTAGATTGAAAGAAGATCAAATAGTTATTTGGTAGTAACTAACTTAAAAATAGATTTTTAGATAAAAGGGGATGAATTGCAATTTACAAGCATGTAATGGATCTAGATTACAAGAGGAAAAATACTGAAATATTATTGAACAATTCTTTGGCCTGTATTTCCTAAATGGATTAAAAAGAAGGCTATGACACATGCAGATAGTAATTATTTAGCGACGAATGTTTTTCTCGGGAATGAAAATAATTCTTGAAAAAACAATTTTTTGAATAATCTTAAATCTAAATTAAAGTAATTTTGGTTAAGTAATTATCAGGACTTTAGAGAGAGATGTTAGACAGTTTTACCAAAACGAGTAATATGCAACGAGTAATATGCAAGCATTTTATGGGTGTATTTATATAAACTAAAGTTAGTGATTAATTTTTGTGGAAGATATAAAAAAAATGTTTAAAAGTATTTAAACAGTTATTAAATGTTTGTGTAATATTTCATAGAGAAATTGAAAATTCTAAAGCCAGAAGCGAAATTATTGCATTCTGGTTATTAATCGTGATAAATTTAAAAACTAATTCAATGATCTGAAATTTCCTACAAATAAATTAAAAATTGTAAGTCACGAAAAAAAAAACTGATTTCTAACAACATAATTCATGATGAATTTTCTACGTCAAATCAGTAAAAGTTGCACTGAAATGTTGTCTCAAATTAAAAATAAATTCTTGCTACTGCTATAAAAATATATGAAATTTTAAATAAAAACACGTGTAAAGTAAGGAAATATACTCCTTTTAATCAACAGAATATCTAACAATAAGCAACATAACAACATAAATAATAGAAATATAATTTTGTATAAAGGAAAATTAAAATGCAAAAATAGAGGGCAAAAATATAAAAGATTGAAAAAACGAGAAGAAAAAATAGAAAAGAAAAGATAATGTCAACAATTTATATAATCTTTTTCTCTTCTCGGGAGAAGATTCAACAAAAGTATAATAAATAAGTATAATAAATAAAAGAAAAATATATTAGATACGATATATGATATCTACTAAATATTGATATGTAAATTCTAAAATTTTCTCCTATCAATTAATTATGAAATTTAAATTCTTCCAACAAAGTCGGAATTTTGCTATTGAATTCGACATTTATCACTCGTGATCAGTTTGAAAATTAGAACGAATCTCACATGGTCTTTTGATATTGGCAATATGACAAGATTCGAACGATAATTTACAGAATTATATGAATCTAATAATGATCAGTGCAAAATGTGTACTAGACGAAACGTGTAAAACAATCCACAAAATCTGTACTTGATAGCAGAAGAAATGGTGAAAGGGTACCAAAGTTTGTTACAGGAATGTGCAACAACCATGCTAAATTATAAATAAGTACTCACTTTGCATTCAGCTTCAACGTGGTTACCTCTTTCTCCAATTTTGCTATTCGCCTATCGCTTTCTTCTTTCTCCTCCATTAATTTCATTATTTGATTCTGAAACGAATCAATGGAAAATCTTTTCATTCACGATTAGAAAGAAATTATTTTGGAGAAAGAAGTTATTAATATGAGTGATAAGTTCATTCACGTCCCTTTGAAAGAGTTTATTACTTTCATACTTATAAAATCTGCTTAATATTAAGAAATAAGTACCTAAATTATCTCATTCTCCTACAAATATATATCTTTTATAAAAAAAATTCAACGTATCTGTATTTTAACATTTTTGTAATATTCTTCGAACTATTAATTGCAAAAACTGAATAAATTTTTTATTTATTTTAGGAAATATTTAGAAATTATTTGAGACGCGAATTTGATGTATTAATTATTAGAATGCCTACATATGTACTTGTAATGAATTCTAAGAAAGACGGTTGGAAGAAATTTTGCCCGACGTCTCTACCCGTCGGAAGAAGACTAGGATAAAGATAAAAAGATAAGGGAGACAATAATATCCAGCACAGATAAGATGGCTCGGCTCGTTTCGAAAGAAATCAAACAATTTACATAGCAACCTGCAATTTTTCACAAGATAACGTGTTACAGGCTTAGATCTCTTTGCTCATATAATTCTACAAAGTGTGCAATTACCAAGAATTGTTAGAAGAGAAATAATATTTTTGAAAATAAATATTTAGTCGATGATCTTCGTTTGCACGAAGTGTAATAGTCAGTTTCCTTCTCAAAATATCACTGTTCAAATTGTAAAATTACGAATTTCTAACTAATACAATTACATTTTCTTTTACCAATACAATTATTTTATTCCAATGTATTAATAGAAGGTTTCTAACAATTAATAAATGAAATAAAATAATTAATAATGAAATAAAATAAAAGATGTTAACGAACAATATTGTTGCAGAATGTATATATGGAATAGATGGAATACGATGTTTCTAGCCATACTCCAAAAAAAAGTTTGTGAAATGTTAACTATTTATTAGAACTCAACATGGAACTCAAGTTATGTAAGATTAAATATATTCCTTATTTCAATTCAGAAACTCGTTTAATACCATTATGATCATTGATGATTAACATTTTACTTTTTGGAGTAATTAGAACAGAGTAAATTTCATCAGCTAAAAATTTTTGAACAATGTGAATTAACTCAGATAACATTGTCAGATAAATACAATAAATCAAATACGATATAATATTTTGCAAAAATTAGACGTATACTTCAATCGAACAATGTTAGAGAATATTGAGTCCTTGTAATAAAAATTAGCACTCTGTAACTGAAATTTTATTTACGTATAAAAGAAAAAAATTATTAATAGAGTATAACTATTTGCTCCAATTTAAAATCTGGCAGCTAATAAGTCGTCTGACATTTTTGTAACGGTGTATTGATGGAATACAAAGGAATATAAGTATAGAAAATACAATTTCAAGCAATTATTCAACGTTACAAAGAGTTAAACAAATCATGACTTCGATCGTATAACAAATTATCGACCACTCGAGTAATTGCGCAAAATTTCTAAATACTTATGATCTATAATCCATAATGTACGGCTCTTCGTATGAAAAATATTGCGCATTAAATTTTTAAATTCTAAAATTTAAATCATTACATTACAGCTGTACTGCTCGTCCTGCAATATAACAAACACCCCACGTACTTACGTAAGACCAATTATGTAAAATTCCTCGCCAACGCGTAAAAAGGAATGTTTTCACTCAGCAACAAGATCAAAATGGCGAGATAGCGCGAAGGACACGATTCCCGTGGATCGTCGCGACGGCCACTTGGACCGCGTGAAAACGCGTCGAAATGCCACGGAGCATGGCGGAAATTTACATGGTCGAAAGTGGAAGGTCCCGGAGGTTCAATTACGGAGATTGGCAACGCGACGGAGAGAGGCCAGCCTGGCGCGGACGGCCATCGCTTCGGCTGATGAGGCTAATGGATGGTTGAAACCCGAGAAGACAGAAGAGGAAAAAGAGGGAGAGGCCGTGACAGCCGCTAAGTGCCTCATCCTTCACCCTTCTTCGTCCCTCTGCACATCGTAACCCGCGGGGAGAAACGTTCTCTTTCTCTGTTCTCTTCCTTTCTACCCCCGGTGTCTGGCACCCTCATGTGAAACCTAATCATTTTTACCAAGCGTCACGGATATTTCGTATTACGTCTACATTAGGTTCTCCGGTATCAGGCCGGGTTTTTATCGAAAACACGAGGCTGCCTTCCGATTCCTCCGGTGAGGCCAATTAAGGGATGAAGTCGATTTTTTTAATGTGACGGAAGATGCAATTGAAGTGTAAGTTGTTAGATTGAAAGAACAATGGAGGAGGTTCCATTTTTTATGTGAAAATATGAAAACTATATAACTATAATATAAAAGAGCAATTGTACTGTTAAATGCAAAAAGCTCAAGCTCTTTTCGAGTGAAACACATAAGTAAATAGGTAATTCAATTAAGGGATGAAATCGATTTTTTAATGTAAGGTATGCGGGAAAATGCGATTGAAAAGTGGGTTTCAGGTTAAAGAGGTTGTTAGAGAATAAAGAAATCCATTTTCTATATGAAGATTATGGGAAGAGAAAATAATGATAAGAGAGTTGTACTATTGTACTATTCGATGCAACAGCCATAAACGATGTTACAAAGTTGCACTTTTATTTGATCTTAGAGTTGAACATGTATTAAAAAACAATTTCAAACAACATGCCAACATCGATCAATCAAATATTATCAAAATTATTATCCATTTTTTCCTGAATTTTGAAATTAAATGTATATTTAATCAAAAAATATCAATCATCATAATATACTTTACTGATTTTTGTTTTATAATATTTGATGAATTTATCATGAATTTTCTCAGAATTTTTAAAATAAAGTAAATTCTTAAAGTTTCTCTTTGTAACTAGATTATATTATATAAAATTAATCGATATGCTCTTCAGATTTTTCAGATAGATTTCATCGAGAAATCTATCGTTTACGCGAAGTATGGTTTACGCATTACGTCAAGTACATTTACATAATTAATGTGGTTTTTCTGAGAGTTAGATTCAAACCAGTGAAACTTGTAATAGAATTACTGAAATAGTTAAAAAATTAGTTTGATAGAAAAGGCAAATAATATTAAAAATTGATGTATAATACATTACTGATTAATCATCGGCTGTTTCTTTTCACCTAATTAGGTATCTTCTTCGTTATATTCTTTCTATTTAAGGATAGTATACTAATTGAAGAAAATAATTATTTTTTCATGTGTTACCACCTAATATAAAAGTATAAAAGCTAGAATTGGAGTAGATATTTCTCACCGATAAACGAAGAATCAAAAATTCGAATAGAATGCTATTTCTTGTGAATATTTATAGAATAATTGAAGGTATAAATTAAATGTAGATTTGAAGATTACTTTGGCGCATATAGATTCCTTTTCTAGATAATGAGAAATTAACTGAACAAGAATACAAATCTTGATTCAAACAAGAATTATATCTTCTCTCAAGAATAATAAACAATATTTTAGCCAATTTCAATGTAATGCTCCACATCAAACAGATAGATTGCTGTGAAAAATTACTCGAGAACGAGGAAATATTATATTTAAACACGGATTATCCCACTGAATCGCTAACTCTTTGCCAGATATAAATATAAATATGGTCTAAATACTTCGTTCTACTAGTATCAGGCTACGTCATTCATATAAATATTACGAAAAACAAAGACATCTTTGTTTGAGTAGCACTATACAAAAATTCCAATGCAAACGCACATAAATCAAATAAAAAAGAATGAGGGTCGGGAAACGCGTATAGGTGAACTTGATCGATGAAAATTCGCGTGCAGACGATAATCGAGGAAGGGAAATTGTAAGAAAGGAAAAAAGGGGGAAAGGCCAAAGAGGGGAGGAGTAAAGATCACCTGGCCGTCCTAATCAAACAGAACATACGAATGCTACGCAAACAATATGTCCATGACCACGTCGTGGAAATGCCGAAAGCGTTGGACGGAGCGGCGCACATTATTGTAGCCTAACTGCAACGTCAAGAGAGAATAAGAAAAAGTGGATTCTTTCTCTCTTTTTTTATCCGCTTTGTTTTCACTTCCCACGTTTTCTATATACTGAATTTTTATCCCATTTCGAAATTTCCTGCCTTTTCCCCATCGAACGAGGTTTTTTACAAACTCATCGACTTTCGAATCTATGATCGAGAAAACTAGCATACATAAGGATGATACATTGTGTATGTTTATGGAAAATGTTTACGATACTGTATCACAACTATGAGTCAATGTTTTGAACAACAGTATCAATTACTGCTCCTGCTTGTAATGTGAGTAAAGTTATTTAGAGCACTATTCTTTTGGGCTCAAAGGCGAATTAATAAAAAGAGAATTATATTTGAAAATTGTGTAAATCAGTTTAATACATACGTTTAAATTTACTATTTCCAATGATTTTTGGTTTAGCTTTTCCTCAATCATGGATTTTACTTTTGAAACCAGTACCTCTTCGTAGGTTTTATTGGCTTGTCTGATTTCACGAATGAAATCTGAAACAATTTGTTACCACATATAACTACGGATCTAATGTAAAAAAAATGAAATCAAAGTGACAAAAATATGTGAAAGTAATATAAAAAGCTACTGCATTTTTATTAATATTTACCTGATAACATTCCTGGTTGGTAATCTGAAGAACTGCACACTGCTAGCTTTACCTTCATACTACCTATTTCAGACTTTGTTTCATTTAACTCCTTAAACAGCTGATTGTTGCTTTTTTTCAATTCTGTCATCTGAAGAGAAAATCGAATAATTATTCATTACATTTCCATAATGTTTTAAGCATGTTGTATATAGCTTATGTATATAGCTTATTTATAAAGAACTACCCACCTGTTCAATAAGAGATAGAACCAGTTTATTACTACGCCCAATTGTAGTAATGGAACTGCCACTGTCGGCACTATCAGAGTCTTCGCTTTGGCTGTGAACTGCAGCTTCTGCAGACCCAAGACCAGGATCTGAATACCTTCGATGCTCTGAATTTATCTCATCCCCATTTATTCCATTGTTCTTATTAGCAGTAGGTAAACTTGTATAATCTCCATTTTGACAGTTAGCAGGGATAGGAGATTCACCACCATTTTCTTGCAAACTCGTATAACCATTTGCCATGGAATTCATACTCAAATTCATTGGCTGATTTTGATTACATTGCCGTCGAGGTCTGCTGTGAACAGTCCTAATACCAGAAACTGGCACTGGCTGATAGAGTCTATACATGGTTGGCAATGAAACAGGTTCCATAGTATATGTCATGGGCATCTGCGTATAACCACACATGCTAGGATCAGACGTCGTTGTAAAAAGACGTTGCCCATTGTTCTGAAAGTTCTGTGGCATATTGGACTGCCATAATAAGTGTGGATACTCCATACCGGACATCATATCGTTATTTTGATTGCTCTGCACATTATTCATCCAGGAGCCAAGCACACTGTTTTTCTTATTAGATCGTTTCTTACTTTTCTTGGAATGACTACTAACATCTTCACGGTATCCTAACCTGCTAAAGTTATCGTCGAAATTATACATTGATGACTATAAATTGTACCCGTTACAGGAAATATCGCATCTTACCTTTTATCCATTTTCTTTTTCTTTTTGCGGGATATTACACACCGTGTCAGAGGTTAGTCGTAAATCAACTCTCGCGATATACGTGACATGGATACTCGGACAGAATACCGTATCGCAACGCGTGCACTGGAATACTGACGTCTCGACAATAAAACTCAAGCTTAGTAACTCACGTTACAGCATGAGTCGTAGCAATAGTAAATACGGACGGTAAACACTCGACCTGATCTGCTCAATTCAGGATCGGTCGTTATCACTTTGCGGCTGATTGGCTGAATGAATCCCTACTATTTCTCCGTCGCAAAATGTAATTACTTGTACGATGATTTCGTGAATTCCGTCTTGTAATTCCTAAACACATATTACAATAAATTGTACATTTAAATGGATAAATCGCTTTGCAAATGTACATTTGCTTTCTAACATAGATTTTAACCTTCATTTACGCGTAAATGTAAGAAATATCATATCGTTAGGTTTGCTAACCTAAGAAAAATAAATTTTTCGGAAGATCAATCTGAAGTAGAAGATTCTTAATCATTCAGTCACTTAACTTAATTATTCGAAAAGAATTTTTCTGTCTATCTTCTCTTCTTACAATTTACAGATAATAATCTTTGAATTTTGAGGGACTCGAGAGATTCATTGTGGAACACAAAATACTGTGAATGAAATTAAACTGATTTATTGTGCTTTTCATATCTGATTTAGATTTTACATTCTACAAAAAAAGATAAAAATAATACAAAGTGTTATAAAGTGTTAAATATTTCAAATTTTCATTTACTCACAAATTTACGTTCGAATACCGCCTGTGAAGTCACAACGTGCGCATGCGTCAAAGCAATTCCTCCAAGCTTTCAGTGACGTGGCTTCAATGACGGCACGAGTTGTGCCGTTGCGGTGAAATTGTGTTGTTTTAATCTAATTGTAAAATAATGTTATAATCATGACAGTTTTATAGTAGAGATTATTTAAAATCATTTCGAGCTGATCGTCCGAGTGCACGATAATTAAACGTTGATTCAATTTGGTATGTTTAACCTAAAATCACTGATTGTACTGCACTTGTCACATATTTTAAAACTATATGATAAGAATTAGACGTCAGTTAAATTTGTTATTACAGAGTAATTCTTAATTATAGCAACATGACTACTTATGAAGATTTCATTCAACAAAATGAAGACCGTGATGGAGTACGTATCACTTGGAATGTTTGGCCGTCATCACGCTTAGATGCCACCAGACTTGTTGTGCCATTGGGAACACTTTACCAACCAATCAAAGAAAGACCAGATCTTCCACCAATACAGTATGATCCTGTTCTATGTACAAGATCTACTTGTAGAGCAATTTTGAATCCATTGTGCCAAGTGGATTACCGTGCTAAACTATGGGTGTGCAACCTTTGTTTTCAGAGGAATCCTGTAAGAACAAAATTATCTTGATCTTATGATTATTTTGATGTTACGATTGAACGTAACTATCTTTCTTCACAAAAATGATATTTTGATGTTTAATGTTTTCAGTTTCCTCCACAATATGCTGCTATTTCAGAACAGCATCAGCCAGCTGAATTGATACCAAAATTTTCTACAATTGAATATACCATAATGGTAATTAATATTTATGATTTAAAACAAAATACTTACACCGTTATTGTCTCATTGAATATTAATTTTGTTTTATACAGAGAGCACAATGTCTGCCACCTATTTTCTTACTGGTTGTGGATACATGTATGGATGATGAAGAATTAGGTTCCCTTAAGGATTCTTTACAAATGTCACTCTCGCTTCTACCACCAAATGCTCTCATTGGACTTATTACATTTGGAAGAATGGTGCAAGTTCATGAATTGGGCTGCGAAGGATGTAGTAAAAGTTATGTTTTTCGTGGTACTAAAGATTTACAACCAAAACAAGTTCAAGACATGCTGGGTACATTTTCATTTTTCTATAATAAAATGAAACAGTGTGAAGTAGGTATTAATTATAGACTGCTACAGGTATAGGCAGGCCAATACCAGGTCAAAATCCAAACCAGCAAAGAGGACCTGGTGGACAACCTCTTCCACCAGCTAATCGCTTTTTACAGCCTGTACATAAGTGTGATATGAGTTTAACAGATCTTTTGGGAGAACTACAACGTGATCCATGGCCTGTTGGTCCGGGAAAACGTCCACTACGATCGACTGGTGTTGCATTAGCTGTTGCTACTGGTCTTTTAGAAGCCAGTTATGCTAGCACAGGAGCTAGGTATATATTTCACTTGCAAATATTGTAACTAAATGTTTTAAGTATATTTTCATGTTATTTTCAGAATAATGTTATTTGTTGGTGGACCTTGCTCTCAAGGACCTGGTCAAGTAGTAACGGACGACTTAAGACAACCAATCAGATCTCATCATGATATCCAAAAAGATAATGCCAAACATATGAAGAAGGCAACTAAACATTATGATTCTCTCGCGTCACGAGCCGCAACTAATGGCCACATAATAGATATATATTCATGCGCTCTCGATCAAACTGGTCTGTTAGAAATGAGACAATGTTGTAACTCAACTGGTGGTCACATGGTCATGGGAGATTCTTTTAATTCTTCTCTATTTAAACAAACGTTCCAACGTGTGTTCGCAAAAGATCATAAAGGCGATTTAAAAATGGCATTTAATGCAACGTTAGAAGTAAAGACGTCACGAGAAATCAAAGTTTCTGGAGCAATTGGTCCCTGTGTGTCTCTAGGCGTTAAAGGATCAAGTGTTGGAGAGCAAGAAGTAGGATTAGGTGGCACATGCCAATGGAAATTCTGTTCTCTTACGCCATCCACTACTACAGCATTGTTTTTCGAAGTTGTCAATCAACATACCGCGCCAATTCCTCAGGGTGGAAGAGGCTGCATTCAGTTTATCACACAATATCAACATAGTAGCGGTCAACGGAGAATTAGAGTTACGACGATCGCTAGAAAGTGTGTTAAAATTATTCGTCCAATTACCAAATATTATTGTTGAATTTCAAATAACAATATTCTTTATTATAGTTGGGCGGATGCATCAACATCTTTACATCATATAAGTGCAGGTTTTGATCAAGAAGCAGCAGCTGTTCTTATGTCACGTTTAGCGGTATTTAGGGCAGAGAGTGATGATGGACCAGATGTTTTGAGATGGGTCGATCGTATGCTTATCAGACTGGTTTGTATTTTTTTCCAAACTTGCATGTAATATTTCATCTATAGCATATGTTATATTTTGTGAAAACTAAATATTTCTGTTATAGTGCCAGAAATTCGGAGAGTATGCAAAGGATGATCCGAATAGTTTTAGGCTCGCGGAAAACTTTTCCTTGTATCCTCAATTTATGTATCACTTACGTAGATCGCAATTCTTACAAGTATTCAATAATTCCCCCGATGAAACTAGTTTTTATAGGTCAGTAATTATTGTACCTTTTGTACTTTGATTGATTGAAATGTTTCGTTATTAATCGAATTTTAAATATTACAGGCATATGCTCATGCGAGAAGATTTAACAAATTCTTTAATAATGGTGCAACCAATTCTATATAGTTATGGATTTAGTGGTCCCCCGGAACCAGTTTTATTAGATACTTCATCTATTCAACCAGACAGAATTTTGTTGATGGATACTTTCTTCCAAATCCTCATATTCCACGGAGAGGTAATTGTCCGTTTATGCTAATTTATAATAAATGATATGACTTTGATATATATTAATCTATTACAGACCATTGCACAATGGCGCCAATTAAAATATCAAGATTTGCCAGAATACGAAAATTTCAGACAATTATTGGCAGCACCTGTTGATGATGCGGCTGAAATATTAGCTGAACGATTCCCTGCACCTAGATATATCGATACTGAACAGGGTGGTTCGCAAGCGAGGTTCTTATTGAGCAAAGTAAACCCAAGTCAAACTCACAATAATATGTATGCCTACGGAGCGGTAAGTAAACTTAATTTTTTGCTTTTATTCTGAATAATACGTTTAACTTACAATATTGAATTTGTATATCAATCTCTTTTATCTATTATTCATTTTCAACAACATTAAGTGTAAATGAATCATACATAACCAATAATTTTTTCTATCACTATTTTTATCACCGTGATCCTGCAACCAGGGGATGCCGATACCCAGTGGGGTGTGTTTTTCATTCATTTGATATTTTTTTTTTTATATTTGCTTTCACTGCTTTGGTAATGGAATTTGGCGGGAAAAATTTATGAACCTAAACAATTGATATCTACCTATACAATAAAATATTTATTTTTTCTTTATCACATTTTTTAACAATAATAAAATAACTAACATATATTAACTGTTCCGAAAGTTCGCAGGAACATTAATATGGGTCGTCTTTATTTTACACTCTTATAAAACAAACACAAAATTCTACACAATCATTTTCCGTAGCAGTATTGACACAATTCACTGGTGGTTGGCATCAAGACATCTTTTTTTCTCAAAATATATTTTTATGAATTATTTAATTACTAACTCTAATTTTTTTCTTTTTCTTTTTTCTATCGTACGGTTTGGGAATGAAACATTAGTTTTTCTCTATTTCGACAATTATCAATTATAATTTCTAATTAATTATTATTACAATTTAGGAAAGTGGAGCGCCTGTCTTAACTGACGATGTCAGTCTACAAGTATTCATGGAGCATTTAAAAAAATTGGCTGTATCATCTACAGCTTAAATTGCAGCAATACAAAAAATATTCTATAATTATTTCTCCCCATCGTTTTGCACATGCAAAATTCAGTGTCTCAGACATAGGCATGTCTCAGGTGAGACATTTATAATTGAAATCTATTAAGAAAAATAAAATAGATACAGTATGAATTTCCATTGTAATGAAAATATACGACTAATTAAATATAACTTCTTAATATTTTTTTTCTGAAGTCAAGATATAATTCGTGTACAAATAAGTATTAATGTAAGACATATTTTACATTCATGTTGTAATTTTTTAACGTGTCATTAATGTCATAACTTATTTTTCAATAGTACTCTTTATTATAAATGTGGTCAGCTTCTTTTTTTTTCTCTCTTGGAAGATTATAAACAATGAATGATAAAATGAATAATAGCTATTGTAAATTACCAAAAATTGTCATCGTAGTGAAATTGTATAACTGTACTATTTTTTATTAATTAAAATCATTAACTGTTTTAATAATAGTTTTAAAGGAAATAAAATTTTCTATATTTTTCTTTTCATTGTACCATACTAAACATTATATACTAATACTAAACATTATTCAACTTTCTTCCAATGTAAAATAAACGAAGAGATGTAAGAAAGAATTGTTATATTCATCATTATTAATTATAATAAATCTTTATACACGTGTCCAACACATCAGCAAATTGTGCATTTATAAAAGACGATAAAATAAAATAAATTAACTAAGGAATCGTATGGACATTTTTTGCTCCACATCTGTCCTTTCTAATGCTTTACAAAACTCCTCAAATGAAATCATTCCATCACCATTTTCATCAGCCTCTACTATAGTTCTCTCTGCAATGCTAGTTAACTGTTCTTCGCTAGAATAAATAAATGAGGATTGTTTAAATGTACAATTGTTATTTCATATTAAAACTGATTCATCTTCATTTGAATCGAAACCATTTTCTTACCTAATATTTGCACCAACCATCATGTGTAAAATAGCTAAGAGTTCATCCTTTGAAATTAAATCATCATTATCCAAATCATACATTTTGAAAGCAACTGGAAATAATAATGAACTTGTAATAAGACTTTTTTATTCCAATTTTTCTGTCATCTTATTATTCCCTTACATTTTAATTTCTCTTGCCTAGAGTTTAATCTGTTAGGGCTATTCTTCTTAATGGGCCTGAAGTGAGCCAACACTTGCATAAATTGTAAGAAATTCACCCTATCGTTACCACTTTCTTCAAAGAAAGCATTTACAATTCTATCGCCAAGAGGATTTATCGCTAGTTCTGGAATCCTAAGGAAATCTTCTCTGCTAAGCGTTCCGCAATCACCCCTATCAAGACTTGTGAAACGACTATACAAGCGTTCAATTTGGTTTGGAGTAACTGTAATCATGTTAAAACAAGGATATAATTCTTGTATATAAATACCTAATATTGCAATAGATGCGTATATGAATAATGAAAATAAATACTAAAGTATAAATAAATAAAATAAATATTTATTATAATATGCTTGTTACGCTTTTTACAACATAAAACATATACATATATAAAATGACTATTACGTTACAAATAATAATGGTTAAAAATGATCATTACATTATTTTTTAAATAGAGCAAAAGATATGAACATAATAATATTCCCCGAAATAATATATTTTGCACATAAAACTTACATCCAGTGGCTTCTTGAATTTGCGCTATTTCTTCTTCGCGTAAAAGAAGACTCGATCTGTTACCCATATTTTTCGGTGTATGAATTAAAATATCTTTCAATAAAATAATCCGAAAATTTTAAGTGAATTAATTCATAACTAGTTTCTTTGGTCAAAGTACAGTTTTCTAAGATGATATTCTGACGTAAATATTCTGAATATTAATTGCAGTCACGAGTGTCAAAGATAATTGATAACATGGAAATATCAAACTCAAGGCTGACAGTTGATAGATTTTGTGGACAAGTGTTATAAAAAAGCTGAATGTATTTGAAGTTAATATGATGGAATTAAGCAATCCATTTTGTTTGAAAAAAATTTTATACGCTAAATTCTGTATAAATATCTGCGTCTTGCAATGAGTTCATTGCTAACGTGATGCTGAACATAATACGTACACTCAATAAAATATGCCACGTACCAAACTTATAGTGAAAAAAATAAATTTCGTATTCTGAGGAACTAGGATAATCAATGGTCATTGACCAAGCATAATATAGATTCAAAATATGATGCTTTTTCGCGTTCCAGGTGTATTGTTCAATTTCTCTTGAATTACGTTCAAAATCTGACTTAAAATTAAATGTGGATACAGTTTAAAGTATTAGCTTCCAAATTCATTTACATAGGCCGCAAATTAATTGAGTGACTTTGAATCTGTCCGATCTACATAAGTAGAACTTGTAAATCTTCATACATATATTCTACCAATCAAATGGAATGTAGGAAAAAAAGCTGAAAATATAATTGTGAAAATATAATTATAAATTTTCGCAAATTGATCTTTAATAGCTTTTTTGCAAATGAAAATTTGATCGCTTTGCGGGCAATGAAATTCCGCATAGCGGTGAAATGGTAGAACTAATCGCTATTTGTATCCTCATCACACACTATTGCCCTCCTTGGTATGTCACGTGCACAGACGGTATATGAATACATTGCAACTTACGGACTTCCGTGGCCTGAAATACCGACATACTAAAAAATCATTGGTTTTTTAGCGTACTCTACATTTAAACAGTGAGTTTAGGGGACTAGTGAATGAACCAGCGGCATGATTTTTGAAACCCATTACCACAGGCAAGGTGCATCACCATGTATTTTTTCAGCCATGATTTCTAGGACCTTACCATTTTCTTGTTACATCCTGTCTTACCGATTTTGCGACCGCAGCACTACTAGTGGCGAAAATTAAAATTAAAATTATGAACAGTGTTGCCAGGATCTGTCTCAAGAATTATTTATTGAATTGAATGAAAAGAATGTAACTAATGGAACTTGGAATGAAAAATTCAATGCATATTTGACTATTAACATCTATTATAAAATTTTTTTTATACTTATATTTTAATTTATCACACATGGTTTTACGATCTAGGTCGCTCTTTCTTTTCTTTGTAAAGTGCAAGTAACGAAACATTCGCAACTTTCACTACTTTGAATCGCACTCCTGGAATGTCACCCACAGCATGACCTTTCCGACCGAAACCAGCGACCAAAACTTCATCGTTTTCTTCAATGTTGTTTAAACAGCCATCCCTGGGTACAAAGGCTGTGATTTTTTTGCCGTTTTTTATCAACTGAACTCGCACGCACTTACGGATGGCGGAGTTCGGTTGTTTAGCTTCAACGCCACTGTAAACATACAATTATTCAATTAAAATATCTGCATGGATACATATTTCTTCCATAAGATATTTTAACGATACAAATATACATACACTTTTTCTAAGACAATACCCTTCGCGTGAGAAGCACCACCGAATGGATTGGCCTTCCATCTCGTTCCCAAATGAGCTTTTTTGTAGTCCTTGTCATTCCAACGCTGATCGCGTCTGTGGTTTACGTGTTTACGTGCGGTACGCAGACCACGAGGTTTACCTGCAAATCGAAGAGTTAGGTTATGTGTCCTTGTTCAATGAATCTTACTTCCACTTAATTTTTAATTTTTCAACGAATGTTTAACCAAATTATAATTGAAATAAATTAAACAATCTGTGAGAACAACACATATTTAACAATTTAAATTTTATATTTTCAAAATCAACCTAATATTAACATCGAAAACTTACCCATGTTGTTCGTTGAACTGTACAACCGAAAAAGACCAAGCTTCTTTTACAGGAAACGAATATAAGCGACGTCTATTCCAGCGACATCTATTTCTCAACCGTCTCGTCGAAGAGTTCATTTCAGATAAATTGACGGCGCCAATTTTGCAAAACTCGAAAATAAAAAATCATGTAAGAAATCAATATTTTAACAAAATTACTAAAGAAATGTTTGTAAATAATTGTCAAAGATACATAACAAATTGGCGAGGTTATAAATAGTAGTTGTAAAAGAGTAAATCGACATTCTACATTCTATGCTCTAAAGTTATTATCAATTAAAAGTGTATAAATAGTTAATTAATTAATTTTTATTGTTAAGTTAAATATTGTCGAATAATAGTTATTAAAAATAATAATAATAAAGTATATAGTTATTCGTTATATTTGTAGTACGGTGACTTTATCATTTATCAATCATCGTACCTGTAAATCTGTCCTTGTCAAACGCTATTGCCCTCCTTGTCCAAAAAATATGAACAGTGTTGCCAAATTTGTTTCGAGAATTACTCATTGAATTGAACGTGGTGGTATTCCATTAATGAAGAGATTGGTGAAAATTGGAATGAAGAATAGTGTATATTCGACTATTAACAGTATTAACACTATTTAAAAGTATTAGAAAAGATTGATATTTGGAATTGTGATATTTTTATGAACAATGTACTCAGATATGACGTTTTTTAATTTACAAATTTGTAAATTCGCAACCTGAATGAATTATCTTTATCCGGTAAACTCGATTTTATGAAAGTTTGAACTTGTCAATAAAATATTTCTATAAATATTGTTTACAATAAAGAAGCACATTATGTGTTGTAAATTATTTCTTGCAAAATTCATCCATTTCAAAATTTCAAAGTCGAATTTATTTTTTTAAACGATACCATACATATTTTCTTGTTTAGAGTACGATGTTATTATTTATTAAGACGAACTCACTGTGTTGCATTTTCGACGGCCGAAATCATTTATTGTCATAAATTATTAATAAAAATGATGTGAAATGATACGAGTGACTTAATGATATGTTAGTATTAAGATTTTATGAGTTTAAAACATTGCTCATTCGTATTTTCTTCCATTCTGATTGCCGGTGAACTTGCAGATTAACTACTCTTTCATTGATTTCAACGATCTTTAAATATCATTTAGAAATCGATATCCCGAACGATTCTTTCTTCAACAAATAAAATCCAACATACTCGTTAGAAAAAAAAAACTGTTCAAAATACTTTCACAATACAAGTGAAATCGGCGAGGAAGTAGTCTATACTTTTACTCACTTTGCCTATGTTATTGCGCATAATGAAGAAAGAAAAACGAATTAAAAAGACACGGGCAAGTTTCGGTTTTCCTGAAATGAAAAGTTGCCCATAGTTGCCAAGACCTAAAAGTCTCACACGATTGCCACATTTTTGTTACTCTTCTGTTCTGTCCGTCGACTCGATGAAATGGTTAAACTAACAAAATAGGCGAGTTAGAGGATTTTTCGGTATGATTTTTCTGTATCCGTCCGAGCTCAACCGATCTCGCCTGTGGTTATTAATGTTACATCTACATCGAAAATTATTGAATTAAACATGAACGCTTTCTCATTTGCATACATATTCTTAAAAAGCGACCAATTTAATTTTTGACTGTAATATAATTATTTTTTACATAAATTAGTATTACATGTCACAGACTTATAAATTGGCGTTTAGTACATATCAACAGAATTATAAGTTAATACTACCGTGCAAACGTTTCATTTTGTAAAAAATATAGAAATTACAGTATTTATCGTTTCCTTAAATTAATGGGAGCTATAAAACAATAAAACTGTAAAATTGTAAAATTTTAACCAAACAAAACCAAAATCTAAAAACTGTAAAATTATTGATTATTGTAATAGAAAATGTAGTGTTTTTGGAAATATTGACAAAAACTACCACCTGTTGTGCATCACTGACTTTAACTGAAGCTTGAGCAGCGAAAAAAGTCATTATAAGTTGAACCTTCATCTTGTGCACATCGATTGAACTTTCGCAGTGAATTTTTAAATATTATTTCTGAATATTCTAATTGTTTAAACATTATCTAATATTTCTAATAATTTACATGCAACAATTAAACAATAAATTCTCTCTTCTGTAATGTTTCTAAGTGTTATTTAAAATTTTTAACTAATAATTTATAACAATTTTGAACAATGTACTTGAGAGAAATGACTTTGAATGAAATTATTGAATGAAATAATTAATTTAATTGTTTAATCGTAATATAAAACTCGTGAAAATTATTAAATAATGTCTAGAAATATATATTAAATATTGTAGAAATAAAATAACTTAATTGTTTCAAATGAATTGTTCAAACTGTGAAATAATGCATTTCGATGATATTTTTGTGCATTATTTAACAATTTTTTAACTATTTACTGATAACAATTGAATCAGTGATTGAATTCCCAAACGTTATTTCATAGTTCGAACAATTCATTTATAATAAATAATTAAATATTTTATTTATAATAACGAAAAGAACAGACACATAATACATATATTTTTTGCTTTCTGAAAACAAGTAACAGTAAACGAGCGAAAATTTTTATATGCGTGTGCGATTATTTTAAAGCGACAATCGCCGCTTAACTTTTCTCTACATAAATTTTTATTTAATATACATCAATGCAGTTATGCTTAAAAATTAATATCGTGAAAATGCAAATTTAGTTTTAGCCGATAAAAAATTAACAAATTATTACATTCAACATTGTAACATATTCATGAAAGTGTAACTTTTATGGTATGAAGAAATGTAAAAAAAACTATTAAATTATTGATTAGTATAACGGAGAAACCATTTCTCGAAATATTAAAAAAATTTATCAATTGTTCCGGATCACTGACGACCGAAACATTAGGATTAACTTTGAATGGTATGGAGACTCCATACCAGATTACCAGTTTAACTTCCGTCGTGTGCACATCGAAATGTAAGAGTGAATTTTTAAATAATATTCTAAATATTCTAATTGTTTAAACATTATGATATCTCTAATAATTTATTTGTAACAATCAAACAATAAATTCTCTTCTATAACATTTAAAATAGAAGTACTACTATTAAAGTAATACTATTTAAAATTTAAAAAAAAAGTACTATTTAAAATTTAAAGTACCATTTAAAATTAATCATTTGTAGTAATCAAGTCACTAATACATTTCCAAGAAATTTTAGTTAACTGTTTACAAAAACACCATTAAGGACCGAAAGATCGATCGAAAGGTTGATCGATACGAAGACGAGAACTCATTACGAACTGAACTTTCGTTGCGTACGTTTCGATTAAATTTCAGAAGTGATTCTAGTTTTTTAAACACTATCTGACATTTAAAGAATGTTAAAAAGTGAATATGATAAAAGTGTTAAAAATGAGTTAAAAGTGAAATTGTGACTTCACCGATCGGTAAGTTGCATGGTTCGGTTCCTTTAGTGTTGAGTTAATACATGATCATGATTATTTGAACTTGAATACAAGTTCAATTGCCATGACTTGTATCGCAGTCGTACAAGATAGTTACCATTCTTTCGTAATATACGTTACATTTCATAGGCAATATTAGTCTAACAATACTATTGCTATTTAAATATTATTAGATATCTTCATTACTTCTCTTTGAATCTAAAATAATTTAGTCTTTTACCATAAACTTGTCAATGAGAATGTTTATTCAATATATTAAATTAGTCATTAAATTGATCAAACAATTATACTTTATTTTATATTTTACAAATATCATTTCTCTTCCAAACAAATTAATACTTGAATTCCATGTGTAAATGCAAGTGTAAATCGTGATTTCTGTGATAAATATATAAAACAGTACTAATTTACAATACACTATAATGAGACCCGTGCCTAGTCACCTCCACGTGGTAATTGATATCGTTTTAACAGAATTTAACAGAATTTAACAGAATTACCAAGGAGAGATTTGTAAGAGAGATAAGGAGATGTTTGTAAATAATTGTCAAGGATACATAACAAATTGGCGAGCATGTAAATAGTAGTTGTAAGAGAATTAATCGACATTATACAATCTAAAGTTTACAGTCAAAAGTCATCAGTCGTCAGTCATAATTCATCCATTAAATTCTGTATCATGTAAACATTAAAATAAATTATTAAATATATATATAAAATAAAATTATATAAATAAAAATAAAAATAATTATATATATAAAAATTATAAAATAAAAATTTCCTTTGTAGTACGGTGACTTTATTATTTACGATTATCATCGTATCCTACAAATCTGTAGTTACGATAATCGGTAAATGATAAAATCAACGTATTACAAATATAACGAATAACTATATATACTTTATTATTAATATTTTTTAATAACTATTAATTAACAATAAAATTATAATTAACTATATATACACTTTTAATTACTTATTTAATAACTATAGATTATGAACTTTAGACTTTTGACTGTAAACTTTAGAATGTATAATGTCGATTAACTCTTTTACAACTACAATTTATATCCTCGCCAATTTGTTATGTATCCTTGACAATTATTTACAAACATCTCCTTAGTAATTTTGTTAAAATATTGATTTTTTACATGCTTTTTTGTTTTCGAATTTTACAAAGTTGACACCGTAAATTTATCTAAAAATGAACTCTTCGACGAGACGGTTGAGAAATAGATGTCGCTATACTTACATATGTTTCCGATAAAAGGAGCTCGAGCAATGGCAGTTGCAAAGTTATTAGAGAAACGCTAGAGTGAAGTTACTGGAGAAACAAATAAGAATGATGATAAAGATAGTATTTGTAGCAATGGAAATCCACCCGTGCTTCCAATTTTTCAATCATTACTTATGAAATTTTTAAATATGGACTCCTCGGTACTAGATAATACAACTCAATCAAAAGTTGTTCATGAATTTGGTTCTTATTTTCAGAATTAATTAGACATGATGTATTTTCACACGATGCATACACGTGGACACACTCATTTCAAGAGTAGATCTCATACAAGGTAGAATAAACTTTTCACTATCAAAAATATAAATTTCCATTATCAAAAATGTAAATTTTATCATTTTACTCAGGTCCTGCAGCTAGCAAACCTGAAACTCTGAGCAATCAAGAACTGATTGACAAAGACAGTCTATTGGAATAGATTTAAAACCAACAAAATTAGAGGTATCAGATCACGGCCGAACAATGGATTATGACGACAATAAAAGTAATGATGATTTGGACAAATTATCACAACATATCAAAGAGGATCAACATGGATGCTGGGCATAAGACTCATAAAATTTTTTTTATACTTATATTTTAATTTATCACACATGGTTTTACGATCTAGGTCGCTCTTTTTTTTCTTTGTAAAGTGCAAGTAACGAAACATTCGCAACTTTCACTACTTTGAATCGCACTCCTGGAATGTCACCCACAGCATGACCTTTCCGACCGAAACCAGCGACCAAAACTTCATCGTTTTCTTCAATGTTGTTTAAACAGCCATCCCTGGGTACAAAGGCTGTGATTTTTTTGCCGTTTTTTATCAACTGAACTCGCACGCACTTACGGATGGCGGAGTTCGGTTGTTTAGCTTCAACGCCACTGTAAACATACAATTATTCAATTAAAATATCTGCATGGATACATATTTCTTCCATAAGATATTTTAACGATACAAATATACATACACTTTTTCTAAGACAATACCCTTCGCGTGAGAAGCACCACCGAATGGATTGGCCTTCCATCTCGTTCCCAAATGAGCTTTTTTGTAGTCCTTGTCATTCCAACGCTGATCGCGTCTGTGGTTTACGTGTTTACGTGCGGTACGCAGACCACGAGGTTTACCTGCAAATCGAAGAGTTAGGTTATGTGTCCTTGTTCAATGAATCTTATTTCCACTTAATTTTTAATTTTTCAACGAATGTTTAACCAAATTATAAATAAATGAAATAAATTAAACAATCTGTGAGAACAACACATATTTAACAATTTAAATTTTATATTTTCAACCTAAATCAACCTAATATTAACATCGAAAACTTACCCATGTTGTTTGTTGAACTGTACAACCGAGAAAGACCAAGCTTCTTTTACAGGAAACGAATATAAGCGACGTCTATTCCAGCGACATCTATTTCTCAACCGTCTCGTCGAAGAGTTCATTTCAGATAAATTGACGGCGTCAATTTTGCAAAACTCGAAAATAAAAAATCATGTAAGAAATCAATATTTTAACAAAATTACTAAAGAAATGTTTGTAAATAATTGTCAAAGATACATAACAAATTGGCGAGGATATAAATAGTAGTTGTAAAAGAGTAAATCGACATTCTACATTCTATGCTCTAAAGTTATTATCAATTAAAAGTGTATAAATAGTTAATTAATTAATTTTTATTGTTAAGTTAAATATTGTCGAATAATAGTTATTAAAAATAATAATAATAAAGTATATAGTTATTCGTTATATTTGTAGTACGGTGACTTCATTTATCATTTATCAATCATCGTACCTGTAAATCTGTCCTTGTCAAACGCTATTGCCCTCCTTGTCCAAAAAATATGAACAGTGTTGCCAAATTTGTTTCGAGAATTACTCATTGAATTGAACGTGGTGGTATTCCATTAATGAAGAGATTGGTGAAAATTGGAATGAAGAATAGTGTATATTCGACTATTAACAGTATTAACACTATTTAAAAGTATTAGAAAAGATTGATATTTGGATTGCTAGGACTTTGTGAACAACGCACCCAACTGGACGAATTTTTTCACCTTAGTTGAAATTTGCGACTGATGTCATCATCCGGTAAACTCGATTTTATGAAAGTTTGAACTTGTCAATAAAATATTTCTATAAATATTGTTTACAATAAAGAAGCACATTATGTGTTGTAAATTATTTCTTGCAAAATTCATCCATTTCAAAATTTCAAAGTCGAATTTATTTTTTTAAACGATACCATACATATTTTCTTGTTTAGAGTACGATGTTATTATTTATTAAGACGAACTCACTGTGTTGCATTTTCGACGGCCGAAATCATTTATTGTCATAAATTATTAATAAAAATGATGTGAAATGATACGAGTGACTTAATGATATGTTAGTATTAAGATTTTATGAGTTTAAAACATTGCTCATTCGTATTTTCTTCCATTCTGATTGCCGGTGAACTTGCAGATTAACTACTCTTTCATTGATTTCAACGATCTTTAAATATCATTTAGAAATCGATATCCCGAACGATTCTTTCTTCAACAAATAAAATCCAACATACTCGTTAGAAAAAAAAAACTGTTCAAAATACTTTCACAATACAAGTGAAATCGGCGAGGAAGTAGTCTATACTTTTACTCACTTTGCCTATGTTATTGCGCATAATGAAGAAAGAAAAACGAATTAAAAAGACACGGGCAAGTTTCGGTTTTCCTGAAATGAAAAGTTGCCCATAGTTGCCAAGACCTAAAAGTCTCACACGATTGCCACATTTTTGTTACTCTTCTGTTCTGTCCGTCGACTCGATGAAATGGTTAAACTAACAAAATAGGCGAGTTAGAGGATTTTTCGGTATGATTTTTCTGTATCCGTCCGAGCTCAACCGATCTCGCCTGTGGTTATTAATGTTACATCTACATCGAAAATTATTGAATTAAACATGAACGCTTTCTCATTTGCATACATATTCTTAAAAAGCGACCAATTTAATTTTTGACTGTAATATAATTATTTTTTACATAAATTAGTATTACATGTCACAGACTTATAAATTGGCGTTTAGTACATATCAACAGAATTATAAGTTAATACTACCGTGCAAACGTTTCATTTTGTAAAAAATATAGAAATTACAGTATTTATCGTTTCCTTAAATTAATGGGAGCTATAAAACAATAAAACTGTAAAATTGTAAAATTTTAACCAAACAAAACCAAAATCTAAAAACTGTAAAATTATTGATTATTGTAATAGAAAATGTAGTGTTTTTGGAAATATTGACAAAAACTACCACCTGTTGTGCATCACTGACTTTAACTGAAGCTTGAGCAGCGAAAAAAGTCATTATAAGTTGAACCTTCATCTTGTGCACATCGATTGAACTTTCGCAGTGAATTTTTAAATATTATTTCTGAATATTCTAATTGTTTAAACATTATCTAATATTTCTAATAATTTACATGCAACAATTAAACAATAAATTCTCTCTTCTGTAATGTTTCTAAGTGTTATTTAAAATTTTTAACTAATAATTTATAACAATTTTGAACAATGTACTTGAGAGAAATGACTTTGAATGAAATTATTGAATGAAATAATTAATTTAATTGTTTAATCGTAATATAAAACTCGTGAAAATTATTAAATAATGTCTAGAAATATATATTAAATATTGTAGAAATAAAATAACTTAATTGTTTCAAATGAATTGTTCAAACTGTGAAATAATGCATTTCGATGATATTTTTGTGCATTATTTAACAATTTTTTAACTATTTACTGATAACAATTGAATCAGTGATTGAATTCCCAAACGTTATTTCATAGTTCGAACAATTCATTTATAATAAATAATTAAATATTTTATTTATAATAACGAAAAGAACAGACACATAATACATATATTTTTTGCTTTCTGAAAACAAGTAACAGTAAACGAGCGAAAATTTTTATATGCGTGTGCGATTATTTTAAAGCGACAATCGCCGCTTAACTTTTCTCTACATAAATTTTTATTTAATATACATCAATGCAGTTATGCTTAAAAATTAATATCGTGAAAATGCAAATTTAGTTTTAGCCGATAAAAAATTAACAAATTATTACATTCAACATTGTAACATATTCATGAAAGTGTAACTTTTATGGTATGAAGAAATGTAAAAAAAACTATTAAATTATTGATTAGTATAACGGAGAAACCATTTCTCGAAATATTAAAAAAATTTATCAATTGTTCCGGATCACTGACGACCGAAACATTAGGATTAACTTTGAATGGTATGGAGACTCCATACCAGATTACCAGTTTAACTTCCGTCGTGTGCACATCGAAATGTAAGAGTGAATTTTTAAATAATATTCTAAATATTCTAATTGTTTAAACATTATGATATCTCTAATAATTTATTTGTAACAATCAAACAATAAATTCTCTTCTATAACATTTAAAATAGAAGTACTACTATTAAAGTAATACTATTTAAAATTTAAAAAAAAAGTACTATTTAAAATTTAAAGTACCATTTAAAATTAATCATTTGTAGTAATCAAGTCACTAATACATTTCCAAGAAATTTTAGTTAACTGTTTACAAAAACACCATTAAGGACCGAAAGATCGATCGAAAGGTTGATCGATACGAAGACGAGAACTCATTACGAACTGAACTTTCGTTGCGTACGTTTCGATTAAATTTCAGAAGTGATTCTAGTTTTTTAAACACTATCTGACATTTAAAGAATGTTAAAAAGTGAATATGATAAAAGTGTTAAAAATGAGTTAAAAGTGAAATTGTGACTTCACCGATCGGTAAGTTGCATGGTTCGGTTCCTTTAGTGTTGAGTTAATACATGATCATGATTATTTGAACTTGAATACAAGTTCAATTGCCATGACTTGTATCGCAGTCGTACAAGATAGTTACCATTCTTTCGTAATATACGTTACATTTCATAGGCAATATTAGTCTAACAATACTATTGCTATTTAAATATTATTAGATATCTTCATTACTTCTCTTTGAATCTAAAATAATTTAGTCTTTTACCATAAACTTGTCAATGAGAATGTTTATTCAATATATTAAATTAGTCATTAAATTGATCAAACAATTATACTTTATTTTACAAATATCATTTCTCTTCCAAACAAATTAATACTTGAATTCCATGTGTAAATGCAAGTGTAAATCGTGATTTCTGTGATAAATATATAAAACAGTACTAATTTACAATACACTATAATGAGACCCGTGCCTAGTCACCTCCACGTGGTAATTGATATCGTTTTAACAGAATTTAACAGAATTTAACAGAATTACCAAGGAGAGATTTGTAAGAGAGATAAGGAGATGTTTGTAAATAATTGTCAAGGATACATAACAAATTGGCGAGCATGTAAATAGTAGTTGTAAGAGAATTAATCGACATTATACAATCTAAAGTTTACAGAATCAAAAGTCATCAGTCGTCAGTCATAATTCATCCATTAAATTCTGTATCATGTAAACATTAAAATAAATTATTAAATATATATATAAAATAAAATTATATAAATAAAAATAAAAATAATTATATATATAAAAATTATAAAATAAAAATTTCCTTTGTAGTACGGTGACTTTATTATTTACGATTATCATCGTATCCTACAAATCTGTAGTTACGATAATCGGTAAATGATAAAATCAACGTATTACAAATATAACGAATAACTATATATACTTTATTATTAATATTTTTTAATAACTATTAATTAACAATAAAATTATAATTAACTATATATACACTTTTAATTACTTATTTAATAACTATAGATTATGAACTTTAGACTTTTGACTGTAAACTTTAGAATGTATAATGTCGATTAACTCTTTTACAACTACAATTTATATCCTCGCCAATTTGTTATGTATCCTTGACAATTATTTACAAACATCTCCTTAGTAATTTTGTTAAAATATTGATTTTTTACATGCTTTTTTGTTTTCGAATTTTACAAAGTTGACACCGTAAATTTATCTAAAAATGAACTCTTCGACGAGACGGTTGAGAAATAGATGTCGCTATACTTACATATGTTTCCGATAAAAGGAGCTCGAGCAATGGCAGTTGCAAAGTTATTAGAGAAACGCTAGAGTGAAGTTACTGGAGAAACAAATAAGAATGATGATAAAGATAGTATTTGTAGCAATGGAAATCCACCCGTGCTTCCAATTTTTCAATCATTACTTATGAAATTTTTAAATATGGACTCCTCGGTACTAGATAATACAACTCAATCAAAAGTTGTTCATGAATTTGGTTCTTATTTTCAGAATTAATTAGACATGATGTATTTTCACACGATGCATACACGTGGACACACTCATTTCAAGAGTAGATCTCATACAAGGTAGAATAAACTTTTCACTATCAAAAATATAAATTTCCATTATCAAAAATGTAAATTTTATCATTTTACTCAGGTCCTGCAGCTAGCAAACCTGAAACTCTGAGCAATCAAGAACTGATTGACAAAGACAGTCTATTGGAATAGATTTAAAACCAACAAAATTAGAGGTATCAGATCACGGCCGAACAATGGATTATGACGACAATAAAAGTAATGATGATTTGGACAAATTATCACAACATATCAAAGAGGATCAACATGGATGCTGGGCATAAGACTCATAAAATTTTTTTTATACTTATATTTTAATTTATCACACATGGTTTTACGATCTAGGTCGCTCTTTTTTTTCTTTGTAAAGTGCAAGTAACGAAACATTCGCAACTTTCACTACTTTGAATCGCACTCCTGGAATGTCACCCACAGCATGACCTTTCCGACCGAAACCAGCGACCAAAACTTCATCGTTTTCTTCAATGTTGTTTAAACAGCCATCCCTGGGTACAAAGGCTGTGATTTTTTTGCCGTTTTTTATCAACTGAACTCGCACGCACTTACGGATGGCGGAGTTCGGTTGTTTAGCTTCAACGCCACTGTAAACATACAATTATTCAATTAAAATATCTGCATGGATACATATTTCTTCCATAAGATATTTTAACGATACAAATATACATACACTTTTTCTAAGACAATACCCTTCGCGTGAGAAGCACCACCGAATGGATTGGCCTTCCATCTCGTTCCCAAATGAGCTTTTTTGTAGTCCTTGTCATTCCAACGCTGATCGCGTCTGTGGTTTACGTGTTTACGTGCGGTACGCAGACCACGAGGTTTACCTGCAAATCGAAGAGTTAGGTTATGTGTCCTTGTTCAATGAATCTTATTTCCACTTAATTTTTAATTTTTCAACGAATGTTTAACCAAATTATAAATAAATGAAATAAATTAAACAATCTGTGAGAACAACACATATTTAACAATTTAAATTTTATATTTTCAACCTAAATCAACCTAATATTAACATCGAAAACTTACCCATGTTGTTTGTTGAACTGTACAACCGAGAAAGACCAAGCTTCTTTTACAGGAAACGAATATAAGCGACGTCTATTCCAGCGACATCTATTTCTCAACCGTCTCGTCGAAGAGTTCATTTCAGATAAATTGACGGCGTCAATTTTGCAAAACTCGAAAATAAAAAATCATGTAAGAAATCAATATTTTAACAAAATTACTAAAGAAATGTTTGTAAATAATTGTCAAAGATACATAACAAATTGGCGAGGATATAAATAGTAGTTGTAAAAGTAGTTGTAAATCGACATTCTACATTCTATGCTCTAAAGTTATTATCAATTAAAAGTGTATAAATAGTTAATTAATTAATTTTTATTGTTAAGTTAAATATTGTCGAATAATAGTTATTAAAAATAATAATAATAAAGTATATAGTTATTCGTTATATTTGTAGTACGGTGACTTCATTTATCATTTATCAATCATCGTACCTGTAAATCTGTCCTTGTCAAACGCTATTGCCCTCCTTGTCCAAAAAATATGAACAGTGTTGCCAAATTTGTTTCGAGAATTACTCATTGAATTGAACGTGGTGGTATTCCATTAATGAAGAGATTGGTGAAAATTGGAATGAAGAATAGTGTATATTCGACTATTAACAGTATTAACACTATTTAAAAGTATTAGAAAAGATTGATATTTGGAATTGTGATATTTTTATGAACAATGTACTCAGATATGACGTTTTTTAATTTACAAATTTGTAAATTCGCAACCTGAATGAATTATCTTTATCCGGTAAACTCGATTTTATGAAAGTTTGAACTTGTCAATAAAATATTTCTATAAATATTGTTTACAATAAAGAAGCACATTATGTGTTGTAAATTATTTCTTGCAAAATTCATCCATTTCAAAATTTCAAAGTCGAATTTATTTTTTTAAACGATACCATACATATTTTCTTGTTTAGAGTACGATGTTATTATTTATTAAGACGAACTCACTGTGTTGCATTTTCGACGGCCGAAATCATTTATTGTCATAAATTATTAATAAAAATGATGTGAAATGATACGAGTGACTTAATGATATGTTAGTATTAAGATTTTATGAGTTTAAAACATTGCTCATTCGTATTTTCTTCCATTCTGATTGCCGGTGAACTTGCAGATTAACTACTCTTTCATTGATTTCAACGATCTTTAAATATCATTTAGAAATCGATATCCCGAACGATTCTTTCTTCAACAAATAAAATCCAACATACTCGTTAGGAAAAAAAAACTGTTCAAAATACTTTCACAATACAAGTGAAATCGGCGAGGAAGTAGTCTATACTTTTACTCACTTTGCCTATGTTATTGCGCATAATGAAGAAAGAAAAACGAATTAAAAAGACACGGGCAAGTTTCGGTTTTCCTGATGAAAAGTTGCCCATAGTTGCCAAGACCTAAAAGTCTCACACGATTGCCACATTTCTGTTACTCTTCTGTTCTGTCCGTCGACTCGATGAAATGGTTAAACTAACAAAATAGGCGAGTTAGAGGATTTTTCGGTATGATTTTTCTGTATCCGTCCGAGCTCAACCGATCTCGCCTGTGGTTATTAATGTTACATCTACATCGAAAATTATTGAATTAAACATGAACGCTTTCTCATTTGCATACATATTCTTAAAAAGCGACCAATTTAATTTTTGACTGTAATATAATTATTTTTTACATAAATTAGTATTACATGTCACAGACTTATAAATTGGCGTTTAGTACATATCAACAGAATTATAAGTTAATACTACCGTGCAAACGTTTCATTTTGTAAAAAATATAGAAATTACAGTATTTATCGTTTCCTTAAATTAATGGGAGCTATAAAACAATAAAACTGTAAAATTGTAAAATTTTAACCAAACAAAACCAAAATCTAAAAACTGTAAAATTATTGATTATTGTAATAGAAAATGTAGTGTTTTTGGAAATATTGACAAAAACTACCACCTGTTGTGCATCACTGACTTTATCTGAAGCTTGAGCAGCGAAAAAAGTCATTATAAGTTGAACCTTCATCTTGTGCACATCGATTAAACTTTCGCAGTGAATTTTTAAATATTATTTCTGAATATTCTAATTGTTTAAACATTATCTAATATTTCTAATAATTTACATGCAACAATTAAACAATAAATTCTCTCTTCTGTAATGTTTCTAAGTGTTATTTAAAATTTTTAACTAATAATTTATAACAATTTTGAACAATGTACTTGAGAGAAATGACTTTGAATGAAATTATTGAATGAAATAATTAATTTAATTGTTTAATCGTAATATAAAACTCGTGAAAATTATTAAATAATGTCTAGAAATATATATTAAATATTGTAGAAATAAAATAACTTAATTGTTTCAAATGAATTGTTCAAACTGTGAAATAATGCATTTCGATGATATTTTTGTGCATTATTTAACAATTTTTTAACTATTTACTGATAACAATTGAATCAGTGATTGAATTCCCAAACGTTATTTCATAGTTCGAACAATTCATTTATAATAAATAATTAAATATTTTATTTATAATAACGAAAAGAACAGACACATAATACATATATTTTTTGCTTTCTGAAAACAAGTAACAGTAAACGAGCGAAAATTTTTATACGTGTGCGATTATTTTAAAGCGACAATCGCCGCTTAACTTTTCTCTACATAAATTTTTATTTAATATACATCAATGCAGTTATGCTTAAAAATTAATATCGTGAAAATGCAAATTTAGTTTTAGCCGATAAAAAATTAACAAATTATTACATTCAACATTGTAACATATTCATGAAAGTGTAACTTTTATGGTATGAAGAAATGTAAAAAAAACTATTAAATTATTGATTAGTATAACGGAGAAACCATTTCTCGAAATATTAAAAAAATTTATCAATTGTTCCGGATCACTGACGACCGAAACATTAGGATTAACTTTGAATGGTATGGAGACTCCATACCAGATTACCAGTTTAACTTCCGTCGTGTGCACATCGAAATGTAAGAGTGAATTTTTAAATAATATTCTAAATATTCTAATTGTTTAAACATTATGATATCTCTAATAATTTATTTGTAACAATCAAACAATAAATTCTCTTCTATAACATTTAAAATAGAAGTACTACTATTAAAGTAATACTATTTAAAATTTAAAAAAAAAGTACTATTTAAAATTTAAAGTACCATTTAAAATTAATCATTTGTAGTAATCAAGTCACTAATACATTTCCAAGAAATTTTAGTTAACTGTTTACAAAAACACCATTAAGGACCGAAAGATCGATCGAAAGGTTGATCGATACGAAGACGAGAACTCATTACGAACTGAACTTTCGTTGCGTACGTTTCGATTAAATTTCAGAAGTGATTCTAGTTTTTTAAACACTATCTGACATTTAAAGAATGTTAAAAAGTGAATATGATAAAAGTGTTAAAAATGAGTTAAAAGTGAAATTGTGACTTCACCGATCGGTAAGTTGCATGGTTCGGTTCCTTTAGTGTTGAGTTAATACATGATCATGATTATTTGAACTTGAATACAAGTTCAATTGCCATGACTTGTATCGCAGTCGTACAAGATAGTTACCATTCTTTCGTAATATACGTTACATTTCATAGGCAATATTAGTCTAACAATACTATTGCTATTTAAATATTATTAGATATCTTCATTACTTCTCTTTGAATCTAAAATAATTTAGTCTTTTACCATAAACTTGTCAATGAGAATGTTTATTCAATATATTAAATTAGTCATTAAATTGATCAAACAATTATACTTTATTTTACAAATATCATTTCTCTTCCAAACAAATTAATACTTGAATTCCATGTGTAAATGCAAGTGTAAATCGTGATTTCTGTGATAAATATATAAAACAGTACTAATTTACAATACACTATAATGAGACCCGTGCCTAGTCACCTCCACGTGGTAATTGATATCGTTTTAACAGAATTTAACAGAATTTAACAGAATTACCAAGGAGAGATTTGTAAGAGAGATAAGGAGATGTTTGTAAATAATTGTCAAGGATACATAACAAATTGGCGAGCATGTAAATAGTAGTTGTAAGAGAATTAATCGACATTATACAATCTAAAGTTTACAGAATCAAAAGTCATCAGTCGTCAGTCATAATTCATCCATTAAATTCTGTATCATGTAAACATTAAAATAAATTATTAAATATATATATAAAATAAAATTATATAAATAAAAATAAAAATAATTATATATATAAAAATTATAAAATAAAAATTTCCTTTGTAGTACGGTGACTTTATTATTTACGATTATCATCGTATCCTACAAATCTGTAGTTACGATAATCGGTAAATGATAAAATCAACGTATTACAAATATAACGAATAACTATATATACTTTATTATTAATATTTTTTAATAACTATTAATTAACAATAAAATTATAATTAACTATATATACACTTTTAATTACTTATTTAATAACTATAGATTATGAACTTTAGACTTTTGACTGTAAACTTTAGAATGTATAATGTCGATTAACTCTTTTACAACTACTATTTATATCCTCGCCAATTTGTTATGTATCCTTGACAATTATTTACAAACATCTCCTTAGTAATTTTGTTAAAATATTGATTTTTTACATGCTTTTTTGTTTTCGAATTTTACAAAGTTGACACCGTAAATTTATCTAAAAATGAACTCTTCGACGAGACGGTTGAGAAATAGATGTCGCTATACTTACATATGTTTCCGATAAAAGGAGCTCGAGCAATGGCAGTTGCAAAGTTATTAGAGAAACGCTAGAGTGAAGTTACTGGAGAAACAAATAAGAATGATGATAAAGATAGTATTTGTAGCAATGGAAATCCACCCGTGCTTCCAATTTTTCAATCATTACTTATGAAATTTTTAAATATGGACTCCTCGGTACTAGATAATACAACTCAATCAAAAGTTGTTCATGAATTTGGTTCTTATTTTCAGAATTAATTAGACATGATGTATTTTCACACGATGCATACACGTGGACACACTCATTTCAAGAGTAGATCTCATACAAGGTAGAATAAACTTTTCACTATCAA